>OY754331.1:38471929-39769597 GCA_963573305.1 Pyrrhosoma nymphula | reverse complement strand
AAGATCCTGCTGGGTGATCTTCGGTATTATGCCGTAGGATATTGCCCACGGGAGTGTGTCGGAGAGTTCTTTCCATTCAACCGTAAACAGTCAGTGCCTGATGGCCAATCAATGTTGCGCAGTTGTGATGGATTGAAAAAATGAATCCTTCTCAAATCAGGGGACCGAGTATGTGTTCGAACTCAGTTCAACCATATTGCGTATTATATCCCTTAGAAGTGCATTTGATATTATTTACGGTTTTAATGGAGCAAGGTAAGCGTTTGCTGCTTTGGAGAGCGCTAATATTCTCTAATTTGTTTATTGGGATGTAAATTACTTTCGTAATGGCCGTGATGAAAAACTTATTTTTCTTAATTTTTTTGTATTTTTTTTTCGATCCGTGTGACTTTTTTATGCTAAACGTTGTAAGAACTAACTTTGAAATTAAATCTCATATGTTTATTACCTAATTCGCAAATTTGTGCATTTTAATTGGACCTGCTTTTGCTGAAAGCCAAGATGTACTTATTGAATTGGTCAATCATCTTCCTGATTTGATCATGTAATTGGACCCTCTGACCTGTTCCCGGGCTCATTTTAGCCATATTATAGATTTCTAGGTCTTTTCCGTAGCCTTGTGTAGCCTTTTGGTGTTTTGCTCTTCAGCGCATACATTAGACAATTTTTAATAAATTTTTCTGTAAACCGGTTACCTGACTGTTGACTCGTTTTTGTTTCGTAAAACTGTTGAATATTTAATTTTGCTTTCGCTTAGATCTACCTACCACCCCAAAATCGTCTCAAGTGTTGTTAAGACAGCTGTCGTAAACGGAAGGGAATTGGAAAAGGGAATTGGGGAATTAAAAAAATGACAAGTGAAGTGTATCTTGGTAGAAATAGTGCCTCCGTGTCCTCTTGTAGCTGTGAATGGATCAAAAGAATTGAACCTATCTGTTTGAGAGAGCACATTTCTTATATTGTTGCTACGTGTGCTTTGTGGAAGTATTTCTTGTCCAAGAATGTCCCCGTTCCATGTTCGTGTTCCTTCGTTGTTGAAACCAGCGGAAGAGCCTTATCTCAGAGCAGTGCTTCATCGACTTCTTCGCTTAGATGGGGATTTTCGTGATCGTGAGCAATTTTCACTATCGGTCGTGAAATGCGAAGGTGTTCGACTAAGTTACTCAACTGTTCAGGAGATAACGTTTTTCCTTCGCTTCGCGTTTCGGTTTAGGCTCGTGAGTCAAGTCTTCTTGATAAAATTATAATGGCTGCCATGTTCCGAGTTTTAACTTTCTAATCCAAGAAATTAATCAGTGTTCGAAAGTTAACGAGTAGAAGGGGACGGTTTCTTAAAAATTTAGGCCCAGTGTTAAATGAGTCAAGTTTCCCTGGAAGCACCGAAATGAGATGGAGACACGGACCGTTGAACAAATTGATTTCTGTGTCACATTAATGCACTTTTCAACGGAATAGGTATATTTAAGTCCATTAAGCTGCGTTTCCATGCGTGAGAGGGGTTTCAGGACATCTCTCCGCGAGACAGCCTGTTTTCGAATATTTTCGTCGTAATAGTTACCTGGTACTTTGTATGGCGTCGCGTGAGGAAATTTTAGTTTGTATGAATACCCGTTTCTTTGCGACTAAACGTTTACGTGTCAGTGAAATTTGACGTTGAGATAAAGAATGCCCATGAACTTTTCCTTTGAAACTGCAATAAATCAAGTTACGGCAGTAGCTACGATTTATCTATCATCGTATGCATAACAGAGTAACGTAAATTTAGCTAGTGCGATTTAAAAAGATTAATGAAGATATGTCTTAATATTGTGGTCATCGTCGCGAGAGCTTTTCTTAAAAGAATATGGACCCGTTTCTATGTTAACAAGTCCTTTGAAAAAAGAGGTTGAGAAGACGAAGACATATCGTGGAGCAATGTCTACCAGTGAATTGCCGATGTAAAGATCTTAGGAAAACGCTTACTTCCTGCAAAGAGCTCTCTAGTGCAGCGACGCATGTGTCCACTCTCCTAGGATTTGTTTGTTGATTTGTGGGCAAGAGAAACGATCCCAGTCTAATATGAATACTTTTTTAGCGTAGATTGGCTGGTAACACCTAATGGTTTGATTAATTTTTTTTAAATTAGTGATTAATGCATAATCTTTCCTGACTATATGCCTTGATTCAAACGAATTCCGACTTTCAAGCTCTAAATTACGTGTTGGGAAATATTTGTCATATCCTAACCAGTTATCGGTAAAATCGTTTATTTACTGGTTATGAGACCTAGGAACTAAATGTAAACTCTCTCTGCGTGTGCGCCAAACAGTAAGTACAGAGTTTTTAAAATTTATATAGAAGTTTGGAAAAGTTGAATTCCGTGAAAATCTTAGGAATACTATTTTTTATTTTTATCAAGTGAGACTATGATGAATTTATTGCAGTGCTCGTAAGCAAGATAGGAGTGCAGAGGTATTCTCAGAAATATGTCCTCTAAAATTGGGATATTTTTATGATATGTACATTTTGATTTAATGGGATAGTTTCGTGATTATAAAAATTTCAATTGTCATCCACGCCTCATTATATATCTATGTCTTTTAAAAAATGAAAAATGTTTGTGAAACTCTTTGGTTTTTGTGTCATGAATGCATAGATTTATGCATGGGTACCACAGCGACAAACCACTTTTACGGTAACTATTCATCAGGTATGACGATTATTTTTTCCCAAAAATACGTAAAACTGCATGGTGCCGCAGAATCATAGCTATGATTTAGGACAACGTTTGTGCGTCATGTAATGAAATTTCACCTCTTAATGTCGACTCTTTTTTCCCGCTAGAATAAGCTGATATTTTCCAATTTTCAACGCTGTCCATCAAACGTCATGCTGTCGGTCATGAACCATGACAGTTGGGGTATGCCTAGCATATTCCATCGAGTGGATGACCATAATATCCTCCAAATTACATAATCAACCGTTCTCCGCCCCTTATCACCGGAAACTGCTCTTTAAGTGAAGATAACACTTCAGTCTATAGTGAGCCAATCCTTTGGTCTGAGATGGTTGTTCTCTCCTATTTTGCTCCGTGAATCTTACATAATGATTGCTTTCCTTTCTTCCCATCGTTTCAAATACGGCGTTATTCAACTACGGGCGTTTTTAACGCCCGCATTTGTCGTTCTTACCTAAATTCAATGATGAAGAACCTGGTCTCTAGGGAAGGTTCTTGTCTGGTTTTACTTCTACCCTGAGGTTGCATTAAGGCCGTTTAACACGGGGCACGAAATTGCACAATTTCAAACTGCAGTTTTGTCTCAATCGGGCGTGCAATCATTTTCGAATTAGAGCAGGGGCTATTTTGCCACCTCGCGTTCATGCATTCGCGCATGCGTTCTTGGAATTCACGGCTTTACACAATACAATTTGAAATTCACGTTCTTACTTACATCAGATTGTGCAGTTACGTGCCCTGTGTAAAACGGGCTTTAGTATGTTTTTTTGCGTCTCTTTCTTTGGTGTATTGAGTTTTGAAATTTTCACATTTATAGTGTTTTCGATAATAAATATTTCAAACAGTTTTCAGTTCTTTTTATTGAATATTTTCCCAAAGCTTTGTTAGACATGCAGGTTGGAACATAATTAATACGTAGCCATGGTCCCTTCTTGGTGGCAAAGTAAAGTGCAGTATCAATGAGGAAGTGTTCGATTACGGTTTTTCTCTATTCCAAAGAGGTACGAAGGGTTATTTTTATCGTTTTAGCCCCTCAGCAACTGTGTAGAGGGTTCAGGATATCTTCTGATTGGATGTCATAGTTACGTTGAAAGGAATTAAAAATTAATCATTTACCGGTTTAAAAAAACTTTAATAGCTCTTGGAGGAGAGGTGGAGATGAAATTGATGAGTAATTCCTACAAAAAAATTACCGTCAATTCAGTGCATTCGCAATTGTTCCCAATGACTACTTGTATCCTTCATCTGGCTTTTCTTGGCCAAACATCCGCCGATTAAGGAGCCGGAGGAAGCTGCAGGTGAAGCAACAGCCGGGAGCGACGTCTTTGGACGCATTCCTTCAGTGAGTCACTTCCCGAAGCGTATTTCGTAACGACCGCCAATTATATAACTCTTTCGGTTTGCTTCCAGAGACCCGAATAAACAAAAGGCCCGACGAAGATTAAAAAATAGTTTCTTTAATTTCGGGTGGAACTCCCTATAAACGGTGTCGGGTTCCCCCCCGAATTTTCGGAGAACTTTTGTGAGAGATTTTTCGGAAAAGGGAAGAAGCCCTTTGAGGAAGAAGTGTTGTAGCCACCTGCTCCACTGACCTTAAAAGGGACCTCGGAATCGCCCGAGAGTCGACTAGCTCGGAATTATGAGGGGGGGGGAGAGGGTCGGACAATGGGGTCCATTCGGAATCACACCTAATGAGCTGGGTTGTGCTCCCCTGCCACTTCTTCCGTCTCCCTCATCATTCCTCTCTTCCCAGTTCCTTGTATCGTTGTGTGTGAGACTGCGAGGAGTTAGCCGTAAAGGAGGTAGGCACGGTCTGGTCGGCGGGAAGCTTTTCGGAGCAAAAACTACTGCTCCCGCTCCCCCACGGCCATCTTTATAGACGGCCGTCTCTATAAAGACGGCCATGGCTCCCCTCATCCGTCCACGTGGGTATTTCGCCACAGGACTGGGGCCGCGTTCTGGTTCAGGTGTACTCCCTCGGATTATACCGTGTATCATACAATTTGTATTAGCTTGACCTGGGCTGCTATTGGTGGTAACTAACCAGCAGCCGCGGATCTCCACAAAATGATAGCCGCAATTATTTATTTATGTTATTTAATCATTTACTATTGTCCGGAAAATATCCTTAAGGGCCTTTTACTCAATACATTTTAGCATGTAACAACGGACGAACTCAAAATACTGATCTCTGGGAGGTGAAAATCCTACCTAAATAGGTGGGGTTCAAGCCCGCGACCCTTGGGTTGACAGGCGAGGACTTTTACCCCGCCGGTGATTTTATTGGAAAAGACGGTGGGGAATCATTACGACCCCAACCTCTGGAGGAGGAGGAGGTGGTTGGAGCTGGTAATGAGACGCAAAAGGATGCCGAAAGCGGTGAGAGAGGGGAGGAGGTTTGGTTAGCGGGTAAGGGGAAGAAAAAGTATGGGTCTAATGGGCGGGACAAAGAGAGGCAGGACGTATGCTATAGATGAAGAATGGAATTCTGTGAAGAGATACGGCACTGCGCATGGAAAATTCTCGAGGATTTTTGCTCACTTCCATATGGACTTACCTTAACCAGTATACTACCCTAATGATAACCTTAATTGCATTGGTGCAACTCCAATGTAAGAAGTAGTAATCTACCATATGTAGAGGTGGGTTGAATCATGTATATTCTCGATTCCGAATCCTGTCAAGTTCATGGGTTTTTTAAATCCGTCCAATCCTTAGTTCCAGAGTTATAATTACTTGAAAAGACATATCTGAATTATGAAACAAGTTAAATGATTTGTTTTAAAAAATAAACCTGTATGTTTGAGAAAATACCGAAAGTTAGTAAATGAAGTAAATACTTTGTTATTGAACGCTTGTACTGAATGTCATTAAAGTGTTTCCAGGGCTTTGAATTGAAATGCTTAATGGTCTACTTCGTTTAAGATTCGGATGACGAAAACAGTGTTAACCTTTGCGTTATATTATTTAAAATACTTATGGTCTAAGGTACCCGAGTATCTGAGCTGCCTGCCTTGGATTTGGATTTTTCTTGCCTTTTCGCCTAATCTTGGGTTTATTTGCTGAAGGTGATCAGCTACTTACGTTTCGTCATCCGTCCTACCTCTATTTTTGATCGTACCTTCAATTAGAGTGATTGCGGTGGTTTTAGATTTATGCTCGGCGATGTTTTTTTCTAGCATGTTGCATTCATTAAATGTAACTTTAGCTGTTGAAACTTATTTGTTGGTCGATTGCCCGTAATTTGATCGTATAGCCTCAATAATCTCGTTAATTTGGTTCCACAATTCTATCTCTCCTTGTATTTGCTGTTCGTAATTCACTTATACCTCCTTGAAAACGATGTCGGAGTTAGTCATCGAAATGTCGGTACATTAACTCCTAACCTGGTTGGAAACCCGTGCAGGATATATTCATACTTCTCCCTGCAAAACGAAGGAACTACGTAACCGTTGCCATTGTGGTAAATGCTCAAAATTTGACTTTTAGAATTAATTTTACTTTTTTCGTCAGAGGAAATCAGTGCGTCACGTCGGTTGTTCTTTTTTCCACTCTGATTTCCTGGACAGTTTCCATGTTTGGTACTTCATCCAGTGTTTTCTATTTCCTCCCCGCATACTACTCTTCTTCTGGTTTTGGTTCCGTTGCATTGGTTTGTTCAAGCGCAGTGAACTGAGCGTGCCGCGTAATTGGATCGACTCAGCGTAGCCGGCGTTTGTTTTTTATCCCCGTGGTTCCGGAAAAGGCGTTCTCTTTTGAAATTGCCTCCAAGTCGGTGGTCATGTATCAAATAACCGAGGGCCCTCGAGCGAGGTCGGTAATTACACCTCTACTGTCTTGCATGTCGTGTTGCGCACGTGACAAAAATAGGAATCCCCACGTCATAATCTTTATCGTGACGTGAGAATGTAAAAGTCCTTAGTTAAAAATCACGGCCTGTTCCATTGGTTTTGAAGGAGATTTTTGTAATGCACCCTAGCCTGTGATAAAGGATAGTTTATCCTTTGCCGGGTGGTAGGCTTCCAATTGCCTGTCTAAAAGAACTATTTTCCTCCGCTATTAACCGTTTACCGTTTCTTTATTTTGGCATATCATTTTACTTGTATAATGTTTGCGTTAAAAATTGTGCTGTGGAAATTAGTCTGGCGAGAACACTGCCCTAATATAAGAAACTCAGGCTCATAGGTTTGCATCATTGTATTACTGCTTAACTTGAGATTATTTTTAATAATTATAATTTATTTACTTCCACATCAAGTACATCACATAGGTATAATTTTAAATATTTAACAACGGAAGCTTAAGGTGAGATCCAAGGTCCACGAACCGAATCGAATCCCCATCAATGGTTAACGTTTGCAGTTTACATTTTTTTGCAGGACAATAATATACATATAAATTTATTTTAGAAATACATATACAGCCCCGTACATAGAAATTATTTTGTTTACAAGGTTATTCTTGGTTTCATATCAGGTCAGTATATAATTAATTTTATTCCTTAAGTACTTTTTTCAAGTCATTTCAGTCTTTTTCGGCGTTTGCCTTCAATTATTGATACTATCTAACCTATGTAAATTAGTTTGTGTTGGTTCCCTTTTTCAAGTACCTTTGCTGTTTTAGGTACCGTGGTCGGTGAAATCAGGCAGTGTTTCTTGGGGGTTCTATTTCTTTGTCTGCGCAGCTTACAATCCTTCATTTCTATCGGTGATATTTTCTCCCTTCCAGAGGACTTCGTACTCGATTTTCATGCGTATTATTTGTGATGGCGTGTGTAGCTTTACCATGGAGTAATTCGATCCCTCTCATATTTACACGCCGGGAAGTATAGCTTTTCATATGCCGTTCCTTTGAGACGCGCACTGTTAGATTGAGAGTCAAGAGAAACATTAATAAAAATGCATGGGAAGTGAAAAGGAAAGTTGTGGAACTGGTTCATGTGGAAAATTCTATGCATATGTCTAAACCAGTTGGCCACCCAAGATAATCTCTTGAGGTGTCTCGACTGTAGAGCTCTAAAATTTATGCTCTTTTTATCGCAGGTCAAAAAAGGCCCTTATGTTTTTATTTTTTTGATCAGTTAAATATTACCTTTTATAATTTTGGATCGGAATATTTATCATATTTACGATCTTGTGATGGTCACCAATTCGATGAACTATTATGATGTTTGGAATCGTACGGCTTAAATAAGAGAGATCCAAGTTGTTTATAAATAATAAATTTTGAGCCGAGAAAGCTGAAATAATTAAAAATTGATGTTTCCGGTGTTTCTCATTTTATCATGTCTAGCGGTCGTGTTTATCATTTTGTTAGATCTGGTTTAAAGATGTTGGTGTGTCAAATTTATATTCATAGCGTCTTTTAAGCGACTACTATAATAGCGTTGAGTTCCGACTGCGTAGGTCTCGAGAAAGTGAAACCTATGGCATACTGGTCTAATTGTGTTCTTAAAAACCGTGGCGAATCCGAATATCAGCTTTTAACTTCATTGCAATTGTCACTTAGACCAGGACTAAGTTAAAACTCCTGCACTCGAGCTCAGCACTTGAACCTAATGTTTCCGGCTTCCGGTCTTTGACCCATACCTGTCTTCGGGCCCTGTGACCAGGGTGGCCACTCAACCGTGAATAATCCGGGAATTTCGTGTGTAAAACTTTAATTTGGGTACCTGGGGACCCTCATTATTCCATGAAAATTTGAGATGTTACTAAATGTTAAAGTAAGTGCCGTTTTTCCATTTAAATGTGCTTCTGTCGACTTTTATTCGTATTTTCTTGCCGTATCCTTGAAATTCTTCCCAGCATTGGAGTTTATGCTAAGAAGGTCAAAAAGATAAAAAGACGCATTTATCGGCTATTTTTCAGTGAGTGTCGGATGCATTGAATTAGTTATTGTTTTTATCTCCATTGTCTCAGGCTCAACTTTGTGGAAGTTCATTATATATTAAATGAAAAGGAAAACTTTGTTATATTCCACCAATTTTGGAAATTGGTGGAATATAACGAAGTTTTCCTTTTCATTTTATATAGTTATTGTTTTATTTGGGTATATAGTGAAAATTTACCTAACGGATGTCCATTATAAATTTTCTTGAAAGAACGGCGCCACATTGAGACACATCATAGTTCCATTAAATTATTAATTATCATGCTTCACTTAAAAAATACGATTTTGAATGAGTCTATGTAACTCCTAACTATGTAACTATGTAACCGTTAAAATGGCGATTTTCCGCCTTATACACCGTGGATAACCGTAAATTTGACTTTATCGAACGAGTGGCTACCCTTTTACCTTATTTTGGAGAACCTATATTTTGTCTTGTAGTTTATGGGAATTGTCGCAGCCGACAGTTCTTCCACCCGCGCCGACAAGCTCAAGTTCCTTTGAGGCAGTCGGTCAGAATTAAACGCGTGGGAAGTCTGCAGAAACTCGTTGTCGTCCTGGGGTCCCCCGTGTGCTTAACTGTTACTTTACCCCTGGTTGCCCCAGTATGTTGACTTTTTTCTCTCGAGCCTACCCCGGAGGCGTTGTTCTCGCTACCTCCGGATCTCTCCAGTCGGGCGGTTCCAAGGCATGCAATGTCCTCATGAGCATACCGCGGCGGCCAACGTGGCATGCGCGTTTCTCCTGTTCAAACAGCCTTTGCGGAATGGCGTCCGTTTTTGTACCCCCCCACCCTGTGGAAACATGGTTTTGTTTGAGATCTTCTCTTCAGTTGCGCTCTGGTGAGCGGGTCGCTCACGGAGTCGCATGTGTTTTGCTGCGCGCCGTGGACGGGGGAGGGAACTGCTGTAAATCCCATCACAGGGCCGCGCGATGGTTGAAATTTGGAATGGTTTCGCTACGTTAATTTTGCGCGCATGCCGGATATTCGGGCGATATTGCATGAAATTTGAACATTATTGATGAATGTAAAATGTGCAATTTTCTACAGCGTAATAAAACTTAAATTCAACCTAAACTTCATTGTCATTACATCTTCATTATGATGATGTAATCCTCTGATGATTAAATAACGTTGAAACGCGGGTCGTTTTTAAAGTTTTATTTATTAGTGGAAAATTACACATATTTTATTCATCCGTAACATTTATTTTGTATCTCGATATTGAGCGCAGCCTCATCTGGCGATGTCAACCTCGAGCATTCCCTAATAAAAGCTTGGATTTTTGGCGGTAGTTTAAACAAGCAAATGTGGTAGAAATTGCCTTCGGAAAAATTCAAATTGAACCGGGAATTGAACCTTTAGTTTGACGGGCCAATTCGCAGACCACCACGCTTCCAAGGTTGAAATTTTTTGAGGGAAAACTGGGTGTTCAGTCCTTACGGTTAATCAAGAATCGCACTATTAAGGGATAGTGAAGTGCTTCTAAAAAGTCGCTACTCTCGAGCATTACTCTTTGAAGCTCTTATTCCCTTACGATTGCGATTCTTGGTCGACCGTAAGAACACCTAGTTCTTTTAAATACTCCTGAAATTGCCTCAGGAGTCAGGAAACCTAGATAGCGTAGCGGTCTCCACATTTAGCGGGTAAGTTAAAGGTCCTTGGTTTTATTCCGGGTCCAGGTGGGTTATTTCCTTTGCTAATTTCTACATATTTAGTCGCAGTTTTATTCGCAGTCGCAGAGGTTTATTTACAGGATATATTTTGACCTAAATGATGAAGTGTCGAATAACCGAAGCAGATATCACTTTAAATAACCATTTTTGACGCCTCTCAGGGACGTAGGGCTTAGGTGGTGTTACTTCTCAAGACTCCTATCTCACTCTTCCTCTCCGAATAATTATCAAGTGATACATCACATATGAGGTTAAGTATATCCATAGAGCAAGGTATGATATTCTGTGGTATTCTTACTCTGTGGTAAATCGCAATAATTATGGCATGATATCGCATTTTAATCGCCCATTGATGTTGGTAAATTTTAGCGTGTCTCTTAATAGCCACTTAAATCAGAATGACTGTTTGTTTGCTTCGTGTTTGATTTTTTCTTTTCACTTGAACTGATGGAAGGAATGACGTGATACTCGCCAAATAGTATGCCACAGATTGAATGTTTCGTGGTAGTTTATCTATATGGATTAGCTTCTAACCTAATTAAAAATGAATCGTTTATTAATCTCACACATATCGCGTTAAATTGCATTCTTATCGCATATTTTTATAATTTTGATAGTCATTATAAGGATAGTCGTCGCATTTTAAGTATAGTCGTCGTCGTAGTCACATAATGGTCAATGATGCATGACTCATATTGAATTTTATCGCGAAGCGTTATATCGCCAAACGTGTTAGCATAATATCGAATGCGATGTCTCGTGAATCTCCCGGCTTGATGTATAACAACGCGCAGCGTCTTCTTCCGACGAAATCGCCTTTCTATCATTATTTCTAGTGGTGTAATAAAGTGTTGTCAGAGCGAAACAGCTGCAGCCGCAACTGTTTCGAGGCAACTGGTTCAAATGACTGTTGCAAACGTGTTAGTTTCGTGATCGTGCCGCAGCCGCGACGTTGCGCTCGGTGCTGTGCAGCGGAAACTGTTAGCTGAAGCTGACTGTTTCGTCTTCTATTCCTTCCCAGTTGCACTGCACGTGTGGCTGCGTTGCGGTTATTAGCTACAATCTGTTGGATTTGAATCTGTTGCAGGCGGTTGCTGGTTTATTCAGCCAACACATGTTCGTCCATCGCTGCAGATATAATTAGAACTGTGAAGTACTTATCTGTCATGAAATCAAATGAAATTGTTACTTTATTTTGTGAAATATTTCGTATTACATAGAATAGAGAACTAATAGCCATATTCTAACAGCGCCGATCTTGATGTTTGGTGTGCCTCTAGCTGTTGTCCGCAACAGGGTGTGTCGCGGAACTGTTTCGTTTTTAAACTGTTTCGGTTGCGAAAGAGTTGCAATGAAACTGTTGTGTTCTTTTAGTGCCGCCACTAATTATATCCCACCGTATTCATTGTAGCACAACTCATATGAATAGAATTCTTCGAAGTATATTATTAGGAATGCATGGTATTCAGTCAAAGTGTAATATCGATTGCTCTTTTTCGTAGTTACCGCATTCGATGTATTGCAGTGTATAATAGCCCGTATTCAGAAGAGATTGCCCTTCTCTCTTCCCCCAGTTGGGGCGGGAGCTAGCCGCTCTTCCATCCCCTCCAGCCGTTCGCCCATCTCCCCATTTCCATTTCCGTGTATAATCTCGGATCAGACGCTCTTACAGACACCGTGCGGGCTTCGCCCCCTCGATTCGTAGCCGGAGGATAGAACACGCGTGACCCGCGGAACAAACGCGTTTCCCTAATTCTCGTAGGATGCCTTTCGGGCGGTTTCCGACTGTTTTGGTCCGAAGGATGTCCCTCCCGCACGCCACATTGAGAGGCCCGGCCCTATACTCTTTTCTTTCAGGGGCGTGGCTCGACTTCTTCTAATCGGGGGCGGTGTACGATTGTTTTCACGTCATCGACGCCGCGGGAGCGAGAATTCGAAAGTGAATTGGTCGGTGTTAAAAGAAATGTTGTCCACGGTGAAAGTGGTCTCGTGGGCTATCGTTTGACTCGGAACTGCCGAAAAAGTGCATATTAATTCTGGGTAAGGAATGCCTTCGGATTTACCTTTTACGTTAATTTTTAGTAAAATACGTTTATTTGCTGACGACGCTGCCATCTATCGCGAAATTAGTGATCACTCTGACTTGAAAATTCTATCATTTGATTTAAACAACGTTCATGTGTGGAGCCAAGAGTGGGGACTCGAACTTAATCTGAGCAAATGCACGGTGGTACAATTCTTGCAGAGGTCGTCCAACCATCCCCATGTATATGCTGTGGATGGGGTTAACCTAAAGGCGACAGATGAAGTGAAGTATCTAGGAGTTACGATAACTTCGAACCTATCGTGGGGAACACATATAAGAAATATTTGTGGCAGAGCTCTGAAGAAGTTAGGATTCGTCAAGCGTATTGTGGGAAGATTTTCGGATGAAAAAGTAAAAGAGAGGTGCTATTTCGCACTCGTCCGGCCACACCTTGAATATGCAGCGAGCATATGGGATCCGGTGCAGAAGGACTTAATCCGGGAACTTAATAAAATACAAAGGAAAGCTGCGCGATTCGTCAAAAACTGCTACGGGCGTACAGACATCGTTACGCAAATGTTAAACGAATTAGGTTGGGAGCCGCTAGAGACTCGGAGGCTGCGCGCTAGGCTTATATTGCTTGAGTAATTGAGAATAGATATATTTAAGAGCGACACGGAGAATATCATATTAGAACCCCACTATATTTCCAGGTCCGACAGAAACGATAAATTAAGAGAGATATTTTGCCGAATGGATAGGTATGGGAATTCGTTTTTCCCCAGAACAGTAAGAGACTTCAATAAATGCTAGACGTAATTTAATTAGAGCGTTTCCTTTTTATATGTAAACGGCTGGTGTCCTAACACCCCCCGCCACACGCCTATTGAGGCGGCTTGCGGGGTAGTATGTGATTGTAGATGTACCTTGACCGTCGTTCAAGTTACAGATTTTTTATTCTATTCGCTGCATTATCTACATACAACACGCTCTTTTTGCTATTTAAGTGAGGTTGGGAATAGCTGCTAGTAGTTATATTCTCTAGGAATTTGCAAGGTCGATAACTATTCTCTTCACAAAGAAATGGTAGATGCCGTATCAATTCTCAACTGCATGCATATTTACGAGCTATGTAGTTTGTAACTCATGTTAAATGCTGCAATCAGTATAAGGAACGGTTCAAAGCGGGCAGCGGCTTTCTGCGATGGAAACACCGGTTCTCACTCTGTCACCGAAATTAAGACTTCGGAGGGGTGATCCTTTAATTCATGGCAAGTGCTATTCCCCCTGTGTGAGAGTGGCGGACAGTGAGTGCAAAATGGACTTGACCTTCGAAGCGCGTCAAACTGAAGGACTACGTTTACTAAATGGGTAAATATGTAAGGTAAAATGAGTTAAATAGAGTGATAGACCTAACTTCGCTCAGTAAAGACGCATTTCCGGAGTGCTTAAAATAACCCACTATGGTTTCCAAAGTGACTCTCATTGCCAATGTGCAATCCTCCGGAATATATATTCCTTATTACATATTAAGAATCATCTCTTCCACCTTATAAATATTATAAATGTCTGTTATAAATAACCGGTGGAGAAGTGTTGTTTTTATTTTTAAATGTAATGTGTCTTCGTCAACGTTCAGAATAGAGTGGCATGTATCTTCGTGTTTAATGAAACTACCGTGGAGTACTGCTCTTTCTAATTTGACTTATTTTTTCTAAAAGAAACATTTAAGAAAATTATTCGATTTTTATGCTCTGTTCCAGAGATGAGAACTGAATGATTAACTTTAGAAATGTCACTGAAGCATTGTCTTGATTCCCAAGTCACCCCTTATTCATTTATAATTCCCACTATGCGCTTCTACAATATTTGATCATTTTCTCTGTTTGAATCCACTCCGCACACCTGGAATGAACTCGCAACTCTGGCCTACATTTGAAATTTGTATTGTGCTATCCCTTCAATTTGTCCCGTTGGGTACGCCGATGGATACACATGGTACTTCATATCAGCGATCGGCAGGAGATTGTGCTTTTCGCCCTGGCCGCCTTACCAAGTCCATTCATAACTCCGAGATCGTGTTCCACAGTCGACTAACCCCTTTGCTCCTACGTTTTATTTCCTCTGGTCTCCACGGTGCCGTTCGTGACTTCTTTGATTTTTCCCGAGAGAATTCCCGTGATTGCGTTTCGGAGGAGGTGGGGGATGGTTCCATCTGTTCCCCCGGGGTATTTTAATGGCAAGAAAACGGCTCGTTTGTTTGCCTTTCTCATTCTTCGTGTTCGTGGTGACTTTTTTAAACTTCGTTTCGCATCTGTCATTTTGTGTGCGGTGTATTTGAAGTAGCTCGACCTTAGAAACGCAAACGATAACCGAGTAAATGTTATATGAATTAGCTTTAGTCATTATCCATTTAATTATTTTATTGCCATTTCATCATTTCCATTTGGAGCGATATACGTTTACGTCCATGGTTGAATTACATTTTTGCGTCGAATTTCATCTTTCTCTCGATTGAAGGTATATAGTCATGATTATTTAGTATTTATTCAATAGCATTCGGCTCATAAAACGAGGGACATAGCTGTACGGTTAATTTCGTTCTCCTCTTACGCAGTAGTTACCGGCGTGTCAGTCGTGTAGAGACGTATTTTACCGGCTTAACTGGTGACCATCTTTATCCCATTCTTTAGAGCGGCGAATGATTTGGGAAAACAGAAAATTTCGTGGAAAGTTGAAGGTGTGGAAAGGGTGAGGGACTTGATGAATGGGCATCATCTATATAAGTCGTATAATATGGTTTAAAAAGGAGAACCATCGGAGAAAGTTCTGTTGCACCTTTTCATCACCATCTTATGATGTCCAAAAATAAAATGTCTTGTTTTGATGGTGCGGAAATTGTCATGAACCTTGATGGACAGACATTAAGGTGATATAAGGACGGAAGTGAAGGATTGAACATCAAGCGGCCAGGATATCAAAATTCAGGAATATTCGATTAAATAAACTAAAAATGAAAAAAAATAACTATCTAGAAATAAATATTCCTAACTACTGTTGCCACGACATTTTTACATTAAAGATAAAATGGACAAGTTGAATGCGCTTTTTTGTTATTTTCGGTATCTGCTCCATTTAAAGCACAGTCTTTAAAGAGTTGTCTGATGTCCCTGACGATTCATTCTGAAACGCACACAAAGGCTATGGACACCGCTTCCCACGCAGCAGTTCCCGACAATGACGAATGCAAGTGGAGCACGCGGCGAAAACATTCTTACATATTCGACGATATATATAAGTCGTAACTTTTAATGTGTATTTAGACTCATCCAGATCGTGAAAGTGAAATTTAGACCGTTTGCCACAATGAGGGAGAATTGGTAGTTGTCGTCATTGAAACTCTTTTATTTAGTAGGCGATGTATTCTCAGGATTATTGCCTTCCAAGCGATTCGTCGATAATGCTTAATGGTCCCGTTTTCCGAGCTCACTATTGCGTGCCCCTATCCGACGATTTTGTATTATTTCTGCAGCGGATGCTACTAAATTGAGGAATTAGGTAATTATCCCCTACCGTCCCCATGTGGTGTTCCGGTACTCAACTCCACGGACGGTGTACGACCCTCACCCTCCCCTTTCTGCTTTCCTGTGCCCTGCCCCGTCCTGCCGCCGCCCCTTCTCCTCCCTTACCGGCTCCCACCCAGGGAGTTTTGCGGGGGTTTCCACGGGGGCGCCCTCCAGCGCCGGACCCCGTCGTGTTGGGCTTTGCCAACTTGCGGAACTCCTCCGTGACTGTTTCAAGGCGGGCAACGCCTCCGTGAGGTTCGCTGCACGCTTCTGTCGGCGATCACGAGAAGAGAGCATTGGGGCGTCGCTCTTCGCCGAGAGGTGTCGTCGCTGTCGGCAGCGGCGCGGGGGGCGATTCTTTCGGCTCAGTATCCCGTCTTGGGGCTGTGTGGGGCGTGGGAGTGCGTGCGATATGTGGCGGAAGTCGTGCGGCACGCATTAGATCGGCTAGCATGTCGAGAGTCGCTCCCCAGAGCGTAGAGGAACGTGAGCGCTTGAAATTAACTGTGGGCGTTGCCCTTTTCATGAATTCGACGGACCGATCGAATTCGGTATTGATCCGCTAATATTCGGTTGAAAGGTTTGACACATGATCCATATCAGCTCTTATTTATCATGAGAGAATAAGTACTCGCCCGATAAATGCGCAGAAAAGTCAAATCAATGATGATTCTTTGATGTAGAGGATGAGCTTGTGTCTAAGCAAAATTCTAACCTACATGGTTTTAGAGTTTACTCGGTGAAACTTTATATAGGTACTTCAAAAGATTTGTTCATTCTACACTTCCACAATGTGTGAACTGCAATGTTTATTTGCGAGAAGAATTCACCAGCAGTCGTTAATTCTAAGATTGGTTTGCTGAAACTCTCCACTTCACTCTCCTATCAGCTGTTCCATTCCTTCTTAAGTCATCATTTTAACGTTCCTCGTAATTTGCCTGTTGTAGTCCATCTTCCTCAGTAATAATTTTTCCTTCCATTATTGTTTTCAAGAGACTAATGTGTCGCATAATGTTTCCACTGAGTTTGTCTCCTCTTCTCCAATTTTTATGAATCATTTTCTCCTCAGCTCTTCGTGGGATTTTTAAATTGATGATTTTTTCTGTCTATTTGTTATTCCTAATTCTGCTGTGACTCCACATTTCCGTTGATTCCAATCTTGTGTTCTGTAACTTATATCGTTCTAGCTTCACTGCCATAGAAGACTATGCTCCTCACATTTAAGCTTCGCTAGTGCTAAAAAATTGCCATTATTTCGCCTGTTTTCTTGGTTGGATTTGGAGTATAATTATTTAGCGTCGTGGAATGGTTTTATCCTTCTCCAGCTCCGTTGATAGAAAACTGATCTCCTCATTATGTAAATGAAACCAGATTGACAGTCTCAATAGAGCTGTGATCTTTTGCGTGCGTCTCAACTCCCTGTGCAATCAATGGTGTGCATTCCCGCTACTCCTTTAAATCGCCATCGCCAAAAAAGTTTTAATTTTCGCCATCTAAGTAACTGTCTGATTGCGGCAGTAGTAAATTGGGCTGCCATTAACTTAATAGTGATGAGGCGAGGGGTGTGTTGCAATGCGCAAATATGCTCGAAACTAATTTAACATCACGACCTGAGCAGTATTTCATGTGGATGAAGATGAAGGATGGGGCCTCCAGAATGAAATCAGTTTTAACTCAGCTTTCTTCATTATTATCAGTCAAGGTTTCTAGCTATTCGATCTCCCGTGGTATTACTTAGTATCGCCACTTTGGTTTCTTCCACCAAATATAAGGGAAGAACTAGATACATGCATGGTACATACCCTACATGCCGTTCCCTAACCTGTGAGGCATATTCTATAATATTTTATTTTTGATGACAGACTTGCAAAGCTGACTTCTCTTTAACAATTTCCTCCATAATTCCCTATCCTTGCATACCTCTTTTGCTTCAGCTACCCTCATACATTACTTCATACCCACCCTCCTGTTCTTTTAAAACTCCTAATCTTCCTTCTCTTAAAAATGTATTCCACCACATTCACCCATGACTTTCTCGGCTACCGAAGGAACTAGATCCGAGGGACAAATTTTTCCCTAGTCCCACCTTATCCCCGTAAGTCGTTCGGATCCCTGCTTTATCACTCTTTTCCACTCGCCCACACTCCTAGTGCTTCATCCACTCCCTCCCTTCGTATATTGCACTCTTGTTCTCCGCACAACCACGAACCCTCCCCCCACCCTCCTCCCACTGACTTCCCCCGTGCCACCGTCGTGAGTCACGGGATCTCCTTCTCCCCTGCTGCTCGCTCGCCCTCGATGAATCAGCTGAGAGGGGGGGTCCGGTCGACTCCTACCCATTCCCCGCGCCCAAAGCGGCTGGCCGCCCTTTACGAGCCCCTCCCACCGCTAACTCCAGTCTTCCGGCGGTCTGCCACACTCTTCCTCTTTCGCTTTTTCTCGTTTATCCCACAAGGGTCGATTCTTGCACCCCTCCTCTTTTCTGCCCGCCTATTCCTAATGCCTCATTCATTCTCGCAACTATTCCCGGCCGTCGTAATCGCCATCGCTAACGGAAAAAGGTTTGGTAAAGGCGTGTTTTGTTTCATCGAAGCATGTAGTTCCTAAATTAGCCAATTACTTTCATTGTAGGCAAAGTCATAAAATCAAATGGGACAAGCCGACAAGTTGGAAGGTAACATTTATTTTTTATTTTTCGGAATAAGCAAATGTTTAATTTTATAATATGAAACATTCTCAAACTTATCTGCCCATCATATGGGTATGCGCGCTTTCTACTTCCTTTTTAGTTAGTCTGTTTGTTTCTCACTTGTTCTTTGCTAATCTTTAAGAGGGCAGCGCGGAGTTACAGTGGTAATCAGAGAATTAGTATGACCTTTTTTCGATTGGATAAGTTGGTGCATATATCGATTAAAACAATAGAGTAAGTGGTTTCTTAGTGCAGGAAAGCGATGCGTGTTTTTTTATAGAGCCAACTAATATGGTTGTCGCGCGAATTTTTCTCGGAGATTAAATTATATTGTTTTTGTTAATTATATTAATTTCACATTTTGTGCTGGAGGTTTATCACGGTATTATGGCATTTCTTCCACCAATTCCTCTATTTTTGGTGTATCCGCTCCGTAATTTATTTAATCAATATGAGCGACTGCGTATTTCAATGGCTTCAATTTTCTCTTGAAGTATCGAGTCGCATAGTTGTATCTATTCTCGTTCAAAAATACCAGAGGCTGAAGGGATTCCTGGACCACTGGGAATCGAACCACTACTTTTCGGTCCAATGCCCTCGGCTATTTAGAAATCCAATTGCGTAGTGATCCGTGTATTAGTCCCAAAATCCGAAAGTCCTTGGTTCGAATCCTGGTCCAGGAAAAAAAATATTCTCTCTGGGTTTTGGCAGCGCATTCTTTGTAGTTCATCGCCGACAGTGAAAATCTTGCAGCTCTTTTCTGTCTCTATCAATGCTTGGCAACGTGGTATTGTAAACTTGGCATAAGCTCCCCTTCTCCACCTCTGGGACCATACTACCCCACGTTGGGCGCCCCTTTCACGTGTCCGAGTGGTCTGGGCTTTAATACACGGAGCTCACGATTCACCGTTTTCCCCTCTCACTCCATCGTCGTTTTTCTCCATTCCGTTTAAATCTCCTCCCCCAATTCCGTGCGAGTGTATTCTTTACGTTCCGCGTTCTCTCTCTCTCTTTCTCCCATCTCATGTCAGCAGGGAGACAAACCGCCCCGCGGCGGCTTCCAGCTTTTATGATTTGATGAATGCAGCGAATAAATTAAAATTAAGCAAGTCAGGCCCATTAAGAGGATGGTCTCATTCACGTGCAGTCTTCCCATGGTTGCCGGGGAATTGGTATCTTGGCGAGTCGACGGTGCCGCTATCGAGCGAAGCTGTTTCGTTTCTCTCTCCTGTTCTTTTTCGTGAGACGCGGCCGTTCTAAAATAAGCGTGCCCGTGCACACCTGATGACTCGACAGTAGTAGCGTCCACTAAATCTGCCCTGGTATGTGGGCACGGTTCTCACGAGAAGTGCTGGTTGTTTGGACTGTGGGTCAGTCCCTATTTTTCGTATTTAGGATGCGTGCTGATTGGTGACATGGGACTTGTTCCTATATCCCATTTGTAACCAACGATATGGGAGCTTTACATTGAAGTTGTTAAAAGTAAGCGAAAATCGGAACACATCAGCGTAGTTCAGAAAATTTGGGTAACCGACGTTGGTAGGTGCACAAGTCTCGTGCGAATGTTTTGGAAATACTTAACAAATTCGTTAAAAGTATATCATAAAATAGATCAGCTTTTGTCCACTCAGTAATTAAAACCTTTGAATTATCCGTGTTAGACATATATGCTGTAAATCATCTCAAATACAACAATTCGTATTCGTTGTTTTCTTCTCAAGCAAATTCCATCGCACATCAACTCTGCTCATGATCTGGTTTTGAGTGCGCTGCCTAGTTCGCAGGTTCTGAAACGAATGGAAACCGCCTGTTCGCTGTCGTCTTGCAGTGTGCAGCGCACTAAAGCGAATGGAAAGCGGCCATTGACCCACGAATCGTATCGCAGGAGTGTTTTTCATTGGTCGCAATAGTTAGGATACTTTTACTGTAAGCACACAGATTGGTGACCCGTCGTTGGGCGTGCATCTTATGAAGAGTTTGGTGATTTGTTTTGAAAATATTAGTAAGCTTCTATTCGTTTACTGGCCGTTCGTCTTGTGCGTGAATTGCGTGAAATTACGGAACCTCTAATGTACCTTATTGGAAAGATGGCTATAAATGGGAAGATTCACGATAAATTCCCTTTGGATTCGTGAATGTTGAAATCAGCCACAGGCTTATAAAAACCCTTTAACGAAGCTTCACGCTCTCCCGAGAAAATCCTCTAAATGTGTGGTTTAAAATATAATTAGCTGATTTTCATATGTTGTGGGTAAAATCCTTTGTTCTCAAAGCTTCGTAATAGCAGCTAACTAAGACGAAATAGAGATTCTTCTGCGGGAAAATGTTTGTTTGCTTTCTCTCCTGTGAATACAGTATTAGAAAAGTATGTATTCACTTTAATTTTTAGCTTTTCATTTGTAAATGTTAGTATCGCAGTGTTATCCTTCGTGATTTGCATATATTTAACCTCTTTAGTTGTGTTTGTCTTTAATTGAGCTTGCCTTCGTTTCCAAAGCCCTATTTACTGATATTTAATACTGGCCTACTTCCGCACTTGCATGCAACTTTCGCATTATGTTTCCCTTGTCCTTTTATTGCTACCCGCGGCAAATAAACCCGCGGCAAAAAGTAGATTGCTAGGGTCTACTTTTTTTATTTACAAGTTTCATTTTTCTTCAATGTAGCCCCACTATTGAGTTTTTCATGTCGACGTCATGGTGAAAAATAATTGTGTTTTGATGCAGGATTTCTGGGGAAATAAATGTTAATCGGAATATATATATATCGAGAATAATGTTTACTCTAATGACTTTTTCCTTACATTTATTTTATACTCTCTGAAGTCCTAAGAGTTGATTTATTTGGTGCCGCTGCTTATTTTTTCCTTGACATATTCTGTGAAAGCTAACCGGTAATCTCTTTCCACTATCACAACTGAATAAACGTGGTTAATCTGAAGGGAGTGACAGCGGATTATGCTTCGTGCCTGCAACCATTCACCGTCTTTCTACCGTAACTCACAATCAGCTTCATCACATGCTTGGTTGCGCGGCGTATCTCGAGGCATGGTAAACTTTGCGTGGATACATATCGTTTGAGTCTCTCCCGCAATGATCTTTATTGTCATTTCATTCAACAAACCCTTGAGTTACTGCTTTTTGCCTTCGTTAGATGAAAGCTGTAACATCCTTGCCACGTGACGTTAATTCCCATGCGCTTGCGTTGTGAGTTGTGACTTCGTTAACATCACAATTCGTGTTTTGATCTCATCATTAACCCCTAACGGTTTGGAATTCATTTATGACAAAATGCATTGTCATAACCCTGAATGTTGTCTGAATTGCTCTTTCGAGTGCATGGATGCATGCGTGCAATTGGATGCATGCGTGCACTATACGATCTTAGGTTCGTATACTATTCTTGTCTCTACTGTATCTCCCCGTCGTTGTGGTACCTTGGTTACTTTTGTTATTTCATTTTTTATTTAATTCTCCATAAGAGTTGCTCATGTCTTCCTAATATCGTGTTACTAACAGGAAATTTTGGATGAAAGGAAAATGAGGGAGGCTTTTTAGGATATTTTGCTAAAAAGCATGTACACCATTGATACTTTAGTTTTTTCCTTTAGCGTGTTGGTCAGTTACGTGCGTTTACGGCATGGAGCGTCAAGAGCTGATACGGAAATCTTGGATGTTTATTTTTTTAGTATATGTGCGCGTTTAGATCCGATAGTAGCCAAAGGAGAAAGTATTAAAATATTCTTGTAAAAATTAAACCTTTTTTTTTATTTATTGGGAGAAGGTGAAGAAAGATTAAAATTTTGGAAGGTCCGATAGGTGTGTTAAATAGGTGGAGAGTTTAATTGAGATTTGATATTAATTAGATAGTTTTTGAAAGTAACGTTGCGGAAGACCTCGTGCTTTGGGAAATATCAGACAGGACTGTTGAAGGACCTACCCTTCACTTGTTAGAATAGTAATAATAATAATTTTATTCCTTATATTACATTAAATTAAGAAGAAATATCTATAATAATGTTGGGAATATAGACACACCTTTAGAACAATAGTCCTGTTTTGTGGTTGCCGACTCTTTACAATCTAATGGGTGCAAATTCAGAGTAGTCAATGTGTTAAACCATTTTGTAAATGCCATTTGGATGCTCGAGCATAAGAAATTACGATAAAAAAGGGAGTGATGGCGTATTAGCTAATGCATTATTTTATAATATTTTATACGAAATGAACAAAAATTCAATTTCCTTATTATCTAATGACCAAGTTTTGATAGATTTACCTATTTTCCATTAATGTTTAACTTTCAATATATCTGGTGGTAATAGCAGAGTATTTGAGGTCCTCAACATTTGTAACACTGTTTTTGGGCCTAGGAATCACTACATCATGATTAGATCTCAATGCTTAAGCCCTAGGCTTAATCAGTTCACCACCATGGGTTTTAAAAATTCTTTAAGATTAAAAAAAAATAAGTGCCTTAAAGATAGAATATCTAGGATTAAAAAAAGGAAAAAAAAGGAAAAGGAAACAAGGGAAAAAGAATAGCGTTGATGATGATTATTAATTTACTATTTATTCGGGCTTTTAGCAAAATGTATACGAGTTTATTGCACCATAAATCCCCTCTTCTCTTCCTCTATGTTCACGACGAGGAGTTAGTGAATATGAGGAGTGTGTGAGAGCCCCAACGCTACTCTTTCGCGCTTCCTCGGTCTTCGCCTTCCCTTACGGTCTGCTTGCCAAGTGCGGGCGAATGGAATCCAGTTGCAGCTTTGGTAGACTCGGGAGTTATTTTATTGGATTTATAAAAGCATCTTAATAACAGGAAGAGGAGAGGAAGGAATCAAAATCCTGACTATCCGTTAGCGGCACGATGCATTTCTCTCGTAGTTCCGCCTCTGGGGAGACTTAGGGATGCGTGACGTCTTCGACGGTGAGTTATGTGTGTAAATGCGATGATAATCTCAAAAAGGAGGAGGAGTTCACTGTGGGAGGCGTGTAGTCACCTGCAGGCCAAGTCTATCGGATCCTAACGGTCCATCTAACTCGCCTCAGTCTTGGTCCCTATAACGGTGTTTGATCTTACTATCGTGCTGTTATGTGTGTGGATAAGAGGATTTTTTTCCATCCGATCTGTGCAATACCCGATGTGGGGAGACGATTCCGTGGACCGAAATTGGGGATGCCTTAACAACCCCTCGCGTTCAAGTTGCTCCAGTGTTTTGAATAATTTATTCCGTTAAGAGAAAGATACGTTCTCGCGCTTAGCACTTTGCTGTAGGTTGTATTCGACCAACCTTCGGAAGCAATGAGGGTATGTTGCTCCCACGGAATTCCTCTGGAAACGCTCCCTCGAGCATTATTTTCTCCAGCGATTCTATCCTTGCATAAAATGACCGAGCATTGTCTTTTCCGAAGACTAAGTAATGAAATTTCTCCAATCTTAATTCGATCTAAAGTCTGATTCATTTCTTTCAAGTCCAGTTTCTTCTCTTGGTAGCATAGTATTCTGATTTTTAATCTCGCTGTAACTCCGCTATTTTTATCATTCATCATCACTTTAGATATTTTTCATCCGGATTTTCTATAAGTTGTGATGTAATGATATAGGGAAAGCGCTGGAAGAGATATATATGGTGGGAAAAGATTAAAAAAATTCTTGAAAAAAGTGAATTACTCACAATAAACCCGAACAATCTCTTCCCTATTCTTCGGAGGATATTTTCGAGGAGAAATATTCGAAAAGCCTTATATCACTGAGGAAAATCACAATTTTATTCGAGTTAACGGTTCGGGATTAGAGATTTTTTCGTTGAGATTCTTCTGGGAAGGAGGTAACGACTGGGAAGGGGATCTTTTCCATACATGTCTCTTGATAACGTAGTGCAGTATTAAAAATATCTTTACGTAATAATAGTTTCCATTTTAATTTTACTAAATAAATGTTTAGGAGAGTCTTCTTCCCTTAAAGTCTTCATTAAGTTCCGTTATCAATCTTTTCCTGAATTTCTCATATCTATGTTTAAGTAAATATGGAAGTACTGGGGACTTAGAAATTTTCGGCGGTACGATTTTTTTGAACAGAACTGTACCTAATCTTTTGGAAATTTCAAACCGCACATTAAATTCCTTTGCGGTGCCTGCACTTTCAATCATTTGTCGTTGGCATGGGAAAATAATACCGTCCTCGGGTAAATGTATCATCGTATTACATTATTTGCTGTTGTGTTGGAGCTTATGTTTTGGCACAAAACGATATTTTTCTCGTAGGTATATAGGTTTAACTATTGTAAAAGTTATCCTGTTCTCAGGGACGTAATTTCCTCTTTGCTTAATCCAGGTATTATGGCGATCATATTACCGAAAAAATAACGTTCTCTGTACAGTTTTTAATGAGTGGCTAATGTTAATGACTTTACCATGGGCATTTCGTATTTCCAAATTTGTATCGTTGAACGGTCAGAGGGCAGCCAAATTCGGCGTTGGAAACACCTAAATTGGCAATAAACAGTTTTATTGCAGCGGTGTGCTATGTCATTAATATTAAAAACAGTTAAGAATCCTGGCTGATAAAAACAGTAAACTGGCTGATAATCACTTTAATTTTCAATGCATATATTGTTATTTTATATAATATTTTTAGAATGCTGGATATGGAAGATGTCTGATTTTTATATTTTTTCTTGAGTTATGAAATTGCTACTTGGGAAAACATGCTATTGTTTAGGGCCATAGGAAGCTTGTGGCGATTGGCAAATATATTCCAGAGACACTATATAGTGGGTATTGCAACGGTGCTGAGCAGAAGTGATATATTGTTCGGCGTACTTGTGCTAAAATCAAATTTTCATGGGGGACATGTAAAACTATATGTGGGTTCGCAATGGATAAGAATCACCTAATATGCTTCGTAAAGTTGCGGCACAGCAGTGCAGTTGCTACTGATGCGATGTTTCATGAGACTTGACTAGTGTGGATGAACGTGTGATCTGATTACTATTCCATTGTCAAAAACATCGAGAGAACCGATTCATAGTGTTAGCATTAATTTTAATGCAAATTAACGTTAATATTTCTCTTGTTACCCCTAGTGTTTGTGAGACGTTATTCATGACTCTTTCAAAGTTGCGTTAGCGGCTTTGTTTTAATTGTTAATACCTTTTTCCGATAAAAAACTTACTGCCTGCATTTATTGCATTACGGCATTACGTTTGTCCCAAACACTAGTGAAATAGAATTTATGTTTGCCACGGCTGAGGTGTTGTCACAACGGCATCAACTCCAAGGTTTTTGATAGATTCGTGAATGGAGCTCATTTTACTAAGCCCTAAGGCGTGTGAAAATCATGCATACGGAGTATGGTGGCCAGTTTCTTTCCCTGCTCTACCAGCAGTTTCCCACGAAGTTTTGGTGTCCCGAAATTCCCACAGCAAGAATCTTAGGCGTGGATATTCTAAGAAGATTCATTCTGAGTTGACCGACGTGACTTCTCATATTCATTGGACCGCCACGAAACCAACGCGCAGCATTAATGCCTGAGGCCTAATTCGAACTCACGACCTTTCCGTTTTCTGTCCGGTTCGTTTCCTCCAATGGCGTGTGTAAGCAAACCTTTACGTTATGCCTTTCTCTAGAATCAGGCTGTTGAATGCTTTGTTCTTCTTCCACCAAAATGGCAGGCATTGGTTTTACGTGCTCCTAACGCTATTGATATGATGCAACACCTAGCTTATAAGCTAAATGCTAAATGTGAAGACCAACAGCGCATCCATACCAGAGGCGGGTGTGGAACCCGCTACCTTTGAGTTGAGACATTACCGACCAGACTACCGTTGGTTTTTTGCACTAGAGCTGTACGAGACATTCGAAATAGTACCAAATCTTATGTCGTTCGATTTGATTGGAAAAAAAATCAACAGAGTTCGATTGGGAGTAGTTGGAATATCTCGAATGTTAGTTATTCGAATTTCACAGAACCAAGTAAAAAATTAATTTTGGGTCGATTCGCTTATTCTCGCAAGCAAGCAACCTACGCGGTGCAGTCATTCTTGTCATCTGTTATCTGTGGCTCCGTGAGAGCAAATGTGTATTCAAACGAATACAAGTATTCCTCAGTCAGCGCTCTCTGTGATTCGATTTGAATTAGAAATTAGAAATCAGAGCTTTGTCTCGAATCTGAAAATTATTTCAGAAAATTGATTCAAAGAGAGAAAATATCGTATTTAACGTCTATAAGTTTTTTTTCACGAGTGTGGCAAGTAAAAAATTACGTGAAATATTAGCTCATGCTATTAGCTCGAGTAATTCATAACAAAGCGATATCACTGCGGCATACCTTGCACCGTTGATTTCATTCGTAAATCATAAATATCATAAATCATAAACGCTAGGTAAATAAATTAGGGTATTTCAGGAGTGGTTGGGGATGGAAACGCGAACATTATCGTTAAGAGGTAGGATATTAAGTAACTATCTCAGGGGAAATCGACCCCCGGATTATATAGAGGACATATTATGACTGTCCATGTCTCAATCATGGAAAAGGAAGTAAATCATTATCGTATTTGGAGCTGCAAACCTGCCGCTCCACATTTATAAAATTCTTTCTTGCTGGTGGCGGAAGCGGGGCTTTGGAGGGCGTAGATAAAAAAACCTTTAGGAAAGTTCCGTGGGTCCTATTTGCGGGATGATTGCTCGTCGAATGCGAAACTCGAGTTTGCACAAGAGCAAGAGATATGCGTATTGTTGGGGGGCGGGGGGAGTGGGAAATCGTTTCGTCATGATTCATTACACCGCGGGTGCCACCCGACACGTCGTCTCATTGAATCTCCCATGCCACCGCTTTCGCGCTGGTTGACAAACGCCAAGGTCTAGAAGCTGTGTAAGAGACTAGCCATACGTTTAGAGACGCGTGCCTAACCAGAAATTCGAGAAAGTGCATATGCCTAAGAGTTGAGTATTTTATGACCCAGTGACTGTATTTGTCGGGTTTGAATTTGATGTTTTCAACTAATCGATTAGACTTGCTACCTGCACGTAGGGGAACATAAAACGCTCTCTTTACCATTCTGTATTTTCCGCATTCTGCGTGCTTGCTACCACGGATAACTCGCTGAATGGTAATGATTTCCTAAAGAGTGCTGATTTTTTATCCTTGCGGACTTGCTTCGTCATTTAGTAGTATTTCAGATTAAAAAAACAGCAGTATTTCGTTTATTGTTACTATAAATCCATCATGATGAATGGTTATTATTTTTGATAAATTTATCATCAATTTGAAGTTAATAGCGGTTCTCATCTCCTTTATATGTTGCTACTAGCGTTTTTCCCTCATAATTCCATATATAAACGTCCTTTATTATTTGCTTCATGTATTCCGTTTCCCGGCCTTCATCGGTAACTTTTCTCATTATTGTCTCCTGAGGCTGTTATCTCTCATAAACTTCACAGTGGCTGGCTTTACTTAGTAGAAGTTACTTATGTTAGTATTCATGATGAAGACAAACTTATCGTTAGTACTTTTCCACAAAATTTTTAATGTGCGACGCGTTTCGCCGCTTTACGGCATCGTCAGGTCAGGTACACAATACAGACGTTTGTCATTTTTTAACATTTGTTAAGAATTTTGTTATATTAGAAAATAACAAACTTCTGTATTGTGTACCTGACCTGACGATGACGTAAAGCGGCGAAACGCGTCGTACATTAAATTTTTTGTAGAAAAATACTAAGTTTGTCTTAATCATGAGTACTGTTATCTCTCATTCACATAATGTGCCCCGTGAAATTGTCTTTCCTAGTTATCAGTTATCATTAAATATGTTTCCTTTCCAACTTTACGTTAGAATAAACGTATTATGTAATTTATTTATCATAGTATTATTTTATTGCAAATAAAACTTATTTTATGACATTCATACACGTCGGGCCGGTTGTATGTTGCACGTAACGGTTCGAGCGATACATAGTCTAGCTCGCATATCTTCTTCCCACCGACAAAACAAAGAGAGATTTGAATTTTGCAATCTGCATCATCAGTAAAGTTGACCAAAGTGGCCCAAAAGTTAGTACATTTCCTGTAAGATTAATTCAGCTTGTCGTCTTCCTCTATCTATATATTAATTTAATTTTGAACTATAATGTTTAGGAATCCAATACATCATCAGACAAGATTAGAGGTATTAATTTATTCAGTGGTTTTGAATGTATCAGTATTTTCATTAAGATAAAGCTGGTTTACACTTTTGAGACTTGGTCGGCTTTATACTTCCAGTCTCGTATGATCCCGTCCTACTGCTACCGATGAAAATAACATTCTTTCACTGGTCTGCCTTGGCGTCTGTAGTCGCCCGGCTCAAGCGTGGGGTGAAGAAAGTTTACGGTGATTTAAAGGTCGCCGACTGTGGCAATGGAAGAAGTGGAACGGCATTGATATTCTCGCTGAAATGAAAATCTTGTGCCAATCAATTCTGACCGTGGTATCGGTGACCCTCTATCATTTCGCTTGGTGGCTTGTTTCATCGAATGTTCAGTGCTCTGAATTTTACTCGTCATGGGGAAGACTGCGATCAGCTTCTGGACTCTAAATTAAAATTTCTAAAATAATAACACTAGTTTCCTAACGGTATTTAGGATGTTTATCTGCTTACAAGCTTTGCCGTCCTCATGAGTCACGCGCTCCACCATCTCCAACTATGTCTCAAGTTGTCTCTTATGGTAAGTATTCAAGTTTTCATTGAATAAATTTTATTCGTTGTTTGGAAAGTGACCTAGAATTTCGGTGGGCTCACATACCTACAATGTAACGGCTGCGATTTGAACACATCTTTTTTATTTTCGAACTATTTTGACTTCATCTCTTATGGCTAAGGAATATCGATCTAGAACATTTCATTTGTATGGATTAATATAATTATTTTGACCCTCAAATACATCGCTATTAACATATTGCCTTGATTTTACCTTACTAAATTCGTTGTACACATTTTAACATGATTTACAACTTTCGCACATACTTGTATCCGGTAACAGTTTATAATAGAAAATTTAAAATTGGTTATTGTTCTCTCCATTGAAGAGATGTTACTGTTGTTCTATGATATTTCGTTAGATTGAAACGATGTTTATAAACTTTATTTATAATTATGACCTGAAAGTACCTACTAAAGGGTAACGATATGTTGCTGATGACTTTTGCGGATGATATGTTGAATAGTTTCATATGGAAAATATTTCTTGAAGTTACGTGGTGTTCGGTAAGCCAAAGTTCATGTGCAATTTGACTGAAGAGATATTATAATACGTTAAAACATTTTATTTTCCTGCGTACATTCAATGTAATTAATTGTGGATAAAGTAGATATGCTGTAAGTTTTGGTCGCAAACTTGAAGTGGATGGCAGCTCTATTCTTCTGTAAATATGCTACTAAAACGTGTATCAAAATTTGAGTTAGCCCAAGTATGTGGATTTTTTTATCATTTTTAATTCTTCACTAAATACCTTAAGCATAGTTTGCTGATGTCTAAGCTGTTATTTTAATGCAAACAAATCGGTGTAAATCTTCATATGTCCTCACAGCCTATAACTTGACCAATCATTATAATGAGTCATACCACAATTTAATCGAGTAAATATTGTTTTGTGGATTAGGAAAGTGTTTTGAAGTATATATAGGAAAGATGGGACGGTATGGACAAGAACATTCGTGTGATTAGTAAACTCGTTTTTTTCATCATGTTTGTCTCGGGGACGTGGAGTGTGAGATCAATTCAAGACCTTCCACGCATTGGCAGGCCCCTAAATGATTCTCTCGGTGAAACATCCAACTGTATCTGATACGCAACGCACGCATTCGTCTCCCGAGACATCACAGTCCCTCTCCTGGGAAGAAAACATCCATCTGCTACCGTTCTGTCCTTTATGAGTCATGTCTTCGGCGCAGCATCGCAAATGCCATCGGATTAACACGAGCGAATGCAGAATGTGTTATTCTCTGTCGTTCGCTGGGTAGGCGATAAGCTTACGGCTGGTGGAGGACATTTCCGAGTTTCGCTTCGTCGACGAATGTGCGCAGCCGGTTTGTTCTTTAATAAATCCTAGCGCATCTGGCCAGAAAGAGCTAGAATAACGTGAAACGCGTGAAGATCGCAACGTGAGATGGTGACATTTAATACTGGCGATTATTGGCGAAGGGTTGCCCCTCTCACGCAGAATTATCATTTAGAACTGTATTTCACGTGATAAATACGCTTTGTCACACGTTGTAAGTACCCGAAAAACAAATACTATCGTGTCTTCTCTTACTTCGAGTGCCTTTTATGGAACCTCTCTTTGGGAGACCTCTTATATCATGTAGAAACCTGGCTTTTCTTGGAAAATAACATTCAATTAAATGAAATTACCACCATTACATGATGTCTACGGTGTGAAATTATCATTTGTATTCCTGGAAGCTAATTGATGTTTCTCATGATGTCTACGGTGTGAAATTAGCATTTATATTCCTGGAAGCCAATTGATATTTCTCATAGCCTTCGAAATATTCAGTGAATCATTGTGGAAAACCTTTGTTTTGTAAGCAACGTGCGTTCGTCACTCTCTCCGTATTTCTAAGGTCCTCAGTGTAGTCAGTAATGGTATATTTTCAAAGTTTAGCTTTCCTGTTCCTTGAAATTAGGCATTTTCTTCTGTAGTTAGAACGGACAGATTTAAAATGTCATTTTTCCCACGAAAAATAAGGGACCATAACAGCTGCCATTTAAAATTTTATCTAGGTTTGTTGATAGGTAGTGTAGCTCTTAGTAGTAGTACTCCCTAATACTTGAATCCTTATCTGTTACCTAGCACTAACAGCACGCTGTGCATGTTTTCTACATAAGGCTTGAGTCTCTGTCCATTTTTGTAGTTGCAAAATACATGTATACTAACGGTCCCTCTCCATTGTGAGGATATCTGTAGTGTAGTGCATGCTTGTGAGGCTTCGCCTCGTGACAAGCATTAGCGATTTATGCTAATGCATAATTAGTCGTAGTTACACTAACTTTAGGGTATAGTGTAATGCATGTTGGCGAATACTCACCCTCTGCCACACACCCCTGAAGTGGCTTGCAGGGTATTTTTTAGATGTAGTATTTGTTGACAAAAGCGTTTCAGTATTTTTACCGGTGGCATCTGGTTCATGCTTAGTTTTAGAATGACCTAATAGTTATTTACGTAGGTGAAATTTTTGTCGAGTCAAACCTGGAAAAACATTTTTTTTCTCCATTTTGTGCAAAAACTAATCCAGGATTTGTGTGTAGCAAAGACCTGTGTGGAGTGACTTCGCCTTGTAATTAGTATACTACGTCGGTTTGTGGACTATAAAAATATATTTGTGCATTATACTGTGTGAAATTATTACCTGTCTTGTGAAGTCACCTGTGGGCAGCTATGGTTTCGTTGGTGTCGCATTCGTTGCATTCTCCAAATCGGCGATCAAAGTTCACCCGCCTGCGTGATGAAGCATCCCTTTTGAGTGGTTTGCTCTCATTCTAGTTTGCATGAAGTCGCCGTGAGGCCCAGTTTATTGCTCTTTGTTTCCATTTCCGTGAGGTTTTCTGTTGCGACTATAAATTTCTCGTTTACCGAAACGTCAGGAATTTTGCCAGCCCTTTATTTGCACATTTTATCTTATAAAGCATACCATCGAATAAGGCTGTTGATTTCGAAAATGCTCAAAAAATATTTGTAGAACGTATCAGCTTTAAGGCATAAAATTCCGTTCTCAAAGAGATGGCTGTACTGTTATGTTAAAGTGGGATATCCTTGTTCTACTCCACTGTAGCATTTCGTACGCATGCGTAGCATATACTGATTTTCCTAGTTAAATGTCGCGGATTTGACTTGTGAATTGATGCAGTGATGTCCCTAACTGTATCAGGTTATTTTCCGCTAAGAGAGATATGATATCAAGCCCGGAGCAAATATTAACCAAGCCGTCCATATCACAATTTGTCTTTTCAGGGAAAGCGTGTTCGCTGAAATACCTCAGTAACTATTGGCTTCTCTCTTACCTTCTAACCCACGCACCAAGTCTCAAATTTTCAAACTTGATTTTCGTCTCGTATACTGGATGCTATTGAGTTTATCAAGGTGAATCATGACTAGTTTTATCATGAATCATTTTCAATTTCACAAGAAAAAAAACTGAAAATGTTTGATGAGTTAAAGCTTGAGGTGTGAAATACGTATCTCTTAAATTTTAAGTTACCTAAGTGGCAGTGACTGCATTATAGGACTTGTGAATTGTTATCTCTTCTTTTCGGGATGGCCATCATTTGTGAAGTGAGAAATAAATTTGCCGTATATCCGACGTTCTATCACACATATCTGATGAAGCCGTGTCACGGGAAGAAGTTGCTGTCATCCCGTACGTTCTATGAAAGGCTGTCACGAATGTGACTGCGGCCCTCTCTCGGAGAGTTCTCTATGGAATGGCTACAGTAATATGTTCATGAAATTCTTTACATCTAACTTGTTTTGATCGAGTTTTTAATTGCTGCTGCGAGTGAAATATTTCTGGATTTTGCTACACCTCCCAAGCTTTAGATTTATAATCTCCTATATTTAAAAATCTTCATATGGCTTACGACGAATATTTTTTGTTTTGGCGATGCCATATAGCTTGTACCGTGCCAGATGAAATTTGTCTGTTTTTCATAATCATTTCCCATATTTGCTTTATGAAATGTTTTGGTCAATGTTTTTTTAGCTCCAGAATATTTCTCTTTGTGGCCTTCGCCTTTAGTTATCCAGGCCACGGGCGTATTTATGCGGGATGGGGGGGGGGGGCAACGGGACCGGACCCCCCCAGAAACAACTTTGCTAAGGGTACCAACATTAATAACAAACAAATTAGCAAACTAAATATCTTTCATTGCTTGAAAATATAGTTTTGTCGTTATAAATTTTCCAACATTTTCCGGGATAGGTCCCCCATTAGGCTGGCCCTAAACTCCCGGTACCACACCAATTAAAAATATCCTGGAAACCTCCCAGGGCCAAATTCTAGATACGCTACTGATCCAGGCGATTAATGTATTTTCCGTTCCAGTATTGCGAGTAGATTGTAAGTGGCTATCAAAATTAATTTAATTTGTAGTTCTGGAATTAATGGTTGTTAACCCTTTGCGGTCCAACGTCGAGGCTGGCTCGACAGGCCTAGCGCTAGCATCAGGTCCAACGTCGAGTAGAGCTCGACATCACTAGGCAAAATGTTGAAGTTAAAAAAAAATCCTTTGATTGAACATGCATAGTATTATAGACCAGTGGATTTATACTTTAAACAATAAAATAAGAACATTTAAAAGGACAACAATCAATCCTATCAACTATTTCTTTTTTCCTAAAAATTAATTTGGACCAGACTACTTGACTTAAAAAAAAAAATTGGACCGCAAAGGGTTAGAGCATAAAAACGTCGTACTATGCTTCTAAAGATGATATCTGACTAGAGCTAACGAAAAATGTTCCGGATTCTAATCATTGTTCGGAAACCTTGCGTACACCTATTCTTGACTAGATATATTCATGAAGTTCTACATCGATGGAATAAATATTTAATTTTTGTCTGAAACTCCGCTGACCAAATTTGAACCTGTTATTCGGCGCCTATTTTGCCCTTTTTATAATCGTTGGGTTTGGAATGTGGTCGAATCTTACTAACTAGCTGTGCACAATTTATGTTGAATCCAATAACCAGCGCGATCTGTATTAGATTGGTTTTTTAGTGTATATTTGAAAATTAAATTTCCCGTTTCCGGTATTAAGTCTCCCAGTCCCATGATAACTGCTGTTGATTGTCTTGCTATGTCGATATTTTAAAATTTTTCGTTTTTTCCTCTATGAAATAGTGTCGTGTGTTGTTTTCGCAATTGAAGGCGTTCTTCAGGTTGTGTGGATGCTCGGAACGCTTGAACTCTCACTCCGATGTAAAATCTAGATGTGTCACTGACATCGGCGATTTCGAAATGTTGAGAAATGCCATAGGGGCTTGCACTGCGGCGCGCAACCCAATTCTATAAAACAATTTCCATCCGAAGGAAATGGTGGTTATCTCAATTTTCATGTCAGACTTGTTGGATTAGGGTTTCACGTTTCTACTCTTCCCTCGAGTGGCATTTGCGTCGGCAGTAACTCAGTGCATCACGCATCCGGTTCAACTGGGGCAGTCGTGGTTTGCTGACATTTATTTAGCTTTCCCTAACCGCTGCACATCACGTCTTTGCTTTATGTAATGCTTTATTTTCCCTTATGCACCAAGCTTAAAAGTTGAGTAAACCGTGCTGTCAGGAGGATGTTGTGTATTTGGAGAATTACCTAGAATTATACGATCAAAGTAAGGTGTAATTTAATATTGTTTCAACAGTAGAGAAGAGAAAAAGTGGGGGCTGCTGAGAGGCGGTGCATTCAAGAATTGACATTTGTTAGAGGAAGGAAAGGAACAATGCAATGGTTGAATCGCGTTGTTCGTTCACGACTTAAGCGTGAAAACGTGAGAGAGGAAGGGAGAAAAATAAGTCGTGTTGCCGGTATTTCCATCCTTCCCTTTCCGCATGCTTAACTTCACTTTATCGTTCAAGTTGTCGAATGCGCTATATCGAAAGCAATACATTCTATTGACAGTTTGTGTCGATATACCTACCTTGAGATAAGTAATCGAAATTTGTCTAAGGTAATGGTTGTCGATTGAACAGCTACCCTGAAAGCAGGTCCTACGACGCGACGTAAGCGTGGAGGTGTTAGAAGTTTAGGTTTCGATTGGCTTTCGTAAATATACCGATATTCGTATTTCAGGAAGAAAATGCACTTAAATGTATTTCACATTCCTGCATCATATTTATGTATACCTATTCACATATGAATCGTGAAGTATGCTGCAACTTCCTTATGCAAACGTTTTTCAAATACCTTTTTAAAATTTATGCATTACAACGCGTAATATTTGCCAAATTACATTTTGTATATTTTTGTCATCTTTTTCTCATATTCAATATTTTTCATTACGTTTATTTTTAATGTTTGCTTGTTCTTTTATGTCGTATCATGTGGGGTTTAGGGTTGAACCTTAATAAAAACCCTTGAACCGATATGTGATGGCTGTGTTTTCCCTGGCCCTAATTCTAAGAACTGAATGCTAATCAGAATATCATGATGTATTGCATATTTATATTGTACCCTTGATGCATCTCCAAATGATTGATCTGGCTTGTTCATAGAAAAAAATAAACGTTAGCCTTGACTTCGCGAAATCGAAAGCGTAGCCGTGGTTGGTTATGTACGCGTTCCAACTTATACTTGACTTCAAAACCTAGAGAAGGTTGCGATCGAGTTATAAGATAGCTTAGAATAATCCCGACCACCTCAGAATAATCACTTACTTCATGTTTGTCTGTTGTCAGTTATGAAGGTTCTTGTGTATCCTTGTTCTTATGGAATGTAACCGAGAATCTATGGAACGACGAATGAATGAAAGTGTTAATGGTATTACCGCAAGCAGTTTTAAAAATAATCACTGTCTATCGGGGACGTTGATTTCCATCAATGTTTTTTTTAATTTGACCATGTTTTCTTTCTATTACCCAAGCTGAAAGTCATATACAATATTTTCTTAAGTGTATGGTTCACGGAGGAAAAGATTCCAGGATTTATTTTGTGGAAGTTATCCTTCACGGAGGAAATGTGACTAACTTTGTGAACACCACTTGATAATTTTTAATAAAACGGTCTAGGCTTCGGCACTAATTCATCTTCAGGTCAGGACCTAAAGGTGACATTGACAACCTGAAGATGACATCAAGTGCCGATACCTAATTCGTTTCGATAAAAATCATTAAGTCGATTTTGCAGTCCTTTTTTTCATTTCCTCCGTATAAGCTCCCCATTTGTTTCACGATGTATCGCTTTATGAGAATTTTAGCTGCGAATCAGAGCTTTTACCGAGCTCATTCGCATGGCTGTAGTGATAATCGGAAGGGCATCTCCCTCCACTGTCAGCTGCACTTTCAGCGATGTGCGTCGCCTTGTCATTTTAAAATGGGTTACCGCGGACGAGCGCTCGGCAGGTGAAAATGAAATCTCATTCCTTCACCGAGTTTCCTTATTAAGGGCACTTGCAACCTTAGGATACTCGGAATCATTCCATCCTATCCCCCTCTCCCCCCGTAGGAAGAGAACGGCAGATTTCGTGGAGTGGCTCGCACCTTATATCGGCTGACCGAAACACACGTGATCTGCTTCCACGAGACGGCCATCCCGATAAAGTCCCCCCCCCCCTCTATTCGCCTGGCAATGGCGTGCTGGCGTGGCAGGCATACTCCAGTTCCCCCTCTCGACACCACCTCATACAGTCCCGCCTCGCCCCTTTTGTGGAGAGCGACATATTAAACCCATTCACGTCAACGTTTTCCCTCGTTTTGACCGCTCATCTTGCAGTTAGTTATTGTTGTTATAAACCCTTACTGACCGGGTGATTCCAAATGTGATCAATTAAGTTATTCGATGCCAGAGTCCATGTCACGTGAGGAGTAATACGAAATGTCGTCCTATGTTCTATCGTAGAATGAAATATATTTTTTTCCGGAGATGTTTTAATTTTTGTTCTCTCACCTAAAACAAAACTTGATTGAAAGAAAATCCACAATCGTTCGCAAATCTGGTCAGAATGGGTGAAACAAGATTCTAGCCAATTCATTAGTATTATACCCACCAAGGTTTACGTCGTTATTAATTTTTAAATATTGTATTTACTATCATGTTTAATCTATAGTGCATAATCTTCATAATGTGTATGTTACTGATTGAAAGTTCATATCTCTCCTGTTTGTAAATATTTCCGCAGGCGCAGTGTAAACTGCTGAACTTATCTCTTTATTCCGTAAATAATATTTTTTCGCCTTAGCATTTTATTGTGTGTTTTACAGAATATGTGCATTGTACTAATCATGATCCACTATGTACCAAGGGGTTTGGTGGAAGAGGGGACTCGAAAGTATCAATCTCGCATCACAAAATACATTTATATGTCAATTTCATCGGACTTGAATCATTTTCATTTTAAATCCAATTAGGGCACTTACTTTGAGGCAATCGCCAGTTTTTCGCTGCTATTACTGGGGCGATAAAAAACTCACATTTCACTCCCAATCTTTTTATTTAAATCATATTTGTTATTAATTTTTATTAGTAATGAAACTTTGGTAAAATCATTCACAAAAAGGGCATCAGAATAGAATAAAACGTAATACTTTGAAATACCCTTTCTCAGAGGTAGACGACAGTGCTTGTCCGACGCCTATTAGGGCACCAATTCCACCTCGCGGTTAGCTGAGAGGATAGTGGTGAACTGTAGCAGCACAATCTTCGGATTAATGACTGCTGATTATGTAGCTTTTACAAAAACGTGCCCTCTATCTGTTAACGCCCAATAAAATATAACCTTACCTCACTTCATAAACTTGATTATATTTGGGCTCTTGGGCGAGAATGGGCGAAACGTAAGAAAAGCGTAGGTAAGTTTTTTTCCTGCCTTACACTAATGACATTTTTACGGAAAACTTATGCATGGAGATAGTGAGAAAAACTAATGCAAGCTTTTTTTTCTGGAAATGAAATGGTTTTGAAAAGACTGCTTTAACCTATTTATTTTAGCTACGAATAAATACGGGATATTGAAATCAAAATGCGTTAGTTCAACAGAAACGGCGTTGTTGTCGGCTCCTCGATCTGTATCGAGTATTCTCTAAAAAATATTCGTCGACTTACCTGCATATTCAGTGACTTACTTTTGCTCTCCAGTCGATTAAGCATGTAATAAGTGAAAGCTAATTTTTTTAAACGACGCATTGAAAAATATAGGATTTCTCATTCGTTTCGACTCACGCTGGAGCAAGGAAGCAACCTCAACTGGCCGTGGGAAGGACAGAATAGCATTGCTGCCCTTGTCCTGCATTTTAGTATTCCCTTTCCCCAAACGAACTCTTTCCTTTCCCTGAGAAATTACGATACAGCTCGTCCGCCTCTCTGTCATAAACCTACTCCCACCACGCCCTTCCTCCCTTTCTTTCTTTCAATTCTCCTTAAAAATTAAAGAAGTGCCCATTCACCAAAAACTGTTCCAGTATGCACGGGGAAGGAGGGTGGGGCACATGGATGGTCTCCCCAGACGGACCCACTCCTTTTTAATTAGCTTAAATGTTTCCGAGGAGCGATTGGGAAGGGGAATGTACCGGTGTGGTGCACACTCCTGCCGAACCAACCATTATACTCCGTTCACTCCTAACATTTTGAGAGTGAACGTAACCAATCGACATGCATTTACATTTCTTCAGTTGTACCGAATCGCAATTCCGTGTTATCCTCTCCCGGATTCATCTGCTTATTACACTGTGAGACACCGCGCCGCGACCCTACGCTATGACAGGAATATATATATTCTCAACATTGCACATTTTTATCACCCGTAGTTTGGGCTGTGCGTTGATGATTGAATGAATCAGTCACTCAGGACATCCCGATTTGTATGCATAGATGCATGTATTCAGTTTTAAATACATAATATTATATACAATAATTACTTTTATAATTGTTAATGTCCTCATTATTATAAGTTATTACTTTAGTTCTTAAGTAAGTACCGTGAAAAAACCCTAGAAAAAATATATTTTCGAAAGCATATTGAAATTGCTGTTTTGTGCCATTTTGAATGGGCCACGTTGTGCATTTTTTTCCAACTTTGACTCAGATTCTTATTTCGATACTTCAATAGCTAATAGATACCAAAATCGAAAATACACAACTTTTTATTATTCCACACGACTTAAAATGACTCCCAACCGGTTTCAACACGTGTCATTTTCAAGGGAAATTCTGCCTGCGAAGACGAAGTATTAGGGCAGCCTTAAATAGTACACCAGAGGGAGGAAGATAATGGGGAGGGGGGACTTGAGCAGTTGCGGTTTCGGAAGGGGAAATAATATGAAGGTGACATGAAGTGTATAGCGGGGTGGGGGTTAAGCCGAGCTAATCTTGTCAAGCCAATGGAAAATGGGGGGAGGTGGAGCATATGAGGGTAATGAGGGTTCGGGTTCAATATGGAAGGGACGGGGAATGTGTGGAAGCGGTTAGGTCAGTATTGGGTTTTGTCGTAAAATGGGATATACCAAATATTGAGGTCCAAGGTGAGCATTAAAATTCAGTCAAGTCATTTAAAAGAACAATATCAGGTGAACACCGTCGTTTAAAAATTTCACTTTTTTTTTCAAAAAATCAAGTTTAATAACCTTTGTTTTAACATGTAAAAACTAGCAGACTGATGTTTCCACGGTGGCCAGTCTCTATCAAGTGCTTTGCATGTATGAATGTCACATCAAAATGTTTTATTGAATTAATTTTTTAAGTGAAGACCGAAGTCGTTTTATGAATAGATACCAATTTTCACATCGCTTCTATACTTTTTTGAATTTTGACCATCTTCTCCGACTTCTACATCATAGTGCGCCGTAGGGGAGAGCGGATGGTTTTTTTTTGGACACCAGCCATGAAGAAGGGAGGGAATAGAGAAAAGGAATTGGTAAAAGGAAAGGAGGAAAGTGAATTTCACGTTAACAGAGTGTCTAAGTGACTCTCTCTGTTTTTCTTGTTGCCCCTCACAGTCCTTGAGATGAAGGGATATTTGTCGCTATGAGTTTGGGACTGTTTATCTATCTTATTTTGTCGTTTCTATCAGTTGTGGAGATGCACCTAGTTTGGGGATAGAATAATATCCTGCGTGTCTCCCCTAAAACTCGGCATGTTCTAAATTTTTCAAGTACCCGTACACTAGCGTGTAGAAACTGGTGGATTATGATGAGGATTCCCGTGGAGCAAGAATCGTGGAGTAATCTCAAACGAAAGAAGAAGTCCCTCTACCCGATCAAGTATCAATTTTTTTGTGTTGTAGATAATTTGAAAGTATTTGTTTATATAACTGACATTTGTTACATGGTTAATCTTGTTCATAAATATGCTTTTCACCCTTCTTAGAAAAAGTCTTGTCAGTAAGTGCCATTCCAGTGTATCAATGCGAATGCATTAGATATATCACAAGCATAATTTGAATGAGCTCTCTTTCCGTTTTTATAAATTCTCACTTGTAAAGTTTTTACAAATTTTACTTCAAAAAAAGAACTCAAATTCATGAGGTCCGTATACAATGTCCATATTTATCAATTTAGGGACTTTAGCTTTAAGATTTAGAAAATTTTCAAAAACAATTGACATTCATCTCTTCCTGACCATTCATCATTCTCCTCTTCAAGTTCTTCATTTTTTCCTCTTTCCCCGCGATTCTGGCGCTACACAAAAATTCAGCTATTCAACACGGACAATTGGCGGCTTTATTAACTTAAAATTACGTTGGTACGAACGCGCGTTCTGATAGCATTTTCCGATGACGATGGTATTTGAACGTGCTATGTTCAGTACATTTTCACCTACCTCCCCGACAACCCCACCGAATATGTTCGGTCATTGGCCATGCCCATTCCTTTGGGGATATTCACAGTTGTAATCAACTTTTTCCGTGCTCTATTCGTCGTGACTTTGGGTCCCCCTAAACGCCTTATAAATCCCCGCGCGGTAATCCTCTTAAAAAATGAAGTGGAGCTCTTGATTTTTTGGTCAGGGTTTTTCTCGTCCTTTGTCACGTGTGTGGTGACTCCTGCCTCTAATGTTTTCTCTGTGAGCCCCTCTCGTATCTTCTGATTGCGTGTCAGTTGGTCTAGACAATTTATTTTTTATCTTTTTCAATGCTGGAACGAATATATCCATGATATAATAATCAATATTGTCCTTGTATGGTCAATATTCTCTTTTATTATTTTATATATTAAATGGTTACCTTAGCTTAATCGATAATCCTGTATCTCTTTTTATGCCCATTTATGCCATAAGTGAACCCAGTAAATTCAACGAGGCGATCGCTCTGTGGTGTTCTTTTTTTGTGTGATATCATTTGCTTTCCTAATTTTCAGGCTTTCTTTGCTCTACGAATATGACGGAACGCCTCATAACGTGGACTATTTTCCAAGCAACGCCATCTGACGTCTTAAACTGTTACTATCTTAAATTAAAAATACATATGTACTTACACATTAGGTACCAAATCCCAAAAAAGCCATTTAGGCATAGCTAATTCCAGTACATGGAGGAATCGTATGTGTAACTCCTACTTTCCTACCTTAACCTTAGCATACGAACAAGCATTGTCTCTTCGCTTTGGTAGAAGCCTAACATCCTCGTTTTGGCCTGCTGGGCACTCTGTAGATGTACGCCCTGTTTATTTACAGATATCATTTACAGATTTATCAATTCTTGAAAGGTTCAATGCACGTTCATGCTTAGTTATTTTTATAGTGGTATTCTTATAAAAAATAAAAATTATTCTCCTTTCACGTGGTCTCATTTTTCGTCAAATTTGTGGGCAGGAGTTTCATAGTCAATATTTTGCCACACCACCTGATGATGTCGCTCAGCGATGAAACCTAGGCCGAGATTAAAATCTATTAATGTGGAAGTCACAAAGTTTTTCTTTTTAATCATGAAGCTGCTTCATAAAGTTACGCCTGAAAAAATTAACTTCAATATATGTACTCAGTTTTCTGTGCTCTGGGGACGGTGCATGATGAATGAGTTTGAATCAGATGATTTTAGTTTTCCAGAAGATGACATGTGGCTCTTCTCCGAGATTAGCGTATAATTGGTTTCCCATTGTAAAAGTTGTGTTCTTGAGACGTCGGCCTGACTTATCCGTGTGTCTGCTACGCTTTTTTGCCGTCGGTCTCTTCGACAGTGAGGCGAGGGTGGCTCGTATTATATCCAGGAAAAAGTGACGCTTCCCGTGTTTTTGTGTACGACTATGAATTCGAGAAAGGGCAATTAAGGCCCATTAAATTAAGTCGCATTTTAAACCCGTAAAACGGATTCGAAATGGAGTTTTCGTCGCTCTCTCTCTCTTTCTCCATAATGCCGGCTGGGAAAAAGTGTTGTGGGATGCCGGCCATTCGTCAAGAAGGCACATCTCGTGTTGACCTCTTTCGGATAGTATTATTCGCCGACGCCGGGCTGCCGGAGTTTCGCCTCTCCGATTCGCTGTGGTCTTCCGCGCGATTTCCTCTTTTTGCTCTCATTGCATTCTGTCCTACCTTTTTTGTGAAATTTGTTTACTTTTTTCACTTCCAGGTACGTCTGTCTTTCAAAACGATAAAGAAAAACCCGAGGACTGAGATGAAAACTGAAGCTTCTTGCAGATCTTGAGCGGCCGGGGAGTCGTAAGTGAAGGCTTTCATGCCTTTAAATTGTGATTTCTCTTCATTGGATCGTTTTATTTTAGCTTTCAATCTTTCTCATGACTAATTTAATTTTTGTGCATGTTATTTACTGCTAAAAATGCGACGAAATGCTAAACATATCGCCTCAAAAGTGGAATAATACATATGCATTAAAGAAAATATTCAAAACCTTAAGTCTTCAGTCGGACGAATGAAACCGTGAACTTTTACCGTAATTCACAATAGCAGACCAATTTTCTACGCTGCAGAATGTAATTGATTAGAAATAATCTATTTTTGTTTTTTACGAATGATATGTGAATAAGTAAAGATATTCCTCTGCGAGCTAAAGCTGCTTAACGCGTTTCCTTCCATCGACGCCTGTAACTTTGTTGCATTAAGCAAATTATAGATGTGACAAATTTAATATTCATTTAATCCGCAAATAGACACCCTTTTGCCGTAGTAATGTAATCGAAGTATTTCTTGCGCCGGACAGAAACTTCTGTCGGGACGGGTTGACAGGTTTTTGCCTGTTAAACTCATTCTGCGCAAATATTAAACTGTGAGATTCTCACTTCTTGATTTGTCCCGCTCTCTTCTACATTCTTAGAATGTGTTCTCATCGCATTTCAAAAGAAAATAATCGTCTTAAGTCATAGGCCAAAGATCCTCTTTAAGGGTTCCTTTCTCCTTGGGGCTTCCTAATCTGTTACGCGTTCTAAGCATTTATTACCACCGGCTGTGATTCGAATTTTCTAGCATTTTGTTTCCCGCGGTTTAGATGCAGGTGTCCGTTCCTTTCGCTTCTGAGGGATTGTTATCTGTTTATGTTCATCGCTTTTCTATGAAAAATTCTCGGTAATCATGCGTGTCTCATTGCTGTGAGAGCAAGAAAAAACTTTTCGAACGCTACGGAATTCCAACCACCCGCTGTTCTCTCGGAAACTAGCATTTTTAGTGTCCGACTCCAATTCTACATTTTTCTCCGCGTTACATCTTTGGCTACTGTTGTCCAAAGTTTTCTTTTTTTCCACATCAGCCTATTTTATTCTTTTTTACCTCTTTCACTTCTACCGCCGTCTTCTTTGTTCACTTTTCAATCCCCTTTCTCAGCTCTGCGTCCTGCCATGTAATTGTCTCTGGCGTAGCCATGGGAGCAGAGTTATGCTGGTGAATATACACCTACATCTGCACCAATTTTATCAAGGATGCTGAATAGCTGGAATCAGGAAAGTAATGGAAGTGTGAGGAAATCTCAGAAGTACCACTTGAAATTTTTAAAGAATAAATAATGCTCCAGGAAAATATAAAAAGTTTGTTATCGTTGAAATAAAAGCCATTGAAACTGTTAGGTGCGTGCTATGGTTCCCAATCTTTTGTGGCTCTAAAGATTCCCTAGTTTTTAAGCATCCAAGCGTGCTTATATGACCTTGAAGTAATGTAACATAATAGCTGTATTTGGAATTGAGTTGCCTCTGGTTTTCCAATCATGAAGATTACGCAAATGATGTGGTACGCAGTCTCGCGCACGGGTGCAAAGATCTCAAAAGAGGGTGAAATTCGTCATGAAAAAATAAATTTGTTTAATGTTAGTCGCTCTAAAGCGACAATGTTGGGATTACTCTTAGTGACTGTGGCATATCATGCACGACCGCGTCTCCTGTGCTAAAATGTACATTGGGGACGAGAAAAACTTGTTCGTATAAATCCCCGCTGAAATTCGCCTTGAACAAAAGTGCAAATGGCTGACACACTTGACCGGCAATTGGGAGATTCGGGTTGGAATCTCGGTTAAGTCAAATGATTTTTTCTTAGCGAATTTCAACCTCTTTGGTGTATGACTCTGGTTTGTTTATAGTTTAAAAATTAGTGATCTATTAGTGACAGATATTCGCAGGTAAAATTTTCGTATGGGTGGAAATTTTGTTTTTAGTAAAAAAAGATCAAGAGCTTCATAGTTCTACATTACCGTGGGAGGCCCTGCTCATCTCATTTAAATCAATTGTATCAACGACGTATCGCCTCTCTTCGATTGTATCACTTTCTTGCGTGAGATTTCATCGTCGCATGACGTCGACAAAGTCTATTATTTTCTATTTGGCGTATCGTGAAGTTAATGTTCGAGAAGCGTGAGGCTTTTACCTCATTTTTCACATTGCGATCTAAAGATTGAATTCTACACTGCGTTTTGTTTTGTGTGGGCGTCAATGAATGCCTATAGATATTCGAACGTCAGCATCGACGTATCGCATTTTCGCTCAGCCCAAACCTTCGTCACCAGTTCCTTTTCCTGTCACTTTTACGTCCTTCAGCCTCCATGAAGTCTCCTTCTCCCCCCTCAACCAAGCCTTTCCCCCCTCCTGCGTCTCTTCGCCTCTTTCCGCTATGTATACTGACAATGAGTTGCCACTCAAAATACTTGTTTCGATTTGTTCTTCTTTGGCCACCGTGTTCCACAGTTGCGTTTAGGGATTCTTATTTTATGCCTGTCATTAATATCGTTTCTTTAATTTCTCAATTTCATAATTTTGCGTCGTAATTATTACTAGAGTGGTCTTTCTGTTGAGGTAGGTCTTAATGGAAGAGAGTAAAAATCCTCTAGATTTTTACACCTTAGAGCCCTTTCCCCTTAAGCAATTTCTTTCTTCATCTCAGCGTACGTCCTACCTCTTTTTATCCCGTCCATAAAACATTTTCTCTTTCTTCCCCTCCCGCGCTTACCTAACATCCTCCCCTCTATCACGACCTTCAACATCCCTTTGCCCCTCATTACCTCCTCTAACCACATACTCTGCCTTAACCTAATTTCCTTACGTATTTTCCTCTCCTTACCCATCATGCCGAGCACTTCCTCGTTCGTCTTCCATTCCGTACACCGTAACTTCTCCTTTCTCCTCCACACCTACAATTCCGCAGCCTTTTCTAACATTTAAAAATATCAATAAATCTCAGAGACGTCTATAATGGGTTTCGGGTTCTGCTGCATCTTTGTTTGTTGAACTCGTGCTTACGCTACCGTTGCAGGTAGTATCATCAGGAATAATAATTTTAAATACAATCACGGAGAAAATTTATACTGTCCCTCCCTTTTCCAAAAGTACAGGATAAATATTCTACATAATTTATTTTTCCTGTAGATGCTGCCTGAAAAGACACAGCAGAACCAGAAATCAATTTTAGAATACTCACATCGCTGCGAAAGCCTATGTTCCAAATTTGCGAGAATTAAATATCCTGTCGTCTATTTTCATCCTGATCCTCTTCCCATGGACCCTTACTCTCTCTTGTCTTTCCCAGCCTTCATCTCGTCTACGCCATCCTCTAAAATCTCTCATCCCCGAGTCACTAGCGCGTGTTAATGTGCTCAGCCATGCGTCTGCCGCCCTTCCTCGTCTGGAGGGAAGCCCCACCTCTGTCTGTTGGCCGTGTCCTCACCTGCTCCTCGTTGGGCAGGTGCTCTGCGCACCAGGCCCTCCTCGATCTCCCGGCCTAAGTCGTAACATTTTTCACGGATCGGCGTGCCTTGTTATGCTGGGAGCCGTGTGGTGTGTAATTGTGATGACGCGAGCTTCGGGAGTGCTCAGACGTATACACAGCCAATGGAAGGACTAGTTTGAGACCCGCTATAGTCTCGGAGGCTAGGCTTTGTTAGATACTCGGAAAATTCGGATCAGGCAAGTTTCAGGATAACACGGAAGGTATGGTTATAACCCCGCACTATATCTCTAGAACAGGTAGAATTGACTTAATAAGAGAGATACATTGTCGAACAGACAAATGCATAATTCCCCCTTTCCAAGTACCAATAGTGACTGTCACAAAAACACAGCGAGACACTGAGACACTCCGTTAACATGCGATTCACTTTTGTTCATCTCCCTTTTCCTATTCTTACCGCATTCCCCCATATTCTACCGTTTTTCATGGCTGATGCCCTAACATCCCCTGCCACATGCCTCTACGGCGCGGGCGGCTCGCAGTGTAGTGTGTTGATGACTGTGGTATATTGGTTGATAGTCTCTTCCAACGCATTCACTCATGGCTTTCTCTTCTACCCATTCCTCTCTCACCGTTCTCACATCTTTCGCATAGCTTTTTTTTTTAGTTTTTCCTCGTTAGTGAATCTGATCACCCGAGCACATTTGATCTGGGGTGGGAATCGAATTTACTGTTTTTAGTTAACTGTAAAAGATAACATGGTTCACTACTAACCTCCATAAAGTCTCTTTCTTCATTTGTAATTCGGAAGTTTTTCTTTGCCATGGGATCGGCTGCAACTGTTCCTGAAAGAAACGGAATAACCGACGTTTGAGGCCCGGCCTAGCCATGCATTTTCTCTTTTCTCTTTACATCGCTGAGCCATGCCAAAATTATCCCCGCCAATTAAATCTTCACCGCTTAATTATTTGGTCACGGCAGGAATATGAAGCCATATACTTATCGTTCTTGGATACCAACGGACAATTATGGGATTGACAACTTGGCCCGGACCCAAGATTATGGGTCAAGCGACCTCTAGTCTGCTTCCTGGCCTCCTAACGCTCTCCACTTTCTGCTCACCCTTGCTTATAAGTAGGCCCGATGGCCCCGACTCCCGAAAGCGGTCAATTTTTCCCGAGAAGCATGCTGCCGTACCATTAATCACATTGCTGCGACTACTCCAACTTTCCTTCGCTGGATTAGGAAAGTACTAGCAGTCACGCTACGAGGGACATAAAGAAGCCAAAATTGTAGTCCGGTTGTGTTTTCCCATTCTATTGACTGGTCATCATAGTGGGCGAATGTTGCTCGTAGTAGTAGTAGTATTTTTATTTAACGTGCTGCGACGGTTAAGGTCATTTCGCACTTACTGTCTGCCACGTGCAGACAGGGGTAACAGCACTCGGACGAATCGGAGGATCACACCTCCAAACTCGAGCCGAGCCCAACAATGCTTAACTTCGGTGACTGATCGGGAACCGGTGTTTCCATCGTGGGCCTGCCACAATTTGTGGCAGGCCGTTGCCCATGTTGCTCGTGTACTGGGAAAACGTACACGGGTAAGTTCTGAGATGGTTGGTGATCGGGTTGGCGTTATCGGGTTATACTGGCTTCCCATCCCGAGGGCCCGCGTTTGAATCCCTGCAGTGGCGGAGATTTTTCAGTGGAAAACTGTCCCTTGCTTTGTGGAGAACATTTCAAGTTTGTATTCTGTCCGTTGGACGTTAAATAGGGGGGACGATAAATGAGGCGTTAAATCGTGGTTTCCGTGGCGCCTTTTGTTTAGAGCAGGCTTTTGCCGACGCCGGGACTTTTCTCCGCCCTGGCCCCAGTTCCCAAGTAGTCCTTCTCTTACCAGCCTACCCACCAATGGCTCTATTGATATAAGTTGTGGGTCGCCTCCTCCTATATGGTTGTTATAATGTTTTTTCAAGATTTAGCATTTGATATGTCGCTCCTAAAGTTGTATAATTTTGCAATCAATCTGGATTTGTTATGAACAAATCTGGATCAATCATTTGCTGGATTTACAAATTTTTAGGACGTGGGGAAATATAGTCAGAAATATGGGATGAAATGGGAAGGCATGACATTTTTACGTTGCAATTGGGTAGCTCTGCTGCCACCGTCGAAGTCATTAAACACAGTCTGTTCTCGTGTGGGATAAAACTCTCTCGCCGTTGTATCGCAATTCCTAACGGAATTTGAACCCCAACCTTCAGCTAGTCAGCGCGACACTCCTCCGGTCCTCTTTGACTCGACATCCTTGGACTTAGGCAGAATGAAATTAGCTCTTTCGTATGGTTTTTGCTATTGATGAAAGGGCCAGCGTTTTTATTAATGCAGTCACTTTTTCTCGAAAAGAATTATTAACAGACCTTAGTTCGCCTATGAAAATGTAATCTCAAGAGATAAGACCGAAGAAGTAATTTCCGTTGCGTCAGTTTTAATAGCGTTCTGAAGCGGTGATTTACTGTTTTACCCCGACGTTAAAAAAATGCGAAATAATGTCTGCCATTATCGGTCTGCGGATCTCGGAAGTTTTTTTTGCCAAATCCTCGTTTCCGTGCCCCGCGATGGCCTTGAGGTATCACGGCAGCGACCGCGAAACAGTCCATTTTAATATTAACACTGGCCACTTTTCTCCGTGGGCCTCTATTACCTCTTCCCACATGTCCCTAAATCCGGTCTCTCCGCCCTTTCTTCATATATTATTCCAACTTTTTCTTTCGGCTTCCCTTCGCTTCATTTCACCGACGGCTTCTGCCCTCCTTGTAAGCAGGGCGATTATAGGCTAATAGGTCTCCCGAAAGGCAAATCGCTTGGGGAAAAATGATGTGCAGAAGAAGAGTTAAACACAGCTCTTAATTTCCTCGAGTTGAACTTGGGAAACACACACTTTTTACCGTTGGGATTGTTGCTGGACTTCATCCTCAAGGCCATGTATTTGTTTCATGTTCGAGTTACGTGTCGCTTGATTTTTCTGAAATGAGTAGACGGGGCTTTCGGGGTCATAGGTATTAAGCCGTAATCGTTATTATGTTGAATGTGTGTTTTACAAAGATTTTGCATGATGATTTAAAATATAATTTGTATAATCTTGGTAGTGGTGCAATCACGGGATTTAAGGTCAGAAAACCGCGGTGCAATAACGTTTAGTTCAGTGTGATTTTGTGACGCCGTTTCTAGTACACAAGCTCTTCTATTTTATATGAAACAAAACGAAGATTTTCTTGTTGTCTAGCTATGATTTTATTGGTGAAATGATCAAGGTCGAAGCTGTGCTGGGTACACTGTAAGGGGCTGTCCATAAATGACGTCCACGTGATTTGTGGGGGGGGGATCACCACCTGGTGACAATGTTAGACAGGGGGGAGGGGGGGGGGCATTCTTCATGTGATATCCACACTTCCACTGTATATTATGTATTATTTTTATTCAGACTGTGGGGTAGGGTAGAAATGTTTTCATTTGTGTGACATCATTAAAGGGGGTGGGGACATTATTTGTGACAAACTGTGACAGGGGGGGGAGGGGGTCTAGTTTGGTCCAAAATTGTGACATAATTTATGGACAGCACCTAACGTAACCTGCTTTGTGTCTATCGCAGTGGCTGTAAAACAAATTTTAATCGCCCCCTCCTGATAATTATTAGAACTTGGCGCCCATGTACGAAGCGCTATACACTTGATCCTCTACTTTTGTGTACGCTCGTATTTTTTTGGCAAGAATTTGTAATAGGAATGTTTTATCTCTACCTCTTGGTCGCCTATTTGGCAGCTCAGTAAATCTCGTGTGTGCCGTGTGATGCGAGGTGACTTTTTGAATAGGATTAAAATTGTTACTCATTTGAATCATTAATAATTCACCGTTAGTTTACGCTTTATTTTAGTTAATTAAAATTTTATTAACTGGTTAACTGTTCCGAAAATTGGTATATGTTTATTTCTTTGCGAGAGCGTTAACCGTTTGATACGATGTATTTAAACTTGGCTTGGCCCTGTCTTCCCATACCACATTCAACATTTCTTATCACTTCATTGTTGTGTTTCACCTAGTTTAACCACGTAAATATCAGTTAGCCAAAGTCTCAGGTGTAACCTTTTGGAAAAATTTAGCATCAAACAGATAAATTAGGTGCTCCGAAAAACACCTTGATAATGGTACACAGTGCTGAAACTATGGTCGTTTTTGAGTGAAATAAAGGTGTGAAATAGAACGAAGTGTCTTATTTAAACATTTTTGACACATAAAAATACATATTTTCACTTACTGTTTTTTATCTGCGTTTCCAATTTTAAATGCAGTTGCCAGTCGAACTCGAGTTCGCGTTTACTTCCTTTGATGTTCAAGGTTGAGTTACGAAGTGATTGTACGTACGTCCGTGCGAAGTCTTGTTTTTTTAGCATAGCCCCGTTATTTCTTATACGATGAAGCGATGTTACGTTTTTGTGGAAACGTTCGCTGTTTTATTACGAAATCCATTTATTTGGAGAAGTCGGACTTTTATTTTTTCGTCCATTACCGGCAGGAAGGAAACATTGAAATTATACTGTTATTCGTCTTGAGGGGTCTCTTTATTTTGGAAGTATTTGGAATTATTCAATCTCCAAAAAGTGCCCTTGCTTAAATGAAAGCGCCACTGCTGGGGTATGTGGTAAAGCTAGGAAGTTGGTTGAGGCTGCCTTGATCTTTACCATTTTTTTGCTTTAAATTTACGGTTGTTGAGAAGGTTATCCTGTGCATAAATTCTATTTTCTCTCCTTGAACATTAATATTTATTTAGTGATTTATCAAAACTCGTTTTTCAATTAGTGTAATTTATAGGAAGGTGGCAGCCAGGAGAATTCCGTGGAATGGAAGGAAATTTAAAATGATATTGAGGAATGTGAAGATTTCAGGGTTGCTATGCTTGGGAAGGTTGCGGTATATTTCACTCGTATGGGGTAAATGTTGATACTTCCATCTGGAAGGTTCATTGAAGTCAAGCGTTGAGCTCACCTTGTAACTTGCCCCAGGGTGTGTGAAATACACGTTTCAGGATATAGTTGTGGCCATTTTCTTCCTCTTGCAGTCTGCCATGATGTTTTGACTATCGGAAAATCGCAAATCCTGAGTTTGCATGGTAATTTGTAGAGGAAACGCCCTGATTTGATCATGGTACTCTCTGCCCAAGAGCCAAAGGCTCCATCCCGGGGGTTACTTAATGACTGTCATAAAATATCTACATCTAAATATGCTACGTGTTTGTGAGTGGTGATGGATACCCACGCTCCAATGGAATACACAGCGATTGTTATCGTTATTATTGGTATTCTTCCGTTTGAAGATAAAGTAATGATAGACGTATAATGCCCAAATTATGACCCTGTGGCTGCAACCATAAAATACAAATTTTGGAGCATTGTTTCCAGCATGTTTTCTTTTATCTGAACAGAAATCAGGATGTTGAGCTGTAAGGTATCTCTAGGGCATCGAACCTATGCGATCGCAGCGTAGGTATGAATTTGCGATACTTAAGGCAAGAATTGTACGCAGTGTACTTGAACCAACCAATCGTCCTAGTTGTCCTTCCACTGTGAATTTAATTGAGGCTTCAATGCAACTAGATGTTCTCTCGCGATACTGTGCATGCATTGCCCCGTGGTACACGTACTCATGTACATTGCGCACTTGGTTGCTGATTTTAATAATAAATTGGTTGTTTTATCGAGCATCTTGAATTTTGTAATCCTCTTGTACGCCTGAGGATCAGGGTTCGATTCCCTGTATGGGCGACTATTTTTTTGATAATTTTAAATCACATTATCTGATGTGAAGTTATTTAGTGAGGCATTCTCAAATTAAAATTTTGCTACCTCCATAAATGAATTAATTTAGTTTGTATGCTGAGCCTTATTTTAGAAAATGTATGGCATATGTGTAGCCTTCACTCCACGAAGGACCAATGCCGGTGGAGGAGGAATCACAAAAATAAAACTTGAGCAAGGGAACGTGTGTGCCTACGCCACTTGGCAAAAAAATTACTCTCCTGATCGTGGGTAGATTTCCTCCCTGTGAATGTAGCACATTCGCGCATCTCCTCAGACGGGTGACTGAACTTAATTTACTGTCACGTCTATTCCAACTTTTCGGCGCGTTTTGGATCCTTGGATTTCAAGTTCGGATGCGAAATAGCTGTGTATATTTTTTTTACATCTTCGTCGCCGTCATTCGCTGGAATTGGCGGGAAGCGAGGATTGAGTGCCCGCCATTTACGCGAGGCGGCGGTGGTGAGAATGAGCGCCATCGGCCGAGCGGACGGCAGCGGAGCATGACCTTTTAGCGCGGCGGCGATTTAAGAGTCGGAAGCACACGGCGACCTTGGCGCTCTGCGCGGAATGCGCCCCGGAGGCGTTCGCTCTCCCCAAGAATAGCCACACGCGGTGTCCGTAACCGTCGGCCAAGCACCGGCCCAGACGGCGTTGACCACCGGCGAGGACGCTTTCCGCCCAGGCGCGCCCCGTTTCAAAAGCCTTCATTTTAGAACAGAGTTGAAGATTTGCGACTTTCTACCTGCTTCCCCAAATACATTCAATGCTTTGGGAACCTATCCGCGATATATATTTAGTGAAAATCACCCACCGAGATGGTACATCTACGGCAGTACCCTGCAAGCCACGTTGAAGAAGTGTGGCAAGGGGTGAATTTTCACCAAACGTGCACTGCACTGTATACAACAAATTAGAATCATACTTGACTTGCTGTTAGTAATTGTTAACATTGCAATGGAAAAGTTTTACTTGAAAAATCAGCTACACTTCCTGTCAGTCAACTAAATTACGAAGTCTTAGTGGCGGCTATTATCGTCTGTAATCGTTCGCGGAAGAAATGTCATTTTAAACCTGTATATTCTGAAGTCTATTTCTCTCATGGTGTAATCGACCGTACTATGTCGGGGCTCACAAAATGTTCTTGAGGTCGTCAGAACATACATTGACTTCGAACTTGCTTTTAAAATGTGGTCTAAACTTTAAAAGATGGTGTGATAGTAATACCATCATAGTTTGTTATCCTAGTTGTGGAACATGTGTAACATTTACAATGGTTATATCATCTTTTGGATTGTGATTTGCACCCGTACCCCACTCAATCGTGCCGAGTGCTTTAAATGCCGTTTTAAACGAAGCACTTTATTGCACAATCTGATGTATGAATGTGCATTGAAAATTGCGTCGTGTAAAACGAGAGATGGGAAAATAATCCCAGCTCTAATTCCGAACCTGTGCGAAAATAGATGCTACTTCAATTGGCGCAATCAAGCGCCTCGTGTAAAACGGCCTTAACTTATCTAAATACCCTGGCGTGTCGTGTTCCACGCAGAAGTTCATGTATGCTTCCTGTCACAATGAAATGGAAACGAGAGATGTCTACAGTAGTACAGTTTGTAGTGTCTTTATTAGTGATGGGCAAAGTCGGTCTTTTGAGAGATTTCGGTCGCGTCGGTCACTCCCGCTTGTGATTCGATCTTCGATCGTCGATCAGAGAGACCGATTTTCCAGCTAGTGAGCAGTCCAAGTTGCCTACGATCAATGATCTCTCAGGAAAATCGTGATAGATAAAAAATCTGGTCGTTCGTGAGTTTCATATTGTAAGCATGACCGAGGTGTACAGCTTTGCTCTTGATAGCACAGAGCAGGCACAGAGTTTCAGTGCAGCTACCTCGTTCAGTGCCGGTTTCCGTGGAGTTGTGGGTAATTCTTTGAAAACAATTGAAGGCACAATTGTGCAATCGTGCGAAGGTTTGTTTTGTTTTTACACAATGCTCTTGGTTTGTGATTTTAAGTATAGTTATACGAAGAATATTAGGAATATCCCACTTGATTACAAAACTATTGAAGAGTGACATTTTATCGACCACAAATTATTAACAACTCATTATAGAAACCAATGATTAATACTAATTTAGTAGCGAAATTTTATTTTGGTATGTAGTTCGAAACGATCAACGTTTTCTTTTGGCTGTAAGAATTTGAAGCAAATTATTCGACTGTAGCACTAAAATTCAATTTTCAATTACAGTCTGTTTCACTTGTTCACGAGACGTAATATTTGTCGAGAATATTGAAACGATGGTTTATCGTGTATTTAAGTGACAATGCAATTATGGAAATTCAGTGATTACAAATGTGATATGTGCTGTGATGTATTGCGTGTGTTCTTGTGGTGATATTTTGATATTTAAAGGTTATTTGTGTTAGGTAGACTTACGCTCCTAATGGATGTGTTATGACAGGAAATACACCGTGGAGGTTATAAAAGTTTCTGTGCTTCTGAAATGGCATAATATTGCGTTGTGTTTCTGGACGTGAGTTACACGAAGAAAGTGTATGTTCAACTTATGCTAAAGTTATAGTTTATGTCGTAAATTTACCAAGAGTTAGTGCTTCAAAAATAGCCTATATAGTGAAGTTAATGGTGGGTTTTTGTTTGTTTACGTCGTAGATTTTTAAGTTACAGTACCCCCTGAAATAATCTCATAGTTTGCTGCTGTGTTTGTCTAAGAGTGAATTGCATGTAAAAAAGCGAACGTTCAACTTTGGTAAAGGTTTATTTACATCGTACTATATATCTATAATTTAGTTACTGTGCTTCTGAAATACTGTCTCGTGATCGTCGAGTGCTTACAATATTAATACATGCCAAAATCGAAGATTTGTTCATAGGTTAACGTAATATTCGTCGTTTATTGTTTACATCGTAAATATAAAGCATAAATTCAGAGTATTAGTGCAAATACAGGAGTCCAAGACATTCGCTGTGTATATATATATCTGTGATTCTAATAATAACAATCAGTCCTACGATGAATACTTTTTTGTGAAGTTGCTTCTGTCGTGATGTTGTTTTCTTCTCGTGAAGCACTTCTTGTGCCAAAGTGAACTGAATAGGACTTCACGTTTACTATTCTCAATATTTGTTGAAATATATGAATTTTTTCAGCCACTTGAGTGATTTATATCTAATGTAAAACGCTCCTTACAAAACATGCTTCGTTTGTTGCCATCGATTAAAATCGTTGGGGTTTCACCATGCACTTCGTCACTTAGATAACTAATCAAACTAGTCAATTATATTGATGTTCAGTAAATATGTTTTTCGCAATGCCACATAGATTCTAAATGTTTAGAAAGCATATTATTAAATGATGGTTTGTATATGTACCTGCGTACCTTTCAATAAAATGTATATTCAGTAAAAATGCACTTTGTTATAGTATTGAATCTTTAGTGCTATATTAATTCCCCCTCACAAAACGCTTTTGCCCGTACATTGGAGATGTTAATTGGTTACGAAAACGATTTTATTATTATAGTTATGTCTTACAGGGTATTCAACAGTTATACATATCAAATTCTTATCAGTAAGTGTTAACATATATTGCTTCTAAGCTACCTATAATAAATGCCTAATACACACAAAATATTTGTTATTATGATGTGTATGAGTAGGGATTTAAAAACTGATTGCAGGATGTGATGAATCTTCTTAAATTGTTTGGCACTGACAGTGCTAATTTTAAACCCACTACATTCGTTCTTCCTCTAGATGATATTGCTGCTATCATTAAGAAGCACCAATGCAATGCAATAAAATATGTAAGCGTCAGTGAGTTTCTCTGCTATCTGATTGCTACTCTAGTTGCCATTTACTAGACTATATCATGTAACAGGTAGGGAATACTATATCTAGGCAAAATTATAACTAGTTTACTCTGTAGATTTTATGAAATGCATGGAACAATCAGGTTATAAGAATGTTTACTAAATATCTGACCTCAATATATATGTTTATTATCTTTGCAAGGAATAGCCTCTGATCAATTATTAATTTACACAATGGTTTAGTGCTTATCAATGGTTATAGCCATCAATAACTTCAGACCAATATCCACTCTGCCAGTTCTCTCTATATTATAGAACTGTAATCAGAAAACAGTAGTGTTTACATATCATATGAGTGATAATTGTTGTATGTCATACCTAGTTTTGATTCAAAGAAGAAAAATCAGCTGTGCATACTGTGACAAATGTTTATTTCCGCCATGCAATCATTGAATTTGCTAGAACAATATACATGCCATCTTGGATTATTAAGAGTAAAGATTCTGAGTGTATTTCATGTTGATTTTTGCTTGATATACTTACTGGATACTTATGGGAACTAAAGCTAATATCTTTTTATTAATTTTCTTTTGACATTTTGAAAATATCTCTTCCTTCATGCTACCGTAATGGACTTTATGAAAGGATTATTCTCTGTGGGTTTGGCAATGTTTAAATAATAGATTAGAGTTGAGTATTGGAACAGGATTGTGATTGAGGAGTGAATAGCGTAAGAGGAAGATGGAAAAAATTGTGGGTTCATGATGTGGTGGAAGAGACATTAAAGGAGGAAGATTAGGAGTCTTAAGAATAGGAGCGAGTGTGAATGAAGTAATGTATGAATGCAATAGAGGCAAAGGATATATTCCAATATAGGGTATTATGGAGTAAATTATTATAAGAGAGCCAGTTTCCAAATACAAACAGACATCACTAACAGCAGAGAGCAAACAATATCATGTGATAAGTTGTGTGCCTCAAGTTATCCAGGTACTCAATTACTTAGCAGTCAACTTAAGTGTACAGATGTCGTTCCTGTGTGACTTAAAGTCAACTTGATCAGAATAAAATTATTTTTTATGCTCTCAACTAAATTAAATGTCTGTCATAATTTAAGTCAAGTATGCACTCATAGTTTTGGTAACACCCTTTTATAAATTGAAGAAGTTAATGGAGAAGAGGGTCATGGATGGATAATAAAGCAATGGTAGGTAATCAATGATTTTTCACTTATAACAAAATTTTAGTGTAAAATGGATTTGGTCTATAATGCTTCATGCTTAATGAATGCTGTTACATATTATTAATATTATTTATTTCACTGATATGAGGAACCTAAGAAGCTTTCTCGGGTTTCCAACAGGGTGATGGTCTCCATGTAGGCTGACGTTTCGATGTCTGACTCAGTCATTGTCATCAGGGGTGATGAAAACTAAGGGTTGTGCAACCATTCATAGATCCATTTATTTTTAATAATCAATAAGTGAAATAAATGTTGGTGTAGGTTTTTTACAATTACTACTTGGCTTATTTTGAATATGTTCCTTGAAACCCCAATATGATTAAGTCTTAAGTCGACTCCTATTGTCATGATCTTTGGTAAATTTATGAATATTAATCAACTGTTATCAAAGGACATGCTATGATGTATTGTTTACCTGTAGTAGAAATTAACAAGGGTAATTATAGCTGTTAGGCTCACACATGCCAGATTGGACGAAGAGCAGGAACGAAGGGAACATAGTCCACTCAGCATCTGTGGATATTTTTCCTCATGGTAAGTGGCTTGCCAGCTCACTCCAGAGTATAGATTGAGAATGGTCATTGAGTAGAAACCATTAGAGGCTTAAGACAAATAGCAAAAAACAAATAGTGGAATGAAGTTGTAACTGGGGCAGAATTTTAGTGGAACGAGGTGTCCTACTCAAGATATTAAATGTCTTGTATCAGCAATATTCAAGAATTATGGGGGATATGTAATGCCTCAAGTCCTGATATAGGATGCAAACAAAAGGTTGGTTTGGAAGGTTTTATAAAGGGTTGTGAACTTCGGTGGATCTAAACCATTGGCTAATGTTGAGAGGGTGAGATTAGACTAAAGTTATATGAGGAGTGGCTCTCGAGAAGGATAATGAAAGTAAGATAGAAGAGAAGTTAAGAGATACTTGACTAGGCATTGAAGTTACATATAACAGTGAAGGAAATTTAGGAGTCCACTTTATGTCAGATAGTAGGTAATTAAGAGGAAATGAGGTCCTGAAAGGCTTTTTTGAAGGGAAAGGTTTGCTTCGTTGGGAGAGGTAGGACAAATATAGGCAATTGAAATGAATGGATGTGATGCGCAGAACTAAATTGAAACATTTTAAGGAAAGAAATTTTTGAAGCAGGAAGGGTGGAGTGGTAACTGACCACTGAAATATATATGTCTGTTAAGCTATCTGTATACCATTATAATGGTGGTAAAATGTCATGGTCAGGCAAATATAAGAATTAAAGTGAATGTGGAATGATAACTGCATGTGGAATGAATAGACGTTGATAACAGTCCAATGCTATAACTGCATTACTCCACCAATGTTTAAGATAGGCATCAGTTTTTAAACTAAAATAAGATTTTCTTTGCCACTATAGGTTTCTGATTATCCTCATGAATGTTCTGCTAACTTCCTGCAGGTTCCTTCTAAATTTTCCTGCTAAATATTTACCAGGGATTTTGGATGTACAATGAGTAATTAGTACTATCAGAAATTTTAATTTGTCCTTTCCAAGGAATTAAATTTTAAATGAATATGGTCTAAGCCCCTGTGTACAAGCCATGTTCGAATACACACTTTGATGGATGATACGATGATTACAAATTTCCAGCACTATTTTACAGTATATGATACTCTATTGCACGCAGAAATACAGTCTTTATTTATTTAATTGCTCACATACAGCATTTCTGCCAATTTAAAGTGACACAGTGGTATGAAGTCATATATTGCCGTACTAAAAATGTTAGTACATTTTGATTGAAATAACTCCTTGCCCATTTCAATGGGATGCCTAAGGCTGATGTAATGGCCCACTCATGTAATTCATTTTTTGCTTACAACCAATTACAGTATTACGATATTTACATTGTACCGTTTATTGAAGCTGCACTCAGTGCAAATGTAAATGAAATTCCGGAAACTCATACTGATATTTACTGATCAAGCCTATGTACATTTTTTTAACTTACTATTCACTACAAAAGTATAATGATGAAAGTATGAATCAAATTACCTGTGGGTAATCATAATTTGCAGTTATCATGTCTCGAACGGTGTTTGGATCTAACTTATATTAACTGGAATCACGCTATTATTCCCTGAATCAAGTTCTTCAAATACCATTCCTCTAAATGAAAAGGAGACTTATTGGCACATACGAAATTTTATTCTCCGAAAAAAGGATTCGCTGATGAGATTGCAGTTAAAAATATGTGAAAGAACACCAAAAGCAAACTGCATTCCAAAAACAAACAATGCTGGATGAATTCACCGGTGATTTTAACACGACGGTACTTCGGAAGACATATGGGAAGAAAATTCAGACGAAGGGAAAGCCAACGGACATCCAATGAAGCACTGGAAACATTCTTGATTGACAGCAACACCATCAAAGTCTAGAAAAAGTGATTGAAGAGAGAGGAGCGGAGTTGAATTTTTAAAATGCCTTGGCAATATGAATCACAGTTGTTTATATAAACGGCCGGTATATATATAATACAGCGGCATGGGTATCAGGTTTGATTTCTAAGCGATCACGTCATAGACTCAGATATTTAATTATCACACAATTTACGACTCGTCGCGGCAAAGGAAAACAATTCATAGGGATATAGTATTGTACTATACTACTTACAAGTGACGATTAACCTATTGCACGTAATAAATAACGGCACTACATAGCCAACGCAGTAACAAATAATGCATTGCTTGGCGAATTAACAAACGGATAAGTACCTGGATCATGTTTAATTTTCATTGCATTCCTTTTGAATCTTAACCCAGCTGTCTCTTTGCCGACAGTGTAACGGATTCGGTCTTCATTTTTAATGATGTTATTATTCTACTAAAAAGCGAGCCAGCAAAACTGGTAAAACTCTCTCGATGCAAGATATTTATGTCGTGATGTAAATTGTTGACTGTTATTACGCTGCGTCTTTGTTAGCGCAACCGAGCGGAGCATCGAATAACTGCCTACATCTCACGAAAGAGCGAGTAACTCTGGAATCTCTCGTTATAAAACTCACTCAAGATTTTTTTGGTCGGTCTCAAGTCTCGTGATCGATATTTGATGTCATGCAATCATTCCTGTCGCGATCGGTGAAGATGAACGCCTCGGTCATTGGAGAGAAGTCGTTCATCGATCTTTCTTTTAAGAGAACTTGCTCTCGGAATTCGATCTCTCACGACCGACCCATCACTAGTCTTTATGCCCTTCAATGCTCGGTACCTCATGAGAACATTTAAAACCCTATGGTCATGATGGAATTCAATGTGGGAAGCATTTCTTGGTAGCTAAATTTGTGGTTTAAGCACTCGGTGCTTATTCGTTAGGTCTGGATTCGTACCTCAGGCCAGACTTGTCAAAGTGAATTCCGCGCATTCATTTATGTTTATTAGTGTTCATGTTTCGCGACTTTCCACTCATTTACTCAAATAATCCTCGGAAGTAAATACAATTCTGTTGAGGGAGCAATTGTATCCTAGTTCAGCAGCTGCCGGTCGGTTATTTTCTCTCGGCTCAACGGTGGCTTTTACCATGCATGTTCCAAGTCAGAACGAATTAAGACAGCGATTCATCACCCGATTGCCGCGTGGTTTTTAAAAAATACGATACGCAATGGTATTTGATTGATAATATAGGTCGGGCATTCTATGAAAAGAATGGAGAGACATGGAAAGCGTTGTATGATCGTATTTATGTACTTTTACTCGAGGATTGGTTTGCCTTTTCGACTTTTAGCCGCTGCGTTATGTAAGCCCCAAAAGCCTTGGAAGTGAATGAATATATGTTTTGTTGCCTTCGTAATGGGAATTCAAATATATATATAGAAATGGAAATTCTCCCCTTCTAGAAAGCGTCTTTGATCTTCATTCCTGCGAACTTCTCGTTTTGTGATAGCGTAAATTTGGCAATTGGAATATTTCTCGTGTTTTCACGCTGAATTACTTATTCATGCCTTTTCGAGGTCTTCATTCCTTATTCATGCCTTTTAAATGCCTTTTCGAGGTGGTGAGGAGCCAAGCTATCGACAGCAGATAGGCTATATATGTAGCATAAACTGAACTTATATCTTGACATTTTTCTGAAGGTCGCCGACAGATTTTGGCATTTTTGGCCGCCAAGAATTTAGTTCTATATCACCGGTTTTGTACAAAACAACGTTCTACCCAAAATAATAAAAACTATAAGACTTACGTTCGTTAATATCAAGAAGCGAAAAAAATATGCTATGCTGCCTCTATGCTGCTTCAACTAACTAAACTCTGCTTATTTCGCGTCCCTCGGTTGTTGATAATGAGTGGGTTGAGTTGCGAAGTTCAGCGTGAGCTTCGGTGGAAGTCATCGTGAAGCAATTTCCGAAATCGCGCGGTAGACATTTTCTCACTAATTCGGTTTTTACGCTTATTTTTAGTGAAATTAAAAACGATACTTGATGGCGTTCTATGAAATGCTAAGACGTTGTGTCTAATATAAATTATTTACCCAACACCTTCAATTTTGTGCGAGGGCGTGATCAAAGGTGCTCTTTATCCACCTTCCGGCTATTCTGGAAATAGGTATCATGAGTCCAAAGTCCAGTTATCGATATAAGATTAATATTCGAATACTAAAAACTTCGAATGTTGTTATTTGTTTTCTATGAACGTTCAACCTTATTCTAGTTTAATAGATGACGAGGGCCCGATTGTTACGTTCACCCATGAGGTGTAACACCAACTTTCATCCGCACGTAGATCCAAACCCTGGCTGGGTCTTCACCTCTGTCTCCCGTTTGGAATTTAGTCCCCCTGACCCATTAGTTACCCTGGTGCTGGAAGAATTAAAATTGGCGGATTCAAATCCTTGCTGCGCCACTTTTTCATTCTACCAGAATTCTGGCTTGAATTCTACTTTTCTGTCATTTTAACCGTAGCTTAACTTCCACAAACTTTTAAAAGCCGCAGTTTTACTGTTGCAGCGCAAAAAAATGTTGAACCCCCTTACCCCACCCTAAGTCAAAATCTTAGCTGCGCCGCCGCACCTGTCTCACTGTAGGAAGTCCATTTTTCTATCATCAGCACCACCCTTTACTCCAGCCTATCTCGGAGGACGTCCTCAAAAGCCATTGCCGAGCCAAAAGAGGAATAATTAAAGCGTGAAATCTTAAATCTATCTCTGGTTTCTTTTTTTTCAAAGCGAGTAGTGGCGAGGATTGTTTGAGGAGTCGCTCGAGCGTTTAAATCACATCCGCGGGTTAAAGAGTCCACTCTCTCCGGTAGAAGCCGCCGCCTTCTCTTCCTCAGCATCCCACCTCATCCCTCTTCGACTGACGTCCAAGTGGAGTGGCGGGAGTCTTCTCTCCACCACCCCCAATCCTTCTCCTCCCCCATCCTCGCCGTCCATCTCCTTCTCCGTCACCTCATTTCTCTCGCAACAGCACATCCGCCTTTCGCTGAAAATTCGCGGTCCTCGCCGACTATTTTGGTTTCATCTGCCACCGCTTTTCTCCCATCCGTATGAGTGCGAAATGCAAAAGTGAAGAATCAGATGGATACAACATTTTCAGAGACCTGGCGAATTTGTCAAGGAGAACGATAGGAAGAACAATGCGAGGAAAGGTGTTTGGAGGAAGGCCCGAGTGATAGTTGTGCCAACCAAATGAAAATGGATTTTGGGTTGAAGAATTGCCATGATGTGTTTGGTATACTGGTGAAGAATTATAATGGAGGGAATGATCTGATGCGAGGATCGGAGTAATCATGATTTTGAGACTATTCCATATTTCAGGTTATGAATTATGTCGACGTAATGGTCTGCTTTGAATATTTTTTTAAAGAGAACCTAAGACAATGGACACCGAATATGTAATGCGGGAAGGTCTTTCCTTAATTTTCTAATTTATTTCACGGATGACCATTGTTGCGCCAATCTTTACGTTTGTTACCCCCATTTGGTTATAGGTGCAATGCTTCTGCTGAGGTTATAACGTGTCATCTCACCCGTATCTTAAACTTTAATCCCTCGACAAATGCAACCTCTATTATCTGGAATAAAGCGTTTTGGTTCTCAGGCGACGCTTTACCATCGATGTGTTCGCGGTAAGTCACCTTTGTTTGTCCTACTGCGATCACGGTAGTTTTCAAAATTGTTAAACTCGACTTCGAGGATAGAACCTTCGTAGCTTCGTAGATAATGATTGGGAAATTAGGAGCAACTACAAAAAATATGGCATATAAACGCGTAAGTACGAGTTCCTACTTTGATTCGCTGAAGTATTTGGTTCTAAACTTGTGTTTTTCTTTCATTTTTATAATTAAGAAATTTTTTGCTCTGCAAGACATCCGAGTAGGGATCTGCATTCCCCTGGGAAATCTCCGCCGCAGCCGGACTTTGAACTCAGTCCCTCGGGTGGGCTTCCTATACATCAGCCAACCACTCCAAATCGGCTCAATATTTTATTCTGCCATATATGTATATTTCTTAAACTTGTTTTCCCGTGTAAAATCTCTATATCTGCTACTGCGAATGCTGCAGGCTATCACGCCCGATTTCGTATCTACATCTTCAATATTTTGATCTTTTAACTTATTTTTCCCGTTGAGAGCCAATATCTGCCACCGCGAATGCTGAAATAGCTTCTCATGTGTGAAGGAAGAGAACTTTCTTGGGCGGTAGAGTTTATAATTGCTAAAATGTATGCAAATTAAAGGGCCCCTACTTGGCGACGAACGCTACCCTTGCGGCCAGTCTCTTCTCACACTCGGTGGTTACCCATCCATGGACAGCTGCTGTCTCTCCTCGTCTTCTCTTTCTATAGTCTCCTCTTTCACTTCACTCTCTGTAATTGATATTTACCTCTGAAGGTTTGGCTCGTCGGCAGCGCCTCAATCCGTGGCGTCCGAATAATGGGCGATAATTGCATCCTCCGCTGTACGTTCTCAAGTATTCCCAAGCGATTACTTTCAATTGTCAGTTAAATGTTTTTGTTGGATATCTATTCGCGCATCCGACTCCAGAGTTAAATACTACTATCTATTTCTGCATTTGGTGGGGTTTTTGGGAAATGAACATGAAATAATGTTCTAGGTTGCATTTATTTCAAACTGTTGTCTGAACTTAATTCAGTCTGTATAGCCTTGATTGTTGTGAACTCTGTGCAGTGAGAACATATTGATTACATTACTTACTAGATTCCTTCAAATTCGGGCCAGAGAAAACGTGTTGACAATGAGCAATGGATTAGCACCCGCATCGTAAGACATGTGATCAATCTTCCCCAAAGATGGTTACGTATTCTGCTAGTCCGAAGAATTTAGTTTAAAATATTATCCCATTTTCAATTTTTTGTTTGATCAATTATCTCCACATTCCTTGTGTATTAGTTTCTAGATGACGACCGGAAGCTGAGGTATTTTTTGCAATAAAATAAATGTGAAAAATTGGTTTGTAACATGTTATTTGATGAGTGGACGGAGGGTGGAGAGAAACCCGGCGTCAGCATTGGCCAACTCGTAACGAAAGGTGCTTCGAGGTCCACAGTTTAATGCCCTATCCAACGGAGATATTGTTTGCTGTACTTTCCTCGTTTGACCCTAGTAAGGATCGGGTTCCTAATGGAAAATCATCGCCACTACCGGTGTCTGAACCCGGGCCCTCCAGATCCAGTACTATAACCATCACGCAGTCCTGATTCCGTTTACCCCACGTGACTTCGAAGATTCGTTCGCGCTTGTTACGCCAACATTTTACAGTTATTTTCATGTTTTACGATAAGTTAAATCACTTCTATCCTCTATAAAATTCCAGATTTGCAATCAATGTACACTAAAACGTGAAGCAGAAAATATTTTTCTGCCGTTCGTGGCAACTTTCTATGCCATTTTAATATGGCAGGAATTCACTGTTGTTTATTCGCTTCGGAAGATTTCTAGTAGCTAGATAGTCTCATGCTTCAATGGCCCTGTGTAGTTTTCGCATCTGCCAAAAAACGGAGTTAATGAGCCCCTTAAGTGTTAAGCTACTCACTCGGCGATACATCCGTGGCCTGTGGAGATTTATATTAATTAGTCTCTTTTGTGCCGGAAGTAACTACCTGGTTTCGTTTTTTTAATGTGTTTACGGTTCTTTGGATTTTCTTTTTCCTTGAAGCGTTAAATTGAGTGCATGTTCATCTTTTGTTGAATGTTGTTCATTCCCGAGGTATTGTTTTCATTAGGCACGATGCAAATAAAATCGACTGCTGAATATTGAGACGTTAGCCTTGAAAACCTGACGGTGTCAGTCCTGACTTGGTGGAAACGATGGATACCCATATAAAAGAATAATCTTAGTAGTTTCCACTAATTTTTATTATTCTGGCACGACGCGCGTTTCACAACACCGTGGTACATGACTCTGCCACAGTGTGGTGGAATTGATGTCTTGAGAGAACAATAAAAAATTGTGGGAACTACAAAGTTTGTTCTTTTGATATGGACGTTAGCCTTAGTTGGTGGAAGTGCCTAAATTATCTTTGTTTTTTTGTAATCGAACGTTGTGGATGCCATTTATTTATCCTTGCGCTTTCAGAATTTCTTTATTATTTTTTTTAGATAGCATTGCTGTCTTCCTAAAGTTGGACAGATGATTTATTTTAATATTCACTCCACGATTTTCCATTAAGTAATAGATGATAACTTCACGTAATATTTTCATCTGAGTGAGTAGCTAGTTGCACGTGAGCTGTATCATTGCTGTGGATCGTCATTTTTCGAAACTGGGGCGTTGAATTGTGACATCAGTCGGCAAATGCGATGGATGTGATTGAGCGAATGCCTTGTGAGATGCTTTGGATTGTGGTAGAAAATGCGTGCTGAAATTTCGAATGATCGTTTTTGTCTGAATTTGCATAACGAGTATGTAGGTCTTGGTCTTTGTGTTCATTGTTCCCTATGTATTTGGACTTGTCTATTGGCATTTCCGTTGGGAATAATCGCCTGCGGAAAAGATTCCCTTAGCTAATGAGGAAAGCGTGATTTTTGAACGTGCGACTATGCACCTTATAAAATGTTTTGTGCATTCCCAAGGCTGATTATAAAAAATAACGCGAACACAGTTTGTTGCTTTTTAAATTAATTCAGCAATTAATACGTTATTCTCGTTTATTGTTCCTGTTTTTAAACAAATAGTGAACATTTATTCTGGAGATGATTTGAAGAATGAATGATTATGAAAACTATAAGGAGTGATTGCCCGAATTATTTCGGTAAAAAATCCCTGGGCTGTGTTAACAAATAATTGACGTGATTTAGAATAGACAGTTGTTTTGTTTTACTATTATATCAGCACAGTCATTGAATGTGAGTAAAAGACGTTGGAAAGTTGGTGAAACAAACTGCAGGTTAGCCATAATCTTAACCGTCACTTCCCACGAGGGAGTACGGTAAGGTGGAAGTTCAAGGTTGGGCACGTTGTTGTTTGAGCCTGCGGGCTTTTCGGGAGGTGTGGCTAGGAGGTGTGCGGGAGAGTGGTGGGGTATGGTTTCTGTTTGGGCAAATGAATGGTCATGCGCGCAGAGAATGAGAAGGGAAATCCTACTCATTAAGACTGGAATTCCTTGTCATCCTCTCTGGGTCTCCATCGGTTCCCAGGTGTCCTACCCGAGAACGGACCTTTTGTTTTCTCCGAAAGCGGAAATTCTTTTTGAGTGAAATCCCGTGAATGAGCACTCTCCGTGAGGCGTTGACCCATCAGGGATGTGAGGGGTCCTCCATTACAAAGCAATTTCTATGTTTATTCTTCTATTCTCATGGAAAGTCTGGTGCCGTCCAGTCAAATTTTTTTTACTTCTTTCCAAGTAAACCTAAACTGCTCCTCGCCACTTAAATCACGGAACGCATTTAATATTCTATACCTGAAGTTTATTCAGTTATAAGAGAGAGAGATGGCGGCGGCTGAGTGCTAAAGCTACCACCTTACTATTTTAAGGACTTAAGACCTTTCTCTTCCTCTGAAAGAAAATTAGGCTTTAAGGAGAAACCTTCATTTTAGGCCTACTCGATAACGTACCCTGATTTTTACTTATTATTGCATAGAGTAAATATATTATGTCCTTACTCTATGATTATAGTCAATAATTTTCCCCATCGAGTCGTGCATAAATATTACTATTTCGTCGGTAATTTAATGAAGATGTATGGGTTTCAAAAAGATTGATTTTCACGTTGAAATGCTTTGTCCTAGTGGAAGTGTGATGACCTCTCTTAACATAACTTTTTTTCTCAAGTTTGGCCCGAGCAATATCGTTGAAAAACTAGTATAACGTGTACCTGATCCTGAGGCATACAATATATTTATTTCAGCTTAGGTAATCGGAAATACAACTTCAGTAGTAATTTGTAAAAACAGACTTCCTGTTTTCCTCCGAGCAAGGAGCCGGCTTGCTCCGATGAATGTGACAACATTGTCAACTACTGGGAGATAAAATATGAATTACTGCGTCTAATTCAATAAGAATATCATGAGGATTAAATACTGCTTGTACTTTTAATAATAGTGGAACATGAACTACAATTTCCTCGTTTAGTCTCGGCTAGAATCAGGCATGGATACGTCCCGTAATCTTTGTATATTACTGTCAAAGGCGTGCTAGACAAGATCGACTACTATTTACGTGATCTTGTTTTTTAGTGTGGTTGTAGGAATTTTTTTCTATATAAATGTTTTCGTGAAATTTTGCACATGTATTCTTATTAATGATAGCAATAGATTGGAGTGGAAATATTGCATGTTATCAGTTTGGTTTATTGGCAATTCAATGCGTACTTAGTACCTAATTAACACGTAGGTACCTAGCCTTATGGCACGAGATATATTTCGTGGCAATTCGATTGCATATGTATATATTTTCCTCTAAAAGCGAAATGATACATTCCATGTTATCATAATGATTGCTAACAAATACCAAGGTGTCACGCCGAGTAAAAAGATTCGAAAAAATATACTAAAATATTATTTATGCCTTTATTTAAAATACCGCCCCCAAAACTTTGCTTTGTTATAACATGCTTTTACCATGGCAAAACTTGTAAAATATAATTCTTCTATCATTTCCATCACTGCATGTATGGTGAGTTTCACGTACATAAATGAAGTGTGGTGCTATAATTTTTTACCTAAAAATTACTAAACTGAACACTCAATGACCCTCGATTACCGCTCCAGCCACCTTAATGTAAAGTAAGGTGCTAACTTTTATTATTTACGTCTGTTGCCTGTAATGAGTAGGTTACCTTATACAAACTGGATTAAGATAAATCCAAATTTTCTTCGAATGCGATAGTCTAATCCAAATCCTACTTTGACCAAATTATGAATCCCAAATCTTTCCACCACTAATTCTTTCTTACAACAAATCTAGTTCCATTTTTACATTTTCTTGTGATTTTATTAACCTCGGAGTAGTTGTAGGCTTTACCCCATAACTATTTAATTATGTAATAAGATTAGTTATCTAATTATGTAATGAACTTTAAAATAGAAATATAAATGGCCAGAAATTATGGTTTGACAGTAAATTATCATTAATTCATTCGTTAATTCAAGCGTTACAGAGGCCAGTGATATTTCGTTCAGTTTCGTTCCTCCCCGGCTCAAGTAAGCCGGGGTAAGTACCCATCGGAAGCTGTGTCGTTCATTTGTTCATGCGATCAGTCGTTCATTTGCAAGCGGGGCACAGCGTAGGTATTCAGTGTGTCCACGTATTCATCGCATTCCCGATTCTTTTCCGAAAGGGTCACCTTAGCGATATGACGGCGTTTGATTTGTGCGCTCCCGCCTCTAGGCGAACTGTAGCGACGGACCGCTCCCTGCTCTCTTTCTCTCGTTTTTCCTCATTTTTTGAAATAGTCAACCCACTGAAAATCCCGTTCCACGGGAAAAACGTCCTGAGGCGTCTTTCAATCTCGTTGCATGATTTTTACTCGAAGGAATTGAAATTTTGGCACGAACTCTCAAATCTGACAGTAATTTGTACTTGTCCTCGAAGGGAAAGCTGCTAGAAACGAGAGATTTTTTCAATGATTGCTCTCTCAGAAGTGACTTTTAAGCCTGAACCGTCCTTTTAAAAAAATGTGACTTTTAAAAAGTGGAAATTAGAGAAATATTTTTTCTACGGTCGTGTCTGACGGTGGGTAGAGGGAGACACTACCCTCCATAAGTTAGCCTTCCAAGGAAATGGGTTGGCGTGGTGGGTACTTTATCTTCATCCCGGGGGATCTAGTTCAAATCCTGCTTGTGGCGGAAATATTTGCTGTGGAATCTCAATTCATAATTTAGTACTTGATAGAGAGTACTCCAAGTGCAGTTCCCGAGTCCGTCAGATAGGAAGAGGAAGTGTGTGACCTATGAGCACCTTCAGTAAAAAGCATGCTGTTGCCGTCGCCGGGTTTCTCTCCACCCTTCCTCCGTTCCCCAAATAATGCTTCCCTTTCCGACCTACCTTCATATTCTAAATGGCGCCAATGACCTCGGTTGTCGGTCGCTTTCCCTGGCTACTACTACTTAGCGTTCCAAGTAAGTTGAGTTATAATGTCGCCTTACGTTTGTCGACTTTCTCTTTATAATGCGGAACCGTCATTATGCATTGGAAAACTAAACTAAAGGTGTTAAACTAAAGTTCGTAGCAAATAGACCCATGTAGGGTTAAGTCCACCGTCCACCAAAAATACTAAGAATGGAATGTCGGCGATATTATCACTAGAGAATATTCGTGAACTTCTTTATCTCCAACCCATCTTCCGTCAAGGAAGATTAATTTAATTTTCATGGTTGTTTGCTGCGAGAAGGTGGTTTTTACTTCAACAGCTGAATAGAATACAGTGCCTGGAGAAATATGATCTTACCATTGATATCATTTCTCTAAGGTCGAGGTTGCTTCACATAAACCCCGACAGCGCGTGAAATTATCCTTTCATAGCGGAAAGGAGCAGGATAGTTCCTTCATGGTGCTGTATATGGCCATCTAAATTAATCTTGATCTTACAATTAGAATTACGTACAGCTTGCATAGTGTGCTCTGAGGGACCACCCGGCTCATACTCGTGGATTTCTCTTCTGCGCACGACGGAAACTCAAGTCATCAAGCTACCTTAACAGATCCATAATGGTCTAATGCTTTTTACTTTTCCGCCGACTTCACGTGGGCATCATATGTAAATTATCACTATCGTGTTATGAAGTTTTCATTTCGAGCATGAGGAATTTTTATTAGCCATAACTTGTCGAGATTACTTCATGTTTGCATTATAAATGAGACTCCATTACGGAGACGGCCATGCACTTGACAACATATGTGGGAAAGTGGAAATGCTTGCAAGTTGTGCGAATTATGAACTTCATCAATAGGAACTGTCTGGAGCATTTAAATGGCTAATTATGTTATTAAAAATGATGAAATAAGCTTATGAAACTTTATATTATTCAAAGAGTCCGTCGTATGTCGTAACCTGAGTCGGTAGTTCACTCCATGTTGAAAATTATTTAGTGTTGATCGATAATGTTGAACCATTTACATTGATTGGCACTGTCATAGTTGCAAGATTTAATAAGTTCAAGGGCAGTAAATGGGTGATTCTCAGTCAGTGTTAATGTAATCCCTCGGCAGATTTGATGATTCCAATATGAAGTCTTAACTTAGTTCGCCACATTATTGGTTGATTCGATCTTTTTAATAATGTGTTTGTTGATAATTTGTTGAGGATCAATCGTACCACATGATTCCATTTTTTTCGCGGGATATACTTTTTGGCTTCAGTTAGTTATATATTTTTTTAATTAACCAAAAGGCAGAATGGAACTCAATATGTGATACCTTCATAGACTCTTCGTGAATCGCCGACTGTTGTTTCCATAACCCAGTGCAGCCACCCAGATTTATGTTGATCCTAGTATAATATTAGGCATGGTATCAAGGTATTGATAGTGATAATGGCGTCTTTATATGTTCGACAAATGTGAGAAATATGGCCCTCATTTCAGTGGGGTAGCTACTGAGGGGAAACCCTAGTAGGGGGAAAAGTTCTATGCTATTTTAACTCGTGGCCTTGTGGCACATGAGATATATTTCGTTATAATTCGATTACGATTGTAAAGATTTTTTCTATCCGCGAAATAATACATTTCATATTATTATAATGGTTGCTAACGAATATCAATGTGTTACGCTAAGTCAAATATTCGAAAAAGTATTTAAATACAATTTTCGCCTAAATTTCGAATACAGTGCGGAAAATACTCAACCGTTCAAGTCACACCATAATTTAATTGAGGTAAAATTCTAAAATATAATTCTTTTATCATTGCTGTTTCTGAATTTTTGGAGTGTTCCACCGCTTAAAAAGATGCACTTTAATGAAATGTGTACGTAGTTTTTTTCGCCTTACTTAAAAAAATATTAAAACATTCTCTCAACGGCCCACGATTGCCAGTACTCAATAATGGACACAAGTTGTTGTCATCTGGGTCGGCGATTCTGAATTATATCGTAAAATTATTACAGTTTGAGGTTTATTTTGTCGTTATGTCTTTTCTTTCTATTTTATTATATTTTGCGTGCAATGCCATTCTGGTGTTTAAAGAGGATGCTGAAGATCAAATCGACGGATAAAATAAGAAATGAAGAAGTTTAAAGAAGAGAAGAAGAGGAAATGAGCGTATGGAACACTACAAAGAAAAGAACCGGATGTATTGGGCACACCTAGAGGCACAATGAGTTTGTGAAGAGTATAATTGAAGGAAAAATGGAGTGAAAAATCCCAAGAGGAAGGCAAATAAATAAATGCAAAAACCAAATAAAGAAGAAATTACGCAAAAAGATCTACTACAGTGTAAGAGAACTAGCATTAGATAGGGAAGGATGGAGGGCTGTAGTAAACCAATCTTAGGATTGAACGACCAATGAATGATGAATGAATGGACAATGTCATGTTCTTAAATGGAACATCTAACTCTTCCGCAGCTGGGCGCTGGTATATTGCCTCTCCGTCATGCACGGTGATTCGTTTCGGAAGGCCCGTCCCTCATTACGTCTCGACCACTTCTCTCATCTCTCTCTCCCGCCCATCACTCTTTTCCTTCCTTTATATCTCTCCTTCCGACCATTCACCGCTCTCCTCCTCCTCTTCCCCATCCTGTTCTCATCTCATTCTTCTTCCTTCTTATCGCTCCCCCCTCATACCCCCCTACATCTCCACGCCCTCAATTATTACACCGGCCACGCCTCTATTTCCCACACTACTCTTTATTTTCCTTCTCAGCTCCTCTCCATCACATCTTGACTGCTCGTAAAAGTTTTTCCGCACCCAGTTTTCATTCACCCCCGTCATTTGGTATTGTCGTGGAGGGTTTGAATTAGCTAATAGTTGGTAGCAGTGCTTCATTGAATACATATTGAGAATAAACTGATAACATTTTACGAAATGGAACAGCCACAATGCAAGTGAGGTGTTTTAAATGAAGTCGTACGCTTTCCCCTTACAGATAGACTTTTATTTTTTTAAAGAGAAGCAGCCCTGTCGTTGAAATCATGGACGTCATGCTAATTTGTGAAATTTGTTTGCTGGCCATTTATTCATAAGCCGCATTGTAGGGTAGTCAACTGCTTCATCTGCGTATTTGAGGATTCCTGATTAAATTTAATTAAATTCGCCCCTTGGTAATATTGAAGATGCATCATTACTTCCCTGACATTCTAATGAACGTACTCGGTAATAATATATAATCACACTTCTGTCACAGCTAGCCGATTTTATTTTCCATTCAGGGTCACGTTCCCCTCTTTCGCGTTGTCGTCATCCAAATCGCTAACCGCTCTAGAAAGACTATGCTTACCTACAGTTATTGTCCAAAGAACGCTCTCCATCGATTGAAACATGTGATTCAACGTTTCTGACAGAATTTGAAGAATGACGATCACGTGTTCGCTATCATAAAGGCAATTGAAAATTAACGATGACGCGAGCGCACGCGTTATTGAGAATCATGAATACACCTCAGGACTTGACGTTTAGCACATTGCTGTTTTAGGAAAAGTGCTGTACTTGAACATTTAACAATTTTTGTAATATTTCAAACTCAAAATTTTCCCTCAACATTTAATTTCTGTCACCTTTCGGACACTTTTCCTTCGCTTTAATTAAATTTCCTTCAGTGTGCACTTGCCATCACAATGCCGTTCTCGACTCAATCTGTCTTCTGTTGTTGTGACCTGGAGTCGGCGAGAAACTCTTCCAAATTCGCAATGCGTCTATTCCATCGCGCTGTCTGCGTGCTTGGACATGTGGAGTAGTATATTGTTCCTTTATATGTTTTTTATTTGAATATCGTGGCTTTGCTTGTTTGAAATTACTTACGTTATGTCGTTCGTGCTACGCATTGGCTAGCTTTATTGACTTGAGCGTAATGTGTTGAATGTTAAACATTCTCTAACGTAAAGATCTTACACCTGAACTACTCGGAATAGCCTTTTTTTGTTTCAGTAGAGTAAAGGATTCTCTCCAAAGATGCGACTCGATGAAGTTGCGAAGATATAGAGTATAATGTAATGGAATTCTACTTTGGCAGACATTTTTATCACCTACATCATTAGTTCTTACCGTGAGGTGGTTTAAATGTTTGAATCTTATAGGCTCGGGAATTCTAGTCACATCGGGGTGTTTTGTTTTCCAGCGTTAGTCACGTTGATTTTGGTATCAATCTTTTGTTATAGGTTGGACATCCTCTAGTTCGTATTGAATCCAATCGAATGAAGGTCCATCATTCCGCTGAATTGTTCGTTCTTGGGTTCTTGGCTGAGACCCAGCGAGTGGACTGCCCATATCCTTAGTGCAGGGTACTGGGTCGTACGAATTTCTGAGAATTAAAGTCAGCAGTGATAAGTTATTCGCGTTAATTTAGCCAATGGCCTTCAAATGAGGAAAAAAGTGGAGATGTTGGGAAATTTTTTGTGAATGTTAACGTCATTGAGCTTACTCGGCGAGAGATTTTGGTATTTCCCTCCCCCGTAAATGCGTATATTCCCTGTTTTCTGAGATGAAATAGTCTCACCTGCGCAGTAGGGTATGGAGTGTCGCCCAGGTTATCTCGAACGGACTATAACGCAGTATAGGCGTAGTGAAACTTTGTGGCAGTCGACAGCTGATAGTCTGAGATGTGTGAAGGTCAGTTAAGTGTCGATGAGGAGGCAGAGGTACCTGAGGTATCCTGTATGGACCTTTTGAGGGAGGACTCGTGAATGAAATGAAATTTATTTCTCCAGTAGTATTATACAATACGATAACATATTTATGTAATTATATATACCCACCCCGGAATTTTGAATTTATTTTAATAAAAGACACTAAAGGAAAAGGATATTTGTTTTTTAAGCAAAAATGTTAATTTGTTTATTGGAACAACTTATTAAATTTATATTTTTGTGATTTTCAAACAAAAATAGTGGCTATTGTATTCTCTCAGAAATATGCCATGAAAAGTCTTTTGGAATCGGCTGTTACACTGCAGTCGCAATTGCACTTCTTAAGAGTCCGTCCAAATTCCGTAGTTGAAATATACTTACTCATTTGGCTTAGATAGAAATAAAAAATAAACATTTTTTTCACAATCGTGTAATTTAAACGAAGGCCACCATCATGGATTCTTCGGTCACGTGATTCCCATCCCCAAACGACATTTGACATATTTTATTGACTAGCTGCATTTCTGTCAACTGCGCTATTATCTTGGACGGGCTCTAATTGCCTAAACACAATTTTTCTCCTTATTTTGAGAAATCTTCACCTCCTCCCCCCTGCTTATACTCAACATGGACCCCCCGAAACGAAATCCTGGCTACGCCACTGCTCCTCTATCACGCGCCTTCCTCTCTTTGATGGTATGCTTTTCACAAATGAGTGCCACCATGTTTTGCTACACCTATACTCTTGCCGATCTGTGTCCCTTTCTCTTGCTCCTGTCCGCGTTACGCCTTACCTTCTCCTTTGTATCTCCTCCCTCACCTCTCGTTCCACTCCCGTTCTTCCCTTCATTCGCCTCAAAGCTGCCTAGCCCTATTCTTTTCTCTATCCCTCCATCCTTTCGCGGCTTTTACGTGTGTTGCACCGGAAGCCCATTGGTCGCCGCCCGCCTCCTCGTGTCTCGTCGAGTACACGCTCCTCCGCAGTCGCGGTGAGATGCTTTCGAAGATCGGAACCGGTTGGCCCCAGGGCGATGGCGGCGGAGGGCGGGAAGGGGAATCCCCCCTTCGGCTCGTGTTACACAGATGGACGCCTTCTCCTCTCCTGCATTTCGAAGAATGGGCGAGGGCAGGGAGCCTGTGTGTGTGTACACACATTCGTCTCCCCCTCATATCTTCGCCTGCTGTTGTTTGCGCTGCGCAGTTGCCGGAATCGAGACCTGTCCCCTCTCCCAAGGTGACCACCAACATCAAGAAGTGTTTCGCTCGGTTTCGTGTGTCACCTCCGACCTTTCACTGCGACGTGCTTACTTTTGCCCGGAGATCTCAGTAGGTACTCTCGCTTCTTCGACGTGCGCATGTCGTGTCTTTTGTTAGAAAGATTTTCTCTCGCGTTTGTGCATGTTTTCGTTGTTTCGTCTGTACATACCACGGGATTCAAATACGCCACTATTGATGAAGAAGTAACTCGGTAACCTTTTACGCGGAGAGCGCCTCTTCGGTGAGATGATTGCGGCTGTCTCTTCAGTTTCCGGCATATCCCGACGGAGTGTGGCAGACTCCGGGACGAGCGTTATGAGTTAAACACCAGCGGAGACCTGCGATCCATCTTTGGCGATGACCCTTAGGAGTCCTACTGAGGGTGATATCGATATTTTCGAGACTCGACAATGACGAAATTTTGGCGTCACAACCTCCAAACAAATACCGAAAATTCTATTCAAGGGTGGAGTTTTGTCGAGGCTGTGACGTCACATCCACGGAATTGTCGAGGCTTAAAAATTTCGAATCTATCCAGAATTAAGTCATCGAACTTGGGCAACTTTAAATGCCACTTCTTTAATTGAAATTTCTATGTGAGAGATACCTTTGTAAATATAATATGGATTTTATTTGCTTGTGCTAATACTGCAAAATGCACTTGTCTTCGACGCCCCTTACTTCTATAAATCCTTCCCGCGTAACTTTATACAATGTATTAATCTGTAAAAAAAAAGGAATATTTATGCCCATCAGTTCGGTCGTGTACCTCTCTTATTTTGTTGCTTATATGAGCTCTACAGAAATACCTAGTACGGGGTTAGCATTATATTATACCCTGCGTTTCCCTCTGAAACTCACGTGATATGAATTTTTCTAATAGTTTAACCCGTTAACTTCTCCCGTCGTCGATGATCGGGGTTCCCATCATCTGTTGGTGAGATGAACCATGGCACTTTTGCCAATAATAGTTAAACTTAAAGCTTTCAAAACACATGTCCGAATGTCGTGTAGGTATCTACAAGATCTTTTTGGTGTCGTATTCCCCTTCTCAAGTCCACTCTGCTCTCAATAGCCCGGGAAAATGCCGAAAGAGGGCTAATTCACAATCCAAGAGTAATTTTTCGACTATGGATGTTTAAATATCTGATTGATTGCACAATTAATAGGTTAAGTCTAGCCTCCAATAATCCATTGGCTTCCAACCTTGTACTTCCGAAAGCTTTGTCATACACTCAGCTGCTCAAAAAATTTTAAAGTGCTTTAAAGTGTGAAGATGACTCAAGGTGTCAACTGCCTCTGAAATTGAGAATTATGGATTCAGTGGCCATTTTGCCTCTCCTGGAACTGCCTTATCCAACAGCAGATCATTTCCGGAGGTAGACCCGGTATTTACTCTATGGTAGGTATATGTTTCGTCGTGCATTGGCGTCCGTGGCTTCTGTCTGCCTTTCCGCCGCGCGTAACTCCACGATCACCGCGAAGGGTTCGACAACCTGTTTATGTCATCCACGTGAGTGGCCCTGGTGGCTGGATTCATAATTCCGTGCGCCTTCCTTGCCGGAAACAAAAGCGATGTTATATTTGGGCAGCGAATCTTGCTTGTAAATATTAATGGGAGAAGCAATGATTAGAATATTTTACTAGATACATGTTAAGTGACAGACGAGATGTAATAACTGTGAAATTGACCATCTCCGGTTAGTTTATTCATATTTACTGATATTCTAGAGGCAGATCACTGACTCACTAACTGACTGATCACGATATATCTGTAATCACTGCACGCATTAAAATGAAATTATTAGCTATTCTGTTCTATCGATTTACTAGTAGCTCAAATAGGGGTATTCATTTCTCATATTCCTAGCAGGGTTTTAAGAGTTATTACGTTGAAATATATGTTATCGTGGGGAAAAACTCCGTTGAAAAGATTTTACTCAATAAAGCCAAAATAAAAGTGAAAGTACAAAATTTCACCCAGCGTATTTCTCACTCAGACTGGTGGCTACCTAATTGACTGATAGTACAATTTTCAAATGGTCAGTTGTCTCCGAGGGGCTTTTTACACATGGACTAGCGCAGTAAGCACGGGACAGTAGGCCATAGGTAATTTTTCTTTCTGGAACAGATAAAATTCTCCCCGCCCCCTAGAAACGACACACGCTCACCTCCTCGCTGTTTTTCTCGGTTAACGCTGAACGCCATGTAAATATTAAAGTTAAATTATGATCCCATTCACAGATTAATAGAGTGACAAAGTAGTTAAATATGATAATGGAAAGAAGTATAAAGCAAGCTAAGTCGCTGGTAAGTTTGTTTACCTGCGAATTTACCGGAATCGTTTGTCGTAATAAATCATATTGATCGGTTGTCTTATTTCAATTTCTTTCGTTATTATGGCGTGCGATTTAACTTGATGCTACGGAGATTCTTCATTGCTTTCTAAGTGATGGTATTTTTGTTATCGTCGTAGTTATTTATTTTAGAATCGGTATACGTCGTTCAGATTCCCTCTTTACTTCATGGCTCTTGTACGAATGCTTGAAATATGCCACCTACGCTTCTTCATGTGTCTTGGAGATTACTTAAAAAATACTTTAGGCGCCGAATGTGTTGAAAGGTTTTATCTAAATTAGTAATTCTGTTATCATTCTATTGACCACTCTTCTCAGGAAAATATGTATTTAATCGGCTTTACTAATGAACTATATTTTAGATTGGTAATGTGTAGAGTAATTGTGAAACAATGCTAGAATGAGGGCGTTGTTCTCGAAGCCAGTGAGCAGCCCTCGGGAGGGAATTCGTTGGGCAGAATATTGAGTCTTTCCAAAAGAAGTATTGCTACGGTTCTTTGTAGAGCTGAGAAGAAAGATTCGCTACGGGGAAAGCCAATTTTTAATTAAATGAAGAATTTCTGGGACTGAATATTTACTACTCATTTCACTCTCAGGTGGTCATTACACGTCTTCGAAGAATCGCTCCTTGGTCCGCTATAAGTGAGACAAAGAACGGAACACTCGTCTTCCCATAGGTGACGAGGGATTGTTCGCATGGCGGCGAATTTCCTTTGTCTTCGTCGAACGGATTTATTTCACTCTCGGGGTCCGGGAAACAGGGTTCTCCTGCAATTGCGCGTCAGGTGGCGGTTGTTCCAGATTTATGTACTTGCAATCCCAATTTTGCCCGTTTTTTTCCTGACAGGAAGCCATTTGCCTGCAAACTTTCGTTTGGAGGCAGGCAGTGTACGAGTGAACCTAGTATGGGATAAAAAAAGCATCGGAGGATGCTACCACTTTGCCCCTGCAAGTGTATGATGGATGTGTTGGGGTAATAAGAATAGTGGCTAGTGACATTACGGATGTTATTTTTACTTGAGCTGCTCTCAGCTCCTGTTAAGTGCGTAGCTTTCAATGCACATCCTGCCGAAAAAATTAAGATGTTTTTTTCTGGATAAATCGGTTATGCGCATTTACCCGAAAATCGTCAATTATTACAATGATATTTCATGTTAGTTTGGGAATTCATAGTTTTGGGAATGTAATAGTTTTAATACAAAGTCCAAAAAGTTCACTCACCTATAAATCTTATTTCAAGCACCAGTGCCTTAATTTGATTATTCCACGGGCTAGTGGTTGATAATTTTACATATGCATGTAACTTTCCATCTTGTGGCAGCTGGCCAAGTGGCTCCTCCCTTATACTTTCTCCTTTTCGGTTATTTCGTCCGTTCTAATTTTCTCTCGGTGGGAAACAATAGGCTTCTGATATCGAACGTGAACCGCGCCTAGCTAGTGGGTTTTACTTATTCGACCCGTTGGATTATGATACCTAGTAGAGGTCTGCTGTTTTACGGAACATCTGGAGATTCCGTGCGTTGAAATACCATCTGCGAGCAGTTATTCCCAGAAGCATATGGGAAAATATTCCTGACTTATGAAGAATCTACCAATACCCTATAAACCATGCCTTGTGCTTCTTTTGTGACGGAACCAAGTTAAAATCCATCTCTGTTTATATGAGGATGAATATGGCTCCCGTGGGATAAAATCGAACTTGAGAACGAAATGCACAGACTAGGAATAGCTTATCCTCGCAAGCCTTCGGAAAATCAACAGTCGGCCTCGGTGGAGGGGGGGGGGTCAAGTCCTCGCCTGCTGACCCTGAGGTCGCGGGTTCGAGTAACTCCTTGGTGGTATTTTACCAGCCAGGACGTGGATGTTTGTGAATTTATATTTGAGAGTTCACTGCAAGAAAGGACTATTATGTCCTAAATGCGCTTAAGTAATAAAGACGTCATTTATTTATTAATTTTATTTATAGATGTTAGAGCTTTCAATGTATTTGACTGCTTTGATCTTTAAAAATCACAAATTTCCTTTGTGGGTGCTTAATCAGTAAAATCATTCATATGATAAGACATCTAGATTAAGTTATATCGTTTTGTTTGTGGTGGTATTGGTTGATGTTTCCGTGAGTAGCTGATATTTATTTTCAACGGGTGTGCATCTAACAATCAGGTAGGTATGTAATAATGGTCGTAGGATTGTAGTATGTTTAGCATGGTGAAAAGAAATCACTTGGTACAATTCCATTGAGGTTCTTTATTCTCTATTTATTATAACTCGATCTCAATCTATGCGTTATTATCAAGGTAATATTTGGTCAATGTGGCCTTGATAATGACGCATAAAAGTTATAATCGATCGAGAATAAAGCACCTAAGTGAAATGGTACAAATTGATTTTTTTTCACCATGCTAAACGTGGCCAAGTTCCACAGTGTCGACTGCCGCCATCAGTTGGGGAAAGTATTTTGCTCTATCTCATCGCTGATGTTTTTGGAAAAAAAATTTCTGGTTCAGCCTTTTGCCTGTAGGATTGAGGCTTCAACTGTACACCTAATAGAGCATTGTGCTTGTTTTGATCTTTGATTTCCGGCCATCACCATCCCTCTCTATAACCTCTTGGTCGTCTTCTCGGTTCATTCAAGTCCGTTGTTTACCGTTATGAATGAATCAGGTATAGTACAACATGAACTGGAAGTGGTGGAGGATGTAGGAACTGAGAAGTGGAGCGCAAGTCTCTACCTTTATCAAATGGGAACACGAAGTAGGATTAACCTCTGAAAAATAAATGGGCTTTCTTCCTGGAATGTGTTTAAATCTTGTTAAGGATTTTGTCCCCGACATTTGCTTTCATGCGTTATTTTCTGTATTGGTGGAATATGGTGAGATACGTCCGTTTTTGATCCGCATGCCTTATGCTTTTTAAAGTTTTCAAAACCGTGATTGAAACAAGTAATTTATCGGTTACATTACAGATACAAGTAATTCAAAGCTATATATTTCAAATTAGTGTAAAATATTCGTGAGCCGATCCTGAGCTATATTTATCTAATGACGTATAAAGTGATGATCTTTTTTTTAATGCTGGAAATGATGTTAAGCATCGGAACTAGTGCTGAGATTGAATATTATTTGAGCTTGAAACTGCAATCTTTTTCGTCATCGTTATGGAACAGTTCCACCATAATCTGGCTTGATACTACGATAGAGCCTGGGTTAACAGTGTTTCAATTTACCGAGGTTCCGTATTGTCCGAAGGACAGATCTTTCCTTATTCTGTAGCCATACCAAGCCGTTCAGCTCGTCCAAGCAAACGTCGGGATACAGAAAATGTATTCGAACTTCTTGTATAACGGGATTCACAGCTCTATTTTATCCTAAAAGTGTCTCGAAGTAAAATATTGGAAACCATGGTTTCCATGAATATCTTATTTTGGTCGCAATTTATGCTCGCACATCAGCCTAATATTCCGCATTTTCCATGGCTTAGACCCGGTTTTATATTGTCCGGTTAACTTTAACCGCAAGATAGCGTAGCCTTTACGTTAACTTGTTGTTAACTTAGAGTTTGTGGGCCAGTGTTCCAGCCTTAGTATTTGGCCGTAAATCCGAGTATTCCGTAAGCCTAAGGTTTCGTACTTTCAGAGATTTTTTTTAATTACCCGAGGTGGCCTGAGCCCATATAATCTCGGGTAATCGAGACTGCACTCTGTATATCAGTAATCTAGCTCTAATTTATTGATTAATTTTATGGGTGAACCCCGTAGTGTATTAGGTGTCTTCATACATTCCGTATGGTGCCAAAAAAAGGCTACATTTCACAATTTTACACAAAGTGAAATTACTTAGCGTTACCACCTGAAAAAACAGCGATTCCTTGCCAAATTTTGAGACACGTTCATTGTCCTCGTTTTGTGCGTTGACTTTCACGAAGGACGATCGGCGGTGACGAGGCCGTCTTTTCGTCGACGGCGACGCGCTATGGTGCGTCGGATGCCGTGCGTCGGCCCATTCTAGCGCGATATGGTGACTTGACCCGATCCAGAATGGCGTGGATGACTGTCACGACGCGCTTAAAGCAGGTGATTGCGAAGCCAGCGCCACCCTTTCTCATCGCCCCGAACTTTTCCTGGAACGAGGATAGCCTTCCGTGGAGCACCTGAAATGAGGAATAAAAAAAAGACTCATTCGGTTTTGTATTCCGTGCAAGGGTGAGCTTAATATGGGTCAGTCGGTACTCACCTTGTCGGTAAGACTCGCGATTCAGCGTATTTGCTCCGAATTCGGCATCTGTTTGCTGAAAAGTACGTGCTTAAATTGAGTTGGCGTAATGTATATGGTGCATGAAAATATTCTGTATTATGTTAATGGCTTGTTTCTATTTTAGTATTTATACAACTGTGTATAAATAGATATATTAATGGAGAGATTTTTTGCCTTCAAACAATGCATTATATATTTTCCTTGCGAAGTTCTTCGAAGTTTCAGTGATTCAAGGCTCCGTGTTCATTCGTGGAATCCTTATTACCATGCAGAAGGATATTTTTGTATGCAAATTACCTGTTTAGTGATATGAATACTTTTTTCGTTTTGTTTAACTATAGCACATAAAGAAGGCGAAAATAAAAAAAATTGTTGATATTCAACAGACTGCGTCGTTCGGGTTAAAAAAACATTGGACATGCTCTAATAAGAAATGAGCGTCAATTCCTACGTGAGAGACTGAATTTGTTTATGATTCAGGTTTTGACTTGGTTTTTTATGAGTAATGCTAATGATCAATGCGTCCGTCTCGGGGTCAGACCTAATTGCGAATGTTTAAAGCGCAATTCATTGAAGGATTTAAATGAGATCACTACCGTAACTTTTTCATTCCGGGATAGTGACAATATTCTCAGCAGTATTTATTTTAGTAATGAACGCCACAAGAAAATAAAGAATCCCATTAACGCTTGATATCTTGCGATATGGCTGTCTGTTGGTACGTGTGTTCTGGTTCAATAGCGCTCTCATTTTTTTATCACTGTGGTAAAAGAGTTCGTCACATCCCATAATCCGTGATTAACAGGTGTATTGGACACCAGTCTTCCTTCTGTTAAGAAGCAACGTCGTTGTTCTTGGTTTTCTGTTTTTCCACAGAAAAGCTAACTTTTAAGGTATGTCGGTATTTATCTAGCCTGACTGAGCATGGTCCTCGGCTATATGAAACTGGATTCTATGTTTCTTGACTTATTGTATGAAAATATGCTACTTTTTTCTGATTTTACCTGTGAAATTAACTGTTTTCACTGGTAACAAATATCGCAAATTTGCCGAATATCCTCGTTCAAAATATTTAAATAAATGTGAAAGGTTCTTTATGATAGGGTACTTTCGTGGTAAGTGGAGGCGTATATAATGTGTGATCTACCATTCATCGCGCTCATCAGGTCCAATGATTTCATCTGTTGCCATCTCCACGTGTCGGTCTTGTAATGCCTTATTATTTCCTATGTTTTCAAACAGTGGATATGTCCACCGACTGATACGTGCCATTGTGGTTATTGCGGGGTCACATCTGGGACCTAAATGAAAAAGTCGTTCCGACCACTTCGTAAAAATGCAAACGCCGAAAACCGGTTGCTCTTACCGAATCCATCGCACGTATTCTCTGGGGTATTTACGTGAAGTAGCTCTTTGCTAATGACCGGTTCCTGTTCACCTCTCAATATGCAAGGGACGTAGGTATCTGGTTGGTCGAGCGCGTCTGGCGTCTTCGGTCAAACCACGGAAAATGCCTGCTAGGGTTTTTAATATGTACTTCAATGGAGAAGTATGTATGAGACAGAATTAAGGACAAAGGCGAGATCATCAGACATCCCTCGTCTGTGTCTTTCATGTATCGGATGCGTCGTTTGAACTCTACCGCCTTCCTCATTCCGTGCAATACAGAAGCAGGTACTGCCGGAGACGAGCGTTATAAATGAACATTACTTGTAATGTATACAGCACCAGGAAACGACCCTATTCCCAACAGGGGAATCGTGGGCATCGGTGCCTTTCAGTGGTCGAAGAAGCATGTTTCGCGATTTTGAATTGTTTTCCCGAAGGAGGCGAGTAGATAGCTAGTTCCGGGTACTCACCCTGAAGAAATGATATTTTTAATTGCCACGAGTTCAGATGTTCAGGGTTTATATATACTTACTGGTTTCGTTTTTGCACCTTATCTAATAGGTATATTGCTTCCATCCGTCGTTATATTGCACATTTTTCATCACACACAGTAGGGTCGGAGCTTATTTACGCCGAGTTCCATTAGGTGAGTATGGGCAATCGTTGACACTCTTGGACTAGGCACTTGGCTTGAGAGGTCTTAATTTTATCTTTAGGTGGTAATTAATATCTTCCAGTTGTTCGTAGTTATCAGTCCTATAGCTATAAATTCTTCGTCGACACCGACCAGCTCATACCAGGGGAAAGCAGCTTTGTCCGTGATCCACTGAGTGTGCTAGTGAGTATTTGGGAACATACCATACCCTATCATGTCTAATATTCAAGGATCATGTAAGGTGCCTTACTATAGAAATTACCTTAAATGGGCTGCGATATGCTTTAGTAAGAGCCGGTTTCACGATGCACAAATCCTTCCTCTCGTCACTTATCCCGAGAATGTTAAGTTGCCCCCATCGACCTCTGCTCTACGTTGCATTACCAGATGGCTGAGAAGTTCCTGCATATACGGATGTGGTGCGAGGAATTCCCTCCGTGTAACCTTAACTCGTGTCTGTACAAATGACAAAAGCAGATAGAGGGGCACTAAGTTGTTTTCCTCATGTCTGTGAGAGTTTCTTTCGAAACGTCTGCATTTCTTCATCTTAAAATTGAGTGATTATGTTTATCTGAGCTCTTGCTCAAATGTGATTTTGTGTAGTGCTTCGAAACGTTTCCTGTAGGAACGTAGCTGGCGGTCAAGTATCATCCTGTGTCACATTTCGCGAAGTGTGGTCGTCAGTACGAGTCGTGGTCTTTTAAGGCACGTCTCCCATAGTTCACCAAACATGAAGACCGCAATTTTCCTCGCCTTTGGCTCTGTCTTAATATAGTAATCGCTCTAATTTTTGCACGCTACAGGAAAAAGGACTTTCAGTTTCGGAAAGTGTGCGTTTCGAGGCCGCGTTCGTTTTATTGCACTTTGCCGTTCGCCTTTCCCTTTATCGCCACGGTACAAAGACAATAGAAATGCTCCGTTTAAACTAGGCTTGTGCGATGAGTCGATTAATCTAAGTCATCGACGATGATTTTAGTCATCGCGGTGCGATGACTGTAATCGATGACGATGAATGTCATCGACCATCGATGCCGATCCCGATGAGTCGATGAGTTGATGCGAATCATTGATGTCGATGAATCGATGAGAACCATCGATGGGGATGATCGATATCCTTATATCACTAATTTTTCTTCTTTTTTTTCCATTAATTTGAACGCCTTAGATCTAAAATGTATGTATAAAGTATAATCACCCCAGCAATTGCACCTTGAGGACGATGGCAGCGCCACAGTGGGATGTTTGGAATTCATGTTTTTCCTCAAGTTTGTGGTAGACGATACAGAAGTAGCGATCACGTTCAATCACAGTTAATACGCAGTAGCAGTGGTAGCATTGTATTCGTTGGTTGCACTGGTGCAGTTGGTAGCAGCGGTAGCAGCCTGAGCTAAATCGGCTAAATTCACCGAATTCACAGTCACAGTGATTTCGATTATTTAGTCACAGGCTGTGATTGCTACTTTTCAGTATCGGTGATTCAATCACAGCGATATATCGCTGCACAGTTCATCGAGAGTCATCGATCATCGTAATTCATCGATCATCGACATTCATCGATCATCGATATTCATCGATAGTCACCGACCATCGTGCACACTCTATACGATGATCGATGACAGCCATCGTCATCGAAACATTTCGATGAATTTTTTTCATCGAAATTCGATGACCAAAATCGGTCATCGCACAAGCCTAGTTTAAACTGCCAGCGTACAACCATCGTAAACGGAAACCCTTGCGAGAACGCCAATGTATATCATCGTGCGTTTTAGTTTCTATTATTGACAAGGCACCATAGCAAACGCTGGTTTCACGAGGGGGGCGTAGAATATTAGTCACGGTTATCAAATGAGGAAAACAAAACGGAGAGTTGAGTTGTTATTTGGATAATTGATCAGGGAGTATGTCATTTTTTTTAGAAACACTCAGAATTGCCAAATTTCGCTGGGATTCTGGAATTCTAATTTTGTTTGGAATTTGCTGATTGATATACCTCTTTTTAATGCAAATCCTAAAGAGGGCAATGCAGAGTTACAGTGTTAACCTTAATGGTTGTGAGAATGTGTGTCGGTTGGTTACGTTGACATAAATGCACCTGCGATGGTAGCGTGAATCAGGTGAAAGGCCATTCTAGACTGTGGCCTCTGCATGCGTTTGTTCATTACATACGACTCAGCTCGTGTTTTTCTTTTCCCCCTAATGGCGCCCCCCTGAAACTCTCCCATTGCTACCTATCTGTTCGACGGTCGCTCGCTAAAAATGTTAAATTCGTCTGCCGGGCCGGAAGTGTCTGGGAGGAAACGGGAGGGGTAGGTTGGTGTATGAGTGTCGAAAGAAAAGTGCATGTGTGTGCTGAAGAGGGGGAGTGGGTTCCCGCCCTTATCTATTGGTCTGCATGGAACAGGAGGTTTGAGTACTCCACCACCTGCGCCTTCTCTCCTACTCGGTTCACATTACCATCGTACGTACAACGTGTACCAACGTAACTAATGAACAGTCATTCGCACTACTCCTTGAGTCACTATTGTAAAATCATGCTCTTCAGGATTTTGCAACGAGCTAATGAAAAGCAATTGGCTAATTTCAAACGAAATCATCATTCCCGCATCTCTGTGATGTTTTGCAGTTTTGATAATATTTTTAGGAGCAAATGAATTAATCCCCTCTGCGCATATTTATTATAAAATAATTTCCATTTTGTTTTCCTTGTTTGATTATCGAGATTCAACATTTTAGGTTTCCCCCCGGGAAGTCAGAGCTTACCATTCATGTTGGCGGTGTTAGGAACTAAAAATTACGGTGGAACGAACGCAAATTCACGCTCGTTGGTTGTGTTAACGTACCTCTCTCCCTTCCCTTGTTTTTGATCATATTCATTTGAAAAAATCTGTTGACTTCTATGTATTTTAATTTCCTTATTTCATTATCGTGATTCGACATTTTCGCCTAACCCCGCGATGCCAGCGCGAGGATACCTCGCGGTTGGCGGTGTTTGGAACTAAAAATTACGATGGTTTTAACGCGCGTTCACGCAGTGTTTTCCGCTCACGTTGGTACATTAGCTGGTCCTTACATTGGTAAGGTGCACCGGGCGTCTCACTTCCCTTGTTATTGAGAATCGCTCCTCCCACCCATCAGCCCTCCCGACTTCCTTATTACCCTATAGCCGACTCCCTTAGGGAGCCCTTCTCCCTTACGTCCCTCACTCCCTTTTATTCGCTTCATTGCTCGCACGCGACGCAGCCCCTGCCACAACTCACCCACCCCTCTGACGCACCTCTGCGCCTCCGTTTCATGCCTACCAACAAATAACACCCCTCCTCTTCCAAACCGCCCCCTCACACGATCAATGGCTCCTTCTCGAAGGAAGGACTTTCCGTCATGAATGAGGGTCTCTTGAAATCGCGACCCTGCTCATTAATTGTGCTCAACATTTTTGCCTGTCTCCTATAGGTAGGTCTTTTTTTTCTTTTAAGCGATGCATGTACTTCGAGCAAGTTTCTCTTGAGGTGGAATTTAGGCTGTGGTTTCATGTCGACGAAATCGAATTTATGACTTACCTTACGGATGGCTCGTGCTCAATTTCGCTTCGTAGTGGACTACCGCGTCTAAAGCTGGTATATTGTTCCTTTCAGAACGGACTTCCCATGTAAGCGTACTTATCAAGTATTTTCCTATAGGGCTAGGCTGCGACAAATACAGCAAAACTGCCGCTTAAATACTTAATTAATTTTTCTGGGTTCTATGAAGCAAAAGATTTAAAAACAAAATTTGTGAAAAGTGGCTTAAAGTTTGCTTCATCGGATATACTATGTAAATTTGTCGATTAAGCGTATTTTAGATACCCTTTCACCGTTGTTGTATTTATGCATCGTTTCGTCCCCGCCCTCTTAATTATGAAACTCCTAATATTAATGTTTTCCAAAATGTTTTGCCATTTTTATGTCTGCTATTTGCCTTTTTGCAATCGATAACACTCAGCTATACCTATCTAATTGGTTCGGTATTGGCAGTATAAAGATTTTTTAGTTATGCATGGGTATAGAAGCCAATGTGTAGTCGTTCATATTTTTCCCGAAACTGAGTCAATAGAAACATAGCGTTGTAGTGTTTGATTAGTGTTCATGGATATCGCCAGGCTCTGAAATATTTCTTCTGTTATTTTTAACGAAAACGAATTCTCCTGTAGGTCTGGCATAACATCTTTTTGCAATCGAGTGGAATGGTAATGTGTCCAAATTAATTTTAGTAATACTGAATTAATTTACTTTGTATTGCTCAAATTATTTTAATGTAAGTCGTGCATGAAGTTTAAATAATTAATATTAGTTTAACGAGAAGTAATGTATTTTTTAACTTTTTTCGTGATGAAGCGAATTTGAAGTCTCCTTTTTACTGAATTTATTTTTTACTGCCGGTCTTTATTGACCCTTTGCGTCGCTATTGATCTTTTCCAAACAGTTTCTTCTTCAACTGGAACATGAGTTTCGATTATGATTCTCATTTATCGTTGTTGAAACTTTTTTATGTTAGTCTTATCACTCTCGTTCTATAACATCGATCAGTAGCTTAGACGAGTAAAATGCTTTCGGTTGGAGCAGGTCGTAGACTCAACTTGTGCTTTGGAATGTGATTTTACGTCGCAAAATAATAGATTTTGTCGTATAATCTTAAAACGGATGCGTTGAAATAAGCAAGTGAACACATTCAACAGCGCCATTATGATAAGGATGGTGTAAAATAGCCTAGCGCATTTCAGAATGAATTTATCCCCACGAAGACTTGTAAATGGTTGTAAATGTTCTTAGATGCAAATATATTGAATCCATACTCGTGAGCAAGGAGTAGGCCGAGTAGTAAAACGTTGAGTGGGATTTTTTTCAATAGTCGAGGGTGGCAACTCACGAGCTTAACGACACCTATTGTGGGTCCCATTTGGGAGCGGTCGTTCGGAAGGCTATCGTGTTCACTGTCGCCGTTTTGAGTTTACGAGTCGTTTCACCGTTAAATATGAACGTTTTGCTCGTCGAAAGATCTCTCATTTTCGAGCCGGATGTATTTCTGTCTGCGGGAAGCTCTAGCGGAGCGTGGAAATTCTTCTAACGAAACGTTTCTGGACTAAAAATCAGAGCCAGGCCTCGGGAGAGTAAAAGAGAGAGAGAGAGAGGGACCAGGTCGTCATTAATTCGTGACCGTGGAAATGCCCCTAATTTCCCTTTCCGCTGATCGATGGCTGGCCAGAGGAGAAAAAAAGGGCGCGCTTAGCATACTGCAGTCGCTGTCACGAATGTTGTGACCTTCGGGGAGGGCCTCCTGGCACTAGCTTCATCGACTCCCGTCTTGGCCTCTCCTCCTCTTTCCATTTACTTCCCTTTATCTCCATCGTTTCCCCGCCTTTATATTTTTAGACAAGTCTCCTCTCACCCCTCCCTCCGACATAAATCCTTTCCCTTCGCTCATTTTCAAACGTCTTACTGACCTCCTCACCCTTTTCTCTCAACTCTCGCCCCACAAAACACTCCTCCAATCGCGTAATCTATCTTAGCAACTTCCCTTTCTTTGGCATCGACTTTTTTCTAGCTTCGAAGAAGGGAGCATCCATTACTTACGTTGAAAGGAGTCTGACCTCGAAAACGTTTTTCTGGGCATTGTTTGAAATGTCCAGGCCTTTGAGTAACTATTGATTTTACCTATATATTCAAGCATTTTGAAACTTTCCATTAATAAAAATGTTCATTGTAAAACGAGGACCTCAAGTAGTTATCCAATATTTGGTTACTACATTTGTGTACGTAAAATTGCTATCGACTCAAGTCTGCTTTTCGAATTATGAGTCAACGACGAAATACAAAGGCAAATTTTATCTTATCTTTAATGATATGGATGAAATATTGGGAATTATTTTCTAGTGTTAGTCCATATCCTTGCTTTGTAACGACTTTTTTAAAGTCGTAGATTGCTAGTATGGAACCTCTCTGTGTGTGAGAAAGGTATGCCTATCGTACAATTCTCCGACTCTTTAGTATAAAAAGCCTTTAGACTTCGTTTGAAACACAGAATGCCTGGATATTAAGGTAGTTTGAGTGAGATATCACTTCGAATGAAATTCGATGAATTTGACCTCATTATAAAGAAAAAGGTCTCATCTTTCCATTGATAACAAAATATCTGCCACTTACCATTATACTTGTCGAGATATTTGCCAAAAAATACCGGCCATTTTTCTTGGGAAATGGTACAGGTATGCACTTAAAAGAGACTATTTAAACAATGAAGAATTTATAACGCATTAATTTCGTCAGAAATTTAAGTGTGTATTTGTATTAAATATTAACTAATTTTAGAAATAAATTAACTACTCACCGCAGTAACTTGCTAAAACATTGTTTGCAGTTGTGTCGTCCGACCTCTGGTCGGTTTTTAGTCCCTCCAGCACTTGAAGGCTCCTTGGACTAACATTCTTTGCTCGTGGAAGCGTTATGAACGTACGGCGTCAAAAAAATGAGTTATGTTAACACCTTACACATGTAATTTAGTTAATTACTGAGAATTACAGTAACTTCATGATTCTTACAGTTTCATAGATTAAAAATTAAAAATAAAATTTGAATATGGTCTCTATTATGAATCATTTAGTAGAAAAACGAACTTTTTTACTTCTACAATTTATTTTAGAATACGCAACCGGTTTCGACAGTTGCGCCATTTTTCAGGTACATAAGAATGCTGGTAACTGCGAAATGTGTTTGCCGAAACCGGTTGTGCATTCTAAAATAAATTGTGGGTGTAAAAAAGTTCGTGTTACTATCATGACGACCTTCCACCAAGTTAAACCTTCAACTTTTGAATTTCTCTTTTATGGATAGGGTAAAATCTCGCTCAAACTACCTTCTGACCATTCATACCCTTTCTCAGGTCTTCTTCTTCTTCTCTGGTCAGCAATCCGTAGATTGGTTTGCAGCCGTCGTTTTCCCTCTCCATTCCGCCCTATCTTGAGCCAACCTTTTCATTTCCAAGTAAGAATGACAGCCCATATCCTCTACAATCTGTTTGACATATTCCTTTCTGGGTCTACCTCTCGCATTTTTACCCTGAACTGAGCCCTCTACAGTGGTTCCTAATAGTCCCTCATGTCTTATAATGTGGCCTATCCAGGTGTCTCGTCTCTTTCTCATTGTGTTCCACAGAAATGGCACCTCATCAGCTCTCCGTAGTACCGTTTCATTAGTCACCCTCTCCATCCATGATATTTTAAGGATTCTCCGGTAGCACCACATCTCGAAGGCCTCTATTCTCTTTCTTCCATTCTTACCAAGTGTCCATGTCTCTCTTCCATTAAGCAAAACACTCCACACAAATGTCTTGAGTAGTAGTTTTCTTAAACGCAAATTAATGTTGTTGGAAGTTAAGAGCCCTTTCTTCTTATTCAAAGCTGCCTTGGCCTGATTAATTCTGCTGATGAGATCTTTGGCACTACCTCTGTCTGATGTGAGTTTGCTTCCAAGGTATTGGAACTCCTGAGTTGTATCGAGTCTTTGACCACTAAGCATGACTTCTGCGTCCGCTCCCCTCATGCTCATGACAAGGATCTTTGTCTTTTCTCCGTTCATTTTCATATTGAATCTTTTACTGACTGCCTCCAACTCCCTCAGCATGTTTGATAAGCTTTCTTCACTATCTGCTAATACAGCTACGTCATCAGTAAATCGTAGCATATCAATCTGTCTGCCTTGAACACTTATTCCACCACTTTCTCCCCACCTTTCTCGTGGTTCATCCATAGCTCTCTGTATGTATGCATTAAACAGCAGCGGAGACAGGGAACAGCCTTGCCTCACCCCCTTACTTATCTTAGCTTCTCTCTGGAGTTCACAGCATCTTATAACAGCTACCTCCTCTTTGTATATCTGCCATATTATTCTACGGTCTCGGTACTTTATTCCTATCTCCCTCAGAATCTGAAATAGCTGCTGGCAACTCACACGATCAAAAGCTTTCTCAAAATCTATGAAAGCAATAAAGGTGTCCTGGTTCTTTCGAGCTCTCTTTTCCATGATTAATCTTAATGCTATGCCTCTCGAGTACCTCTTCCCTTCCTGAAGCCGAATTGGTCTTCAGTGAGCATGTCCTCAATCTTTCTCTCTATTCTTTTCTGTATTATTTTTGTTAATATTTTAGAGGCATAGAAGATAAGAAGTGTGCGATACTGTTGACAACATTTTGCTGTATTGCATTGCATTTTGGGTATTGGTACAATGACACACTTTTTTAAATCTTCAGGTAGTTACCCTGTATCATACATGGTACACATTGGCTGGTATAAAATGTGTTTCACTCATCCCCAGATGCTTGAATAAGTTCTGCAGGAAGTGTGTCAATGCCAGAGGCCTTCTTGTGTTTAATGACTTTAATTGCGTGATCGAATTCCTCACGCATAATGCTGTCGCCGATTTAATGGTGGTTTACAGTGACTTCGTCTTCAATAATGTAATTTTCTACTGCTTCTTCATCTTCTCCATAACGTTTTTCCAAATATAATTTCCATACTTCAACGATTTCTTCCTGTTCATAGGCCACTGTGTTGTTTTATTTTAGTAGGGTACTACATGCTATCTTTCTATTTCCAAAGAAATTTTTCACTTTTTTGTATGCTGTTACAAGGTGTCCGGCCTTCATGTGGACTTCTACCTCTTTGCATCTCTCCTGCAAGTATATTTCTTTGGCCTTTCTTGCTTCCCAATTTATTGCATTCCTTAGATTTTTCTCAGGTCTAACCCATTAATTTAATCCCACATATTCATACATTTCGTTCCCTTTGACCTCCATTTTTTTCAGTATCCTATTCACCCATTTATCCTCCTGTGGTGTGTTTTCATTTTTTTATCCTGTAAACCTACGTCTACCTTGCGAGCCGCCCCAGGAGCATGTGGCAGGGGGTGTTAGGACGCCTGCCTTGAGAAAGAAAAAATAATGGGGAAAGGACGAAAGTGAATGTCTTATCTCACTCTGTTTTTCTGTATTCAATAATGGTGTGTGGAAAGAAGGGATTATTGAAGTTACCGGATCAAAAGTGTCTCTCTCTATTATTTTGTCGCTTCTGTCAGTTTTAGAAATTTAATGCGGGGTTTAGGTGGCTGGAGCGGTAATCTTGGGTCATTGAGTGGACATTTTATTAACTTTTTAAGTAAGTCTAAAAATAGTTCTTGGATCACTTTTCACTTTAGTGTATCTGCTTAATGCGTTAGAACTGTGGCAGTACCGGCAGTGATGGAAATGATTCAAGAATTTTATTTTAATTTTTTTCCTCAATTAAAGCATGTTGTACGGTTTTCGGCGCGGTATTCGAAATAGAGACGAAAGTACATACATTGAAATATGTTTCTTTCGAATATTGGACTCGGCGTGACACTTTGATATTTGTTAGCTACAATTATAATAATAAGTGGTGTATTATTTCGCGTTTATAAGAAAATCTGTAAATATGCAATCGAATTATTACGAAAGTTTTGTTAGGCTACCTGTTAAAATAGCAATAATTGCAAAAAAAAGTCAGTATGATGCAATTTTTGTCTCTTTTAACTATATATATCTCTAATGATAGCACGTATGCAAAGTGTCAGGCAAATCTGTACATAAACAAAAATCGCTCCAATCACCTTAAAAATGATATCCTCATTTTCACGCTGAAGCTCGCTTTCCTTTCTCACTGCAATTTGCAATCTAGGGTTTCAAAACTTTACGCTGGGATTAGCGGTACAAGCCAGCTTTCGAATAGCGTGTAATTTTCGATCAGTTGAGTGATCATGGCGTCAGTTGGTAATTGCTTTGAGGAAAAGTCCTTCAACATCAATGTTCCATTCTTTTGACAAATGATGTGACTCTTTTTACTGTGTCTGTATTTCTCTATTGAGATCGCCCCTTCGATTTTGAGTTTGGAAATGCCTGTCACAGAAATGATCAGTTTTCAAGATAAATAGCTTAAAAGCGGTTTTGCGCTCTCCGCCCACAAATTTCATTTTGTATGCGTGGTTGCTGTTCGTCGCTTCAATTTCCACTCTCTTACATTTCTCTCATCCCTGTTTGAGACTCTGCGCTTGCATTATTCATTGGAAGAAATCCAACCCTGTCGTTTTTAATTAAAAATGTTGGCGAACTTTCACCATTCTTTTTCTATTTCTTCATTGCTTAAGACGAAGTGTTTGTTACGCTTGTTTGTTCAATGACTTACAAAACTTAGCTTGCGTTCAGCACATTGAAATTTAGTAACCTTTCGTGAATCATAAGTGCACATTAATGAAGGACAGCAATAGTGTGTGATACTGTAAGAAGATAAGAGCACGGTGGTAATAATTGGCTCTCATCGGCCCAAGATCCTTTTCTGAAACTCTTAGTACGGCTGGTGTTAGCCTGGTATTTGTGCATGCTGAATGAGTTGCCGTATCTGAAACGCAAATGTTGGAGAACGGCTGTTTTGAACTAATTGTAATGGAAGAAAAGTTTATCCTTTGATTAGGGAATTGCCTTCTGAGCACTTCATTCACTGGCGTTGGAATTCTTGCTCATTATGGCTAATCTTTCTTCTTGTATTAGTTGGCCTCTGATATCTCTTTTACTCATTCTTTTTCTCGTCTTTATCTGTTTGTCTCTTTTATGCGGCCATAAGTAATATTGCTGGGTAGGTACTTCGTGATGTGTCCACGTTGGGCTAACGTGAATGCGTTTCCGTTCATTTCGTGGCGTGGATTTCGAGAATTGAGTTTTTCAACGTGGTTCCGAAGTCATATTTTTCTTGAAGTAAATGCGCATACGCTAGTGAAAGAATTATGTATGACGGAATATTAAATGAGAGAAGCAAGGAAGTCTGAGAGAAAGAAAAAAAAGTTTTTATTTTTTTACGCACGTACATTGCCGAGCCTCAACGAAACAAAGTAGATATTCTTAATTTTGGTCCCGAAAAGATCTTACCCTACTACTAGTAGGCAGCAGCATAATTCTGAGATTTTATTTTCATAGGCCTATTTGTAAGTGGGGCCCTTTTTCCGGTTTAAGTCTTCCCTATGGGAATTCGCTGCTCACTGATCTAGAAAATGGCGGAAAACTATTTTTTAAATCTAAGAACCCGTGACCGTATTTCCAAGGCTAAATTTTTTGGGTAGTCATTTGTTGTGTGAAACGATCTTAGTTCTTCTCTATCAACTCGGTCAAATTTTTCCAGATGTTAGACAAATTTTGGATTCGCTTGATCATTTTTTTTCTACTTTGTGTCCTCCTGTAAAATGCGTGAACATTGCTATGCTCTCCTTATTTCAGCGTTGGATTCAATTATGGAATTAGTTTGCGTTAAACTTGATCGTGTAAAAATGTATGTCATATTTGATAAACTGGTTGAATTCGCCTTTAGTTGCGGGACGTATAGGAGTACTCATGCTACTTCTCCATCAGATTGTTGTATCCAGTTACTATTCGCTAACGAGTGGGATCGTTTCAGGGCGCTGCAAATGGTGGTATAAAGGATCCATTATATTTCATAATTTTTTCTAAGAATCCAGTAGTTCTTTTCTTGGCAGAATTGTGGATTACAGAACCGTTTATAAAGATTGAGGAATGTTTTGGCCAAATCAATTGTATAAATAGCGTTAATTAAAGTAGAATAACTTCGACGTATTTGCCTAAACTGTAAGATGGAAGAATTGTATGTGCTCTTAGTTCCGAAGTTAAGGGAAAGGCTACGATTTCTTTGCGGCTGACAAAAAACAATCATTATAAAACCGGGTTTCACTGTTTCAGTTTTTGTGCGATGTGGTTTATGAATTGTGCGTGTAAGAAAAGAGTTTTAGTACAAATTCACAGTAGTGTCGGACCACTAGCGTCTGTAGCTTTAGATGAGTCTACGCTGAGGAGAAAATAAGGGTGTGAGAAATTCACCCAAAGAAATCATCTGCTTTGAGTGAGATTCGATCCCAGGGCCTCCGATATCCTTTTATATGAAAGTTATTTTAACTGCATATGCTATGCCGCAAAGTACATGAGTAAGCGTTCTACGTGGCTTTGGATTCACGGAAACTCGTCAGAACATTTCATACTTTTATTCTCTATGAAATTATTGTAGATAATCCAGTCGTTAGAGGTTTTTTCCTCTAACCGCGACCAAAGTTGATGAAATTTGGCATATTAGTAGATTTTGGGGCGGAGAATCGAAAAATCGAGGAATCCTTACTGAGAATTGTCTGAAAGAGGGTGAAACTACCCCCTGAACTTTTAAACGTCTTTTTATTCCTGAAGGGGTAGTTTTTTTCTAAAAAATAGTGCTGCCATTCGAAAAAACGGAAAATTTTACGCTAGAAATGATCATTCATACATATAAGATATTTTTTTCCAAGTTTGAGATATTTTCACCCCTAATTACTCGTGAAAGCGCGCGAAACTGATAATTCAAAAATTCTCCGATAGTTTCCGCACTGAAATTGAGTTTTTGAAAAAACGTGGAAGAATCTCGTAGAAAGTAATGTACCAAACGAAAGAACAAGTCTGAACCTTCATTTCCTGTACTATAACACCAGCGGATTCGGACTTACAAAAAAAATCTTATGGCAAAAGTAAGACATGGTCAATTAACCTTCATTAACCTTTATTTCAATTTTATATGTTTGTAGCTTGAAAATTATAGCAACTTGAGGTTCAGTTATTTTTTTCAAGTCATGTATTTGATATTCCTACCATTTTGATGGACAGAATTTACTTCTTCTTCGTGTGATGACCTTTGGAACTTGTGACCTTTTTTGACCGACTCATACTGTTAATAAACAAATCAGATTTCGATCATTTTTCGCAAAATAAACAACATGTTATGAGTATTATTTTGAAGGGGAGGGTTTGATATTGAAGAAAATATATGTACATTCTTTAATATACCGAAGGAATTCAAATAATTCGAGGTAGAACAGCAATTTATAAGAAATCGTATCATCTCGAAAAATGACACGGGATGTCTGCCAGAGTGGTCTCCCTAAGTTTCCCTTTATACTTTTCTGAAAGAACAAGGTCCCAGCTTCAAAATGCATGTAGTTGAATTTCCCGGGGATGCCCCTGGGACGGGTATTTCAACTTGAAACATCGGGGAAATCTTGGGGAAAGAGTTCGTGTCTCCTGTGGACGCAGGCGGCCATGTTGGATTGTGCGCAGGGCAGACGAAACAACGCGTCATCTTCGCACAGTTGGCATGCTCGGCGTGTTTACAAGCTAGCTTTGCCCTTACCAGTGTTAACAAATTTATTGTGAAAGTGTTGATATACCTGCCAATAGTGGACAGAAACATATAATAAATAGTAATAATTTTTTTGGAGCATATTTGCAAACACAAAAGTGGCTAGGCAATGAATTAAATCCCACTGACTGGGGGTGGAAGTTGGAGGGGGTTTTTTTAACACCAGTAAAAATGTCAATAAAACCTGCGCCAAAAGAGTTACTAAAATGATTTTTGCAGCTGCAAAAAAATGTAGCAAAGCATGTGGGTGCGCGAAAGCAGGATTACTCTGTTCTTCTGGTTGTATCAACTTTAGCGCAGACAACTGTTCGAATATGCCCGTTCTAGAAATTGGAGAGTTAAGAGACGAAAGCAGCAATGATAGTTTAGTAGGATTGGATGGGCAAGATGACGAAATCCTTAATATATCTAGCGATGATAGCTCCAGTAATGTATTTTTGGATTTTTGCGAGGATGACTCGTAAATCTGGCTAAGAATGAGTAATTGATTGTTACATTCAAAGTTTTTGCTATTAATATTGACGCTCAATAAAAATTGGTTTCATTTAAATTATTCATCTTATTTTTTGTAGTTCCCATATCCTTTCCCCAGCTACCCAATTTCATTTAAATTTTTTTCACAACTATGTCCTTTGCGATAGCTATTTTTCTTGAACTTATTCATTAATAATTGATTTTTCAACATTTTACAACCCAGAATTGCTAATAACAATTGACTGTTAACTTTTTAGGCGAAGCTATCCCAAAGGTTATGTTCAGCGACCCCGAAAACCCGTAGAAATATACCTGCATGGTTCTGTGTCCCATTTATTGTTTAAACAATTTATAATAGTTTAATTATTTAAGAAGCAATGAATTCTCTATTAGTACAGGGTGTGAGTTGGACGATCACAATTACAAGTTTAGTTTTGCTCGGTAATCTCGGGTTAGCTTGTAGCCCCAAACGGACCATTTTACAACATCAAATTGTTAATAACAATTGAGAATCAACTCTCTAGGTCTTATAAACTCGAAAATCAAGGTTAGCTATGCAAAATGCATAAAATGCACATAATTCCAACTCGAGACCTCAAAAACCTATGTACTACAAGAAGCGCCGTAGGTACACGTACGTAATACGCCGGATCCCCCTTCCTAGCTACGGGCCTGGTCACAAGTCTTGGATTAATCATGCCGTTTCTTCTACCGCACTTGTGAAGTGCCCTGAAAGAGGTATTAAGACTTTTATTTCGCTATCTCTGCTTTTAAAGGACATTACACATTTTTCCATATTTAGGGGTGGCTTTCATCCCCTTTCAGACACCCCTGAGCAAGGATTTTGTTATTTTCAGTTTCCGGATACCAAATGCTACATATGTACCAAATTTCAGCAACTTAGGACTCGGTTAGAGGTAGGGGGCTATTTTTGTCTCTAACGACTGGACTAAGAAGGGAACGCCTGGATAACTTAATTGTTTCCAGCCAGTTTAAAGATCTAAATCAGTCAATATGATTGTTTAAATCAAACGTTTGGCAAAGCCCACGCGTTCGCCCTTCGCGCTTTTGTCGGGAAAACGGGAATCTTAAGGCCAAGCCGTGCTTCATGTAGGCGGGCGTCATTTCCTGCGATCCAACCTCTTAAAATAATGGGCTGAGCCGAAATCGATCAGGTCCGGGTCAAACGAAATTTTTTCTTTAAAAATCCAGTTTAAAAAGAAAACGTCTCGTTCCGTTCGCCTTCCTCCTCTTCGGCTCGGCTGTCCTTTCTTTCATAGCGTGTGTAGGAGAAAGACGGTCTCTCGTGTGTTCCGCCCGTGCGCTTTTCGTGCAGTCTCACCCGCAGGACACCAAGGGAGGGTGAGCGAGATACGCTGCGGGTCGGACCGTGGGCACCTTGGGAAGAAAAAGAAACTTTAGAATAGTGGGAAGAAAAGTTTTTTATCCCCATTTGGACTGAAAAAATATTTTAAAAGTTGAATTTTTGTTGAGGTAGTGTTAGCGAGATTTTTCTCTAGTCACAATACAGGCATATTCTAATTCTATTTCCAAATTTTAGCTCCGTAATTAGATTGCATTAAGTACAGTAATTTTAATGACGCAAAAACTTTGTTTTCATGCTTGAACTTCCAAGTAGTTAGTTGAATGTAGGTATTTTAGGCTTTAACCTACCTTGAATAATGCCTTCACCTTGGCTTCACCGGCTATGTTTCTTTTTGCGATAATATAAAAAAATACTTAGATGAGTTATAGATACATTTTTTATAATTGGTAAAGCATGTGAATTGCACATTGTTACATTTCTGACGCGATCTGTGCTTCAGAACTCCCATTATTTTTTTTAAACAATGTCCCTCTTGAGCGCACAGCCGTTCCTTATCCCATGGAAAACGGCTTATATATTTTAGCAAATATCTTGAAAATTTGTGCAATAAGCGGCTAATATTTAGCTGTCATTAAAAATATGGGATGTTTTGCTTTGAATGAGGCAAAATTCATTGAATTAGATGCCTAGGGATGTCTTGCTCCGACTACCTTAAATGGTGAGTTGGCGTCTATTATTTTCTACATTATTATGAGTGCGTTTTTTACAGCTCAATATTATTCCGATAATAAAGTATTAGTGGTGGTTGAACATAATGATTAATTGATTGCGAAAAAGAAGCTGAATCATTTGTTAGGTGCGAGCCATCCGGACATTGAAACTGTATAGCATTTTGTTTTTTCATACCTTGCTACCTCTGAGGTCTGCAGGGCCTGCCATTAACGCCCGTAGTAATGAATAGCGTTATTTTAGCCTTCTCTTTTTTTTAGTCGACCTCTGTGGGCCACATTTTTTGTAGCTAGATAAGCGTTGCAACCTGACTGATTTAGCAAAGGAACCGCGGTGTTTCATAGTTTTGTCGCAGTTTCGAGCGTCAAGGAAGCTTTTTCAGTGGTCTGAAGATCATGGAAAGACCGGCTATCGCTTGTATTGTCTTAGAAAAATTTACGGAAAACGTAGCTTATCATCTTTAAAAGGCCTCAGCCTCATATCCTCTTAATAATATTACCTCAAAATTGGCCTCAGGTGTTCCATCCTTGATCTTCCAGGGTAATTCCAGTTATTGCTCCTTCTACTGCTGTCAGTATTGAAAATAATGGGTAACAAAGCACACCCTTGGCGTACTCCTTTCATTTTTTACTTATGTATTACTGCCGCATTTATTTTTTTCCATTCATTGCTAGTTCATGGTGAATAATTGAAGACAAAGAATCAGGTATACGTTTTGAACTATGCGAAATACCTTTTTATTGACGTTATAAAACGTCCGCATGGGAAAATTGTTTTATTTTTTTTGCTTCCATTTCACTAGACCGTAGCCGGCATGAGTTATTATGCAGAAACGAGTCAGATTGGGAGGATATAGTGGGTGGCGTATAAAAGGTGAAAATGGGTTGTGGGGTGGGAGTTGGGCGGTGTCGGGTGGAAAAAGGGCGAGGGAAGTAAGATAAGGATCGTCTGCCGGCCACGCGAACGAGGCTCAAGGGTAAGGTCACACACTCTCGCTCTGGGGAAGGGGTTACGAGAGATAAGGGTGGAGAATGTGGGTGAGGAAGGAAGGAAGGATAGGGTTGAAGTGGGAGAGGGGCGTTCTGCGGCGTGCGTTGTGCTCTCTCCCAAGGGGGGCGGGTTGAGTCCAGTTAGTCCACTCTCTTTGGAGCGTTCTCTGCTACCCTTTTCATTCGCCAGGATTAAATATTCATCGCCTGGGCGGGTATTGCGGCGGGTTCCTAACGTTGGCCTCCTCGGGAGAGCTGGCAGCAGTAGGCGCCAGGGTATCGACTAAAGTGCTCCTGAAATATTACGTGAGTGTTGTCGCCCTTCCCATTATTTGCCTATTCAGTCAGTTTAGTTCTGTGGATGGCTATTTTGAGATGATGCGCTTTTCACGCTATGGGGAACGTGCCTTAATTGCACGATACGTTTAGCTTGAACAACTGCCTACCGCTTCTGTTTCAAGTCTATTGTCCCTCTTTACGCACGGGTTATCGTACTCATCATGCTGTGTTTAATACAATTATGTTGCCATTTGGGCATCGCGTTGGGGTGATCGTATTCAAACTTGCACACTTTTATGAAATACGTCTCACTTGCGAAGCTTGAATGAATTTATGAGGCTTATGTTTCACGCCTATTATCTTCATTTGTTTCCTTTCTACTCTCTTATTATCGTAATAATCGCACTCTAATTATTGGATTTCATTGTCATACGCACACATTTTTAAGGTTGTATGAAATCTTTCACGCAATTATGTTTTGCGTCAACTTTGTTTTATTTTATGCTTATGTTCTCCGATGCTGGTAGCCACGTTGGTGACAAGTGGGCCTGGAAATGCAGAGGTTTAAGTCCCGTCTTAGGCATGTGTGTTCTTTGAAGTCGCTAACCTCTGTCGAATTGGCGGGAGTTTTCTACGTATGGGGGTTGTTTGCCTTAGGTCTGTTGGATATTTGGGGATGCGACCGATACCTGAGGTTATTTCCGTCATTGAGGACAGGTGGATTGGTTGATAAGGGAAGGATTTTGTAGAAAATGGAGCCAGGGTGGAGAGAAACCTGGCGTTGGCGTTAGCCTGCTCATATTGAAAGATGTGAAGAGGACCACGCTTTTACGTTTCACCCCACGAACGGAGTACTGTTGCTGATGTGCTCACAACATGGCCCCCAAGTTGGGATCGGGATTCAACTGAAACATTTTCACCACCGCCGGGTTTTTTTAATCTTACGACACAAATCCCGTTAGGTTAACTTAGGTTAAGGCCTTAGCGTGGGTCGTCCGATGCAATCGTATCAGTGGAGTACCTGAAACCTAAGTCTACTTCTAATTGTTCCAAGAATGCTTGTATTTTCCAAATCTCGCCTAGGTAGTTAGAAATAAAATTCATTGGCTGTAATTTATAACTCTTCTACGTATTACACCTGATTCCTTCACGCGAAATTTATCTTCTATGGAATTTCTGAAGAGAATTTGTTGGGGGTCCAGAAGGCCTTTTCAGTGCCTTTGGTGAAGAATTATTCAAATTATTGCTGGAGTTGTCGCATGGTACGGATTCTTGCTTTGATAAAAAAATCTAAGTATTTATTTGACGGAAAGTAGCATTTATTAGCGTAGATACTGAAATACGAACGTTGCAAAGTTAATGCCTTTGTATTAGATGTTGTATTTGTTCTAGTATTGCTATCATCTTACGACTTTTGTGGTCTAATTTTGATGCACGTAAATTCAATCCCTGAGTACGTGGAAACAAATTCAATTTTCAAATGACAACGTTGACGATTTACGTCTTTGTTTTTACTTCTATTAGTGCAGAGAAATAGGCTGCCATATTATTTTTACTCACCTAAATCTTAATCGATTGTGGCGATACTTTGTGGAAATTGAAGATAGAATTCATTATCACAAAAACACGGTTTGTCTTGTAAATGACGCTTTAGTCGTCGAAACCGGTCGACAACAAAAAAAATAATTAGTGGAATTTTGTACCGTGTTTTTGTGGCGATGAATTCCACCTAAATCTTCGTGAAAGTATGTACCATCTGTTCGGGGAATGGATTTGTTAGATCCAATACCTGTCTAAACTATGATATTGAAATACTTATTATGGATTGTTTGCAAATCTGTTCTCGCGATAAATTTTTGTGAACCGTAAGCTTATGAGCAAGAACAATGGAGATCGACGTCCGCGTCACTTGAATGTCCCGGTGTTGCCCGTAATTTCTTCATTATTAAATCGGCTCAGTCAAAGACTTTCTCCTGCCGTCGTTCCGGCATCATAGGGACAGTAATATAAACGCTTCCCGTTTGAATCTAGTTTGTGTGTGTGTACTTTGAATGTTTAGCGACGGCCTCACTTTCCCAATATCCCTAAAAGGAAAGCCCGCTATTTCTCAGCGACCTAGCTCTTTTTTTTCTCAATCTATTGGTTTTACGATGTTCCTTTGATGGATGGTCTTGTGTTTCTCGCGTCTCAACTCTTCTCGTGTATCGCTTTCGTTACGCCGTCACTCGATTTACTGCCAATACCTACCTCTCTCCGTCCAGAACACCCCTTCCTCCCCTCACGTTAGCTCTCTCCCCCCTACGTACTGAACTACCCCTTCACTTGTCTTCCCTTCCCCTTTAACGTGAGGGAGAATGCCAAATGAGATCGCCTGGCCCTTTAAGCCGCCCTTTTATTATTTTTTTCCAGCCTTATTCTTCACTTCATCACCTCTCCGCTCCGGGCCAAGTCACAAACACCCCCGCCTCGGATTGACCCCCCCCCCCATTCGAATACTCGGACGAAATGCGGTCAGTTTTTGTCAGCGATACAGGGTGTTCATCTTTAAGTATCACAGCCATAGTTTGAACGCTACAAGCAATGGAATAGGTACTCAACATTTGTAAAATATCCATGCTGCATCACTTTTTTATGAAATGCAGTGGATATCAATAAGGTTCAATCAATCAATATGGTTATCAATCAAAATTTAGGGTTCAGAGGGTATAAAATGTCTGGAAAATCAGGAAGTATACTCCCGAAGTCTGGGAGATATCTGGGAATGTAACCCAACTTACTGTTTCTTAGTCCACCGTACTGTGCTATCTCTTTGGGCTATGTTAAAATGTGGTTTAATGTATGTCGTGAGGTTTGGGGATAATTTATCCTGTAGACATGATGGGTTGCAAGGTGAGATGCTGATTATTCTTACCCTAGGCCACACAAAATTATTGCTCATGAAGGCTTGAAAAAATCTTTCTTAAAATGGACGAACTAAAAGTGATCCTAATAAATGAAACGACAGTGTGATAACGTTACGCGTAGAGCATTTGTCTATCAGTTTGCCCTCAATTCAAATCCTGCCGGCATCTCTGGATGACTCCATCTGTACCCCAAGCGAAGTGAATCTTTGGTACTTTAATCTTCCTGATACCATCGCATCGGTGGCGCATTTAAAGGAGCAGGCGACTCAACACTGTAAATAGGCGATTTTTCAAACAGAATTAGACCTATTTTTAAACCAAACCTCACCCACCAATGTAAACCATAAGGTTGTGGATTGTGTTTTTTTCGTGTCCAAAACAGTACCGGCGCATGTGCGTTAAGGTCATCAGAAAAACCACTTATGGAGTGCACAGTCTATCTGGAAGTGTTGAGTCATATTTTTAGGTGAAATAATGGTAAAATGCGGAAATATCTGAGAAAAGAATTTCGCTTGTGCGAATTTTGGCATTCCATATGGGTAAACACTTATCCGGTTATCTTGAAGGAGGCCCGTCGAATGTAATGGGATGAGGTATTTTTAACCAACGACCGAAAAATAAGGTTGTTACCGAAACTACGCGACTTCCTTCTCTTGTCTCCTTGTTTCAGGAATAGACTGGGAAATGTGAGGTTTAAGTATAAGGAAACCTTTTCATTGTCTGCTCGAAGAAAAGTTTATCTGAATGAATATTTCTAAGGCGGGTTTACACTGGCAGGTTTATTGCCCAAGTTGCTTTCAGCAAGAGGCTTTGGGCGTAAATTGCAGGAGTAAACTTCTGCGCAAGTCCGCTTGTGGAACTTTTTTTGTTTCATCAAGTAGCTTGCAGAAGCGTATTGTTGCTTGCGTAAACGGCAATCAATTAGGCTCTGCAGTAACTTGTGAAAATGTTTTCGTCAGAGTAAACTTTCCCTCTAGCTCTTGCAGAAGAAACTTGCGGAAGTAGCTAGTTAGTGTAAACCCGCACTTATAGAAGTAAGTTCAATCGATTATTTTTTGCTTGCTTATACATTTAAATTAGCATCCTTTTGTGATGATAATTCATCATTGATTTTTCAGTTACCATCTTAAAGAATCCACTCAATGCGCGCACTTCCTTAGGCTAGAGAAAAACAGTTCAAGTTCCCATGGTTTTAGTTTTAATTTGATGAACTTTAAGGTATTCGTTTAATTTCTACAGAGTACAGTGAATACATTGAATGGAAACGTGATCATTACTGGTGTTAGTCTTTCCTTGTCATCGTTACATATATTCTGCTACGTTCTTTGTGCGTCAATTTGGTACGTAACATTCATTTGCACGCCTTTCAGTGCCGTCCAACGTATTCACTTTGGTTTATGTGTAATACCTTATCATTATAATTACACACCTTTAGTACCCCTAATTTAATTTTGTTCTTGCGTCTAAATGACATGCACGCATTAAGAGTTCTTTGAGACGGAATTTTGCGCCTCGGGGCTCTTGATCGAGCATTCAATCGGAATGCACCGAGCTCCTTGTCTCTAGATAATGTACCGTGGAAGGATTCCGGGGTAGCATGATGGCGCATCAGCGTGGATAACGTGTTAATTCACTCTGATATGTGCGCATCACCCCCCAGGGCTTGGTCGGTGATGCTGCGCTGTGTTTTAATGTTAAATTATACATTTCGGGCAATTTCAGACAAAAAAGAATGAAAGAAGATCAAAATAGCCGTCAAAAGTAACGATTTCGAGAAAACTTGCAGTACGCTCTCCGAGAGTGCCAAAAACTTTCGCATAATATGCGTTAGTTGCCTACTAAGGGGACAATAATTTGAGCTTTCGTATGTTTACTTTCCCTTTTTCTTAGTTATATCGGGAAGTGTTGCACAAAGCCGAATGTTTTTGGTGAGAGAAAATCTAATTCCACACAAAAACCTGGCATTAAAAATGGAAAAGTTTGAAGTTTTAGGGCATTTACTTTTGTTTTGTCAAGCTTAAATGTGTGTCGAAAAACTTTTAAGTATCTGTAAAATTTGGAAAGATACAACAAACGAAGATATGCTTGATATAGTGGGGAAGAAGAGATAATTTCTGGATGAGATTAGGAAGAGGCAAAGCAGATGGTTGGAGGTGTTAATGAGGGGCGAAGGCGTACTTAAGGTGGTTTGAGTGAGATTTTTCACTAGTCATAATGGAGACCATATTCGAGTTATTTTTTAAATTTATGCAGCTGTAAGAAGCATGAAGTAAATATTTCAATATTAATGGCGCAAATATATTGTATTTTGACTGAAATTATTACTAACTAACTCAATTTACAAACATAAGTCTTTAACTTGACTCATTTTTTTCACGTCGTACGTACTTGTCTACGTCGCCGCCTCCTTCTTGCTGCCTGTCTTGCCGCCAGCGTACGTCGCGCCGTAGGCGTAGGCTGAAAACGCATTCACAACCGGAGATTTTTTTGCGATTGTGTAAATATTACTGCGGTGAATGATTGATATACTTTTATTATCTTTGAGAGCTAATACAAATTACAAACTTAAATTTTTGACGAGATCTATGCCTTGGAAATTCCTAATTTTTTAAATAAAGTCTCTTTGGAGTGCATGCCCGTACAATTTCCCATGGGAAATGGCTGGTAATTTTTTGGCAAATATCTCGAAAAGTGGTGAGGTAAGTGGCTAATATTATTGAACCATTGGAAAGGTGGGATATTTATCTAGACGATGAGACCAAATTCATTGAACTTTGTATGAAGTGACATACATCTCACTCTAACTACCGTGATAGGGTTTTCAGCGTATGGCGTGGCAAAATGAGTCAAGTTAAAGACTTATGAATGAATGCTAATTTAATTGCTGACAATGTCAGTAATTTATAATAATTTTGCGCCATTAGTATTACAATATTTCTTAATTACTATTATAATACTTGTTACGATATTACTTAATGCTTCTTATAGATGCTGAAATTTCAAAAAATAAAATTTGATTGTGGCCTCTTTTATGACCAGAGAGAAATCTCTGTTTAAAAAACAAAAAAAAAGTTCTTAGAATCTTTGATAAATCCGGTATGTTCTGTCCCTATGTGTGCCTGGCTAAACGTTCGACGTTTTGTTGTAAATGAAAATGGTTATGTTTTGTTCACTGTCAAATTTTCTGAGGATGATAAAATTTTTAGGAGACGAACACAAAAAATGTAATTTACTTCATTGCGAATGTAATTTAAAAGCATGGGTTTGCACCAGCTTCTGCCTTTTTAACTTTAATCCTGAAAGCGACCCCAAAAATGGATTTCTTCTGGGGTACTTACCAATATTCCACCAATATATTCATATTATCCTAGTTAAAATATAAACTTTTGAGTGGAGTAAAATATTATATTATATATTATGTTCTACTTGTCTGGAAGTATATTCGCAGTTGAAATCTGAATTTTGTCCGAAAGCCGGAAACAAATGGTGACAGTCCTCGAAGAGTGATGTTGTTGCAAGAAAGGCGGATGAGATATTGCTGTCTTCTTTGAGCGATTTCAAATTAGATTTTGAATCGGCATGCGAAACAATCGACTCCTGGGAATTGGAATCCTTGAATGCGGTCCTCTGCGAATTGGCAAGAAACCGAAGGGTAAGCGGAGGTCTGGCGTCCCCGGAAGCCATTGGTGGTCGATCACTTGCGAATTTCGGGAACAGACGGATGTCACGTTCGCAGTAATGTGCGGGCGGTTAGCCATTACATGCGCTTACGGGAGCCACTCAATTCTTTTCGGCTTTTATTAAGAAATTATTCTTGTCGTTTTATTTTGGCAAGGATGAACGGAAGTCGTCAAAATGTTGCCCTTTCCCTAAAATATGGCCTCTTTAAAAAAACTACCTGTCTTAAATCCAGTGCAGTGTTAAATTATGGCTTGTGCAGTTATGGATTTCAATATTAAATTGATATGGAATATTTTGTATCCAGAATTCTGTCGTAATCGCATTATGTTTGTTTCCCTAAGAGAGAGAACTTAGGAATATTTTTTTTACGAAACATATGCCGCTTGTAATTTTAGTGTTGAAATACATATATATATATTTTTTTTCCAAGCTCATTACTGTTTTTGTAGTGAATAAGAAAGTTGCCTAGTGAAAGTCATGATTTTTATGCATGGTTTTTCTGTTCGTGTCTTTTCTTTCCACGTTACATTCAACAGTGCATAAAACGATTTTTAATAACTCAACTAACTTTTTAATTAACAGCAATGGCCTATTAGAGTTTCTGATTCTTCGCATTGGGGATAATTTTAATAATATAGTTATGTATGTATGCAACTATTCGAATATAGTTATATTAGCCACATATTCGCTTATCTTCTTTGGAGTAGGTCTTCAAGAAGCAGTAAAAAATGAAGACGTTGGCGCGGGTAGCGACCACACAGTGGACAATTCTCCACATTTTGGTTTATGTGTATAGTGGTTTACCTTGACTTTCTTTTCCGGAACTGAATGATCTGGGCCTTGGGTGTCCCCAAATGCAATGGTTGACATCCGCTACGCGTTTCTGTTATCTAATACTTTCAAGCTGACGAAGTTGGTCATCAAAAAATCGTTGAAATTCAATAAGTATTTTCTGTGTGCGAGGTTTAGACTCCCTTCTCTGTAACTGAAATTGTGATTGACATGGAATCCCTCCGGCAACAGCACTTTAGAAAACACTGCGCTTTATTTTTTTCCTTTTCGTCTGTGGATGTCTAAGAGTGCCCTTGCTTAAATTCCTGTCAGTCTAGTTACATTTCCACTAAATGTTGAGTATGTTTGAATGTTAATTTTAAAAATATATTGTCCATTGCTGTAACATGAACTAATTGTTTTCTTCATCCCCAACAGGTATTGCCACTCCAGTACAAATATCATCGTCACTTCATATCCTGTGTTGATGGAGGTGCAAAATACGACAAAGGCCAATCTATATTAGGACTTGAGTACGTAAGCAATGTTATATTAAAATTGCATATGCAATTTAATAAAAATAAAATTCAAAAATATGCAAAAATGTCCCTCTGGGTAACCGATTTTGACCAAAATTGGCATATCGTCATCATTTGATAGCATGTTGAAAACCCCAAAGCCATTTTGTAATTCATGCAACTGTTTACGAGATATTTCAACGTCGCAAAATTTGAATTTTACAAAATTGTCTACACACTTCACGGCATATATCCGAGAATATTGAAGCTACAAATGTACAAAAGAGCTTATTTTAAAGTTCATATAATAGGAAAGTATAATAACGGATTATATTTCAAAATTTAAACAATTTCATTAAGTTTATAACAATTTTAAATTTTCAATTCGATTTTTGATGATGTTACTGTACCTTCGATTTTGCTCTTTTTTCAAATATTGTAGATAGAACCCTCGTTTACAAATTAAAAAGGTTTGGTAGGGGTAATATTTCATTTAAGAAAGAAGAAAATTTTTCAGTGTAGGCGTAACGCTGCGCTGGCCGCTCGCCGCGGCGCGGCGTTCGGCTCGCGCGCCGACCGGCTAGCGAGCCGACCGTACGGTACTCAGGTTCTCTCAGCACACTTTGTCTTTCATCTTATTCTCGCCTGTTTTAAGTGTATACCAACCCTTAAATCCCCTTTGCCCATGCCATTCGCTATTTGCTTCTCGAAGATGTGGCCGCCGCCTCCCTCAAGGAGCGGTACCAGACCTTACAGCGGTCCGCCTCGGAGAAAAATAGATAAACCTCGTCCCGTCTTGGGCTTCCAATGCTACTTTCCTCATAGCCCCTAAACTATTTTACCGCATACCTTTTTAGCACGTTCTCCGGAACCTCTTCTATAATTCAAATTTCAACCATATCGTGCCGCACAGTCGTCTCCCACCCTCGCCCATTCACATTGTAAAATTCAAATTTTGCGACGTTGAAATATTTCGTAAATGGTTGCATGAATTACAAAACGGCTTCGGGGTTTTCATTGTGCTATCAAATGATGATGATATGCCAAATTTGGTCAAAATAGGGCAATCACCTGGTCGAGTTGACATAGAATGACCCATATATACTGAAGGCCTTTCGGTATTCCATATCTTTTATGAACGGCTAATGCAGGTGTGTAGATGATGGGGAGGACATAGACAGGTAATGTTGTGCATATATTGTATGTAATGTAATGTAATATTTTTCAAAAAGACACCAAAGAGTTTACTAATCAATTAATTTTATCGCATAGCTGATGAGTTCTTATTGAATTAGAATTCAATGTGCGTTTCCATTACGAAGCCAAGGTATTACTAACATTGACACTTCTTATTTAAAATTTTTTTATTTTTTCAATCGTGCCTAAATTTAGTTTAAAGATATTTGAGGGGGATCTGATTTTCGAGAAAAATAGTTTTGCGAAGATAGCGCCAGAGAAGACCCCATGCGCTCGGGTAAATATAGGCAGGGCTCTTCAAGGGTTTCATTGATTTGGTATGGATCATTCATTACATTCAATTTGTTTGTCATTTACAAATTCATGCATCTGCATTGAAACAAGTTTCCCTTCCAATTCTCCGTAGTAATAATGTTGTCCCATGACTGATGTGGTGGAACCACATGACGAAAGACTCTTTGCTGTTTTCCACTCTGATAAATATTTAATCCGACCGATTTCGCTGTTTTACATCAATATCAAGAATTAATCTTAAATTATGTAAAACTTCGAAACCGGTCGCAATAAATATTTCTCATTGTAAAACGTGGAAGGGTTCTTCTCTCGTTATGCTTCATAGATTTTGTCAATGGGGTGTATGGCCCCAAACTAGCTTTGGAACTATTCCAGTATAACCATGTGCCTAAGATGCAAACATTCGCTGTGGAATTCTTAATGAATGAAGGCTGAGGACCGGATGGCCTGTGCTTCGTAGTTACTTTCAATCGAATGGCAATTATCTATCGGTGGATGCCTCTGGAACGTGCTCTGGAGAAAGTGAATATGGAAGATTGTAATCGGGCGGGTGATATTGTAGCGTGAGAGGCGTGAAGTGGATGTGCGGAGAAAGGGAAGTCTTGTCTCTGTTGTTTTGGGTCGGGGGGTGGGCTGTTGATGAATGAGTGCCTGGGAGCTGCTTCTCTTCTAGCATTGGGCGCTAGACCGCTGCTTTCTCGGTGCGACTGATTGGCAGCGGGGATAAGAGGCGAATGGGAAAGAAGACATGGCTCAGGCGTGGGAGTAAAGCTAGACAGAGACGCCGTCTGTATCTCCTAGGCATTTCCAACTGCCATCTTTGACGGGACGGAACGAATGTGTTCTTTTTTTCCATAGGAAAACCACCACTACGGTGGATGAGAGGCTGAAACGAGACATTCCGGATTGATAAGATGTAAATTGTTCTAGTGATTGGGGTTTTTCTCTGGTGGAATCCGGTTCTCTTCCACCTTCTCGTAGTGACCACTGCGTATTTAACGCAATAAATTATAAACTGGATGAGTATTGGGCCCATTTCAATTCTTTGATCGCATATCCTTTTTAGGGGTGGGATTAATTCTTTGGAGCATAACAATTATTAACGATGCGCGGAGCGTCGCAACACTTCCTTCACTGCTAAGGATTGAAAGAGTAGTGGTCGTCGAACTTACCCTCAAGGCTCTCAAATATCTTTGGTTGTATCTTATAATAACTTAATCCTTGAGTGAACATAGCACCCATGCGAGAGTTGAATTCGAACCATTGACCCCTGGGTTTCCGGCCAACCTGTTACCAACCTGTCTACCGAGGTTAGCGCAAACAAGAGAGTAGATGTGTTAACATCCTCAAAATGCGTGCATTTCGCCAATGTGAACTTTCTGCTATGTAACTTGACCCATTTAAACAGCAGTCAATTATTAAAAGTGGTACGTAAGCTAAATGTGTCTATTATCTGTTTATTAGTTCAAACTTCAGAATACTTGCAGAACAGTGAAATTGTAAGCCTCATACTTGTGATTTAATCAGTTGCTTTCACGCTCAAAATAGCAACATTTAAGTCCTTTAAATTTAGGCTCTCATACAAGTTTATTTCTTCCAATGAAATTTGGCATATCTGATGATAGATATGTCTAGACTCAGATGCGAGAAAAAGGATTCAACAGTCAAATTAAAAATATTTACTAACTGGGAAAACTTTCACCATCGTATTTGGCGCATTCACTAAACCTACTTTATCCTCGGCATGATTTATGTTTGAATGTATTTACATTGAAAATATGTGTCAAGTTTAGTAGAAGAAAGTAATTTCAATACCGTTAAATTCGCTCGGTGATTGTATCAGTTTACCCCAGATCTGGCCATTGTCGTTTAGTTTTCTCCACAATTTCGCTATTTCTGCTGAACTGCTTCGCCCGCCCTCCAAGGTCCACGGGAGGAGCTGCACAGCATTTCAATGGGGGCGTATACTTTGGAACGCCCTTTGAAAGTGCGATGAACATTATATGTGGCAAAACAAGCAAGTGTAATTTGAAGGATTTAAAAATTTAAATCTTATCGATTGAGTTCGAAATTCAAGGTATCCATAGTGATGGTGGTAAATGAAGGCAAACCTTGGGATCGACGAGGGAATATATTGCTCTGATAATATCTCAGGGAACGTCCATAGTTTACCATTGTGACGGAAATCTTCATTATTTAATTATGGGTTATTTGTCCTTTTTACTTTGAATGGTGGTTTCATTATTCTGCATACTGTAGCGCCTTAATGCCTAAGTAGGTTTATGGTGTGTTGTGAGCAGTTTCTAATTTTTGAACCTCCATCTGGATTTGCCCAAAACGTAAATATATCACATCAAATTCAAGGATTCACATGGACATATACAAATTGCTATGGAGGCTTGAGGAATGTCGCGATTGCATGTAGCAGAATCTCCATTTACCTGAAACACTGGTGGTTTCCAAGAAGATATGGTGCTCAGAAAATCACACAGAATGAGTTTAGTAGCTGGGCGTGCGTAGAGACCTCACCCGGATCTGAACCCGGAAACTCCAGCCTGTTACCAAACACTAACAATACCGCTCGCTTTAACTATACATGTTACCGTCGGCAGTAGAAACTTGGAAAGAGTGGCGACAACACACCTTTTCGTATTTATAACTGTCATCGCCTTAAAATGCTGTCGCGGAGTCGTGAACTTACTAATGCCCGCGTGCCCGAATTTCAGGCAGCACAATCGTTACACATATGAAAGCAGCATTTGACGTGATGTCGCAGCGTGAATAACCGATGTACTCGTGATCCGTTGTGTGTGGTTAGGTGAACGCACAGTGCCTTCCCGCTGGAGTTGCCTCCGTTTGGAGGTCAACATTTGTCCCGGCACACTCCCAACGATATCAGCATTTGCTCCCCAACCGTTTTCGCGTAGTTATGTTTATTTTTGGGCGGCCACCACCCTTATCGTAGACATCCCATTGTTCCCGTCGGAGGGGGCGTGTATCAGTCTTCGGTTTTTTTTGGGGGTCTGGGACGTCAGCCGCCCCTCACATTACCTCCCTCCCGGCAGTCAGGGAAGCTTCAAAATCGATCTGCGAATATGTCAAAAAGGAAGAAATAGAAGGATGAGGTTGAGGAGGGGAATTGGGTGACCTCGTTCTCCTTTCTTTGTATGAGTGTGGGTGGCAAATCGAAAAGGGGGCGTTGTGGGGAGGGAGGAGGGTTGAGGGAAGTCACATGCGATTCGCACAATAACCACAACCCCTCCATAATGTTGTGCCCGCCGCCGGGAGTGTCCTTTTGGTCTCGACCTCGTCCTCTCAAGGCACGCCATTCTTCAACTCTCCTTTCATCTTCATTTTTTTTCTCTTATCCGACACCTGCTGTTATCCCACCCCCAACCTCCCACCGTTTCTTGGCGATTTTTTTGTGCGTCGTGGAAAACAGCGGGGCCATTTTCCGTTTCTCTTGCCGTCGCTTTAAGGCGTATTGAGATATTGTTTCAACTCGCGGCGTAGAATACTCTTATGGACGTACTGTAATAATTTTTTAATGAACGTGGAATGGAAATCCAATCAATATCTTTTTTAAATATAAATGCAATTTCAAAGATTTGTCTCTTTCCGGTTAACAATTCGTCTGAAACTGTGGCAAATTTTGAAAGTTACACTTAGGAATGTATTATCTTCGGATAGGAAAAAATATTTTTACCCATAGCTTCATCATCATGTCTATATGATCGCTTTGTTTTCTGAGGATACGGAAAAATGATGGCTTGCTTTTTAGTTTGTTTTTATTTACAAATGTTACGTATCTGTTATTCGGTTTAATCAACTAACTTTAGCTAACCTAAAACTAAAAACGTTAGATTTTATAAACGTGCTATTACGTTCGTAAATTGAAAGACATAGTGTTAAAGAATTAAAGTTTATAATCGCAGCGATTTAATTATTATTTAATTGAGGATTTTGCAATGAAACCACTACTCTGCTTCCCTAAATTCTGAATGATATGCTGATATATATGTTAATAATAACGACAAATTGAAATGAAACTAATGCTGATCTTTGCGAAGTTTTTTTTAGCAACTCGCGTATTTCGAAGTGATGGCAAGAAAATGTCATAAAATTAAACTAAATATAATTTTGATATCTATCGGCCTTACATGCATGTACTGTAAACATTTTCCCTTTATATCTATTGTTGGTATTGTTTTTTGTTATTGCTTTGGTATTGTTGGTTTATGTATATTGTTGGTATATTGTATTTTCACGGCTTAATCCAAGGATAAAGCATAGTTGTTTATTCCCGCATACACTCCTACGCCCACACACCAAAACTACGGCTTTTGGATCCTCCGCCGAATCGCTCTATGGGAAACACTTTTATGGCACCCGCTTTTGTTCTTCCTGTCCATCCGGGCATTGAATTTAATGTACGTCTCAGCTGCATAGGCGTGTCGGGTTCTAACTGCTTTCGCTTTGTGATTGAAATCAAGGTTCCAAATTTTTGCTGTGGAACGTGATACCATATAGGGGAGACAGTTATAGGACGTCGAGTTTCACCGCCTTTGCCCCTCGCGCAAGTTATTTCAAACGGCTGGAAAACTTTCAGAAACACATGCGTTAGCTGAAGACGTTGTTTAAAAAACACAAGAGATTGCACGGGAACGTTTTGATAACAGATTCACATAAATTCAAAGTCCCCTGGCTCTAAAATCCATCTTTTCCGGCTGTATTCTTCCAATTATAGAATATTGTTCACCTATATGGTCCTCAGCTTGTCCCACAAATCTCAAAATTCTTAATAGGCCTCTTAACTTCTTCATCAGCATTGTGAAAAACCGCAACCCCTCTCTTCGTAATCTTACCAAGCATGATCTGCTCTCAAAACTTGATATCGCTCCCTTGCAACGTCGCCGCACACTTAGTGACCTCAAATTTTTCCATAGAATCATGAACGGCTGCTTCAGGTCTAACGACCTTCTATCAATGTTCTCCCTCCGGGTCCCCTCACGTAAAACAAGGAACTCTTCCCTATTTCATCTACCTCACTCCCGTTTATCAGTGACTCAGAGATCCCTTACCAACCGACTACCTCTTACCTACAATTCCCTGAATACCCCATCTATTGACATTACATCCTCTTTTCCAACTTTCACAACCGCTATTAACAGACTTCCTATCTAAATTCCCCTTCCTATCTTCTTTCCACCTAAATGTCACAACGGATGAGTTGTTTACGAGATGATGTTTCGATAACTTATTGGTTTTTCTTTTTGTTGTTCTGTGTAAAGTCATTTAATGTTAATAATCCGATGTAAAGGTCATATTGACTGTTTTTGGATTTATTATTAAATAAATAAATAAAATAAAAATAACGTTTTTGAGAGTGACCGCCGTGAGATATGTTTTGGAAATCTCAAGGTAACTTTTCAAGAGTTAATCAATATCGCCGAGTCGAACGGAACGAATTTAAACAGCTTCCCCGTCTCCCCACGTATTTTCCCATAGTGCTCCTTCCTTTATCCACCGGTCGTTACTCGGAGTTCGTTCCGCTTTTTCTTGCATCCGTTGGGAAAATTTTTTAGCCTCCTACCTCAATCATCCCTTCAAGTCCTCTCATCTCCTTGCCTTTTTATTGCACTTGGTCATAAAAAATCATAATTACCTCAGCTGTTAGGTAATCCATTCAAAACATTATCTTCTGAAAAATTGGAGAATATTATTAGAATCACCTAACTTTGCTTTCTATACCTTCCCTGAGAGCATGAGCAGAGCCTCTGTAAGACGATACCAAGGATATTGAAATAGATTTCCTATGCTTTCCTGACTACTACCGTTAAACGCAAAAGTGAAGAAAGTTATATCGCTTCCAACACACTGGGTCTCTAAGTCTTCAAAATAAGGTAATTTCCCTTGTCGTATATGATGATACATGCGGTCTGAAGAGGATAATTATCTTACGGAGATGGGTGATCTGGGGCTTTGGCATCCCACTCTGAGGGTCCGTTTTGACTCATGGCGGTGGATATTTTTTTCAATGTAAGACCGCCTGCTTTAATATTTGATCCCGGTAGGTGACCGACAACCAAGGACAATTGCATTATTAAAGAGAGGCGGGTAGGTTGATTAGGAATGGACTGCTAACGGGACGGAGGAAGGGTGGTGAGGAGCTCTGCGTTGGCATTAGCTTACTCTTGACTAATGCCAAGTAATCCACTGTTAACCATCCCATCCGATATGAGGAGTGCTGCGCATTAAGTGCCCTCTGAACACACAAACAGAAGTGTAGTTTATCCGGTTGTTGTGGTGTTTTGAGCAATGGCGTACCATCCCGACCACCTGTGTTTGAAAACCAGCATTGGCGATTGAAATTCCCGTCTCCACATGTGTGCCGTATCTTAGTCGCCTCAGCGCCTCGTGTACCGTAGGATTGGGTGTAAAACCGTCTAATAAGTAAGAGTATGGTAACGCTGACGACGGGTTTTATCTCCTGTAGTCTTCCATTACCTTTTACAAACTACTAGCATCGAGATCCCTCATACAGCTGCAGAAATTGCTACGAGCATTAGGAAGCCTGGCCTGCGTAAAGGCATTGCTAATTTTTCCGGCTAGCCAAATATCCATGGCTCGATTCCCGGAGTTAGTAGATATTTTTCTTTCCACAAATATTTTACAAACCTAAGTACTTGTCCGTAATCGCGCAATATACCTCAGGTTTTATAGGCCTCCACGAATAACAAACCAACGAATTGAAAGAGCTAGCTTCCTGTTTCCCCACGTGTACCCATAGTGTTCCCTCCGTTGTCCACTGGTGCTTATCCGAAGTCTGGTTCCGCTTTTTCTCGTCTCCGTTTGGGAATTTTTTTGTTCGGGTCCCTCAATCAGTCCTCCCTCATCCCCTCGGCCCCTTTGTCTTCTTATTCTACTCCTTCCCCCGTCCAACCTCCCACCCCCACCTTGGGCTTAACTTCCACTTCGGTCGCCGGCCATATTCTGACCTTGAAATTGCCCCTCCCCCCTTTTCCGGCGCCTCCCAAGTCCACCCCATTTTCGCCAACGTGTATTTTTTCAGGTTGCGTATTCATTTCGATCGTGAGAGAGTGAGGGGAGGGGGTTGGTCAAGGGTATAGAGGGAGGGACGGCCGTAAGCCGGAATGGCGTGAGCCCTAAGCGGGCAGAGAATGTCGATGTACAGCCTAAGCGTAAATAAATGTGGGAAACTCTCGTACGTTACAACTAGAAACGCATTTTAATTCAGAAGAATACGGTTCATGTATTCGCAGAGCTTGCTTGTTTCATATTTTGCCTCCTATAAATCGTTACGGCTGTTTTTACTCATACGGCGCATCCATTTATCTACATCTACATAACATCCTGAAAGCCACCTCAAGGGTGTGTGGCAGGAGGTGAGTTTTCACCGACATGCACTACACTATATTTTACTTAAGTTAATGAAAGAACAAAGAGACGACAGGAATTATACAGGAAGCATGAAGACGTGACCATGGTACTATGTAGCAGGTTAATAAACAAGCATTAGGGATTAAATCAACTAATTAGCCATTAAATCAGTCTTAATTCGCCCTGTAAATATATGGTTGGACTGACAGTAAACCTAATAAATAAATATCATTGTTTTATCTCCGAATGGCTTCACTCCCGACAGAATTACATGCATACCCATCACGACGTCCCCTTTCGGGATAGACACAGTCATAAAAGCTTAATTCTTGGTGATATGCCCGTGAAGTCCATGAGTTTTTTTCCGGAGCTAGTATCTATAATCTATGGCGTACTAAGTTAATATTGAAAGTTTAAATACGCTGCTGAGCTAAGTAAAACCACCCAGGTTTAACTTGAAATCTGTTTATACAACCGTAAATGTAAAACAAGTAGGTATGCTATAGCAATAAATTCCTTCGAACTAAAGCTCGTAGCGAGGGGACCGGTAGTCAGTTACGACGCTACGAATTCTGGTTCAATGGTATCGCCTGACGAACTTTCTGACACCTGCCTTAGACATGGTGTCAATTCATGAGCCGCCCGCGCCGTGGTAAGTACCCCGTGAGAAATAACAGTTTTAAAGTATCGTTTTATCGATTCATTTGTATCGAGTTGTTTTTTATCATTCTGCCCACTTGCGAAAATTTTTGCCTGGGAATTTTTTATTGATGGACAATTCAATATAATTTGATTGCCTGGTATATATATTTTTCCTGATCATTTTTGCCCGATCAAAAAGCGGGTGTGTTTCACATGCAGTTTCACATGCAGTTCTTCAACACAACGATATGATAATTATTCATTTTCGCATGCGATAATTATGATGGCGTTTCGAGAATTTGCCTCTCTGGTCTGATAAAATCGTAGAGCTAATGGTAAAGTATTCATCGTAAAATAAAAATACTATTTTGACCTCCTACAAAGTGAAGCGAAGAAATGTTTAGTGGTAGAGGTGTGGACGGAGAGGCGTAAACTTGAGATAACAAGAGTCTGCAGCAGTGGAGAGATATCGCAATTGATTTTCCTCGATGCCGCACTGACCTTGGATCGAGCGCGCCCCTAAAACGATTCGATTCGACGCGCGTATCGCCGAATTATGAGTCACTTCCGCCGCTGCCGTGTGGATTTTTTTTACCGCACAGACTTTTTTTTTCCTCCCGCATTCCTTCCCCTCTTCCCACCCTACCCTATTTAGCCGGACACCACCACCCTCGCGCTCTGAGCGACTCCGCTACACCCGTCCAGATTCCCTTTCTATGCGCCACTCCTACCTCTCCTCCCTTTTGTTTTTTCTCGTTTCTTTTTTTGTCAGTTGACAGACACGTCGCTTCGGTCTGGTCGTTCTTTCCATTCATTGCGGGCGTATGTGTATAAATAAACGCGGTCGCCTCCTCGCTCCTTGTCCGATTTGCGTTCGATGGTTTCGATCGGTTGTCCCACACCGCAAAACTACGGCGTGCTCGCCTGGCGCCAACTTAACGGGGTCGCCCACTTCGTTTTCACGTGCTCTTTATAAACATAATCAGGTGTCGACTCCTTTGATTACGCATTTCCAAGAAGACTTTTATTTTCTCCTAGTTTCCGGTTTCTAGAGGTGAACAGATGGAAGCAAGACTAATGGCCGGTAGCAAAATGTCTGTTTACGGACTTAGTAACGGTTAGAGTAACAGTGTTTCTTTGGAATTTAACGTGTAAATGTGATTATAGCCGTATCTATGCCCGTAACTAGACCACCGGACCTATGTCGGCAGCGCGCCGGCCTAGCAAGCTTGAGGTCGTGGCTTCCAATCCTAAACCCCTAGGGGTTCAATGTTGTGTTTTTGCCTAGGATTTGGGTCTTAGAGGTGTTATTCAGGAAGCATTCGACTTCGAAAAAGTCGTGAACGTGGCGCCACAGGCTCGGCATATATCAACATTTGAATAGTACTCTTCGAATTCTTTGATGTTGTGACGTCAAAGTTCCGTCAATTTCGAGGCTCGAACATTCTGAAACCTTCCTGAATAGGAAACCAGTTTATACTAGGATTTAGGTCTCAGGTTATGCTCGGCCATATAAGCCAGCAGTTGGAACACCAGAAAATCCGCCTACTCCAAGTTGTAGTATTCATTGGGGAGGCGACGGATTGCATTTTCACCTTAAAGGATAAGAGGGTAGGGTTGTTAAGGGATGGATTGTAGATGAGAGGGATAGTGGAGATAAACCCCTTGTCGGCATTAGCCTTTTTTACGAAAGTCGTCAAGGGTACAAAGATGGAATCCCTGTGCTAGGATTTCCCAATGCCCGTGGATATTTTCTTGTGTATAACCCTCTCCATGACCTCGCAGAGGCCACAAATCATATTGACGTAGCGGTGAGGCGTGGGATCTTAGTATACGATGTATGAGACGTGAGTATGCAAGTAATGAGGTAGGATATTATGCGATTGAGTAGTAAAGTAATACTTAAAGGCTGCAGGGTATATGTTATACCACTGACGAAGGTGGAATATCGATTCATTGTATTCGGAAAGTAAGCCCAACGGGGAAAATGAAAGAGCTTCTTTTATTGTGTCTTTCAATTTTTGGGGTGATTTTTCCGTCTCAAAATGTGCGAATCCGCCAAAGTGAACGTTATATACTTCAGAGTTATAAATGATAGTCCTTTAGTCGTCTGACCTTCCTCTTATGAAAAATTTTCATTATTCCTTCCAACTGAGTCATTAAATATACCCTTCCTAACTTCCGCCTGTAAGCAGTCGAGTCATTCAGTCTACGATATGAATCATTAATTTTGCTTCCGGCATCAAAATGCGATTGGTATGATTTTGGAGACGGGGGCTGGTAAAGGGAACCCTGCAAATTAAAATAACCTTCAAAGAGACCAAGCATTGATTGGTCCAAAGGAACGGAACACAAGACGGAACAGGAACAGGAAGACAACAGGAACGGAATACAAGTGCTCCCCTTGCAGTTGGGAGTTTTGGGGTTGGCATACTGCGGGAAGTTATGAAACATTTGAAACTTTCCCGGCGAATTATTTGAGTGAATCCTTCTCTGACTTCCTACTTGTGTCTTCATTAAGGCCAGCGTTTCGACAGTACTTTCCTATCTTCTTCAGAGCTCTATAAGCCGGCAATTATGATTGTTAATTTATATTTCGCAGCTAACAGAAAAGTTGCTGCTTTTTTATTTCATGCTTTATGATGTCATTATAGTGTTTCCTTCCTTACAGCGGTGTTTGCTAACGGCAATTGTTTCCAGCAAGAGATCAGAGCAAACGAGCGGTAATTGAATGAACTACATTCGCCTCGCTGTATTGTCCATTTCTCCATTGGCTCTTGATGCTGGTTATAAAAACATGGATCGATTAATTTGAAAAGGATGAGATTTGACTCCGAATGTGACGAATGAAACGTCAATGCCTAAGGAAACATAAAAAAGTTTAAGCCATAATTTCGGGCTTGTGAAGCCACTAATTGTTTCACCGAATTTTGTTTTTGCTGGAGAAAATGAGACATGGAGTAGAGGTGTCAGAAGTTTTCCAGTTCATTGGAATTTAATATTCATTACATTTGTTGCAAAGCAAATCTCTCCTTTTCTGTATCGTTAGAAATACAGCTTATGCCCTTAAGAGTTTTTATTTTACACATATATTCAATGAAGAACTCACTATGAAATAAAAATTTAGTTTGTTTGGCTTTTTTAGAATAATGTGGTCGTAATCCTTAACGTATTTTTTCTTTAATTTCTTGCAGAATGACCCGGAATTGTGGTCTTTCATTTGATGAAATTTAGATGTGAATGGGTAAAGCATGCCATGCTAACCGCTTTCAGTATCTTCATAGTTCCCTTATTGTTAAATGTTAAACCTAGCGTATGTGAGCAGCGTGTTATTCTCGTGTAAATTTAAGAACTAGAATTAAATCGATTATTAAATGTTGGGAGTGGATATGTTACAGGACAGCCTCACTTGTACTATCGTGTTTAAAGTACAAAATGCATACTATATAGCATATGCTAGAGAAGTGTAACTTTATGAGTGCCTTTAGTAAAAGTATCTAATTGATTCGATCACATTGTGACAGTATTTCATGCGCTTAACATGTCTGTGGTATGGTATGCTATGGATTGGCATACAATCGGTTTTGGCCTTCATAAGCATTGAAGGTATTGTCTAATAATTATTAACGTCAATATTTGAAACTTTTAATTTAAAATTCATGTTCTTGTACTGCAGTTTCGCTCGTTTGGTCAAATGGATGACTCGATGAAGATGCTGGGTTGCATAAGTAGGTCGAAAATTATATTTTTCCCTTTATTTTCTTTGCACCTGAGTATTAGAGTACACTTCGCTTCCTTTCTTACGTTAAAACCTTGGGTGTATATTATCTATTTCGCTCAATGTTTCCTTTAGCAGCGTACTTGAACGGCTTTAAGACTAGATCATGTGTATAGGATTTAAGCCACACTTGTACGGGTAGCTGTTCAACTTCGCCTCTTTTCGCATTTAGATGTTAATGTTGGCACAGATCCCATCAAGCAGATGGAGGGAGCCGAAGCAAGACTTCTGGGTTCTCTGAGGAAAGAAATGGTAAAAAATGGGGAATGTTCCGCCCACGTGTGGGCTTGCAACTATTGCCCCTGATTTGATCTCCTGTCCGTCTCAATCATTTCGCCTCGTAGGAAGTGATATCTCTTGGTTGTCTTCCTATTACTCACTTCTCCCCTGTAATCCTTTTTATGTCGCTGCCCTACTTTCATAGCTATTATATCGGTAGATTTTATGGCTTTTTCCTCAGTCCAAACGAATTCATGGCCAGTCGTTAGTTAATTAACTATTTTTGTACGTGTTGCTATTCCGTTATTTGTTCGATTATATACTTCCATATTCTACGAAGTGACGCTCATTATAATTTAGAAATACTCGGATAAACTGTCGAGAATTATATGGATTATGAGGAAATATTAGACGTTTTTAAACTCCAAACACTGGGTGACAGGAAAAAGTTGAATGATTTGATATTTTTGGATGATGTTTTTAACAAAGATGAAAGTGATGAATTATTAAGTAAATTATAATCAATAGTCCCAACTTATAAAAAGAGGCAAAAGAGGACTTTTTATGGAAGGAGCTTAGAGCAGCTATTAGAAAAATGCACCCCTAAAAGATGTTTTATTACTTATAACCGCTTTTGTGAAGAACTAAATTTGTTCACGGCTATGGAGCACTGTCGTAAGGAAGTAATGGAAAACTTACCAAAAGCTCACAACGTGTTAAGACATTTAAGATAATGTTTGTGTGTTGTATTAGCCAGCTTTTACTGGTACTCATTGTAATTGAAATTGTCTGAGGTCACCAATTAACTCGTTAGACGAACGCAAACACCCATGCCCTGGGTGATGAAAAATCCACCCAGGCGGTACTCGAGCCCGCGATATCGGATTAGCAGGCGAGCGCCACCGGGGCCAACAGTTCATGTTCGGAGAACACTAAACACGATAAATAAATAAAGTCGATGAGGTTTTAGAATCTATTAGTATCGGTGTTTGCCATGTGGATCCGTTGGCGCCTTTCGTACGGATCAGGCTGAAGCCGACGCCGGGTTTCTCTCCTAATGCTCTCTATTACTCTTAATTTTACCTTCACCGATCTACCCGCCTATCCTAATTGGCGCAAATGACCTCGTTTGTCGGTCGCCTCCCCAAATAACAACAAACCAGCCGCTTGATTTTTTTGTGGTTTTTATAGATAAATATTTAACCACACGCTAAATTTTACGAAAATGGCACCTCGATTGATAAATGTGTGGATAAATTCCCCGTGAAAACATCATTTGACTTGACCGGGATTCTAACACGGATCTCTCAATTGTCGGTCAAACGTACCTATTAGTCATTTACGCCGCCAAGCCAAGGTGAATTTCCGAGGGGGCAATGAAATAGTGTTAGGCTTTAGTGTTTTTACTTACATGAAGGGTTTTCGCTATAGCCGCCATTTGGTTTTCATCTTTTTCAGACATCCTTCAATGAACTATGTTTCATTCTGAAAGCGTTTTTCCCCGGAAATATTGTGTGTCACGCTCCGTATTTCCATTTGCGTTGCGACCTTAAACCTTTCTCAGGAAGTTTTTGTTCCTTGAGCGGTCATTCCCATCGTTTTTTTTGCTAAGCCCTGATTTCTTTGTAGCTAGGTACACCTTTTGTGCTCAACTTGTATCAAGCTTGTTCTCTTTCAACCTCCTTAAAGAGTTATCGGTTATAATGCGCAGCTTAGTACACGTTTGTATCCGCCCATACGGGCCGTTGTTTTTTTATCTACCTACCTACTGTTGTCGTTTCACCTCCGTCTGGAATTTCAGGAAACGAGGTGCGGTTTTTACGTTCTTCCTTCGTACGCTTCGACAGCTTATCAGTTCCTCGACTCTTTATGTTCCATTCAGACTTCTTTTTTTTTCTTTAGGGCAATGTTTTCCACCGATGATTGTGTATGTTATTTGATTATTGGTACTATGAATGCCGTCGTCATGATTGTGAAAGTGTGAAGTTGGATCTATTCCAGCTTCTTATAAGTTTGTATCTTTAAGTTGCTTGTGATGATCTGGGAATGTTCTTGGCTATTTAAGAAATCGTTGCGCTGGAGATGGACATTGCTTTTGGGTTCAAAACGTTTGTACTAGCTCCGGAAGAAGTTCGAAATATTTATCAAATGTGAGAGTTGAACTTCATTCATCCCTATCATTTGTGCAGCGTCAAATCGTAGTGCAGCATCCATGACGTTCACATTTACTTAATGAAAACCAGGTCATAGATATTAGAGGATGCATGTGACATAACTCGGGTCAGATTGAAGACATATCACCCTTGCTGGTGTGAATTTCGACGCATATTGCTATGTTTCGAATATTTTTCTTACAGTGCATATAAACTAATTATGCAATAATCAGTAGATTTTGCATAATTCCGGTATAAATCTTGCTGCTATGTATTGCTCGTTTCCTAGGCATTATAAAATGGATTCGGCAGTAAAACTATGCTGATGGATCGCAGGTGCTCTTGCTACGAATTCTCTAGAATCGTAGCTGATGACTAGCTCTTGACTTCGTGATGAATGGTGCATGACTTCATTCGTGTTGTTCGCGGTGGCTTTGTGCGACGTGGTTTCAATACTTTCTCCACATTTAAAATTAGTTCTGGAGAAATTATTCCTCTCTCTATCCTTATGGCAGGTAGCCATTCGTATATATATTCGGCGATCTTGCTAAATCGACTCTTTGACTAATGGGCGCTATTTGCTATATATTTCACCATCATCGGTGTTTCATTCACTAAAAAAATGAAAGTATTTTATCAATCGTTTTTCCTCGATTTCGTGAAAAATATAAGTGAAAACTTTGCTTTCTACGAAGTCTCGACTTTAATCACTTCGAAACTGAACTCTAATTTAGGCTAATGACATTATGCATGAGCTGATGAACTTTCGTTTGCGTCTAGAGCCTTTTGGAAGTTACTAACTATTGGCCTCCTTTCCCATAGGTTAAATTTTACCTTTTAGTTCCTCTTGGTTCTTATGAGCTAAATGTAAGAAATCTTAATGAGTGAATGTAGATCGGGGACAGCGAAAGGTCTAAACGTTTGATGTGATGTGCTTTCAGAATAGTCAAAACATCTTCGACAAAAATTAACTCGCTTTCTGGGAAAGTAGAGCGTGTGAAACTCCGCTTGGTGTCTTTGGATGTATTCGAATTAAGGGAATTGGAAAATCAAGAAAATCCGCCTTTATTGGATTTCAAGAAGTTATTGGAATTAGTTCCGTGTAGCAAACTAATAATATTCAAGCAGTAGCCAGACTGGATTAATGATAAGTTGCGAATTGAATTCGTGACCTCCTTTCTAACCTTAAATAAAAAGTAACATGTGATTACGTGACGGCAGTTGTTCAGGCATGGTTAAGCTACCTTCCGACGTCCATCTGGTATGTGTGATCGGCCTCGTCTCGAACTTTATGACATTTTCAAAAGTCTGCGGTTTTGTGCTGCGGTTGTGTGCTGGGTTCATGTGTGGAGCCAAGAGTGGGGACTCGAACCTAATCTGAGCAAATGCACGGCGGTACATTTCTTGCGGAAGTCGTCCAACTATTCCCATGTATATGCTGTGGATGGTGTTAACATAAAGGCGACAGATGAAGTGAAGTATCTAGGAGTTACGATAACTTCGGACCTATCGTGGGGAGCACATATAAGAAATATTTGTGGCAGAGCTCTGAAGAAGCTAGGATTCGTCAAGCGTATTGTGGGAAGATTTTCGGATGAAAAAGTAAAAGAGAGGTGCTATTTCGCACTCGTCCGGCCACACCTTGAATATGCAGCGAGCATATGGGATCCGGTGCAGAAAGACTTAGTCCGGGAACTTAATAAAATACAAAGGAAAGCTGCGCGATTCGTCAAAAACAGCTACGGGCGTACTGACAGCGTTACACAGATGTTAAACGAATTAGGCTGGGAACCGCTAGAGACTCGGAGGCTGCGCGCTAGGCTTAGATTGCTTGAACAATTGAGAATAGATATCTTTCAGAGCGACACGGAGAACATCATATTAGAACCCCACTATATTTCCAGGTCCGATAGAAACGATAAATTAAGAGAGATATTTTGCCGAACGGATAGGTATGGGAATTCGTTTTTCCCCCGAACAATAAGGGACTTCAATAAATGCTAGGCGTAATTTCATTAGAGCGTTTCCTTTTTATCTTTAAGCGGCTGGTGTCCTAACACCCCCCGCCACACGCCTATTGAGGCGGCTTGCGGGGTAATATGTAGATGTAGATGTAGATACCTACAGAATTGACTGAGAAGCTCCATATCGAAGATTAATAATTTAAAATCGCAATATTTCACGCAAAAGAAAACATCTTTATCGTATCCCATTTTATACCATCCCCGTTTCCTTTTCCTAGCCCTTTTACTTGCAGGTATATTCCAGGTAGGGTGAGCGAAGACTAATGATTAATATTTTAGTTTAGGCGGAGGTAAAGTAGGTAGTTGGAAGAGATAATGATGAGCAAAGAGTTGCTTAAGACCGTGGTGGAGGGAAGGATATAGGGAAACCCGGGAAGGGGGAGAAAGGTATAGGCTTTCTGGGTGGGATGAAGAAGGGTAGAACGTATGCTGAGATGAAGAAAGTAGTATTATAGGTAGATAGGGCCCTGCTCATGTAAAAATCTAGAGGATTTTGCTCTCTTCCATTTTAACCTATCTTAGCCAGTAGGTTATCTTAATAATGGTAATATTAATTGAATTTCAACAAAGATATATGCTATTTATTCCTCCAAAGTATTTTTTATATTAGATGTTCTTTTGGGCATTAAGTTAATGCCTTTTTATTGATTTTGAAGATATATGAAATTAACAAATTTAAATTTATTCGCATATAATTTCCGGCCGATGTATCAGCCTATGGCAGCTTTAGCACATTCGCCGAGGGTCGATATATCTGCTCAATGCCATCTAGAGGACTGGGATTCCCTCTGGCTTTCGTAGTCTCGATCATGCACATTTGCACGTAACGTCCCGTCGGCGGAATCGTCATCGTCGAAGGCACCCGTCAAACACTTCCTGCAGGGGGTGCATGGATGATCCTCTTGAATGACACCCGGACGTTTCGCGATAAACGCAGTGGCCACTTAGTCACCCCGTTCCCCGCCGCCGCATGTGGGCGGGATCCACCCTCGCAGATATCCATCCCCTCATTAATGCCTGTTCGAAGCTCACCGGCCGGCTGTCCCTTCATTGATATCTCTCCCAGCGCGGCGGCGCGGCGCCAGTGGCCAACATTAAGGCGGCATCTCTACGTTATATAAGCGCGTGTTCTTTCCGCGCTATATGCCCAATGGATGTGATGAAGACATGTAGAACCTATGCTGAGATGAATGAAGAAATCGTGCAAGAGCACTGCGCATGTAAAAATCCTCTGGATTTTTACATGCGCTTCCGGAGGATTTGTACTCTCTTCCATTTAAATCTACCCAAGCCGGCAGAGTTCTCTACAGTAATAATATTTTCTTGCGACCTGATCCACGGTCTGACAACGTGGTCAGTATTGCGTTTCAATCGGCTTGAACAGCATCGGACGATACTTTCCCTTCCTGCGTCGGGGCAGGTGTTCTCTTACGCGTAAACATTTGGCAGTTCTTAAAGGCTGTCTTTCTGCTCCTTCACTTGAACTTTGGTTCAAATTGTATTTGGTTGGTATTTGGGGAGGTGAATGACTACTGAGATAGTTTGCCCCATTGAGGAAAGGTGGTTAGTTTTATAAGGGAAGTTTATTAGTTTATTACTTGGGAAATGGAGCCAGGGTGGAGAGAAATCCGGCGTCGGCATTAGCCTGCTCTTAACTAAAGCCACCAAGGAGACGACAGTTTAACGTCCCATCCGATGGGCGGACTACTGCACTTGAATTGCTCCATGTGGTACCCCAAAAGGAATCTGTATTGCAGTGAAAAATCTCCTCAACTTCAGGGAATTCGATCCCCGACCCTCGGGATTGGAAACCAATCCCGAGGAATCCCTTGTGGAACTACAAGCGGTCGTAGTCCTGGTATTTTTAGTTTCTTTGCTTGGAAACTTTAAGGTGTCGTTCATATAACGGTCTATGACTAGTAAATTTGATTGTTTCAGGCTTAACTTCGTGGAAGTAATAGATATCCATTTTGAATAAAAAACTTTGTACTGAAAAGTACAAAGTTTTTTTATTAAAATGGATGTCTATGACTAGTAGCTACGCCCGGTAAACGCTGCCCTAAACTACCTACCTACCCTACCACGCTACCCACTCTAAATTCCCCAAAACATGAATGAATGATTTAAAACATTTTTTTCTGGTGCAGTACTCCGTAAGAACAAAGTACAGAAAAATAAGGCAAATGAACGCATAGTAATGAAAAAGTTTTTTCAAACGAGACAAAAATTATGGAACAAAAAGGAAGAAGGTAAATTATTCAATTAAACAATTTACATCAAATGAAGAACTCCATTAAATTCTGGCATTTGCTCTAAGACAAACTGTTTATATTACCAACGGATACTTATAGTCTAAGAATGACATATATTCGCCAGTTAATGTTTTGTACACGCTAATGAATAAAAAAATGTTACAATTTTCTAATAAATTCAACAGATTCAGGCGAGATATCGTGGAAGTTCTTCATAATGTAAGAGAAACAATTGCACTTTTCCACAAAAAGGTTTATTGCGTACAACGCGTTTCGGCTCACAGAGCCATCATCAGGTACAAGAGTCTTGTACCTGATGATGGCTCTGTGAGCCGAAACGCGTTGTACGCAATAAACCTTTTTGTGGAAAAGTGCAATTGTTTCTCTTACATTATGTTACAATTTTCATTTATTTATGGAGGAAACTCCCTATTCAATGAGACAATAAGAGACATATTTATATTAGAAATACAGATCAAACGTATGGCAAGAAGAAGGGCTCTTTTTTAACCACACGTCTCCGTACGCATTGAAAATCACAAGTTTTGTCTTGTAATTAAGGTTTCCTTGCGATGAAAAGCTCAGTAGATGAGAAGGTACCATGCAAAGTGCAACGCAGGGGGTAACTTGAGGGAAAACGTCCCGTATGTAGTCGGCTTGCGGGCGTCGAATAGGTTGGACGTTCACTTTTGCTCGCGGCGGCGCGTCTTGATTGAGGACCGCGCTTCGAGGCTCGCCTCTTTCGTCCTCTTCGAGCGGCGAGAGAAATGTTGAGTAATGCGTGAAAGTGGCGACCCTATGGACGCTCGAATCCCGTGAAATATAATTAATGCTCCCCTCGGTTCGGGGGGTGGGAGCGGTTTTCTTAAGTGGTACATGGCATCTTCCGAGAGGCGTCTCTGTTTACGGCGTGGGTGGTTTCTCCTGTCCAACCCATCCGCCGTTCGTTCCTCGACCGTGGGAAAGTCCTTGTAACCCGCGGTAGTATTTACCTCTTAGCTTCTCCGACGACTGATGACATTAAAAGTGCCGTAACTTTCATTCATAGTTCTTCGTAGACCTTTGAATGTCGTTGTCTAGGCGGCATAGCCGGCAGATTTTAAGTGGATGTGATGAACCGAGAATGAGCTTTGTTACGGCTCGCGAATAAATCGTTGATATGTGTAGCTGGGAGTCCAGTGGGCGAAAAGGGGTCCTACTTTGATCAGTGCATCGGTGTTTTGTGGAGAGCATTTAAGTGCAGTACTCTATACTTGAATGGGATGATATCGTGGTCCCTTTTCCATCTTTCGTTGAGAGCCTGCTAATTTTTCTGATTGGCTTCTCTCCTTCCTTCCGCCCTACCTTCCACTCCAATGTACAAATGTTAAGTGCAGTACTCTATACTTGAATGGGATGATATCGTGGTCCCTTTTCCATCTTTCGTTGAGAGCCTGCTAATTTTTCTGATTGGCTTCTCTCCTTCCTTCCGCCCTACCTTCCACTCCAATCCTAATACTTTTCCTTCCGATCTGAAGCGCCTATTCCGGCGGAACTGATTCGAAATACAATGTTGGTGCAGTTCAGGACTACCCTGATGTTCGGGGTTCGAATTCGAGCAGCACCTCTGAACACATTCAGCTAAACTCAAGTTGCGTGATTTTCGGAGCACCATATCTTTCTAGAATACTATAGGTCGTAATTGGGTAGTACCGGGCACCTCCACTATATTGAGTAAATGTCAGGCGCCGCACAGTGGGACATTCCGGACTTTATTTTTTCAAATCAGTCAAGAAACTTCAATTGTCGTTGTATCTGTACAAATGTTTTTTTTTCAATGTAAGAATCGAATTTCCAGTCGATCCCTCAGAGCCGATTTTTTAATATGGCCAGGATTATTTTTATATTTTCGCCGAAATATTATTTTTATTTGGACTTTCAAATTTCGCATGTAAAATATCCTTTGATTACGAACCGTTGAACCGCAGACACTTTCGAGTCATTTTAATTTTTAATAATAAGTGCGGAATGTTCCTCTGTGCGCCGTGCACTTTTAATAACCTTGACCCTCACATGTCTGATTCACCTTTGGTTTTTTGACATTAATGTTGGTCTACCTTGGGTCCTTTCCTAAAGCTGTGTCCTTGCTAGGGAAGTCTTTTAGTATAGGATAACCGAATGTGTGACTTGAAAATCGCTCAACATGGAGCCTGATTGCGTAACAGTAAGCGCTCCATTTATTTTTGTCATCAGACTTTGTATACGCAAGTTACGCGGGTTTTTAGCTTTGAGAAATGAGCGCATGTTGAAAATTACCATTACTAACTCTTAAAATAAGCATACTTTCCTCGTTACCCATCCCACCTAGGAGCATATATCCACGGGTCATGTCCTTCTAGCCTTTCAGAATATGTATTCAATAAAGGCATTGCTGTAAAATGTACGTCCTTGAGTTGATTACAGTTTTAAATCACTGTCCTAGTGTAACGCGAAACTTGTGTTAGTCGATACCCCAAATAATGTTACGTTTTGAGGTTTTTATGATTACGGGATGCCTAAAGATCTGGTGGAATCGCGTGCATCACGATACGGAAATATCTACCGACTCTTAGCTTTCAGCCTCATTCCCAAGCTTGAGTCCTGACCGAAGTGATATCCCATAACTGTGTTCATGGGAAAAGTCAGCCCTGCTTATTACGTACCTACTTTTCTGTTGATACCTATGATGGACTTGAACCTAAAGGAGGGGCGAATCTATATTTCTCCAGGGAAATTTCCATCGTTGAGACCTGATCTGTATTTTGCCCTATGATAAGCTGTCTGAGAATGAATGTGAAGAAACGCAGTCCCTGTGAAAGGGTCTCCTTTTCGTATTCCTAAAACTAAATATTTACTCTAAGCGGCCTGTGTTTTGAGTAGTAGTATGTCGATTTTCAAGTGAAATCGTCAACATAACCAAGGTAACCTTTTTATATGTAAACGGCTGGTGTCCTAACACCCCCCGCCACACGCCTATTAAGGCGGCTTGCGGGGTAGTATGTAGATGTAGATGAAGGTTCTCAAAGACTGGAAAAAGAGAGTTTCCCAATGACTACTTGTCCCTAAAGAATTTTTATAATCTCCAGCTGCAATTAATATAATGTCATTTTCATATTTTAAAAATGATGTCCTCTGAAATTGTTATCGTATCGTGGTGGTATATCTTGTTGAATGATGAGGCACTGTCCCTCATTTGTTTGGGGAACTTTTTACCTCTTTTGGTCTCCGTTTACTGTCAAGTGCAGGCGGCAAGCCCTATTATGCATTTGTGGATAAAAATGATTCATAATGGAAACATCCTTGGTCTTAACATCGAGAATAGTTTGCATAAATTTTCCCAATATTTTGCGTGGTCAAAATCTGGTTTATTCGCATTTTTCTCGTGTGATCGAAAATTTAAGCCTCCCTGAAATTAATTTTATCAGACTCCTATTTCAATTCCGATGGGAATAAACCCGCTTTCCTTCCCATGGATGCCAGTATTTCTCACGCTCCTCATAAAGCTTCGACTACCTTAATCTGCCAATCGTTGATCAGCAGATTCATCGGCAGGAAAACGGATTGGCGGTGCTTGTCGAGCCCATTTGCATTGCCAAGAAGTATCCGTAGAGTTTCCTTTCCCAGTGCTTCCCATGGGCTCGTAACATGAGGACATAATGGTTATTAAGATCGCTTGGTTCTCAAAATATTTCGTAATACTATTCCTTTGACATAGACATCTTTCGATTATTCCCCTCAACTCTTCGAATGGAAACGATCGCAGAATCATTGAATAGTATTATGGGACAAGAGCCATTAGAGTTTGAAACTGACGACAACCTTATAGAATTATATTATAATTCTTGTTAGTAATAATTCAATGATGTAATCAAGACATCACGTCTCCCATGTTATAACTATCTTTCTCACTGATCCCACCTGCTGGTCCGTGATTAATCTTCATCCGTAATTAATCTTAATCTTCTCTCCTCGACCGCGTGCAATAAGACCGTCCGTTCTCTACGATTTATGAATTGTCATGTAATTTGTTTTCAAATCAGGTATCCATGTAAACGTGGAGGTGTTTATGTGAGCAAGAAATTTAATTGCGTTTTGACCAGCATGTTCGATGTTAGGCCTCCATTTTGGTTCATCACCATTAGCAATCATCAATCCGGAGATTGGTTTGCTGCAACTCTCCACTCAACTCTTACTCTCTGCTGACCGTTTTATCCCAGCATAATTTTTCATTTTAACATCCTTCATTTTTGACTTCATGCATTCAATCCTTTTCTTCTGGCAGTACTGTTTTCAAGACGCAATTGACTCTCAGAATGTATTTTATGTGTTTCTCTCTTCTACTTCTGAGAGTTGTCGCTGGACGTCTTTTCTCCCGAACTTATTGTGGACCTTCTTTATTGGCGATTCTCTCAGTTCATTTGAGCTTTATCCTTCTTCAATAGCACCACAGTTTCATTGCTTCCATTCTTCTTTTTTCCGCCGTTATTGTCCTTGAGTTACTGTCTGTTAGTTAGTTAGTCACTTCCTCTGGTAGATAGGCTTCTCTGCTTGCGCCATTTTCGTTCGATGATTACGCTAGCGTCCATGGAAAGAAAAATTACACGGAGATGGCTTATTACTGACAGTTTCTCGATTGATTTTCGCCTTTCATAAATGTAAGAATTCAATTTTTAGAATTTCATGAAAGGCGTTGAAAAAGTGAGTTGTGCATTCACGATTGGATTTTTTTCTGTACCCAGCATTGGCGTTAGATCTGCAAGAGTAATCACATAAAATAATCTTATATTTCGCTCGGTTATTGTTGAAATATATATGCTCAATAATGCTCAAGTTTAAACCTCATTTTACTGTATCCGTTGCAAGCTAAATGATATTCCATACTCCTTACTAATTTTCGGAGTAAGTTGCCCTGTCGACGGCATCGTATTTAGGTCATGCGTGAGTTTACTATTTTTTGTTGCTAGCGTCTTGAATGCTAAGGAACATTTGCTTCGCTATAGTATCAATAATTAAGTGGCAATGATTTTTACCATTGCCGTTAGCTATCCACTTCCGTGAAGGCCATTTCAAATTGATTCCATTGGTATATATGCATCACTGCGGTCGTGCGTGAGCAATAAAGCCAGATTCGTAGCGTGTATTAAAAGCATTCATACGTTGTAACAGAGCAGAAAAACTTGGATAACTTGCAGGAGACACCTTTGAAAATCAACTTGAGCATACTATTAAACGTGGTGAATATAACTGGGGAAAGTGGATTTTCTCCCGGTAACTGTTTTTCGATTACATGTTTCACACGTCATTTGAGTTTCATCATATATTGGCCTTTTTCGTTATTCCGATTTTGTACATCTACCATTGATTTTTTATAAGTTTCTGAGCCGCAATGCTTCGAAGTTATTGATTTCTATGTGCCAATGAATCGTATTCTTCTTGGCGAGGGTCGTGCAAAATATGTTTTTGCCTAATTGAAATACCTACCTCCCTCCTTGATCCAATAATGTGGTTACTTTCTGTTAGAAATATAATCATTACTTTTCCTGACATGGCGAATTCCGGTATGATTACCTCATCAATTTCCGTTCCATTTTCGTTCGAATGTGAAAATTTTGAACTTTATAATGTTATTATCAATGGCTGCTGCGTTAGCTTTTTTTCTGTCACATTGGCATTGCTGTTTATCTTGTGAAAGAGGACTAAATCACATATTTATTTTATATCCCACATAAAGAGATAACAGGGGATTTGGAGTTTACAGGCTAGTATCCCGGGATGATTTTTACTTGGACGAAAATGACGTTGTGTGATAATATCCTTTAAGTTACTTTATCATACAAGGGCGGATTTTCTTCCAGATGTGAAATGTTAGGCCATTCCCGTCAGTCCGTCCCTACAAATCTAGAGTGATGATGTATTTTAGATTCTGTGCCCTTACTAAAAAACTTCCTGTCTACAGATTGCATCCTTCAGATAAATTAAACAAATATTCTCGAAAGTCTTCTCTACGAATCTTCACTATGGGCTAAGCAGTGTCGCAACCTTGAACATTAGTGTATTCTTAATTTTGCATGCCGAATCTCACGAATAAATTCTTTTTCCATACTTAACGAGCGAGTTTTCTTTGCGTGGTTATTTGTTTGTGTCCAGCGGAACGTATATGAGCTCTCAGCCTGTCAAGCCAGCGAGTTGGTACACACTCTGCTGCCTCAGTCAAATCCCCAGAGAACTCATGGAATTTTAAGACTGGAGGGTGTGCTATAATACTACTGTTAGCCTTAGATACGAATATAGTCAGAGTTTCTACCAGCCACAGGAATATGGGAAATAAATAGACTACTTGTCCCTATGCCTTGAGTATCTGAAATGCTGCTTCATAGTCTTTAAGAATGTATATTAATGGTTGATGTAAGGATATTAAGGTGCTACTTTTTATTATACGTAGGTAGTTTTCTAAAATCTGACTGGAATCTAGATGTGTTACAGCATTTTATACCAATTAAGTGTAGAATACAGTACGAAATAAATTCGGCATGTTCTGCGGGAACACCGATGCTGTGTTGCAGGAGAGCGTTCAAGTGCCACATTTTCGCCCCGGTATGCGAAGTTCTCATTGGATTTATGAAGCTGAGGTTCAGGAGTGGAAAACCAGGAAAAGATATAGGAAGAGACATTATTTCATGCTGGTGTGTACGAGATGTGATCGTTCTGTGGAAATTTGAAGGACTTCCCGAGTTTTCGCGCAAATGTAATGTCTTTAAGGAAAAAATACTTCCGAAAGCACGTCTTCCTCTGCGATGTGGTTCGTGAGAGCCGTTCCGGCAACACTTAACCCTCTCTCTTCGCGTCTAACAAAGCATGTCTTGCCGAGCCTATATTCGGTCCCCATCCACCCACGCACGTTTGGCGACGTAGGCCTCTGTTCATGAAAGGTGGTCGTATGGGCGGGTGGGGTGGGCGAGGTGCAGCTCTTGCCACTGTGAGTCGACGGAGTCCGTCCTGCTTAGCACGTCCATCGATCACGCACTCTCCCCGCTCAGGTAACCGCACACATTATTCACGGCGTCCGTATCTCTTTCGCGAATCTTTAGCTCATTCCGTGGTCTAATTTTTTGCCTGATGCTACCCTTCCCGAGGCGGGTGTCGAATGGGGTCGCGCGGCAAGTTCTGCTTCCACTTCCCGCCGGGCGGCACCGCGCCCGTCGCTGCCGCAGCCAATCAGAACCGAATAGATGACCCTGCCACACACATGGGAGAGTTTTCGCCGTCATGATTTTCAGAAGATAGTTTAGTTCTAATGCGGAGCGTGGACCGATATTGACAAAAACTCCCAACACTGGTTGGAATCAAGGAGTTTAAAATGAAATGGAGGAGGCATGACCGTGAACACTCATTGGCGAAAGTGCTGCAAGAATAGGGGTGCTTGGGAAGGATTTTGTGCCGAGTAGGTGTGGCCAAACCAGTCACAAAATGTCGCCTTGCATGTGATTTTTAAGTTAGATTTGAGGAATATCAAACGCGACCGCTTGAAACGTATGCCATAGAGAGTAGGAGCAACTGTGCCGACTGTAATGGCGGATTTGGTATCAAGAATCAAGCAGAATGTCTCCTCCATTTTTTTTACTAACCTGCGTGGTTGAAATATGCCCCTTGGCACAAAGAATGGCCGTGTGATTCAAACAAAATTTTTGAAGCACAGTACCTACCACCTAGAATACACGTAGAACATCTTCATATCCGCCATTTTGAACAAGTTGGCTAATATTTTTAAGCAAATTGGACGCTCATTTATGAATTTTCGCGTTAATTAGACAAAATTTGCTATGCTATGCCTGTGCTTATTTCTTAAAATTTGCCCTCTGCTAATGAATATACTTATGTAATTGACCTAATCTGCTATTTTTTCAGTGTTCACCATTTTGCTGGTATTCGAATTTCGCCGTTGGTCGAGGGTACCGAAAATTTTCTCTTATATCACTCAATACACCCAGAACCCATGTTTAGTTACAAAATGGCGGTCACATAATAATGGTGAGCATAAAAAATCTCGGCTATGAAATACCAAGGATGGTTTCAAATTAAAGTGGAACTTATGCTAATATTTGCTAATTATCCAACGATGACACTCTTTGTTTTTCAAAATTTTCGATGTAACTATTTCTGTTGCGGCAGAAAGTAACTTTCCCGTTGTCCGCAATGAACTTCACTTCATCAAAAGTTTGAATGTTATGAATGTTTCCTTGACGGTCATCGGACGTCTTCTATATGTTGGAGATGTGGTTTTCAGACATGTGCTACTGGTACTAATTGAGTTTGGAAATTCCCGTCATTTGGAAACTTTCGGGAATCGAAACAGGGAAATCGAATTTCCCGAGAATTCGCGACTATTCTCGAAATATCCTTTTTAATTTATTTTTGTAGATCATTTGTTATAACGTATTAAATTGCCTTAACAAAGCCGAAGCTAGGTCGGAGAAACCGGGACACTTAGCCAGGGCGCGCGCGGTCTTGCATTGGGCTGGAGACGCTCCTATGAAAATTTGACGTAAAATGCATGTTAGCATTACTGAACTCGAACCTATTGGTTCCCGTGATGCATTAGTACACTGTCCATCTCGCATGAGTAAAGTGTTAGGCACGGTACTGTATGTGAAATTTCCTTACACATAGTACGCTACTTAAGAGTACATTTAGTGTAATAACGATTCATAATGTCGTTGTGTTTAGCGGCTAGTGCCTGATAAAGAGTCACCCTTGCCACGAGCCACCACGAGCCCTTGAAAGTGCTCTCAAGTTTTCACTAGCGTGTAGATAAAATTGAAATACGATGCGTCAGAAGTTCCTTAATAGAGGTCGACTGGAATTGTATGATTTTTGCATCTCTTGCCCATCACGCTAAATTGGATGTCTTCGGTTCAGATGGAAATTATAATCATTACTTGATTTCATTTACACTTGATGTTATCTTAAAATGTTTCATACATGCACACTTACGCATCACGCTGTTCCCTTTCGTTGTAGTCTCGTTCAAAAAATCTTAATGGTCGGTGTTTGGCACAGTAAACTCTGTTTCTGGCTCTCTCTCAAAATATCAAAAATATAATTGTTGGGCTCAAGAAGCAATTCACCCGATTTCCAGGCCAACTTTTCTCGGGATTCGTGTGCGAAGAAACGTGAAAATTCTCGGGAATGGATGGGAAGGAATTCCCGCCGAGAAACGCAGCGTACTCTGAGATGGACAGGGAGAAGCGATTCGTGTAAAGCGTAAAGTGGATGACACCCGTTGAAATATTTGCTTATTCCCGGTCGTCTGGTCTTCGGCGGAGAGCGAACGGTGACTCCTATGCACGAGTCTGAGGCCGAGTGAGATAATTGATTCCTCGGCCACGGAGGGGAATGGGTGTGTGTGGGGGCGAAGAGTAATGGCCTTCCGCTCTTACGGTTCGGAATCTCGGGACCGGGGAGAGAGTTTTTGTCTGCGTGTTTACTCGTTGCGAGGGGAGCCCGTGAGAACTCCTTTTAGAGTCGGGAGTGGCTGGAGTTAATCTCCTTTCGCTCTCTGCTAATGTCTGATTCCCCACCCTCCGGATAGAATAAGAAGATACCTTGAGCAGTGACTCTTCGATACCTGGCGGCTAGGAAGTTGTTTAGAGAGCGTCTGACCTAGTGATTTTATGCCGATTTCCCCTGCATAGCCATGTGTTCATGAAGTGCATTGGCGGAGTGACATATGCCAATCCTGGGAACTGTAATCCCTAATTTTTCACTTGCCTACTTGAATGAATTTCAAAGGTAAACTCTCATGGGCGAACTTTGAGATAGAATAAACTCTACTACTTCAGGCTTCACTTTGTGGAAGTACATACTTAAAATCCTTACTAAGAAAGTGTTTTGTTTCTCAGTATGGATTTTAGACTAAAATTCATACAAAAGAGATTTCATCAAAAAAGTGACTCTTAACTCTGAGCTTGATCGAAATTCGTTGAGTAAACTCATCAGATCGTCTCTTAATCCAGTTGTATATGACTGAGCGCCCTATAGCCCCAGATCAATTTCCGCCTCAAAATTTTCAGGGTTTATAAGTTGGAAATCTCAGCTTGGGAAAGTTTTGGAAATTTCAACATCGGAAAACCACAGACTTCATGAATCCACATCAAACTCATTACTTGTTTATTCCACATCATTAGTAAATTTAATTTAATTTATTTAGCCTTTTGCAAGCGCTTCGGTTCGGAGATGCATGCCGAATTCTGAAATAACCTTTTATGTATCGTTAGAGGATTTTTTCTCTTGAAACATTTTTAAAGAGCGATGCAATTGGTTAAAATTTTGAATGCGACTTCCCGGTATTTATTCCTATCACCAAACGTGTGCCAACTTGGTTGAGTGTGGAATCATATAATTAATAAGTATTTTTCATGCTCAGTACTCCGTACGGCAGTAGCTACGATTTCTGAGAAAATGGTTTAGGTTTCTGATTACGTAGTAATTCCTATATCTTTAGTATTGTAGAATGGACGTAAGAGGAAGATATTCTATGATAAAGGAGTCACATTCTCTCCACAGTTACCCAATCACCTGTCATAAATATTATTGTTTCTGTTTAGCAATTATCATCACTTTAGAGGCTGAGGTATAGGATAATCTCGGTGTCTTGGTGGCTTGTTTGTCCTTTATCATGACCACTTAAATAATGCTGTAGGGCACGTGATTGAAGAATGAAATGGGCACTTCAGAAAACATTCTCGGAGCGTGAGATCATCCATTACTTGAGAGAATAACATACAGGGAAATGGGATAGAACTTCATCTCACTTTCCATTCTCGAGATTATGTTTACGGCGCACTGCCCGTGGTGTGAGCTCTTTTAAAAGTACGGCACCGTCAGTCGTTCCTTCCTCCACGCCGCTTAATCTTTTAATTCTGTGTGCGGGGAGTTTGTTGCCCTCCGAGAATGACGCTTTTAAAAATAGGTGTGGGGGTCCTTAATGACTGGCTTCGGGGGAACTAAATTACTCACCTTCATCCGAATCCGTCTGCCGACTGAGGGTAGCGTATCGATTGCTCTTCGTTGGCTGTTTTATAGCCCTCGGGGATGTTCCTCCTCTTCTCCCATCCGTTCGTGCCGGGGAAAGGGAGGGAGTTGGTGGCTGGCATGCTTGCGGCTCGAGGGAGGGCCAGGGCATGTCGAATGGAAGAAGAGGGGCACTGGTGTTGGAGGAGGTGAAGATACGAGGGATTCTCTGTTTTTATTATTTCTCTGTATTGTTGAATGTATTTGAGAGGAAAATATTATTTGATAAATGAGTCATATTCTCTCAACCATTGTCTGATCACCCATCAAAACATTAGGTAACTCTTTCTGTTTGGTATTTGTCATCACTTAAGCCCGTTTCACACCACTCAATTTTACTTGAACAAGAAACGTTGAACATGAAGTATTGAATGTCAAACCGCGTCAAAGATGATTCAAGACAGCAGTTCAAGAATGCTTGATCAATAATAATTGAAAGGGCTTTCACACGACCAAAGACTTCAAAGACGAGGTTGAAGCGTTTGAGCTGGGTTAAAGACAAGGCAGAAACGAAATAGCAACGTAATGCGACTTTTCCCAAATATTCATTTCTTTATTGTGTAATAAAGATTTTTAAAAACTATTTTAATGTTTCAGGATAGGTTTAGCAGTGGCTGTTTTAGGCGTTGATATTCAACTTCAGAGACAAATAAATCGTCGTAGGGTGAGGACGAGAAAGTGGATTCGCAGGATGCAAAATGAATGATTGATGAGATTGCTGCATAAGGACGGAAGGCCCAGAATATTTTAAAAACTACCTAAAAATGAGCGAAACAAATTTAATTGAGTTAATACATCCGAGGATCTCAAAAAAGGTAATGTGTTGGCACTGCATATCAGCCAAGCACAAACTCGCAGTGACGCTGAGATTTTTGGCGACCGGCGAATCCTTTACGAGCCTTCAATACACAACCAGTATTGCTCGCAACACCATTTCTTTGCTCGTTCCTGAAGTGTACACAGCAATTTATGAAGCCCTTAAGGACGAATTCTTGACGGTGAATAAATGACTAATGTCTACCTTTAATATACCAATCTAACTTATGCGGCCATTTGATATTTCTATCCTCAAAAATCTTTAGCAGGTACATACATACGAATATTATTTGTTCTTGACAGGGTAGATGCAACTCCACGATAAAATTTAGTTTTTGCAGACACTTTGAAGTATTTAGCGAGAGCAGCTTGCTTTATTGCTCATCATTTGCTCAGGTACCAACTTCTGCCAAATAATGGGAAGGCATAGCGAAAGGCACTAGAATTTTCGGGATTGCATTGGAGCCCTAGATGTAAAACATTAATTTTCGTGCTGCAAGAACTGACGGATCAACGTATTCTATTTACAAGCATACTCATAGCATCATTTTTTAAGGCTTTGGTCGATTTCAGCATAAATTTCTGTAAAATATAAAACGCATGTATGTTGTATAGATGCATAAAACGGGAAACGAAGGATCTGGAATCATCATACGCCTATATCCGCCGAGACATGGTTTACCGACAAAAAAATGTCCGGTACTAGAGATCAAAATAATTTTGTAGTTTTAATCACCAACTAGTGAAAGTATTTTATATCCTGAGTTAAAGAAATAATTATGAATTAAAAAAAAAATTCTAATATAAATTTCCGTCACTGAGATTTGAACCGGAGATTCCCACGTTCCCAGGCGAAGACGATACCCATCAGGCTACGGTCGGATATGAGGGATTGGGAGAACCAATATGATCTACTCCGTACATGGCTTTTAGCAGGCTTTCGTACTTGTCGACGGCTTGTCATGTTTTGTTTCAAAATATTATCTATATTCCTTCTGAGGATCTTATTTGAACGCAAAAACAATTATTATTTAAAGTTATTAAGTCAAATCTCATATGTTGCGAGAAAACTAGTACAGATTTCGTAAATTATCATAAATTCTTCGACGATGTCCATTTCTCGCCTGGAAATTCTGTGAGCGAAATTTGTACATTAAGTTCTTATTGTGCCAATAATTGACGTTTCCTAAATATTAAGCACGATATCTAAAATTAATAAAAATGCAGAGATCATTATTGTACGCCAAAATACTCTAATGTAAGTTCTTTCAAAGTACGACGTGAGAGATTGTCCTTGTTTTCCTTCCGTCACTAGAAATATTGTACCGTCAATTGAGACCATCATATACCTCGTATAGCTTACATGCATATTTCATAATTTAAAGCACAGTGGCACTTGCATGTTAAAAGGCGTATATGTTACTTTGAACAATTATTTTATTATAACATAATAGCATAATATACGAGGTGCTTCCGCATGGAACTTACTCCATGTCGGCCATCTTACGCCCAGTGGTCTGAAATACAACCCGATTGGTGGATACGCTTCAAAGCCGTTCAATATTCAAGAAAAATTAGAACCGTTCAAGACGAGAGGAATTTGATGGCGACGAAGCCTTTCAAGAGCTTTCAAGACAACATGTCCGCTGTCATGACGTCATGTCCATTCGAGAAACCTTGATCAATGATTCTTGAATGGAATTTGACGCAGAATTTGATCGTGTGAAACGGGCTTTAAGGGCCTTAGCAACAGGATAATCTCGACTGTGAGCCTTGAGACTTAGCGGCCTGTTTTCCTTTATAGTCGTCTCAAAAATAATGTTGTAGGGTTCGTGATTGAAGTGAAACGGTTGAAGTGAGCATTGAATCCGCAATCTTAAAAATATTGTAAAATAAAGTTTGAGTCGTATTCAACCAGTAGTTAGACAAACAATAAAAAAATTAAGGTAAATTTCCAGCAAATAGTGAAAGCTAAAAGGGACTTGTAATTTGGGCAGTAGTAATTAGTGGAGGCTACCGAGACTGTGGCGGACGTCAAGAATGTCATCAAGTGTATGTGAGTGGGTTGTGTGGGAAGGATTATTTGGCATTTGAAGGATGATGAGAGAGAAATTTGGTGTCAGAGGTAGCCTTGTCTGAACGAAAGGAGCCAAGGGGCCTCCATTGTTACTTACCATCTAACTGATGGAGCTTCGCACTTGCCTTGTAAATTGAAAAATCCCAATTACTGTCGAAATTCGAACCTGAGTCTTCACCATGGGTAGCCAATACTCTTACACGCCAATCCGATCCCTTTATAACCTGCTCTGACAAGTAATAATTCCGCGACACTATATGAATATGGGCTTCACGCAGTACAACGAAATACGATTTTACATTTCATTCAGCCTTGCGTAAAGTTGATGTATTTTATGTTTCTTTAATTGTTTTTGTTATTATCCATATTACTGTTACAACGTCTCATGCCATCGGATATGGAGGAAACTTGGACTGTAGTATGATTTTTCATTTTCCAAAAATATGTTCTATGAAATAGTGATTTAACGGCATTGTTTGGACGGCAAACGAATGGGGTGGTCTCCCTTCTGTTAGGTCCGGAGCAGTTGGAGATATAGTGCTTATTTTGTGGGTGTTTGAATTGTATGGGGGGAGTGGAAGCATGCCAACTTATGACTCAGATCCTTCGAATGAATCGAGCGAGTTTGAATTTTAAGCGCCAAACCCATTGATTACTGCGCCATGTACGTTTTCTGCTTAAGGGGAGTAGAAGTTGGACTATTCTTGCTAAAATCTTAGATTTTATACCGATTGGCGAGGATTCAATGAGTAGAACAAATCAATATTTGACAGCTTCCAAGTGCTCGAGGGTGGCCGATATGAAGAAGAGTAACTTTTGGGAGGCTAGAGTGGTCCAGTGAGCTTTAGGTCCTTCGTACTCTACTGTGATGGATTACTGTCGAAGTTCATGAATCATATTGTTGTAATGCGCTTGCACTTCGTCACATCTGTTACATTTTTCCATTTCGCTATTGCAACGAAAGATTCGGTAATACTTTTTCCTCCTCCTACAGCTCGCTGGTAGTAGAAACCCGTTAGTACTTTTGAAGAACTATGTCCTCATTTAAAAAACATTACCATGCATCACGTTTACATTGCACTTCGTCACATCTGTTACATTTTTCCATTTCGCTATTGCAACGAAAGATTCGGTAATACTTTTTCCTCCTCCTACAGCTCGCTGGTAGTGGAAACCCGTTAGTACTTTTGAAGAACTATGACCTCATTTAAAAAACATTACCATGCATCACGTTTACCCTTTCATTGCGTAAACGGATTTTCGGTTTCACTCACGACATTAATTGTCAATTCTCCGCGAAAAGACCACTGTTTACTGTGTTACAGAATTGAAATTCGTATCATTTATGCAGAAATTGTAAAGTAATTTTAATCCGTTGTATTTTAGCGAATTCTCTACTTTAGTTTCAATATCTATGGGGATATTCGATCGCCGCAATACAAGGAAAATAGTTTTTGAGCTTGTGGGATCAAGTCGAACTCCGTAGTCAGCGAGTAAAAATATTCGTTAAGATGTATCCGAGCGGTGCAGGAAAAGGGTTAATGATATTTTAACTGAGAGTTTGGATTAAGTGAAGTCCATCAAGATAATGGTAACGGCAGTGACTTGGTGGAATTCCTTCATAATGGAATGATTAATAACTAAGTTTCCACACATATTTTATTACTACACGACCCGGTTTTCGTCGATGATGATGACGCCTGATGATGTCGCGAGGAGGCGAAACCCGGGTCGTCAAGTAATGAAATACAAGTATATGTGGAAAACTAAGTTATTAATCATTTCATTTTGAAGTTCATCCTTTTGTCGGTTAGTTGACCTGAGCTTCATCAGTGGGAAAGCATATCCACATCGGCAATATTGCTGAGGAAATGCATAGCCGGACATTATAAAATCGGACCGAATATTAGTGGTCAAGTTTGAATGCAGTCTTGTGGTTTTGAAGCCCTCGCGCCTATATTCTGTTAACACCGCTGCCCGAGTTGAAATGAACCGCCCGATCACTTTGACCGCGAGCCTTCATCTTCCACTCTCCTCTTCTGATCTCTCTCCCACGCCTCCCCCCCAACCCAAGTCACGGCGATGCCCGGCTGACCCAATAAATATTCTCCAATTATCATTCCTACTCCGGCGAGTGTGAAGGGACTTCGAATATTGTGTCCATATAGGGGAGTCGCATTGATGTTATCCACCTGACGCGCCATTCGTTATTTTCCGTTACGTCAATCTTTCTTCAAACTTTGCCATAATTATACGTGATAAGTCCTTTTGGAATACACCCTGTACGATTTCAAGGGTTGTATTTAGAGACAGATGGACGCGGATTTGTTATTATTACGCGCGTCAATCGTGTGTTGATAACATGTTGGATAAACATATTCAGTTGTAGTTCGTACTGTGCTTGGGAAAACGATGTTACTCAGATTTTGCATATTTTAGTGACTTACTTTGCGGGAACTGTGTATAAAGTGACGCTATGGGTGTAACGATTGTGGCAAAGCAAGATTTCGTACCCGTATTCCGAAATAATAATTTTCCCTGGAATTGAACCCATTTTTTAAATGGTTTTGAAGCTTCAAATTCGCTCTACAAAAATATTGTAAAAATAAAAATACTTGGCTTTTCCGAGAACTATGCGAACTGTTACGTTATGGAATCGGTACTAAGCAGTTCAGTAAGTCAGGGACATAGGTACATTTGTTTTTGTATCCATGGTTTCCCCCTGTTCCTACGGCTAAGTTGGAACTAACCGTTCTCAGGCTGTAAAGGTTATATCACCCCTCGTGACCTTTGACTTCATCTTAAGAAGAAAATAACGTTTGTGCTCAAAGCAGTATTCGAACTCATCGGAGTATCTGGTTGGTTTGGTTGGTGGCTTGTGTGCTGGCTTTACGTTCTGAGGGTCCGGGTTCAAATCTCGGGGTTTGCGGAGATTTTTTGCTATATAATCCCGATCCCTACATGAGTGCAATGAGGAGAGCATTTCATGTGCATCACTCCGTCCGTCGGATGGGACGTTGAACTGTGGTCCCCTCGGCGCTTTTTGTTTAGAGTAACCTAATGCCTACGCCTAATTTCTCTCCAACCTCCGTTCATTCGGCAAATATTCCTGTCCTCATCAACATACCCACCTGCTCTCAATGGCGTAGATGAACTCAGTTGTCGGTTGCATCCTCCGCAGAACCAACCAGCAAGTGGTGAACTCCTTGAATGCGAACCCGCGACCTTTGGACGCGTTACCGACCCAGCCATCGCGGATAGTAATTAATTCCACTCGTATTTATTTATGCCCATCCACTTGGGCGCATTAATCTGTTCCCAGCATCGGAGATGATAGATTCGAAAGAGGGTCGAGACTTTTGAAATTCTCTGTTTGAAGCTCAGCCGCCGGTTGCAGCGGTTCCTCTCATTTATTTTATAGATAGAAATTGGAAGGAGTGGGGTCATAGGTCCCACAATTCCTCCTGATAGATGACCCCCTTGATGAGCGAGTAATGTATAACGTTTGAGAAAATGTTTTAAGGGTCAGGTCAATCTCGAGTCGGGGAGTTCTCGATGGGTTTTGCCGCTGTTCTAGTTTCTAGATGAGCTCCGATGACCCCCCAGTCCCAAAACCAACTCACGGAGCCCCCCCCCTCCCAATACCGTCCCAGGTGGGCTCCGGATTTGTGAAACTCCACCCGCGATCTCTCTCCTCGTTCTCTCCGAATCCATTCTATTGATTCGATCTTTGCCTATCTCTCGTTCTCATTGCCTTGCCCTCTCCGGCGCTCGCCGTAAGAATCCTATCTGGGGTGATATCTAGGAAACTGATCCCTGGTCAGCTCCGGGAAGAAGGAAGGCTCCCGTCAACTCCCTCATCTCGCCCCATTCAACATTCCCATCCTCCCGCTGCCCCTTTCGCGGCTCGATTTGCATCTTCGGAGATGGCTGATGCCTTCCCCGCCGCCTCGGCTCCAGCCATATCCCCTCCCAAACCTCGTCCATTCTTACTTTTCCTCCACTTTCTCTCGTCCATTATTTTCTCTTCTTCTAGGCGGAAATGTCACGATTTTCCCGTGGGTCGTGTGTGTGTGGGGGTGAGGGGAAGAACGGGGAGGGGAGGAAGGTTTTTATTGATGCACCCAAGTGCCCCGTATTCCTTTTCCAACCCAAACCACAATCAGAAAGATGGCGGGGCGGAGATTTTGTTAAATTGAGTCACGACGGAAGTATTTCGGTCGTCGATTGAAATTCGGATCGCCCACCCTCCCGCCAAAGGAACGGTATAGTAATCATGTTTGCGTGAAAATTGGTTGTTTCTTCTGGTATTTCAAAGCTTTTAGATTTCCTCCTCGCGTCATAGAATCACTATCATTTCTGCTCTACACCAAATTTGTTGTGTGAGTGGAAATTGGAGGCGGAGAGTTCTTGTAATCGTTCGAATTTGGGTTTAGGAGTAATCCCCGCTATTGCTATTTAATGTAGGTATCAAGTTAACTTATTTGTTCTCATACGGATTTTCATGCTTCGATTTCTGTGAAGTTAACTAGAAGTAAGATGAGTGATGTGTTTTATCTTTCATTAAGTGCAGAATTGGAGGCCTAATATTATTGATAATATTTTGTCAGCATTGTGATAGAATTGTATCGGCAAGTGATTATACCTTCATGTGTCATTTCTGCTATAAACCAAATTTATTTTTCAAATGGATAATGGAGGTGGAGTATTCTTGCGATAGTTCGACTCTTGGTTTAAGCTGAATATCCGCCGTTTATATTTCTAGTTTCATGTTCAGTTTCGTTTGATACATTTTAATGCCGTGCGGCCGAAACTTGGTGTATGAACCTCCTCGGTATTCTGTCGTCAGCATTTATCCGCCCGAGCGCTGCCGCCGGCCGGCGGCAGCCTTAGGGAAAGTTCCGATTGTTGTAATTCGGAATATGTCGGCAAAGTGTCCAATGGATTTTCTCAGAAAATATCTATTGCCAGTAAAGTAAATATCACACTCCCTAATGGAAAGGAAATTTTCTTGATTTATTGTGTGATGGCTTCCGAATTTTCTGCCTTTTTTCCGAATTTAGTTGAAGGCGCGTACTTAAAAACATGCTGCCGTGTTCCTCTGAATGTGCGATTGCGTTTCCTACATTACTTTCATAGCCAACTTTGCGCTTGCAGCCGCGTGGCAATTCCTCAACCTTTGACTATTATGAATTATACGTGATAGATGCTTATTCAATTTGTCGTGTGTAGAATATAATATAGTAGTGACTTATGAATAGTGCTGTATTGTCGTGGAGATATAATTTTGTTGTTATGGAGAATAAAATTGTTACTGGCGATATAATTTTGAATTGCATTCTCAGTACGGCTCTCCTTTGGCGTTGTGTGAATCGATTATTTGTTTTTTGTGTTTAATTTTTTTCAGGGTCCATGCATAGTTTACTTACGTGAAATAAATTTTCAGTAACTAATGTGTAATTAATTTATATTAACTAATTTTGTATTGCAGATGGCGTGAAATTGATACTGGTGGCTTTAAAGCCTTTTAAGAAATAGTTTAGTGTTGTTTCCAGCTGAAACTATTGATTTTCTGCATTTCCAAGGTTATCATCGCTGCCCTCCAAAAAGTATTTTTCCCGATAGAAGTGTTCGGGGCATACCTATTGGGGTCTGTTTGTAGAAGGCGTTTGATCTACACGATATCGGCTTGCTATCTCCTCTTTCTTATCTTTCGTTTTCGTTGCTGTTGTGTTCGTAGTTCTAAAATCTGTGGCAAATATCGTTAGTTTGGTAGTAATTAAGTTGGTTTTTCAGGTCGATTTTTCATTAAAAAAAGTTTTAATCGTATTTTCATGTCTAAAGAATCCTCATACTTAATACCGCTTAGTATCGCAATCTTTAATCCCTCGTGGTTTATTTCTATCGTTCTTGTCATCACAAAACGTAATTCTTTCCTTCCTCTTCCTATTTTAGCCAACGTTATTCCTCTAAACGTATCTTACCTCCAGATCGCTCCCCTTTTATGGTTCTCTTATCTTCCAATTTCCTCTTTTCCAGATTTCAAGCTCTCTATCCATCGTATCCCATAATATCTTGCACCACCATTTACAAGTTAGCCCCGGAGATCGATTTTGTGCAATGATTAATGCATTTTATCGATCATGTCCTCATGTATGTGCTGAAGCCATGGTGCATTTTAATGAAACTTCGACCTGATTTGATCGCCATCTAAAGGAGACTTCGAGTACTGAGTATGCCTCTGCTCGGTCCTTGGCCGGGATCATTAACTGTGGATCACTAGCTGTATTCTGTTAAGATTAATTTGATGCCCAAAATGCGATACCACCTCCCTTTCTCCATTCTCCAGGCCATTCTACACCATAACCAGCGGTTTATCTGCAAGGGAACGGTGCATAACGACACTGATCCTATAGGGGGCACATCTGCGAAATACCGTGCAAGCCACGCCCTGGGTGAGTGGCTCGGTAAATAGAGCTCGCTCGGCAGTTTATGTTTTACCAGTAATTCATGTTCGGACTATCACAATGTCAGTATTATGTGAAAAGATATAATTTCTGTCGTCACTCTTCCAACAATCAACATGTCGTTTTACGCTCTTCACCGATAAATAATCCACCATCCTGAAGTGATACTGCATAACATTGTATGTACTGTGCTTTATCTTCGATGGAAGGACGAATTTAATAACATGGACGCATAGACTTCCGGACCGCTTCTTCTTTTCTGGACCAGAGCATAGGCGTTAAGATCTCACCATTTTACCATGCTTGACACCACCACGGGGGGGGGGGGCGCTACCGTAGTGACAAGTGGTCGCCTTTTAAACATTTACTCCCATGCAGGGGAGTATGGGACGAGTGGATATAAACCCGTAGCCTACTCTTTCCAGGAAACATGAAGGGAACCGCTGTTTAATGTTCCATCCGACGGACTGCACTTGAAGTGCTCCCCACATGGCACCGAAGTAGAGATGTGACTCCACAAAAAATCTTAGCGACTGCCGGTATTCGAATCCGGGCCCTAGGAATGGGAAACCAGTGCTCCAGCCGCCGTACCTACGACTACGCTATGTTGAATGTAGGCTTTCGAAGCTGTTAGTGGATGGTGATATAGCTCTCGATTTACGTTCGCCTCGCGTTGAGCTCCAAGCGCAGCAGCTCGAAAGCAACATCAGCATGCATCGTCCACGTCGTCCAAGTCTCTTCCGTGGCAACAGAAAATGTTCCACCGGGTCGAAACGCTTGGCCAAGCCGAGGAAAGATGGATCTCGATCGGGGTAGGACTTTCCTCGAATTTCCGCGGCACCGGTTATATTGGGGGGGGGGGGGCGTTCCTGTTCCCCCGCTTTACCTCGCCGACTTATCCGTGCATTGGGATCGGCCCAATCACCTGGTGCTCGGACGTGCTCCCATCGCCTCGATCCACCGGCGCCACCGCCGACGACCGTCCGCCAGAGCGAGAGAGAGAGATGAAGGACCCCCGAAGGGCGTCATGAATAGTTTCACTTGCAGATATCGGAATCTGCCCCATGACCACGCCCTCGCCTCACGACCGCCTCATGTGCGCGCTTTCCTCTTTTCTCTTCGCCACCAACTTCTTCTCCTCCTCCTCCTCCCCCGCAGACCTCACTTACGTACGTACTATTCACAGACACACAGGACCCCAATACTTCCAGCTGCGCCAGTCCTCTGTGCCTTTCTCGGAAGGAGGGTGGCGGTCCCACTTGGCGTCTCGACCCTCTTTCGACGGACGCCACCCTCCTCTCCGGCTGGAATCCGCGACCCGTAATGAGGGCAATAAATGCGCGTGCAAGGTGGAGAAATATATCGTATGCGGTTTCTTTTTGAAGAGGTTCCGCCGTGAAGTGAAGTGTCTGTCGCATCTTTCATACTCGTGTTACTTACAGAAAAACGTGTCCCCTTGTATCTGATCGTTTCCGTTCTTGGGAAATAACTATTTGGGATGTTTTCCCGTTGCATTCTTTGACACTGCTTTGACGTGGTTTCGTCCATTGTTTGTTCGCTCCCGCTCTACACGGTCAGCTCCGTGGGTACTTAGAACGCGCGGGACCGTCCACCATGGCAAGGTTGTATGTAGTCTATGGGAAGGGTGGCCTCTAATTACGTCAATAAAATCCTACCTTTCAAAAGTATTTTATCGAAAATAAATCGTCAATTTCAACATCGGCAATCAACACTTCGAAAATTTATTTGCTGCCGCCCTACGCCTCTCTCTCCTACCAGCTAACCGATTGAAAGTCTTGGTTGAAACACTCCTATAATGTACCTAATTCGTTTCATCCTTGATCTTCCTTTCTATTTCTTCCCTCTTATATCTCTTTCCATTGTTTCTTTCGGTGTTACTTAAACTTAAGCTACTTATACCCTAAGGCGTGAATATACCAAAAGTGGTGAAAGATTTTATTTTTCCTTCTATTAATAAATGTCATTTTTGCGGTAAACTGACCAAAGAAGCAAATTATTACGCAAAATCGAAAAATGAAGGCACCCAACCAACAGACATTTTGAGTTGATTGCATGTTACTGCACTTGATGCAATCAAATGCGTTAGTTCAATAAAAATAGCGCTGAAGTTAACTCCTAAAGCTGAATTCATTTTTATTGAAAATATATCCGCTGAATTATCTTCATAATTAGTACCTTGCATTTTCTTACTAGTAGCTCATGCAGTACCCCGGAGTAAGCAGTGTCATTTTCAAATGGCAAAAATGTGGTACCTCGACTTTCAAACCTCTAAATATACGAACTTCTTTCATATATCGTTTTCGCCTCTAGATACGAATTTATTCTGCAGATACGAACTGTAACGCTTTTCCGATGAAGCGTATCCTAATATACTTAATGCAAGCAACATTGTTGTAAAACTTGTCTTGAGTCTAGCAGTTCTAATGCTTGTTTCCCTATATTTCTGAATTTCTGAACAGGTTGATTTGTCGTAAGCCAAATGGAAAACTGGCTTTCGAGATACGAATTTTTAGAGATACGAACCGCGGGATAGAACGAATTGTGTTCGAAAGTGGAGGTACCACTGCAGTTAGTATTTCTCATTAGTTTTTACTCTTACGGTCGTGAGAGGACCTTGTTAAAAATATCATATTCGGATCGTTTCGCGCGCCCGCCCATCTGTGGCCGGCAATCGCTTCATTTAGACGTCAGTTCGAGCCCTACCGCGTGAAGAAGGTCTCCGTTAAATGTTTTTCCGGGGAAGGAGTTCTGGGCGTGAGGTTGAGTGCTTGCATTCCACGGTATCGGAGCTGGAAAGCTCTCTTGAGAATGGAGGAAATGGGTTCGACAAAAAACTTCCCCCCCGTTCCAGCCCGGAGAGCCGTTTTGAATAAATAATCCGACGCAATGGCTCCGCCATGAGTGTTGTTAGTGTCGTACCTTTATCTGTTGAAACGCCTTCGTCCGTCATTCGCGGAATGAAGAGTTGGAATGAAGCCATTCCCCCGTTCTCGGCTTTTTCGTGGGGCTCCGGAACCAGTATCGACGGCGTGTTTGTAGATTTCCGCGGAGAAAATATCCTAGACTTTTTTTCCTAAACCGTCTTTGGCAGATGTTACGCCTGCTTTCATCAGTTATCATGCGTGAACTCGGAACGAATCCGTATATTCTGGCTCTTCCGCGCGACGAGGATGCATTTTAAAGAGGTTCGTTCAAAAAAAAAATTTGGTTATTTTATTTTCCTTTATTATTGCCACTCGTTACCGATCTCTTTCATTGCAGTCGCATTGTTGTTACTTTTCGTGAAATGGGCCGGAATTCCGTGACGTTAACTTCCTTTTCTGTTCCTCAAGGAATGCATTGACGGAAATTTGGTATGCTCCCGTCTAGGAAAGTGAACTTATCCTGTATGCATTCCCTGTAATATTGGACTAGCTAAAGATCACGAACAGGATCAGAAAAAGCGAGAAACCAAACTGGCATAGCTTTGACCTCAAATTCAGCCCTAGTGGATATTCCAAGGTACAGGTTATTGTAGTCTAGGCTATCAGTTAAATCGTACTAAGATTCGTGTACCATGAGCTTGCACTTGATAGGTGAATGTTGGATTTATCTCGTACTTAGCCCTAAAGCGTGTTTAATTTAGGATATGGGGTCACTTACTTTCCCTGAACCACCTACGGTTTTCCCCCAGGTTCTGGTATACACAAAGTCAGTGGGATTAATATTGGGAGTGTCCTGAAGCGTTACATACATTTGAACCGCATACCTCTAGGCTCGTAGCTGATCGCTGGACTGCCCTACCGCTCGTACTTTCTGGTTGCTGCCCTCAATCGCTATAAGGTGCATCAACCTTAGCAGAATCATTTTTTTCTGTCTCCAAAGAATTTTCTCCATTTCACGTTTCTTAATCATTGAGTGTTATACAGTTGGGTGAGTACATCTCGTTTCAAAAACCAAATATGTTTTTTTTGTTGAGCAGGCACTTCTAAGAAGTGGACCAAATCGTCTCTTGTGTACTTAGTAATATTCGTGCTTGATATTTATTTTTATGCATTCAGAATAATACAATTTTGACCCAGGGTTTTGAGTAGTTCTAGCGATTGGAAGACGTATTATGTTCAACGTGAAACGTAGAATCTTATTTTTTTTGGGAGGAGCAAATAGCTTGCTCTCTTTTCCAAATTTGACAAGGTCTCTCTGGTGGAGAATAACATCTCCTCAAAGCATCCCCGCGCGAAGTCCAAAATCTTCCTGCGTGGCCCGTGGAGCGTGAAGGTCCAGCTGCTCTCCTGTAGTAGTTCGGAGAACACGTCCGCCGCCACGGTCCTTTGCTCTCGACATCCCTTTGATCTGCGCCACCTCATTCTTCGGATTTACATTCGGAATCGGGTGATCTCGTGGATCCCGCTGTCATCATTTGGAAGGACTATCGCCCGTGGTATCAGCTGCGTTTGTTTTCGCCGTTTGCGCAAGTCAGGTTCCGGCTATTATTCAAATCCATCCCCGCGAACAGCGCCGGGCCACGAGCTACTCGTGAGACCCCCACCTTGTCCCTTCCCCCTCTCCCCCCACCCCATGATTCCTCGTCCCTTCTCTTCATGGCTGCGGACTTTTCGAGAAAGGCATTCGTCCACCCCCATGTTGCTGTCTTACATTCTCCATTTCTCTTCGCCTCCCCTTCCCTGCGATGATCAAGAATCACCCGAAAGCCTTTTACTGGAGAAAGTAATGACAGGTTCGCTACGGCCACCATTTTTGGCATCAACAGCTATTACTGGGAACATCACGGTTTTTCTGTGTGTTTGTGTATGACTATAATGGAATTTTACCATGGCGTCCTTAAATTTCATCCACGTATTAGTCAAGGAATTCATTACGCGCTACGTTTGTTCTCCTTAATTTATTTATATTTTAATAAAGGTGTCTGTACTCATTCTATTATCACCAGAACCAAGGTTCTAAGTAGCGGATATCGGATTCGTACCGGTTTGGCTCCAGCAAATCAGGCGAGATATGGGAGATGCATTCCCATGGGTGGCGATGGGTGTGGAGAAGGCATTGGCGGCGTGACGACTGATGAGAAGCGGGAAGAAATCCCCTCTTTGTGTTCCAGTCCGAGAGCTTTCTTGCTATTGTGCTCAATGGCCCATTCCATAACAAGAAATTAAGAAAACAATCCAGACCGAGATTAACTCAAGCTTATCGGTCTGAAAACTGCAATATCGGGTGTTACGCTCCAAAGCGATAAATTACTCCGCAACGCATAGTCGGTTCTCAAGCGGCACCGGTATACCGGCCGCGACAGCCGATATTTAGAAGCGTGATCAAAAAATAGTTAAATCTCTCTTTGCTCTTATTGGTTCCCTTTACAAATAGTTTTAAGTAACTTTTACATTCCTACATTAGGATAACCATTTTATTACAATCAGTCAATCTATGTGGAGTGGTGACTCTATGTCTTACATTAATTTCTGTTTCGTGTATACTGTATGTCTGATAACAGCATTCTTCCTTTTTCTTATTCATTTTTATTCATTTCTAAACATTTTAAAACCTGGAAGTGTGTTGTCTAACACGTCTCTTTATTGGTTTGCGCAGTTGTCCCTCGTTCTTTCTGAAAAGCCCCTCAATTATATTTTGCGTTCTATCATTTTCCTACCAAGTTCACTATGTTTCAGTGAATTTTATTTACACCTGGTTCTTCATGGTTGTATTAGGCTCCATATTGAAATTTTTATATTTCCTCTTTTTACTTTTGCATATATTTCCTGGTTTAAAATGTTATCAGTCTTATGGATCTTCAATTTTCATAAGTACTTCATTCAAGATAAATGAGTTTCTTTAGTAAATTCTGTGCTATAGCGAGATCGAGATATTCGTGTTTGAATTCCAATCGAGACGGGTTATTTTTTCGATGTGAAGCTCGTATTTGTATATCTTTTCATAGAGTGAGTCTTTAAGTTAATATCGCTGCAAGTTCCGAGGCATAATTTGAATTTTCCCGCCGCAATAATCCATGTTTTAAAGTGGCTTTAACCTCACGATCTGTTGAGCAAAGTGCAAGAGTACAAGTTTATGTGAAATTAAATGAACGGTTCCTGGTGAGAACATTTCGTTCCATTTAATAACGGTAGGCAATAACAGAATGAGCCGAACATTGGAGACAAATCTACCTCAGTGTATTTTCAAAGTAAAGTGTACCTATAGTATGATTTCTCTGCAAAATTTGGCCCTAAATACATTGTGTTGAGTTTGATTCAAGCATTTTAGGTCCTGGGAGTCAAGGGTTTAACTTGTGGACAAGAGACAACTCGTGTGGTTGAATAAAAGTTTAACAAATTAGGCCTGGAAAAATTGAAATTTTCCTGTATTACTCATGAAATTGAAAAGCCTTCGTGTAAATACACTTGACGCGATATCAATGGTCCTGATTACAATTCCAGTCCATACAGATACTTTTGCTTCTTATTTGTTAAGGGTGATGCGACATATTGTTTTGTATGTATCACACTACGGAAATAACAAAATAATTAGCGCGAAGATTCCAACCCTATGAGCGTTGTCGGGTAAAAGAAAAGTAGAAATCAAAACATATCCGATGTTGTTTTCGAGGAAAATATTTACAACGTGTTGGGGTTCACGTCCCAGTCCAAAATGAATGATTTTTATGCGATGAATTTCTCACATGAGTGCCGTTGGTGTTCAGGCTGCACAAAATCAAGCAGCTATTCAAATTAGGAAAGTGGGAGATCGCCTATCAGAATGCTGCAGCATTGCCCTCCCATTCCCCCAACCCTACTCCCTCCGGAGTCCCCGTTCACTCCCCCACCTATTCCTTCGGCCCGGCTGCTCTCTCAGAGAGCAGAGGATTCCACCCGGAGGGCAGTTTTTTGACCCTCTCCGCAGCAGAGCTAAGAGTTGGCCGCTCTCCGCCTCCACCGGCCGGCCGCCCGCTCACTTGAGCCGTCGGGCCCTCCTCACGCTCGGCGCGTGCAATTTACGGCCGTTCCACTGCACTCTCTTCCTTCGCCAGGCGCGCACACCTTCCCCGCTCTCCGCTAATGCGCCCTAATGAACTATTAAAAGTTATGCCCATCGAGCGACGGGGGTGACTGCGCGTTAAAGCGGCTGATTCAAGTCGCTTTGTCGATTCTACGACTTAACGAGGTTTGTACCATCCCACGTCTTTAAAGAAGCGTGGGTTTAAATTAAGAGGTGAAACTACTATCGCTTCAATCCTCTGTTTTTCCCTCGGGCTGATCTAAAAGTCGTGCTATTGTTGCCATCGGCGGTAAACCTCGTTTGAATAGGTGGTCAAGGTTTGCTACGTCGTCCTCTCCGTGGAATTTATGTGACCCTGGTGGAATACCTAATGTGCGTATTTGTAATCTAGTTTAGTTTTCTTTCAAAGTAGATTCCCTCCTATCCTGCCACAACTGTAAATGGCCCTTGGCCGGATAAACGAATTGCTGGATAATTATGCAATCATCATGTTTTACCAAGTACATGTTCGGTCCAAGTTCAGTCTTACCTATAATTTCTCTGACTGTGTGGAGTCTTCCTTACTTTGATAAAAATATTTTGGAAAGATGCTATAAGAATACTATGATTACCAACCATTTGGATAATATTTAGACAATGATTCATGCTCAGAGAAAGTCATTGTGGAATAAAAAGAAAATTTGAATTGTAATTCATACCATAAAAATTCAAAACGTTTTCTTAGAATGATTGTTATCGTAAAACCCCAACAATTTTCTTTTTCAATGAATCTTATGGTGAACATTCAAGGAATTTCTAACTATGAATATTTTCATAAAACTCCAAAAAGTTTAAAATAACGATTCCCATCGTAAATGATGTATAAAAACGTAATAATGTAATAATTTAAAGAGTTTCTTCATAATTTTCAGCAGGTAATATTTCTAATCTCATCTTGTCGGAACTTTCAACGTTCAAATTTATGACAGTTTCTCTAGTTTCTAATAAATGGAGAATCATTAAATTGGATGACTACATAGTATACTTTCAAGAACACAAATCTAATTTTAAGGTAGATAACATAAATGCAGTAGTTAACGAGCCCCGTAGGGTTTCCTTCGCACAGCAAAATATTTTTCCAAGATTAAATCCATTTTTAACTCGTCGGATATATTGCATCCCGTCACTCCGTGCAATATTCTTATCATTTTCTTCTCTCTCCCACGCTTCCCCGATATTATTTCTCACTTCACCCTCTTCAAAATCTCGTTACCTCTCTATGCGTCCTCCAGCCTCTACTGCTGCATCCATGTAATTTCCCCTATTAGCATCCCTTTTTTCTCAAAATGAGTGTAAATTACCATTTCATTGCTGAAATTGAATGAAATTTTGGGGTAATTTTCGACACAAAAATACTTGAGGGAGTTGGATATGTTTATTAATATAGGTGAAATGAACTGAGAGCATAAAATCAATGGTCTGTGTTCTTAACAAATTTGTGTGGAATATAACCAAGTTTTCTTTTTGCCTAAGATGAACTGAGAGCATTGAAAACATTGATTATTCACCTTAGCATTACCGATGACAGCTTCAGAGCGAAAGAGGTTGGGAGCAATGGAGATGTGGCGCTGTTGAAGAATGAGGAGGATCAAATGAACGGAAAGTATCACCAACGGAGAAGTCCTTCAAAGAGTTGGAGGGGAAAAGAAGTATGATGAAAGCTCGGAGAAGGGGGACGGACCAACTTTTTTAGCACAATTTGCGACACAATAGCCTTTTGAAAGCAGTAATAGAAGGAGAAACGAATGGGAAGAATTACAGAGGAAGACCAACAATGGAATACACCCGGTAAATTATGAAGGACGTTAAGGTGAAGAATTGTGTAGGAATGAAACGTTAGGTGAGCGGGGTGGAGAGCTGCAGCAAACCAATCTTCGGATTGATGATGATTATGACATTACTGTGACCAATGATCATCAGGTATCTTTTTATTTTTTCATGGTGAATGAGGTGAACAAAGACTGGATAATGCGACGGGAGATCAAAGCAACATCAGATGAGAGGTGTACAGTATTTTTCCTAGTGAAAAAATATTAGGTGCGCCAAGTACTAGGAAGATATATTTTCCCTTTCTCCATCAAGTAATTTGAAAATATGATTTTATCTCATACGGTGTATAGCTATAGTGGTTTCACATTCTCGCGAATGTAAAATCAGCCCACTTCTTCGTTCCATAGTTCAGTGTGTACTACCTCTAGCCTTGGTCTGTAATGGTGGATAAGTAATTGAATCACGGAAGTAGGTAATATTTGCTTACATATTGATAATCTTATTGCGCGAAGCCTCCCAGCATCTACTATCGAGTGTTTATGATCGAGTTTGTTGGAGGTGGCATGAAAGTTAAACTTCGCTCGAGTTTCCTTGATTTGTGCGCGGGGTAGGGTGGAGATTTTCACGCTTGACCAGTCAATTTGCTCTCCGCATCCGGATTGCTCCGAGGTGCTAATTTTATTCAGAGTTCGCATGATTCTGTTAAGTGAATTAATTATGATTGTTCCGTTCATATCACCTTCAAAAGCGTTGTTACTTTAGCTCAGCGTTTCCTTACTATATACTACTTGTTTTACTTTTTTGGTTTTAATCTGGAACCTGATGATGGGAATAGTCGCCCAGTCGCGATAATTTGAGGTAATGTGAACTAACATCACGTGGGGTGAGCAATAACTCGCATGAAGCGGAAGGATTGTTTGCGAGCATGAACTCTTTCACTGATTTTCAGTTTCATTCATAATGTCCATTCTCCACAAAAAATCTTCTTTAATTTTTTTTTAAAGAATAACAATTCTTGTCATTTATGCATAAAATGAAAAGTAATTGTAATCCGTTGTTGTATTTTAGTAAATTTACTACTATAGATACGAGATACTCGATCTCCGGAGTAGAAGGAAAATAGTTTTTGAGCTTGTGGGCAGGGCTTTGGAGTCGAGAGATTGGGAAGTGACTGCGGCTCCAGCTCCGCTCTGGCTCCGGTCAAAATTTTCGGTTTTAAATAACGAGTATTATTTTAATATTTCCATATTATCAGATTTTCCAGTGTTTTCATAAAAAATGTTCCCTGTATCAATCTAATGCATTCACATCTTTTGAAATAATCGCAATATTTTACAAATAAACAATGCATAGTATGAACCAGATCAAGTTTAACTGCAGATAAAAACTTATCTTATAAAATTTACAGTGAGCATGTGTATCTGCAAATATATAACCACTGCCACAATAGAAGCCGCAAGGGTTCCTTGTGTCTTCTCCAATTTTTGCTTAAACTTATGCCACTCTTTACAAAATTCACCAAATGACATATTATGTCCAGCTTTGAATTCTGATGGTGACATCATATGGCACTTTCAGAATTTCGCAGATTTGAATAATAAACAGAATATTTTGCAGCAACTTGCTCACAGAATGGACGTTGAGCAAGAAGTCACTCAATTATGTGAAATGCTGAGTCCCGCCGAGTTTCATTATCCAACACTGAAACAATACTGTTCTGCTTCTTTGCTAAAGATATCTTTCTTGGCACTCGACAGTTTTTTCACAATAGTTCGAATTTTCTCCTGTAATTTTTCTGCGTAACTCTGCTAGAATCCATCCATCACGAATGGCTAGCTATAATGAATGAAAAGATCACGCCGAGAGACGACTACTGCCGAAGCCATTTCGGTGAAATAAAACAAGGAGATCAAATAACAACTGAACACATAAACGTGAGATGGAAAGACTGTTGGATTCTCAAACTAGATTCGGAAATTCTTTTAAAGATGACGATGGCATCATGATGCTCTTAAGAGAATTGAGATAATATATTGATAGAAAATCCCTGACCTGGAAACGGGGCACTCGCAATACTCCATACGGAGTAAAGTAAACGTGACTTAGGATTTTGGTCATTAACATTTATTCTTCGGGCTCGGTAGAGAAAATGAGGTGGTAAAGTCACTTGAGAAAATACCAAGCAAAGAATGAACTTATGGGAGTCACTCTGGGGTTTTGGTTTTTCACACAAAGGTGAGAGCAACATTATGACTCTATCAAAAGTACTATTGAAAATTTTAAAATCCTCAGCCTCACAAAATGTTAACAGGAATGACATTTCATTTGTTTTAGTGTGGCACAGGCACTGTAGACTTGGCTAATTAAAAATCTGTGGTCGGAGCTGGAGCGGGAAAATTATACCATTTCAAGCCCCAGCAAAAATTTGGAGCTCCGGGTAGCTCCTTCTCCGGCTCCAGCTCCAAAGCCCTGATTGTGGGATTAAGTTGAACTCCGCTGTCAGCGTGTAAAAATATTTTGAATGCGGATATATTCGAACGGGGGAGCGTGGTGGCCCTGTGGATAGTGCGCTTAGCTACTGATCAAAGGGTCCCGGCTTCAAATCCAGGTGAAGCCCCAGGACAAATAATCCTTGGAGTGCTAGGCGGCCCAGGGAAAGGAACTCTGGTCCCCCTACCCTGAATGTGTGGAATTTACACGCCTGTGGCTTAGCCTACCCTCAACTATTCAAACCAACCATCGGGTTGAATCACTGAGTGAGTGATATCCGAACGGCGCAGCAAAAGGTTAAATTGTGTCAAGAATAAGGTGCTTCCATGCTTTGGCGTATTTCGTATGCCTGTGAGGATAAAATAACACTGAATCATCGTGTGTATGAACATCAAATCCATTGGCGAGTTGCGAAGTTTGTTTGCATTAGCTGTCTGGCGTGGTTCAGCCGCAGTATAAATATCTTTACCTTGGTTCAGTACTCAGCGTAAGTAAATCGGGATTCGGATAATAGAGACTGTACAGTAGTTGTGCTGAGATGTATTGGGACGCTGTTGGAAGTTATACCGTGTTTAATTTTATCGTAATAATTCTAACGTTCCACGAGGTTACGACTGAGCCCATCGACTATGTTCTTGATTTTTAGTTTGTGTTCTTCTTCTCTCTGCGAGTGCATCCAATTACTTTCAAATGTTTGCCTCCAAAGTGCGAAATTGGCAAAACTAGGTTATTTTCCATTTAATACATTTACTTTAATGAATTTTACGTTCTGTGAAGTTAATTTGTGAAACCGTATCGCTTACAAAAAGATTATACACTTCTTATAGTCCGTACACAAGGTAATACCGACCCAGATTCCAACGGCTGTGCTTTAATTTTCAACGTGAAATTGAAAATGAATGAATAACCGTTGAAACCCGTTGAAAATGGCGGTAATAAATTGTCAGAGGACTTGCCGAGTATTTAATTTCATTTTACTCTTAATAATCTGTAAACCTATGATTTTATTTGCGAATGGTCAGTAGAGCATGTCTACGGTGTTTATTTCATTTTGTCTGCTTGCTTATTTCATTGGCTGTTGTCATAGCAGTATCATTTCCTTACCCATTTTCCGAAGCGAGGACAAAGTATTGAAAAGTCCACTCGAACGAAAGGGTTTTCTCACCTCATTAGAACATTTCGCGCCTCACATATAGTCACGAGCATGGACAGGCCATAGACTGGTTGCTCACGAGTTCGGCATCTCTCAAATAGCGGCGAAAGACACGCGTGCAGCTGTTTCCCATCGCCCTGCGCCCTCGTCTACTAGTCGCGGTCGCGTGGGCGGATCCAGATATTCCGCTCGAGGGTCCGAAGGACTAAATCGGGAAAGCTCTTTGCTGGTGGGAAGGTGGAGAAGTCGCAGCATTTGAAAGTTGTTACTGCTCCTTCCGTGTGTTTTTGACGTTTCGGTCGGAGTTAAGTTCTTCCACGATGCGGTCCAGATATCCATCGCCCCGCTATGGGAAGGAAGTCTTCCGATCCTGCTATTTCTAGTGCCCAACTCCCACTTGCCGACGCACCGATCTGCGTTCGTTCCATATGCTAAGGAAGGGTAGATGCAACCATATGGTACGATAGCACAAGGGAATATTGAAGCCAAAGTTTGAGGATACCGGGACTTAACGTGCACTTGCAGGTGACTCCGTAAAGGTGACCGTGACTTGTCCCGGTATGCTCAAAAACTGTCAAAAGAGCGAACACCTTATTGTATTCCATGTTTGGCTTTAATATCGCGCTAAAAGTGTTTTAGAAATGCATACCTGAACCAGCTTAACTCTTGGTTTCTTACCCTGTCAACTGGCAGTGGTAAGTGTTGGTGTAGTGGGGGGAAAACCGGGAAAGATGAAGCACGATGATCAAATGAGGCAAACAAAATTGAGACTGGTGCACCGTTATGTTGTTAAAGAAACAAGGAGGAGCGTCATATAGTTTTAAGACAATTCTCAAAAATGTAGTTAGTCTCTGGGGCGCGGTAATTCTATTTGGTGGAAATCCCGCCCCCCTCAAAAAGTTTCACCTTGAGATGAAATGTGTTCCTGTAATTTTTTCATATTGTTATCTCTTATAAAAACTTGTTCTCTATCAGATAACGTTATTGAAATCATCTCTTTCCGTATTATTTTTTCGCAAATTGAACTAAAATCTTGTGACTTTGAAGCAGAAACTGGGTAAAAAGGGAATAATTGTATTTTACTGCCACAAACAAAGGTCATTTCTGCTAACAATTTATATTAGAAGCAAATTATGTTCAAGAAATCAAATTACAATGAAATTATGACTCCGATCATATTAGTTTTTGAGTTATTAGTGAATTATTGCTGTCATTGAAACAAAAATGCGTTAGTTCTTGAGAAAATCCACTGTCTTCTGCATCTTGAGCTGGATAAAGTATTCGTTAAAATATACGTTCGTCGTATAATTGGCCGGTTAAGCTACTTCTCGCATCGAGCTCAGGCGTGTTTTTTTTCGAAAGTAGTACTCTTCAAACAGCACAAACGAAAAGGCAGAATTTGCCATTTGTTTGGACTAGCGCCGTCACGGGGGAACCTCTTTTGACTCGTAAATGGGGCCAATCCTCCTTTGGTCGGGGGGCAGCGAAACATGAGTCCTGCACCACGTTTTGCGTTTTTATTCTCCCGTCACTTAGTCTGGTTTATTCCTCTGAATAGGTCACTCGGTTGTCAGGAACTCTCAAAGAGCCGATCTTCTAATCTCTATATCGTGACCTTAACAGCGTTGTCCACTCTCAAACGTCTCACCTTCCTCCTTAATGCCTGCGTCTCAGTCCGCCATGCGTCGCATCTGAGAGACCACCACATTCCCACCATCTTCGTCTCTCACATCTCCTATTTGATCCTAATCTGCATTATCACGCTCTTGCGAACGTTAATTTTTTGTGAGGTGGTGAGGAAGTTTTTCTGATTTTTTTACTTCGGCAGCCGTGTTTGTTCATCTTCCTCTCCAGGCTTTGGTTTGATGGCTCTTCCTTGTAATCCTAAGCTTTTGGTTGACACCGTTAGCTTTGCTTGAACCAATTTCCTGCGCCGTTGATTGTTTAACCGGATCGAATCTTTACCTTTTTACATTGAATTTTTTTATAGAAGTCGCGTAGGAGCGCCATTTTTAAGTTTCGTTGCCTTATTATGACCATCAGCCGGTTTTCTTTTTGGCCTTTTGGAACTGGTTTCAATGGTAAACGATGATAAAGGTAAACGGCCTTTCAGTTGATGTCTCGTGCGGTTGTGTGTGCAGAGCCATATCTACCTCCCGCTGTTTTACTTCCCGGGACGTGTTTTGTGAGTGGCTGCTCGATGATAGAGACTCTAAAACGCCTTGTGATATATTTTTGGTCGCCCCATTAAAAATTCTCATCTCCATATCTCGCCTTTCCCTCCTGTCGCCCAATGCACGTCCTGCGTAAAACATCTTCCCATCGTGCTCTGCCGGCGTTTTCCTTTGCCAAACGAGGAACTTGGACTCGTTCATGTCCCCCTTAATTTATTTACTTGTCCAATTTTTCATAAAGCCATGTCTCAGCCATAAGGTGGTTGGAGCGGTAATCGTAAGTTATTGTGTCCATTTTAATAATTTTTCAAAAACTTTGAAAAGAATTCCAGGACATTTCACTCAAGTACATCTGTTTATGCGGTGGAACTCACCACATATGCAGTAATGAAAATGGTACAAGAATTTATATTTTAAATATTTGCCTAAATTAAAGCGCGTTATGATTTGAGCTATTGATAATTTTCGCGTTATTTGAAGTGTAGGCGAACATTATGTTTAAATATGTTTTTTCGAATGTTTGAATCAGTGTGACACGTTGGTGTTTGCTATCAACCATTATAACAGCAAGAAATGGGTTAATTTGCATTTAGAAGAAAATCTGAACTCATGCAATCGAATAATTGTGAAATATATCTTATGTGCCTAAAGACACCGTGCTAAAATAGCTTTGAATTTCCAAAGAAACATCGGTAAAACGCAGTTTTTTTCACTTTTATCTATAGATATCATTTATAAGAACAGGCATGCAAATTTTCACGCTAATATGTACAAAAACAATAATCGCTCCAGCCACCCAAAAGAAAGTCTTATTCTGGACCTTTTTATATATATATCTCTTTCTCTCACCTCCTGTAAGTTTATTATATATATGTCCGTGCATACAATTGACTACTGTAATATTTGTTTTATTTACCATGTTCCGTGGGCATTATTTTCCCCAAACAGTGATTATTCTATTCTATTCTACAATTTGGGAGGGATCGGATTCGTGTGATGGCTTGAGTGCTCGCATTCCATCACGATCGTCCGGGTTCAATCTCAGGCATTGAAGGATACTTGTCAGTGGAATTCCAATCCCCGGTTGGGTTTTATTTAAAGATCACTTCAAATAGAGAACACATATGGAGAATCTTCAACTAGAGTAGGATGTGCCGGTTATGTATGAGCCGCCCCTTTTGGGGTCATTCGTAAGGAGTAGGGTGATGCCGACGCCAGGTTTCTTTTTTCCCGTCTCCCAATCCCAAGTAAACCTTTTACTCATCAAACAACCGATCTTTCCTGGACCAGGATTTTCTAATAAGTACTACAATTACTGTATCGTCAAATTACTATTCGAATAATTCTTTTAGAAAACTAAAGTCGTTTTTCCATCGTTGCGTTTTTTCTTAATCTTAAGCTATTGTCATGTAGCCATTTTAGTGAGGTAAATACGTAGAGATGTGTAGCGACGGAGATAATTCATCCCTTTTTAAACGTTTTTTCGTGCATTTTCTCATATTGCGTCATGGCCAAAATTAAGTGATAGTAAAAGTTTCTTTCTGATTGTGGTGGTGATATTTCCTAGCCTCGAGGGAGGATATGTGTGAGGCCATTTCATTGTTCTTAACCGTTATGGGGCGATCAATTTATCGAAATCAAGATATCCGGTTTCTCATTTGGTTCCACCCCTTTCACTGGTCCCTTCGGAAACTCTTGCCTCTTTTACTGCTTGCTTTCCATTTGCCTTTTCTCTTAGTCCCTTTCTCTTTCCGTGTTAAGTTACGTGTACACCACAGAATTTCCATTTCGTTAACGATTTTTCAATCTTTCTTCACTTTTCTTCCTCGCACTTCTTTTTCTCCCGGTCGCGATTTCTTCTCAAACTGTTTCATGGAATGCCCTCCCATACGAAAAGACATGCTTAGAAACTTTGATACTCTTTCGTAAGTCTTTTACTCTCGTCAGTGACTTCTCAATCTTGGTGCTTCGGCAGCGTTAAAATAATGCCGCAGAAATAAAACGATCGAGATGAAAATCGGGCTTAGGTCATGCGAAAGTGGTTTTATCATTTGCTTTAGAACGTATGTTTATTTAGTTTCTTTGATGAGTGATCATTCTTTGTGTCCTCAATAATTGTGTGAGTTTAGAACATTTCTCTATGAATTGGCGTGTTTTAAAAATCGCTTAAAGCCTAGTTGTGGTTGCTATCGCTTAAAGTCTAATTATTTTTTTAAATCTGGTAAAGCGTCAGCATTACTGTACGGATTTTGTCTTGAGTAATGGGGATGTCGCCATCACTCAGAGCATTCCTTCGAATAGCGTTACTTTCTTGCATAGATAAATCACAGTTCGCCAAACTATTTGACCTTATTCAGGGGATTTCTAGCCGGTGAGCGTCGAACGGTGCATTAAGCGGAGGTCGTGTTACCCGCTGGTAATTACTTTGGCGGTTCGCGGTGAAATCTCCTCATGTTGTGTTGAGAAGCACTTTCACGAGTGCATTTTTTTAAGACCGAATTTATATTTTAAAATTTCAGAAAACGAGACCGAAACTGAGAGAGTCTCAGGGATTCCCACGAAACGAGTTACGAACTCATCCCGGCTAGTGATGGACAGCGTAGGAAATAAATGAAAGTTAAAAAAACTTTTTTTTCGATCGAGTGCTTTTAAAACAATTTTCCAATTAAAATGCTGCTTGCAAATATATTTTTTCTAATACTGAGAGGAAAATTATAACAATGATGAATTCTTAAAGGAATCTTCTGTTTCTTCGAAAGTGTCTCATGCCCCCGTACACATCTTAGACAAGTGCCACTTGCAATATGCAACCGTGAGAGAAAGCCAAAATAATCGCTTACTTTGTTCTTTTCCAGCCCGTGGTCGATGGAGTCAGTTGGCTAACGATAAATTATTAGACTGACTCTACAACTTAGCGTATTTTTTCGTGATTTCATCCCCCTTTTGCCATATAACAGTAAGCACTCTTAGGTGCTTAATAAGGTACATGCATAGGTAAGTTCATCTAAAATGATTCGGGAACGTTATTTCGAAGGGGAGCACGCGAGATCTCGGTTTTTTAAACAAAAACAGTGCAGTAGATACATACTGCATTTAGATGAACAATTTCATATTATTTTTCTAAAAATGTCTTCTCATTTTGAAAGATATAAAATGTCTAAGGAAAATAAAAGTTTTTGCCAATAACTAATCGTGCTTAACCTTTGGCTTTCCTTTATGAAAACGAGTCTTTGTTCATCATGAGCCATGTATGGATGTATTATCGAGGCTGATTTGATAGAATTGTACCATACTGATATGATAGAATAGTGCCATGACGATGAGCGAAGAGAATTTTTCTCCGAAAATTATCCTTAATTTTACGACTAGTTAGATTAGAGTACATTATTTTGAAGATCTTTCCGAGTTCTTGATTATTTACATTTCTTGAAAATGCTTTCAAACATCGAAACTTGCTGTGAAATTAAAAATAATTTAAGTGGAAAATCGTCATAATCAACAGCAGTCATCAATCTGAATATTGGTCTGCTGCAGCTCCCCACTCAACTCTCCTTTCAGCTCATTGTTTTATTTGTTGAAAATTCTTCATTTATCTTCCCTTATAATTTGCTTCATGTATTCCATCCTTTTTATTTCTTGGTAAATGTTCACATTCATTTCTCCTGACAGTACTATTTTCAAGAGTTGTTGTGCTCAGAATGTGCCAAAAAATATATTTCTTCTATTTCGGAGAGTTTTCACCAAACATCTTTTCTCCCCAAATCTTGGTAGGAATTTGTCATTAGTAATTCTCTCTGCCCATTTTATCTTCATCAGTCCTCGGTAACACCGCCTTTCCATTCCTTCCAGTATTCTTTGTTACACTGCAGATATAGTCCAAGCTTCAATGCCATGTAAGAGCAAGGTTAAAATATATGTTTTAATGAAGTGCTAACTTACTTTCAAACTTGAGTAGTTGGCTGTTTGTGGACTCTCCTGGTGGAATGCCGTCTCTACTTCCCCTACACTGCTCCTACTGCTTGTGGAAAAGTGCTCACTCTTTATTCATAATCAGATATCCGGGTTGTTCGAGCGCGATTTTTCTCTAGTCCTAATGGAGACCGTTTTCGGATTTTATTTAAAAATGAGCGTTTTTCGAAGAATCGAGCATATATGTAGAGTAATCTTAATGCCGCATAAAATTCGTTCTTATGAATGTACTTTTCAGTAATACGTGGAAATGCCTTCACCACCGAAGGCGTTTTGCGATTTATAAAAAGTATCAGGGTGAGTATAAAAAAACAATTGAGAATGCATATCAACTATACTCCGCTACATTTCTAACGATATCTGTTCTTCAGAACCTCCTTATTTTTTCAATTATATCTTTCTGGAGCGGGTAGCCTTACCACATCCCATGGCAAACTGCTTCTATTTTTGGCATTTTAGTGCATGATATCGTGGTATCATTGTTGAGGTATTTTTCTTATTTTGAGGCCAAAATGAAAGACTTTAATGTTCGGTGTAATTTGTGTATCTCGCTCAAACTACCTGAAGTCAGTCACCTTCGTGCACTTTCTTCTTCTCGCTGTCTCGCCTCTCTCTCTCTCTCTCTCCGTGCTCTCTCTCTCTCTTCCCAGTTTGTCGCATCCCTTTCCCCCCCAGAGCGAACCAACACCCTCCACTCTCCCCCAACCTCCGTCCCAGACGAGAGGACCTCTTCCCCGCGCTCTCAACCCTTCACCTCCACCCGCACCATTCGCATTCACTCCACACGCACTCTCGCCGCCGCGAAGCCCGGCCTCCCTCTCGCTCACCCTCTCTGCCGCCGGAGTCCATCGGATGCCGGGCGTTTAATCGGCGTGCTCGCGGGGGATGCCTCGCTTCTTTGACGGAACCCGGTTTCATCGTGTTCGGTCGTGCCGAAATGTGTTGCGTTCCCGAGGGGATAGAAGTTTTTCGTGTTTGGTCGTTGGTTAACGCTGAACTGTCTGTTATACTGTGGTGAAATTACGTCTTTCTTGTTGATCATCCTCCTTGTTGTGATAGCGTGCTTATGTGTGTCTGGTTCTTGCGTTATATCAACTACGTCGTGTACTTTATTATACGGTGGAAAAGAAATCCCTATTTTTAGGTGATCCATTATTTTGACGTGAACTCTCAGTGAGACTGAAACTACGTGTTCCTTGGTGATCCTTCCCTGTGTTGTTGACTTGGCGTCCCTATCTCGAGTTTTCTTGTTTCTCATCTACATTTTCTTAATGCTGCACAAAGAAAGACATACATGCTTCAGGGTGCACCATTATTTTGTTGTGAACTGTCTGAGAGGTTTAAAGTAAACTTGTGTCTTCCCCTGTAATCATTCTTACTTAGGTATTGTACTCGGCGTGCCTATTTCGAGTTCTTGAATTACGCCACCTACATCTTAAGGAACCTAAGGAATTTCATTTGATGGATATGACTTTGGAATCTCGGCGGAAATCCCAGTGAATTCGAGAAATCAAGAGGGGTATCCAGAACCACAATAAATGTGATTTTTTTCGGTGTCATTGCTACCTTCTTCTGTCTTGGCAGTGGCGACGAAGAGTTTGAACAAAAGGAAACTGATACTACTTTAATATATTGATTTTGCCTTATGGATCATTAATGAATGGACAAACTCGTGATGGATATTATTTTCACCCAGTTTATGCGAATTGTGTTTGAACAATGGTTGCCAGTTTCACCCTGTGTACTAAAACTCAGCCATTGCTCTTAAGAAGCCGGCCATCAAGACTCGAATTATTGATAAGAGTACTGGGAGTGTACTGTATATCATTCTAAAATCTCAGGATTACTTCAGCTACTGGAATATCCAATTGGAATATTTATTCAGCTCCGGTAGGTTTTTTTAATTTTATTAACGTGAAGGTAATGACATGTTATAGTATCTGACATCAGTATTTACTGTGCGTAAAATCCTTTATGTGTGTTGTTTTCCATTTTTAGTATTGCTTGAGTTTTTGCGCTCAACATGGGTCCAGTGTGGTCCGTTGATCATTGTTTTTTAATTACTTGTGTTATCTGACTTTAAGATACAATTATATAATAAGTAAATTAACCCACTAAAATGGCTCCCGTTTTTATTTGTCTGGAGATGACTTGGTTACGCTAATGCATGGCATTACTTCTTTAAGTCATGACTACGTGTCTGAGAAAAATAGACTTACAGCGTCTTAAGTCTTCTGATCCTTAAATTACATACACTGTGTTGTCGATCTTCCGCGTTCATCGTTGTGAAAGTGTAAGGTTGAAATTGAAGGGTTTATATCTTTAGGAGACAATTGTGAATACTGTGCGTGATTCTTCGGTTCTCGTGACCGTTTGTCATCGCGGGAGGGAATCGAGAGAAATTTCGTGAGGATAAATCGAGGAAGCTGTAAATGAAAAGTTAATTGATGACTATACCATGGCATTCATTTTTTTAATAACTTCCTGTTCAGCGTTATTTCTAATTGATGAAATAAAAAATGATATCACAAGGACTTTTTGTTGAAGTAGCGAGAGATGATTTGGGCAAAGCATTCTAATGACAGATCTAATCCTCAAACTCTGACCTATATAGGGACTTGGAAACGTGATTTGGAGATAGGTTCAGATTATCTTACGATTTAGGTCATTTCGCTAACCTGTTGCGCTGGCTGCTCTCTTATCAACCTATCACTTTGTATTGATAAATTTGTAGCTATTCCATTTTGGTTCCCCCTCCCCCCGGGAGAATCTAAGATTGTTTTCTACGAGTTTAAGTGGTCTGTTCATCAAGCGTTGTTGATGGTTTTGAGGGCGTTGAATCTGATCTGCAGTTTGAACCGATGTATCGATCGTGGTTTCGCTATAAATTACGGGAATGAATTGGAAGAGGAGTATTCATTCGCAATGAAAAAATAATTTACAACTCATTGTTATCTTTTCTTATTAATCGAAATCCATTCAGATTTAATTTGCGGAGAAATATAAGCATCTGTTGACTTTTGGATGGTCGTGATTTGGTTCTAATTGTTTAATGTTTTCATTTCAGGTAAATACCGTCCATAAGTTGTCTACCGTGGGGAAGGATACTTTTTCGCATGAGTACTCTTCCCAGCATCCCATGCCAACAGTTTGCCTTCCCTCTTGGTTTATTCTCCGGAAAGGTTGGTTGATTTGCATGCCTTGTTTGTTCTCTCTCATTTCTTCGATTCATATCGCCAGGCAGGGAGACTTCTTTCATTATATGCTCCGAAAATGGTTTTAAAAATGTTAAGCATAATCAAGTTTTTCTGTTGTGTTCTTCGTCTATCATGTGAAAAATGTGATCACCCACTGTGTGGAGTCACTATGCACTCAAGTAATCTGCGTAACAGAAAATGCTCGCCTAAAGTTGAAGAAAAAATAATAGTCGCTATCCTTTCCAGTCAAGTTTTCCGTTTAAACGTTTGGAATAGTTTGGTAACAATTGATGCGAATAAATCAGCAGTCCACATCATTTGTACAGAATCAGGTTATTGTAATTTTTGTTGGGGTGCGCTCTGGCTCTCAGGTGTTTGTAAGGAGCAGATTTTACTGTCGATAATTTTTCTTTTCTCTCTTTGTCAAAACTCGCAGGTACCTGCTACCTTAGCCTCCCTACAGTTCATCTTTATTTCTCCATGAAAGTGCTCCCGTCATAAATATGCATGTATATAAATGCCGAAAGCAAAATGCGTTTAAAATTCTATTGCTTTTTCTTTGAGCCTGCTCTAGCCCGCCGACATGGGGCCTTTCTTTGTGACAATGGGACCGTAGTCATGCTTAATTTTAATGCTTTTTTACATTATTTTTGCCACGGTTCTCTCCATTTAAGCTCGGGCGTTCATAGAGAATTCGGGGTTACTGAAAGGTTACGCATTCCCATTTGAAGGCATGAAAGTTTCAGTGCGCCCGAAGAAAATAAACTTAATGCTTTAATCCAGCCATCTGCTTTCCACCCTCCCCATTGTTGTTGCCATAAAGGCTCTCGAAAGTGGTTAACGCAGGGAATGACTTCGTGCGTTCCCTCCAACATTTACGGGTTTTCCCATAAGCGAAATCGGTGCGGTACGTAGGAAATTCGTACCTTTAGATCACGCTCGCGCCAAAAGGATGGCCTATTCCCTCAAGTTTCCGCCTTCCATGTGGTTGTGTGTTGACTTCATTTTTTTGTAATCTCTATACTGTGGTCGTTGAATTCTCTTCGAGCATCCTGCCGTACTCTACAAGGTGGTTGGAGCAATTTTTGTTAACGTACAGAGTTGCGTAAAACTTGGATACTTGTTTTCATTAGTGATATCTACAGAAAAAAAGTGAAAAAAATTGAATCATACTGATTTGTCATTTTCACACGTAACCTTATGGCATGTGACATATATTTCTCAATAATTTTGTTACATGTATTTCTATGACAGTCTGTGTGGTGAGTTCCAATCTTTAAACAGATGCACTTTATGAAATGTCCCAGAATTTTTTTATTTAAAAATATTAAAATGTGCACTCAGTGACCCACGATTACCGCTCCAGCCACCTTAAGTGTTTCTTAGAATCTTTCGTTACTGGTTCCAGATAACTGCTGTCGCACGCTGGGTTTGTTTATCCTTTATAATAAAAATCGCAGTAATTCTTTATGTGCTTTAGTGTATTGAATTAGTCTCTTTTAGGCGCGTGGTATATTTTTCTCTCCAAGACGAGAAGCGGCGAAATTAAAGCCATTGTGTTGTGGCATCCTGATCGCAGAAGCTGAGGTTTCGATCCCTTCTTGGCAGGAGGCTTTTTTGTGGAGCTCTTATTTTCCTGGACACCTACGGTGCAACCTCTCAAATTCATCATTCCGTCTATTGGTTTGGGTTTACAGCCATTTACCCTTAAGCACATTTCGTAAATAGCGCACGGATTCCTACTCCAGGTTTTGCATCACGAAGGCAATTATTACCAATATCTTCTTGCCTCGAATGTTGCTATCTTTGTGGCAACATAACCGGGATATTGGGGAATTTCAACAAATTAACTATGAGGAAGAGCAAGGGAAAAATCACTTATATAAAAGGTAATAACCAACTACCCTCTCATCCAAAGAGGGTAACTAGTCTCTTATAACTTCCACCGATGAATAAAATGACACCGATGTGTCGAAACTATAGTTGTAACTGAAATAAAATTGGTGCAATAAAACAAAGTTTTATTTTCATTAGTGAATACCTTCTATCTTTCTTTTTTGATAATGGAGTTCAATGCTATTTTTGAACGTGTGTTTACCTCGGAAAAAGTCGAAGTAACAAACTGGTAAAGTGAATTGACGCGTCATCAAACGCTGACGTTAGGTTATAGACTACGAAGTCTAATGTGGTGTACGACTAGACGGGAGCGCCGCCGCTGCTAGTCATTTCAGGCCATCCACCGCCGCCGATCTTTTCGTGTATTATGGATGTATGCGGCCTGGACATGGTGCTCGACCGTCGAAGAGCGACGCACGTCATTGTGTATGGTATCGCTATCAGTTTCATTTTCAGTATGTTTCCCTCATATCTAACTCCTTGTGTAATATATGTGCCCCCACTCAAGCCACCAATTACAATCTTACGATACATTATAGGCGTTTAGGTCATTCCTTTATCCCACATAGTCATCTCTAATCGTCTTCCAGCAATTTCGGACCCTGACACAACAAATAATGATCCTTAATTTTAAAACAACGAAACTCCCTAGGAACCTATCAGTAGGTCGACGCCGAATAAGCCGCCGCCGCTGACGAAAATGACATCGATGCCGACCTGGTGCAATTCGTGTTGTCCTCGGCGGATGAATTCTCTCTTTCGTGTTATCTATCCCCAGTGGGTGACTTTCCGTAAGTTTCTATCTTAGCTAGTCCTGCTGTACCTTGAATGCATAAATGTTCTTCACTAAGTGTCCTTCGGAGAATTTCCCGGTCCTATAAATCAAACGCCCCTTCGCGCCGGTTTTCGTCCCCCTTCAAACCCTATCACACACACGTCCACCGGGAACACCGCCACTCCGATGACGGGAAATCACGTCCCAACTGCCGCGGCTCGCGCCCACCGTGAAACCCAGCGCGCTTTCTCTCCCTGGGCACCAACCCACCCTCACGAACGCTCTCGGGATGGGCCGGCAAACCCTCCGTTCCTCCTCCCCGGAAAACATCTCTCTCTTAAGAGCTAATGGCTCTCCCTCCCTCCCTACCCGTGATCACGATCGCCACCCTTCTCCTTTTCCGCGGGGATATTCGCAAGATGCCGTGGCATGTCTCCCCCTCTTCCTCTTTACTGTGCGATCTCCCGCGCCCAATGTGGCGGTGGCCGTGGCCATATCGGGAGATTCCAATCGCTGCCGCTCTCTTTTCATTGGCGCGCGCGCCGCATTGTTTTTTGCGGGGCGGACAATTTGCGAACGTGGGAGGATAAATTGCAAGGAGAGGGGTGGGAGCAGTTTATCACGGTGTGGTGGTCGTGAGTTGTGGTGATGGGCAAAGAATAAAATAATTTCTTCTTTTTTGCATTTTTTCGTTTGAATAAACGTATTGTTTTGACCGAAAAAAGCTTTTTTCACTGTTTTCCGCTGTACATAACCGCTGCAATGTTTGAAATGAGAATCAGTTAAAGGAATTGCATGTCTCACCCTAAAAGGCAACGCTTTTATATCCTTTTCAAAGAAAATAAACTTGGCAAGTACCTACCTCATGATTTATATGACACTCCTGACACAGATTCTTGATTGATTATCCATTTATTTGGTGTGATAAGAGGGAGATGATTTCCCACAAAGTAGTCACAATAACTTCTGACCTTGTGAAATCTGCCCCGGAATGCGTAAAAGGGGGGTTTCAAACTTTTTAAACTAAGGAAAATCGTCACTAGAAGTGAAATGAAAACTAAGAAAAGAAGAGGCAATCTTTTCGGCCCCTTTTTTGTCACAATAGCCTATAGAAAATAATAATGAAAGGAAAAATGGGAAGAGTTACAGAGAAAGACCAAGAATGGTACATAGAAGAAAAATTGGGAAGGACGTCAAAGTGGAGCATGTAGGAATGATGCAGTTGGCTGGTAGAAGAGCGGAGTGGAGAGCTGCTTTAAATCAGTCTTCGGATCAATCGATTGAATACCTCTGATGATAAGGAAATCGGCGCGTACCTTGCGAATTACTCGGTGGTTTAGAGATTATTAATTTCTGTTAAGAGTTCAGGGGAAGACTTACGTTTATAGTACGCAACGATTGTGTGTAGTTTTTCCCTGGAATAAATCGTTTGCCAAATTAACACAATAGGCCGCTTGGCTGAAAGGAACGCCGTTTGCCACAATTTTTCTGCTGTTTTGCTTAGGATGTTTCAAGTGGCGAACGTAGTAAGCAGATTATGGTAGTGAAGAGCAATTTATTTATTGACAAAATTTGTTTCTTAAATAATTAATCCAAAAACAGCCAATTTGACTCTGTCATAGGATATTAAATAAATTATAAATCAGGTAACAGAATGGACAATGAACAAGCGTATTGAACAAAAACTAAGTTTAATATAGTTAAATAATTTAATAAGAAGGATTGCATTCCACTGGTTATGACATGGAGAGGATAATTACTTTATGTGAGAGGCAGTCGGTTTATCAGTGATTTGAATGATAACATGGAAGAGGAGCTACCTATTTCAGAGGGAAGGGGAATAGGGGAATTGAAGGTGAGTAGCAGCCGGTAGGTAAAGGGCCACAGAAACTTGGTCACAGAAAGGCGGCAGTGAGGCAGAGGGAATAGAACAGTCTCGGGTTTTAGCGAGGTGGAACGTGAAGAGGGAAGAGTTCGTAGGATCTGTCGTGACCATTAATGATTCCGTGAATCAATCAATCAATTGAAAAATAGAATTAATGCTATTTTCAAACTAACATCTTTTGGTGACGATCAGGCGAGGAAAAAAACGTTTGAACGTTCTTTTTTCCATTGTTAATCTTGGCTGGTGGCTTGGAGTGATGTGGGTGAAGGATTTCCAAGTGTTCACTTTCAAAGGTTGACGCAGGAAGTGGGATGGTCGTGGGATCTTCTCTTGTAGGGCATTGCAGGGCATGTCGCGCCCCGGCCGCGTTGTACATCATCGTTGTTACGGTGGCCCAACGTGGATTTTTTCCTCCATTGTTTTATGGTTATAAATGGTCCGCGGACTGCGATCGCGACGTGATTCTTGATGTCAGATATCAATCGAGCTGAATCTTCTGCTCCAAGGCATTTCACTTACGGATCGTCGTGATTTCCTTTTTAAAAGCCATTTTTGCGTTCTAGGAAACTGATTTATATTTAGGTCAGCACAGCTTGTAGTGTAGCTCTCTTGCTGTTCGTGTAATAACGTATAGAAGTACTTGTTTTTTTATAGATTTAATGGTATACCGTGCAAAAGGCTGATATCTAATCATCAGCCATCATCTATGCGAAGATTGGTTTACTGAAGTTCTTCACTCCACAAGATAATGCCCTGTTAAGTTAGTTCCCCATTTTCACATAAATCACTAAATTTATTACATCTTTGTTCTTCCTCTTAGCTTCCCTCCATCTTTACTGCCTCCCATGCTTGTTTCTAGTTGACTCTGATGTCTCATCATATGTTCAATATAGTTGTCTCTTCATTTTCGCCGGATTTTAAAGGAATTCTTTCGAACTCCTATCCTATTTTTTCTTATTTTTCCCCAATCATCTTATTCGCCGAACTACTTCGTTGCTGATTCTCTCACAATACGATCTAAATTATTCTTTCATATTCCACATTTCCATTGCTTCCATTCCGCTCTGTTTTCAAGCTTCACTGCCTCAGAAGGAGCATGCTCCATAAATGTTTTAATTAAGCACCTCCTCACTTTCAGGTTGCATTTTAAGTCTTTGAAAGCCGCGTGACTTGTGTCTCGCTCGCAGAGGATAAGCAAAAGAAAATTAATCGAGTGGGGTCAGTGTTGAAATGGCAACGTTTCGAATTTTAGTATTCACGAGACACTGTCAAGATATCGAAGCCATCAGTGTAAGGAGTAGCGAAGGAATAAAAAGGGCGTAGCAAGTCTGCTGGCCGTCGCAGACCAGTCGTCGAGTTTATGACCATGACGGCGGAGAGAATATTTCACATTCTAGCTCAACGGGGTGGTTTTTATTTAGCATTTTGAGATCGAAATGAGTAATAAGCCAACGGGTAGCAAATCGTTAGGTTGCACGTGTGAGGGACCTACGAAACGCCGAGTTATGGCGCATGCCTGGGAAATTCGAGCTGTGCCGTGGGGTGCGGAGCGTACTGATTGGAGGCATTCCTTGGGATCGCTATCTGGGAGAAAGGAAGGAGAGCCTGCGGGGACTGTTGCGTTCCGGGACAACAGGAATTTACGCGGTGCACTGACCAGCACTGCTACCGAGGGATAAACTACGTCCAGAGTTCTCAAGCCATTTCACGCTTAAAGACATGATTGTTTCGCTAGATCTATCACGTATAGCTTTATCGCGGATTTCAGTGGCATGGTTCTATTTAGGTGGTGGCTCTCTCCCTTCACTACGTGAATCTTCTTCTACTGAACTTTTGAACTATTTTCATTGCCGTCAGGGATGGCATTTTTGAAAGTATGTCTCTAGAATGATAAATAGAAAACAGAGTTGCAAAACTACGTCGCCTTATTATCAGGAAGGCGACTACATTTAATAGTTCGTATTTTTAACCTACATAACATGAGTGAAAGCAAGTGCGGTTGATGTAGGTATTTTTACATAGATAATCTATTGCAATAATCACGAATGTTGATGCATGGTTATTCTTAAAACCGTGAGTAGGTACTTTTTCACATTCAATTGATCGTTCTTTCCCTGCAAGTGGAGCATGGCCCATTAGAGCCCCAGTGAAGAGTTTTGCATTAATAGATACAGTAGGCAAAAAGTAGCTAGGGAAGCCAATATTTTTCACGTTGCACGAGATAAAACGTGCGGGAAAGTTGTTGTGCAATTATGTGATTTTAAGAATTTTTCAGGCAACTAGACAATAGGCCAGACCCGCCTAATTGCGTGAAGTTTTAACGGGAACTCGAATTTCTTTTACCATTACCTCTAGGGTGAACGTGTTAATGCTTTGCTTTCAAATCTCCGCCTTTCGATGGATACGGCAATGATTGAGAGGAGAAAAAAGCATGCACTCCTGGGATCAGTATTTTCGCGGGAGATTGATTCGGCGAATTTGCTTGAAATGCGGTCACCACCTCACTCAATCACAGAATCGCTTACTGCGTTCAGATCCCGATGATGCGGATGAGTTTCCGATCGCCTCTTTCGCGATATTGTTACTCGGTGCATTAGGACGCTCATTTTCTGCTGATGCTGAGGAGGACCTCATTTTCTCTCGCATCCCTTTCATGAAATCGTAAAAACACTATCCCCGTCCTCCGTTTTAACACGTTTTCTGGTGTGACAGAGATTTTGAGTTGCAATAGAGTTGGGTTGTGAAAGGTCCCAACTGCCTACTGTCCGTTGCAAAATTCTGTCACCCGAGTTTGAAGACTAATATCTCATAGATGGCTCAATCGATTTTAAAATGAAGTACATCACATTAAAGCTTGTTTATTTCTGCGTTTATTGATGGTGCACAAAACTATTTACCGTTTATATTTATTTCAGTGTGTGCTTATAGACAGAATTAGTAGGTTGCATCGCTACGTGTAGCCTGAGGCTTCAATCATGTGACGAACACGACGTATTTTACTCCATGTCCGTGGTCGGGATTCGCACCCGTAACCTTTGGGTTGTCGGCCTGTCGCGTCACTACTCTGGCTATCGCGGCTAGATGTGGTGTTCTAAAACTTTTGATGATATAAGTAAGGGTTCAAGCATGATTATCTTTATAGTGACTACTTTTTGGCTGGTGATGATGCTTTAATGATTGTTTCATTTTTAAAGTTCAACTTTCATGATTGTTATGGATCGCAATATCATTCCTCTTTTTTTTGCAATATCAGTCACCTCCGGTTCCGAACCTTTGAATCCAGAGTACTTTTATAACACACAGGGGTATAAACCTTCTGACGTTTGTAGAAATAGTAAATGACTCGAAGATTCCAGTGTATGAAAAATTGTATCTTACAATTTAGCTCTAATTCAGCGTGGTTTTTTGTATATCCTGCGGAGAGAGTATTTTAAAGTCACAATTCAAATGAATTTTTGCATGTTTGACGTTTTTCCCCGTAAACCATGCAGATATTTGTATTTGACGTATCCATACAAGAACCATGGTCACCCTTATTGTCGCAGGTTTTCATGCGAACCTGAATAATTTTTAGTGGATTCATTTTTAATGTATTGTAAGTCGAGTATTCTTCTAAGGAATTTGCGTCATGTCATTTCCGTTCTTGTTGGTAACGTGTTTACTCTTTTTAAGTCTTCACGTCTCGGATTCTGAGGCCCGTCCCGTGATATTGATGAAGATTATCATATTGAGAAAGGATCTCTTAGGTTCGTCCCGTGATGAGATTTATCACATTGATAAACTATTTAATTTCCGAAGTTAAGTTGATTTCGCTGATATATCAGTTGGCTTGAGGTATTTTTATCCTGCTTCAATAATTACAGTTTAAAAAAATGAATAGTTTTAGAAGAAACGGTTAGTCTTTGGTAATCGATTTTGGCTCCGCTGGAGGACGAGCAAGTAGCGTTTCTTATTGAGAATAAGTTGCTCATGACCGTGCAGTTAGCATAGACGTGACAAAAACATTCAGTCGTCAGTAATCTGGCTGCACGGCACGCTGTGGAAGGCGCATCGTCATGGATTTTCGGACGACCCCATTATTGTCGTACCCATGCCCCTCGGCCCAGGATATTTGATTGGCTCTTGATCAGAAATCCACGTAGCTCCCCGTCACGATTAGCGGAGCCCATACCATTCCCCTGATTGCCCCTCGACGTCATATTTCTTCGACCCTCTTCTCGTGCTGGAAAGGGCGCGGCTCTACATTGAGGCGCTCCTGCCGGCCTATTGCCCTCCTGAACTTGGCCGTCGTGAACCATGAGCCCTAGGTTGGGGTCAGTCGTGGGATTGGGTGCAAATGCCGGAAAGATGCTAATCGTCGAGGAGCTTTAAGGGTCCTCGTGCCACGGAAAGTTGGCCATGATTCCGGAGTGGCATATAAATGACGAGATAAAAGCCGATTCGCCAAAAGATTCGATTTATAATGAAATTCATTTGTTAAAGGCTAGAATTCTAGGTAAAGATTAAAAGCTAAGATTGATATTAAGTTCGAGCAACCTGACATCGAGCGTATCATGATGATGATAGCGAAATTGGGACCCTGGTGAGGGAGGAGTAAAGATTGGAGACGTCTGAGATGTGGAGGAGGATTGGGAATGTACGATTGAACGGAAGGAAGACGAACGAACCGCGCGTGGACATGGCTGGAGAGGAAAGAAAGTTGATTGAGAGGATCAAAATTAGGCAAATGAATGGATGGGGTGATAGTAATAGGGGAGGGTAGTACCCGTGGATGGTATCCTGAATATCGTTTGGGAAGGTAAAATGCAAGCAAAGAGGAGATGAAGAAAAGGATGGGTTTTTTCGGAAGTAATAAAAAGGTGTACAAGTAATTAAATTAAAAAGCGATTGAAGAAATTATGCGACCCTAGGAAGAGGTATTAAAGTGTAGCATTTCATTCATACACCTTTCATCGCGCCTTTCTCTTTCGGGATTGGCAGTTGGCACAGACAAAAAAGTTAAATCCTCAGTAATGGGCCTGTAAAGATGATTCTTGTTAAATAATTTGCTCCCTTTCAGCTACACTCGTGCTTACACGCCCTCCAGTTCTTATGACTCCCAAAATTCCCTCTTTGTCTTCCACCATGTTCATTCATGACTTACTCGGTCTGCACCTTCCTCTCACACCATGCACTTCTCTATCTTAAATGTGCTTCGTTATTCGACTCCCATCAATTCTCTCAATATAGCCAAGCCAACGAAACACACTCCTTTCATATGTGTCAACAATGCACAAGGCAAATCGCTTCAAGTGTGTGGATGAAATCTGGAAAATCCGTGCTTTTCACACGGTCAATTATATGTTGCATGCTCATGAGTGGGTCAGCCGAAAAAGTAATTTGTTATTGCCGAGGGCGGTAGGACCAAACATATTGTATATCCGAAAGCACTCGAATAAAATTTTAAACTATTTTATTACACACAATATAATTTTCTTTCAATAATTTTGAACATGTAAATGTATCTGCTTTGTATATGTGTGCCTACTTAAAAAGAAAAACAGGCATTGCAACGCATGCCGGGCCCCGCCGGCGATCGCGCCTCAAGTTCGCGCTACCTTATTTCACTCTCAAGTTTGCATGGGATGGGAAGGCTTAAAACAATGTAATTGCTGTTTTGGGGAAGAAAAATTATTCTGAATGTTTTTTCATTTTTGGGAAACTTTTACACTCATTTAGCCACATTTCCCACTTCTTCCACTTGAGTAGTGCAAAAAAAGAAAAAAACCCACCAAGTTCACTTCAAGAGCACACCAGACAGAGACTGGCTGCAAAGCAGGCAGCAGGTTTGCTAGTCGATATATTATTGGTCTTGCTATTACCACCTATAGATTGCATTTGATTTTGTTTTGCTTTGACGCTCTGTTCAGAATACGTGGAATCTTCGCGGTGGGTAATAATTTTATTCTTACTTAATTGAAGATTTCATATATATCTCTCTCGGGAGATTTAATGAGAGTACTTTTGAAAATTGGGCTTTTGGACCGGTTTGCATTCCTCGCTAATAGCGGGAGCTTTTACCTTATTTTACTCTGTATAGGCACTTAGGAGACCTGTGTGATTGCATTAAAGTGTGTCTTTCATTATTTTAATTAGTTTAGTTGGATGTATTGAGATTGATGGGTAAATTAGGTAATTAAGTTACTTAAGAAAATTTTTATAGTGTTATAAATTTGAGTAACTTGATAAATATTTTCGCGACGTGTTGAATTATGTATTCACTATTTTGGAATCAGCTCTCATCTCCTAAATGCACGTGTTTAATATTACCTTGGGAAGCAGAAGCCATATTGAGTGCTGTAAAAATAATGGGATTTTACGGTGTATCATTTAATGGTGATAGTTTCTTTGTGTCAGTGGAGGATTTAGTCTCTACTTTCGATTTTGGTGGAGCGCAGATAATTCTCGACTATGTTATATAATTCTTTGCTCTAAGTAGCATCGCCACATTCACACTCTCTTTTATTCCTCTTGATCGGTAGATAACGACGTTTATCGCCGAGGATCAATCATGTCAGGCTTCAAAGTAAATGGGGCATCAATAGTGTATATTTTGCTTTCGACATCAACTTATTACTTGGCCCATGTGTATTGTTGACTCTCTTCTCGGTATTTTCTCGGGTTCCCGTTAAGGGGAAGGCATTTCATTGAGTGGACTTCCCCTCCGGAGATACTAAGAAAATTGGCTCGTCATGAGTAGTTGACATTCTCGGCAGAGGTAAAAAGAAAAATCCTCAACGTTTGGATTGAATCATCGCTGTAAATTGCTCTTAATAGGCGGAGTCCTGTGCATTCAGCATTATTATCCCACTCTCGGAAGCCCTGTGGCTGCATTAGTCTTCGTAATATTTGATGAGATTCCTGGAATACCGTAATAACCGGACCCTTTTTTGTGTGAATCAAGGTGAATATGACAGTGCGTGAGGCTCGTAAAAGTTATACGATACGTCGGCAGAAATATCTTGTTTTTTGTTGGCTTCCTTGTGTCCTCATCGGAGCGATTAAATAAAAAAAACTTGGCATTCCCAATATAGTATACATTTGAAAATGTCGATTGATTTAGAATTTATATACAACGCTATTAGTTGCTGCCCTTGCTCAAGATAATTATGAAACTTAACGAATCGCAGATTTCCCATTTTGTTGTCTTCAAATCTACAGATTTTGTGCTGTTCCGACAAGAACATTTTTTTTATATATACCCTTCGGGTATTCTGACTGGTGTACGTTTTTGATGAAAATATCTTCACTTCAGTGATAGCTATCTCTATTTCCTTGTACGGAAGCATATGGCAGAAACCTGTGGGTGACGGATTTTCCTTGAATTTGAACGAGGACTGTGTCTGTGGAGACTGTGCATTGTAGTGGTGTAAACTTCTCCGGAATAAATATTGGATGAACTTACTTTTCCCGTACCTCGTGTCTTCTGTCATCTCTCAACCCTGAAATCTTTTTGTGAAGAATCTTAAGATTCTCCACAATCTCCCATGTGAGCCATTGTTGAATTTTGGCCATCAGCACCCTCGCCCTCTCCATATCTCCTTACCAATGTTCCCCAACACGCCTTGCTCTCCAGTATCGTTTTAATGACTTTTCTCATTAAGCGGCACCCCCATTTACACGATTTATTCACAATCAGTTAGCGCCTCCGGTGACGAAAGTGTGCCTCTATGCATTTTCACTCCGCTTTGAGTTTCAGGTGGTTTGGTTTCCCCATCTATTTTTTATGCGTCGCTTCCGCTATTATTTTTATTATTAGTTTTAATTGCCCCCATTAGGCGGGGGTTACTTATAATTTGCTCGTCAAGTTCGGAACTTTTTATAGTAGCTGGAAGATCTATGATCTGCATTAATAAATAATTTTTGCCACATTGCATATGCTCACGTTTATTGAAATCTGCGTTAGAGCGAGAAATTTGCATTTCTATGATACGTCATACGTAAGATATAAAGGAGGTAAATTATGAATTTAAGCGCGCAATTTACTTAGCAAGAGAGGTAGACCAAATTTTTGGTGCAAATCAGCGGGAAAATCCAGTATCTGCTTTAAAAAAATAATGTACCCAGTTGTGCGTTTTTGATATTAGTTAAATTTGTGGAGAAGCTAGTAATTTGAGTCGTGAAATTACGTAAGTCCGTAGTTGTAAAGGAGGCAAATTTTTAGGTAGTATGAGAATTTTTTTCGAGACATAATTGATACCACTTGTTGAATTAATAATTCGGAATTTTGATTTTTTACAAGATTTATTCTCGACGTCTTGCGATATTTCGATGTTTATATCAGCGCTCAGTACATGAAGGAAACCCTTGGTATTGATGTGAAGTATCGGAACGTCTCATGAATATGACTTTAAAAAGTGACAAAATGCCATTTTGTTTTGCAGCATGAAACAGTTCCACCATCAACCCGGAAACAGTACCGCGTTGTGCTACAAATATTTTTTGCCGTCTCGTTATGTCTTTTCTGTGTGCATATTCAGGTCGCCAAAAATTGAACAAAAATGTGGAAACTTTCTACGTAGTTATGTTGCGTTTGCCTGACTTGTTTTAGCTATTGCCGAGAAGGAGTGAATTAATGTGCGACGGAAAATTTGTGCTCGTAATCAAGTTGCTGCGCCGGGATTCGTCCGCATTCACTTCGAGGTTGATGAAGAATAATTACCCACCCCCATTTCCGATTTCTCTGAAAGCTTGCGTCTCCCTTCTCGTGTAATGTAATATGTTTTGTGCCTTAAGAATTTACGATTGCTCTTTTTTTTGCTCTCCCTATACCCCTTCAGAGTGACCACGTGGACTCTTGATGAATGGATTTGGATTTTTTTTTACTATTACAACCTCACGATCTATGAATTCACGGCCGATGGAAAGTTGGCTGCGGCGCTTAAGAGTGTGCGGAGATGGTAATTCCTAAAGAAATACGTATAATCAAACGGAGATATGCAGACGTGCGTTTCCGGCCTCTCGTGAGCTGCATTTTCTGGATATTAGCCTCGGGCGCCCGTCGCCCGGGTTGTCTCTTTGAATTAAGCGACACTCCCTAGACGACCGCCAATGCTAAGTACGCAAATGGAGCGAACTCACGATGTACGCCAGGCATACTTCAGTCTCTCGGATGCCTCGCTCTGTCACGGGTTGCCTTAACTGGGTTTCACGCCGCGTCCACCGGACTTCTGCCTGTCTCATGTGTCTTTAATGTAGTGAGTTTCAGACTTTTTGTTTCTCTCTTGAGTGAGCTGGCGTTAAATTAGATTATCATTCCTTGTGGTTGTAATGAATGAGATCGAAATTCAAATACTGCGATGCTTTATACCACGTCAGTGCATTGCTACAGCATTAATCAGATAATATGTGCTTGATCATGACTGCATCAACTATGTATGATCGGTAGGCTTTCATTGCGGCCATTTCGTGTACACGAAGGAGCCTTATAAAGAGCGCTCTAAAATATTTTCTTCTATACGAAGCCTATATTCATTATTGTAGTAGTTGTCTTTTAATTGTACTGGAAATGAACATCGCAAAGAGGTATCAACTTGTCGCAAAATCATGCTTACGATTTCTTCTTAGTACTTATTTCAATGCCCATTTAAGTGTTAAAGTAATGAGTAAACATGAGTAAAGATTTCGGCCAGTAACTAGTAATTCTTAAGTAAGGGTGAGTTATGGCATAGAGTTTACTCTATGGTAATGGCTCGTCCTTCAAACGGGGCAACCTATGGGCGCAACAGCACGTGACGAAAATTCATGTCCAAATTTAATGCAGAAAGTATTATCATTAGGATTACGCTGTCTTTCACGAATTCATGTCTTCGTTTTGCCGCACCCATGCTATTTCTTTCGGCACGTGCCAGTTGTATTCCTTATCTTTGATTTTCTAAAGCGGCTTTGTTCTCCTAGTCGAAGATCTTGGCGGCTCAACTGACTCATCCACGTTTGAACTTCTGCTCCCAGTGTGTACGGGTCAGAAGCGTCATGCGAAATTCATGCCTCGTTTATTTTTAAGTGTGCCACTCTGTGGAAAGGTGAAATTTATTAGGTTCCTGTTATGGATATCTTGTCGGAATCGAGATCAGACCGCTAAAACTGCACTTCAGTGTAATGCATTGAAGATTCCTATAGAAGATAGCTAGGGTTATCGAGTTTCACCTAAATGTTGGGCACGTTTTAGGCTTTTGAATTGTAAATATTCCAATTATAATCTCCTGGCCTAGCTGTATAAGGTTTAAACGCGTGTCTCGCTGCTAAATGCTGAAATTAAGTTTTTCCGAGTGTTTTTATTGTGCTCTCGAATGAAGAACTCAGGCAAGTAAGAAATTTGGCTACTATTAGGTGAAAGAAAAATTACACTTTTTAAATTGGACCCCGCATCACATTTCTTAAATGAAATTGCCGCGAGAACTGAATCCATTTACTTGCACGTTTATTACTAGCTCCAAACGTCAAGTGTTTGAGGTAAGCTGCAGCGCAGCAAAGATTGCGTTGCGTACAGCAGCGGCTCCCTATTTCCTGAATTTATTTTTGTTTGTCCATTCTGAGTGAACTTTCATTTTAGGTATATTTTCATTGATTTGGCGATAAAGGCGCAAGTTATGGAGTTGCACCTGCCAAGGAAGCATTTATGCAGAAAATGTAATTGGGGCGGGTGGACGCTGAGCAAAAGCTTAAAGAAAATGTCTGTTAAGACCTTTACATGCAGCATTGCGTATTATAGTTCGGCGGTATGGTCTTAGCGGTTTGAGGGATGTGCGTAGACAGGAAGCTTTTGAGTTGAGGTTTTGGTGAAGAATTGGGAGAGCAAGTTGGGTGGCAAGGAATACAGAAAATGCGAGAGACGGCAGAGCTACGAAGGAAGCTGGTGGCAGAGATTCTATAGAGGAACTGAAATTGAATGGAGAGCGTATTGAGTGGGATCGGCATGTTTAAGTGGGGAGAATTCTGAACAAGGACTTAAGAGAAAGGGAAATAATTGGGATTTTGGATGGTATAAGGGAAGACAGATGGTGTGTTAACTTAGGGGGAGAAATTTAATGGCGGGAAAATACATAGTTAATATGTAGGATAGTATAAGTATAATCCCGAAAGGGGAAATTAAACTGGGGTGTGTTCAAAAATCTACCAATGAATATGGAACATTACCAAATGAGGTGTGGTGGAACGTCACTTTGTGATGCAGGTGCGTTTGAATGCAGGAAACGATTATTGCTGGATTTCTCCGGTGTCAATTCACCCACGAGCTTGACTAGTGTTGAGTGCATTTCGCTCTTTCCGTTTACGGTTGTCTTCGTTCTAAAAAGGGGCCGATTCGGCATGCATATGCGTCTCGCTCATGCGATAGGTCAATCAATTCGCCGCCCTGGATCTGTCTTTCGTGCCGGCGCGTGGGCGTTTTTGCTTTCGGACAGCGGAACCTTGCTTGTGCCGACTGACCCAGTCGTGCGTGTGCGCCAGGGTTGATGTATCGACCCCTTTTTCTTTTAATATCATCCTTAACCGAGAACGTGGAACGGAATGGTTGGGAAAATGTTTCGACGGCTCTTAAACGTCCGTCACAAGTCCCTCGGCAACTTTTGGCGTCCCCTACTTAAGGCTCGTTTGTAGAAAGTGTGGACGCTTAATCAATCTTAAGTAATTAATGTGAAATTGCGGTAATAACTTCAGAAATCATCTATGCTTGCAATCATCAATCTGAGGATTGTTGTAGCTCTCCACTCTCATATCAGCTAACCGCTTCATATTTTTGTAAATATTTTATTTTATTATACTTTAGAAGTACTCATTAAAAGCGCGGACTGAACGCTGTCTCCCCGTGTTTAATGAATGTGACAAAATCTAGGTGCACATTGACCTTGTTGTTGTTGAAATTGAATCTGGCTGTTTTAAAAAATTGTAAAATTGACGCAATACTTTTGAGTTCCTCTCTTCACGTTTTAGCCCTGTGGCGCTCACGAGCATACAACAAATGACTGGCAAAAGGCGCCAGAAAAACTGCTTCGACGTTAGACCTTTACATTAATTTCGCGCTTATTCAAAAAAGACATAATTTTTGCGTCATTTTTTCCGTAACGCGTCGTTGGTTTTGCGCTACGTTGGGTATATGCGTTGTTCTGAGTGCCACCATAGCTGGAAAGGCTCTGGAAACTCAAGCTAAGTCTAAGCTAACGTTAATTAAGCGTTAATGTTTTCCTTAAACTTGCCTTCAGCGCCCCCACCCCACCTCGACTATCCCCCGGAACTTGCTTTTACTCGCCCATCTCGAAAGCGGGACTCTCTACAGGGGTTGTGGGGTGGATGTGTCCTGACAGCAACCCCCCCGCACTATTTCCACCCCGACTGGCTCTGTCTGTGTGTCTAAAGAGTGTCGGTGTCTGTCGTGTTTCTCGACGCCCATCGCAAATTGGATTTTGATCGATTGCCATCTTGCTTTTTTTCTATGTGGAGGATCTGTCTATGAAAGATTATCTAGACCACACTCCAATTCACTGAGACGGCTGTCATTGGAGTGATTTTGAGTGAGTGATATGTGTGAAAATGGGACTCTTTCTCGGACTCGTAGGTGCTTCGTTATTCACACTTTGTTCAGCTCCTTACTCGCCTGTGCATCATATTGCCGGTAAAAATACTAAGACACTAAAATATTAAGACACTCAGGAAGATATTTATGGCTATTTAAAAAAAATATTTTTATCAATTAGGTCCTGAATCGCTTGTTTTACTGCGTGTTTAGTCGTATCTTTTAAATATTTTAGCATATTTAATTATCTCACTTTTTTAGAATTCCTCATGCACTGTAAAGTATGTTCTTATTTAGTTAACATCGTGGGTAATTTAAAAACAAATTATAGCGGGATGCTTTTATAATTGCGATATATTCATTCTGGCTCTTAATCCAAATGATTGATGAGTTGTGAAAATTCTACACAATGTGTATGAACACTTAGATTGCTGCTCCTTGGAGAGCTGCCTTAATATTTATTGGCTGCCAAAGGTCGACGAGAATCTAGGCATATCGTTTTTGTGTCTGAAGAAACATTTATATTCGCACCATAGTGATATGTTATGAAGAAGGTATGTGAGGGCAAAATATAAGTTGAGAATGCGTACCTACCTGATTGTTTCTAGTTGCCTTTAAAGATATAATGACTTTTTTATAATGTAGCGCCAATATTTTTAACTTTTACTCTAATATATTCATACAGGTGATTTTTATTTAAATTTCGATAGTAAATACAATTTAATATGTATTTATATTTTATATTATAATATTTTCATAACTAAAAATTTCGCTTATAAGTTTTGCGAAATGGTTCTTAGTTTTTATAATTCCCAACCTGTGCTTCGTTTCCGTAATGTGTCAAGCCATTCAGTAGCATATCTATGTGGTGAAACAATCGTGGTGGATATTACGTCTTCGCTTTAGCTTTGACGTTCACAATAATATATGGAAATAAATGCAAATGAAGTAGCTTGATGACACGTGTATCCTCTGAAAATTTTCCTAACTTCAGTCTGAAAGTTTTCTGGAAAATAATTTTACCCTGCTTCTTTTTCCGTAAATTGTCGATTTAGTTTTGCCAAACTACCTGTCGAGATTTTTGTTGTTGTAATTCGTTATTATGCCCAGGCCAAAAATCTTTAATATTCAACTGGGTATATGCCGTCAAGAAGTGCATTTTATTTGTTTGTGATTGGTGTATTTCTGAATGTTTTCGGTACATAGGCTGTAATTCAGTCTTCAGGTTAACCTTGGATTCCATTCCTACGAGACTCTAGCAGAATTTTGGGGTGGTTTTCTGGTGTGATCACGATTTTCCTTCGCCATTTGTTAGTTCTTTAGTTGTATCGGTGATCATATTAGTGTTTTATTTTCAGGTCGAGAGATAACTATTTATCTTTCTCTCTCCCTCACAAAAAAATAACAACTTTGCCCCAAATGAATCTCCATCGTGAAGTTGCAGTGTGATTCGTGATTCGCTTCTCCGAGATTAGGAGGCGCTAATGATAACATTTATTTCTTGTAGGATGCCGCAGGTGAGGGCAATCAATCTACTAGCCCGCTGTAAATCGTTCATCCTGCGACATGATTTTGCCTCGTTCTCTTTTTGATCTACGCCAATCATCAAGTCGCCTGCAGGCATGGATTACTGCGAGACCGTTTCTTCCATACAATTTAAGGTTCATCAGCGAGAGTTGAGGGGAAATGGATCGGCTTGGTGGAAATCGAGTTCTGGATTCCTATCGCGAAGATCCTGGTTCGATTCCCACCAGTGACAGAGGTTTTCTTCAGTGGAGACCCCACTTGGATGCAATTTAAGACCATTTAAAGTGTAGAAATCTGTCGTTGGTTGGGATGTGTAACGCTCCGCCCTTCCCGTCATTCCATATAATCATTCTTTTAAGAATTTAAAAACCTATCCTTAGTGGTGAAAATGACCTTAATTATCCAACGCCTCCCAAAATAACTGCTATTTCTACTAAAATCAGTAAGAAGTCGCTAAGGAAAACGAAGTATTCATTATTTTTCAAATCATCCTTGGGGTAATCTTGTATAATCTAAATTTTATTTCAAAGTTTGGACTAAGTCCACCTCTTCACTTGGCTGTATTTATCATGCTACCTCATAAGAAGATAAATTGGAGTATATGATTAAAAAAATGTTTGCACCTACGCTGTATATGCTTGACATGCGTACATCACGTATTGCTGCAGTCACTTTTAAGGTAGTAGCCGCTCCTATCCTTGAAGAAAGTATGGCATCAGTTCGCTCTTACTACAACATGTTGTAGAACCCTATAATTGATTTTTATCCGTGTTGGTTCAGAGTGTAAACTGTGAAATTTCTCGTTAGAAAGATGTTTTGCAGTTGCAAGACTTAGTTCGGATATATTGGCTCCATTGGTTTTCTCTATTCAGGACAGTCGGTGTGCGTCGTAAGAAATTTTGACTAGAGAAAAATTACCATTTTTTGAACTGCCGCTTACGTTTTATTTTAGCATTCGGGTGTTACCAATTCCAATTGGATGTATTGGGTGGTGTCGTTGATACTTTGGATTGACTCCTTCCTGCAGTGTCATTCATCATAATCTAGGGAAACAACTAACGATATGTGCCCATTTTTGGCATGCGGATTCTTATTTTTTTTCCATGTGTATAATCGCTCCTCCAATACGTCGTCGCCTTCATGGGGGAAGTCGGCCAGGGATTTTAAACTATCTAGGCCAAGAGATTAACGTTTTTAATTCTCCTCCTTCAATCAATTTGTCATAATTCGAAATGAAAGACTGCCGGCTGGGTTGGTTCGGTGGGTAAACCGCCCCCGTCGCATGGAAGGTCGCAATTTGCTCGCCTTAGGCATGGGTTGTGTGGAGCTTTTGCTCCCGTGGTTTGGCATCTGTAAAACCTGAGAACAAGTTAGGTACTTGTTGGCATACCAGGTGGCACTGCATGGTTTTTAACAGGTGGGTCGGAAAAAGTATTTAATCTCGAAGATGCTTTCGTGAACCACTTCTTATCGAACATTTAAATTGTGCGCTTCGAATGGTACGTGATAGCTAGTTAGCGAGCTCGATGATGCACATATTTGCGTAAAATTTCGATTAGCCATGCTAAAGCCAGATATATTTCACGGACTTATTTCTACGAATCAGCCTCGTTAATTTTGTAATTTTATTTATTTTGATTACTGATATTGATATATTGGTCGTAAATTTCTTGGTTGCGAGGTGATGTGTCTAATGGGATGTTGGATGTGACAAGGCCGTCTTAGTGAATGAGGGTATTGACTTACCGAATATTATCTGTCCTTGTAGGCAAATGAAATTTTCACAAATGTCAGCCTGAAAAAATAGCAGTCATTATTGCCTGCCCGTTAAATTTTGTCCGCCGTTGCACTGCTATGTAATTCCGTGTTTTGAGTCCTCATTGTGAGTTTCATTTGCTCATACCATCGTTCATTTTCGTATATACTGATTCCTGGGGGCTGCATTTTGTTGTACTGTGGAAGGAGTTAAATTTTGTATCTTGGGCGAAATCAGCTTTTCGGGGAAGGAACCATTTTGTTATTGCAATGGTTCATGCTTAGGACTCCCATACTCCCATTTCGACTTGCCGCATCCTGTCTACGAGAAAACTCGGGAGACGCTCAAGTTTTCTGTTGCTCGGGCCAAATTACTCAGAGATATTTGCCTTTAGCGCAAGGAAGCCGTAATTACCTGGAGCCTCGTTAGTTTATAGTACTTACGCAAGGCTCGACCTGTTATACGATATTTTATATTATTCCATGCACTAGTAGTGTTGCCAAATCATCAGCTGGCCAAACTAACTCTTTTTAAGTACAAGGGGTTTGAATGAATTTCATAACTGCGCCAGCATTTTCGTTAAAAATTTCGTTTCGTTTTTCGCATATTGTCTTCCTTATTAATGACATATTTTTTTGTAATTAATAAATGATAATTCACCTCCGAAAACTCAATCATAGTTTCTAAAAGTATGTAGTTTGTGGCGATATAAGACGACACCTATATTCTATCTCATTAAAAAAATAAATAAACGGCTTCCAATTAAAATAATGGGATTCAGGTTGCAACAAAAGCCTTTTAAGTACGAGCACAAGCGAGCAATTATTCAAGCACATCTTGAGTGTAGCCGCGCATTGTATTGGTATTCTCTCCTAATGTCAGTGTAAGGACAATCATTTTGACTCAGTAATGATGACAGCTAAGATATACGCCGCGTGTGATTTGCCTGTTATGACATTGTGACAGATTCATTAGGTCACAGTTAGTTTTTTATCCTCGAAAAAATAGCTTGTGCGTGCCATTAATGACTCTTCGAGCGGTGGATACACTGTTTTTTGCGAAAAGGCAGAGATTTAAGTCCTGGAGTCTTCGAAGTAATTTCACGTGAATTTAGTCGGAAAGCATTGTCGTGTATAATTACCGTATTTTTTGGGTTATTATGGGTTTCTCCTGTGTTTACTTAGCTCATGCTTTCACTGACATTTATCTATCCACGAATATACGAGCCACAGTTTGGCCGTGTGTGGAGCATGAGTTGCTTGCTCTAACTGAACCGATAATATGGCACTAACCGCAGGTGTCATCTACTCTGTGGTTTCTCTTTAAGATTTCCTTTATTTTCAAGTTGACGCTAAGATTTTATTACGTCTCAGCGTGTCGTACCATTTAACTCCCGCTTTCTTCTTTTCACGCCCTGCGTATGGTAGGTGAGTTTATGTAAATATATTGTTAACTAATATTTTGAAAATTATATTATTGTTATTTTAAAGGGATTACCCATTTACTTTTAGTTCCCTGTACAAGTAATGACTATTTTTCCGTTATATTTTTCTCTATTTTTAGTGTGCCTATGAATGAAAGTTGAATTTGTGTAGGCGATTCTGTTCTAAAACTTTGCAGTCTATCGGCTAATTGGGTATTTTCCAAAATTTTAAATTTAAGTTTACGGATCTTTATATGTTACTTAAACTCGAACAAGCTTGCGGAGTGAAAGTAGTTTTAAAATTGATTCAATATTAATTGAGATATTTAAGATTAAAATAGTCGAAATTTCAAATTTTTTTACGCCGCTGCGAAACGAAATCTGATTGGCTTGACGTCATTTTCGCTGATCGATAGACGGATGTGAGGGAGAAAGTGAGTAACTGTAGAAGATCTACCGTATATTTAAAGATTTTTCATTGAAAACAAAGACTATGGCGTGCAATGGTTTTATTAAAACCACATAAGATAATTTACCCAAAGTGGATATGTTTATGGTAGGCGTTTTAATGAAGGACGAGCGATTTAATGCTGCGGAAATTCGTTGAGCTTAAGTCCAAAAAATGTAAGCCTAAAGTTTGCTTTTAAAATCGTCATTACTGTTTTATATCATTTTTGATACATATAATTATGTATTTGGTGTATGAACTTTATTAACTGTTTTTCCAATACACTCATAATCATTATGATACTTATTTCTTTATCGAAGTCCATATCAGTCCATGCAACAGTAAACAAACAGTATCTTAGTAACATATCAACATAACACAGTACTCGCCAAATGTTTGTGCTGCCAATACTCGACACACTTAAAACGTTAATTTTTTATTTGCTAATTAGTGATTGTTTGTAGAGGAGGTTTCTAGAAGTGGCTTATCTGCTGTAGAAATGCCTAAAAATAGATTCTCATCTGCTAAATGTCTATTCAAAGTTTAATTTAAGTGTTGTTATATTATAAAGCTTCTCGTGAGAGTTATGGTGATAATGCTATAGGATGCATCCAAGTAAAGAGAGATGGACCACTGTGCACAGTCATTGCAAGAATATGTCCAGAACACAAAGTGCGGAGTAAAGTATACATTTTTACGGGTGGACATTGAGGAATCCAAGGAAGAAATTTCAATCATTCAATGTCGTGATAGCGTGAATAAATTTCTTGTTCGGTGTTTCAACCGATGTATTCGTACATTGTGGCACAAAACAACATCTATATCCCTTACTTAGATGCCATTTAAAGACATATCTAGAAACGCGAACACGTCAGAAACTAATTTCGCCGCATTTGTTACCACTGTAAGCATAAGGAAACGCCTGGGTCTAAATGTAAACAGCGAAAATGACGTCACAGGCCATTCGGTTGTTTTCGGAGTGTGCTCGGGAGCTTTCGTAACCTTCTACTTTCTTTAGCTTTTAAAACCGAAATTCATACAATTTGATAAGAAAATTTTTAGCCAATGCAATAAGTTCAAGTTTCTGAATCAGAATATCGATAGTCTGAAATACGTGGAAAATACCCAATTTAAGAGACAGTGATTGATAAAAATTGGTTACGCGAAGATCTTTCAATTTTATAAACAAAACAGTAAATAATAAACCATAAATTATTTAGAGGATATTCTCTGAGCCATGAATCAAATTGCTTTAAGTTTACGTTTCACCTAGATGCTGAATGATTTCCTGATTGTAAGTAAACTTAATGAATGGTTATTGAAATGTTTCAGGTCAACCGTTGGACTTATACGGTGATATTAGATAGTGAAAACTTTGGGTGAAGGGTTAAGAGTTTGTATTCCATAATTATAAAAGGGAAGACTCATATACTCATTATCTTCCGTTTTAAAATACATCACAGTTAAAGAGAGAAAGTTTGTAATGTCGGATATATTCAAATTGTAATTAGCCGGTGAAAGGGCACGGGAATGAACACTTATTAATCATTCCTAATGACGTTAATACTAAATGCGAAGCATCGGTGAAATGACGTCGCTGCGTCATTACACACTTGTCGAACAAGATGATATAATATATGCTCCTGTCAGTTGGTATTTGATTAATCATGCAGAGTTTCTTATCTTATTCTTAAAAGCGGGTTTCCACTTCTAAAGAGAGGGTAACATGATGGCTATATATGATTTTTCTCTTTTTTAATTGTAAAAACTACTTGGAATACATCTGCTATTTATTGTTCAACCCTTTATACTGCTGTGGACTAATGCTAATAGTAACTTTTAAGGGCTGAGGTTTATGTGGAATCGGAAGACTGGTTACGTTTGTACATACAAAGCGTCGTTTTTATTTCAATGCCTTACATGTTTGCTTATTTCATTATTCCTTCTATATTTTTTACATATTGTTATTTATTACTCTGTTTATTTTATTCTGATTTGGCCTTGATTTTTAAATGCGTCGAAATTTTTTTTGCAGTATTTTTTGCAATTTTAACGAGTTTATTTTGCGATAAATTTTGATTAGCCATGATTTCTCGCATAGGTTTAAAATTAGGCTGTGAGTTAAAGATACTGTTTTTTATAGTCTCTTATCAAATGGCCTTTTTTAAGTGGAATAAGTTAATCTCCAAGAAGGAATCCTCCTAGGTGAACTATGGGACGTAACGATCACGTCGCTTTCTATCGATCTAAGTATCGAGAGGCCGTATTAATCCTTGTAGTAACTGAATCATTTCCTTTTCCGTCTGCGTGGGAAATGACATCTTTTGGTAGTTGTACATATTCGCTTTCGCCGTGTAGGCGTTCACCCAGAGATTGGTGGCCTTCGGGGTGGGAATAATGACGTTTGCGGTCTCCAGCTTCAACGTACGCAGCAGGCCATATGTTCACATTGGGATCATTTCTCCAATCACCCATACTGAATCGTGATCTTGTTTTTTTTAAACCTTTTGCATGATTTTTTCTTTTGTTACTCTATGCTTCTGTGCACGATTTCCTCCACAAATGGCATGAAATTCCGTGTGAAAGTATTTCGTGGCGCCGGTTTTTTTATGTCGCTGCTCATACCTTTGCTTATAATTCCAAGGCACTCTTCCGTCGAAATACGTCTCATTTTTCGTTTTTTTCCAATTCCTTTTCCTTATTCCCGCACATATTCTTGTCTGGTGCCCTAATACCCCCTGCCACGCGCCCTTGCGGCGGTTCGCAGGGTAGTTTGTAGACATTGAATAGTTTACATGTGAATTTAATGGTGCAGAAATAATTAGATTATTGTAATTATTCCGCCATAATGCCAAATTTGTTATAGAGTCGGGTCGTGGGACTATGTATTTTATAATATTTCGATTACAAAACGGTGAGTTCTTGAATTACATCTGGAATATTACCACTTTAGCTGTGTCGAAGTGCAGTAGAAATAAATAATTTCATGCTACTTTGCAACAAGATGTGGAATTTATAAGTTGTCAAGGGTTGAATTTCAAAGTTTAATGGCAAATATCGTCATATATGTTGACTTGCATATGTTAGTGCACCGTTTTGTCTTGCTTGTTAGTTTTTAGCTGTCGATAATATGCACAGGTTATTGGGGGAAGTGTCATCCTATATGGGAAATCGAGTTTTTATATGCGCTGTAATTTAAATGAGAGAAAGTGACATATTGATAAGAAACGATTAGGTGAAATTGCTCGTTGTTGAAGACTGATCTTACCTATTATATTTTGGAAATATACTGCCAGTTATTTTCTTTTGTAAAGCTACCACCAGTTATTTTCTATGCTTGAAACTTCTCGGAGAAGATTTGAAGTTCCTAATTTCAATAATCTCAGAAATCAGGTTAAAGTATACGTTTGATTTAAATGTACTTTCGTCGTAGTATTCATTCGTTGGTGACACATTTCTTTTTCGATCTCGCCAGGAATGAATTTAATTAATTAGAATTGTAATGAAAACGGAAAATGAAATCAATGTTACATGCATTGTCGCTTGGAGAAGAGCATTTTTAGTGGTTTACGACGCAAAGGCCGACATCCTATGCGAACATTGGTCGGACTCAGTTTCAACTTTTCCCTGGTGTAAAAATCCCAGTATCCCATGTGTAGAAAGAATAAAAAAATTGTTCGAGTCACTTATTGCGGCGGAATACCCCATGATTTGATCTTTATTGAGCCAGAGAAAGTGATTTTTTGGCCAAAAAAGTTGCAATCGGATTACTGTGGAGCAAAATTGAAGGGAATATCGACAGTCGTCCCCCGAAAACCTCAAGTCAATGATGCTGGTGCATACTTTCGCATGTTTCCGAATTGCTGTGGTCATTTCCAATTTGTGGTGTCATTTTCAAAAGGAAATATCTCTTGTTGATGGTGGTTCACCTGCCCTGGGAAGTGCGAAGAAGGCAGTACAGGTGTTTGAAGTGAATGGACTGCACCCTTCCGCGGTAGACTTCCGAGGTAATTGTTAGACTTTATGAAACTTGAAACCAGAGTTAAAAACTTAGCTTCGTGGGAGAACTTTGGTTAACTTCTTTGTCACTTGTTCGGCGACACCTAAAAATATGATGAATGAATCAAAAATTATTCCAGCTTAATTTTGCCTTTCCTGATTGAGGCATGAAGTAGGGAGCTGAAGAAAAATTTTCAATGCACACAATATTTATTTTGAAAACAGAAATTGTTTTGGTGCTTATATTTTTCCTATTTTTCAGCTTGAGTTTTCCGTGCTTTGATTATAAATATCGTAATTGCTGAACACCATGATTTAATGCGCATTCTGAAAAAAAACTGCTTATCGATTGGATTGAGAGTTTTAGTTATCGATGATATAATCAAGGGTGAATTTCTCTTTAGGTTCTAAGCCTGTGTGGCTTTCCGGTCTTATCAATAAGTTTAATTCTAAATTGTCAGTATTTTCGTAGTTTTCGCAAATACCGTTTTTGTGTGATTGTCCACTTTGCCGCTGTTATTTTCGAGAAATCAGTCAGCTACAGCCCGTGCTTAAGTATGGCTGCCAATTGAACGCCTTGTGATGGAATTGCAATATAATGAAACAACTGTTCATAAAAACGAAATCATGATACAATCGAGGTGGAATTCTTGTGAAGAAATGGGGCTTGCATGGCGCTTGGAAATATTTATAGTTTGCACGACCTTGTGAGTGACCTTCGCTGGGCGATCTGGTCCCGTAATCTCCCTCCTCAGGTTGTCGACCAGCAGCCTCTCTCTTAGCTTTGGGCAATCGACTCCTTACGAACCAATGATGCTACGTCGGTTCTTGCCTCTTGCATTCCATGCATGACCGCAGTTCCATGGGAGAAACTTTAGTCTTTTTATTTATCCATAGTTTTGCTTCGCGGATCAGTTTTAGCTCTAAAATTTATCCGAAGGGGAATAGGAAAGCTAAAGTAAGACGCACGAAGCGTTGATAGGGCACAGTGTGGGAGGATAGGAAGCTGAGAAAAGTTGAGGGAAACGATAGAATGGAGTTGATGGACGGAGCAAGAATATTAAAGGAAAGGAGAGAGATACTGAAGGTCGTTTTGGAAGGTAGAATGCATGGGAAGAAACAGATTAAGGATAAGAATTTTGGATACTTTGGAGATAGGAGGGGACATGCCGAACTGAGGGAAGAGGCCGTGTGAGGAAGTAGAGAGACCCTTGAAAGAGTAATGGGAGGGTAGCAACGATCCATAAAAACGTAACTTGATCAGTAGAGCATAAAATAATAACAAAATATAGAATAATTGGCCGAGAAGTATTTTTACCTCACTCTTCATCGCCTAAGTCCTGGTTTAGAATGCCATTGGTGACGATGCTCTCATTGTTACTTGAATCCCTGGTTGTAAAACGTGATTGCAACTGTTAAAGTGGTTTACTCTTTTGGGTGCAGCGTTGAACTCCGAACTCCTTTCTGTTTGAAATAATTTCTCGCTTTGTACATTCCACACTTTTTTATTTTTACCGACCATGGTTTCGACATACATTGTCATTTTCAAAGTCTTGTGCAAAGAGAGAAATTATTTAATTTGTCGCGTTTCCACAAAGTTAAGCCTCAAACTGTAACTTATATCCTTTCTGTTTAATTAAGAATAGACCAATGTCTTGGTCTGGTGTCTCTCCGCCCCTAATAGCATGACTGCCGAGTCGGCCCCCTATCGAATCAGGCCCAAGCTCGGGTGACGGTCGTTGTCCTAGGAAATATGCTTTCTCCACGTTGAAAGTCTTTTGCTCGCTTACTTCCCTCGAAAAATAGACTAAGTTGACTAATAGATAAACCCATTTATTAACTTGCAATTAGCTCACCTCCAGTCACGCTCTGTTACTGCCTGGCTGAAGTCCACGCCCACATCATATTTTAATTGTGGCTACCATGCTGTTCAGCCGCCATCCGAATTAATTTCGGAGTCAGTGAGATGCCCGGGGCATTAATTTCGTCGGCGCGGGAGAGGCGCTAATTCCCTGTTTCTGTTTCGCGTGGGATCTCCCCGTAACTGACAGCTAGGTAGTTATTCAAATGAGACTCAACTAATGGAAACCTTTTCAGCCTCGTCAATTTGCATGTAGTTGGAATTTTGAGCTCGCTATCGACGGTTTCAGTGGCTGATTCAGAATCGGTGAGCACCTACAGTCCACCATTTGCGTTAATGTTGTTTCGACCCTGTGCTTATTTCTCACATGCTCAGAAAGTTTTACTTCACGTATTGTAAACCGTACGGGCAATGACGAAGCACAAAGTCAAAAGAAAATGGGTTATCGGCACCAATAGCACGAAGTTATTATAGAAATAAGGAACATAGTCTAATTTTGAGTTACTTTAGTTATTCCCTACTTTTTTAAACTAAGGGTAAAATTTTAGAAATAATATGAAGAACTCAGCTAAACTGACGTGCTCAAGTCGAAGGTGGGTGTCACAGGAGTGGGTTATTCCTCACTACTACCATTATTAATACCACTATGGCGAATGAAATTGATTGATTTAAGTTAGGGGGATCATATGCTTTCCCTAACCTCCTGGAGATTCTCAATAACACCCGCCAGTCAGAACATCTATCTCAGTTGATGAAATGTGGGAAGAATCTCTGTTGCATGAATGATGATCTTGTTTTGGGAACATGATGAATTTCATATTTATTATTCATTGAGACCCGATTGTGAATAATTGACTCGACAGAAAGCAGTGATTACTAAATGGCTGACTATATTTCTGATTCATGATGAAGATCTCTAGATAGTTTCAAATATGAACAGCTCCTTAGACGATTTCGATTTTGAAATGCGTTCTGAATTAGTGCCTCAAATAGATTTACAGAGTCCCACGTTTGCTCTACGGGTAAGGGAGCCGAAGTTACCAGCACATTGCTACTCTCTCCGCGATAGCACCAGTTAATTAATACTTAGTTCATATTATTTTTACAATGAGTAAACTGGAAAATAAACGTGGCTAGTACTGCTACAAGTCACTTCAAAATATTTCCGGGCATTTTCATTCGAGATGAGATCAAACGCGAGTGTGAATAATAAATAAATCTACCTGTATTTTTCTTATACTGGTAGTTTCTTACTTCAGTTTTTTCAGCTCTTCTGTCTAAAAAATCTCCTGATAATGTGCTTTGGTACGTAATGATATTCGGCTCGGCTTTGACTCAATGCCTTACGGTAAGGATCGCTTATCTTCAATCATGAAACCTTTTTCATGAGGGGAGCCTGCATTGTAGTGGCTTCGATTAAGCACAATAACAGTAGCAGAATGACGTGGTGGCATTATATATGTGACACATATTCATTCCGTGGGAATGCTCAGTCTTCATAGCCTACTTTTCTCTGGGAAGAAAGCTTACGAGATCATTTTTGCCTGTGAATGTCCCCGTTACACCCAATTTCTATTCCAGCCATGCATCTCTCGTCGAATCAAATTTTCCACGCATCCGATGGCCCTCCGACGGGACATAACTTATTTTAATGCACCCGCTTTTGAAATGTGGTTGCCGCTACCTATCAGATGCCTATTTTTTTCCTTTACGATCTCGTGTTTTTTCGATTGTACTGTTTAACTGAGTATACTGGAGATCGGTGTTTTTCATGTCCGATTCTCTCATTATCTGTTGAAGGAACGAAAGAAGTATTATTTGGATTTTGCTGCTTGGGGATTCCGAAATGCGGAATGCTCTTATACCATTGTTATTTTTATTCTCATCGAACCTCCATTTTCATCGGGAACCAGTGGCAAGATTTCTGAAAGAATTTTAAAATAGACTTAGCCCCCCTGAGTAGCATAGTTTTGAGACTCTACTATAAACTAGTTTTCCCTTAAGCTCTGTTATGTCATTTTTCTAAGCATTAAAGGCAGGTACCTACTTGATATGTAATACCTTACCTGAAGGTAAATATTTGCTTACTTAATAACTCTTGCCCACTGCAGCCAACGGGTTGACGGCTGTAACCGGTTAGAATAGTGGGAATTGTCGTTATATTCATATGGCAATGTAGTAATGGAATTAATATCTAGGTAACAATGATAGTGCTTATACTATGGTAATGTTTACGCGATATCTTCATACTGCCCCGCGAGCCGCCAACGTGGGTGGAAAGAACCCTTGTACCTATCGGCTCGGCAGTGTCTCCTATTTTGTCGCTTTTGTCAGCTGTATAGCGCGGGGTTAAAATAATATCCTCCGTGTCGTTCTAAAACTCGCTTGATCTGAATTTTTTCAGTATTTGCTTTACCGCTAGATGCTTCCATCCGGAATGAAATTGTTTTGCTCACGTTGAGTCGGTTGAACTCCATGACTACTCTAGTTTTTAGTATTTTCCTAGAATTTTAGCCGCGTACTTGTCCGTCAATTTTTATCCCTCACTCCTTTGCCTCTTCGCCCTCTTAGTCTTCCCACAGAATTAAGCCCCCAAACATTGGCATTTTTTTCCCTCCGCGCCGAAGCCACTCAGACCGAAACAGAGGCCATACAATTCCCCCGAGCAGTCCCACGAAATACTCTCCAGGTATGTATGTATATTGTCTGGCGCGCTCGCTCTTCCTTCCGCCTTGGACGCGTCCCCGTCGACACAGTGCACACATTAATCGCGTGATATCAATGGGGAATCAACTAGGCCAAAGATGCGGAAGCTGCGACCCACGGTGTCACGAATTGGTTTGCCCGGCGAGGGAAAAAAGTATTCTTTTTAATGGCCCTCTAAAGAAGACACACATAGCAATACAATTTGTCCGCATATGCTTTTGCATGTTTTTTTGATCGGCAATAGTAATTTAACTCCGGATAAATGAAGAAGTTTGCAGAAGAGTTGAAGAGGAAGCGACAATAAAGAACATTATATAGAAAAGAAGAATCTGATGGATTGCAGAAGCTGAAGCACAATGGGTTGTGAAGAATGTAACTGAAGGAAAAATGGAGGTAAAAGTCCCAAGAGGAAGGCCAAATGACGAATACATGTACCAAGTGAAGAGGAAAGTACGTAAAAAAGAACTACTAGGGAGTAAGGGAACTAGGATTAGATAGGGAAGGATGAAGGGTTGAAGTCAACCAATTTTGGGGATTGAACGACCAACGATGAATAATAATTCCACCTCTATTGTAAGCGAATTTAAGACTGTTCAGTTCTTTCTTACAATTATCTCATTATACCCTACACAAACATCCATCCCGAGGATGGGGAGAAACCCACCTAGGTGGGACTTGAACCTGGGATTTTAACATTAGCGGGCGAGTACTTTACCCCGCCGCCACCGAGGCCGGCGGGGTAAAGCGAGCAAAGTGGGATTATTAAATCCCTAGGAACTAAAAATTGAATGGGAGTCAGCCGACTACGAATGTACAATACTCGTTGAGAAAAAATCCCCTTATAACGGGTTCGAATCCTAATCCAGGCGAATGATTTTACCACGGTGAACTTCGTACACTCGTTGGTGGCATAAGTTGGCAAGCCTTTGAATTGCACTTAGTTTATGGGCTGGTTAAGGTGTTTGGAGCGATTTTTGTCTACACTGTACAGATTTGCGTGAAACTTTGCAAACGTGTTCTCAGAAGTGGTATCTAGGGATAAAAGTGGAAAAATTTCATTTTAACCGCTTAGTTATTTTGGAAATCCAAAGGCCTGTAACACCTATCCTTATGGTACATTGGATATTTTTCGTAATAAGTCGTTTACATGTGTCAGGATTTTTTTCTAAACGCGAAATAATGCATTTCATATTTATTTAATGGTTGCTGACAAAAATCAAGATGTCATACGGAGTCAAAGATTCGGAAAACCTATCCAAGTGTAACGTTTGCCTTAATTTCAAATACCGCTCCGAAAACTCACGTGATAACATGCTTTAATATAGGCAAAAAAATGTGAAATATGATCCTTGTATCATTTCGATTACTGCATGCATAGTGAGTTCCACCGCATAAACATATGTACATACTTAAATTTAACGTGGCTCTAGTGTGTTTTCGGCTTTCGAAAAACTATTAAAATGTGCCCTCAATGGACCACAATTACCGCTCCAGCCACCTTATGAATTCAAACTGGAACCCTCAGGATTAAAGGCCAGTACTGTAGCCACCGAATCAACTTGATATTCGTATAATTCCTTTCCAATTCTTCTTTCCGGCGATTCCTTTTATTTTGAAGGAATCAAGTTGCTGACTTTAATAACGGCTTTCATAACTCACTTCCTGTCAGTCAGCTCTCGGAATTCTACGTGTGTCATAATCATTAGAATTCCCTGTTACTTTTCCGATATTTCGATTACTTGCTGCCTGTTTTTGTTGACCAATTAATGAGGCATTCTGCGCCATAATGCGATGTGGGCGTTTGATCTCTAAAAGAAAACAGCATCTTAAATAATTAATTATTGGATAAAAGTTTTTAAAGAAAATTTATGAGTGTTGGCCCATCCTTTCTCGGAAGTGATCGGGATTAGAGTGAATTGATGAAGCCGCTGTATCCGCTTCGGCATTCAGCCGTTCCGATGCATTGAGTCACCTTGCGTTGAGTCGTTCCTTTTCCGGAGACATGATTTCCCTTGGCACCCGGAATCCATTAGCAAGCTTGCGTTTCTTTTCCCTCGACACTCTTTGCACCTCTTTGCGAGTCCACTCGTGATCTTCGTACGCGTGAGCGATCTTGGAACGTTGCTGAAAACACGTGTGTAATTTCTGTTCCCCGCGTGAGTGCACGGTATTACCTGGCAATAGTTGGCAAATGTTTTCCCCTTGAAAATGTGATACATAAATCTCTTAACGCACTGTTTTATGTGCTGTTACGTGATGCTCTCACATTATTGGGCAAATTATGAAAGAAAGCTGTCTCCTGAAAACTATAATGGATGGAAGAACGAACGGAAAGAATTATCGAGGTATATGAAGGATAGGATGCCATCAAATTCTGAAGGATGTCAAAGTGAGGAGTTAACTTTGACAAATGGTGCCGAAAGTACAAGTAGTTTCGCATGTGAAATCTCCTTACACGTACTTAAAGTATCAGTTTATTTAGTCAAACAGAGACTAAAATTATGATAGCGTGTTTAATGGCTTTTGCATACCTGGTGGCGAGTCATTCCTGACCACATACCCTCGGGGTGGCTTACAGGGTATCTCGTGGATGTAGGTGAAGAAATAAAGCGGTTACCAATTGGGAACATGGGGTCGGGAGCTTTGGCAAACCAATCTTCAGAAACACACCGATTCATAAATATAAAAGGTGCCAAATACTCGAAGAGGTAGATAGGAATGCTGTAAATGTTTCGAGAAAACATAAACCACGTACCTAAGTGTTTGTTCAAATGTGTTCCCTATCCCTTTCCCAAATCCCTATCAACGTCTGTGCTTGGATATAATATGTGTATCTCTTCATGCCGTGCTCATTATTTAATGTTATTTCCGCACGATCTTTGCGGTAACGGTAAAGAATATAGAAGAAACTAGCAAGAATGCAAGGTCGCATTTTAATTGCATTTAAGTATAAATAGACCTTTGTTGTTCGCCGAGCTTGACAGCTTATGATTTAGTAAGCCTTGCAATTAATAACATTGATGGCGCCATGCCTGAAAAACGGACAAAATTTGTTCTTTTCGGTATGGATAAACTTAGAAAGTTCCACTATTCTGGAATAACTGTTGATTTACAAGATGAATGCCTTCCTACTTAAGTTCTATTGATTACCTGATAAGAAATCCTCATACATATGCACTCTTGTTGACCTTAACTGTATGCGTTGGATATGCGAGAACGGCGTTAAGTCCCTGAGTCAAGGAAGAAATCCCAGGGGCATATTATGCTGTTGCACTTAACGGGTCATAAAACGTGTCTCCCGTCTTAAGTTACTTCCGAGCGATTCCTGGTTCCGCGTGAGGTCTAATGCCGGGGTCATTTCCCATACGTCTCCCCCTTCTTCGGATCGCGCAAGGGTGTCTCGGAGGGATGCCGGGGAAATTGCCGACTCTTTGTGTGTGCATCTTCGTGCGCCCTCGGGGAAGCTGCCCCGCCCCTGCCCACGCACCGCACCCCTCGGCGGTGCAGTCAGTCACGCCGAGGCACGTGATCACGCTTGGTGCCCTGCGGTTGGCATGCTCGGTCTTTCTGTATCCCGCAGTCTCTTGCTTGCCGGCGAGCCGTTGCGGAATTCCATCCACCTGTGCGAATGCGACGTTCATTCTACCTCTTGCTTTATTTGGATTCCTTGCCGTTTTGTTGTAGTAGGTACTGCCGTAGTGGACGCGGCAGTGGCTTTAGCGTAGTCACCCCCTGTGGGGAAAGCGTATAAGAGAAATCCACAATGAAAAATCTATTCACCTGGGCTGGGCTGGGGTACGATCTCAGCTCTCCCTAATTCAAGTATTTCAAGGCGGCCTCTTCCGCTGTGTATTTCATGAAATCTCCGAAGGAAGGAGACGATCTTACATGTTACCGTGCATGCGATGGTAGTTGCTCGATGTAGCGTAGGGAGGAGCGGTCACCTTTGTTGACATTAATACTTTAAGCTAGTGACGCGTCGATTTTTATGGGTGGTATAATTTTCATTGCTTGAGTCTAACTTATGATTTAATATTTATTTAGCTTCACCCTAATTCGATATTTTAGGGCTAAGCTTTGTGAAAGCTCATGATGTTAACAAACAGAGTCTTTAGAATTAATGTCACAGGTTTTTTATTGAGGTAACGACTGGATTCGTCTAGTTGTCGATATCTTCATGTGACTTGAGTCACCAAAATATCTAGAGTTTCGATAGTGAGGGTATCGGGATGGTGTGGTGGATGGAGTACTGGCTTCCCATTACGTTGTCCCTGGTCCGAATCTCGACACTGTCAGAGATGTTTTAGAGCCATCCTTACTTGGGCGCTATGTAGAGAGAACCTCAAGTGAGTAGTACTTCGTCCGTCGGAAGGGACGGAGAACTGTGGGCCCCTTGGCGTCTTTCGTTAAGTGAAGGCTAATGCCGATGCTGGGTTTCTCTCCACCCTTCCCTCATTCCTCAAATTATCCTTCCCTTACCTATCTACCTATTATAAATGGCGCAAATGACCTCGGCTTAAGAATATCTCCCCAAATAACCAAATAAAGCTTTGAGAGTGAATCCAAGTTTCTTTATGTTAATTTAAAATCAATTGTGATTGTTAAAATTTTTCTAAGAAATCGTAAGTGGGTGTTTACCATTAGTTTATTGTCTACTTTTACGCGTGTTAATCAGTGTGGTGTCGAAAATTCTCCTATCAACGGTACCGTGGCAACAGATAACGGCAGAGCTCACGGCTCAGGGTTTTCAGCTGTCCTTATCACTCCAAATCATCAAGAGAGATATTAATATATGTTTTCGATGAATGTGTTCACGACTAGCTTGGCCAGGGAGCTATAAATATATGTTTTGGTAAAACTTGGGGAGTTAAACATTCGATAAAAACTCGTGACAGCCTGGGAAATCTGCAAATAATTATAATTGTATCTGCACTCTAGTGTACGGTATAAGTGAAAACGATTTCATTTCTACTCTTTTACGTGAAACTAATATTTAAAGTCCTTAATAATGCGCTCGTTATCTGTCACGTCCGTCGTTTGGTTCTTAGCAAATATTATATCTGTTAATCATGAGATGCTGATTGTCCTTGAAAACTATTATCCCTAAAAAAATCGATTGAAAAAAATCCTTCGGGTTGATCACAATAGGATTGAAAGATAAAAACAGTATCTTTTAAAAAAATTGACAATGCCTCATATCAGTGAGCATCTAATAGCTTGCCGCATTGATCCTCGTTCACTACGCAAAACTTTTTCGAATTTTTGGAACAATTTATTTTAGGAGAGGATATGGTTCGTTCGTCTGTAGTTTCTAACACTCCTCGGCGTTTCCCTTCATTGGCGGCTTCCCTTCGATTGGCGTGAAGTGGTACGCAACAGCCTCGTTCCCTTCCTTTTGCCGCAGCTTTAATTCTTTCATTTCTCTCTCCTCTTCCCCCCTCCCGGCCTCCCCCTCTTAGCAGCCCGTTCTACATTACTACGCTAACTGCCAGATGGAGCGAGGGCTCCCCTTCTCCCGCCGCCAAAGCTAACGCCGTGTCACGCCGCTCAGGAAGTTCAAACATTCGCCTTCCTCTTTTTTATGTCTGCCTCCTTCCCGCTTCCCACCCACCCCCTCCCTGCCATCAACCACCCCTTTCCTCTTCCTCAGAACACTTCCTCTTGCCTCGCGAAACCTTTTGTTGAGTGTGCGGGAAAAAGTAAGGTCTTCGGGGTTGGATCCGGCCCGGCGTGCCATCATGTACCTACTGTCTGCCCTCTCACAAACCTGTTTACGAATCGCTCAGAAGCTACGTATGTGAGTGCATTTCTCCGATCGCTGAAAAAGATTTTTCTTCCGTTCGGTGAGAAATTGTCTTCTTATACGAGCAATACTCAACATTAAGTACGCTCAAGGGTATCAAGCGGTACTTAGTGGAGTTTTTAATTTTCCTAAATAAAGACTTGGTATTTACTCTCGATGATATTAAGTCGACCGTCATCTAATCAATATCTTGATGATAACGCGATAGTGTCCAGCTCGCGGTTGCGTTACAATTTCCATTCCATTGACATTCCCCGTATTTGTTGCTCGAAAAAAATTACATAAGTACGAAAATTTGCTGGACACATTACTTTTATTTCAATGTATAAAATCGAAATGAATCCGGCATATCTGAAATATATTGCTTGAAGTCTCGGAGTACGTTTAGCTCTCCGTGGCGGCTCTTTACAGGTACATGCTCAAATGCTTATGTGGTAAACAATTCATTTACATCTCAAGGGCATATTTGTTTTGGAGTACTCATTGACGCCTGTGTTCACGCTCCAGTTCCAGTAAATAAACATGATTGGAAACATAAAACTTTTCCAATATCACATTTTGAAACAGATAGCAACCACTCTAACACTTTTTTGTGGATTCTTACTCCGTCGCTGTTAGTTTCTTTAAACACTCGACTCGCCTGTGATTAGTTGTTTGATCTCAAAATTGAATGGAAAATATTACACTTCTGTTCTCAGTGCCAAAACAAATTTCGACGCTGCCGTCATGTGGGCGTAGGTCTTTCGTACATTACTAATGTTTAATTCTCGCTGAATTCAGTTTGATTTTCAGTGCTGAAACAAGTATCATGCTATGCGTCCCTAAAGGGTGGAAAATTGGCTCGTCGAGGAAAAAAGTTTCAATCCATGGTCCATTTTCCTGCTATTTTTCTTCCTTGCGTCCACGTGGAAGAGTTGCATACCCACGCTAATGCTACGGCAAGGTTACACGCCATCCATTGTTCCCAAGGTAAGGGAAACGAACACTTCCCGTAGGTTATTCATAGGCATATCCGTTACATCAGTGGCCGTTGAAAGGTAATTTTGTTATGAACACGATTATTCTCTTACCCATGTGTTTTCCGCACGACTTTTGCACGTTTTAACGCCTCAAGTAAAGCGGCTCCATAATCAGTTGCGTAATTTCAAGCATTTAGCGCTACATACAAGTTATATCAAAATATTTCTAAATTGCATCGAACTAGTTGCAGTAGCAGGGTCCGGATGATTTTAACAGCAATGACGGTCATGTCTGCAGGCAAGATAGATTCAGCCATCCTGATAGTCGTGTTAGATATGAAGTCACTCTTTAAATCGCGTGATCCGAATTTTTCAATTGATATTAGCAGAACGTGTGTTTAGCGGTTCCCAAACTACTCCTTCCATAAGGAATATTACGTTCTCAGTTCGCTCGTAGCAGTTTTTTTTACGAAGCTTGCGCCATTCATTTGTATTTGAATTCGCGTATGAAGTCTTCCTGCGCTTATGACTAAATGATCTTTACTGTCGTTTTACTGCTTGAATCCTCTCCTCATTGTTCACCGTCACGCTGAAGCAAAAGACATCCGTGATGACGTTATGTTGCTCTTGCAGAAGCACTTCCTCCGATTATGATACAGGACATTGTTTACCTAGTGTGATTACCTTCGGATGGAAGTGTCCTCAGGACGTCGACCTGAAGTCCCAGAGGGAGTGCTAGCGAAGCCGTAGCCATCCAAGCCAACGGACTTAACAGGAAGTCCACACACAGACTGAGATTCGCAAAACAAATCCGCCGAAATTTACGGACAAATATCATGCAAATAGTTTTAGCTTAGTTTACTGAATAGATTTCATCATAAAACGAGTCCTTTATGGTATAAATTGGCAAAAACTAAAAAAAGTCAAAAATTTCTCGATTTTTTCCGATTTTAACAAGGTTGCGTTCGGCGCTCGAGGTCGCAAACTTGGGTTATTCACTGGGGCAGCATCATAAACAAGTCAGCAAAAAATAAGAACTACCGAATTTAACGCAAGGTCTGATGCATAAGGTTACTGGACTATTTCAAGAGGCAGAATTTTCAGAACAGAAAGGGAACTTAACCATAGTCACAGTAGTGGGATGAGACGGGTTAGATTGAAAAAATTACAGCCAGTTTTTTTTGTTGGTCCGAAACTCTGTATCTCAAAACATTGAGTTGAAAAGGTGGAAAATTTATACTCAACAAGCTTTGTTTAGTATTTTAGATTAAAGTGTTTGCACTTGTGAAAAATGCAAGTTAAAATGACCAACTTCTACAGTTGAGGAGTGCCGTTGACATGCGAGGATACTGGGAACGCATATATTTGTTTCTTATCTACCGTGGCGTCATGGATTGCCGGACGTATTCCACTTCACCTCTTTGTGTCGCAGTGCCGAAATGCTTGACGGAAGGAGACTCAAGGTAGTTCGAGCGATGTATCACTACTAATAAAATTCAGTTAATATGGCCCCATAATATAGTTAAGGACCTTCTCTTTAGCTCTTCTTATTTTACGTAAAGAAAATAAAAATACTTAGTATATTCCACACAATTTATTGTGTGGAAAATACAAAGTATTTTTATTTTGTTTTTGCAATATGCAGTTCTACCAAGTCACGCCTAAAGCTGTGCAGTTTATTCTTATTTTAGTTAAACCAAAATATCACCCACTTACCGCACTACTTTTCGAGATATTAGCAACAAAATAGAAGCGTTGTCCTTAACATTAAGTACGCCTGTGCACATCAAAGAAACATTATTTAAAAAATGAAGTTCTGACGTACAGACTGCCTAAGAAATGTAACGATTTCTAGTTCTTTTGTGTTTTCAGTATTTATAAAAAATGAATATATCTCTCTACGGTAATTTATATAAAGTAGCTAAAAAACTCTCCGGTTTTGAAGACGTTTTTTCACTTTTGGGCTGGAAACAAAAAGTTAAAGCCTCAAATTGCGTAGTTAATTACTGAGACGTATGTAAAAAAAATACGAAGTATGTGCTTCATTAATGATGACATATTTACTTCATGCTTCTCACTACAGCTTAATGTTTTAATCAAAATTCAACTATGGGGTCTGTTATGACTAGAAAACAATCAAACTACCTAAACAGAAGAACATCAGTGTATATTCCTGCGAGAATAACGTCGGTTCTCTAAGGGGCATTGTTTTGACCTTTGGATCTTCAGCTCAGGTGGCGTGATAAAGGTCATTTTTTGAAAGTAAAGGCACTGTGATGGAAATGATCCAGCCCAGAGGTTTTTAGAGAGTGTAGCAATGAATAATTTTAATGATCTTCGGTATTACTCTCATCTTATTTTGATTTACTCAATTTCTACCTCTCTCATTTGGAATATAATCCCGTTGCGGAATCGGAGATGATTTTTTTTGCGCAGCAGGTGGTGTACCCTTTGGGTGCTAAATAAAGTTTCGTAATTTGATTCACCTTTGAAAGGAAGCGAAACTTTTACAGCGCTCACTCTTATTCCCTGTCGAGCGTAATGTGATGACTGCTGTTGAATATCACTGGTATTACTCTCCTCCATTTTAAGAGAAAGTAATTTCACGGGATATTTCAAGGTAATAAATCACTATAAGTTACTGAGGACGCATAGTATAAAGCCTGGACCAGGTTATAGCTGGTCTTCAGGGTGTACATTTAATAGGAAAAATAAAATCAGATGGTATGTGAATTCAGATTCCTTGCCGGATAAGGCGTAGTAAAATTCTTATTTTTAATTTGCGTGATGTTTTATGGATACAATCAGATGTAAAGATAAATTTATATTTTTTCACTATATTGCCCGTTCCATTACACATTCTAGTTATCCTTTTACCTAAGATTAATTTTGTACTGTTCTTTATAATGGTGATAATTTTTCATGGGTTAGAGTTTATTAGTTTTAGCGAAGCTTGAAATATTTCTTATTAATTGCGGCACTTATTTCAAACTAGGGCCTGGTACTCACATTCTATAGACTTTTCATTTCTGCTCTTAATGAATTATTTTTAAACTGCACCAGTCTTAGAGTACTTTTAAATGCATCTAATGGTGATTGTATTTAATTATGTTGCTTTTTGTGCTTTATAGTGTTTTTTGCTGTTATCTTCGCATGCGATTCGTCGTTCTTCTTTCCTCGGGTCATGAGAAATCGATTTAGGGCGCTTAAAAAGTTAGACTATTTCCTTTAAAATGGCTCTAATAGTGGTGTACAAGAAAATTTTAAGAGTGTATTTTCGGTTCGGCTCGGGTTTTTTGTATTAACAATTAAAATATTGGCCGCAAAGCGTATGCTAGACCTCATTTCATCTATTTTTTTGCTTCACTAGCCTTTCTCATTAGACAGGACTGTCATAAGTCATCACCAAGAAACATGCAATCAAAATAACTTTTTGGTCAGTCACAATAATGCATGAAAATGTTGCTCTCTAGCGAAGAAGTGGGGGAGTTTTTTTCAAGTGGACAATGAAGGGTTTTTTTATTAGTTCTAAAAATACCCGACACCTTATTATATCCGTGGACTTCGCAAGAGAAAGCCTGCGGATAAAGGGGTTTCAAACGCGTGAAAAAATACGTCCTTTCGTGCCCGTAATGGCCGACTCATCCCTCTGGGAAGGAATGACAGTGCTTTTTCTAGCCGAGGAGCGGAAGGTTACAATTATAATCCGAACTGCGGGTTGTGATCCGAACAGGAGCGGTTTCTTCTTCTGGCCGGCGAAAACCTCGACTACGAAGTGTTTCTCCGTTCTAGATAAACTTCCAGCGGATGGCTTTCCTCGATCGCGTCTAAGTTTTCACTCGCGCGAGAAAGTTGCATCGACCTCCCTCATGCAAGACATAGTCACCTGTGGCGATGAACGGTGAACATTGCGTTGTAAATTATCAGAGGAGATGAGGCTTCCTGGACCTGGAATCGAGCCGCGGACGTTAAGGCTTTCCTGGTCAATGCGGTGACCACTACGCTACCCAGAATTTATCAAATCTAAGGAGATTTTTTGGAGGATCTATAGGATTCTCCTTTTTGCTTCCTCTTTCGTAAACCTGAAAGTGGTTGGATTCCCGGTCTAGCACCCCTTTTTTCCTGTGGCGATCTCCAACGCATTTTTGGCAATGGCTGGTGACAGTAATGGAATGATACCCCTTGTAATGTATTTTGACATCCTCTACAATCTATCCTCCTGTGCAGTGGTTTCTTGAAGCGCAACAGTTAAACGAGTGTCATCTGACGATTAAGGTAGGTTTTGATGGGAAAGGACTATACTAGTCTGATGCAGGCACAGGTCCGAATCTCCTTACGCGATGTCATTCTTCAGCTCGGCTTACGCCCTATCATCGTCCCGTCCGTAAATCCCATTCTCTTTCTTCCCCTTCCCAGCTTATCCAACACCCTCCCTTATACCACGGCCTACAGCTTCCCCTCGCTCCGCATCAACCGTTCCAACAACCACCTACTCTGTCTCCTCCCAATCTCCTCCAGCAGTTTCCTCTCCACACCCACCATGCCAAACACTTTCGTATGTCTTCCTTTTCTTCTATTGCACTGCATTCTCCATTCCCACTTATGAAATCCCTGCAGCCTATTCTCATCTTCTTTCCTCTAAGTCCATGATTCTGCACTGTGTAACACATTACACCTTTTCCTATACACCCTCAAAAATTGTCTCTGGCAATGGGAATCCTGGATATTGTAGTGATCTACACTTTGCCCCGGAAAGCCAAAGATCCGTAGATCGAGGCTGTGTCACAAGCCTCGAGGCTGAATCTTTCCCATACCCTGCCGTTACGTCGTGTGTTACTTTATTCAAAAGCAATTTTTTTTACATTGAAGACAACGCTTGAGGTCGAGGGTATAAATTTCACCACGCCGCGGAAATTCACTGATGCGAAAATATCTTGGGGTCGACCAAGAAAATTACTTTCGCGTTTGCTGACTGCGCTGAGATGGCCTCGAGATATTATTGCCGCAGCGATCCGTGGACCCATCGCGTGACGAAGGTGTTGTTTCTTTTGAGTAATAAAGACTAATTATTTCTAGATTTGATGTGGATCGTGGCGTTATTCCTAAACTATTATTGTAATTCCAAATATGGTCGTAAAAGTAACCTGTCTCTCCGACATTGTTTTCTGTGACTTAACAAGGTATCAGAGCGATAGCCATCTTTTGTCATCCACAGTCGTGGTACATCAGCCCTTCACTTGATGTGGTAGTGAGGACTTACTTTACCGGAGCATCGTCTGTTTGAAAGGACGAAGGCGTATTTCCCGCGGAAGTTGCCTGTGCGCAGCATGTCGATGAGTGGTAGGACGTTCTAATGCCTATTATTCTTGTTTGCATGAAGGAGTTATTGATATATCCGCTTAAGTAACATACCTATTTGTACGTTTCTGACATATTGTGTGGATTCCTGCAGTTTCTCAATGGATATACCCCGAAGCACCTCGAAATTCATGTGATTGAAGATAATTGTGATTTTTTACTTAACTATCGGGTGCACATATTGCTGTTGTTCTCCGAAAATGCCTTCTTAAACAATAAATCATGCGCCTTAGCATATATGTCATAATGATCTCAGGATGATCTTTCTTTGTATGATCTAGATAGTGAGAGATCACATCACTGAATAAATGTATAATACATTTTCTTGAAACACAAATCCTTTAACATATTTTTGACATCTTTGCCGAATGCTCTTACTGTTTTTCTGCTATTTTATTGGCTAATCAATCTCTGCCGCATCTTATTTTAATTCTCCTTTCAGTCCATCTAATAAGCATCTGGAGCGTGCTTAGAGTTGAATTTTGTCGTTTATGTAGCTGTATGTGATATCTCGTTATGCGGATAGTGCAGTGTAATCTCCCTTCATTACAAACTTAAGAGGTAGTATGTGCGGTGCTCTGTCGGTATGTACTGTTATCATGCGTTTCCAATCATGTAATCGCAGATACTTAACCCTGATAACTACCCAGATACCTACCCTGTTATGTATTCCTCTAGAAAAAATCCGTAAATCTGTGTAATCACAGCTCACCCACCATTCTATTTAATGAAGTTAATGGAACACTCGGGGCTAATTTTACTTCATTAAATTTTCTTATTCTTATATTGTTCCCTCCATTCGGTCTAGAATCCGTGGCCAAAGCTTTAAATCATTTCCGAGTGAATTTGTCTCTTGCCTTCGTAATTGGGATGCGTAGTGAGGGAACACATAAAAGCTTGATTGATAGTCTAATTATTAACTTTAGCTTTTGAGTAACTATTCCCTTAGCTATTTTCCATTAACGTAAAATGATAAAAAATTCATCATGAAAGTCATTTGAGAAACAGAAGTTTTTGAGCATTGATTAAATATGGGGACTAGGATCCCAGGCACAATCCTAGACTCGGGTCTTATCTCACTGACGATCCGGTGTTTGTATAGGTTCAGTCCTTATTCAAACAAAAGAGATGAGTGTGTATAGAATTCTCTAGAGACCAGGAAGACATCAGTCATTGCCAAAAACAGATCGTGAGGGTAGACAACATTGAAGAGGGCCGGGAGATAAATGGTTGGGTAGTGCTATTTCAGGAACCAATATGCCTCAGGTGGTGTGTGCGTTGTTGGGTTCGTAGATACGTGGAAAATGGTCGCTGTTCGTTGCCAATGACTTGGAGACTGATGCTGGCGATGGAGTCCAGCGTTATTATTCTCATCATGCGTATCTCGTTTTATTTTTTTGCTCCTAGGGTTAAATGTGTTTTATTGTACTTTCATTGGTTTTTCTTATTGAATTTTATTATTCCAGAAAAGTCTCTGTACGGGATGGTACTACTAAATGAATCCTCAAGTAAGCAGTCCACTTATGGATTGGCTTTGGTATTCAATTATTTTAGTGTAGCAGTTTTAGTATTGGTTGAAATTAGGAAATATCAAATATTTACAGCTTAGAGCAAGCTTTGTCCAAGGAATATTTCATGTCGCGATACTTATGAAACTGAAGAAATTAAAAAGCGGTCCGTTACTATGCTCCTAGGCGCAGAAATTTCCTTAAAACTATCGAACTTTATTTTTTTATGTTTAGCCTGCCAGTTCAAGTAGTAAGCATATATCACGGTTAAATAGGAAAATATAGGTATGTGTATAAAAAATGGGTATGTATATAAATGAAGTGAAAAGTTCTCATTTGTGGCCTATAACTTGAGGTTACTTCAAATTCTATAATAGGCTAGGCTAATTATGCTCGTAATTTTCAGTGTTTGATGGGAAAATTAGTTTTGTAAAAGCGTTAAAATTGTTGTTATAAATGAAATTGTTATGAAAACTAGAACATTCTTCCTCTCTTATTATCTAAATTTCCTCGAATTGGCGAATAGTTTTTCTATTCGAACTTTTATATCGTTCCCAATAAATATATTTTAAAATCTTTAAGCGCTGCTTTCTTTTGCGATAAATGTTCATCATTTTGTCGCAAAAGAATTCAGATTCTCGATATTGATTCATTATAAGCTGTTAAAGAAACGCAATAGTTTTATTGTGACGGTGAGAAATATGCTTAAAACGACATGCCTTAGTGATAACATTTCTCCGTGGTCGCAGTCATCGTCTTTTGCCAGCAAGTCTCCATCCGTGCTGTCGGCTGATTCGAAATGTGGAGAAAACGTGCGGCCCCTTTGTTGCTGATCTAGTAACCTCCTGTTTATTTCATGTTGCGCCTAACTCATTCGTAATTGTAAATTATCGAAGGTTGTTAAGAGACGCCGAGAAGAGCGTTCGGTCGAAATACGCCCTTATGTGGACTTGTCGTGCGCCCTCGTTTTTTCCGTTCATTTCTAGTGTTGAAATTGTACCCAATATTACCTTCAACTCATTTTTTTTGTCATGGCCATTGCGCTTCCATATTCTTTGCGTCTCGCTTGGGTCAATAAGAAGACAAATAGCGAGCTGTCCCTACTATGGCCTTCGTTGAATGCCTTACTTGGTAGGTCGTTTTGAGCGTCCTGCCAATGGAAAATAATTTTGTGATTCACCATAAGACTTTCGGTGTCAATATCGCAGTGTGTTTCTCCCTGAGCAATGGTTAATGTGAGGGGTAGGTCAAGTGAAGACGGTTAAGAGGTTTAGAGTTGTTGAATATATTACTCGCCCGAGACAGCTAAGCTCAAATGCGTGATGTAAGCCTCACTGTGAACTAAATTGTCGTAAGATGCTGGTGTATCTTAAATTGTAATCTGAATGTTTCAGTTTTTGTTCAAAGCTATTCGTAAAAATTGTTTGCATTGTTAGCTCTGAATTATCAATACCTGAAGAAGCTTTCAGGTATCGCTGTTTGATTCATTTTGTCCCAACGTTTCTCTACGTCTTCTGGTAGCGTCTTCGTTAAGAATCTCTCATTCTCCTGAGAATGTTCTCACTTTGGGGAAAAATGAACCAGAATTAGCAATACCCGAAAGCTTCCTAGGATATTGATGAAAAGGAACTGTAAAACCTACAAACCAAAATCAATGCCGAATTATTAACTTGAGTATTGTATTTCGACTGTCAAATCGCTGAATATCTTGTACGTTGGTATTGTTGAGCAGAATATTGGGTACATTTTTTCTTGTCTATTGGTTTTTCTTAACGCCTCATTCCCTGAGGTTAATATTTTGGTGTATTTTTTAATTTCCAGAGTAAAATTGTTAGCCATGTGCCGTGAATTATGGTTTGTGGCAGTTTCGACCAGCTTCTTAGAATTTACTTCAGCCTCCCGTAAGGAATTTCGTGGAAATCCATAGCCGGTTAATTCGAGGGATAAGGAAGTGAGTGGGAAGTGCTGAAAGGCACGAAGGTGGGTAATTAGATTTTGCGATAAGGGTTTCCAAACTTTTCCCTCTCGCCCGGGGGCGCCATCTTAGAATTTGTTACACTACGTTGAGCAATCCCAGGCTGTCTTCATGAGGTGACCGTTAACCGCTGAAATATTTTCGAGAAAAGCTTAGACAAAAAAGGACGTTTTACCGGAGAAACTGGTTTACTTAATTATAAAAGCCCAGATGAGCATTTAAACAAAGGTTTCCTTTTTTTGTTTTTCATTCGGACGCAACCCTCAGTGCAATTAATTATCGCGGTGGCTCGTTTGCTCAGCGTGGCCGTTTGGTCGTTTTCAAAGTTTCCATCCCGTGGCTCTAATGGCGTGGGCATTTCTTTTTTCTAATTGTTGGTCCTCATTTGTTTGAACGTTCGCCGTCCCACATTAATTGCCGTCGCCCTTCGGATGGGGTCGGCTGCCCACCACGCAGCTGATTCTTGTGGGGATGAACTCTTGACCCGTGTCGGCGACGGACCAAAACTTCTCTTCGCGTGTCTCCTTCGTTGAAGCTCGGCTCTCTTGACCGTGCGTCCGCCACTTCGCATCTTCTGTCGTGCCCACGTACTTCTTGCAGTCCCGGCCGACGTGCCTTGACACGATTTTCCCTCCCGGCACCTTCTGGGCGATGTGACTGGGAAGATTTACTGCAAACCCGCGATTGTGTGTTTCCGCTGCATTTCGACGATGCCATTTATGTCCCGTTCTGAAATGGCTAATCCTTAAGGGTTCTGTGGTTGAAAATCACGTCGGAATTTTGTGACCCCAATATGCGCCCATGACCGTAAGTACAATCCGATGCAAAATAATCTCCACAACGCGCGCGTCACCGCCTCTTCGACGGATGAAGATTTTGAATTCATCTCTTTTGCATCCGACTGAACTTACGTTTGTGCCCAAACTTGAACTCTTTTTATGAGTCGTTAACATTGGGATTTTAGGACAGTGACAAATGAAACTCGACGACAAGAACGGGAATTTTGGGCAAACGAAGGGAAGAATTTTAAGGGAAATAAAAAAAAATGGGATGGAAATTTACGAAAAAGTTTTTCGCAGTCTGAGAAATAATAGGCAGGGCTGTCCGTTGACCGGCCATTTATTTGGTGTGGTACTTATCATGAAGTCCACTATCACATTTTGATATCTTTGCAGCAACCTACTGATGCCATATACTACAGCGAAACCACGGTCATGTTTAGATGAATGTTATAGTGGAACTGAGGTAGTAAACCTGGATTGTAGGCGGCCTAGTTGCTTAGTCTGTATCCCTCCGTCAAATCTGACTCATAAGACAAGCTCTACGTCCATGTCCGATACGGAATTCGTACCCGCGACCCTTGCGTTGCCATGGGGGCTTTTCAAGTTTCAATTTATAAAGCTTGACGTCATTTTCAATGGCAAAGAATGCCACGTGGACCATTCAAGAAAAAGACGAAACTTAATTGAAACGCGTAATTCCTGTTATGACATAAATGGTTTTGTTCTCAGGAGATTTCTTAGATCAATATGAACTTTTTCCCCGCGCCTCGCTTTAAACCGTTCTTCATTGTATGCTCTTTTGTTGAAGGCAGAGAACTGTGTTGCGGCAGACTGGATTATTTATTCGCGGCCCCATGAATGCCTTAGCTAAAGTGAAAAATTGAAGTATTCGAATTTGTCTGCGTCTCCGTATACTCCTCTGCTCCCAATTGTTTCCGAGAGACAATGAGCGGAATATGGCGGGGATCGGGCTTCGTCATCGCCGAAAAATAGTGTTAAGTGACGGTCTCCGTGAACGAGTGACGCCCTTCGCAATCGGAGATTTTTTCCGACCACTCATTCTATTATGTCGTGGTGGAATACAGTCTCGTGACTTCCCTTTGAACCGACTGGTGATATAAAGCAAACAACAGTTCCGCGAAAGAAAAAGTCCTGTGAGCAAACAGCACCGAAGACAAACACGAAGCCGTCCTTAATCAACAATTTTTTGCTTGCTTTCTCGCGTATGAATCCCTTAGTCTTTTCTTAGCCCACTTATATCTCATTCACTCACACTCAGTGCGAAGTGGTTTTTTGAGACACTCCTCTGGAATTACAGGAGGTTTTTGGTGGCATAAGTTTAGTGCATGTGCTATGGTGGCATCGACATTATTCATCACTGGAGGTGGGACGAATCTAATGTTTTCTTGGAAGTGAATAATTTACTTGAATCCTAATCCCGAATCCTAAGCGCAGTCCAGGAGGGGTGGTCTCGGAGTGTGTGGTAAAATGAGGATAGATATTAGCCATTTCGGTGAAGCATGTATTTAGTAGCGGATAGCAAAATGTTTTGATCACACTATCAATACGGGACAGCATCTGCTGTGGCGATATCACAGGAAGGTGACATGTATATAACAATATATATACGTCAACGGACGTCAAGTAGTTCTCATCCTGAGGACCATGGCAGACTACGCTGTCGAAACGTCGCACAGTGGGCCCAAATCGAAAATCGCCGGACAAAAGTCCAAAATTGATTTTTTTGATATATCGACTTGAAACTTGGCGTATATACACACAAATGATTGTTGATTATGAAATGGTAAAACATTTTTCATAGGTCCTACCCGTTACTTAGATACAGAGGCTCAAACACGACCAAATTTCCAAAAAAGCGCCCGCTCTCATTTTTCTTCGAAAATCTTAAAAGTTGAGCAGATATAGAAGTAATGGAAGGACTTGTATGAAATAAAAAACATTACGATTTGTAAACAGGGTACCTTACCTATACTGTGCATAACTTTCAGACATATTTGCCCATATTTGAGTGCTTTTACGTCACAAAATGGCGGACCCTTTTTTTAGGCAAAATTTGACATAAAATAGACAATATACTCCTTATTCGGAAAATGGTCTCTGGCATACTTCTTCAGAGTATAAATTAAACATATTTCTAGATTATTCCGTAAAAATATTCGAAAAAAATTTGCGACGCCGAGAATAAACTCGATTTTTCGATCGAGCGTCGCGGCCCGGCTCCTCGCAGCGGGACCTGGAAATACAGTGTTCCCCGTTGGATTGTTCAAGTTGTGTGGACATTAACTCCTCGAATTCAACTTTTTCAGGCTATGCATGTTCTCAATGATTTCTAAAGATTCCAAACTGAAGATTTTGCGAGGATATTGAATCGAGAGAATGGATCAGTGCACGCGTAACTGCGACACATTTGTTTTTCTTTGGATAATTTTCGGAATCATGCTGCAAATTATGAACGTCTTTCAACTCTTGAGAAAGACTGTGGGTTCCCTGGGTGCCATGCATGTTTTCCATAAAAAAGGCAACATTTGAGGTTCCCTTCTATCCCTTCATCCTCCCCTCCCCCACCCCGAACAACACCCTGTATTCTAAAAAAATCAATATATTATTTTAAGGAGTTACCTAAAGGGAATCATTCTCCCAATATCATTCTTTATAGCTTCTTACAATGAAATTAAAGCTTGAGTTTAAAATCAGCATGATTTCATGAGTTTTTACAAAAAGCTCTGCAATGTAATATCTTTGTGCGCAATGTAATATCTTTGTAATGAGTGACATACTAGATCATTATGTTTGAGGGATGGATTAATTTAAGCTTGAGTCTCCAGTGGCTTTGCATTTTTATTTCGCAATACTGAGCACACAATGTAATTTTATGAATTTACAATGCTCTCGACGAAAAGTAAGGGAATATACATAGATGAAAATACAATTAGATTAATCGATGATACATTAAACAAAATGGAAAACTAATATTGTTCTATATCGAGTTCGCTGCGCCAAATCTTACGCAGAATATGGCAAAAAAAGAGAATGTATTTTGATAATAGGATGGCAGTTAATGAGAATGGCTTAGATTCGTTTTGATGTCGCCAGTACCTTTAAATATCAATTCAATAACATAAATGAAATGCCATTACTTGTAAGATACTGAAAAGAAATCAAATATCATTTTCTCAAATGATTTTCACCCTCAGAGCATCCTAAGTTTTAACTCACCTAGTCATCTTAAGTTAGTCGACAAATTTCTGATAGCACACACCATGAATATATTTACGAATGGGTAAGAAGGTTAAGAAACAGCTAGAGACGATGGGTTTGTCGCACGTGTACCAACCATAAGATAGAGAGAAGAAAGTGAGAGGAGGTCTGTTTGAGGCAATGAAGGGAAAAAACTCTACAGGGAATACCCAGAGAAAATGAAAGGAGAGGAGTTAGGTCGGCGGGAGGGATTCTTATGAGGGATTAGCAAGGGTGGGTAAGGGAGCGGTTTAGCAAAGGGTGGTGGGTAGCGGGCTCCTTACAATGCGATCGCCTTTTCACTATTCTTTCCTTAACCACGTTAACCCATCCCCGCGAATCCGTCACTACAACACCGTTGACCCAACTTCCTTTGCCGATTGTTCGTTTCAAGCTAAATTCTTAGTCCTCGGACGAATCGTAATTACTACTCATACTCATACTCGCTGTTTGATTCTATTGCTTCTTCTTTATCTTCTATTAGTAATAGTTCCCGTAATTCCTTCGGAAGCCTCCTATGAGCCTTCGCAGTCAAAGTAATGGTGGAGGAAAGCAATGGATCGGACGTGATCAAAAGTCTTTTGAATAGGTACTCATTGGTGGCCATTCTGGAGTGTTTCCGCGTGAATCTTTCTCGGAATATCCTGGCGTCCTTATTACGAGCCTCCATCGCCTCTTCGGAAAGCTGGCTGAATTAGCCTCGATAATAGAAGTATATTACTCAACAAGTAAACTCACTGTTGATTTGTTGAGTGTAATACGTGGCATTGGCCATATGTAGCTATCTCTGAGCATATAAGCGGATTTACACCATTACCTGTTACATAAGCTACCAGTTTAGGAGAATCAAAAAAACGTCTAGCTGTATTTCCATCATTCGTATTTCCTGTTCCAGGCCAGAGCACATCTACGATTAAACCCATCCTTCCTCTGAAAGTCTTCTGTATTATAGGCTGTATCATGGACAGCTTTTTTTTTAAAGAGAACCACGAGCCTATAAATAAATTTAATTATAATGTAGCGATTTATTTTTCAGAATAATTTGAATTGAAGCAATTAAAAGTTCCACCTTGAGCTTTGATGTTTTTCACCTGCCATTACTTAAAACCCAGTCAATACGAAATATGCAAAATACACTAAAAAAACGAATGTAGCCATGCAGCGTCGATAAACCATAAGCATATTTTTCTACATCTGCCGGTCGATTTTTCATGGCTGTTATGTTATTCATTTCGGAAATTTTTGTTATGCAGATGTAACACCTATATTCTTTTTCTGGTCTTCCCAATGTGCCTGATAAAGTAAATTTTCAATATTAAAGGCTAAAGAGTAAAAATAATGTCGTTAAATGAATACATTAGAGATTTGTAGAAAAATACATAGCAGTCGCCGTAGAAGTACTTGGTTAATAATGAAGCACGTTATCAGGCAAAATGATTGACTCATTGAGCCAAACATTATGATGCAGCAAATATCGCTCGTTATTCCGGGAAAACTATTCCCACTTTATCATGTAGGGCACCAAAAAACTAATCCAAATGAATTCACTAAAACTTTTTAGATCGACATTATGTGACCCTAAATCTAATGTTCGTGACAAATAATCAATTAAATATTCTTTTTTGTCATTCAATGATTTTCCCTTAATATCCGTTACTTTTTTATGAAGCTCAAGACGCGTAATCTGGTGTAGAGGCAATTCACAACACGTGTGAGGAAAAACCTTAGTAACGGTCCACTAATTTAAGAAAATAATATATACTAAGGATAAAAGAAAAAAAATGAAGATACTTTGAAATAATAGTAAGCAGTAAGTACGCGTGGTAAAAGAAATACCACGAGAAGTTAAAAAAATATATATGAACACTAATGAGAAAACTACGACGCATAATTTGGGTAAAAAACGTCATTGGTGGGAAAGAAGAAATTAAAATAAATTGCTTACCTTAACAACGAGGCATAATTTTAAGAAAATAAACAATAATGCTGTCACCACAGGGAACTGGAGGAGGAAATATGTCAGTATTTCACGAGCCAAATAACCAAATAATATGGGTTTTCCAAACTCACGAGTGCACAGGCACCACATTACTTCACCAAAACCAAACTACAACTGCCTGTCAATATGCATTTCTTATAAAAGGGCGCCAATGGAAATACCCGCTATTTCCCGTCAACGGCAACCTGGTGTCATAAAACGTTCCTTTTCGCGCCACCCTCCTCGGGGAGTAAAGGGGGAGGGTGTTGCTCGGGGTGGGGGAGGGGAGGATGAAGAGATAGAAGGGAACCTCAAATGTTGCCTTTTTTATGGAAAACATGCATGGCACCCAGGGAACCCACATTCTTTCTCAAGAGTTGAAAGACGTTCATAATTTGCAGCATGATTCCGAAAATTATCCAAAGAAAAACAAATGTGTCGCAGTTACGCGTGCACTGATCCATTCTCTCGATTCAATATCCTCGCAAAATCTTCAGTTTGGAATCTTTAGAAATCATTGAGAACATGCATAGCCTAAAAAAGTTGAATTCGAGGAGTTAATGTCCACACAACTTGAACAATCCAACGGGGAACACTGTATTTCCAGGTCCCGCTGCGAGGAGCCGGGCCGCGACGCTCGATCGAAAAATCGAGTTTATTCTCGGCGTCGCAAATTTTTTTCGAATATTTTTACGGAATAATCTAGAAATATGTTTAATTTATACTCTGAAGAAGTATGCCAGAGACCATTTTCCGAATAAGGAGTATATTGTCTATTTTATGTCAAATTTTGCCTAAAAAAAGGGTCCGCCATTTTGTGACGTAAAAGCACTCAAATATGGGCAAATATGTCTGAAAGTTATGCACAGTATAGGTAAGGTACCCTGTTTACAAATCGTAATGTTTTTTATTTCATACAAGTCCTTCCATTACTTCTATATCTGCTCAACTTTTAAGATTTTCGAAGAAAAATGAGAGCGGGCGCTTTTTTGGAAATTTGGTCGTGTTTGAGCCTCTGTATCTAAGTAACGGGTAGGACCTATGAGAAATGTTTTACCATTTCATAATCAACAATCATTTGTGTGTATATACGCCAAGTTTCAAGTCGATATATCAAAAAAATCAATTTTGGACTTTCGTCCGGCGATTTTCGATTTGGGCCCACTGTGCGTCGGTGCAACTCACCAACATCACCCGGATGGAAACCGGAGAAATCTACATTACAAGCATTCACCCTTACATTACACCATTACAAGCATTCAGCCTTAAATCTTACATATAACTCAGCAATGAAACATCCTGGCGGGCGAACACAACAGTTGAGGATCGAATAGGTATCCCTTCGCTGGACGTCGTACAGTGATCTACATTCAATCACCAGTTCCATAGCGCGTATTATGGTTTTTATTGACTTTCGGCAGTTTTGACCGAGGCTCGCCGTTCAGACTTGCGAGTCTGCCTCCGATACGGTAGGGGCCTCTGGGAGCGCCTCGTTCGCCGACTGGCATCCGTGATCAGGCGGACACGGCGCGAGAACAATGGTCCGTATGAAAAAAGAAATAGAGTTACCTGCGGAGTTGCGTCACCAAGGTTACCGTCTGAGGCGGAAAATAAACACATGTTACGTTGGGACGCCCGTGAGTGCCCGCAACGGACCCGCGGGCCTGTCCAATACCGCAAGCTGTCTCGCCAAGCACCAAAAATTACGATGCTGTTCGAATAATGTGGTTGCAACACCTCGTGGAGGCAGCCGAAGCATATCTCTCCTCCCTTGTCCTCCGTATGGGGATATATCACGAGGCGGTCATACGGTCTCGGTCAGTAGTTGCGCTTGGTTTTCAGAAACTGGGTTTATATCTGGGCCGAGTGTCGTTGTTCTCGCATTATATATGGATAGATGGGTGGATAAGCGTCTTTATTTTAATCGGATAACTTTGAGACAATGAGCCCCCTAATGCCTAACACCTTGCATCATTATAGAATAACTCGCACATGAATTTCAGACGTTAAAACGTGAAGAAATTGAAGTGTATTTCAACCCTTTCCTCTATCGATCACATAAATATTATTAGGCAAACACTAACTACATTTATTATTGCGCCATATTTTTGCTACAAATACTCGCTTTTCGTTTTCAATTTCTGTGCCCAGGTCGCAATATTTGTCATATCTAATGATTTCATGTAGGAGTAGAAGTTTAAATCGATGAGCACAAGTTACAGACAAGTTTTTATAACGTGGAGAAAGTAAGAGCAGCAAATTCGACGGGAAAATAATTTCAGTCTACTGTAGTCGATTTATGCTGCGAAATCATTGACAGGATGGTGAAAAAAAACGGAGAGTGAGCTAATTTGAGAATTAACATCGTATTGATTGAGCTCATATTAAATTAAGTGCTAATATTAAAGTTTCGCGTGCTTGTTTATAAGTTTAGTCCCCTGAAATGTCTCAAGCCGTGTTAACTCTATTTTAGCAATGCTTTAGAAAGGAATTGTATCTGCCACAAAACAGTGCCGGCATACAGGCATTGGCCGAACTAAATTCGCTCTTCTGTTGTCTCTACCCTCCCATTGTCGGAGTAAACCTGCTTGTGACATTTCCCGTTGATTACAATCTTGCATACGCTTTCTGAAAAGGGGCGCACGGGCTCGAAAACGGTGTTGCGGGTAAGATTTAGTCTTTAAAAGGCGTAAACGGAGAAAGTGAACTTTCGTGGATCATGACGAGGGTGAGGTAGGACGATGGAGGTGGGGGGAGGGTGGTTTGGCTGAGGCTGCGCTGAAGAAGGAGAGAGAGATAGCCAAGGCCCGTACTTGCATCTCCCCCCCGCCGTGTTCCCGTGCACAAATTTTTCTTTCGGTGATTTCCATCCTCGGACGAAAGATTGATCGTTAAGCGTACCTACTCGCTCGGTTCTCTTGCCTGCCTCCGTCCAGCGGCGGCGGCTGTCCACAAACGTTTTGCCTCAAGCATTTACATCATCCATCTCAGTTCTGGTGTTTTTGGGAACTTTTGAAATTTTTGAACTGGAGTCAGTTCCTTTCCCTAGAAAGTTTTATTACCTCTCACAGAAAGGTTGGCTAAAACACTTTCACTAATTGCGTACGGAGAGGTTATTTTTTTCTGAACTCGCCGATGAAATGGTAATGACTCCGGTCTTGTAAATCCGTAGTACTCTCTTTAAACAGCTTTAGTAGAAGTTTCTCTTCCCTTTAGGAGTCGCTTGTCTTATGTGGCGTCTTCTCCAATTAAGTCGAAGATTATCCGCGTAAATTATTGCCGAATATACTCAGTCATTCAAAGTTTTATCTTGTTGATAACGGTTGAACTGTTAATTTGCCTCGTTGTAAATGGGACATTTCCGTAAGATTTTTTGTTTTAATTTTTACATGGATGACATACTTTCTTACACATGTCTTGTGAATAGTTGTAAGACTTTTCTCTTGTTCGATAGTGTTAAAAGTTTTCCCCGCCACTTACAAGTGTCTTACAAGTATCTGATCTTTTTTTTAGAGTTGTACCTTCCTGAACAATTACTATATTAAAACACCTCTCCTAAATTCTGTTTTCGGAAAACGAGTTGAAGCGATGGTTTGGGAAAATTATACCTGATGAATTCAATCTAAACAAACCTTAATTAAAAGATTTTAATGTTATAAAAAAAAAAATAACCGAGCCAATGAAAACAACTCCTCCCTAACTATCAATCATGCAAAATGTGCCTCGGGTGTCGGAAGTGTTAGATTGTTTCTTTTCAATTTTCTTTTCTAATATTCAAATTCTAATCTGACGTCATTCCATGCCTCCGCGTGGGGTCTGGAATAATAATTTGATAGCCCTGTCCAAAGAAGTAATATCTTTTTAAGCGTGAAAGATGTGGAAAAAAAGTTCAGGGGTGCCTCATGGTTTCCGTTTCTTATGCTGCCTGTTTCTTTAGCGTTGGTTTTTAACCATCGTGTGACACTCGATTAATGCCTGTCATTCTGAGCGACGAAGGTTAATTATTTTCGAAACTTGTCCCACACCTCTCGAAACTCCATGAATTCAAGTGATGACCTTCTGATCGTACCTGTTGAACGCGTCCCGCGGCTGGAAAACTCTCTCTCTCTCCACCTTTCCCTTGACTTGGTGATTTATTTATTTATCAAGAGAGCTCTTGCATCTATTTGCATACTTCATTCTGGGTTTCTTCTTACGCCGCAGGCGGAATTTCCTTTCTGGATGCATAGCAGCATGGTCTCAATCTATTATGTGGTCGTCCTTGGCTTCTGATTCAATGACGAACTCCCTGACTCACGTTGGCTGCTCCCGTTTGTCTCCCAAATACAATTCTCATGCCTTCAAGGACCTCATAGTGACTTCAGGTTATTTTTAATGCGAAAGCTCTTGATCATTTCCCAGTTAGATATGTCGAAGAAATTTAACCGTGCAATTAAAAAATTTAAAGTTAAAAAAAAAGGATGTTAGACCAGTGGGATAGCGAGATCTTCTTTCTCGTTGTCGTCATCCAAAACGAAAACCGCTGTAGAAGGTCTTTGCTTACAGTTACTGTTCTAAGAGCGCTTCTCATCAATAAAAACTAGTGATTTAGAGCACCTAACAACATTTTAAGAATGAATATCACGTTTTCGCTCACATGAAAATAACAATAACGCGAGCGCGCGCGTTATGGAGATCCATTTAAGTCCGTGCAGCGCTTTTTTCAGCAGGTATTCATTATTTATTAATAGTCACCGAATGTTCTCTGGCATTGTGGTATAACGCAATGAGTTTATTAACTTACAGTCCCAATCGAATCCTCACTTGGACCAGGTATTTGCAAAAATCTCATAAACCCGTGTTTAACTCAAGATTTATGGATGTGGTCGTTTATGTTTTCCACAGTATTCTGACTTATTACTGGTGCTCGTAGAGATCAATTACTTATTTGAATTATTGAAGTCTAGAATCTCAGTCATACTGAAATATTTTCCTTTAAAATTACCCTGAAGGTCATGTTATTGTTCAGTTGTCATCCGATCCCACGGCCAAGACCTTTTATATTCTGTTTAAATCTAGTATATAGTTGAAACACTACACATCTTGGCGTGTTGTTTTGTTATGGCTTCTAACTCGGCGTTTTCTCCTTCAATATGTCGTTTTTGTCGCGGTTTTGTGTTCCAAGTTGCTCTTCTTACCACTCCCTCATTCAAGAAATACCGCGTTGTCTTTCCTTTACGAAGGAGAATGCTGTTTGCCATGTCGATGCACCGACGACATTGAATCAGCTCGGGAATACCAATCGGTAGGAGGAAAAATGAAACTCGTTCGTTTTCTTTCCTTATAGTCTTCTATTTTTATGTCCATTCTCTACACTCTTTTCCATCGCTATCTATCGACTACATCGGTATGCTCAGGGGAGAACCAATGGTGTTGCAAGACCACTGATCGTTATCTCTTCGTTTGGGAATGTCTTAATTCGTGCCTTCTATTCGGGTGTTTGCCTAGGCATGCAGTATAAAAAGATGCTTTGATATACAGATACATAAATTGTATATTAATGCGGGTTATAGTCGTTTCAACCATTGAGAAGACTTCCGGAAGTGTATTCTGCACGCACAGAAATATCTGCGCTGGTTTTATGGCTTGGAAAATGGTCGAATTAAGCTGTCAGACTTCAACGAGTAGCGTTTTGGTATTTCTTGTTTGTATTACCCCTGGTAACCCTATAAACAGTTAGTGGATATGGAAGTAGTATTTTATAAATCACCAGGTAATCCCTTCAGTTTTAGAATACTGAACCTAATGTTAAATATTTCCACATATATTAATTCTATGATGTCATAATAATCGTGATATTTGAATCAAATTTTTCTACCGACGCGACGAATTGAATTTCTTAAATATTTTTCGTACCTGAATCGCATGATCTCTTGATTGATTTTGATTGAACTCGAAATTACGTACATACATTGCATTACTACTCATTTAATTCATTTGGAAATCGCGAAACAGATATAAAAACGGCAATTGTGATAGTAAGACCTAGGCTGATTCGCTAAAAAGACGCGGATCACGCCCATGCGCTATTTTACGCTGCTCCTTGATTCGCAGTTTGAATCACCGCGACTAGAAGAGTTTTTACAAGTCCTTTTCAAATGGAACATTGCCAAATTCAATGAAATTTTATTGTTTTGTACTTATCTACTCGTAATCTCTTTAAGCCCTCGAAGCGAAGCAAACAGCATTGCTGGTCGTGCAGCTGGCTTTTAAGTATTGGTCCATTTTACCGTTTAGCTCTCCATGGGGTTGCTGTCGCGATATTTTTTTTATTTGCTCTCTCAAGTTTTCCCTGGATCGGCCTTTTGCGAAGTCAAGGCCAGATGAGGCAGTAGGGAGTCACTTTGCTGCGCAAAGACAAGAGCACCATTTTCCCTCGCATAGTCGCTCGCGGTGCTCAACATAGTGCTTTTGGCCAGGACGATGAACTTCTAATGATGACGGCGTGATAAGCGCGTATCTGATTTGAGCGTTCCGCGCCATTGTCCGCGCTACCAGCTTCGCTCCTCGCTTCAAGTGGTTCCCTCTCCGCAGGCCGGCCATTTTACGCTCGAGCTGAGCATTTCTATTTTTAGCTCTATCTTTTGCATTTCCTCTCAAGGTTGTGAGTTTGTGGTCACCTCAACTAATTCAACTCTTTCATTCTTGAGCGTTAAGTGTGAGAAAAAGAATATATCTCCCTTAAGGATTATGTGGCAACTTACAATTATATCCCATATACATCACCTGATAGCTAGTTCTCCTAACAGGAAGTGTCCAAACGTCGTCTATTTTTGAGTGTTTGTGGATGACATAAAGTGTTTCATGTGCATGTTATTGTGTTGCTTTTAACTGCTTGGGTGCTCTTCCGTAGTTCTGTAATGGCCGCGAGTTGTGTGAGGCAAAAAGGTTTTTGAGCCTACCTGTTCTAGTGTATGTATCTCCCTAGTTTAGCCTAAGAGGTTGAATGTACCAATATTGCCTGTCGAATTAAAAAGCTTGATTTCTCGTCGGTTTAAGAAAATGAAGTCGGACGGCATGGATTTTCTTAGTATTTTCTTAGTCTTAGTATCGCTTTCTTTCCCAGCGTTTAAAAGTAGTACCATTCTCGTCTGTCCTCAAATATATTTAATTTTTTTCCATTTTTATCCTTAAAAATGCTACAAAATTCTTTTTACTTAACTCACCTATCCACTCCCCCTCCGATTAGTCATGAATACTTTTAGCTTATTCCAAGTACAGCATAACTAATGGAATATAAACATTTTCTGACTCTAGAATTCCATTAGCTAGTTACTAGACTAGTTTGGTTATACAATGAAAAATGTAATATTTCAAGTAATCTTTTGTTCTGAGGCATACTCAGGAAGTGGACAAAGAGTACCGTGCTGTATTGCACGATGAAAAGTATCGAATTCTGGACCGATCCGTAACTGGGAAGGGTTGGCTCACCCGGACAAACCACAACACCTTTCTGGTTGGCTGAGTTGTAAGGAACGGCACGGTGCGCCCCATTTGAGCTCGGAGTGCTCCATGGAAGTTCGGTGGAACTCGGCCCTTCCGTCTGGATGATGCATAAAGGCTCTCTTCCAACCCGTTTACCCACGAGAGCCTTCCAGGAAATAAAGATCCTTGCGTTCCATTCAACAGTCGAGAATTTTTCCCACCCCAGAAAATTTGAGCAAAAGCGTAGGTTGACTCGCAATTTCTTTAATTACACGGTAGGCATCTTATCGTAGTTTGTAATTTTTATAATTTTAGCTTAATGATAAGATTAGCATCTGGTAACGCCTCACATATAATCACATGTTAAAAAAATATAATCACGAAGGTTTCAAATGTCTGTCAAGATAACTCTAGACGTCAGACCATGAGTTTTATAATTATTATCCGAGGTTGTAGCCTCTATTTGTAATATTTTAGCTTTCCAGGTGGTAGTTGTCAATCATTTCCGTGCTTACCATAGGAAAGCTTTCTAATATTTGGCAGTGCTACATTTAGGGAAATATACTTACGGCGTTTATAATTTTGTTAGACAAGGTCTGAGACCCGGTCTATGCGCATTTGTTCAGCCAGTTTTCATGTCGTCGTTTCAACGCTGGCTGGCGGTAATTCAGTGGTGTCATTCTATAACTTGTTGAGGCCTTGTCGAGAGAACATCGGTAGCAAACATGTATCTGTTACCTCAATGGTATCTAATTACTTCGCTTCCAAGTGACGTTAACGAAAGTAGTCGCTTTCTAATGACGATTTTCCTGTTGAAAGTCGTAAAATACTGCCTATAGAATAGTTATAAAGACACTATGGTGATATTTGACGAAAAGAGTAGTGGATGATCCACTACTCTTTTCGTCAAATATCACCATAGTGTCTTTATAAGTTTCAGAATAGTACTACAGGTTGCTTGCGTCCCGAGGAACTTAAACCATATAGTGATGAGGAAACCTTTACTCTGTCGCGAAACCGATAGCTGATATAATGGTGAGTTGAAAGTCAGGATCAGCCGGTCAGGATGAAGCCGAATATGTCAAATTTATTCACGCTAAAACCCTCACTTAGGCGTGGATGTAGTAGAAACTCCGCAACACGGGTTTAGCTTGATATCTATGAATGGTGCTGTTAGGAAATTGACCATAGGCGTCAGAATACATCATCACGAATGATTTACGAGAGTCGGATGAAAATAATCTTGGAGCAACAAGTGGCGTTCTATTGCTGATGTTTTTTTCGAAAGCCTTCCCCTTTTAAACCATTCGGCCGCGCTGATTGCACGGAGAAATAGGCGGAAGCGGCGATGACTTGCCGTATGCCGCCTCGGCAATTCCCTCCCGCGTTGACGAGCCCCTGGCCTCTGCAGCCTTTTGGCCGTCGAGGAACCGTGGTGAGGAGGAATGAAGGCGACTTCACGTCGAACCTATCAGCATAACTTAATAATGTAGCGTAAAACGTACACGAGGTAGTTTCCAGGGTTATTCGGTGGAAGCGAATCAAGATTAAATGAAGCACTTTGAAACTCCACGTATGATCGTTCCACGTTTTTTATTTATAATTCCACATATTCGAGTTGTGATGATGACGTTTTAGCATCAAACCGGTCAGTTTTATTGACATTGTGAGGAAAATTAACGCGTAATATATTCTTTAACCACGTATAAAATTCCATCACGACCAGTTATCAACGCATAACGTCATCATCAGGATTATACCTGAATAAATAGAACCTGATGATTACGCTGTGTGTTGAAACCTGTTCGTGATTAAATTTTATATGTGGAATTTCCAAGTGTTTCATTGAATCGTAACTTCAAATGGTTAAACTTGAGGAGTTTGTGAGTCAGGGAAGCGTTCATGAAGCGCCTTCTGAGCATAACGCAAAAATTTGGTCTCACTCATGTTTTGGTGTTTTGTAGTTGTCCAATCACGAAGCAGAGCGATTTCTCAACTTGACCGATCAGTATCTGTTAAATTGGAATCATTCTTGGTCATTGGACATGTTATAAAAAATCCCATACGTTAGCTTAAGAAAAGAGAGAAGTCCTATTGGCGGGTTTCGAATACACGGAAAAATTAGCTCATCTATAGAGCGTTCCACATTTATTTGACAGCCAGGACCGTGAGTGGAACAGTGTTGCCAAACTTAAGCTCTGTGTGCTCACCTCCACGCCGCGTAGGCAACCATTTCCAACACCGCGCTAAACAAAAGTATGTAGGTAGGTAACTTGCTTGTAAATATTTGCATTTTGGAAGACTCCTAGATGTGCAGTTAGAATACTGCACAGCAGTACAGAGATCTTTCCTGCTGCAATTGGCAACATCGCACCTCTAGCCTTATGGAGATTTACACAGGAAACGAATCTCCTTGAGAGCATATAGAGTAAACTTCTATGATCTTGATGTCAGCTTAGTGCGTAACGCCCTCTGAGTTACGCAAAGTTTTTAAGTTCATTGTGAACAGTCCCTCTGCAATCCTCTGGCCGAATGCCTAAGTGCCTCTCCCGAATGGAATAGAGTCTCGGTTTGGATTCCTGTGATGCGATTGATGATGGCGCCTCCTCTGGAACGAATTCCGATCGACTCGACCGTAATAATCGCGAGCTGCGCCTTCATTAGGCATACTCTCGGACGGGTCGAACGGGCGACCTTGGATCCGAGAGAGAGTTTTATCCACGGGCCATGTGGGATTCTGTTTCTGAGATCTCAAATCGTCTGTGACTGAGTTTCGCTACCTTTGTACGGTTTCTACGTGGATTTCGACTTCTTTGTTTTAAGTTTTGGAATAACGCAACCGTTCATTTGTCATCTGGGATTTACGTCGATTTTATCCGATGGTGAGCTCTTCTAATTTTTCACTGCTCTGAGCATTTGTGTAAGTAGCATTGTGTTTGTAACTATGAAAATATCACGTTGCAATTCCTCAGAGATTTATTAAAAAAACGAAATCTTCAGACATGGTTTAGTGGCAGAGTTACATCTTCAGGTTCAACTCAAAGGCAAAGTGGTACTTTTCATTAATCACTTAATTCATTGTTACTTAAGAAACTATTTTGTAAAGCAGAGCCTGAAATTATGTCTTGCATTGCATTTGATAAGGTTGTGCTTGGAGTTAGAACACATCGGTGGTATTTTTTTGCTGATCAAATGCTGAATGGAAAAAATGAAGAAATAATATTTTTTTGTGAGCATAGTATTTGGAAGCTGCTAGGGTGGAGTATATTAGGAAGAAGCTTCGTTTTGTGCCAACGCAACTGACATCAAATATCGTTATTATATTTAGAAAGGATGGCTGCGAACAACTGTTGTGCTCGTGAACTTCTATTTAAAGATACCTTTTGCCTGGTCTATATCGCTCCATCTAGCATAGGAAATCAATCGTCGATAAAATTAACTTCCTTCTCAAATTAGATTTCCGAGCCAACGTATTGGCTACCGCGGTTATATTTATTAGTTATTTTAAATTTTAATTCTATTTCCTAATGAAACGTTTAAGATGAGTTGATTCATGGGTTTTCTCCTTAATATGGAACGGTTGTTTTCAGATTTCGGCGTGCAATTAATGGTAATATTTGTTTTCCTTAAATGGAAAAAATGTTGAATGGAATCATTTCGAACTGCAACATGTTGTCAGTTGTTTTTCTGAAGTCGATGACTTCGTCCACTAACTTATAAATCGTACACCTGATATCAATTTTTTCGTCCATTTCTAGAAATTAATTAATTTTAGCTGGCGATGGTGGATATGATTCATAATGATAAATTATTGACGATATTTACTCTATATACGACACAGTTTCAGGCAATACTTTGTGGAAGTCAATCATACTGGGAGTAAAGGATTGAACACTGCAGCTTCCACTTAGATATTTATTAAACACGACCATGGTTTCGTAGCGGTGCTACATCATCAGGTGGTATGGTGTACCTGATGATGTAGCACCGCTACGAAACCATGGTCGTGTTTAATAAATATCTAAGTGGAAGCTGCAGTGTTCAATCCTTTACTCCCACGATATTTACTCTGGTTAATCGATTTATTTTGCTGCATTGTAATATTGCCAAGTTCTGGTTTTAAATTTGCTCACAATTTTGAATGAAATAATTTTCTTCTAATTACTTCAAGAGTACGTGTAAATAAGTACAAATTTGAAAACTGTTCTTGGCAACGATGTAAGGCAGCGAAACCAATCTGTTGTGTTATCATCACCCAGCGAAATCATAACCAAATTAATCTGTTTTACTTAATTTCGATATCATCTGCAAATGATCTATTCCTTTTACGCATTCTATCTCCCGTTATCGTTTTCTTTGAGTGATACATTTAATACTGAGTGTATGCATCCTTAAATTAGCAGTGAGAGAGGAAATTATCTCTTGCATATATTCTAAAACCGACAGAATTCCCATCTAATTGTCATTGCTGAAACCGTGTTGCAGTCCAATGAATTCGAAAGTCAAGTTGGGATTTCTGCGATCATGTCTGCGGTTTTTATTTGTTTCGCTCCACCCGGGAATCGTGCCCTCGTTAAGGGAGAGTGCCTCTTTTCGACCCCCGGGGGCCATTTCGACCGGATACGACGAATTTTCGTGGTCCCCACAATCAAACAACTGTTACGAGTGTGTTATGCGAAAAATCGTAATCCGGCCGGAACCAGTCGGGGACGGCGCCGCTGACTCCGCATTAGAACGTGTCATTGGACGGCATTCTATTCCACAGAGTTTGTCGGCTTTTGTGATCGTCCGATTTTCCTCTCTCACACAAACCATTCGTTTTTTCTTCAGTTTTCCTGCATTGTTCGTGCAGAAAAAGATTTTCATCTATGCATAGTATACGAGCTGCTGCAAGAGCGTGTTACGGGATGTGTTAGCAGCGTAGCCATAAAAAGTGGAGTAGTACATATGTAAACTTTACTGTTATTGGCTTCACTTCTTATAAGTTTTGACAGTTAGTATTCCTAATTAAAGCAAAACTGTACAAAGGTACAAATTGGTACGGAGGCTTCCGCGGTGATTAATTGGAAAAGTATTTTCCGGGTTAAGGCCGCGTTGGTCCATTTGGGCGGACGACAGTTTCGGGCGCATTCCAGCTCCCGTCTTCAGTTGGACCTGAAGACGGGAGCTGGAATGCGCCCGAAACTGTCGTCCGCCCAAATGGACCAACGCGGCCTTAACCCGGAAAATACTTTTCCAAAGGTACAAATTGTTTTATTTTACTTATGAATACTAGCTGAATACATGTGTACATTAAAGGAATTCGGAGAATGATAGGAATTGGAAGGACAATAGGAATTTGGATATCTTTTTAGGGTAAGTACAAGTACGATAATAACTAAATTTAAGGAGTTCGTGTTAGAAATATTGTTCATGCTGGAGCGAGTAAAATTTTTGAATTTTTGCTGGATATTAATTTCATGAAAGTGTTCACGAAAAATCGAAGAAAGGTGGAGAGAGACCCGGCGTAGGTATTGGACGTGAGGATATGAGTCGCGGGGTCCACAGTTAAACTTACCATCCGACGGACGGAGTACCTAATGCACTCGGGAGTTTTCTTCTCATAGCATCCAAATTGGGATAAAGATTTCGCTGAGTAATCTCCTCCATCGCCAATTTTCAAAGCCGGACTTTGGGATGGGAATCGATCTCTCTCTAACTGGTTCCATACCAAAGCCTCACACCAACCCAATATCAGTTGAATTTGACAGTAAATGAATCAACATTGGACAAGGGTCTCAGCAAACCCGCGAATAACATCGGGGAACTTTTTTGAAGTCTCTCTTACCATCCATTGCTCCACCTTATCGTTCGCTTCCCTGATTAAGGTTGTTGGAGCGATTTTTGCTCATGTACAGATTTGCGTGAAGATTTGCATAAGTGTTCTCATTAGTGATACCTATAGATAACAGTGAAACAAATTGCATCATAAAGATTTGTTTTTTGGCTATTCAATTATGTTATTGTAACACCTAGTCTTATGGCACATGAGATACCTTTCTTAATAATTGGATTACATGTGTACAGATTTTTTTCTAAATCTGAAATAATACATTTTCTTTTATTGCAACCATTGCTAACAAATATAAAGGCGTCACGCCGAGTCCAGTATCCGAAGCAAACATGTTTTAATATAATTTTGTCTGAATTTTGACTGCCGAGCCGAAAAATCTTCATAACATGATTTATTATGAAAAATATTTTTCAATATAATTTTTGTATCATTTCCATTACAGCCTCTATGGTGAGTTCCAACATATAAACAGATGCACTTAAATAAAATTTGGTCCAGGAATTTTTTTAGACTTAAAAACTTGTTAAAATGTGCACTCAGTGACCCACGATTACCGCTACAGCCACATTTAAATGTGGGCCTGGCAATGCAAAGGTCGCGTATTTGAACCCAAACTCGGGTAAAATGGAAGCTGTCCGAGATTTAAGGCCCTAGGTAAGATAACTTTAGCACTTACAATACCTGAATACCGTAAATAGCCGGACTCGGGAGCCGCTCGAGACTCATTGTCAGTGGCTGCCGTGGCTGCAGTGGTGCAGTGGCTAAATTATTTGAAATATTCCGATCCGACTCCGTTTCGGGGTGACTCGGAGGATATTATTTCAACCCGCACTCTACCTCTAGAACTGATAGTAACGAAAAAATTAGAGAGATGATTCGTCGATCTGTTAGGAACAATCATTCCTTATCTCCACTCATTAACTATAGCAACTACAGTGCGAGACTCTTAGCCATTCTGTTAGCATACAGTTAATTTTTGCCCTTTCCCATTTCCCACTCCTTTTCCTCCTCTTTTCATGGATAGTGTCCAAACACTCACTGCCACGCGCCCGTGGCGGCTCGCAGGGTGGTATGTAGGCGTAGAATACAATTGGGGAGCTCTTGTCTATCTCACAATATATTGATCCTCTCATCTTCCGGCTACCTTTCCAAGCATTTAAGGAGTAAGCCTGGCATCTCAAGGTTCGAACGCCTCTTCTGTAATGAGTTTTATTTATTTATTTAAGTTTACCACAGAAACAACCGCTAATCCTTTCACATTGGACATACTCATATAACTTAATTAATGCAAGTAAACTATGTAGAACAAAATGTGTAGGTAAGCAAATCAGTAAAGTTACAGTTGACGTATAGTTCATGGGATGAATCTAAGTGGTAGCGTTTTAGTGAGGAGGCAGAGATGTTATTTAAAAGGAAGAGGTCTAAAGAAGGATACATCTACGAAGTACCGTGCAAGCCACCACCAGGGTGTGTGGCACGGGGTGATTCCACATCAGGCATGCAGCACTCGTCCCAGTACAAATCGGCACCTCGCACGTTCCCCCGGCCGCTCGGAGCAGACCAAAAATCAATCTGGAGAACAGTGCACAGTCAAACTAGAAACTGGGAGAGTGCTACGTAAATGAACATGCAAACGTGCAGCACACCGATAAAGAGACGTCTAGTGGTTAATATTACTAATACTATTAATTTACGAATGCTGCGAGATACTACTTCATGCAGAGAACAAAATAATGCCAAGTGTTAGTGATGATGCTATGTTATTAAGCACAAGTGAAAAGTCTACTCTACCTAGTGAGGGTGGGAGTTTCATATGATTGATCTGTCGCAACTATCATGATCCCTAATTGTTCGTGGAAAATATGACATTTTAAAATTATCGGTTCTGTGGTCTATTTCCTTTATCTTATTCCTGTGATCGCTTCTACCGTATTACCTTGGCTCTAGCAAAATATGTTGAACGTCCGGTAAAACATTTTCCGCTTAGAACTTGCACAAAAGATTTAACCTGTATTTCTCCCTTTGATCAGTAAGAGATTCCCACCCTGATTCCTTCAACAATTCGGTAACACTGCTAAGTTTATCGTAGCAGCGTTTTACAAATTTGCTGCTCTCCGTTGTATTCGATCTATTTCTGAGATTAGTCCTACTTCGCAAGGGACCCATATGCTAGCGGATACTTGAGAGAGGGAGTTGAAAAGAGATGAGATTCGGTGGAAAAGGTATCTTATTCTTTGGAAAGGGGTACGCGGAACTAGGGTGTGCGAAGAAGACTATTTTGTTTCGAGTGGAGCGGAGTTTTATATGAAGATTAGTCTTTGGATGTAAGATGCGATATAACCTCAGCAGTTTGGTGCGGCCGAACACGACTGCTAGCCGAGGGAATAACATTGGGAGATTGTCTCTCTCTCACACACACAACCCATTGCTCGTCCTTCCGAACTCTCTACCCTATTTAAAGAGCGGATGCCGTGAACGCTCGGGCGAAGAGCTCGGCGTCAACGACCGGACGCCCCGTCATCTGTTTCGCTTCCTCCCGGCGCGGAGGAGCGCTCGCTCGCTCGCTGTGGCAGCCCCAGAGAAGGCCGATGATGATTGGGAGGCTCTTCTTCCGTCTTTCCCTCTCGTCGCTTACGGTGCCACCACCGCCTCTTCGGTGTCTTCTTCTCTCCCCGGTCGGGTGTTTGTCAGTCTCTCTCTCTCCCTGGGGAACTCTTTCACGCTCGGCTTCCGCCATCCGCCGCTAATTATTTGCGTGGTGTGGAAGTGCGAGCGGAATGAAAGGAGGCGATTGAAGGGAGGTTCTCAAGAGCATGCCCCACCGTCTTTATGGTCTCATGGCAGCCCCCCGCGAAAAAGCTTCCTCTTTTTCGCTGGGAAACATTTTCGCACCGTCCTCAAAAAATTACGACTGTGGGTAAAAGGGCCGTTAACTGTTGCGTGGGTTGATCTCTGCGCGTATCTACAAATTGGCGTCGGGGGAGAGGAGTCGTAATAATAAACTTGGGTAGACCGAGGGGGTACCGCCTATAGATTATGCCTCACAATCTGATGAACGTATGTGCTTTCCATCTTTATTTCCTCTCCAAGTGTGAGATCACAAGCTTATGAAATGCAATTTGAAAGACGACACTCACCCCATAAATTCTGGAAATAGTTATAACAAATGGTTATTACTTCCAAAAAATACGAAATAAAAATATATATATATATCTGTATAAAGCTCTGTTTAATATGTTTGGAAGTTTTAGGTGCTCTCTGAAGTACCTGTTATCTTACAATTAGTTGAGCCACCATCAAGATATATAAAAAAGCATTGCCATATACCTACAGGAAATTCAGCATTTCAATATTTTCAAACCAATGAAATCAGCCATTCTTTGACCATTTTTGAAAATCCCTCACCTTTTTAATTTGTTCTGGTGAAATATTGTACACATAAAGTACAAGGGTCTTTTGTACAACGTTTATCTTGGCTTATAAACTGAAACATTTTGCTTATTTCGTGAATGGTACTTACAATCATCATTAACAGTTTAGACCCATTTCCATAATTTGCAGAATGAAGCCAGGTTTCAGAAATCGGGAAAAGAAATATAAAACAGCAAATTAAAGGTATATTGGGGTATTACGGTTCTCTTCACTACTGAGGGTATATCGCACCGTTTAACCTGTGACCTCAATTCTAAGACACGCAGAACATCCCTGCCCGAAGCGCAATTCGAACCCGCAATCTTCAGGTTTGTCAGGCCGGCTCATTGCCAACCTACTAAAAATGTACTCCCTTGGACCCACCTTGCCCGAAAGAAACTTGTGAAGTAATAGGTAATTTTCTGACTTTTATTCCAGCTTTTCCATCTTTTTTGGATAAAGGTAGAATTAGATTCACTTTCAGCGAGAGAGAAAGTGAATTAAATATTTCGAAAATTCATTTTTAGGTGAAAGGAAGCGCGAAGGAGCGCTATATCGTTGAAAATTTCAGGTGATTGCGGGGTCCTAAATGCCTTACGCCACTTTTAGGGACAATAAAATTCGGTGCCTCGTTCTGGAGTATCATTTAAGAAAAATGGGAAATACATTTGGAAGATGGAAAGAAAATGTGAATCTTCGATCGTCAACGCGTTGGTTTTATAGGTGGAGGTAGAACTCACCGGCTAATAAGGTCTACGGTGTGTGAAATTGACACATTCATGGTGGTGGTAGAGTGACAGGTTTTTGTCTCTGTGCCTACTACATATCGCACAAAATACCCAGAGAGCAGGGAACTAATTAGCGTGGGTCTTTCAGAGAAATTTCTGGGATTCGAAACTGGAACCCATTCGGGGTTGCTACAGGCCTGGAAAACCTGCAAAAGTCATGGACATTAAAAATGAGCCTGTAAACCCTGGAAAAGTTATAGAAAATGAGACATTAGCCTTGCAATTTGCTTTTCCGAGTCAAAATCGGATTGTTTCAACAAGTCTGGAGTTCAATTTTTGGCACTTTGTAGTAACTTGCTTGAATGAGGCCGTTTAGCTTTTTTTTGGGGTTTAGCAATTAATTATGCGCCTAATATTAACTTTCAGGTCCTATTTTATACACTCGTGCTGAGGAAGAGGGAATATTTGTTTCTCCTCGGATTTTGTTCGAGTGATTCGAGGCCATCATCGTGGCCGAGGCTTATGAATAACATGCCATCAGAAAGGAAGCAGATTTTCCCTGGAAGTGGTTGTGGTGGCGCTCCCTTTGTTGGGAAACTTTATTCCCCATAGAAAATTCGTTAATTTGTGGTGCTCCTGTTATTGCGCCTTCTTTAAAATACAAACTTTCCAAATAACGTATATTTTCACCTGAAAAATTGGAAATTTTGGCCTTGGAAACCAGAGATAAGTCTTGAAATCACATAATCCCTGGCGTGTAGCAACCCTGAAATTGGACCAGTAGCCGAACGCTTCGATCTTTCAAGTACTTTACCATCCCTTCTCTATAGTATGGTTTTTGAAATGCTTACATATGCTTGAGAAGGGAACTGTGTCAGTAGTGGTTCATTTTATTATGTAAAGACCTCAAGTACTGAATTTGTCAATTTAAAATCAAAACCCACGTATTAGATGCACCTTCTTACAATTTTATAAAATTTCCCTGGAATAGATATTTTTCTTCCTAGTTGAAATCTTCAAGTCGTTGCTTATCCCTCTTAGTTTTTACGGTGACTTCCCGGATGCGCACAATTCCCTCTGGTCCCAATTTACTCCCTAAAGAGTGGATAGCGTTGTGTATTAATTAACAAAACTATTGTATTAAGAAGCGCTGCATTGGCTTATTTCCTCACGGGTTATAGTTTCTGCTTGATTCACCTGTAATTTCAACTTGAGGTAAGGCAATATTAATTGCCTACATTTCATAGTATAATTGTTTCATATTCATTTTCTCTGCGTAATAGTACCGATAGGTGTATTTTGAATGTTTTTCTATCTCCAAAAGCTGTTATTTCTGAGAAATATTGATCAATGTAGTCGCTTTTGATTGCTAATTCTTGGTTGTTTGAGAGGAACATCATTAGCTGATGGTCCAGCCTCTTTGTTGCTTAAATTCCTTGTTCCATTGCTGTATATGGTAATCTTGAATTCCTGTATTTTACCCCATGCTCGGTTTATTTGCTAATTTTTGCAATAGATGTGTTGATGCAACAAACAGTTACAGTTTTTCGTAATTTGGTGCTGATAAGCGACGCAGTTATGTCTATTTTGATTTTCATTAAGGAGTATTGAACTTCGCGTAGAAATCTTCATTAGTTCATTTGGGAAAGTTTAAAAGCCCTCTGTAACACTTCTACATTTTTTATCTGTACGTTGAAAGATTATGAAATTCATTTATCACTGTTGCTGTAACGTTCAAACTTAGTCCATGTATACGTCCATTTTCAAAATCCTTTGGATTAAATTTATATCGAAACCTGGTTATCGTATCTGGGAAGAGGATTCAGTTTGTAGTCCCTTTCACTTTCCATCGTGCTAGATTTTACAACTCGCCTCCTCTTAACTTCAGGTGATGCTGACGTGCAAAATTATAGAAATCTCGAAATTTTCGCTCGTAACAAGGTTGTTAATTGCATTGCTTTGAATACCTTTGAGGCCGCACTTCTACAAATTTATGGCTGATTTCAGGTTTAAACTTTAAAAAAAATAATTTTTGCCTCAATTTTCCGTTAAAAAGTGTGGTGGTCCAGTGATAAATTATGAAAACTGGTTTAGCCCACGCAGCAAGCAAATTGGGAGATTCTTAATGCTCCAGTACGGTGTCAGAATAAAAAAGGCAATAAATATGTCGTTTTCCAGAATTTATGTTTGTGAATCCTCCTCGCATACTTTGCGAAATTCTCAAATGACCTTGACGAGGAAATGTCTTGATGCTGATATTGAGGAGACCCACTTGAGATCGACGGCAGAGAGGGCAATGAGGGTCATCTTCTCTCTTTCCACTACTTCCCAATGAATACTTTCTCAGAACCGTCACACTTCGTTCTGTCCAGTTAGTTGGTTGATTATTTAGAGAGTCGGCCGGCTACAGACATCAATTTTACCTTTGAGGATTGGTTTTTGGGTTCGTTAGGGATGAATTACTTGAGGGGAGGAGGAAGGATGGACAGAAACCTGGCATCGACTACTCTTTGCCAAAGGCTCCAAGGGGACAGCAGTTTAACGTTTCATTCGACAGACGGAGTGCTCCTTTACAGTTGCTCTCAACAGGACACCCATTCATCCAAGTCTACTGCTAGTTATGGTAATTATTACAACGGACAGCTTAGGTAATTTGTTTCATTAAGGATGGAAGGATGGTTGGTTTGGCAAGAAGAATTAAATTGGTAAACGGAAGAAGGGTGCAGAGAAACCCACCGTAAGCATTAGCTTACAATTATGGAAGGGCGCCTTGGGGTCCACATTTTCACGTCCCATATTACGGATGCAGTATTGCATTCGAAGTGCTCTCCACTTGGCTTCCAAGCAGGAATCAGTATGCCATTGAAGAACCTCCGCCTCTGTCTGGATTCGAACTTGACCCTCGCATTCCATAGCCACACCATGCTAAGTAGCACGTGCAGTACAATCAAACTTTTATGTCGTACTGAATGGCAATAATAACTGAAATATGCACAATTACGAAGTCATTACAATGATTCCATCATCATATATTTTCACAAAGTTAAGCCTGAGAGTATAGTGTTTAATGTTCCGTCAAAAGGAAGAACCATTACACTCGAAAAGCTCTCCGCCTGGTGCCCAAGTAGGGAACAGGATTTTACAGAAAAATCTCGATCACTACTGAGACTCGAACCTTGGGTCTTGGGATGGGATAGCTATTTGTTTGGCTACCGCACTATCCTGATCCCCTCCTTACCAGTTGCATCCGCATTTCCAGATTTAATTGAGAAGAGTCCCGAGTGGTTGCTGCTTTAGGCGCCTCTTTGTAGCTGGGGATGGACGTAGCCTGTTTGTATTTCAATAACCCGCTGTGAAAATTTATCGCCCGGTAGGCCGATGCCACGATAATGTGGCGACGACGCACGGAGATGGATTCCCAGGCGCGATAAATTCGCTTTTATCGTCGTGAAGTGTATTGAGGATATTGGCTTTCTCCTCGAGAGATTCATAGGGATGCGTTGCTGACCTCAGTGTGAGCATATATCATTTAAATCGCTGGAGTAGATCATTCTATCAAGGTGTCTGGTCGCGGAATATATTACGCAAAACTCATCGGATTGCTTATTTTGTGAGCGCGAATTCTTTAATCTCTTTATTTCTTTTGAGTCATTGCTCTCCTCTCTATAATCCCAATGGTATCGTTGACAATACTTTTGCTTCGCTTTGGTTCTGTGAAATACCAAGGTAGATGTTCCAAAATTCAGCCATAATAATTCATTTTACTATCATATAGCTTTCCAAGTATCAAATATTACCTAAAAATCAATTAAAAAAATGTTTAATCAGGGATCATTAGTAGAACTGATCAATTCTGTCAGTCTTGTATTCTTTTTAGTGTCACTCTTTTTCGGCAGAAACTCAGGGGCGGCCATGGACTAGGTTTCGGGCTCGGGTCCGAAGGGCCCGGCGGGTCGGGCCCCGAACTTTGGACAGCCAGCAGACCAAACATCTCTGAGTGAAAGTACAATTTTGTCATACTGTACATAAATACCTATGAAATTGTAGTTTAAGGCGTTTTTAACGCATGCATTTTTTCAGAAGGGGGGAGGGTCACAAAAACCGGGCCCCTCTGGACCCTTTTCCTTCATAAGATCTTGAGTATCTTATTAATTGGATTGTATATTGCGAACGTTTTGCATTCGTTTGATATTTGTGTGGTAAAAAGTCTTACTAAAACATTTTTAATTTAGTTATAGTGATTTTAATGCCCAATGGTATTAGTTTGGAGTGATGGGAAAGATGGGTTGATTGGTGACAGACAGATGGATTTCCGTGTGGAAAATAGTTCCTTCTTATTCTGAATGCGGAGACACGACATTTTTTTCCTTAAAACCGGAAACTTGGTGGCTTGGCGTAGACTGAGAAGCATGTACCCATGACTCACGCGTGGGTCCCCCTGCTTAAACGTGAGAGAAATAACTCATTTATGGAGATTATAATTAGATGCTTTCCCCCGATTAAGGCAGGTTTATATGGAGACAGTATTGCCTCTAAAAGTCTTTCAAATAACCGCAAGATACTGCCTCCATGCGCGATTTCTTGCTTCCAATCTGCCTACGTCTTACCCTTCTCTTTCCAAATTATTGGATATGTAGTAAAGAAATTCATCGATGTGTGAAGAATTGAGAATATTTCTTTTAAATCCCTTTTGTAATACCTTTGTGGTGTAAAAGAGTTGTGCGAGCTTGCGAAGGGATGCCTTGAACTGCCTTGGGGTTGGAAACATAATGAGTGGATAGGTAATCATTGTTTTCACTCAAGCTCTTACGCTCGAGGGGGATATAAACGTGCAATCCTCTTGACGTGCTCCGCCCATTAAAACATCATCTCTGGCCCAGATTCGTATCAAACGGGTTCTTCAATCGCCGTCGCAGGTTATGCGATCGGGTGCGTAATCGTACATCCGGCCTCGCCGCCACAACCGTATGCGAAGTGTGGTGTGTGTGGAAGCACGGAAGGAAGGTCAAGACGCCGACGTCGCCTCTGCTGCCCCCAGGCGGCTCGCGGCGTCGGTGGATGTCTCGTCTTTCACTCGCGGGAGGCCATGCGCCTCTTCCTTGCCGCGTGCCGGTCGCCTGGAGCGGTCGTTGAAATCTCCTCGGACTTCCCCGCCTCGCTCTTCCCTTCATCGGATCCTTGTGCCCGCTGGCTATAAGGAAGAAAAAACTTTTCACGCGGACGTTTTATAACGCCAATATAAAACGTATTTGATAACAAAAACTGTTTAAAAAGACTGGAGTAAAACTGTTGTAGCACAAAAACAATGTTTTAGAACAAGAGGCATTATAAAACAACAAAGTTTTAACTTTTACGCGGAAGTTTAAAATCTCAAAATAACAAGGTTTTTAACGAATTAAGTTTGTTTACAATTATATTTTGTAATGCAATATTATTGGACTAAACTTGTAATTTTAATGGTAGTTGTAAACTGGCATATAAAAATTAGCATACTAATGTAAAAAATGAGCTAGAAAATCTGGAAACGCGTTGTCTGGAAATCTGGAAAGAAGGAGAAAGCATTTTGTTATTAAAATGGATATAGCGCTTATATTCCCATTATTTCATCTTAGAAAAAATTTATGGTTGTCAACGATCCATAGGCAGAACATAGTTTTGAGAATAAAAAACTGTGGGCTGCGTGCTGAGACAATCGGTCTGATCTTCATTGAACCCGGGGGTCTTCACATTTTTTTAGTTTTCTTGGACACTTCGGTGGAAGAGGAATTGTTATGGGCCGCACTTGAAGTTTAACCAAAACAGTAGTCAAAACATTGACAAATTATTCAGTTGTGGTAGTTTAAAATTGCCTGTTGGGCTAATTTCATGGCCGTTCTAGGCCGCATGCGGGCCGCGGGTTGGACACACCTGATCGAATCTTTCGCGCTGTATTATTCGGCTGATTCCATCTAGACGGTTGATTTCGTGGGCTCCGCACGTGTTGGTCCATGGGCCCGGTCCCGGCCCGGCTCGCGGCTGTATTGTGTCGGGTATTGCGGAGATGGGGGAGTGGTGTGGAGGGGATTGGGGGTGGCAGGGTCGCGGCGGCGGCGGGGCAAGGACGCTCCACTTCCGCCGCGCCCCGGGGCGAGGCCGGTAGAAGAACCCACCTCGGTTCTCTCTCGTTACACCCGTGGACGGACGGCCCCGAGCTTGGTTCCCCGAAAATAATTTACCGAAACTAGAACCGGCGCACGTTGAACTACGCCATCTTTGGGCCGAATTGGGAAACCCCCTCGTGGCCCCCTCGCGTTTGGCAGTTTTACGACATTCCCGTACTGTGCGTGTCTGGAAAGCTGATTGGGACATCTCTTACCATTTTTTTGAAGTATCTGCTTTCTGTGTGTCGTACATAATGGAGATGCCAGTCGGTCACTGGGAAGTTTGGTGGTTCGTGCGTGATAATAATTGGTAGTATTTCCGTATTTCTAATTTCAAGTTGGCCATATACCATTGGCTCAACGGCCTAGAATTGCCAAGATTCAGCTAACGTCTGCTTGTAAAGGTCAAAGTGCCGTCTGGTGTGGTGCTGGTTGGTGGTCTTTCGGGAATTCGGGATAGAATGACTCATTTATTCAATTCTTAAAAGGATGTACCGCAGTTATATCATTTAGTGATGCTGTCGGAAGTTTATTAATGTTAAAACACGTTGTTTTGTATTTCCACGTAAAGATTTCATTTCAATACCTAGGTTTTAACGTGCAACGTCATCGATAGGAAATTCTTTGTTTAGCCTTTTGCTGGTCCTAGAGATTCGATAAATGTTTCTGGTATTGGCCGCGTTGAGCTGAGTAAATGGCCCTTCGTTTATTGACTTATTCTTTTGCTCTTCTTCAAAGTAATATCACATAGGTTTTATACCGATATTCCCGGAAAGAAGTGACCATAAGTGGGTTACTAAACTGTTTTTCATTATTCCCAACTTCTCGCGGAGACCTGATTTATTAATGGAATATCATTCTGAAGTATTAAATAACATTAAGTCTTAATGTTTAAATAGGCTGTGTTTCAGTTTTAAGCGCAAATTACCTCCACGTACTATCGCCGGAAATCTCATAATGAGCTCGGAAATTAATGTGTGCGAAATGTTTGCGTACTCTTTGAGAACTCAGTTTTATTCAAGAAAGATTAACCCGGAGAGATTACTGACACATTTGGCTAAACGCCAATGAATCATCTTACGGTTCCAAGATTCCATGCTGACGATGACCGTCGCGAGGAATCCCCGCATCTTTCGCGTGAGAGAAAGTTGGTCAGTCTGGCAATGGTGTTATCGTAGAAATCCAATTTCGACGAATACCTGAAATGAAAGAGCATGCAATGAAGCTAAATGAATGCTATTTGAAGAGGAATAACCGTTTCATAAAATCTGTGGCGTTTAATTTATTGAATGGTGACATTCATTGGTAGTTGGGTAGAAACTTGTATTTGATTTTAACCTGTTGCTAAAATTCGCTCCTTTATCCTCTTTTTTAGCTATTGTTTTACGTGTATAATGTAGTTTTAGGAGGAGGAGAAAACAAATTGTTATCTATCGCGAAATCCCGTGTTGAGATCATATTCAAATGAGGGTAATGAGGTGGTGAATTCTCGCAAGGCCCTTGATAGGCTACGGTGTCATTAATTTTGCTGCTTTGCTTTGTAGTAATTGAGAATGTCAAATTGAATTCCATCATTGGTGTCGTTTACTACGCGATGTGGTTTGAATTCCAATTTTATTTGATATGAAAACATACGATGGTCTTATGTAAGTGATTTGTCAGTTGATCATAGAAACCCTTCGTACTGCTACGACTCCTTCCCCGAGATATAATAATCTGAAGACTAAATGGTTAGCTGACAGTCCTCTTTTACTGTTTATGCAATGGAAGTTACGTATCTCCTTCTCTAAATGTTTGATTTGACGTGCAATCGACCTGCGACCTGAGGTATACTACGCCATCACGAAGCATATAAGGGTGAATGGCCATTATTTACGATCGTGAGTAATGGCCGTCGTGGTTTGTGCGCCAAGGACCCACTTACCTTGTTGAAGAACGTATCATTCTGACCTTGAGTCAGTACCAAACAATACGAGAGTAGAAAGAACCAGCATGACCACACCTGCCATCTGGTATTAAAAATGAGGTTCGTCAGAAGTTTACTCACCTATTCACAAGTAAAAGATGGGATCCATGATTGTACTAAATTTAGAGGATTAAAACCTGACGTTCACTAAAATACTCTTCGACAAGATATCATGATTCGTGATTTTTATGATGCCCTGATTAACTTTAAATTGCTGCCGACTGCTGTAGCCAGATTAGCAAAGTGCCGGCCTGGCTCCCCTATGGTCGCGGGTCGGATCCCGCACGTTGGTGGATTGGATGGAGCATGGATGCTGTTTACCGCAGTATTAAGATCATTAGTTAGATTGTGCGAATTAAAATTGGCAAGTGGAGGGAGACCACTTAGCAAACCTGAGAGCACGCCTTGCATAAGATTGCTGCTTTATATTCCTTGTCCTAATTTCTGTGACCTTACTTCGCTCCCACCATTGTTTGAGTAAGTGTCTTCATTTCTCGCATTGGATTGTTGGTGGGAATGAAAGTTAGATCTTTCATCAATAAATTTGGAAATTACATTGAAATCACCTTTTAAACCATACGTTCATCATAATCATCGTCATCAGCGGTCATTAATCCAAATATTGGTTTGCTGCTGTTCTCCATTCAACTCTCCTCTCAGCCAGCCGTTTCATTACTACATATGTATTCACTTTAGGCCATTTTACGCGATGCTAATCTCAGTACTGAAAATGGAACTGAACTCAGCATGCTTAAAATCGTACCATGTGAAGGGTGTGATCGCATCCGATTACGGAATCAAATTCGATTATCAGTTCTGAAAAGAGGAATAAGTACGATACTTATTTCCCATCCGATTCTTGGATCCATCGACCAATCACAGGCAAGCTGGCGAGTCGAGCGTTCCGAGAGAATACTGGTGGCGGCGCTGGAGTATACCAAAATAACAAGACCTAAATAATCTCTCGAAGAATCTTTCAGATTTGTTGAAAACAGTAAAAATGCCATTATGTCTCTTAAATATGGCTTAAATATACAGTTTAAAGTATCAGGCGACAACTTGGGGAAATGAGCAATCGATAACATTATAACAAAAAAACGTTACCTGGTAAATTTCCACACCGACCCATGTTTCGGCAACTTTTGCCAAAAGTTGCCTAAACCTTGGTCGGTGAAATAAATTCAGTGTGGAAATTTACAAAGTACCCTTCTTTTTTGTGATAATGTTACTTAGCGTAGTTCAGAGAATGCTCTGACAGCGTCGAGTTTTCGGCGGTGATTCCAGCACTGACCTTAGCATTGTGTAGCACGGTCTTTTAACACGGCCTTTTAACGTCCTTCATAATTTGGCGGATATATTCCATCCATAGCCTCCGTAATTATTCTCATTACGTTATTGTTTTAAGAGGCCGTGGTGTCGCAAAAGCATGTCTAATACCTCTTTTCAGAATTTTCGTTAAACATCTGTTCTCCAAACATTCGTAGGACTTCTTCATTGGTTATTCCCCCTGTCCATTTTACTTTCATTCATCATAATATGGGACGTAATTAATGGATGGCCCTCCCTTATGTACTTCGAGTGAGAATGTTCTCCAGTCATAATAGAGACCATATTCCAATTTTATGTTAAAATGTAAGTAGACGTATGATGTAAATATAATAATTTCAATATTGGAACACCCTTTTTTATGACTGAACTTCTCAGTGATATAGTAAATATGTCTGGGTTTAACTTATCCTATTTGTTTCACGCTGTACGCTGAAAACGCTGTACGCTGAAAACGCGTTCGCTATTGAAGATTTTTTGTGATTTTATAAAAAGTTTTGTTTTGTGGTGAGTAATACATTTATTTTTAAAAACAAGTGGAAAAACAAAAACAAACCAAACACATACAAAATCACGACTTACACATCGTTACATTTTTTTACGCGATCTATGCGTCAGATCTCTAAGGAGCGCACGAAATCTTAAAGGGAAGTAGTGCAATAAGTGGCTGATATTTTGGTATCACCAAAAGTGATCAGATCATATTCTTTATGATTAGGTTAAATTCATTGAATTTTATTAGTAGGTGATGGTATCTCGCTGAAACTACCGTGCCATCTGCTACTCCGACGCCCTTGTCGCCAAGCCGATCGAAGCGGCCGGAAGGTGGCGCTATTGATGAGAATGCGTCGCGCGTGGACGGTCGCCGCTCTTTTTTTCGGCAACTGCGCTCTGATTGGCGCACGGTTCGTAGCGAGAGGGAAAGAATCGGCGCCTGATTGATGATGAGTCGGCAGGCAGAGGGAGTGGCACGCGGATTCGCCCGGTGCCCTTGGGAGAGAAGAAGTGGGCCGACGCACGGCTTTCCACCGCCTTGCCTCTTCTCGCATGCTAACTAACAAGTCTCCACGCCTTTTCCACTTTGCTATGTCTTCCTGACGATCCCACGTCGTACTTGCATATCCAGATGGCTCCGGCCTTTGATTTCGGTCCCCGAGCGTTGTATGGAGCAGATGCATTTCGTGCCGGTCCAAGGCGTGAGCAACGAGGGCAAAAGCCACAGAAGGCTGGTCGAACGGGTGGCTAGTCTGCGACTTATTTATGAACGTGGAAAGCTAACAGAAAGCATGATAATCGGGAAATGTTACTAACTTCCAGCATGTATGACCCTCTTGTCACCAACGTTTAGAAAGAAACTTTGGCTGGATTAGCACAACGACTTAAGTTTGAAATTACAACCTCAAGAAGTAGGTACATATAGTGTTTATAATCCCTATCAAACATTCTTCGTAGAACTCGAAGCTTGAAAATGACTTAAGCGGTGCGTCAGTAATAAGAGGATCGTTCCGAAACCCCAGAGTATCCCTCAAATCAACGCACAGTTTAAGCAATCAAATTCGGTAAATAAATTCTTTGATACGGGCGGCCAAATACAATTTTGTTCAAACTTTTAAAGTAGCTTGGGCCGGCACTTGATACATGGACTTTCTTATGAAGGAGGATGAAAATAAGACTTCAGGCGTTTAAGATGTAACTGTGGAGGAGAATGGAGAAAGTGCGATGGACGGAAAGGAAGACGAACCAGGAAGTAATCGGCATAGTGGGGGATGAGAGGAAATTAGTGGAAGGTAGAGTTGGTTATTGGAATGGGTGTTCAGGGACAAAGGGATGCTTAAGGGCGTGATTGAGGGGAGGATGTTGGGTAAGAGGGGGAGGGGAAGAAAGGGAATAGGATTTATGGTCGGGATTAAGAGACACTGGACGTATGCGGTGGTAAATAATGAAATAGTGTACGGAAACAAGAACCTTCAGCAGTAAAGGATTAGTAGATGTATTCCTACTTCCATAGAGACCTACCTTTACCGCTAGATAACCTGTAGTAATAATTATTTTGATTTTGTTGCTACTTGGGCCGGCCCCCAACAGCCTAGGTCTTTTCCACGACTCAGCATAAGTGGTTAGGTTCGTGACGTAAGCATTAAGTGGGAAATGGGGAAGAATGTAGAGAAACCCGATGTAGGTATTATCCTGTTTTCAACGAAAGGCGTCGAGGAGAGATACTCAGCGTCATGTATGTCATACTCAGCGGACGCGGAGTACTTCCCTTGAAGTTATCTCGGCATGGTACCGAAGGAAGGTCGAGATTCAGCTGAATAATCTTTTCCACTGTCAACTGAGAAACTGAGCCCTCGCGTTGAAGTGTTCCACACACCACGCCGAAACCACCTGAGCTTAAATTATGGTTATATTATCGAAACAAATTCCTGGTCAGCCTCGTCGCCGCGTTGGCCTCCGAATAATTAGTTTATCCATTTGGGCGGTTTTAGTAAGACGTTCAAACAAACAGGAAAATGCTTGCCTTTTTGTCTGAGTCATCGCTGTTTTTTTATCATTGTGTTTTTTTATCATTGTGTGTTTGTGTGTCAGCGTGGAAAAGTTACCGGTGGTTAGAGAAATTTGAGAGGTTTCAGGAGTTAAGTACTTCAAATACTTATAACTGCTGGGAAATAATTACGACCTATTATCAATTTCCAACCATCTATTGACAGTAACTGACGTATCGATTAAAAACCTTTGCCGAGCTGTAAATTTTACTGTATTGGCGGTGGCGGCGTTATTTCTTACAGTGTGAAGCTTGAGTGTTAAGTTAGTTGACTGTTGCAGTAAAACCTTGTCTTAAACTTTTTATGTTCTTATTGCTTGTTCCAATTCTAATAATCCTACTTCTCCTGTGGTTCTTTTTATAAAGCGCAACTCTAAATTTTCTTGGTTTTCCTGACCCAGGGTGTTAATCCGAAATTAGGCATTTTTTTCCTCTTGTGCCCTTGTCACGGACCAATTTTTTGCATTAGTTTGTATTGTTTTACCACATTTTTCGTGTTAAGAAGTGTACTCATCATGTCTCTTTTTTCTTTACAGGTACAGCTATTTCTGCGGCGGGTCATAGTTCAGAATTTTTCCTCCTTCAATACTTTCTCCTCTTCCATCTCCTTTGATTTGATAACTTCTGCGGTAAGTGTCGGCAATAATGGATGAAAATCCTTGGTTTTATTATTATTTTTTCCACCGGCAGGGGACTCCCATTGTAGAATTATATTCTGTGGAAATAATGTCAGTGATATCAAATTCTTTTGAGGCTCTGTTTTAAAAGTACGGGAAGCATCTCGAGTCTTGAGAGTTAACTGTGTGTTGTGTGCATTTTCTGAGAGTTAATCCATTGAGTCTTGGTGGCAGGTGGGCCACATCAAATAGAAACTAGACTCTTCGTTTTCTGAATTTCATAACACTCTTGGTTGAACTTTCCCACTGTTTGTCGTCCGTGACTGCCGAAGGGCTGTGTGCTAGGCACACAGATGATGCACTAATGTGCTTTCAGAGCCGACGTGTTTTTGGGCGTTGGAAAAATAACCGCGGACGGAGAAATTTGCATAATATTTTCTTCACCGTCTGTATTCCTTTCGCTTTGAAAAACCCCGGCAGTTGCATTGGTAGGAGTTGTGTTCCAGCGTAATTCTACGAGGTTCTTCTTGCGTCGTCTGTTGACTCGTTACCTTCGTATTTCTCAGCAAGTTTGCCGCTATTACCTCATGGCATTAAGCCACCATTGGAAAGCGATATGAAAAAGAGATCATTTAAATCTGAGCTCACGTTGGCTAGGCATGGAGAGGAGTTGAATTTGAAAAATATCAATTTTTAAGCTGCTTCATTTTGTGCTAGTACTATTAGCGTAGATGTAAGAAATGATAGGAAGTTTTAGTCAAAATAATCAATTTTGTAAAGCTTCCTACATGTCACCATAATCCAGTGTGCTAAAAGTATTAAATATTGTTTTATTAGGATTTTGGAAGCTAAATCAGGGAATACCTTCGGTATAGCAGACCTTTCTGGACTTTGGTGGGCTTGAGATAATAGTACTCTTGGAAACTGCGAAGCTAACTTATGCTATCCTATTAGCCGTGGTAACCACCATTGATTGAGACCCTACTTATTACTGTATTTAAGCTATCGTTCACTAGTTTATGTATCTCTGATTTAAGAGTGGTGATGAATTTTTTAGCGATTAGTGTGGTATACAGTGAAACCTCGGTTAGCGAACGCCTCTGATAACGAACAATTCGGATAACTACCAAATATTTCGCTAAACATTTGCCCCGGATAGCGAACAAAATTTCGGTTAGCGAACATATGTGTAGCGGCCATGTTTGTGTTCGGTGCTGTGCGGCCAAGTTCTTTTATGTACATACCTCCCTAAAATTCTTGTGGGTGGCATTTTGTTGTATTTTATGTGTATAGCAAGGGTATACCAATAAATGATGCGGCACACGGTGAAGATTGGATACTTACGTGCACTTGTGAACCGCCCTAGCCAGTCTTATTTCGCGGTGTCTCTGCTTTGTAACCTCTTGATGAAAAGTGAAATTCTTTTTCCTTAACTTTCTCGCTCTGCTTTCTGTTTAATCGTGTCTTCTTCATGTAAATGGAGTAATGATATCAATGTATTTGGAGCGTTACGAATTAATATCCATATGTCTCGCCTGATGCTGCCAATTGAGGTGAATTAATGAACTCCTGCTGCGATAGAGTTTTTTCTCATGGTGTAGTCTTTTTCACTTTTCATTATTTTATGACATATCTTTGCCTTTCTCGTTCACGGCTTTCATTTTGGTCATCTTGCTTTTTGTTAAAGGAAATTTGCTATGTATATAAAATGTGGTAGTAAATACCTTGATTCTTACTGTTGTAGCATTGGCTTTGAGGTAAAAAAATGATCGCGTTAACCTCAGCATATATACTTAACTACCTGTACAAAAGAAATACTAAGGAAATGGTTTTTATTATTTATTTTATTTTTTTGTAGTTAACCTTTACAATAAGTATCGCGAGAAAATTGTTCTTTTTTATTTAATTGGTATTTTCACTTCCTTAGAAAAATTGCTACGGAAAACACTCGTAAGTTGAAAACTAGGTGCCGTAATTCTTTCGAATATGTAGTACATCCGCGTCTATTCGAAAACTTCAAGTACGTTCCATGTTCTATTTCGCGCGGTGCTTGGATTGACATGTAATTTCGAAACTATACCGTTGACATTTTATGCTGTGGAAAATTGTTTCTGATTTCTCCACTGTTTTATTGTTTTTTTTTCAACATTTCAAACGGTTCAGGAAGAAGCTTATTCTTATTAGCCTAAGATCTTTCTTATTGATGGGTTCAGCACGGCGGAGGGCTATATATAGATATACATATATGCTCGCACACGGGGATAGAATACGATCCGGCTCAGGTAGGTACTTATTGTCTGTAGTTTGCCAGCGTGGGTTGATTGCGTCTGAATTTGATATTGTTTATAAAACAAATAAACGTGTGTAATAATGTATACAAAATAAATAATATAAAAATCTTAGCGAAACTTTGTGGCACTCGCTTTTGAAGAACAAGTCGCAATAGAAAAGAAAGAATATAAGAGATGTGTGATAAAGCGGCCGAGCCTTCTTCCAGAGGTCCTTCCTGGAGTCCTTTGCCCATCAACGCTTGGTTCACCCTCAGTGACTTCTTACTCTCCGCTCGTAAGTGCCACCAAGTTTTATCTATTCCTCCCTCTTCTGCGAGATCTCGGTTGGTGTCGTCAATTCTTCCCATGTTTAACGTGCTAATGTTAACTAGTCATTAACCCTTGATAAATTTTGAATAGGCGTTGAACATCCCTAAACATGTTCGCACTCGGCTGCGCTGTTTTTTTTGCTGGATGGAATGAAAAATGTGACTGTTATTAACAATTATGGAACAAAAATATGTCGTATCGGGCTCAGGGTGTGGCCATTTTGTCTACTACAGTGTGATGGAAGGATCACTTGAGTAATGGTGGAAGGATGTAGGGGAGCTTGTTGAATGCAAGGCGTCAAGATGTCCAAGTATGACGTCCCATCCGACGGACGGAGTAGTGTGCTTCAAGTGATTCTAATAGCTTCCAGGTAGGGGTCGGGGTTCCGCTAGTAAATTTCCGCCTCTGGTGGAATTCAAACCCTGTCTCTTTGGAAAGTGGCGTCTCAAGCCACAACAACAACCCGATCACTTGTAACAGGGCTAAGTCGTCATCCACCCCTTACTGACTCTATAGATGCTAAGTTATTAGTGATTGACAGCCAATATCTCGAACATCATCGTCTTAGCAATCGGTGGAGAATGAACCTACAGTCCTGCTGCTTCTCGTCGTGTTGATGTTTCACATTACTAGCACTATCTGATACTCCTTTTATTTGCATACGCCCCTGTTGTCCCGTTGTCGCTAACTTATCTATGCGTCGGAACTACGAGTTGTGGGTGCTAAGTGATCGCTGATGAAGGATAGTGTGGGAGGAGTCGTGTTTGGAAGAGTGAGGCCATGTTACCTCACAGTTAAGTCACCCCTGCGTGTTATCGCTACCCATCTCTCTTCCGTGCCTATAACGTGTCAACGGTGCGTTTGCAAATACTTGGAGCGCCAGTTGATGTCGCAAATCAGCCTAGTGATTGCTTCTTTCATGAATTCCCCTGCTCAGAACGTCTCAATTTTGAGCTCAGTTTCTAGTCATCGATATTTCATTGAAGAGCATCTCACTACTGTCATTATTATTAATCGTTTCACTCATAAAAATTTTACACTGAGAGTTAACAATCCAAATCTATGTCCTTTCCTTGCCTATTACCTGGAATTTATTTCGTAATATTGTTAGTAGTAGGATTTATCGTGTGATTTATGTTAGCCGAAGGCTTTTGTAATGTAAAATTTCATCAATATTGTGTACTTAAATCATGAGCACTACTGATGAAGCTTTGACATAATTTCACCTAAAATGCGTTAACTCTTCGTCGATTTTCATTAAAAGTCTCCATACGTCGAATGTTTGCATAATTTTGCAATTATGCTCGTTTTTTGTTATGACTCTATAGTCCTGGGCATAATTCTGTTGAGATTTCGGTTGGTTTTTGTCTCCTGGAGGATAAGCTCACTTCACCTCATGGTTACCATTTTCCGTGGACACTGGTTATATACCTTTGGCAATGCCATATAGATTTCGCGATCTGAAAATAGAATCTGTGGTGACTCAGTTGCGGTAGTTACCACGGTGTTATCGTAGACATTACGAGAACATATTTTCTCAATTCTTCATTGGAGATTTGTTTATGGACAAGAAGATCTATTTGCTGACTTGTCGCTGTTTTCTCTGGCTTTTTAAGTCCAGTGTTCTCAATTTTTCAGTGTCATCCTATCCTCCATTGTATTCTTCTGGAAAAAATTAATATCTCCGGACAAAGAAATCACCGCGTACACCTGAGTGGTCTTCCAATGGCGTCGGTTTACCCCCGCCGTGGAGGCTAGTGTGGCCACTAGCGCGCTCGTATTATGTTTTACGCGGTTCCGAAGGAGCATGCAGGTCATCACTCCCTCTCAAGCGAATATCTTTGTCATCGTCAGTCCTGAAGACGATGGGAAAGTTTCCCATCGAAACTTCGGGTGCTATGGAAAACTTAACCCGGGGTGAAGCCCGAGAAGAATTCACCACTATTTTCGTACTCTTATTTAGGTGGTTGAAGCGACTTTTGTTTATGCATAGATTTACGTGAAACTTTGCGTACGTGTTCTCATCAGGGATATCTATAGATAGGAGTGAAAATAATTGCATCATCTGATTTGATTTCTTGGCAATTCAGTGCTATTTTAACACGTAGTCTAAAGACAGATGACACATATTTCGTAATGATTCGATTACATGTGTACAGATTTTCTTCTAAGCGCGAAATAATGCATTTATTATTATTGCTGATAGCATAAATCAAGGTGACACGGCGAGTCCAATATTTAAAAAAATATTTCAATATAATTTCGTCTAAATTTCGAATACCGCGCCAAAAAATCTAAATGCGATACATGCTTAAATTAAGGATGAAAATTTAAAATATAATTCTTGTATCATTTCCATTACTGCATATATGGTGCGGTCCAACGCATAAACAGTTATACTGAAATGAAATGTGGCCCAATTATTTTTTTTCGACTTTCTTAAAAAATTATTTAAGTGTGCACTCATTGACCCACGATTACCGCTCCAGCCACCTTAATCCAAAAAGATATCCAATTCAGAAAATAATCGTGCATTAAGGCTTGAACTTGTTGGAATACTTGTTGATTGGTAAAGTTTGATTTCGCTGCCAAATGTATCCTTTTGTACTGATTAAACCTGCTGGAAGCTGCTCATTTTTGAAAACTCGAGTTGGCTTTGTTGCGAGTTTGAGGATTGCGTATCCAAAGGGCTTCTTCAATATTGTATGTGTAATGGAATTGAATTTTGTTTGATCAAAATTCCTTGTTTGCATAAAGATCATCAGCCTGATTACATTTGGATTCACTCTCTCATTTACATTGTTACCTAATGGCTAATTATTCACCGCGTATTCGTTTTTCGTTCGCATGTAAGATAATTATTAATTCACATTATTTATCATTACAATAAATTCCTACAAATGACATTAATCATATGTTGTGGTGTTTCGTGCTTATGTATTACTATGGGTGTTTTTATAATTACGGTTTTGAACATACGAATGGAGTATGTTACTATATGGCCGTGAAGCTTGGGCGGTTAAAGATTTAAAAAATAGATTGGAAGCCATGAAAATGTGATGTTATCGACCACCGATGGAGATAATGCAGACTGATAGAATCACCAATGAAGAAGTCCCGCAAAGAGATTCGGAGAAGAGCGTAATGAAATAACCTCCAAGCAGGAGAGACAAATCTATTGGACACATTTTGAGACATAACGGCCTCCTGCAAACAAGAATGAAAGGAGTAGAAAATGGAAAGAAGTATCGAGGGAGACAAAGGATGAAATAAATCAGACAAATTATGAGTGACGTTAATATGGAGACTTATGAAAAATAAAACAGCTGAGAAGAAAATGGAGTGTACAGCTGCAGCAACCTATCTTCGGATTGATGAATACTGATGATGATGACGGTACATTGTGCTCATCTGGAAGTATATTCTCGTTTTTAGTTCCAGGGAATCAAAAAAATTATATGCATGGAGATATCTTGAAGCCATGATTGGTAAAATCTTGAAGCCATGGTTGGTAAAATCACCAATTTCTTTATCGACGTCGGAAACATCAATTGAAGCGGTGGCATTTACCACCCAGCGTTCCTCACGCTGTCGCAATCGAGTGTTCCATTACTGTCACGTTTCATTCTGAGACCGAGCGTTAAGCCTAATTACGACTAAGTTACTAGTTTAGTATGCTTCATTCAGAATGTTGTGTTTGATGTGAAATGAAAAGTGTACTTTTTCCAATCACCCCGATTTCGATTCGTCACTCTAGGGTTATTCAACCGACGCCATTTGGTTTTCAATCATCCGTGACGTACACTAATTCAGTTGATTCCCGGCCGGAGCGGTGACATTCCGGGATCTGTCGCGTGCGTTGCCGTAGTTTAGCCAGAATAACAGGTTTGTGAAAGTGAACTACGCTGAATGAAAAATAACGACCGCCGGCGACTGGAACTCAGATGGCTTCCCTTAGGTTTTTCCGTCGTGCGGCCATGATAGTCGCTGGTGTTTATCGTCTACAAGATGCTATATTCCATTTTCACCGTGTAATTACGAAGATTCTATCATAAACTAATGTTAAGTGTAATTGTTTAAATATGATCATTGAAAGAAAACGTGTCCTGTATTCGAAAGGTCGACAAAAACTTACTTTTCCTCGCTATTTATTTCTCAGTTACTTGAAGTTGGGAAGTAAAGAAGTAATGCCCTGCCAGCCACCTCGAGGGTGTGTGGCAGGGGGTGATTCCTCACCAGGCATGAACTTATCGTCAAACACACTATCGTAAAGTCATTCGCTACGTACTAACATGCAAAACGATTACAAAATTACAGTGCTGTTAATTACAGTCATGTTAGCGTACAAAAATTATGACAAAATTGCAGAATCATAAAACAATTAATTAGCATGACATACGGAAATTGAAAGTTGAACAAAAGAGCATTAAAAAACTCTACCTTTACATAATTCGCGGCATCGATCGTTGCTAAATTGTGATCCCTCTGTGGTCCCCGCGGAAAAAAATGACATTTTAAATCTGTCTGTCCTGCAGTATATCTATCTAATTTCATGCACAAGTTACATGGGCTTCAAGGCAAGAATGGGTGAAGCAGAAGTACAAATAGCATATTTTCTGCCATGCACAAATAACGATATACGATATTTTTATATAAATTGGCACTGCAATAAGTCCCTTGGGCTGAAAACTATTCTTTGTAATTATATCTGTTGGCGCATATGTATTTTTATTGTCTCACTTTTGCTTTGAAGCAGATGAGGCAATGTCATCGGTGAAAGCAGTATTATTTTAAACGTCGTAAACAAACATTAGATATTTCTCAGTATTTGGATTATCACAGTTGCGATGGATCCTTCTGAGCTTTATTCCGAGTCCTTTTTCGTCAACCAGTCGCCGGAATTATGTGAAGTGATGTTCGAAGGTCATGTTATGTCCCTTCCGCCCGCAATGTCCGCTACCTTGAGTACCTACGCCTCTTGCTTCCAGGAGTTGCTCTTCACGTGACGACCACGGAATGCAACTTGTAACGAGCCGCACGCCCGTTTTCTCTGGTCACCGCTATAATTCAATCCCTTTGCATTTTTTCTCTTTCCGATATTCATGCTCCACCTGCGGTGTCAGTTTGCCTTATCTTTCGTCTTTCGCATCGTCGCCGGGGTTCACTCGTGTGAGTGACAAAGTGTGTACTATTTAACATCTTATTGTACCTGATGATACCTGAGGCAACTTTGGAGGATTGAAAGGAGCTTGGTGTTGTGCCCCCTCGGTCCATCTTGGCATGTCGCTTTGCAAGCCTTATACTTGAATTTTTATTCTTGACAAAACCTTTCCGCTCAACATTAAGGAACGGAAATACGCAATTCCTTACCTCTTGGATTACTTGTGGCCATCAATTCCGTTTACTTAGTACAGGGGTCTCCAAACTTATCGTAACGGGGGCCACAATGGGTAATTGATAACTTTTCAGTGGGTTGTAGTGAAAAAATAGATAGAAAACTCTAGATGAGTTTTATCTAAATGAGAAAATTTTATTAACTAATTACAGATTAAGTGAAATTAAATTATTTTATGTGGATGACGACGAGCTCTACCAGCAAATTCACACATTTTCATCACAAAACCAATAATATGAATGATATTACCGTACTTGTGGTTTAAAATCTTATTCAACTGAGATTTAAATTTTGAAACAATAATTACTTACAAGTAGCGAAAATCCAAACAACAATTATGCGGCGCATTTCCGCATAATTCTTCTGCGGGCCGGATAAAATCTTCTTGCGGGTGCAGATGTGGCCCGCGGGCCGTACTTTGGAGACCCCTGCTTTAGAAGAAGAAAGTCAGGAACTGATGAAGTGTATCAGTCCGGTCGGATGGTTTTGTTTTAGGGGGCTTTCATGAGTTTGCCGTCCTTGGGCGAAGTTTACATAAAACGAATGTCTGAGGCGCTGGTGGGCCTCGATTGAAGCCGTTAATTTGATAGATGATATCGTCGTTTTTGGGAAAGACTTAGAAGAGCACGGCAGGTGGCTGTAGCAGGTATTCAAAGGCTCCAGGAAGCAGGGATAACGCTAAACAATAACAGTGTCAGTTCAGGGTGTCTGACCGCAGTGACCAACGAGAAACCCTTATATAACAGCGAGCTAGAGCGGGAAACTGAGACAAACCGTGATGCTACTGTAGACACCAGGAGAGAAGATTATGGACTACCAAGATCAAGGGACAATGGACAGATTTTCACTCGTTCAAGCAGGATAGTTAAAACAAACTAGCTATATACTTATCGTTGCTAATTAGTTTAGTGTCAAGTTATTACAATTAAAAAAGGGGATTAAAGTGGATCGATTGCTATTCTCAATAAGTTTTCCCAAAGTGTCTACTTGCATTATGTTCGATTTCCATCAGCAATATTTTTGTTAACCACAGAATTTCTATGCTAATTTTGACCTTAAGATTTGTCTCAATGGGTTGTTAACATACGACACCATATGATGCTTACATATATTTAAATTATTTTCCTTTGTGATAGAAAAGAGGGTGTTGTGTTAGCATTTAAATTTACTGGTCACACATTATGATAGTGATGCTGCCTTGTTCGTTGACGCTTCTGTTACCCCCTAGGGGTAATGTGCTGTACTATTGGTACCGAGGAGAATAATAAACTGCTGAAGTTTTGAAAAATGAATCTTTAATAGGGTAATCTATTTTATTGAGATTATTTAAATTTTTATTTCGGGTTTCCCCAGGAATGGCATTTGCCAATGCGGTATAAATTCAACTCAAGAATTAAGGTATATACATGGTTGATTAACATAACACCCAAAGCCAAAAGACTCTAAAAAATAACAAATTCATAAAGGTTAAGCATTACTAAACGATGAAGGTTTCTCGGGCTTCCCACTAGGTCAGGTACTTGTTGACCGATGTTTCAATAGCTACCTCTGCCATCGTCCTTAGGGCATGTCAGTGGGAAGTGTCCTTCTTTTCTACCTGGACGGATTCCCGCCAAAAGGTCATGTCGTATGTGATTTGTTGGCACCCCTCTTCTTTCTTTCCCACTTAATTTTCCGGAAATCCGCCCGAGTAAGCCCGAGAAACCTTTATCAGCGTCATAAGCCAGGAAAGAACCAAATCATATTTCATTACTAAACGATTTGCATAAGGATCTAAAATTTAGGGATATCGAAAATAACCCCGACAAGTAAGATTAGCAAGCTTTTACGAAATGCTTAATTGCTTATCTAATAGGCAACTCTTTATGTGATGTTTACAGGAAAAACCATAACAAAGATATCAATTAGGGTGATTAAAATATTAACCAATATTGATAGAGATTTCTTGCCTGAAGTTGCGTTACACCCATGAGACGTGTCTTTGAGACTTTGTTTTACGAAGAGTGCATATTATCTTATCGAAAAATAATAATAATTATATTTGTTGAAATAATGGTAGCTTAATTAGCAGGAAGCGATCCAACTTGAATGTAATTAATGCATCATTATTCAATAAAATCACGTCAATACAACTTCTAAAAGAAGGGCGTTAACAATGAGTAACTTCCATGACAACCACGATCCGAAAGAGTGAACGCGGGATGTGTAAGTGAAAATCACCCATGAATGTATTCTTACAGAGACTTTTATGATGTCACAAAAGCGAATTGGAAAGGAAATGAAATAATTTCTCGTTTGTCAACATTAATTGTAAATGGTAAGTAAAATGAAAGCAGTGCTCATTTACATTTTATTGCATAAAATTTTCGTTCGTGATACATAAATGTTAAATGCTTACGGTAATATCAGATTCGACTCTTTTGGAATTAAATAGAAAAGAAAATGACACCAAAGAAGTTAAGTTCACTCTTTCTTATTTATTTAATAAAACTTATATGGCATCCAGTTATTCGTTGGTGACAGAGAAATTTTATGTGCTTACGGTAATATCAGATTTAACTCTTCCGAAATTAAATAGATAGGAAAATGGAACTAAAGAAGTTAAGTTCAATCTTTCTTATTTGTGAAGTATTTGTGTCTTTCACATATAGCAATATAAAAGCCTAACTAACACCATTGATTGTTGGAGGCGGCGTGGCCGCGGTCGTTAGGGCACAAGGCGAGAGATGGCTAGGTGGAGACGACCTCGTCGGGTGACCCAGCCTTGGATAATAATAATAGCCTTAGGGTTACTGCGCTCCTCTTTTTTTCCATTTTCTATACGTCAACATTTCATTTGACGGAAAATTAACGTAACGAAACTAAAATAACTATCACAGATCTCCGGTTCGAACCCAGATGGTGGCTAAAAGTACGCAAATTTTTTCATATTTTTTTTCCCATTTTAAACGACTTTTGAAAGAGTACGAGGGCCAAAAAATATGAAAATAAAAGTTTTACTTTTTTTTAACCATAATAATATGCAAAAAATGTTATACTCGGGATTTTATACGCTGAAAACATTACTATTGACCAGAATTAATTTTTTCCTCTTCTGAATGTGAAAGGAACGCTGACAAGGTTTCGATGAATATTTTCAGCTTGATCACGAGCTTTATGACCATTTTTTTTAAAGGAATAACACGTATTTCTGATAAAAAGTTTCAAACCTTGTAACGTTTTCATGCTGGCGCAGAGTTCAGACGGTCAGAGAAAAGAAGTAACACGAAAACTCTGCAAAGAAAGAGAAAGTAACATATTAGACATATTTTGCGACACAGCATTCTAATACAAATAATATTTGAAGAAGGAATAAATGCAAAGGATTGCTTAGGAAGATCAAGAATTGAATGCATTTGGAAAATTATGACGGACGTCATAGTGAAGAACTAAAGCAGTTGGCAGAGAGGAGAGTTGAATCTAGAGATGGCAAACCAAACTTTGGGTTGAAGACTAGGTACTGTTGATGACTCTTGGTAAACTATCAAACCGGAAAACTTGAAAATGTTTTAGTACTGCGTTCTTTAGCAACAAGTTTTAAAGTAGTAAGGTAAACGTAGGAGTAAAAGAGATGGAAAATACACTTGAGATGAGATAAATAGAAATAAAATGAAAATTACCCGACCGATGTAGATTTGGTCCATTATTTCGAAATATCTCGCATAAACGTTTTAACCTCTCCGTTTTATTGATTATGCAATGACAAATTATTATAATTTCATGGAATACTTGGGCACTGCGAGGCGCTGACATTGTAATATTTTCTTAATCGCCTGTTTACCTTACTTAATTAATTTGTCTTGCTTTGATGCTGCACGTAATACTCTACTCTTTTGCCTTGTAGTTGAGTAGTAGAAGTATTAGTTAGACATAGATTTCCTTTTATATTATTATTTCCTATCAACCAATATATTAACATTTGCACATATTTCTTTTCTTTGCAAAATAATCTCTGGGAGTTCTCAAAATATCAACTTATTGCCTATTGCAGGGGTCTCCAACCTTATCGTAACGAGGGTCAAAATGGGTACAGATGTGGCCCGCGGGCCGTACTTAGGAGACCCCTGACGTAGGACATAGATTTCCCGCTGGTATTTTTATCACTTAGATTTAAAAAGAATCTTTTGTTTTACGAGAAGGTTTAGTTGTCTTTGAGCTTTAATGCTAGCAGTAATAATTTCGATCTGTTATTATTTCAGTCCTTTTTAGAAATGACCAACTAAAATGGTCATAATTGAAACAAACTGTAATTCTTTCTTTTCATGAATGCTTTCCTTCCCAATAAGTCTCCCAAATGCTTTACAGCAGGAGTTTATAGTTGGCATTAAGCCTCTGTAGCACTTATCGAAATTACTCCTAGTAGGATTCAAATGTATTCTGTGTGGCCTGTAATGTATACAACCTTATGCCGTATTTCAAAGCTCACTTCACACACTATTCAAAATGTCTTCAGTGTAATCGTGGATTCCAGAAAGGTAGTTGAGGTGCAAGGAATCACCTATGACTTTCGATTTTTTGCGTATTCTTTTAATTTTTTGTTTTCGAATAGCCGTTAGTTCTCGTTTGAAATGAACATAATTTACGTGTATCACCAATGCATATTCGATATCCATTGTTGAAGATGGAAGGAAAAAGCGAGTGGTGAGTTGGCTGTTGGAGAATATTTAGGCATATTTACTGCAGATGTTGGTGATTGGCCTGACCTGTCTCTCATGGCAATTGGATCAATTCTCAGTGTTGGTAGACTCCACAGCAATAATCCCGATGAGTCACTCATCAGTCAGTCCGGGTTAATTTGAAGTTTTAGTCGTCCCCCTAACTCATTGCATCCCGCTGAGTCATTCGTTGGTCTGTTCTCCGCGTGCTATGAAAACAAAGAAATGCACTCGTTTGCCGAATTCGTGGTCCCACTTTTTATGCACGGCGACTGCTTTTAACAACTTTGGGCCCGATTTTCGGTAGTCTCTCTCCGTCTCGCCGTTGGAGGCGCTTTCTCCCAAATCCCTCCCCCCCCCAACCTCTCTCCCTTTTCGTTTCGAATGCTCGATCCGACAAATTCAGTTTCCATAACTCCGTTTTGATTTCTCGTTCCGTCCATTGACTCAAACTCTCCCCTCCCTCCCCACCTGTCTCCTCTTCATCGAAGTCTTCGCCGGGTCGTTCTTCATGTCTGCCCTGCCCCAACCTTCTATTGCGAGCCGGGAGGATAATCGTACCCATTGGGGGGCGGGCGTCCCCCCTTCCGAGCCATTTGTCACGATATTCTCCGTATAGTGCAGCGCGATCGCTGCTCCTCTCGTGACCGTCGTGTGCACCGAATGGGACGGGGGGGGGGGGGGGGGGGGCGGAGGGGTGGTTGTGCGGGAGAGGTATACGGGCGACATCCGTCCTCGCTACCTTATTACCTCAACCTGCCGATAGCGATGCTCGTAGAAGATATATTCTTTTACCCGTTTCCGTCAGAGTTTTCAACAAGGAGTTCCGCGCTCTAATGACGTTGTGTGAGTTGATCGACGTTTACTTTCATTTATTGCGATAGTGAAGGAGAGGAGAAAAAGTGAGTTTTCTCTGGAAAGCACGGCTTAGCTTAGGCTAATAGCTCCTATTTTCCGTGTTCCCATTTAATAATTCTGATGTGTTTTACTCTCTGCCATTCATTTATTTTATTTATTCATTTATTTATTTATTTACCATTACCACCGAAAACAGACATCGGGGTATTATAACAATTAACAACGGACGAACGCACACAACCATGCCGTGAGTGCTGAAATATCAGACGGGACTTCAACTTGGTTGACCCTTGGGAAAGCAGGCAAGGACTTCATCCCTCCGCCACCGAGACCGACGATATCCGATGCACAGATCATGATCGGTGCCGTTTGGCATCATGATTATTTGATTAGTGTAATCTGTATTGCTATGTATTCTTTTGAAATGCTGTGATACGTGACAATGTCGTAAACACAATTTTTTCAGGTATAATTAATATTTATTTGTTGTTTTGGTCAGAATGTTTCTTGTGATATTCAGGAACTCCCGGTGATATTCTGTGATAAGTTCCTCTGAGAGTTGGTTGCCAATCTCTTACCTCATCGGAATTCTATTCACTGTGGGGCGTGGAACACCAAACAATTGATCTGCGACATTATACTGAATGAAATAGGCTCATTGTGACCCTGAAATATCTCGGATGATCCCATTTCTCTCCCCAGTGTAGTGTAAGCGTATTCCGCTGTAAAAATGTTTATAAATAAAGGATTCGATAGGCATTAATTTGGATAGCATAATTGAATTAGGCGAATGTCGTTTTCATTCATTTCTTGGAGATTCTATGATTTACTTGTGGCATCGGGTGCAGATAAAAAAATTAATGGTGTTTTCTCAGACATAAGAAGTTGATGTAGTTTTATAATTTTACACTAGGTTTCAGTATTATTATGTCTGTATTTACGGTAGTTATCATTAGATAATATGCATGTGACTTGCTCTAAATTATAATTTGACATATAGCCTTCATTATCGAGTTCTTTTCTGTTTTTGAACAATACTTGCAGAGTATTCGTTCGGGTATTTCATTTGGCCGCAATGAAAGATCAGTAGGTGTATCAATTTTATGGCTTCAGAAAACCGCTGACCTTCGTGTAGCTTGGTGAGTGAATTTAATCAGCTTCTGGAAGCACCAACCTTCCTCTTTTACGCGCCCCTCTGTCCATGGTATCAGACTCCCAAGAAGCCGTCATTTCGGTGTTTACACTTGTATCTGACTCTACCCACGTGGCTGTGATGCGTCCAAGTCTGGAACCTATCAGTCTTTCCGTTGCCTTTGATGTTAATTACCATTTTATATTATCTGGAGACAAACTCTCCATTCCGAGTGGCTTTCTTAGTAGAAACGGATGCTCTTAATGGATTCTTGTGGTGGAGCCGCATCATAGATAAAGGCTAGATATGTTCGCTATCTTAAAGGAGTATTTCTTCGAGGCGTCGAAATATTTAAATTCTTTATTTCTGAAAGAGTCATGTTAATAATGTAGATGGGCATTAGCGTAGCTTTCTGTGAGATTTTCTTCTCGAAGCATATTTTCTTTCATCGTTATTCTGAGGCACGAAATGACATCATATTGCCCCGAAAATCAGGTCTTCAGAAGTTTCTTGATCGTGAAATTTACGCGCCTTAAGTTTAAGAAATTTGTCTCGAGTAAGATAAAGGCGCGATTGCACACATCCCATCCTAACCGCTTGAATTACGGTTTCATAACGATTAATTAAGCCTCATCCGTCTAGTTTTATCAAGCTTCCGTATCTATCGTATCCTAAGTTTCATTTGCCGTTTCTTAATTTTTTTACCTCAGATTTCCATTAAATGAATCTGAGCGTAAAAGATATCTTACTCGATTTCCATTCAGGAATCATAAGATCGACTTTGTGTATACTCTTGCTTAAGGTCGAAGTGGACTCATGTTGATGCCACGGAAAGCGATGGATTATGTAAGAAACTCGAAGCGATGCACCCCGTATTTGTTTTGCTCCGTATAGCGGCTCTATAACTTTCTCTCACCTTGATCGCTTACCGCACAACGGCTCCCCCTCGTCTTCATCGGTGGGCGAGAGATATGAACAGGGAAATGGACATGTCTCCTGTGAACGGCGCGCCGTCGCCTCGCCCCATCGGCTTTCTGAGGCTTTATTTTTAGCCAAGCACCAAAAATATGAGGATTGTCATATCCGAAGCCATTTGTTACTTTATGCCACGGATCTACCAACTCCGGCCTGCGGGCCAATCCGACCCATTTGAGAACTCTCTATGGCCCGGAGACCAATTGTAAATAACATTCCGATACCATTTGCCTTCCGAATTTTTTTTTACATTTCTGCCAGGTAATCTTGGGAAAAAAGGTACTGAACTAATGGCTAATATCAATAACAAAGGAATATTGTTGAAGAATAAAATACCTCTCTGTTTTTCATTCATGTTCTATACTGAATGACGGTGTACTGGTCGTCTCCTGCATACATTCTTTTATGTATCATTAAATCCGTCATATTTCACTTTATTTCATTTATGGTTGGCATTCATATTTGTTCGTACAGGAAGTAGAGCTGCAAAAGTAATGATGCGTGATATATAGCTCGCAAAGTAAAAGCTTTTGGATCCGTGCTTTATAAGAATAGTTTATAAGTTGACTTTCATAGGCTAGCAGTACTCCGACTATATGGCTCATGGAAGACAGTTTACGGTCGTACTAAAGAAAAGTGGTAAAATTTTGTTGATTATTCAACACAATGCCACATAGAATCAAGTGTCAAAAGTGACAAAGACGTGAACGTTTGAGGATATTTCGTATCATACGTTTGAGGTATTCGTTTCGGCTTGTACCTACATTTAACATCTTCTCACGAATGGCTTGAAGAACTGATATCAGATTGTGTTGGTTTTGCGCTCTAATTTAACGACTTTCCCATTTTTAAATAAATGAGCGTTAACCAGTGATTTAGTAATGTTATTTATATAGACTTAGTATCTATTTACTTTGTAGTAATAATATATTTACTTTGTAGTAGTGATTGCGTATTGTCAATCAAGCCCGAAGCTACGCCTGGAGTTAGTAGTTACATTTAATTTCATAACTTGTTTTTATTCTCGATTCTAATTTTTTACTCTCATTATTTGGTACTTGGTCCATGAAAAAGGGAAGGGAAAATGAAGAGGGGGAGAGTGCAAATGTGAATAGCATGCTAGCGGGGAGTGTCTTAGTGTCATGTTTTGTTTTTGTAATACTAATTATGGTGAGCGGAAAGAAGGGTTTTCTGTACCTATCAGTTCGTCCGTGCAGCTCTTATTTTTTCGCATCTATATGCTCTAGAGATTTAGTTCGGGGTCAAAATAATATTCTCCCGGTCATACTGAAACTCGCCTGAAATTTTTAAGTATATAAAGTCACGGTGTGTAGTACCATTCACCAGTCTTAACGTTTGTAGTGATTGTATTAAAGAATTTCAAAGCGAAGCTGAAGAATGATGCTCGTTGGGGAAACTCTCATGTAGAGAGTATACGTATTTTTATAGATTTTGGGGGATAGTTTTTTTTTTAATCTCAGCACATGAGAAATGTTCTGGTAGGTAACTTTGACAAATTTTCCATTCATTACGATTGCACAAATGATGTGGTACGCATTCATGCGCTTGTGTGCAAAGATTGTGTGCAATTGGCCATGAAACAAATTTATCATCCAGGTCGAATAAGATGATTTTTTCATGGCTAATGTCATCCTCTTAGGTTTTCTGGTAATTCTATCGCCTCCTTGTGATAGATTTTCCGTCTCAGATTCCTCGTTTCATAGTCTCGACGCATTTGTCCTCGTGTCTTCCACTCGCGACCTTCCATTCTCTTTCGACTTGCATTGTCTCTCTCCCCGTCACATCCATCACGTCTCATTACTCGTTACTCTATCGTCAACCCCTTTCACTTCGTGGATTCGTCCCGTAACCTTGGGTACTCTCGCATGTTTGACCCTAGTGCTCCCTGAATCCTCCTATCTCCCCCACTCTACATGATCGATGTATTAACTTCAAAGGGATGAAATGCCTAATATTTATTATTATTCTTAATTTAGTACGTTGGAAGTGGGCAATACGCCAAGTGGCAACGACAGAACTGTACGCAGATTATTAAGTTTGTTTGCTTACAATAAATAATAAATAGATATCGTCAATATGCATGATGAATATCGACCTATCGACCTGGATGACGACTTTGACGTATCGACGTGACGGTAATTTTAGAAACCTAAATATTACCATGCATTATTATTATGACGCATTTGTGCGACGATAATTGTGGCACCTCGATATGACTATAATTACCAAAGACTTCGTTTGGCGTATCGTAGTAAAGATATTTAGAGTTCTTGGATTTGTACAGTCGCTGTGAACAGGCGCAATTTGATGATTATAAGTAATGCATTTCAATAAAAATAAATTCCATTAAGTATAAGTTTAAATTGAATATATAATTAGGTCAATGGATAAATTTATTAACCCTATAATTGACAAGTTTAACAGCAGTGTAGTGCGTCGGATTCAAGGAACATGAGAAAATACGAGTAATTGAAAAAGATGCAGGCAAAGACAGAAATTAATCAAATGAAACAGGCATTAATTAAATGAGTGAAAATTGCTTCGTGATAAAAGGAATATTGATTTGTTAGTCAAGAGTATTGTAAGGCGTGGCTTGAAAACACCGTGACAAGTTCAGAGAATTTTTTTAAACAGACTGAAAAGTTTCCTTCTGAATTTTCTCGTCGATAAGCGGGATAAATATCGGCGTATCTGTAAATTCTTATCGGGTATCCAACCGGGTCATGAGTTCAGGTATCGACGTTTCGATGACTAACTCCTCCATCGTTTTCAAGGAGGTTGACTGAAGAGTTTCCATTTCCTTGAAAACGTTGGCGGAGTTAGCCGTCGAAACGTCGGTGAATCTCTGTACTCCTGACCCGGCTAGAACCCGTGAAGAATTGACTCATACGACTCGCCGAGAAAGCTCCAACAGATCCTTCATCGGCGTATCGATACAAATACGCGTGAATAATGTACTCGATAATTCTCGGTTCAATCGATATCTTTTGAAATGGCGTGTCGATATATCGTCGCTGCATCGATGTATTTTATCGAAGATCGGCGGTGAACATTTCAGCATCGCGCAGCCCTACCCTCCAGCCCTGTATTCCCCTTTCAGTCTCTCACTTGTCAACTTGATGTCCCTCCCTCTCTGGTAGGTAGCGCACCCCCCTGTCCCCCTCCCCCTGCCCCCCCCCTGTCCCTGTCCCCCTCCCCCCATTGACGCGCGCCCCTTGGAATTCCTAGACGCGTGCGTCCCCCCTCGATCCCCTGTACGCACGTAGTGAAGTCACCCTGCCTATTCTGCCATTACCTGCCCGCCCGCCGCACCTCCTCTTGGCTGCCTTATCATCAGCCAGCGAGTGGCGCCGAGCCATTCAAGGGTTTCTCCTTGCTTCACCCCTTCCTGACTGCCACCCCCTCCTCCCGTTTGCACACACACACACCCAACATCCAATCCAGCAAAGCTCTTTGCTCTCCTGCCTCTCGCCCCACCCATCGCTCACCCCCTAGCCCGCTAACTTCTTCGCGTCTTTTTCCTCTTATTTAAGTCCCTCGCTCTCTCTCCTTTTGCTAGTATTCTTCGGCAATATTTCGTGGTGTGGAAAGGGGTGTCTCATCTTCGAGGGGAAGTGTTCAGCTAGAATAAGGGAGGAGCGACTTCGTAATTCGTGTGATGAAGTGTGAAATTGGACGGTGAACCTGTTCATGAACAGGTTAATCCTCAAACTCAATGCATGGAATATTCGGGAATGGAAGATTGTGCGCGTTTACAGTTTAATTAATGTGAAATATGTGTACGTGTGTTGAGTTGAATCTACTTCGTGGAAGTAGTTGGCTTGGGTTAATAGGTGCTCCTACTGCCTAGGCAATACAGCATCGCCTAACCAAAGACTTTGACCCTAAAATCAATGCAACATCAATTCCACAGGCGGGATTCTATCCCGCGATCTTTGAGTTTTCTGACAGGCTCTTTACCAGCCACTGCGTTCGGCTTTTTAATTCAATTTGGGTAATTTATATGAGGCCAAAAGCCTGCTGACTCCGTGTCTTTTCCCTCGCTTGCATTAGTCTCTCTCCGTTGTGCCTTTTCCTTCGGTAATTTTAGACGAGGGGTAAGAGCTGCTTTTTCGTCCTTGGGGTAATGTCCTGATGGAATGGGGGTGCAAATTATTGTGTTTTGAACTAGGAACATATTCTTGAACCGACAAATGCTAGGGCATGGAATATTCATGCGCATGTGTAGCTGAATTGGTTTAGAATTTATGCGAAATGAGGTCTGCATGTGTGTTGCAAAGGAATCTCGTTTTTAGTGTTAAAGATTGGGTGGATTTTTAGTCATTGTCCATCTTTATTTAATTTGTTGGGGTGGGAAGAAAAACTGATTTATCTCTCGTACGACGAGATATTGTATGCATGATACTCAGTCACCCCTTGTCACTCACCCTTGTGGTGTTTCGGAGTGGACAATGTAGTCATCGATTCCCAAATCTTGGATATTCGTAGAGATTCTTATAGGTGTGTGAGTTTTAGGGGAATAAATTCGTCAATCAAATATAATACATAATACAATGCATCTAACGAATCCGTTTGGCATCGTTTCGCCCGAACTTCATGAGATGAGAGGGAAATAAATCCTTGCTATATCTAAATAGCGTAAATCGTTCATAAACCTTAGTTCGTGGTACTGTGGAGGTAACACCCTCGCGTAGTTACCTTAAGCGTTCGTATGCTTATTTTCCCCTCTGTAATTACTCACATTTTGATGTTTAAGTCGCTCATTATGATGAACGTTTTTTTCCCTGAGAATTGGAACGACCCTCAGTTTGTATCTCAAACAACCTTCCTCTGGTATTATTGAAGGTTTGAGGAGATATGAGCCAGTTTGATGTAATTATAGGAAAAACTATCGTCGTTCTTTTCTGCTCTTTGGACGTAAGTAGTGCGACTTTATTGATCACAGTCAAGAGAGAGTTGTTAAGAAACGGCAAAAAAATTATATGGCGGTGGGCGTGGACGCTTCCATTCCGGATGTTGTGGGAAAGAGTGCGCGACGAAAATGGCTTTAAACTACTCATCTATATTAAGGACTCTCTGATGAATTAGTTTCCTCTTTTTTTGTTGCCACCGTTCTTTGAAGATGATCCCGTTTTGGTAAGGAAGACATCACTCGTCCTAAAAATCTCTTGTGGTTAACGTAATGTGTAAACTATAACCTGACGTCACTGGTAATATCTTCCCGTTGCCAGAGCAACTTGTTTAACTTCCGTGAGCAACTTCGGTCCGTACAGAACTCCTAATGTTTTAATGTGATATATACGCCCAATGTGTCTTTTTCGTTGCGACATTGAAGTGTGCCAGTGAAGCCTATGATCTTGCTTTCTTCACACTGCTCTTCTCTTTAAATATTATCTTCTGACGTTTGAACGTGGTCTGTGTGCTATTGAGTTCTGCTTTTATGCATATTTATGTACCTAAATTGGCAATGAGTTTTCCAAATCGAGAGGTACCCCCTAATCGCTCGTCAGTCCTTAAAGACGCTAAATAGTCCCTCAACTGATAACCAGCGAAGTTTAATTGGTACTCATCACGGTGGACACCCTCCTAGATCATAAAACTCACATCCTCCCAATCGTAAACATTTCCTAGGTAATAGACTTATCTGTCTGGAAAATTTTCTCTAATTAGGAGTTTGAGTTATTGATCGTGATGTCTTTAGCAATGTAAGGACAATTGTGTATTAAAGCTGTTACGATTCAGGATGGAGTTTCCGATTACCTACTATTTTTATTCCCGCCTTATTTGAAGATAATCTCCTAATAGGATAATGATTTTTTCACTCCTTTTCCCGGGCAATATGGAGAAAATTCCACGCGATAAATTCTGTAACAATAGTCCTCACCCCTAGTTAATTTTCAAGATTAATGGATTTAATTAAATGGAACTCTCTTAGGTTGATATTGATGTCCTCTATTTTGATCTTACCGTTTGGCCAATGCACTTCTGATTTATGTTTTTCTTCCGGTATCAGTACGGTGACCACTCGCCCCTTGTTATAAAGACAGTATGATTTTTTTATTTTGGAAACTCGTTATTTAATTTGTTAAATAAATATTTTAAATAATAATACTATCATGTATTCTTTCCCTGCTTTTTGCACATTTTCCTTAGTTTTTTTTTACTCCAATCACCATCCATTTGTTTAATAAATTTTATTCGTGGCACGTTTATTTTTCATTTTTATGAACTAATTATAGATATATCCCTTTATTTTTATTAACTTCTTTCAGATTTATCATTTGTCCAGTATTTTGATTCCTAGGAAATATAGTCACCGTTGGTATTTTCCCCTTACCTCCTCACTCAGTTTCAATCCGAATTCGGTTTGCGAATCATTTGGCCGGGAAGTGAATCTTTTTGGTCAGCGTGTTCCTTCTCATCCCTTTGAGTCAGAATTTGGAACGTCAACCATCCCCGGTTCTAACGGTTCGTTTTCTTCCCATGTCCTCGTCCCAAGGAATCCTACAGTCCCCTGTCCGGGGAACAAACAGTATACTAGTGCCTCGTCGGCGGAAGTGACACTTAAAGAGTCCTTCGCCGTGAACCTTATCGGGCATACTAATAAACATACGTTTAACCGCCTCGCCGGTCTCATCAACCGTGGCACGTGTGTCGACTTCCACATGCCGCTTACGTCATTTAAAAAATAACTCCCTCGCTAAGCCCCGTTTGGGTTCACATCTCGTCTAGCGCTCAACCCTTCGTGTTAGAAATGCGCCCCTCCTTCCTTAGACCCGCCCCCGAATATAATTCTTCCTCCTTTCCCCTTGTGTGCCTTCCTCCCCCCTTCATAATCCTAGTCTTAGGGGATCCCTCCTTGTCTTGCCGTAGTCTTCGTTAGAGTCTCCCCTCTGCGAGCACTCACAAAGGACTTATAAACGTTAAGGGGATCTTTAAACGCCTTGCGGTTGCACACCGTGGAATACTTTCTCGATGTTACGAAAATTATTACTATGTAATTCCCTCAGAAAATTACTATGTATCTATGCATTGTTTTGAAGTTTGTTCTTATGACACTTTGATATTTGATTGTTAATTTTTGTAATATTTATTCATTTAAGTTTACCACAAAACATCCTTTTGCATTGGGCACTGTTGAACTAAATCAATATATTCAAGTAAACTATATAAAACAAAATGTAAAGGTAACACATCCGGACATGTCTATTTCATATTTTTTCTTTCCAAGTTCTAATTACTTATTCGTAAGATTTTTTTTAGTAAAAAAGGACTTCATTAGGATTTAGTACGTTGATTCTTTCCCCAATCAATGGTAAATGCGGCGTGACTTATTTCCGTGGTTGATTTGTTACTCATTATTACGATTATCAAGTTGAAGCTTTGATTTTTCACTTTCGCTGCTGTGAATGACGTTTGTAAACTTCACGTAGGCGAGCAAGTCGTTACTGAATTATGATAGAAGGTTAAATAACGGTAAAATTGATATGGTTACCGTGGTTATTGTGTTGAGAGAATTTAAATCGATTGATTACTTTCGCACTGATGAGTGTATGAAAGGAAAGAAAATTGCCGAGAGAAATCGAAAACAGACTGACATCTAGGTCGGAGCATATATTGCCCCGAGATATTACATGATGAGCAGAATTATAAGAGGGAAAAATTGTGGGAAAGTGAGAAAGAGGAAGGAGGAGGATTGCATGCTTGATGGCATAAAAATAGCAGATGTTCCCGAAAAGTGGAAGACGCTCAGGACCGAGTCGGATGGAGGACATCCCATTGAAACCTTTCGGAAGATAGTTCCACCAATGATGTTAAACATTTCTAATCCGAGCCATAATTAGTTCAATATTAATGTACCTTATCAATTAAATCGGATTTAGTTTGATTCGTATTGATCTCCTCTATTTTAATTCTACCATTTGGTCGTTGAACTCCCAATTTATTTTTTTCACTTCCGGAAACGGCGCTCTTGTATTTTGCCCGATACTTCCTCATCCTCTTCGAACGGCTGCTTAGTTTGAAAAATCTATAGTGTTAACAAAGCATTTAGTCCTCGATCCGGAATGAATTCCGTAGATCCCTTCTAGACGATGCTTCCTGGGAGGCAATCAGGGAAGGGTTATCGTCTAGGATCACCCCAAAATAGGATTATAAAAAAATTACTATTTTTTTCCTCGTTGGCATCGGGGGATGTAGGTATATATATTTTTAAGCTGCATTCTCGGCGGAAGGAGTGAAAAACGACAGCGGCTGTCTCTATCCTCGACTTCTTATTTTCTCTACGTAGTCGGGGCGACGGCCTCCCGCCTGACTCATCCTTTAATTAGCTCCGGAATGCCTTTAAGACGGGCGAGGTTTTCCTCCTTTTTCCTTCCATCGTGAGGACAGAGATTTTCAGTGGAGAAGGGGAACGAGGATCGGTTTCTTATTCCGTGGGACGCGCGATTGGTTTACGGAATGATATTTCCATCTCCGACCTCCCAGCTCCGGCTGCATTGCGGTCCGCCGCTGCCCCGCTGTCTGCCTTTTCCGTGGATTCGGTTGTGTTCTCGCGTTACGCCTCGGTGCGTTTACCCGACGCGTTACCTGTATAGTTGTAGGTATATGTATTCCTCGGGAGAAGAAGGGATTGGTTCTTGCCACGAGCGTGGTGCGGCCGCCCGGCCCGCGGTTTTGCCCGCGCACGACCCGATGCACATGAACGTAATTTATGCCCGCGGCCCGTTCGCGATGCGACGTTGTCGATTCTCTCTCATTCCATGCACGTGGTCGTGTCACAGGAATGAATGCATTCGTTAGTGCCAGGGAAATTTCTGGAAATATTTGTGAATGGGATTATTTTCTCGGAGTTTGGATGCTACTCAAATTAAATTCAACCTACAGGACGACTCTTGGCGAGTCGATGTTCATCAGTAGCTGAAAAATGTTTCGAGTTTTGAACAATTCGAGTTACTCAATTTTTTGCGAGAAATGTACGGAATGGCAGCATTAATTTCTATATTGTGTTTTCGTAAATTCAACGTCTTGTGTTTGAGTTGTGGGAATTCAACCTTGGTGGTAAGGTTTTGGGATGAATAGTTTATCAAAGAGGAAGGGATTCCCTACGTGAGATTTTTATGTAATCTTTTCTTATGCTCATTATCTTATTCCCTATCGTGATGAACGCATTAATGCCAGATGGAGTAGGGAATTGTTTCCCTAAGGGGTTTTCTGTAAGATATTTTGGATGCCATAATTTTTGTTGTGAAACTTATTTAGAAGATTTTGGGGAAAATTTAATGTCAGAAGGGGACAGTTCAAAGAATGTAGTTTATACTCGATTAATTCCAGTTTGGAAATGGTTATTTGTACTAGGATGAAGATAATAGTCGTACTACCCAAAATTAGGATTAATAACCTATTTTTTGTAAGCTTCCAGTATTTAAAAAATGAAGCTGCATTACGCGGCTTTATTCGTATTTTCTATGCAAAAAATGGTCAGAGTTCCATGATGGAAATGACGAAAGCGTCCTATTGTTTGGTGTCTCTCAGAAAGTAAAATATTAGAATGGTCATGTAATTCAAGTAGTAATACTTTGACACATAAGACAGTTTGGAGACGGGGAGCGGCATTGCCTTCCATCCGCAATGAGATCTTTGAGAAAGTAGTGATTGCCCTCAGGGTTTATTTTATTTTCACCATGGTGGAGACAGATATTGCTTCTAAATGAGTTGACTGAATCTTCGAGTCAAAGTTTTCTTGGGTTTGTGACAGTAAGCTGTACGTATGAAAGAAAGTATACATTTTAACAATGCCTCACTTCTCCTCTCCTGCTTCTCGTTTTGTCTACGCCTACCAGGGTAAAAGAGGATTCAGTCTGTTTCTTTGCTGTTAGAATTACACTCGCACGATTTGTATATTTCCCCTCTAGCGGTTCCAGTGAGCATTTTCACAAACTCAACAAATTGTCACCGGGAAAGCGGGTCCTTTTCCCGGCAATATTTTCACCTACCAGTTATTTGCTCCTTCGCAAGAGTTTGGGACCAGCAGATCGTTGTGAACCCTCGGGATCCTTCGTGGTGATTTGACTGGGCATAAATTTAAATATAATTAACCCTCACTGTCCAATTTGTCGGCAGAAAATTGTCTGCTGCCTTGCGTTCCCATTCATTCATCCCCACTTATCCACGTCCGGATGGTGACCCAGGTTTTGAATTTGTTTTGTGCCTCGCGTGGAAGTCCACCAATCAATCGAAGAACTCCAAGGCATTGCGCACAACTGAGTCGAAAATGTCTTTTTTTGTGACTTGCACTGAGAGGATCCCATGATTTGGGTCGCAAACTTGAGAGTTGGCTGATTCGTTCCCGCGCTGATTTCCTTTAATGAGAATCTCACGCCTTCCTTTCCGTGCAACGAAGTGCGTTCCTTACAAAATTGGGTCAGGGTTTGGAGAGAAATTGGCGGAAGACTTAACTGTACCCACCTTGTGCACGACCATTCGCTGTGATTCCTCTTGGATATTTATGTAAGGAGTTGTGTGTATTGAGCCTTTTGGCAGTGTTGGATATAATGAGGGGGAATGGCAAAGAGGACGATCCTCGAATACGTGTCTGCTTAAGGCAATGGGCTTCTTGAGCTGGTCACAATGCGCCCAATTTACAATTTCTTGATTTACATAACCAGCTCGTTAAATGAAATCATGGAGAGCCGTGCAGGAATTATTCTGTGGGGAGAAAAAGGTCAGCATGTTGTGTTTTCCCCCGGGATAGAATTAGTGCCCGTACGAACAGGCCACCTGCTCCTTAGTTAACTTGGATGTGATGATATAAAAATACTATGTACAACATGTTTATATGTTTGTCTTTACAAACTTCTTCTCAATACAATTTTGTTAGTCCCAACCTTTTCTTAATTGTGATGAGATGATACGAGTTTTTGATACGGTATTTTTCAGTTGCATTCTTCATCTTCTCTGTGTACCCCGAGCGGTTGTTTCATATCTTACTAAATCTTAGTGAATTTCCAAATTTGTAGTCTTGAGTACTAATTGGTAATTGTCCAATTGTAATTTTGTGATATTTCAAATGGGTGTTTTTCCTATTATTTGGTACAGGTTCTCCGAAGAATCGAGTTTAACATTAAGCGCTAGTTATGCTATTTATTTTTACTTCCGGTGGTAGCGCCAATCCCGAACACGCCAAGTTGTTTCCTGCTACCTCAGTTTTGCGTTTCTCGCTCAGCTTCCTGACAGAAGGAAAAGCGTATACGGACGTGGAGCGACGCACTCCTCCGTATAGCCGTGACTCTAGCGGTATCTAACGGTCAAGACATTCTGCAATCAACCCACTGGTGATCAAAACCAAGGAATAGTCTGCGCCAAGAATCAGAGGGTATGACAGATATTTAGGCTGACTTGTAGATGGCTTGAAGAATTGGAAAAAATTATCTTTTTGTTTCAGAAAGAATGGTAGCAGACATGAATTCAGAATCGCAGAGGCCGTAAAAACCTCTTCCGATAAATCTACTCGCAGCGCAGAACAAAAGTCTTCATATCGGAAAATACCTCCCAGAGTAGTATGAAAGTCTTCTTCCTTTCGGGTGTTAGTCATGGTAATTATGGCTCCAATTAAATGATGGTGAAAGACAGAGTTTCTTGGTACTAAAGAATGCTTAAGATGAAATAGACGGAACCATGGGTGGTATATAATATTCTCTCCATTTGATTTTAGCTCCCAACTTATTATAGATATTGCCTATATTTTTGCTGTTAATTTATCAGTATGCTAGTCGGAGAATATTTATCTGTTCCGAGTCGTTGTAGAGTGTTTATTTTTTGATAGCCTTGATCTTAATAACCTATTATTTTTTCATGAGAAACGCTGCATCTGTTTACACCTAGAGAATGTCTAACTTCGAAAAATGGGAAATTGTTATTTTGTAGAGTTAGCTGAAAACAAACCTTAGCGAACCTGAGAATAATAGAAAAAATTTGGAATCAGCGATGATACGGTAATGACTATATTCGACCACATTAGCTACAAGAAGTTTTTTTCCTACCCTGTCAAACGAATTTGTACATCCTAGCGATGGTTTTAACTTATAGCTGTCATTTTCAAGACCACCCCAGTTGTATACTTGCAATACTTTAGTAATTCATTCGTGTGAAGAAGAATTAATTTCATCCTTTAATCTACGATAATGTCCTTTTACAAGTTTTTCCTAGTAGGCATGTAATAAATTGGATTTTATTTTCAAATTAAATGTTTTGTGACAGCTGGAAAATATGGAATTATCGACTGACCGAACCTTCGCCTTGATGCTTCACCTTCGCGCTTATTTCATGCAAAAATGTGAATTTCCCCCGTATCAAACCCGGAGAGCGATAATACCAATCCGAATGCCGTCAGTTGTGGTGAGTTAAGTCCACGCCTGCCAATATCGCGGGTTCGAATTCCGTCTATGCGGAATTTTCACCGTAAGGGGGTCTATTCTCGCAACGTCACGATAGATATCGCAGTTCAAAATACTGATATTATGGCAGGGTTTTTTCGATTCATATTTCGAGTGGTTAGATTTTGTCCGTGTGCGATAATCATTGATTATATGGTATCGAGTGGCTGTATAGTATACGATATCTCTACGATACCATGCGACAGTTTGCTGTTTTCGCTTGCGATAATCATCGCGGGATTTTGAGAATCGACTCACCGTACATTTTCTTCGTCCATTATTGATTTACATTAGAATTGTTCGCAATGTACATAATTGGGGTTACCTGTGTACATTAAATAAATTATTGGTTTTATTTATTACTCTAGACAAACGAGGAAGTACTTGGTATGGTAGGTGAGGAAAGGGAAATCCTGAATGAGATTAGTGGGAAGCAATGTAGGCGGTTGAGTAGATAATGGGCAAAGGGTTGCTTAAGGCTGGGATAGGTGGAGGATGTTCATTAATTGGGGAAGGGGAAGAATAGGTTTTATGAACGTAATGAAGAAGGGAAGGACGTATCCTGTGATGAAGGGTGGAATATTATTGATAGACAAGGCCCTGCACTTATAAAAATGTTGAGGATTTGTTCTCACTTCAGTTTGAAACTACCTTAATCGGTAGATTACTTAGTAATAATAATTTATTATTCTGATATTGGATTTTCTACGAAAAGAGAAATTGGAGTTAGATTGGGAAACTTGCTTGATTACTTGGAAGGTGATATGTCGAATCCGTATTCCCTTCACGCGGCGAGGGTTTGTTCCTCGTCCAAGGCAATATCCGGAGTACAGGTTGGTGACCTTTGATATGGATCAATCTTTAATCCGGGCTATTGCCGCTTGGCTGCGATTGACGCTCGAAGCATAGTCTTTAAGAGTTCTTCTTTTCCGTGAGAGACGCGGCACGATTCACGTCACCTCGACTCGATTCCCTCTTTCCTACGCTTAAAAGCTCTCTTCTGGAGCTCTCGTGCAGTCAGGTCATTTTCATCCCCTTGGAATCGCGCCTCGTCACCGCACTTCCTCGCGATTGTCGCGCGCTAATTGGGTCATGAGCGATTTCTCGCCTCTGTGCTCGCGGCTAGGGCGGTGCCCGTGCGGAGGTCCGAACGCCACCCCCTCCTCCCGCCCGCCTTCCTTCGGGGGAACGATCGCTTTTTCCATTCGCACTACCCTGTGGCCACCCCTCCAATTCGACAGGTGCACACGTCGCCGTCTCCGGAGAATGGTCGATTGGAGCAGTGTTCACCAGCCGGTGGTCCGCGGACCGGTGCAGGTCCTTCAATAATTGTTTCCCATTCATGTAGTGGCTACATTGATTTATTTATGCGATAGGGGGATGTGCCCCCTGGCGTCGACCCCCCGAGTCCCCTCTCTCAGCTCACTCCGTCGCCATTCATGCTTATGAAAATAAAAATACTACTTTTACAAAAATAAACAGTACTTTATTTAAGGGAATTCTTTCCAAACAACATTTATGTATTACGTTTATCATTTATGTATTGCCCACATCTTTCTTTATGTTTCCACACACGATTTACCAAAGACTGGTTTAAAGTACAAAGTTCTGATAATGTTGATTATCAGAATATTTTGTTTTTACACATAAAGAAGAAATAAGTAAAGAAATATGTGGGCAACTAAAGATATAAATATATAGAAGAAGGAAAGAAGAAATTATTGTACAAAATTGTAAACTACATTGAATTTTCTTTCTTATGGTATTGTTTGCGATTGATTAGGACTGTTGTCTGCAATTTATTTTTTCTAGAGAAAAGTGTTCTGGCAATAAATTATATTTCGACATTGATTCCTTTTGAGCATTTTCCCCCTTATCAATGGGGAAAATTTGGAATAGGTATTTTAGTAAACGTACTCGCAAGTATGATTCTAAAACGGAATTCGATGAATAAAATATGAAATTTCATTCAATTTTCTTTCTTATGAAACTTATTATGAGTCCGCACGGCCATTATTTCTAATTTTATTTGCAAAAGAATTAAAGCCTGCAAGGGGTGAAAATAAAATGTACATACATTTCTTAAGGTGCGTTTACACTGGCAGGTTTATTATGCAAGTTACTTGCAATAAGTGGCTTTCGACGTCAACAGCGTATCAACAGCTCTACCAGTCCGCTTGCAAAACTTGTAAAAGTTTCGGCTAGTCGCTTGCAGAAGCGTATTGTTGCCAAAGAAGACAGCAACCCTCTGTCTCTGCACTAACTTGCGAAATATATTTCGACTGTGTAAAATTATCCGCAAGCTCTTGCAGTAGAAACTTGAGGAAGTAACTTGCCAGTAGTGTACACCTACCCTTATGGAAGTGGTTTCACTTTATTTGCCAAAGACAAACTATATCTGTGTGGGCATCAGCAGAACACAATCGCAATTGTATTCCAATTTGGATTGACAATCGTGGACATTTTCTAGTTTCAGTATGAGTATTTTTTAAATTTCCTATAACGTATTTTTAAATTTTTTATCCGTTTGTTTAATAAACATTTTTTAGTTGCAAGTATTTCAATCCGAGATCGTCTATAATTTTGTTCTGCGGAAGGAATGGCATCATCACTTCGTTTTTGCACATTTTTAGTGACGATGTAGTGGAAGCTACTTGCATAGCTTTGTCACCCGTGGTAGAATTTGTTAACTTTTGTTTCAATTCCTTTCGGATGGTATTTTCCCGCACGGAAGTTGAAAATATGCTTTCCAACTTTAATTTTGCTATCCTTGATATCAGCTTAAAGTGATATTCGTTGCTTCTCAGTGACCTGTTGAATTATGGAGAACTCGGCGTCACCGGTCGAAACTCTACGTCTATTATTTGAAAACGAATATGTCTTGAATGACTTGAAGTTGTTACAATCTGGTCTTGAGCACTTGCAGTTTCTTTCTTCATTTCTGTCGGATTCCAGCTACATCGTGTCGTGATTACAAACAGGGTTTTATAATAGGGATTGGGAACAAAGGAGATGTATTGAAGTCAGGGTATTCGCTAGGTGAAACTATTTTTGCGTAACCGCCTACTCCATGCGCTTCACTGTCCAAAGGACGTGGTCTGACATTCTTCCTTCCTCATTCAGGGACCTTCATTCCTCCCTTGAGGCAGCTATCCAATGCTTTTTTACTTGTTCTCCCCGGTGTCTTTCTATTAAAACCGACGAAACATTAGAAATTGCGTAAATAATGTCTGCAGTCTCGCTCCTCCCGCAGTAATTAAATGCCCTGTTAAAAATACTGAGGAAGAGAATGCGGTTTGTAACTGTTAAATCGAAGTTATGGCCGAGTATAGGTGCAATAGGTTGAAAATAATTTGTAAGCATGAAGTAAGACAGCATTATGTAGCTGAGACGTGTTTCCTACTGACCGTGATATTACATTTCCAGCGGAAATAGAGTGTGAACTAGAGGTCATAGGATTTTTTCTAGGAAAACGTTTGGAGTAGTTTTTAACACATACGAAGCGAGTAAAACATATTGCATCTTAAAATTATGAAGTAGCATGTCGTCAGTTTCGTGGAATGAAATTGTATGGTTGCTCTTATGTAGTTTAAAATCACCATTAAAATGTCCAGAGGTGTACTCACAGTGAAATATAAACCCAGTGAAATGTACACAGAGATATATGCACGGAAGCTACGATGCTTGTAGGTATGTAAGTGACAATCCTGTCCTTTCGGTCCGAGTCCATTGACTTTACCAGAGGTGTACCTACTATCCAAATTCCTTGCATTATAATTTAGTTTCAAATCAAGTTTTGACGGCGAGCATATTTTTGTTTCGTTTTTTTTAATTTTTGGTTTATAATGACCCTGCATCATAGAAATTAGAATCCAAATGATAAGCAATTTTTTAAATGAATTCATTTGATAAATCACTCGTTGTCTAGCTGGAACACACCTTTTAGTAACACCTTTCAGCCAGCAATCCCGTAATGGCTGGAAATTAACGTCTTATTAATATTAAACTATGCATGACTCATGTAATCTCCACGATCCCACTCCTCGCTCTAACATTACTCTTTCTCATTGTTTCAGGTGAGTCTCCCTCGAGAGTTTTCTAGAAGACGACTTTTCCTCGCCGAGGAAAGAAACTGGAATTGTTCGCCTTCGGTGAGTCTTCTGGAGTTCCTTCTGCTCTCGCCTCCCCCTTGAGCGCGCGTAACACTTCCGGCCTTCCCCCCTTTGACTCCCCCCCCTCCTCAACTCCCCACTGCTTCCCCTTTCTCTCCCGGTTTCTCCCTTGCTCGCTTTATCCCTCCCCTATACGGCCTCTCTCGCCCCCCCCCCAATGCCCTCTCCAAACAGTACAGATGTGCGTACCAACGTAACCAATTGACGTACATTCACACCGTTCCTTGTACTTAGTCGTTAATTGAACCGGATAATCTCGAAAATGCTCAAGAAAATTCACCAAAAATGCAAAAGGATCTCACAAGAAAGCTTTGGAGGTGGTGGTGGGGAGACAGTTCGGGCGGTCTGCGGGGCCCTGGAGGGAAAACGTGGTCACCACGGGACACCGACGGACTAGAGGACCACCACCGCAAGCCACCACCAGGGATAGAGCCCTTGACAAGCAGAGGAAGACGTAATGATGTTTTAGCTTCGTTATGTGTATTCTCTGTTAACCCCTTTAATCACGCACGCCTTGGCACTTTGTCCAGCTTTCCTTACACACTTCCGCTGACCACTAATGTTTGTCCACTCCCACGTTTCTCCCCTTCCTCTCAACTCCCACCACCTCCCTATGTATGATGGCGAACACACGGTATACTCACCCGATCATGCTGTAATGAGCGAGACCTAGGTCGTAATAAATATTTTACGTGTGGACTTTGCCCAAAGTTGTGTTTTCTCAGTGATGTTTCGTTTTCGCACAATATCGGCCGAATCTTCAGAATTTTCACTCTAAATGACTGATTTCAAAAGTGAAGGGTCCATTGCATGCCGCATACGTTAGTTTGTTTTCGTATCTCTCCCCCTTACCGAGTTCTCCATTAAAATCTCCCCTTTTAATCGAAGTTAGCGATTTTTCCCATTCTAATTAGTATCATCTTTAAAAAAAAACGTTTTCCCCATTACTCCTTCTTTTAAGGGCCGAATGGTGCCCCCTCCGGGATTCGTAATGAACAAGTAAAAATCACGCTGTGAATATCAAAGGATAGCAGAAATCCTGCATCTCGTGATATTTTGCGTTTATGTTTTTAAAAGCCAGTACTTTTCTACAGTGCATATTTATGAAAAAAGTTTTTACCCTTCTCCATTTTCCTTGCCCGATTGGATTTTTGTGCTTCATTATTTTTAAGTTTTATCCCCCGCGTTAGTTGTGCCTTTTAACGCGGTATTAGGAACTTGAAATCACGAAGGCTTGAATTTGGGTTAAAACGAGATCACATTACCATCCTACCTACAAATTTTACCGGGAGCATAGGTACGCTTACGTTGGTACGAACGTGGCGTCCGCTCGTTTTTTGGAAGATTTCCATTTGCTCTAGTGCGCTTCGCAGCATAACAGCGCACTTGCCTTCCATATGTTTCTGACCATGCGCACTAGAGAGTGCACTTTTAAACAGATCGGAAGCGTAGTTGTTGTGCGGTAAATAACCATAGAACTTCAATAATCGCATTCGCGATAGTTTTTTATGATCATTTTCCGTAAAGGCGTCAAAGATGAATTTTGTGAAGTTTGTAATTGGTTACTCTGTGGTAAAAAGCTTAGGGTTTTAAATACTTATTTTGGACGAATTCGATAAATATACACAAAACATTTGGCCGTAACTGTTGTGCACCCACAGAATGTGAATATGTGAGGAGGAGGCAGCACCCACCAGCAATTAACCAAACGTTTTGCCAGCGCACGTCGTACCATTGAACGTCGTTCGTGTGCGCTAGGTGTTCCGATCTACGCAAACTTCAACACCATCTACATCTACTAAATACCCTGCAAGCCACCTCATGGGTGTGTGGCAGGGGGTGAGTATTCACCAACATGCATTACACTATACCCTAAAGTTAGTTTAACTACGATTAATTATGCATTATCATAAATCGCTAATGTTTTTCACGAGACGAAGCCTCACAAACATACAAGGCGTGCTGCTAGTACTAGGTAAGAGATAAGGGTTCAAGTATAAGGGAGTACTACTACTACTAAGAGCTACACTACCTATCGACAAACCTAGATAAAAGTCTCATTGGCCGCTGTTATGGTCCCTTAACGTTCGTGGGAAAAATTACATTTTAAATCTGTCCGTTCTGCAGTCTAGTTCCCTAATTTTATTCTCATGATCTGATCTACCGTAGTATGTCGGATTTCGTAAAATATTATCAACGTCGTAAGAGAATAGACCGGTTTGGAACTTACATAATAGATTGAGTCAAAATTTTAATCGACGGTCTGAAAGCGTTTCCCATTCCAGTTGAACGGAATGGAAAGTAATTGAAAGGTCCCTTTACCGCTAGCGATCGGACGTACGGTGGTCTATGAGTTATTTGCGTAAAATGGACACCCCTCCTCACTCCCCCATCCCTACCACCCGTTTTACTCTTTCCCTATTTTCCTCTATTTCTCTTCTCCATATCCTCTAGAAGCCTGGTATTATCTACTATGTTTTCTACCCATCCTTTTTAAGATCCATCTCCCGTCAGCACCTTTCCTATCCCACTCAACTGTGGCTCAAGTCAACTTGCTCATTTCCTTCCCCCCCCCCCCCTCCACCTTCCGGTCTCTCGAGCCCCTACGTCCACATCCCCTTCAAAAATGTCTTTCTTCTCAACTCAAAACTTAATGACTGGATGAAAAATTGAGAGGGTAGTTTACGCGTGGGTGATGCGAATGATTGCGCGGAAACGCCAAATATGTTTGCGACATGAATAATGACCGTTAGGCGTTGTTGCGCAACTTTCAGTTTTCACGATTATAATTTCGAATTACATTTAATTCGCGTTTCCCTTCGATTAGTTTTTGATATCTTGTTTGCATAGAATATATAGGCCAGTGGAAGGAAATGAGTAATATATTGCCCAAGATATACTTTTAGAAGTTGTAACGTCCACTTTTGTGAAAGAATACGAAGATGTAAATTTAATTAATTCCAAGAGATTTAATTTCCTGGTTTCCCTGAAGTGCACTTTTAATGCAGAGCGATTTGAGAAAAGTTGTGAAACCTTACCTGATGCTGGTGTACTCGGGAGGATATAAATTTCGCCTGTGACATTTATAGTGTTTATACGTTTACATGCTTTTCGGATCGGGGCAATGTTGTTGTGAAATATGATTTCCCCGATGTGAAAGTTCTATTTTTCCTTTAACTTCTTTGTTGCATATGAATTCGGAATATTTCACTGACCTTTTGTATTGTTGTTATGGTAGTGAACCATTGAAATTCTACGTTTTTCCTTGATTATCAAAGAGACTGAATGTATTTTCAGCTAACTTTATTCTACGTACATGTTTTGGTGGTTTCTTAGTAGAATCACTCATGAAGTTAATGGTTTCAGGCGTAACTTTATGGGACAGCTTCATGGTTGAAAAGAATTTACTTTGTGAGTTCCACATAAATAGATTTTTATTACGACCTAGGTTTCGTCGCTGAGCGACATCATCAGGTAGTGTACCTATATATTGTGTGCCAAACATTCTGTACGTCCCTAATGATGTCGTTCAGCGACGAAACCTAGGCCGTAATGAAAATTATTTATGTGGAGCTCACTAAGTTTTTCTTTTCAACCATGAACCACTCATGAACTTCAATGCCGACCTCGTATTCCCGCATTCTTTTTGGATTCAAAATGAGGGTTAGCCCGCCTGTTTGTGTGCAGGGCTCTAGTCGAGATAGGAAAATGTTGATTCTTTCATGAATCAACCCGTTTGTAGCGTCCCTCTGACGCCAATAGGCGCTGTGGAAGCGCCTGGGTCTCTTTGAGTATTCCTCTTGAATGGAGACATCACCCGGGCGTCCGGCGTACATCCCTTTGGATACTCAGCACCCCTCTCTCCCTCACCCACCTCCTCCCTCCATGCCCACGTATCCCATAATTCCTTCCACACTTGGACAATGAGCTTGTGTTAAACGAATTAAGAAATCCCGTCGCGTAATGCCGCGTCCTCCGCTTGAGGTTGGTCGGAGGCAGGGGGACAGACTGCTGAGACTATCCTCTGTTGCCTCTTGGTCGTCGTCGAAGTTGAGAGGGTGGAGGGGTGTATAGGGTGGTGCCTTGTGTGGGTTACGTGTGCGCGCTTCAAGTGTGCGTGCAAGGCTGGTGACGAGCTTGCGGACAGCGACGGGCTGGAGGGGGAAGAAAGGAATAAGGGTGAAAAAGTTGAGGTGTGTTTACGTGGAAGCCGTTTGCTGTCGCTTGCGATGGTGTCTTCATCGCCGCTCCGACAGTGTGCGTACAACTCCCGTTGTCTTAACCGGCCTCTATCGCCTCATCGTCTCATCGGGGAAATGAATGGGCACATCTCGCGATGAGAGTGATCGCACTTTGTCCGTTTGACGCGATCATATTTATCGAGATCAGGTCTCCTGCCACGTTGTAGTCACTGTGCCTTTGTAGTTTTCATAAAGTTACTTCTCAATATGTCAAGAAGTGCTGATGTCATCTGTGCTCCGTATAGAGTCTCGCTGTTAACCCTACGAAATTTCTCTGAAAATAGAAAACTGAAAATAGTGCATACAAAGTGTATAATAAAATATGGTATCATCATCAGCAGCCATCACTTCGAATATTGGTTTGCTATAGCTCTCCTCTCATCTCTCAGCTAACCGTTTTTTCCTGCATGAGTCTTCACTTCAACGTCTTCATAATTATTCTATACCTATCCTTGGTCGTGGTCGGTAATTCTTTCCATTCATTCATTCTCCTTCTATTATTGTTATCAGGAGGCTGTTGTGACACAAAATGTGTCCAATTGTCGTATGGAACCATTAATCAAAAATATATTTGCTGAAATAAAAAAGGGAAAGTGACACAAAATGTGTCTAATTGTCGTATGGAACCATTAATCAAAAATATATTTGCTGAAATAAAAAAGGGAAAGTATTTTTGGCAAATGTAAAACAGGTAAGTACGTTAGATTAGACACTCAAATGGTAAGATGCAAGTTTTAGAGCAATTCTACTTGACTGAAGCTGTCAAAATGTGTAACCTACCTTTGCGATGTAGCACCAGTTTCAAATATTTGTTTTTATTTAAGTTTTTCGACTCGGAAGAAATTTTGTAGATCTGGGAACTCTCAAATTAAGTTTACTCAAAGATATTTCATTTTTAAACTCTCAAGATACAAGTGATAGTATGTGTGATAGTACTCGTGCGTTTGGAGGGCCAAAAAGTCACCGAAGGCATCTATAATACAATCTAACAACATCAGTGTTCATTCTTCTAGCGAAATGTTAGCATTGGAAAATCAGAATCTAGCATGTAGATAGTTATTCCAAAATATGTAGATAGCATCAAAATTGGAATATAGCTGTAAATGCATCTTCCGTTTTGAAGTGAGGGAACCCAAAAGGAAATCGCGTAAATATGGAGCTACCTAATATGTTAACTCGTTAAAAATGCTGTGATTTTTCCCCATTCTTTCATACTTTTTTCAAACAGTTTTCGGACATTGTAGTGTATGTAACCATTATGCATTCTTGTTTATTTATCTTCCAATAACATTTATCGCCATTTTATTGCATGTTTTGGCATTTTATTGCAACGAGATATGGAAATTGACGGGAGTACTTTCCCCTACAAGCTGTGTACTTGTTTCCAAGCCTTTTTCATATGTATGCCGCATTACATCGGCATTCCTCCTTTCTCAGGAAGTTCCTGCGCTAAGTGTTGGAACTGTGAGCTTTGCTGCAAGTTTCGTGCTGCTTTAGACCTCTTGATCACCACAGAAGATTAGGCGCTAGAATAAAAAATCTTCGCTGATATAAAAATCGCGAAGATTTCCACGCCGCGTTGCATCGTGGATGACTCTATTTCCGCGTCTCTTCAATTTCACAGGTCGTTACGTTAGCAGTTCCGACATCGCGAACGTTTAAAAGAGACCCGAGGCATGATTTTTTTTCGGCTCGTTTCTTCCGGCTCTCTCGTGCAGGAGTGGTCCGCGATTATTCCTTGGCAGGCGGTTATTTATCGGGACATGAATTGAAGGCCCTTGTCGTTTTACATGTGGGGAGAAAAGGCTTTTGCGGAAGGGGAGCGGGTTTTAATTCCTGCGAGTTCTCTCAAAGTTTGCCGCGAGTCGAAAATACTTAATAAAATCTTTTCGTGAGTGTCGCTCAAAATAACTGCTTTCACTGGCGACATACGTGAGGTACCAGAAAGTAAAAGTGAAATGCTAAACATGCAGAGTAGTCGACTCAAAAATTTCATTAAATACTTCTTCCGGCCCAAAGATTCGGCCGGAGAGCTATTTCCCCGAGACTTATGTATTTTGTCTTCAATTTTCACAGTACTTTGATAAATACTCTAAATGTTAGGTGGACTGGTGCACCATCATTTTTATTACAGTTGATCATTTCGGAAATATTAGCTTATTGTATAAGTTTTTCGTTAGAACATTTTTTCTTGGTGAAAAAATAATTTTTTTCAGTTTTTCAGCTCATGTAAGTATATCTCTGTGATTGCGAAGTCGTTCAGTCGTGAGAACAAAGTTTTATCGTCTATAATGCTGCTAAATTGACTTCATGCTTCCAGCAACTGCCTACATTTAAAAATAAAATCCAATTATGGTCTCTATTATGCCTAGGGAAAGATCTCGCTCAATCCACTTTAAAGGCCGTTTTACACGAGTCCTTTTACTGCACAGTCTGATGTTTGAATGGATGTGCAGTGAAAATTGCGTCGTGTAAAGCCGGGACTTGCTAGGATGACAGCGCGATTGCAAGAACGAAAGACAGGAAAATAGCCCCTGCTCTAATTCCGTGCCCTCGTGTATAAAGGCCTTAGCCCTTTAATTTCAGGTATGCCGAATTCAGCACATACCTCTGGAGTAATCCTAGCTCCATCATCTAGGCTCAAAGTGCTGTCTTCGGTACTATCAAAATTATAAACAATTTCAGAAAATTATACTTTGAACGGTTTTCATGTTTTTTTTTCTGAAACCTCCATTATTAAATGGTGTGGAGGAAAAACTTATTTTTTTTTATTTAAAAAAATTCGTCCTGTAAGGGTTTTCAAAAAATGAGCTTTAGATGGCGATAATAAAATGCAGATGTTAAGTTTTTCTCGTCATCTTGTTTAATAATATTTTTCTCGTGAGGAGATGATAGGTCTTTTTTTTAAATAATGGATGTAATTTACTCCATAGCTGACGTTTCGCAAAATTGATTTTGCTTCCTAAGACTTCCGGGGTGTATGTTACAAGTATGTGCCTACACAAGGTACTCGTAACATATTCCTCTTAGGGCCCTGTTTGAGCAAAATAAATTTTGCGAAACGTCGGCGTTGGAGTAAATAACATCCATTATTAAAGAGAAACCAAGACCTATCTTCTCCTGAAAAGACATGTTTTGATGGAAGAATGGTGAATTCCTTGAATTTTCGCTGTGAATTATTGTTTTATCGCCGAGTTCTTGTGGAGCTTTATATTCCTCTATTGCTCGCTTGCTTTCCGTCTTCCGGCGGCTGCGAGCCTTGAGAGAGTGGGGTGAAGAGGAGAGAGAGGAGGCAAGATGAGGGAGGGAGAGAGGAAGAGCAGTGATCCGTGGAAAGTGGTTTCGCTGCTGGCCGATGCCCTCCCTCTTCCCCCCCCCCCCCACCTCCCCACCCGTGACGCGAGCCTCCCTCCCCCTCCTCCTCTTCCCCCCCCCAACCATCCACTCCTCCCCCCTCTCCTCCTTCCACTTCCCAACCGTTTCTTCCCACCCTCCCCCACCCCGTGTTTGACTTCCCGTTTTCCCCCTCTCTCTCCCTCTTCCCTCTTCCCTCCCTCACTCCTCCCACCCACCCCCGCCCCCTCCCCCTCTGCATTTCCTCCCCCATTCCCACTTCGGTTCTCTTCTTTTCTCCACCGCTTCTGAAAACTTTCCTTTCGTCTCCACATTTCCGCTGCTCCACTGACTTTATTTCTTAGCGCGAGCTCGCTATAATACTACTCGCGAATGAAATGCATAGTCGAGAGTGGTAAATGCTCTGCGGCGGGAAGGTTTAGATTCCATCCACGTGCCTTCTCTCTTTAATCTTAAATATATATTTTTGCAAAAAATGCTTGAAAAGTAGGACTCTAAAACTAGTATGAACTAATAGGGATGTCTTTCTTAATTGAGGAAGTGATATATGAATATGCCTCTTGAGTTACTTGTATAGCTGATTTATTTTTACGATTTGAAGTATAATTACTTTTCTTAATTGAGGTCCCGTATATTTTATAGTTATGACGTTTTTGCGTATTATTCATCAGTGTAAACAATTAGTGCGTAGTACTAATTTCAAGTCAATGTGAACTTAAAGAAATGTTTTTCTTAATTGAGGAGGTGCCGTATAACAATTCTCTCTTTAATTTCTTTTGTAATTGATTTATTTTTTCGGATTGAAAAGAAATCCTGGCCATTTGCGGCGGGGATGGCGCCCTTGTGTATTATAAATAAGTTAAAAAATGCTTGAGCAGTAAGAATTTTAAGTAAGTATGAAGTAATAGGGATATTTTTCTCAATAGAAGATGTGCCATATAAAATGATTTCTTTTGTTACTTTTGTGACTGATTTATTTTTTACAAATCGAAATGAAATACCGGCCCTCGTTTATTATTCATAAGTTGAAAAAAATTATGCGAAGTTAGATTTTGAAGTCAATATGAACTCATGGATATATTTCTTAATAGAGGAAGTATCGCGCAAAAAGTCTTCTGCTTCTATTGTTTGATCAAGTTTTTTTTAAGTCTTAAACGAAGCACCGGTTAACTGTGGTGGGATTGTAAATATTTCATTTTTATCTTTTCGAAGATTTTTACGGTGTCATTGTGATTTTACCATGCTCAAAAAATTCTTTTTCATATCTAGCAGCATAAATCTGTATTTTTTTTATGAAAACATGATTTCGAAGTGGGAAACTTAAGCCAGCTTAATCTATTAGGGATGTCTTTCTTGACAGAGGAAGTGCCGTAGTAAAAATATCGGCTCTTCTATTGGTTGTACACCTGATATTTTTTTTCAAATTTAGATGTAAAGCCTATCATTTATGTGGAGTATAAAGAGATTTCATTTTCCGCTTTTCAATTTTTTTCTCTGTTTCATTGTGGGGCTCCGATGCACGTAGATCGTTTCCCATATTAACATAAGGTTATTTACATAGTCTACAGCAGCAGTAACAGCTGGAGTTACTGCTCCTTTCGCCATTTTTTCCTCTGAGTGACTACCGTCCATTTAATCACCATCTATAAACTTGCTGTCTGAATAGAGGTTTCATTTATATTCTTGCTCGTCTTTGCAGGTGGGGCGAATTTATTTCCTCAGCATTGCTTCCTGAGTATTTATCTGGATCGATAAGGTTTTATTACTTGGTTATTTTAATCTTGAGAACGAGCAGTACTTCGTTCGGCGCTGGTTAATAATTCTTCCATACATTTTTATATGACTGTTCATAGTAGTTAAATAAATCAGAGAACTAATATATCTAAGTAGAAAGTGAATACACTAGCGATGATGTATAAATATTTTATCTCGATGAGTCCTCTTCATAACTTTTTATTAAAATGATTTTTTTATGATTTATTAATTTTCATTGTATCCTTGAAGAAGCATATATAGAAATGCGAAACGTTGCTAAAGAGAAATAAATAATTTAACAATTAATGGACCTATCTCCTGAAAGAAAAAATAATCATTTAAATATTTTATTCTAACAAAATCCAAAAGATTCCGTGAAAGCGTAATGAACACTACGGTTAAAGGGCATTAAAAGAGTATTCTTCGTTGTAATGGAAGGAAACCTTGGTCCAGTAATGCTAATAAGACTCGGGTACGAACGGCTTCCATGAAAAAAGGACAAGTATGAAAAATGGAAAATACCTCCTCCCTATATTTTCAGATACTTCGGGTGAAAGGGAAGGAAGGGCATTGCAGGATATATGATTGAGTTTATGGATTATTATTTGGGCATATTTTCATATTTCTCAATTGGATTATTTTTTATGTTTTCTATTCCTATAAGATGTCTCCCGCCCTTTTAAAATTGAATGGTTTATTTTTCCTCAGTTTTGAATTTTTCGTAACCTATTGCCCTAGTACTTAAATAATTCGTTGTTTTAAAACCAGTGGCCTACTAAATATTTCTAATGGTACACTTCTCTAAAACTCAGATGTTTTCATTCACTGAAGAGTGGCGCCCAGAATTTCGAATACTTTTTTAATTTCCGGCTTTCAAGTCGTGTACTTTTGTGTACTTTATAATGCGGTACAAACCTCCATAGAGAAGAATTTTCTTCGAATGGATTCATAGATGCTTGCTTGAATTTAAACTAAATTCTTTTGTTTAAATGGTATTGTTTTGATGAATGCGTGTTTTACGAAAGAAGCTGTCTTATTCTCAGTTTTAACTTTTAATCAGCTGTTTGGTGCCTATTTTATCCCATATAATATTTTTTCAATACGTGGCTTTTTGAAATATTCCTAGAACATCAAAAACTTCAAGCTCCAAAATTATGCTACATTAAAATGCGAATTTATTTCCTCAGCATTCCTTCCTGAGATTTTTATCTGGATCGATAAGGTTTTATTACTTGGTTATTTTAATCTTGAGAACGAGCAGTACTTCGTTCGGCGCTGGTTAATAATTCTTCCATACATTTTTATATCACTGTTCATAGTAGTTAAATAAATAAATCATGACTTGCCTATGCATTTACATTGAAAATTGAACTTTTTCGCTGATTGGAAAAGGACAAAGGGAGGGCAAGAGCGATTGTTCCTGGATATTTTTCACATGAAATGAAGCATTAAGTAAGAGAGCTATTGTTTATGTTGATTTTGTACATGGGTGAACATGGAATTTATCTACGTTGGTACTTACTTAGAGCATTCAAAAACGTTCGCTACTAGGCTATTTGTTGTTTATTACTCGAACCGTTGCTTGACAATGATTTAAATGCATCGAAACTGGTCGAATTAAAAACTGATTTTGAAAAAGTGGAAAACTGCAAGAATTCTGTCATTCACGATAAATAAGTTCCACAACATCTACCGTAAGGCAACATCATTCATTCAAAAAGGAAGTCACTGCCCTGAAATTCAGCCTGCATCCAATGCATTCAAGTGTCTGTTGACGATGCTAGGAAGAAAATGAGTCATTAGTGAATTGTTGCATCAAAGGGGGGATGTACAAGAGCCAGTTCCCCCGCCGTCTCGCCTTGCGGTCACAGTCTTCGAATTCGCCTCGAGTGAGAGGAGGGGGAGGGAGCGGGGGTGGAGGATGCCACTTCTTTCGCGGGCCTGCCCCCGGCGTCGGCGGACTTAGGCCCCTTGGCCGTGAGATCGAGGGGCGTGACAGAGCCACCGTATTTCGCCGTTAATGATAAGCCACTGTAACTGGCCTCTCCATATCCCGCAATGTTATCATCGCCTCTCCTAATCCCAGTCGCTAAAGTTAGTCGCTGTATCCTAATCCCGTTCGCGTCTATCTTATGCATCCTTTGGATGAGCTTCTTGACTACGAAGGGAAACGTTTTGAACGTTTGAGAGAAGATATCGTTTTCTACCGTTGAATTTAGAATCGGCCTTTATCCTCAGAACAATTGTTCGTCGGATCTTTTTGTGCTGTAATACTCTCTAAATGACTTGTGGAATTCGACTGTATTTCGTCATCTCTATTGTAAGTGACTTAAAAAATGAGGTAGATTTTTGGTTAATATCGGTTAATATCACACCGCCATTGAAATTGTGGAGCGTTTCTTTCTATCATACAGCATAACTCGCGCCCCCATCAGTACAGCCAACAATCTCCAATGGCACTGAAACGCGTCACTTAAGCTGTAAGTACCTATGTTTCTCGAGGACGTCTCTCATACACCTTGTTATGGCCAGGTAACCAATTAACCTTACCCTGCGTATTTTACCAAAAACCTATGATTTTATCGCCGTTTTCGTTGTTTCTTGGGTCAGAAGACCTCTGTTTGGTGTTTACAATTCAAGGGTCTCGAAATTCTGGTGAGACTGTCTACCTTGTGAGGTATTTTTTATGTATCACGTCTTTTTGAGAATAACTACTGCAGTGCGAGAAGTTATATGAGAAAATCGTGAGTACTACTAACGTGATGAGGTGATTTGGCATCATCCAGAGGGTTAGATAGTTAACTGGACCGTTTAAGTTAAGGAAATTCTCATTTTGTTCTCTCTCTTCTTGTACAGGTGGGTTCAAGAGGAAATAAATGAAAACTAGATCAGTATATATTACCGCACTACCTCTCATTGCGATCATCGTGTCCTTCTTGCTATTAGCGATGGCGTATCCTCCTTTCCCGTCTTTAAACTTTCATCTCACCGCCGTTTCTCTAGCTCCATCTTCCAGTTACTCTCAACCTCGCCAGTGCCCTCGATTGCGTTTAAAAGTCGTCCATTTTCTCCACTCTCAATAATTTCTGCGTTTTCCTTATTTGTTGTCATAACTTGTTACTCTCATGTAAATGCGATTTGGTTTTCATAATTCGATACACTGCAGCCCGTTGAGTGGAGTTGACTGGTTTATTGTATTCGATTAAGTCGTGTGTAGATCATGGCAAAATAAAAGTTTCAGCCATTTATTAAATGTTTATATATAAATATTTTTTTGAGTCCGCGGGTTTTTATGAAAGCAAGACCGGTTTCATTGAATAACCTACATTTTGTTTAGTTTGAGAAAGATAAGTAAAACCTGAAAGGCTCCTTTTAATAAGTTGAAGTTAATTTTAAAATTTACTAATTTTCAAAAATGTTTATTTTCAATTTTTTTATGATTGCCAGTGTGAATATGATGGTAGCCCCTGCTTTAAAAAAATGAGTCTTTAGTTATAGCTAATATTTTTTTCCACCTCACTCTGCTTATCTCCTTGCTTTAAAATAATTACGTATTGTAATATTCTGCGTAGGCTGGAATGAAGATGCTTTTTTACGATCAAAATGGCCAAATTCGCTGATAATCTCTCAAATATGATTACTAATGCCCCGAATACCATTGTGCCCGGTTTTATTGCTGAAATATACCTCCCGTGAGCTTAAGCTTTTATCAGAAAAGATAAATTACTTACTCCGGATTTTGATGAATACGAGGAAATCTGGGATTTTATGGGAATCTATAGTTCCCCCACATGATGTCGGGTCATGCGCTTAATTTCGGAGAAAAACAGAGGAAGGGATTGGATTTCGTTGGAAGAGGCGTCGTCATGAAGTCGCCCCTTGAGCCAACTTTTTATCGAAACATCTGTTTCCCCTCCAAGTTAATTTCCATTCTCTTTCCTCCTTTCCCTCACGCCTGTCTCATATCCGTCTTCCCTCCCCTCTCCCCGCGCTTCCTGTCCCCCTGTGTCAACATCTTTATGTTGTGGCTGTGCAGTCTTCTTCTTTTCCTCCGCTAGTCTCCTTAGTTTAACTTCCCTTAGTCTTTTGTAACTCTCGGAACCTTATCTAACTCTCAGGTTAATGTTTTTTTTACCTATGTTTGATTTAACGTGGTGTTCATTGTAATTGGGTTCATTAAGAGAGTCCACCACGAGTTTTCATTTTTTTCTGGTATGTTTTTGAGGCCCAAAGCTGAGGGGACCATGTTGAACGTATCTCGAGTCCGTCCAAGATAATAGCGCAGTTACAATGTGCTGATTTGGCTTGGAAATAAATAAAAAGTAAACTTTTTTTAACGATCGTATGACTCAAACAAGGGGCACAATCATGGATTCTTCAGTTGCATGATTCCATTCTCCAAACGACATTGGACGTGATTTCTGATTGGCTGCATTTCTAACTTCCAACTGCGCTATTATCTTGGACAGAGTATAGTGTTTGAAAAAAAGCGACTTGTCTTTTGAGCTGCGGAAAAATTGCTAATATGGTGCATTATATTTTCCGTCGACTTGGGTCAGTTCTCTTGCACTAAATGATATGAATACCAGCTGATTTGGGTCTTTTCTAATTTTAGACTCGTTGCCCTAGTGAAACAGAGTCTTGTTGTTAGTTCAAGTTGTGCCGTGTAAAGAGAGTTTATGTTAGGTCGAAATAGTCGTCCATTATTCGCTATTGCTTGCGATTCACATTACGATCTTCCGCATTTAGTTGAACTGCTGTGGAAATATCAGAAGCTTAATATGCACTTGTAGCTAATACTAAGGGATTCCCTTGTAGTACGCATATTTGTATTTCAGAATGACGTGGGATTCGTTGGGCATCATACTCGGTCAAGTAATGGCGTTGCATGTTAAAGAAACGCTGGCAACTCGGAAATAGAAATTTACTTATTTGGGAAACCAAAAAAACGTCTTGAAGTCCTTTCTTCAGGGTCACCCTAGGTGGCAGATTTGGACTTTTAACTGTTATTTAATCATGTAAATTGGGGAAGCATTGTTTTATTTGTTAAACATTTTAGTTTCCCAGGAATTCATTCTTTCATTGGAGAGACGAATCATTGAGTGTATCTGCGCCAATCAGTAATATAGGCAATATCGATACACAGAAGCTTTACTAAGGGAAACAGTAAATTTAATGTAATTCCTCTTGTGGTCTCTCTGCAACGAGCACTATCTCTTCTTTTCAACTCTTCTTCTCGGTCTTCTACTCTTTGGACCGAAGACATGCCCTATCTCAGTCTGTACTAGTTTTCCCTGAGTGAGGAGTCTTAATCTGAGGTAAAGTCTAGTTTTAAAGATATAGTATTTTTTGGATCGAATCTCAGGGTAGAATATTTTTTACTCCGTGAATTACGCCGCTCTGTCATCTATGTGAACAAAAAAAAACATTAAAAAGGTCAGGAGAGGGAAAAGATTTAACTCCTTCGGTGAAGCTGCTGATTATCTTGCGTAAAGGTGACTCGGACGGTTGCACTCTTGAAGGGACAGGTCGTTTTTGGAGCGCCAACTAGTGCTCAACTTTTGTGCTCGGCCGTGCATGCCGTCCTTACCTAAATGCAGCTGCATGAAATCTCTTCCCGGAGGGCGGAACGAAGTATGCATTTTTCTATCGACCTTCCTGTAGCATCCATTCATTTGTCAGGTGCACCTTACACGGAGTGTACACTTCAAACTTGCTTTAATACTGCTCGGCGAAGAAAAAACTCTGCACTTTTTCCCCCACCTAACATGTCTTTTAGTCGATCTTGTGAGCTTTTGGCATTCGAAGGGTGGTCCGTTTCACTTGTTTGGCGATTGGGGGTGATTGGGAGGTGGGGGTTGATTGGCAGTCGGAAGGGACGCTCGAGTGGGTCCAGCGGATCGTGATGCTGGGCGGCCAGGTGATCGGTTGGTCGGTCGCCGGGTTGCATTTTGTGGTGGAAGTGTTTGGTCATCCCACACTTGCATTCCTGCGCTCTCGTACTTTCTATCGTAACTGGGGTTCGTAATCCACATTGCTTCTTTCTTTGTCTTTTGCTCTCACCTTGTCTCTTCCTAACCCATCTGCTGCCCTCCTTTTCACTCCTTAGATCATCTACTTCCAGTAAGGAGGTTGATTATGTCGTTTTCTTGCCTCTTTAGAGTCCGGTTTTATACTTAACGAAAGAACTCCCAGCAATTTTCCACCTATCAATGTTGCAACATGAATTATTGGTTTGAAAATGATGGAAAACATCGAAACCGGTCGCATTGAGCACGTATCTGTGGAAAATTGCCAAACGTTCTTCTTTGCTAATCTCTGGTTAATAATTTCTCGGCATGAAAATTAAATTTAATGCGCTAAATTAATAAACTCTACATTTTCACTGATTAATTTGATGTAAGACCAATTTCGTCATACATACGATATCATCAGGTGATTGTGTTGACTCCGTAATGAGACCGTCGTACATTACATTAATCGGTGAAAATATACATAGTTTATTTATTTGTTGAACATTAATTTTCTCAAGTCAGACCCGACAATTTTCATCGAAATGTGTGCATATGCACTACCATCGATTACGCTCACGTCAACCAAACGTCTGGTATACGAGTGTATCGTATTATAAAAAACCTGAACTCTTAGTTAATATCAAGTTTGCGGAAAGACCACGTCATCTTGCAGAAAATGCTGACCATAAATCGGATCTAGTTGTAATTTTTAGGTTCTCCTCTTAATTGTTAATAAAAAACCTCGTTCTTTTCACTCAATGTTTTAACTCAACGACCCTTGTTTCAATAAGTGCGTCATTCTTACGGTGATGAATCTGATACATGTTTCTTATGGTAAAATTTTCCATTAATTAGTTTTACGAATTTCACTGGTAAAATTGTATGAAAATAGAAACAACTTTCTTTCTGCGAACGTTTCCTAAAATCAGATTTAGTGGATAGTAGGTACTAATCGTAAACCAGCGCAGTTCAAAGAAGTTTGATGATTTTTAAAAACTTTTTTTGGAAAGGTCCCATGACCCGTAGGCATAAGTGTCGAAACATTAATAGTAGATGGGGTGTTAGGTTACTCTACCTTTCAGAATATATCGCATCGTCTAACCCAAGACATTTATCCGTAGACTGCACTATATCCCTACTCCAGGCTGCATTCGAACTAACAGTCATTCGGCTGCCTGGCCAGTGCTCACAAATTATAATACCGTGGCTGGCCCGATGTTACAAAATATTATTTAATAATGTTATCTCAAGGCCGATGTGGTGAAACGTATATATGACGAAAGAAGAGCTATTTGCGGTTTTGTACCAAGAAATATATTTCGTTATCTTTTGTGCTTGAGACAAACTGAAAAAAAAATATTTTTCAGTGGAGAACTGCGAAGTTCTTATCTCTTCTGGTAACTTTTAACAATTTTTTTTACTAAGACCACTGAATTTCTTTAAATGGAGTTTTTATTTGAATTCCTCAGTCCGCGCCCTCATCACATAATAGTAATTCTTTCCATTTTTTCACTGCCCCATGAATTTCGGTTATGAAACTTGAGGTAAAAAGGATGCTGAGGACTTTGATGGATGGGTAATGTCAAGAAATCACGGAAGACGAAGAGAAAGAGGATTAGCGTTTGGGGTGAAATGAGGAGTGGTAGAAAGTGTGCTGGGCTGAAGAAAGAAATGGTGTGAGGAAACACGTGTTTTCGGGTGAAATGGAGCGTTGAAGAGTAGGTACTCCGAAGACCATCCAAATCCGCCTTTAATCGGTAGAGTAGCCGTAATAATAATGGTCATCCGGTAATCTCGCCGTCCTTCGCTAATACCCCGCGGATATAGAACGTCATTTTTTGCATTTTCTTCCGCCTTATTTTTTCATCTGGATCTCGTTTCGTCGACTCATTATTCATTATTTGTTAACCAGTGAACTGGATTGGGACATTGAAATTATTCGCATCCCAACTATGCAATGCTTATTAAACTTTTATGATTATCGAGTTTTATGTGATTGGATAAAAGCAAACATTGAACATGTGATTACCCTTTGACAAATATCATTGGTTTTATACTGCTGGTTTTTTTCCAAGGCCCCTTCCCCCCTAATTTTTGTATATGCTGCTGGGACAATAGGTTACATTTATACTGTGTTCTAATTATTCCTTATATCTTGGATATAAATGTCATTGGCTTTTTATTTGGGGTTGCCTTTATCCACAGTGAGACACTCAATCCTGTATTGGTCTTCATAAACATGCAAGTTTCCATTTAATCCTCTTTAAGTCTGCTGATGGTTTTAATTAGCTCTATAAATGACCTGTACCGAGGTAATTTCCACTGTTTTAATGACATTTGCGCAACGTAGAGTTTTATGGTTACCGGTGTGAATCTAGTATTTTATGAAGGGTAGCTGTGTTCAATGTCTTTGCGCTATCGATCAAGAATGATTAGAATGTTTGATGGTCAATTTTATTCTCCTTTTGGTGATGTGTCCTCATTCCTTCTTTTTATTACGATTAATGTCGTTCCCTACCCGATTAAAGCAAATGAAATGTATTGCATCTCCATCGATTGTGGGATTACTTATGTTTAATCAATCTCGTACAGGAGAAGTCAATGGAATCCATCAATCGCGTCGTCTCTTTTTCATTTCAATCGTCCTTTCCTCGCAAGTGAGAACGCCTCTCTCATCTCAGGTCCCAAAACACCGTTCGAAGTCCTTGCAGTGTTTCTCCGATCTCCCTCCATTAATGTGCGTGTCTTCTCTCCCACTTTCCATTCTCCCCGACTTACGGAAGAGGGAGAGAGAGATGAAAAAAAACTCCCACTTCCACCGATCCACTCTTTTTCCGAGCGAGATCTCGCGACTACCTCCCTGCCCGCCTGTCTATTTCTCTTGGGGGAGGAACTGGAAAGTTTTTAATCTTCGCGAGTGGGACGCGCGTATTTTTTTTGTAAGCGTGTATAAATGCCCTTCTTAGGTAAGAGGCGGATCCCTCTTCCCCAGAACGCAGCTTCCGGCTCTCCTCTGGGCAAACAAGGGTGGGTAAAGGGAAGGGGTGGGAGAGGGAGGGAGGAGAGAGGCAGTTAAAGAGTGAGATAGGAAGAAAGCGTCCGCCTTCTCCTTTTCCCCATATGGCGCCGTGTGGGTCTCCCTCACTCCTCACCTCAACGCGCCGGAAGCTTTTACTGCTCTCGTCCCTTCCCCATCCTGCGTCAAATGCCACCGATTCGAATGGGTTGCTTGGTTGTTCTATTCTTCATCTCCCCCAAGGGCCATGCTCTTCTCCAATCTATCACGCTACTCACTCCTTTGTTTACAGCTCAGGGTCGCTTTACGTATCTCTGCCGCCTCATTCATGCGCCCCGCGTGCTCTACACGCTTGGGATGTGCGATATTGCATCAATGTTGTATCCTCTGCTTTATGCGTTATTGATCCTCCTTGGGCCTTATTCAAGAAGGACTCGACCCGGTGGAACATCGGTAAATCCTTGGATGTGACCAATAGCCCGCGACAAATTTCAACCTTTGGATGTCCCAATGAAATTTTCGAGACTGTGACGTTTAAATTTCGTCCTGTCGAGGCTCGGACATTCCGTGAGCATACCGAACAGGGCACGTGAGCATTTTTTAATAACAGGGGCAAAGTCGCTTTTTGCGGGCTGAAAAAGTGGACAGTTAAATTTTGGGGTGGTAAAAAAAGTCGTGGGATTAAAATCAGGGTTGCCTCAAAACTGGGTGCCTAGGCGATTTGAAGAAGTGGCATTAAAATTAAATTCACTCGCATCAAACGTTGCATTGAACTTCTAGCTAAGAAACATCAGGCAGAGGGATCTCATTGAATAAAGAGAGTAAACGCAGAGTATTTCCTTGTTTAACATCTCTTGGGGGCGGTTAGGAAATATTTTGTCAAGAAGCCGTATGGGGGAGGAGATCGTCAGGGTGTTGGTTGGGATAAGTCCTCGCCTGCTAATCCGAGGGACGCGGGTTCGAGTCCCGCCTGGTTTGGATATTTCTCCACTCAGGATGTACATGTTTGTGTTCGTCCGTTGCCGCTTGTTGATACACCCACTTAAAAAAGCCATCAGGGATGTTTTCGGGATTTTTGAAAATAAATAAACAGATCGTTAAAAAAGGGTTAAGAATCTCTGCCCCTGACTATGTGACATCCTTCTACCACGTTTTCTGTTTATATTGCTTGGTCGCCTCATTCGAGCGTTGCATGCGGTGTGCGCTTTGGTTTTTCGGTATTTCAACGCATCGTCTGTGGCATATTTACGAGATATCGCATAGCGATTATGGTCTTCCGGTGTATGGGAGTATGCGTGCTCTATTCTTTTGTCGAAAACACGAAGTCGCTAGGTGCGCTGCACGCCAGGACGAAATGCCGGTGTGTCGAATGCGATATTCCAGATATTCCGCGTTCCGATTTTGATTCTCCGGAATATGCCATGCATCATCTTTCAATATTATTGTGAAATGTCATATTATGCGGTACGTGATATTATGTGGAAAGTGATATGTTAGAAGTAGGCTTAGGTTTTAGGTTCTCCACCTACCAAGGATATAATGCGCCGCGTAGCCTTAATTCTAACGCCTTTAGGTTTTTAGTACTTTCCGTATAATGTGTAGCAAAATCATCTGTAAAACTTCTTTTATGTAAAAATATTCGTGCTCATGATAAAATTTGTCCATAAAAGTTTGTTTCATTAAAAGTTTCTTGAAACGAAGATAGTTCCACTTTAAAAAAGAGTGAAATTAAATGCTAACTGAAATTCACAAAATTCTCTTTCGGCACATTTTTATCGTGAGCAACTGGCATTGGTTACACGCAACCATGGTTGAGGTGGGGTTGGAATCATATCTACCTTGCGGTTTCATGCGACTTATCGTATCTTGAGCGATGCCTAATTTATATCGAAATACGACTTTGAAATATGTATATTGCACCGCCCTGCAGCTGCACTTTGCCGTGGAAACGCACATATCTTCTGTATGCGAGTGTCGTCGGCTGCCCGATCTCGTCCACGCTCCGTGAGCTCGCATCTCTCCCGCGAGGCGTCACCCTTTTCGCAGTGAGGCGGGCGTGACGTCGGGACCTCTCATGCTCTGTTGGTCACGGATATTAAAGCTCGGAGAAGGCATGGAGATGGTTTTAAAATATAATAGCGCGGTTTTATTCATGCTAGCGTGCGTCTAGGCGACGATCTGATTTTATAGTTGTGTTGTCTCGAGTGAGCTGACCCCATGGGCTCTTCGGAGCGGGAGTGAAGGTATAAACATGGGAATGAATGGTTTGATGTGGTATCGCCATAGGCATTACTCGTCATTGAACCCGAAATCCTATATGCAGTAACCATATAGAATAGCTATGATATTCGCTTTTCGTGATTAGATATTTCAGCACATGCGGTTGATATGAGTCTTAATATGTGTTCGAGAGCTATTGTAAGCAGTGAAACATTCATTCAGTTTTCAGTTGCATAAAATCCTTGCGTAAGTTTCGAGCATAATAGGAGCAAAATAGAACATGTCGATTACAGTTTCTAAGTGAGAGAAGAAATTCTTTTAGTTTCTAAATTTCTGCTGGAGGTGTAGAATTTGATGCTTTCCCGGTGAATGATTGAAGGGAATTTTTCTTGGGGTTCCGACTGGGTTAGGTTCTGCACCTCTGCCGACGTTTCGATGGAAAAGACTTTGAAAAGTCTTCGAAAGAAAGATCGAAACGTCAGCGGAGATGGAGGACCTAACCCGGTCGGAAGCCCGAGAAGAATTCACTTCTGCTTACGGCTTTAGCAGCGCCGAAGTGCAATTCCTGTAATTCTATTCGTTGCTCTGAACTCTTGTAGTTTTGAGCTCAATTGGCAGTAATTCTTCGCACGAAGCAGTTTCAATAGAAGGCCATTCTTAGTGCGACTTCGGCGATTCTAGGGAATCACTTATTTCATCGCTTTTAACTCTATCAATCGAAGGTGATTTTATTCAATAAGTTCAGGTATAATTATGAATGATGATAGGAAAAGGATAGTATGAGCATCTTCATAATTGCTTTTGGCGATCCGGAGTGATTTTTCGATGGTTAGGTCATATTAGTGAAACGTGACATCTTTGTGTAAAGGAGTAACTTAGCAAATCATTATCCTCTCTGTGAATTATTAGCGTTTTGTTAATTGATTTCCATCAGCGGTCATTAATCGGAAGATTGGTTTGCTGAAGCTCTCCGCCACGCTCTCCTATCAGCCAACCGTTTCATTCCCATGTCAGTCTTAATTTGAACCTGCTTTGGCTTAATATATTCCGTCCTCAATATTCCTGGATAATTCTTCGCAATTATTTCTTCCTCGAGTGAACTTTAAGGATATCTGCGATATTCCGCAGAGGAATAATCTTTCGCCTTTACCGGGATTCGAACCCGGATCCCTCGATTTCGCGCCGAGTGCATTAACCAGTTAAGCTAGCGAGACGTCACCGCCGAGACACTTCGGTAGCTTAACTGGTTAAAGCACTCGGCGCGAAATCGAGGGATCCGGGTTCGAATCCCGGTCAAGGCGAATGATTTTCCCTCTGTGGAATATCGCACTTTTGTGCACTTGTGGGTGACTCAGCATATGTTACTACCGTGGCTAGTCCCGGTTTCCTCAAAATTGGTTTTCTGATACCTACCATTTAACACATTTTGGACTTCAGTCATGACGAGAACTACACACTTAGTCCTTTAAATACATAATTAGACTTCGTGGAAACATGAAGAAAAATATCCGTTACAGTTCTGTCATCTGTCAGACTACCTGGCAGGAAATGTCAACACAGTTCGCGGCAGTCGTTTGGAGAGGGACTGAATGAGTTTGATAGCCCCAATTTCCTGCTCTCCCGCAGTCGCACCTCCGACGAGAACCACCCCCCATTGGTGCATCCCGATGAAAAGGACCGCTCCTCCCCTCCCCCCAGAATCAGGAACCGCTCGTCCGTCGTCCATTAATTACCTCTCGGTTAGTTCAGCTCATGCATCGGAAGCGTCGTACGTTTGGGGGTGGAAGGAAATGAGAATTACTTCCCCGCACCGACTCCTCTCTTAATGCCGGAAATAATACACGCCTTTTAAACCATGTAAATGCCATTACGCGTTGTTTTCGACGTGGGGGGCTCAATTCATTTCCTCTACCAGAGGGGTAACAAAAGTGGTAGAACATTTAACTTAGCTACGCGGACGTTTTTTACGAACTGATCTTGCGCCTGCTGCTCGCGGACTATTTTCCGTTGTGAATTTCACACAATTAGTCCTATAACTGCCGGAGTAATAAAGTTGTGATAGCTATAACTTTTAAACCACGATTAAAACTTTTTAAAAACTTGGTTTTGTATAATATTATTTTGAATCGATCTTTATAGTCTAGTATCTGATACTTGTAGTTAAAGTTTCCTTGAAAAGGTTCTGTAATTTCTTTTTTAATAATAAAATGAAAACAGCACCTATATATAAATAAAATCAGCTCAAGTACATAAAACATCTCACGAAACCAGGTTTTCCGAAAAGGTTGACTCAGGAAGAAGTTTTATACTTTTCTTAATTTGTCATCTTAGAAATAAAAAATGGGTCAAACTTAGTTTCGCCATCGCCATAGTAGCATAATTATCTCATTTCATTCTTTGAGGGGCTGCAGCCTCAAGTCCCATATTGGACGGGCGAGTTTTGTAAACTCCGATGTTTGTAGCTCCTGGAAAATCTTATTTCATGCATCACATCTCATTAGTGGGTCATCGTGATCTCAAGGGGCGCAAACACTATCAAAAATGTGTACAAAATAGTAAGAGTGAAAATGAAAGATTCTTACAACAAGGTTTGAATTTTTTTAAAGTTTGTAGCTTATGTAAGTTCGTGTAGTAGGTATACTAGAACACATTGAGTGGCAACTGAGTGGTATCGTCAACTTCAAATTAAAGCTTAAGCCACTAACAGAACTTAAGTTTACAGTGAAAGTCGATCTTCTTCATTTTAGCCATGCAGCTAACTATTGTGAACTAACTTATCTATCGATGAATTAATTTTATTTAGATGTTTTTCGATACGTTTGTGACTGAAGGCTTATTTTTTATTACCTAATTATTATCATGCTGAGTAATGAAATAGTTATTTGAGATAAACGCTTGTAATAAATCAGTAGAGTTACTGCATTTTTCTTCTGAACCTACCTTTAGTGATAAAATTCCATTATTAATGATAAAAATAATTTAACTTGTGCAATAAATCACATTTTCACCCCCAGATTTCACCTTATTATGCACTCTTCTTGATGTGGTTACTTACTGAGAACTTTTATTCTTTGTTTTATTTTTGTCTAATTTCATAAATTGCGTCCGATTGAAAAGGATACCCGTATCTGATGACCAGTTTTCTCCGTGGTGATGTCAATATTCTTCCATGCGTCAAGTGGTGCCTAGTGTTTTACATTTCAGAAACTCTGCTTTTGAAATAGGATCAGCTTTGATAGGATACTTTGGATCTGGAGAGCGGTATGGTAAAGAAGTTGAAAGAAGGAAGGAAAAGCTTTATAGGGCAGGAGTACTGAGGAAGTCGGATTGGAAAGGAGGCTGAAAAAGGGGATTGAGGGAGTATTGGTAGCAGCGTGATGTTTAAGAAGCTTTACATTTAGGGTTTGTATGAAAGTTGATCTCCCTGCTAGAGAGCGTTAAAAAGGATTTGTATATGGGGGATGAAGAGAACGAAAAAATGTGTTAGGGATGAGCCATGTGTGGTAAACACCGACAAGATCAAGAAGGTGATAAGTACGTTTAAACTACCCGGCAAGCACAGGAGATTGGTATACTAAACATGAAAAGGAAGGAAATAGATAACTGGGATCGGATGAGATAGAAATGGAAAAAAGTTAGATGTGTTGTATTCATCATCAACGTCTTCTCGTATGCAATGCCTTCTTGTAATACCCACGTCTCTCTTTTCATCACAGTTTCGTTTGACTTATCGTACGATGCCAAGCCCATCTCTTGCTCCATTGTTTTGAAGAATGCAGCTCTTGGTCGTTCTCTTTGTTTCTCTCCTACCACTTTACCTTCGAATATATTGGTTAGGAACTAATTATGCATACATGCCCTATCAGTGTTGTCCTTGTTTGTCCTATTTTTTTAAAACAGTCTATTTTCTTCCTATTCTTCTAAAACTTTTCATTACTTTTTACATCTGCCCAGCTTGTTTACCTCAGCTTTCCATAGATCCACATTTCCATTACCTCAAGTTTGATACTTTCCGCTTTCCTTATAGTCCACATTTAAATCCATACATTAATTTACTCCAAATGAACGTTTTGGTGAACTTTTCCCTGGTCTCCATGAAATATGTTGTATTTTATGTAGTAAATAATATAGGGATGAAAGCTGTCGCTATTTATAAATTATGTAAGATATCTTAATCTACAACCATTTCCATGGTCCTGTAAGTGGTTTGGCAACCGAAAATAGCAGTTTGATTGATGTCGACGGGATCTTTTCTCTCCTCTTGGGCTCTTCCTTGTGGCGTTATATTTTTGTGATCGTGTATTATTTCCAGGATGTGTTCGGATCCATTCCTGTCCCCATTTCCACTTCGATTTCCCGCCGCCTCGATCCCCTTGAGTGTTTTTTTACGATTGCACTTGAAAGGAGTGACGCGCAGGCGGGGGTCTATCTCTTATGGGCTCATCCATCACGCGAACGGGGAGGCGTTGAAATATACGTGCGTGGGCGTTTTGTGTCGTGTTCTACGGGACACGGCCGTGGCTTTGCCGCCGACCCCGCTTCACACACGTGCGACAGCGAAGAGATCTCGGACTGGTGCACTATGAGGATTTGACTGACGGGAACGAGTGGGCGGGGATCGGGTCCGTGTGGCGGCTATGGTACTGGATTTTCACCCCGAGGGCTCGACTTCAGATCCCGGTAATGGTGGAGACACTTCTTCATCATAGGCAGCCATCAATCCGAAGATAGGTTTGCTGTAGCTCTCCAATTCTATCAGCTACCGCTTCATTCCTACGACGTTATTCTCTTTTACGTCTATCATTCCTGATTCCATTCTTGGTCTTCCTCTGCAATTCTTCCCATTCATTTCTAAAATAAAACAAGTTCTTGTTTAACTTAGTGATATTCCATTATAAGAGAATTTCATGGTAACTTTTACAAAACCACAAAAATTAGAAAATCACGATCCGTATGATGATGCTTACGCATCGAAACCCGGATCATGATTTTCTAATTTGTGTGGTTTTGTAAAAGTTACCATTAAATTGTATCATTCATTTCTCCTTCTATTAATGTTTTCCTTAGGCTATTGTGTAAAATCGACAGTCTAAGGCGAGATATAGTGGAAGGCCTCCATGTTGTTAAATGAATTAGCGCTTTTCCAGGAAAAAAAAACCTTGATTCACCCTATGCGCTTCGGCTTGCTTAGTTATCATCAGGACTGTAGTCACTTAGCCATCATCAGGTGACAGCAGTTACCTGGTGATAACTAAGTTAGCCGAAATCCGTTTGGTAAATAATTTCTTTTCGTGGATAAAATTTAATCCATTTTGAAGTACAGGCTGTTGTGTCACAAAATATGTCCAATACGTTTCTCTCTACTTCTTCTCGTTGTTTTCATTACATTTACTCCTTTTCTCTCCAGCTCTTCGCTGGAAGTCTTCGTTGGTGATTCTCTCCGTCAGTGATCTTCGTAATTTCAATCGAATCCCGTTCCTCTGTTGGTTGCAATGTGGAGAGCACAAGTGCAGCACTCTGACCATCGGATTGGACGTTAAACTTGGGGTCCCTCTTACGCCATTTGCTTTATCAAGTATGTTGACGCCGGGTTTCTCTCCACCCTTCCTCCGTTACCCAATTATTCCTCACTCTCAAATCAAACCGCCTATCCTTAAATCTATCAATGGCGTATTGTCTGTCTCCTTCCAAATTAACCAAGAAACCCTAATGAGGTTTGCGGTTAGTGATAAAATTAAGGAACCAATGTAATAACCTACTCTTTGAATTAGTAATCGCTCTTAAATGATTGTAGGGATGTAGATAAAACATTTTTTACGTTTAATTTTAGCCGTATGAACGTTGCTTTACATTTTTTTCGCTGCTCGTATTTGCTGCTTTATGTCAAATGAGAGTCAACTCAAGGTTTAATTCCTTTGTTATTTTTCATTAGAAATTCTTTCGAGAGAAACGTTTTTTTACCTGAAGATTGTTTATTTTTCCGTAAGATCTTAAAAGAAAGTGCTAAGTCCGCTCATCAAACCCTGAATTAAGGTAAAGAATCTCATAAATTTTCGCTGCACACGAATTACCGAACGTTATCAGAGGTGTAACCCAAACGCAGAAAAAAATTAGATCAGCATGCAGAATAAAATTGCCATACAAAGCATTTGAGGTCATGCTTATTTTAAATGAATAAAGTGAGTTTTAGACTAAACACAATGATTATCTTGCGTTGCAGTTTCCACCCCGGTATATCTCGTCAGATTATGTATATCATGGACTAGGCCTGTGCGATTATTCGATTAATTGAATCGTCGATTCAGCTATTTTTACAATTGATCGATTATTTCAGGACATCGATGTCGATTACGGTAATCGACTCGAGTGACAATTTTTTCAAGGGTCAATAATTGTTCAATTGTTATTCAATTCATAATTTTTGTCCGGTAATCGATTAATTAATGTCGGTGGTGACGGACATCATCTACCCCTCCCTCCCTCCAGAAGTTAGCTAGCTATCCCGGCAACTAGCACTGCGTCCGAGAGGTTCAGTCTCGGCGGGAACATTGTCATCGACACACGCCAGTGTCTGCCGGATGAACACGCTGAGGATCTCATCTGCCAGTCTTCAAATAGCGTTCTATTCCTTTAATTAATGAATAAAAGCTAACTGATTGAATTATTTTGCTGTTTTTCAAATTAATTCTTTCATTCTTCTCATTGGCAAAGGAAAGCCTTTGAAAAGCATGATCCAATTGAGTCCTGTCAATTAATTGGTTGATGCCAATTAATTGAGCAATGACAATTAATTGACACCCATTTCGATGTCAATTAATCGACCACATCGATCGATTTCGATTATTTTCGATAATCGCACAGGCCTATCATAGACCGCGTGCTCGAAAAGAACGCCATATTCTGTTTATCCGGTACTCTTTTGTCCCAGTCTGGTGTGGATCAAGTCTACACATGTGTAGTTAGCACATGGTTGATGGCGGAAGATATTTGCGGGGCGGTAGAGAGTTTTGTTATGAATCTTTAATTATTTTTCTCTCAATAGAAAAAAACCTGTTCATGCGTTTATTTTATGTATACAATTGTTCGTAGCATTCAGTTGGAAAAAAAATAACGTAATAAAAGGTCGTTTCTTTTTTCAAGTCGTGATAGAGAGCACGGGGAAAAAGCGCTATTTCCTTCGTCGTATGCGTCCTTACAAGTTCCGAGACGAATGATGTTATAGAGTGTGCGTGTTGTGTATTGTTTCAACGTATCCCTAAGCCAGCGGCTTCCCTACCATTCACATCTCCCCCAAGCATCTCAACCAAACGCTGTTTGTTTAGCTGTTCTCTTCTACGTTCCACGACAGTGACATGAATCGAATTGTGCGGTTGTGGAGATATAATACATGCATAAGCGTCCGCCTCGACTCTATTTGAGAGCGTGCATGTCTTTCAGTTCATTAACCCTTTCGTCCTTTTCCTTCGTGATGGATATCTCGACGAGGTAAGTAATAGGGACCTCTCGCTCGGTTGTGATTCGAATTTAAGAATGTACGCTAATTGACAGAAACGATTCCAGTTCTGTCGGAAGCCTCGACTTCCGGCGAAATGGAGCAAGGCTGGGGCCACTGAGAAAATGGTGGCGCATTATACGATATAAATTGGTGCGTGCATGCAATCGATATATTTCAATCTCTTTCCCCCTCCACGATGAAGGGGAAATCGTGAAATGTAGGTTAGGCTAGAATCTTGGTCTCTTGGATAGATTCCTGAATGTGTTACTTTTCTGTATAAATACTGTGGCCGGCAATTTCGTGGAGATTCTACGTGGAGTCTCCTGGAAAGACGAACTGTAACGAAATATTATCTGAATCCCGCCTCGGGCATGATTCTAGGGTAAAAAGATTGTTCCTTGTTACCAGTGGCTGCCTTACAGAAAGCAAGTTAAAGTAGGCTCATTTTTCCCTCAACGTCAGAATAGGAACCGTGCCTGCTTTTAATGTTTGAAACTGTTGAAAATCACTTCAAACCCACAATTACTGGTATGTGAAATTGTATTCGGGAAATTGTTGTCTGACTTTCGGGAGCACAGCTAATCGTCAGAACCCACCCAATGAACTCATAATAATCTCATGGCCGGCCGGAATACAGGAGCCCTCCTTTAGATATTTATATATTCTAAGTAAATACAGTGCTGATTGTACAACGGTCACGTGGATAGTTATTGTTATTACAAGCAAAAAATATACTGTAATAATATGTCAAATACGGGATATAAAAATTCAATATTCAAGTAAAAATGTCTCTACATTTATTTTTTAAATAGTATAACTTTTCTAGGGTAAGGATTTAAGAGTTATAGGGAATTCCATTTCCTTGTGTGAATATTTGAGGACGAAAATTTGTACTTGTCCCCTTCCGTATACATGAAATTTTTCTCTCGTGATCGTTTTTCTAATGGGATTTGCCCTTTCCTTTCTTTCTCCGATTTCGCTCCTTGCGGGATTTTACTGTAGATATTTTTATGTGCCACACAAGCGGTTTACTTGCCTTCTACTATATAGCGTTTCCCATCCCAAGTTTTACAGCATTTTTAATTTGAAATTTCCCCTGATCCTAGCGAGCTGCCTTTCTTTGGGATTTAAAAAAAATCTTCTCTATCCTTACATTGTCAAAGGAATCGCAGACGCAAAATATGTAGCTTGAGCAAAGCAATTCAAACCTGCAGTCGTTAGCGAGTGTATTTGTATTCGCGTAGATATTCATTTGGCTCTCGGAAACTTGGCCAAAGCTTGTTTTTCCGCTCCCACGTAGCAATTCCATCCGCTCGACATTGGAAGGAATGGATGCATTCCTCGCTCGTGACGCCGTGAGAATGTACGCGTTTCGCCACAAACATTGTTTTCGATAATAATGCATCCGAGCGGAGTAGAAATATTTATCATGGATCGCCTATTTCCCCGGCCACAGTCAAGATTTGCGAATTTGAGAAATGGCGAAAAACAAGGCCATTGTTTCGGTCCTCACGACCTCCATCTGTCCGATTGTCTCTTGTCTTAGCTCTCTGTCTCTCTCTCTTTCTCTCCGAAGCGCCCGTCCTCATCCTCCTGCTCCATTCTAGTCGAGTATCTCCATCTCTCGCAATGCTTACTCCCTTTCCCTCGCTCCCCAACCTCCACCATCCTCTGTCTTACTTGTGCTCGTATATTTCTCCCCCTGCCCGATTCCCCTGCGAGAATATCTTCCGATCTGTTCTACCCCTCATCGCGAACCGCTCGTGAAACCGGTGAGTTTCACTTGTGAGCGGAAAGGTGAAAAGGACTCTGGGATAATAGGAAAGTATTGGCGGAAAGGCCGTTTGGGTAGGGTTGCCGACAACCTTTGGTTGTCTGGATTAGAATACGCTTCTCACATTATTCCGTATCCTTTTCTGATGATAAACTCCTGGTTTTCCACGCATAGTGACTCTATTACGCTGCTTTGAAATTTGATTTAGTAATTTCTGTTTCTCAAAGCTCTTAGGCAGTGTTCATCAAACTTTTTACATCTGCTGACCGGGAAGAATTAGAGAAATGTTTGGCGCACTGACTTACGGCTTAGATAGAAATGATAACCCCTGTATATAATATTTTTTATTAGTTTATATGCTATTTAAAGTGCATTCAGCTTTTATTAACTAAGCTTTTATTGTGTAGGGTGGTTTCATTACCTTAGTGTACATCCTCTGGAATTCTATGTTGAAAGTTGATGAGTTGTCTTCCCAGGGAAAAATCACTTCTCTAGATGGTTGTAGCACATTACGGGGTTGTTTTTTGGCGCTTTATGTTATTTGTTTTATTCATGTGAATACCTTATTGAAATATCCTGGGATTGGTGTTCAAGTTCAGTACATTAAAATAATTGCTGAAAATTATTTCAGAAAAGGAAAGAAGTGCACTCTGAGTAAATCAATTCCTCAGGATATTGATGAATGCTTTAAGAATGTCTTGGAGAAATGTACTGTACATGCTGTTGTAGCAAACAAGCTGATTTTGCAAGACTTTCACGATTTCACTAACGTATTGATACATTTTCAGCGAATATCTTCACTTAACTGTGATGCAACTCTTGTTGTCTGTGTCACATTTTACATAACTGTGGATGAATTCGTCTCCCGGAACCTATACCTTAGATAAATTTCGATTGGAAAACCAAATATTAATCATTACTGTGAATCGCATCCTTAAGTTAGACCTGAAACCATGCAGTTTGTCCATATCCGTGATTTGCATCACTTGACTTACTGTTTTTATCGAGCTGAATCTTATGGACTTAATAAACATAAGTGAAAGAATTGTTATGGATAATATTTTTCTCTTAGAAAGCTCATATGATGGATAACGTCAAGCAGGTTCGCATTTTGTTATCATATATTTTGGGCAACCTCGTACTAAGAATGTGTTTTATAGCTCGCCGAGGTTGACGGATGTGGTGTATTCTCTGGATGAGCAACCGGGAAGACTGCGCTCTTGAAGTAATTCCGTATACTGAATTGAGCGCTAGTTTTCCTGTTTTTATCCGTTATGCTCTTGTGGTTTAAGTAGCCGGTAAATGGTGAAATCTTTGTATTTTTGTGGAAAACTTTTCTTCCGAGAAGTTTATTAGATTCATGCAATAGTGCCAGACGTGCTCACATGTTATGCTTAATTCATTTAGCACAGCCTCTTATTATTATGAATCAATTTTATTATTCAGCCAGTAAAACAGGTTTAATCTGAGTGTGGTTCTCGGTTTATCAGCTAGCAGCTTTTAAATCGTATATAAATTGTATATTTAGACGTATGTATGCTCAGTTGGAGACTGGTCGCTAATTTTCCTGAGGCAGTGCTCCCTAATCTGACTTTCTAAGAATAAATCTTATTTTTTTCTCAATTCTTACGAGGCGTTACGCAGTCATGGATACACAAACTATGTATAGTCCTCTTAAATGTAAGTATGACTAGGTTTTTCCTCTGTATGTTTCGGTAGATCACATGTGGAAAAGTAAACGTGATAAGATTTTCATCTCAAATCTTTCCTTCAATTAATATCTCAAGGTTACGTTAAAATTTAATTCCATATTTTAAGACCCTAAGGCAGTTTGACCTTGCAAATCTTCCAAGTCAGAACTTCATTTTTTAAATGAAAAATCTCAAAAAAACATAGGCGTTTATTATCCTATGGGAGATGACTTTCATTTTTTGGCAAGCATCTCGAAAGTTAGTGCGATAAGTGGTTGATATTTCTTTGTAATGAGAGAGATAATAATGTTTTCTATAAAATTAGCCCAAATTTATCGAATTTTATCAGAAGTTACATTTTACATAAATTATCTCAGTGCCTCGAACGATGCACCGATTAAGGTGGTTGGAGCAGTAATTGTGGGTCATAAGTGCATATTTTAATAGTTTTTTTTAGTTGAAAATATCCTTGGTCTACATTTATTTTAAGCGCATCTGTTTCTGCTTTGGAAGTAACCATGCAGGCACAGATGTAAATGATACGAGAATTATATTATAATTATTCTTTCTTTATTAAAGCATGTTATAACAAGTTTTCGGCGCGGTCTTCGAAAATTAGGTGAACATTATTTTTGGATATGTTTGTCCTAATCTTTGACTCGGCATGACACCTTTATTTTTGTTAGCAGCCATTTTTCTTCTATGGAACACATTATTTCGCGTTTAGAGTAAATCTGTGCGTTTGTAATCGACTTTTTACGAAAAATATCTAATGTGCCATAAGGTTGTGTTAAAAAACCATTGGATTACCAAAATTGAAAGGCAATTGAAATGCAAATTTGTCACTTTTATCACTAGATATCACCAATGAGAACACGCATGCATTGTTTCACGCAAATCAGTAATTAACATAAATCGCTCCAACCATCTTAATGCCTCCTCCAAACCCCTCCCCAGCATCTAACTCGCAGTTGGCGTTTGAAGTGGAAGGGGCGAGCGGGTTCCCGCGATATCACCGCTGCCTCGTGCGATGTGTGCCCGCCTTCCTCACACTCCCTCCACCGATCGCCGGGTGATTTGTGCCCTCCTCCCCACCGCCTCCTCGCCGGCGGCTGCATCAGCCGGATGCAGGAAGTCTTGGCGCGCGCGCTCTCTCACCCACCCCGTAGAAAAGCCGCTCACTCTAGTTGACAAGCTTGCCGCTCTCCTCCCGGGGGGACGGGGGGCGTAGTGAGAGGCCCTCCATAAGGGGTCTCACAAATCCAGCCATGATCACCCTGAGGGGGAAATCGGCAAAGGAATGAGGGGCAAGCACATCTCTCCTCCTTCCGCACTCTACTTCACTATCTATCTCATCTCCTTTTTACGCCGAAGAACTTGCAAGATAATGCACGCAATATGCGGAATCATTGTTGTAACAGGTGAACTGCAAATTGAATCTTCGCGCGCCCGCCATCATGGTGGCCAAATCGATCGGAGGAATATTGATTGACATATACGAATTATATTCACGAACTCGATTGCTGATGTGAGGCATTGATGTTAAGGGTTCTCAGAGTGTGTGTATGGCATGAAAAGATACCGTTCTAATTGCAGCTTTATTTATTGGTGCGTGATTTTACTTTCGTTTAATCTTTCATGTGAGTTGAATTAAACCTTGTATAGTCCGCAATACAATTTTTATTTCACTTGCTGACCAAGGATTTGACTCATCGAGTTATTGTCAAGACTTTAGGGAGTCGAAACATTTGTCGACAAGAGAAGTAAAAATTGTATTGTGGTCTACTTAGAGTTTACTTAATTTTATATGAAAATTGGAGTACCAAAAAGTTACGCCGGAAAACAAAACGTCTAATCGTTAAATCTGCTTGTTTCTTACTTGTTCATTAGCAGTAAACAGGATGGTCTGGATCATTTACGCGCCGCCACAATAATCATGGAGTCTTCATAATTATTTTTGGCTATTATTTAGAATACTCTAATGATAGAATCCCTGGAAATATTTTGATCGCATGGCATTTGGTCATGTTGGTACTTAATGTGTTAGTGTGTTAGAGGTTTCAGCCGGGGGTCAGTGGGAGTTGGCTGGTAACTCCCACTTCTAGGATCCGGGTTCGATTCAACTTTTTGCGTTGGGATTTTTTGTTCGTTGTGATTTATGGAGCATGGTGATCTAGGTGCTCCTCGCCGTCCGTTAGATACAGAGTGCGAAGCTTGTTGCCTTGGGCGCCTTCAGATTAAGACTGGCTTAACTCTTGTGTCGATCCACCCCTCTTTCTTATGCCTCCCTTTGCTCCAATTACCCACCTATAGTGTGCGAATGACCTCTCTGGTCTCTGGTGCCTCCAGTGGCAACTTGCATCCGTAATGCCTTCTGCGTATCTCAGTAGTTCAGTAGTTCCACTAACTCCCCGTTAGCCCTCTCTTCCCACTCTCCTTGAGAGTCCCCTGGACTTAAATCCCTCTATCGCTGTGAAGGATAAATAATTCTTTCCAGTAATTATAAATACGAATCATCTTATCTGATATTGTTCTCCCATGCACAGCTTGGTGAAGACATGAAATGTGTTCCATCACTTTCAGTACCCTAAGAGCCACCACAAGGGTGTATGGCAGTGAGTGATAGGGCGCCAGCTGGTTCTATTCTTTAAAAAAATACGTGCAGGCAGGCACCGAGTCAAGTGGCACGTTATCAATACCCTTATATTGGTAGGGAGACAAGTGAATATCAAAATCACACTAGGAAAGAAAATTTTGTTTGTTTTTTTTTGTGAGAAAAAGTGCTCATTGTTAATGCAAAGGCTATATTTAAATTGCTGGTTCTGTTCCGTAGTTATATGTGATCACGGATTTTGTGAAAGATAATACCTGTCGGTGAATTGTCTATATCCCTCATTTTAATATGAGAGGTCGAATCTAATGACGTAGTCACAAACCTTATAATTTCCTCGGTGTCAGAATTTTACTCGCGTCCCGGGCATCTTTATAGAAATCTTAATCTTCCTTGCTGCCTCTGTTTGGATGTTTGGAGGGACTCCTATCCTAGTTAACCACTGACCCACTTACCATATTATCGTTAAACATTTTTCACTTGTGGCGAAACATATCAAATTATTGAATCAATTTTTTGCCAATGGTTTCCGATCGTATTTGAACATCATCTGATTCTTTGATCAACTTTTTCTCTAGAAAGGCCCTCTAACACTTCCTAATTTTTAATTGCGGCCTCCAGATTTAATATATCTTTTTCAGACTTTGTTATTGTTTAAATTAAAGATTAATACAAATTGTCCATAAAAGCAGCGGAATTTATACTCCAAGTCAATCATTTCGGCCATACTGGTGACCGTCGATAGGGACTGTTTAAATATCGTGCTTGTTGTCCAAGGTTCAAAGTCCAAGTGTTGACTCTGAACCGCGGACAACACGCATGTAATCGCGAGATTTTAACTCTCCCTGTCGATGGTCACCTGTATGACCAAAATGCATGCACAGGAGTCTTAAAGTCCTCTGCTTTGATTGATAATTTGGATTAATCTTTAATTTAAATTTACTTGTCATGCTCACTTCTGGAATCATTATGTTTGTTTGGACGATTGTTTAGTGGTATTATCCATCATTTATTCCACCTGTCTCCTCTCTCTCCATTCTTCTAGAATATGCTCTGCGTGACTGCGTCAGTGAAAATTAATGAGAAAGTCCACCGTACAGATAACAGGGATCTCTTATCCCAACCCATGTAACCGACTGAATATTATCATAATCAAAGCCACTTGAACTGTCTCTGGTTACAGTCAGATATATGATAATAACTCAAGCACTTAAATGCATTGGTGCCTTCGTATTACTGTTTTTTAATTTTCTACAAAAAATAGCGTTTCTTTGTATCGGTTTTTCGCTAAAATTACCTTTGAATATGACAGTTTTTTTCGTATGCTTCGCCTGATTGTTTCTTTAGCCCAAACAACTCTTAGTATAATTAGTATAAAAATAGTGTGAAAACTTCACTGCTTCACCTGATTGCTTTTTATCCCAAGCAACTCCTAGGTTTAATTAGTAGAAAAACAGTATGATAAGGTAGGATTCTGTTGAAGTAAAAAGATAGTTAGTACTTTTTTTAAGTACAAGACGTGATGATGGCAAAAATGTTATCTACTTCATTCAGCAGTGGAGCCTCCTTTATCTACACTTTGCTCCGAAGGGTTCAAGTAGGCACTTGCTGCATTTTCTACTTTTTGAACTCTATTCTTTTTCCCGAAGTTGTAATATGTGAGGATTTTTTAAAACTGCCCTAGTACGAATGTTTCCATTAGGGGATTCGCTAATTGACTCGTGTGCCATTCGAGAGAAACGGGGCCTCTCTCGTGGCAGCTTCCGATGACTTCCGGGCACTGTGCACGGCGTGCACCGTGGTTTCTCCCCGCCGATGAACGTGTTTGTTAGCGTTGACTCTTTGGGGGGGTGGATGGTGCCCCTTGTGTGAATTCGTTATGGGGTGCCCCTCGGTGGAAAAGAGCACAGGCATTCAGTTAGCGTGGCACGTGAGCCGTCGTCTTCCCCACTTCCCCCATCCTTAGAGTCTGTCGGATATTTTTTTTATGGAATCGGGGACTTTGAAATCATGATTTCGGAGTGGCTGCGGTGGTTCCCACGTCCTTCCGTGTTGTCTCTCACTTCCCAAGTCTTCTCTAACCTCGGGGCGCCAAGGGTTCCCCCCCCCCTCCCCCACATTCAGCTGTTTTCACCTCGTCTCGACTGCCAATCATATCCACACGTTCATCTGGCGCTCTGCGTTTTTCCATCCCATTGTCGGTTTGCCACTCTTTCGCACTATCAGTGGTGAGCGGCGGTCCCTCTGTTCCGGTGTTTTTTATAAATATTTTTCTCTCTCTCCGGGGTGATGGCGAAAAATTATTTCATTTCTCATCTCTCTCAGAATCGCGCGTCCTTTTTCCCCTTAGATACGTAACGGTCTTCTAAAGTTATTTGGCTTAAGAAATTCAATCATAGAAATTGATGGTTCCATTCCCACGATCTCGATTCCACAAGTATCTAATATTTCAATCATTTTACCTCGTCTTATTTCGGGGGCTTTCTTTGACCAAATTTTTCTCGCGTTGGACTTAGTAACCTACTGACGCTGCTATCTGAAGTGTTACTCGCTCTACCACTGGGAGAGCATCTCAGATAAAGAATACGACCTGAGGAACGATATTCTTCCTTTAATAAGTTACAATATATCAATGAAATAATGTGAAAACTATTAATTAGAGTCCGTCCAAAGTAATAGCGCAGTTGAAATACAGTGATTTGGGTTAGAAAAAATGAAAAGTACACAATTTTTTCACGATCGTATGATTTAAACAAAGTCCACCATCATGGATTCTTCGGTAAAGTAATTCCCTTCCCCAAACGGCATTGGACGTGTTTACAAATGTTCTGCATTTCTAAATTTCAACTGTGCTATTATCTTGTACGCACTCTAATCAATTGCATAGCCAGAGATTTTAAAATTCCGATTGTGAGATAAGGGAAATCAAAATTGTTTAATTTTGCTTACATTAGGTATTCGTAAATATGGTATTCGGAATTCCTTTTTTTTTCTTGAATATTGGTTGCGATTTTTCGATTGTGATTACATATATCCACTCTTAACTGCACCTGCTGGCATACCATTTAGTTTTCAGAATAAAGAATATGCAGGAGTTCAACGGTCGACAAGCTATTTGTACGTGCCACATTTTACGTAAATTTTAGTCGGGCGCGTGCCACACCTAAGTAGGGGTATAAAATACGGGAGTTTAATTTAATCGTCGTTTTCTTGGTGTGCCACCAACAAACCATTTGCGTACAATAAGTTACAGATTGCTATAGTTGCTATATGCATGTAATGGAGATGAATGTGTATATTTTTTTCAAAAATTCTATTTGTATTTTTGTGTTGAACAGTAAATGTCCGGAATCCTTTTACGCTACAAATGGACGCAGGAGGGATTATTTATCTTGTCGTATTAATGGTTCTCCGGCTTGGTTTATACTTTTTACTGGTTCTAAGAATCAATAGTCAATAGTTTAGACAGCTATTTTGATAACATTTCAAGCAGCTTTTTCCCGCTTACCAATAAACCACACTTAACTTTAAGTTGTTCTGATATATTCTTCTTTATATATATTATTTTGGGCTAGTGGTTGAAGTGGTAGACAAAGAGAGAGTGGAAATGTTGCCTGGTCAGGTTGTGTAGACAAGTAGAAATCTAATAGACGTGGTTGGCCGCATTGGCACGATCCTAGATCGCTAACAGTTTTCTTGAACCGTTGCCGATGTAAATATTTATCAACCTAAGAGAGTTTCTTCGTGGATCAGAAAAGGGACATCTGCGGGTCTGCTACTTCCGGAAAAATCTTATTTTCCGAAAGAGTTGCTCGACTAGCTTTTCCGTCCCAGAAACAATACAGTGGCATTTGTATGGCTTCCATCCCGTGCGCGGCATGTGAAAGTGTCCTCGGCAAGATAAATAAAATCGGTTATCAAGCCTTAAATGGTGCTCTTCATTGCCGCATCTGTCCATTGTGAGCCTTTTTATGCGTGGGAAAGCTGAGTATTTTCTTGAGAAATCTTTTTTTTTTAGGGAAATGGGGATTTGTGGCATTCGCAACAGAAATATCCTATCGACCTCGTGAAGGTCACCATGTCTACATATGTGTCGCGCTTACTGGGAGGACTGAAGGAACTTATTTCAATGGGTTTACCTGCCACTCTTCATTCATTTTATGCAGAATAATGGTACTTCCACTGTGAGATGTGAACGTATGATTCAAGCCGCTGTATGTAGTCTTTAGGTGAGGCGACTGACTAGTTAAGGTCTTTCATGCCGTTGAGGATATGTGAGAAGGATGGTAATGCGAGAGTTATTCGTGCATTGGAGGAATTGTGGAGAACAACATGGCATTGGGATTAGACTACTCTGGCGTTAATAGGAGGGACATCACATGTAGAAATTTAGCCAAGGAAACATTTTAGAAGAAAAGGGAATTGATGAGGCGTGCTCTGAGTAGAGACTGCCCCGAGTGATTGATTGCTATACATTCCTCCTTTCAGAATCCATTTCTGGTCCATGCGGCTTAATATTCTGTGGGTAATTGACTCTCACATTACGAGGGAAAAAATGCCTTTGATCTCAAGGGAAATGTCTGGAATTGTATGTTATACAGTCATGCGCAGTGGAGCGCATGTTTGTCAAACTGCTAATACACCTGTTCTGCTTGCATTTTGGAAGTTCTCAGAATCGTGGTCGCGTCAAATGAACTTTTCATGTGAAGTGCCCTCACATTATCGCATTGGTCGGATATGAGCTTGTTTGTCTGTTTGTATTAAGCCTGGGACACAGTAAACGTTAAAACTTGAATTGTATGAATAAAAATGCATACATCTCTGAGGCTAATATGACCGTGATTAAAATGCGTGATATTACTCGGCTATAATTTAAGGGATTAGCATGTTTTTCTTTCATCTATGCGGTACTGTCGTAGGAAAGTGACTTAACTCTACTGTTCACTGCACGAATTTTGATTGGCTCCTGATTCGGATCTACTGGTACTAGTTTTCATTGTGTCCATCTGGAGCGCTATTCCAGTCTCGCGTTTTCGTGAAAACACGTGAAAAGCTTTAGTCGGCGGCATTAAGCCGATGTTTCCCCAGCTTTAAATGTGACTATCGCCAGCCTTAGCGTGTATCTTCTTGTAACGCGTACGGAGGGTAGGAAAGGGCATGGGAAGCACGGAAGTTCCCTATTGCTATCCGAACGACTGATCACGCTAACTTTCCATCCTCTTTCGGATCTCAAGAGCAAAGCCATCCGTATTTTTTTCACTCAACTGCTGCATTTACGCAGTGCGTGGGTTTTTGTTATTGAGTTGTAATCTCGTGCGATCTGTTGCCATAGCTTTCTAAAATATAAGGAGGAGTCTCCTGTTGTTTGCGGGTCACTTGTTGCTGGAATACTTAAGAAAAATGGCCTTTCGATCTTGGTTATGATAATGAACCTGTGCAATGGCTCTTAGCGAAAGGAATAGCTGGACGATGAAATCCCTGAGCTCTGCATGATCTTCGACAATCTTTATCAACGATTTTCGAGGGAGGAAGTTGCCAAAAAAACCGGCATGTGTTTCTTCGTGTAAAACGTGTCCTGCTTGTGCGTGAATATCTCAATTAGTTTAATAGGCAAAAAAGCCCTCATGTTCGCAGGTAGATGTGGGTTGATCCCTGGTGCTGTTAGCTATTTTCTTCTTTACCAACAACCCAGCCAGTGTTTTGTGATTTTTTCGTGAATCTGGCTTATCTGATATGCAAGTAGGGAGAAAGGGAATCGACTGACCCTTTAGCATCCGCTATTCTGCGAAAGCCCGGCGCAAATTCGGCGGAAAAGTTATTCATGGCTGCGCTCGATAAAAAATTTCGAAGAAAGCGTCCATGTCAAAGCGGATGCATCGATTCGAATGTCGGGCATGCTACTTTTACTCGTCGAATGAAATAATCAAAATTAAAATCTGATCCATGACCATTAAAATTCAATTCCGCCGTAAAGCAGAACAGCGCTAAATACCAAATGAGACTGGTCGGCAAAAAGCTACTTAGCATATTTTTTAACTCATGTGTGCCGCACTTTCATTGAGTATTGTAGCTGGCTTTTTAATAGCTTAATTTACTGCCGCACCTCAAATCGCCGATGGATATAATTCCCGGTGACTGTGCCGGCATTTGCCAAATCGATAGTGCGTATAACATTATCACAAATCAGAGGATGTTGTTCTTTGAAGATACGCTGATAGCAATATCATCTTTGGTTAGAAGAAAATTGATTCCTTCCGACTTTTATCGATGCTTTATTTTAGGGTGAAAAAGTTATGAAAATTGAGTAGCAGGTGTGGTATTTGTTTTAGACTTTGCATTATATTTATGGGATACGTACATACATAATGTATAACTTAGCATCGCCATTTTATTCTTGTTTGGAGGAAATTGGTACTGTTAGGTAATTGTAAAACTAGCATTTTTGCAAGAAAGAAATTTTTGGAATGGTAATTTTGTCACTCTGATGATGGAGAATTTAAAAGTTTTCTTTCCAAGATCTCGTCTGTTTGCACTCCCATCTGTAGTACGTAGAAATTGCGTAGGTATATGTGCTTATTGCTTCTCAAATCTTTCCATCTTCCCGACCGGTTCTTATAACTTATTCCGATTGTAATAGCTATAAGTTGATATTTATTCGTATTTATATGCAGTAATTATAAAATGTCTCTGGAATCAACCATTTTTTCTTCTCGTTCTATATCTTCGTTTATCCATGAAGTGAAGACTGATATAAAATGTTCACCGCATATGCTTAAAACTCTATCCAAATTGATTTTTATGATTGATTTATAGTTTGGCAGCAATTAACCTCGTAACGCCGCAGTTGCTGAAAACCTTTGGGAGCCTCGTTGGCGCGGGCGTTTCCTCGGATTGGTTTTCTCGTGTAGGCGATGCTGGACACGAAATAAAAATAACTCTGTCGGATAAACTACGAGAGATAAAAAATCCTAATTTTCAGGGATTTTCAGATACACAACTTGTGCCTACCGTAAATAACCACATAGAATCCCTGAATTCGACGTTAAACCCTTCAGAATTTCTTGCTGCATGCATTCCATGTATTACGGTACTTGCGCACGGTGAGATGGAACACGCCAATTTTGATGGGGGAATTCGATATATGCGGTGAGCACTATATTTTATTGTTTACTCTATGGTTTATTCCACATTTACATTTGAATGCCATAATGCCATCCCTCCCGCAAACACCAGCCGTGTACCTTCGCTATGAAGCCCATTCCACCGCTCATGGTGTAGTGGGCGTGTGCGATGGGCGACCGTGGAGGGTGGGAGGGAGGAGGGGGGGGGAAGGAGGGGGTGTGGGGAGAGAGCGGTCACCATGGAGACGGGCTCACGTGATACTACCTTCCTCATTGGTTAAGCATCCCCCCTCTCTTTTTGTATTTGGGTATAAATTCCCATTGGAGGTATAGCTAGTGTATACCTGATAATGACGCCCTAAGCGTTGAAACACGTGTTGTGTATTGTTATACGTTAAATGTAAGTGGACAGTACAATTCTTGCAGTTTAATTTAATTTCCGACGTACAGCGGTTGATCAGATCATGAGAATAAAATTGGGAACTAGACTGCGGAACGGCCAGGTTTAAAATTTCACTTTTCCCGCGAACGATGAGAGACCATAAAAGCTGCTATGAGGATTATTGTTGATAGGTAGCGTAGCTAATTAGTTTGTTTACTTCCTAATGCAATTATTATTATTTAATTCCTTGTACTAAAAGCAAGCCGTGCATGTTTCCAGTACAATTCATTTATCTCTGTTCATTTGAGTAGTTGCAAAATACATTAACACAAATAGCTTCTCTAATAATGTAATAGTCGTAGTTTCATTAACTTTATTAGGGTACAGTGTAATAAATGTTGATGATAACTCCCCCAGCCACACACCCTTGAGATGGTTTGCAGGGTATTATGTATATTTAGGAAAGGTTAATAGATTGGTACTGGAAGGATTATTTGGAGAAATGAGAAAGGGTGGATTGAAACCCGGAGTTGACATTAGCCTTCTCTTAACAAATGGCGCCAAGAGGACTGGAATTTAATTTCCCATTCGATTGATGGAGTATTTATTGTACGTGAAGTGCTCTTTACGTGGTCATCAAGTATGGGTCGGGGTTTATCATTGAAATATCTCTGCCACGTCGAACCAAAGCTGTTGGGACGGGAAGCTAGTGCTGTAGCCGTCACGCCTACCCGATTCCCACACCTGCTATACCCTTTCTCAGCACGGCCTATAATTTCCTCGACTGTGTAGTCTTCTCCTACGTTATTTTCCAAAACTTACCCATCAAAAACATTTCCATGGCAGTTATTCTTCGTCCTTCCCCAGCCATTTACAGTAAATGTTTGGAGGAGTTGAATTATGCTTTGCAATCGTGTTCAGTTATGTGTTCAATCACATTAGCGTTCTTGCACATAAACACCCATTCATACATAAACACCCATTACGCCATTCCCTTTCGGGGTAGGCAAAGTCAAAGAACTTATATACTGCTGTTAGACCTTTGTAAACTGGCTCTATTTTCATAATTTTGTCAATAGTTCCCTATCCTTACATGCCTCTTTCGCTTATAGTGCAGTCATGCAATGCTTCATGTACGCTCTCCAATTCTTAAGACTCCTTATGAGTTTCATTATATTTACTCTGTAGAATCTCTTCCATATTAATATACTCTCACGAATCTCTTCCACAACATTCACCAATGACTTTCTTGGTCTACCCCTTCCTCTCACGCCATTCACATCACAATCATGAATCTGTTTCGTGGTAGATTGTTTCTGTTTAGCGTTACTTAATTTTCGTATTCACTGCTCAGCGTAATGAGTATCGTAGTCTCTATTTTTTATTTTCCTAAATGAGAAGAAAAATTTATAATTCCTGGAGTCAATGGATCGGTTGGCACCGTCTTAGTGCATTGGGTGTCTCCTGCTGTTTGGAACTTTGTTTTCTTACGTTTGAATCGTTTGAGCGCGATTATTCCATATTTATACCATGCCAATATTAACGTTGGTATTTTTCAGTCGTCAGGGGATCAGAGAGTCTACATTCTTGTAACTTCTACCCTCCATCTACAACTCCCTTGGATGCAGTATTGATATCATTCTTCAAAAGTGCGATGAATCGATGAGAGCGAATTGTAAACCTCGTTACCTCGTGCTGTCGTATGTATCGAAATTTGTATTTTTCTTTCATCATTGCTGTCTTTCATACGATGCGTGCTAAGATTCGGTCGCGGAAGAATCGATGACGAGAATCAAAGAGCGAGAAGCACCGTGGAAAAGAAAATTACGAAAAAGAAACCCGGATGGACTGGATATAAGATGAGTCACAACGAATTCGTGACGAACGTGGGTTGAGTAAGGTTGGCAGGAGGAATATATTTTTACACCCACAGGATAATAAAAGCTGTAACAGGAAGGAACGCAGGTGACACATACGAGCAAAAAAAGCAGAGCATAAAACTTTGATAATGGGAGAGCAATGGTTACCGTCGATCAGAGAGAACTATAAAATTGACGGTTGATCTTGCTCTTTAAAAAATTGCGGATTGTCAATTTTTACGGTTATCCCTTCTGTTCAAGTAGGTGCCTCACCTCTCTAGAACGAAGTTCTGGGGAGTAGGACGCTCCCCCAGTTAAAATATGATGCATTATGGTGGCTAGAGCGATTTTTGACAATGTACAAATTTGCGAGAGACTTGGCATACGTACCTTTTTAGTAGTAGATATATAAAAGTGAAAACAATTGTATCATACCGATTTAGTTTTTAGGCAATTCAATGCTATTTTAACACGTAACATTACGGCGCATGGGATATATTTCGTAATACTTAATTCGATTGCATTTATACAAATTTTCTTCTAGGCGCGAAATAACAAATTTCACATTATCATGGTTACATGCAAATATCAAGGTGGAATTGGGACAAGGTGGAATCGCGCTGAGTCATAGAATCGAAAATTCGATTCGAAAGGATTCGAACATATTTCAATATAATTTTTGCATCAATTTCTAATATCGCGCCGAAAACTATAACATGCTTTAATTAAGGCAGAAATGTTAAATATAATTCCTCTATCATTTCGACTACAATACGTACGTTGAGTTCCACCGCATGAACAGTTGCATTTAATTTGTATGTGCTCCTAGAGTATTTTGTCGGCATGAAACATTAAGATGTGTACTCAGTGACCCACGATGACCGCTTCAGCCATCTTAAAAGGTGGTTCTTGAACTTTTGCCGCCTAGCCGGTCTGCGAGCATGTTTCGAGCCGGTCTGTTGGAGGGTTGGTGGTAAAACCCAGCAAATGAGAATCATTTGCTAAAGCGCGATGCTGTTGCCCGCCATGAAAAAATAAAAGGGTGGCAGCTGCTCTCATCCTCCACCCTTTTCTCCCGCCCGTTGTTCATTTCCACCCGTCTCCTGGCGTAATTGATGCCCGCTTTTCAAACTGGTCTTTTGGTACATCCTCATTAAGGTGCTGTGACCGACCAGGGGACTTTATTATAGGTCTAATTTAAATGAGACGCATCAGCAGAATCCTGCGTCAGCCTCTGGTTAATTCGCAGTTCGTCCAGGTTGCAAGGTGTTTAAAATATCTCTTGAATTCTGTGAAAAAAGTAGCTTTGAAATGTCGATGTTATTCAATGTGGTCAAATACAGAGCAATGGTGTGACTTCGGGTAAAAGAATCACTGTGTAAAGTTCTTCCATTAAAGTATCCATAGTTGGTTACTTGGTAAGTTCCACACTTTTTAACGGATTCAGGATTGTTGCAGTGGAAGGAATCCCTATGAAATTAAACACAATTTGCACTTGTCAAGGTGTAGTACCTGAAGATAACTGTGAGTTGAAAAGCGTATTAGAATTTAAAATCCTGTGGAAAACTCTGAACGGTGTTTGATTTAATTTTATTTAAATCCGCTATTTTTCCCTCCTCAAATTCTCAGTCCTCTTGATTGTTCTTCGTCAGGATTCCAGTCAGTTATATTCCTTATCCTCTTTTCATGTGTAACGTTCACTTTTTTATATACTCATGGCAGGGTCTTCCTTCCCTCCATTGTTCCCCTCAATTTTATTTTAATCAGGCCATCGTGACGTAGTCCAATGTCCTGATTAACCTTTTTCTTTTTTCTGATAAATCTCCTTATGGATTTTTTTACCCTACCCGCTGATACTGCTTAATTTGTTATTTTATCTTTCCGAAAGATGTAAATTCTTCTGAAGAATCAGTGTTCAAATGACTTGAATATCCCTTTCTTCTCCTTCCCCGCGGTCTTGAGTTCACAGTTGTTCGGGGCAACACTCCACTGATACGTTTTTGGTAATCTGCTCCCAATGCACAACAGGTGTTGTTTATCGTAAAGGGCGCTTCATCTTGCAAAGTGCTATCTTTCCTTGGCTTTTTCCACTTCTTATTTCGGTTACTCGTACATATTGATTAATAATTTTTGCTATAGGGTATCTCCGTTTCTAAATTGTTCATATTCGATGTCGGAGTAACTAGAGAGCTTGTTGAAACCGCGTAACAACATTTTGCGATAAATTTCCGACGACTTAAGGTGGTAGGAGATATTATTGTCTATGTAATAATTTGCGTATAACTTTGCATACTTGTTTTTATTAGTGATATCTGTAAATAGAAGTGAAAAAAGTACATTTTACCTATTTTTTGGCAATTCAGTGTTATTTTTAACTCTTATTGAATGTAAGATATATTTCAGAATATTTCGTTTACATGTGTACAGATTTTCTTCTAAACGCGAAATTATACATTTCATATTTCATAATGGCTGCTAATTAATATCAAGGTGTCCCGCTGAGTTAAAGATTCGGAAAACATATTTAAGTGTAAGTGTGGCTTAAATTTCGATTTCCGCGCCGTAAACTCAAGTCACAACATGCGTCAGTTTAGGCAAATATGTCAAATATATTTCTTATGTACTTTCCATTACTGGATGTATGGTGAGTTCCACCGCATAACCAGATGTGTGTACATGACATGTGGTCCTAGAATTCTTCACCGACCTACTTTAAAAATTGCTTAAATGTGCACTCAATGACCCACGATTACCGCTCTAGCCACCTCGAGTGTTAACAGAGACGTTCCGACTCGTCACCGTGGACGGTGACTAACATCGATTCATGCTGACGCTCGTGAGGTGTCGCATTCTATATTGCTGTTTGGCTTTTTATGCGGACTTCGTCTTGTCTGTCCTCATGTCTGGCGAGTGAGTCCGTTGCTTAACGGGGAATATGTAATGACTTCGCGGAATAAGGCGTGGAAAAGGAAGACTGCTAAGCCGGGAGTTATTTTCCTTGTGGCGATTTGCGCCCATTTTTTGCGGTCCATTGTGATTCATCGCGCGATTTCCAATCTTTCTTGAGCTTCCGATCACGATGGAGATAACTTCCTGTGCCAACTGGCAATAGATTGTTCCATCTATCGTCGGTCAAGATACTCAAAAGTATATAGCCCAATAAATACATCTTGGCAATATACAAACCATGAGCGAATGCGTTGCTGTTCCGTTAAATGTATATCGGAACAGCAGCGCATTCGCTCGTGGTTTGAGTTGGTGCGCGGCGGCTAGAATATTGGCATTTAGTTTCGTATCCCAGTCGTGGTGGAGTAGTTTTAGTGGAATCCTATTTTCTATTTGAAAGCAATGCCAAGAGCGGTTCCGTCCGTCGAATGGGACGTATAGCTGTGGACCTGTTGGTTTTTTTCCTGCATATATTTACGAAGAGCACGTGACGACCTAAAGTGCGAAAGCGAAGTCTGTTTTTTTTTTCGAAAAATGGTCCACCTAACATGGCTATCGGGCGTAATTTTTCCATGAATTTTACGGATAATGCAGGTCTTTTTTTGGAAATTTTTTCCATTGTGCCTTTTTCTAGATAAATCTCGAGAGTACCGAGACAACACCGCTTGTAATTCCTATGGTTTCCGCGGATTAAGTCCACAACTCACGCATAGTATGGCGGTTTGCGCATTTTTATGGGTTTAATATTCCCCTGTTCTATCGCATCGTATGGGCCCATCTATTATCTTCTTAATCTATTAATTTTTTGTCCAACTAAATGTCTCATAGTAACAAAACTAAAGCTATAACTCCCCCATGCCACTACCATATACATGGATGAGCAAGCTGACCTTGCATTGTTTCGTCAACCTCGGAAGTAGATCACCTCCATTATTGACAACAAAAAATGCAATCCCAAATTGGCGTTTTTGCAGTGTAATATTTACGATGCGTATTTGAAACGGTTCGAAGCATTTGAATCAGGAAAAGATCATGCATTGACCGCTGTGGTGAAGCGATGAAAAAAAAACGGAATGATTGAATAAAACTGATAGTGTCAGGTCTGACTTGGCGTAAACGATGGATACATCCGAATTGCAAGGACAAACTCTTTAGATTCCACTACGTTTGTGGGAACTAAAAAGTTTGTTCTTTCAATAAGGGCGATTGAAATCTAATTTCAGTTGGAAAATTTCTTCTCTTCGATTGGCTCGATGAAAAAACATGAGCTCGGTTCGATTCGCGATAATCGACTGCAATTTACGCCCCCGTCATGTTAAACAGCGGGTCCTTTCTGTGTTCCTTCTTTCTACCCTTCAACGTACTCTTACCGAGGTCAATGCGGGGGCAGTGGTGTTACATCCCTTATGCATCGCGCAATTGGCCACCGTCCACATACGGAGGCGTCCCCACTCTCCGTGAAAGGGACCAGTGGTGGTCCGGTCCGGCCGGGACATCCCCGCGTCTCTCTCGCGCGACCACTCTCATGCATGTTCCCGGGGGATCCGTGAAAAAGGCAGTGGGTGCGGTTCGAGTGTATCGGGTCGCGAGTTGGCGTGTCGGCGTGGGTTGTAGTGCTGGGAGCCTCGGCTGTCGATTTGGAAGACTCGGAAGCGGCGTTCCCGAGCGGAGGACGAGTGGCCGTTACCTTCTGTGGCGGACTCACTAAAAAAAACCCACGCGTGTTAAGTAGGTGTTCTCCCACGCATTGATGCTAGTTTATATCTAAATATTTGCATTTTTCCGCCGGAGAGTGGAATGAACGATATATTTATCGTTGCACTATGCTTTTGAAAAGTCACTCTAAGACATTTGAGGAATGTGTTAAACACCAACTCATGCAGCTGTAGCGATATTCGTTTGCCCTTATTGTTAGCTTATGCGTCAATTATTCCATTTTTCTACTTGGGAGTGGAATTAATATTTTTTATATACCACGATACTATAAAATGTCAGTCTCTGACATTTTTGTGTGGTGAAATGTGTTAGACTTGATTTTCGGAGTTGTCGTCGGCTTGAGAAACACGGAATTGTATTGCCCTGACAAAAGCTTCACTCTGTGGAATCACTGAATCTGTTAAAGGAATAACTTAGTCCTTTCTACGCCGATTTATTCTGAAAAGGATTCGATCAAAGTTTCGGCAGATATTTGTCATTTTAACCATTCTGATTAACTGGGAAAAATTTAGATTAACATATCTGAGAAAAGAATCAGACACTGTTGAAGAAACATGGGTAAAAATAAAATCGAAAATACTAGAAGCAGCGGAAGAAGCAGTAGGGAAGAGAAGAATCCAAACCAACAAAAGACATACCAATAAAAAGACTCCCTGGCTTAATGAAGAAGTAAAGATATTATCTCAACAGAAGCGGGAAGCACACCTACAATACAAGCAGAACCAAAATCCACAAACATATGAAAACTTTAAAAAAGTAAGGAACGAAGTTATCAGTAAAATTAGAAGAATAAAGCAAGAGTACTGGGATGAGTTCACAAAAACCATGGAATCCTTGGCTAAACTCTTCCCACTAGGCCACCACGCTCCCTCTTTAACCCTTATTTCACAAGAATTCCTGGAACGTTCTTAGGTCGTAACACGGCTTCTATATTCACATGTTACCGTTAAACTGTAGGCCCATTGACGCCCCTCCGTAAAGGGTAGTCTAATTTCAATGCGGGTTTCTCTCCACCCCACCGCCATTCCCCAAGCAATCTTTCCTCAAGCCTGAATTACAGTCATTTTTGACGTAAAAATTCAGGGATACCGGCAATGACAGCTCAAATGATGGTTTTGTAACGCCATTATTTTCAGTGAATCCGGGAATGTTAGGGCTCCCTATCTCTTTTTCCAGCACTTGAGACCTTCCTGTTTCCCGTCCCTGAAAGCGTACTTGAATTGAACTTCAGCCAATCACAGCGCACGGCAGCAAATAGCGACGGGGCTCCACAGGTGAATTTTAATCAATTGAGGATTGTTAACATTGCGGAAATGATGCTCGCAGTAACAGCAAAAATGACCATGTTATAGGGAAAAAATTATGGCTTACACTATAATTTTCCCAGGAATTGAAAAGCTATACAGATTAATAACCCCTGGAGTTGAAATAGAAAAATGATTCCGTTTTAGCATAGAGTAAATATATTACTATTTACTATATGGTTTTAGGCTTAACCAACCCACCCACTTTCCCGCAATGACGCAAATGATCCGTTGTCAGACACCTCAAATGTTATCAAAAAACCAATAATAATGTGTTAGCGCTCGCAGAGTCTACTGCCTTGAGCACAAGGGGCTGAGAGCAAATACGATGAATGAAATATGGATGAAGCAGAAAATGAAAGGGGTCCGATAAGTTATTTTGGGACATCCTTACCACTTCATACACACAGAAATACGAAGGTAAATAAGTCTTCCCACCTGTGCACACACACACTTAAAATCAATAGTTACACAGCATGAGTAGTTTTAACATGCACTGACGAAGCATGAGCTTCTCGGATGGAAAGGACCGACTGAGCCCGGTTATTTTGGGGGCTCATCAACTCGATGACCAAATTGAAGATGCGCGGGATAATATTCAGCCTCCGAGGTAACCATTGCAGTTTCTCGCAATGGATATTCATTAACGGAATATTAAGATGCGATGCTCCTCGCCTTACTAAAACACAAGACATATTCCATCAAAACGAGTAATCCATACCGTTAATTGAATTTGATAATTTTTGAAGCAGTAGCCGCCGCCTAGATCGCGTAGCTATGATCCCAGGTCGAGAAAAAGCTTTGAAACTCGTTTAAAACCATTTTGCTTTATTGATTTTTGGTCATCCAATCCTGCGAGCCGTCCCAGAGGCGTGTGGCAGGGGGTATTAGGAAACCAGCCATGGAAGGGGAGAGAATACGGAAAAGGAGGGGGGAGAAGGCACAGGCCTACCATCGGTAGTCCCCACGAGAGTGCCTTTAACCGAAATAAGTATTCACGTAGCGTGTAATATTCACTCATACACTTACCTATAGATGTTTTTGTAATTTTCCGGACCAACTGTTTACTCCTTTGTGTACAACCAGCTAATGGACCATTAGAAATTATTTAATTAAATTCCGAATCTAATAAGTGAAACATTTCTGCTTTTACTGTAACTTGACTAATTTACGAGACTTACGGCTACAGGTCGGGCATCATTTATTTATCTTGGTGTTTATGATCATTTGCCAGTAAATGATTGGGTTATTCGCTAAAACCATAATTCATTAGTTCTGTTAACTTTGGTTGGATATTTGAAATGCGCTGGATGTGCTGATAATTCCGTCTTCCGCCGTTTGAACATTGTGATTTTGTGAAACAAACATCGCATCATGGTCCCGTTTTCTTTTTTTCAGTCTTTTTAGGCCGCACGAATCATTCATTTTTCGAAGACGTCGATTTTTTCCGAACAATTTTATGGCCAAACATTTAAGAGGGCTGCTAATAAATTTTTAGTTTGCGTTTTTTAAGTATATCCATTTTGATTTGCTCTAACCATCTTCTGTCTATGTTTGTGATCATGAAAATCAATCCTTAAGCATGTATACTTCTTGATTCTTGTAGAATTTTAATAATTTTGATTTACAGACCCGTTTGTCTCTGGTTTAGGTGAATCAACATAGAAATGGAATACTCCTGCTATTTATGCACTCTTTAGTGGCGTAAATTAAAACTTATTTGGACATGATTTCTGTGAACGGAAATTTGAATTGCTGCTTGAGGTCCTGACCGAATAATTTCGGGTTGTTGGTCCTCGTAGCTTTGTGAAACAAATTTCACTTTATGATCCTATTCTTGTTCCTTAATTTTTACTCTTTGTATCTCCTGGCTACTGTGGTTTAAGGTTTAGGCATCATATTCTCAAATGCTACTGTCAGTGGAATTATTGAATGCTTTTTGAGAGCCAAGTCAAATGCTTCGAGGTCTTTCTTTTTTATATTTTAAGGATTATCCATTTTTTTGTATTTGAAAAATGCTGATGAAAAAACGAGCATTAAAATCTCTAATGGATGGAGTCAGTTAGTGTGCTTCCAACGTGACGTTTCTCTCTTGGTGTATTATTGGGTCGTTTTTGGTTGCATATCTGGTTCTACTGTTTACGGATTTATCTATATATATGCATTGGAATCCAATTATCGGAGAAAAATTTAATGTGATACTTTCGCCTATTTTTACTTTTCTCGCCAATAAAGTATCGCTCAGTATTTCAGTTTTAGTGTTTCTGTTTAACGTTTGTCACAGTTAAAGACATTTCGCTCTTGCTGTCTGTCACTTGCACTCCGAGGCATCCAGGCCCAGGACGAATTGGTCAGTTACCAATTCGAATCCGAGCCGACTGCGCGGGAACCGATGTTTTCATCGCGGCATGATATTGCTTCAGAAATTCATATTAGTTCCTTTTTGTACAACCTTTCTTATATTATTGCCGAGGAAATGCAACATATATATGTACTATCACCAGTGGTAGAAATCATTGGTTGAATTATTATAGAATTTCATAATTTGTGTAGGATTAACATATGGCGTGAGCTCCAGAGGGCGTTTCAAGCTTCGTTTGTGAAATGCCTGGAATTAACTTCTGTTATGACCCCTTGTTGAAGGTATTCGATAAACTCTTGTGACAGTTTTGTGTCAAAAAAGAAGTACGTTACCTATGTTTCAACTTTACTTTTTAAATATATAATTGCAGTTACCATACCGGGTATTCTTTTAGCTCTCGATACTCAATTGTGAGCTGTTTCGTTATAAAAAGCTGAGGAGTACAAATAATACATGGACATGATTAAGTTGAACGGATATTTGAAGTGTCATTAGAGGTCCTGTTGGAAGTCATTCCTTCAGTTGAACCTCGTGGCTTTGTGAAACAAATATCACACAATGATCCAATGGCTCCTGTGCAATTTTATTATTCTAACTTGGCTACGCAATTTGATTTTCAAAAAACGTACTTTCAAAAGCCGTTATTTTCGGCTGTATAAGAAATGTGTTGTATATACGTCTCCAAGATTTCGACGCGTTCTTTTTAATTTTCATCACGCTCCTAGGTAGACGAGCACATGCAGCTGTTACTTATATCGATCATGGTAAAAACTTTCTATCGCAATCAATTGCCACCTGTTTAAGCCGCAGTGGCAAAGGGATCACAATATCACTGTTATCAATAATTTATTAACAGGTTTTTACGTTTCAGTAGCTGTCATTTGGTCACAGCGATAGATCGTGCATCACTCTTCTCTAGTACCATAGTTACTATTTGGGCATTGATTCAAGAGGGCCTCTTCAGACGTCTTGCACGTACATTATAGCAATACCGAAAGAGGTGCTGCTGAAACTCCTTCCTATTTTCGGGCGAACTACGATGGGTATCTTGCTAAAATCTTTGTGATCTGCATACAATTTCACTGGTGCAGTGTTTTTAGTAGTTAAAATGCGTAGGTGACTTATGATGAGATTAGTGTCACGGTGAACTTATGATTAGGTGTGCAGTGAAAATTACGTTGTGTAAAGCGGGGACTTGCTAGACTGACTGCTCAAATGCATGAACAAAAGACAGGAAAATAGCCCCTGCTCTAGTTCCGTGCCCGCGTTCTTGTAATTTCTGTTCATCAAATTGAGCAATTACGTGCCTCGTGCAAAACAGCCTGTAGAGAGCGCTGAAGTAGTTTAGTTTTGCGTATGCTGCTTAGTTACTTCGGCGAATGGAAAAAGATATTGGATGACATGTTATATGCGATAGGTATTCTGGTTTTCAGTAGACTAATTCTTGCCTGATATACTTTATCGTGCCATTATTGAATTTTCTTTCGCTCAGTGTTATTATGTAGATATTTGTGAGTCTTATGAATATATTGACACTTAGAAAAAGTTTTAAAAATGTTATGATTGTTGATAACTGCGTGTTGTATGTTTTTGTAGGTAATTCAAACTTGTGATTTTCGTTAAACTGATGATCTGGCGCCGGGGTGTTGTGAAAAAACCTAAAGAAAGTGTTAAGAGGGGAAAGTTGAAGTCATGTATCATACACGGGTAAATACAAGGATCTTTGTTTGCACCCTCGTAGAGCTTTTGTTCGTCCGTCCGAAGTCGGCCAGTGGGCGAAGGGCAGCCTAGACCGATGTTTACTTAGGTGAGAAAGGTGAATTCAGGGCGCCATATACGATGGGGACAAGTATTTGCCCAGCGATTGGTGCTTGAGAGGTTTTTACGACGCGGCGATGGATTTTCTCGTCAGCGTGACTCCAGCGATAAGGGTTTACCTTCGTTTTAACGGCGTCACTGTCCTTCTCAGTTATGTATTATCACACGGGGTCGTGAAAGTGGCAATGCCGAGCACTCCGGTGAATGACTTTAAAGGTGCCCAAACCCCCTTTTAAGGTTGTGAAGATCCGGGAATGTCTGTGACTTGGGACTCTTCATAGTTTTACGTCCTACCTTTTTTGAGTGATGCGTAGCATAAACGTTGCAGTTCGTGTATTCACTTTGTTCAGGTGAGTGCCTTGATACCGATGATACTGGTACCTCATCGATTGGTATGTCACAATGCCATTCCATTCCCGTATTGAGTTGACAGCTTCTTAATTATTTTCTGGCTGTATGCATGTCGAGTGTAGTTTCAATCAAACGATATATTTATTTATGGTTAGAAGAAAGAATCGCATTTTGTACACTAGGGAATGGAGTTTATGCGCAGGTATTTTGAATACAAAGCTGGGATACCTACTAAAACTTTACCTTAGGATACTTACCTACCTCCTTTTTTGGTCAGCTCTTAATTTTTCGAAAAATGTGTGCCAATATTTACCGCCTGACTTTTTCTGGCGTGGGATGAAATTTTTGAGGGAATTGTGGGAAGTGGAAAAAAGAATTTATATATTAATAATTCGTATTCCTTGTTTAAGTTCATGGTATTTTGCCCGTGCTTTGTGAATTTGCTTGTTTACGATTTTAGTTCTTTGTATAATTACTCTGGACTTTGCTGCATTATTCGGCATTTCCGTACTTGTAGATAGGTAAGACGTGGATGTTACCTACCGATAAAAGTGACTAGATATATTTCTATGCCTACCATTGCTGAAGATAAATTGTGCATTGTGGTTTAAAAAGGGACGGCCTATTACAGCGTACCGTCAAAGATGTTGCGTTCGAAATTGGAAAAAGAATATGTTAAGAGGCCGAATCTACAAAATTTGAAATGAAAAACTCCATGAAACACGTGACTTGGGTCCGCTGAGTTGTCAAAGTTTATTTTTACGACTTTTTCTGAATTTTGATTGCCCTCCGAGAAAGTTCCGGACTACCATTGGGGTTCCTATGGTGGTATGGGGTAAGGTGTTGATTACCCGCCCTCCATCTCAAGCTGCGCGCCAGACCTGTTCCACCTTTCTTTACTTCGACGCGTCTCTACCAATTTTAAAGGAACAATCTAGAGCCATTAGGTGACGTGTGCCAGATGCACGATTAATCATTTATTTATTCATGCATACATTGCCCCAATTTTCGATTTTTATGGGAGTTTTGAGTCTGGTTGGCCCCCGGGGGGTGGAGGGGGCTGGGGGGGGGGGGGGAATGGTGTACGACCTCTACTGCGGTGTCCTCTTCGCCGCCTACTCGCTCCCTTGAGTACATCCTTGAAAAGTGTTCTTGAAATGCCTCCGCGGCCCTCGTCACTGAGCGTTATCTCGACACGAGAGAGGGCATCAGGGTCGAGGTTCGCCGCCCCCTGCTGTGTATGTCACCGAAGTGAGTCCTATGCTTGGGAGTTATTGGATGCCTCGGAGTGCATGAATTTGTGTTACCCCTCAATCACTAGAGAAAGTGGAGTTACATTCTATTGTCTCTTGCGCAAGTACATACATAACCCGACACGAAGTTTTTGCGAGCCGCTCAAAACGCCTGAAAACTTTGTTCTTAGTATTTGAAATGACTCGACCTACCGGCTCTTTATAAGAATTAAGATCAGCATTCTACTTTATTTAATTAAACTTTACTGTGTAATTCATCTGCATGCATGTATGTTTATGGTTATTATTGAATCTCGACGAAATTAAGTATTTACAGGGTTCAGACTCATGTTAGATTAAATGGCAAGATTTTTTGTGCCTGACTACAAACTTCGAATGTTTATCTTTATAATCTCCGTCAATAGTTAATTGGTTCTGGAAAAGAAAATTTTGGTTAATACGTACGGTTATGTAGATTTTTCATTTCGAAAAATGTGATGGATTCCGTTGTGTGCTTCGTTAAAAGCTAACCAGTTAATTAAGAAAGCGTTTTATTTACTTGGCGATGTAATATCACTATTTCTCGTAAGAGCGTGAGTGCGTATCTCCACTACCATGCCTGATGCGGGTCAAGAAGACATTCAAAATTTTTAAATTCAATGCGAGGTAGCTCCTTGTCCATTTTTTTTGTACGTTGGGCATTCTGCCATGGCAATTAGTTGAAACATTCGTCAAAATTGGTAGCTTCGAAATCTAACTTGGATTTTGGAACATTCAAAATTCGGAATCGATCTAGTGTGGCCGTAAATCTACTTAGGATACTTGACCACCACAAAAAAACGTTGGGCCCAGCCCTAATATATGAGAAGACACCTTCCTATACGATTCTATGTTTATTTTCCTTCCATTCACTTGGCTATGACTCAAGGGCTGTGCGACATTGAAGCAACCTCCAGGGTAATGTGTGGATGCTAAATTATAATTGGATACAGGCAGTCCCCGAGTTACGTCATAGATGCGTTCCGACACTAGCAGCGTAAGTCGAAATTTAGGGAAGTAAAATAAATACGTTAGTCGAAAATTATTCCGTAACTGAGTCCGTGCTCTCAAAATTACGGTCGATTCGGAGAAATACGGGGAATAATTTTTGGCCAAACTTTATGAAGTTCACTACAAAATTCAAGAACTCTTTCTTGTCGGTTACTTATATTGTGAAATTAATAGGTTGGTATTAAACTTTCGCTTGCTAGTGATCCTTTTGTATATGAAGTTCCCTTCATGTATCTATTTGGTATCTACTGTCGGCGCAGAAACTATAAGACCCTGAGTTTGAGACTTAATATCTCTAAAACGGCTCTGCTGATTTTTATGAAATTGACATCAACATTTAGCTTCTTTCATTCCACGTTAAGCGATTGCAAGAAAACTTTTAAAAATTATAATAAGAGTTCGTTTCTTGGAATAAAAGGAAAAAAAGAGCCCATTTTTTGGCCCGCGAGAAGCCATGTTCAAATTTCGGGGATTACTGCGCAAATACCGTTGATTCGAAGGAATTCAAATTTAAGCACCTTATTTCTCAATCTTATGAAAGTGCTTTTGTAAAATTTAAAGCTCTAACTTTATTTTTTTTACTGTTGACTTTGTTTTTGCGGAACAACTTTATCTCCGTCCTCACGGCATGTAGAGAGATTTGCGTAAAATCATTGGCTTTGTCGCAAATTCTGCACTACGATTCACGTAAATATAAAAATATTATAGTAAAGGGTTATTGGACAGCGGATTTTTTATTTATATCACGTTTTAGTCTGCCTTCAGCCTGCGTTGAGCGGCGGACGGGTACTCTCGGAGCTTACTTACCTTTCCGTTTCCTCACGCGGTAGCTCTAACAGAAGATTGAGAAATAAGATGTTTAAGTTTGACTGCCATCGAATCAACGGTATTTGCGTAGTAATCCTGAAATTTGGACATAGCTTCTCGCGGGCCAAAAAATGGGCTCTTTTTTTCCTTTTATTCCAAGAAACGAACTCTTATTATAGTTTTTTTTAAGTTTTCTTGTAGTCGCATAACTTGGAATGAAAGAAGCTAAATGTTGATGTCAATTTCATAAAAATCGGCTGAGCCATTTTAGAGATATTAAGTCTCCAAATCAGGGTCGTATACTTCCTGCGACGAGAGTAGTAACCCTTTGTTATGTGTAATTGCCATGCTTCAAGTTGAGAGTGATTTTGAGTCTCTCATTAATGTTTTTTTTTAATCATTTCATTAAGAACTTCGTTTAGTAATTTAAAAAAGCACGGTATCTTACTGCTACTTTACAACTTCTTACCAGGCCTATTTACCGGTCTCAAACCTCTCAGATTGGCCAGCTCTTATTATCAGTCCGGCACATGCGTCCCTGGAAAGTAGGCAACCAACCTTCCAAATCCATATCTTTCTTAATTCTAGTCTTTATTTGGGTAAGGTTGCCACTTAACTAAGTACGGATTTACGTAAGTCGAGGCATACGTAACTCGGGGACTGCCTGTATTTTTCTTCACCCTCCAGCACGGTGCACATCAGGAATCCTGTCATTTACCCCGAATGCATCCATTTCCCTCTCCCCCGTTCGCTTCCTTGTTCACCGAGGGAGTCCAAAGATAAAACCCACCCTTCGAGAGAGACATAAGGCGGAGGGAAACGCCATCTATAAATACATTTTTCCCGCGTCCCCGAAAACTTCCCGAGTCATTCCCCGGCACATGGTCGACGGGACGGACCCGCGAGAGGGCCTACTCCCCTCGCTCTCGTGTTTTTCGTAGGATTGAGTGGATCGTGAAGGCACTCGCCATCACCGCCGTCCCCCTTCTCCTTGTTTCCTCCCGAGTGATACCCGGGAATGCTCAAAGGGTCACGGAGATCTTCGCTCATGGAAATGAGTTTGTTCATTCCTATGGAGGGGGTTCGGGCGTGGTCGCGGTCTCTCCGAAGAGACGGATGCTGGGGACGCGTGTTTGTCCCAACGGCCCTAAAGGAGGGAGTGAGAACTTCACTCACAGACTGAGAAGGGTTGGACCATAATCCGAGAAGGCGGATGTGGGCTTCTGAGGGAGTCAGGGGTAGATTTAGACCTTGACATTTGTAAGTGATGATTCGACAAAAAAATACTGGACGCTTTCCATTTTCTTTAGTAGCTTCGCAACACTGCATCGGATTTGCTTTCTTTCACACTCTGCGCACTAGGCAGCGCTCTTCTAAACAGATAGAGATCATAGTTGATTTGCGATGGAGTATGTTTGACTATGTTTTGTTTGACTCAAACAGTTTAAGACGAAAAAAACCTCAAATCGCATCTGCGATTGTTGTTTGTGTTGACTTTCAGCGAAGGCACTGAGCAGAGATAATCTAGTGTTTTTAATTGCTGTGCGTCAGAAAGCTTTCCTTTTTTAGCATGTAGCCTGACCGAATTCGATAGTTAATTATTAAAAATTCGGCCGTGATTATGTTGCACTTACAGAATGCTCTTTATCGTTAGATTACTGAACATTTCGTCTATGCATATCGTTTCATGCATATTCGTTCGTGTGCGCTGGTGTATTCCGATGTGCGTTAACCTCAACACCTTGAAAGGATAGCTCCCACTTCTGCGAACGAGAGATAGCATCCTAACCCAAAGAACACAGAGTCATAAACCAAAGAATCATTGGGAATCGTGCGGGACAAATTGCGCCACTTAATGATAACCAGATGACGTAGCTGCTCAGTATGGGCGTGCTTCCGTCCACTGCAATGGCTCAAGGGAGGTGAGGACTGATCTTCACGTATTTCTAAAATTCGGGCGGTGTAGAAGTGATTCTCTGCGTGGTACAGGTGCGCAGTCGTTTCTATGAGACGGCATTATCTCCTTTCAATCTCAATATCTTCCCAGCAAGCGTCAATGTTAAGATGTTGGAAATAGGAATGTATTTGAGGTTTATGTTTTAAGCTACAAATCTAATTTTCAATTAATGCAGTTACGTGCGAAACCCATCTCAAAATCACTCTCGATGTATTTTGGGATTTGACTCCCTACCCAACTGTCTAAAAAGTGCGGAGAGAATATTGTTTCCAAAATGTTAATGTTTTCTGGAATATATGTGCGTTCATAGATTGAGGGTTTTGCATTGGTCGAATAAGAAATTAGTTCAGTTAGAATGATCTGTTGGAGAACTTTTGGTGGGAACTACCAATATCTAGCGAAAAAAAGGACCGTCGATGTGTTTTAATACATCAGTCGTTCTCCCGAAGAAACGAAGTTTATTGGATTTCGACGAGAAACCGAAAACTCGCTAATTACTTGGCTACTACATCCGGTAACGTTTTCCTAGGCTGTCTGCTCGCGCTCGGTTTCAAGGCTACGTATTGTTTACTCACGAGCTGTGAAAGGAATGTTTCATTGGCCTAATCGTTGAATCGGAAATAATTTTTTTTGCCTGGGATAATAATGTGAAACAAAACGGAACAGATGAATTTGATATTTTTCCCTCGAGCTGCGTTTCTTTGCAGAAAAACTAGCGGCAAGAAAAGAGACTCCCTAAAGCCGTCAGTTTGGGAATATTTTCACGGGAATCCTTCGTAAATTTTTTTGCGTTATGAAATTTGACTGAAAGAATTTTCTGTCATGTTTTCATTTAAAAATTAAGAGAAATTTGATCAAAAATGTCTGATTAACTCGTAATGCATACACAATAAAAGAGTTGTACAGTTAGTAGCAGGTTGTTCTAGTGAGAATTAAGGTTTTAACGAAAAGCCCTTCTTTTAACGTCAAGATGTCACCCTTTCAATGCGTCGTGTGTCGGAATGTTATCCTACAGTTCTCATCTTGGCTCTGAAATTTCCTTGCAAATATTTGTACATGCACCTACGTCGTCGGTTAGTTATGATCCAGAGTATTGAGAATTTTTTTTAAATTGCTCAGTGACGATGCATTTTTTTACTTAGACAACTGAATTTTTGGTTCCACTGTTGCCGCTAGTTTTCGGAGAACATTAAATTTAAATCTGTTCGCTATCGTAACTTCATCTTTTGTTATATTCTATAAATACCATAAGTCTGCCTAAAATTTATTAAAGCCCTTCAGTAACTCATTATTCCATTGCAATTTTTTTTAAATATTACATTTTGGTGTTAACCACGATAATCACTATGGAGCCCGATATTGACTGCATTGCCATAGCTCGCTTTCAGAGTCAGAGTGTTCATAGTCGTAAATATATGTCGTGGAAATTTTCTTGGTCAGATCTTGAATATTAGGCGCTAAATGGAGTGTGACTTGTGCTAGGTAGAAGGTTCACTCGCCTCAAAGCGTTCCACGCGATGTAGAAAACGGGTTTACGTAGCTGCAGTTATTTTTGGAACACACTAAGCTGGCTCTCTTGAAGTAGAGACATATCACAATCGGCTGCTCGGTTTAATACTTACTCCGCCTGACTGTCCTTGCCTTTCAATCTAAACCAATATACGAGCTCTTCTTTATCGAGATCAAATTGAGGTCGTCGTAGTTGAACAGCTGATTTGTGATCAAACGTCCACGCAAGTTATTCATCGAGGTACTCGAAGGATTTTCCCAAACGTCTTAAGTACTATTTATTTTCTTCATCCAAGTATTTTCTTAGTCCTTCCAAGGTCCGTGGTGGCATTGGGTACATGAATTTATAAGGGCCAACAATTTTGAAGAATTAACATTTTCTGGATCTGGCGAATTCATACCTATTATACTACGAAAAATACTTTCTTGTTACATATTTTATAAGTAGCCGCTTCAACTCTCTGGTATGATATAATCATCTAGTGTCACGTTTAGTGTAGACTTTCGGAGAGAGCCAAAAATTGATGTAATTCATTATGATATCGATCGTCATGTTTTTTTTAAGTTTCATTGTCAAAATGTTAAAATCACTATGCTCACGGTAGTTTATTTTTACTGTATGGGGACTTATTACTTTCGTTTTCGGTGATGAAATTATGATACAGTAGACTCCATCTTATCCGGTCCTGCTCTAACCGTCCATCGCTTTATCTGGCCTTCTCGTCAGAGAGTGTATATTACAAGTTACCTGAGGCTCATATGACAGGGAGTAGGTAATGCAAGGGTAATTAAAGTCTTTTTCGTTGCTTTCAGTGCTACACGTAGCAAACATAACTCCATAACTTGAATGTGTGCAAAAAGTTTTCACTCAACGATTCCATTCTGTTTCCGGCTCTAAAACGATAATTTAAATGCGTTGTCACATTAATCCGGCTAAGTTTTCGGAACAGTCACCTCTTACTCAAATTGGCTGGTTAGTAGGGTGGAAAGTAGCAATATCAAATTCTTAAACAAGAGCTATTAGTTTTCACGCGCGGAAAACCGTGGCATTTTGCAAATAACATTAAGTAAAAGGACATCTTAATAGGACAAAAATTGTTCAGTTTTCATAAATAAACTTCAAAATAAACAGGCTTTCAAGTGTATATTACTGCATTGAATTCAGTTTCCTCGTATATTCCGTTTCCTCCTTCATGGAGCATCTCAAACTCAGGTCTATCGACTTTTTTTTGCAGACAGTTGATGCAATAATGAATTAGATGTGGCTTTGGTACAGTTCTGTTGTGACCGGGCAGGAGGGAATCTTCTGTATATAATTGGATATTAACCCATATTTTTCATTGAAAGCTCTTCACTGATTCTTCCCGTCTCTTCGTGGCGTTTCATATCACCATACTGGAATTGGGGTTGCAGAAGGCTGTCACTCAAGTTGACAGCCTTCGGACATATTTTCTATTTTGTGAAAACTCGAAAACCCCAGGATTCCCATGCGTAATGCCCATCTGGGGTGTTATCTTCACTCCCTTCTCTGTCTCCGATACTTGTATATGTATCGCTTAATGTAAGGCAGGGAACTTGTTTTCTTTTTTTACGCTGACATTTCGCGTTGTGAAGATCTGCTGGAAAGCCGTGAGCGGGTTTAATGTGGAAATGCATCGTTTCAAATTTTATCTTATGCCATTTTCTTTAATGACGCATAATAATTTTCCTACAATTCGGAGAAAGGGCTTTAACTCTGTCTTTCTTGGTACTTATTCCATTTAATTTGTATTTTCCATAATTGTTCTAAGGAGGTTGTCATCTTTCAGAATGTGCCCAATAATTTTTGTCGCCACTACTTTCAAGAGTTTCCGTTCAGGACAGGGAAGAACTTCCAGATGTTGAAACAGTTGTATCCAAATGGTCCCCTCTTCCTTATGCCTGTTGCTCACGGTAAAATTTTCCATAAAAGAGTTTTATAAAAATTTTTATTGAAAGTTTTATGAATCGTACGTAAAACGTACTTGCTTGCTCACGGTGAAACTATTCATAAAACCGCAATGTCCTGCCATCTATGAGACGCTTTGCGAACACGTGAAGTGATAAATGCACTCTATTTTGGATGACTGTTCGGTTAAAAACTATATGTATTGTTTACTTACTTACTTTCTGATCACACTCAACGGTGCTATGGCTCTAACGCATTATTCTAACAAGAAGGATACTGCCTCAACGATCCATAAACTTCCAGCCATGTTAGTTTAAGTTTTACTTGTTTGGCTTCCCATGGATACGAGATTTTTATCAACGCGATGAACGGAAAGTCTCATTGGTTGTTGCATAAAACGGTTTTATGGAAATAGAACCTGTCCTATTCCGTTAAAAGTTTGATAAAACCAGGCTTTATAAAACGGTTTTATCGTAAGCAAGCTCATTTTTATAAAATTAGTCGATTTTATAAAATGTTTTACCGAAAATTTTACCGTGAGCAATAGGCAGAAGATTTAATGACATACTGAGCACATTACAAATGTGACTATGATAGGATGAAATTGAAAATACAAGTTTGATTTGCACGTAGGCGATGGTGGAATCCCTTGAGCCTCAAGAGGGGTTACCAAAATATGGTTATGACTGTAATTATAAAAAATATTTTATTCATTAATGATAATAGCATGCTTAATAAATAATTAACTCGCGAATGAATATAGCGATATATAATATATTTGGACGTTTTAATTCGAGGGAGAGGGTTTGAGGAACTTGAGAAACACCTAATGGCGAGCTAGTAATGTGCAGAGAAGTGAAAAGATGACCCAGAAATGGGAGAGTTAGGGCAGCAACTGTCAAAATCCCGACCAATCAGCTGTTAGCACATTTAATGATGATGATGGCGATGATTAGATTTTGTATGGGGAGTAGGGGAGGCACCAAAAGGTGAACAAAGCCCGTCTGTATGTAGTCTTCTTATTTTGACTTAAATATGTATTCCCTAGCTTTTATGTAGGTATAGCGACTTAATACCTGATTAAATCAGATTTTAAGTCGCTATAGGTAAAATGTAAATATGTATAAATTTTATATTTACCTTTGAATTTCATCGCATCTCTCTGGGCATTTTACCTATAAATCTGTCCGCGCGAACTCTTACACACAAACAAATAAGTACGTTGGATAGGCGCATTCTTTTAAGGTGGTTGGTGTGATTTTTGTCTATGTACATATTTGCGTAAAACTTTGCATACGTGTTCTTATTAGTGATATCTAGAGATTGTAGTAAAAAAAATGCATCATACCGATTTGGCATTTTGGCAATTCAATGCTATTTTACACGTTGCCTGATGGCATATGACATATGCTTCGTAATAATTCGATTGCATACGAACAGATGTTCTTCTAAACGCGAGATAATACATTTTGAATTATTAACTGTTACTTAAAAGTATAAATGTGTCACTCCGAGTCCAATGTTCGAAAACAAACCTACATATGTCAATATAAGTTCGTCTAAATTTCGAATACCACGCCTAAAACTGTAGTCATAACATACTTTAATTAAGGAAAATGTTAAAACATAATTCTTGTATCATTTCCATTACTGCCTGTTTGGTGAGTTCTAACGCATAAACAGATTCACTTAAATGAAAAGCTCCAAGAATGTTTTCGACTTAATGAAAAAAATGTTATAATGTACACTCAGTGACTCACTATTACCCATCTTAATTTTTCAAAATGTGTTTTTTTCTCATTGCAATTTCTACGTTTTTCAAAATGTCTTTCGAACCTTTTCTTTCGAGGTTTTGCTCGATCATGTGCTTCCAGTTGTTTCACTTCTCCGTTCTTTACGAGGAGAGCCGGTACGCCAAACACGCATGTAATTGCGAACCTTTTTGGGAGTAGTGCCCAACGCAAGCCTCCCTTCGCTGAGGAATGAGTCGCGGGTCGTGTCACGACTACCGCGACATCATCAAATGCCTCACACACGCCCGGCCGTAATCCACTGTGACAAACAAGTGTGGATGCATACATCGTTGTTACTTCGATCGTCATCTGTCGTGCGTCTCGCAATCCGTTCCTATAATGCATCCCGAATGCAATGTTTGGAACGAATGTTTTTTTGGGCGCGTCAAAACTTTAAAATTCCCATTGGATCAAGTGCGTAAATTTTCAGGTTAAGTTTTCTACTCTTTAAGTTCGTCCAATTGATTAATTTTGCGATACGTATTTTGGTGATTCTGCGAAGAAAATGTGAGAAAATCGTGAAAACCTTACAATCATGACTCAAAAGGGTGTACAGTGGTATTCTGGTAGAGAAGAGAACAAATCATTGAGTGTTGGTTAGGGTGGGGTTGGAAAGGAGGCTGATATGAGAACATTTATGATGAATGTAACAGTAAGGACTTAAGATGACCTCTTACTGTTTGTGAATATGGACATTGTCCGCCAAGTCCAGCCCGAGGCTGTTGTATTTATTGATGTGAGAAAGTCGTAGGAGGCTGGGGAAGTGGGTGGATGATGTATTTAGAGGTAACAACATGCCGAAGAGGGCGATAGAGGGGAGATTGTTGGGCAAGGGTTGGGAGGGGAAGGAGAAGAAATGGAATTCTGAACGGTTTGAAAGGATGCAAAGGGTAAGAAGAGGGTTTTTAAAAGAGTTAATAATTTTTTGGAGGAAACGCCAGTGAAGACTGACTGACTCCTTGGTAGTACAAATCGTAGGCAGGGCCATAGTTCTGCTGGCGATAACATTTTTAATGCTGTTAATAACATGCACTGCGTTGCGTATGGATGCAAAATATATTGGAATCCATTATTACACATTTTTTGAAGGATTTAATTAGGACGTCTTTTTTCAAGAACTGGTGGGGTTCAATGTAAGGGAGTAGCTGTAGAATTGGCAATTGGGAGATACAGTTCAAGTGAAAGTGAGTATTAGTGGAGGTGGCAAGACAATGCTAGCTAGCTAGGGGTTTACACTGCCCAAGCTCATTTTGGAGAAAGGATGAGTGGCTTTATGTAATCCTGCGCCAGTGCAATCTCATGGAATTTTATTTTGATCATTCTGAAGTCTCTTGGTTATGTTTCAATTTCAAGGTAGTTTCTAGGCAGCTGCAGTGTAGTGATGTGGAGTTTCAGGAGAGAAGTTTTTACCTGATATTCATGGATCCACTGTTTTGTTGGAAGAATACATTAGGTAGCAAGAAAAATGTGTTTTTTAGGATTACGAGTCGTATTCTTTGGACGTCTTTAAATGTTCACATTTGCGAATGTAGTACTTTTGTGATTTCACTTTTTGTATTTTAATGCATTGTCGTACCTATTGAACTTCTTTAACAGATGGCTGCACTCATACCATATCTCAGATCCAACTATCCATATTCGTGAGTCACTTGAAATACCCTTATTTTTTCGTTTTTATGTGCGATATTTATGTAGGTACATTATTTATGTAGGCATGGTATTTTTAATTTCCCGAAATACATTTATTCATAGTTTCCCAAAACTTATCTCGGTCGGCTCCTTTTGGGGGACTAGGTAGTATGTAGATCATGTTGCGGTAAGAAACTGTCATATATATATATATATATATATATATATATATATATATATATATATATATATATTCTATATATATATTTATTTATTTATCCGGAAATAAGAAAGTTTTTGGGATAAATCGATCGGGAGATCTGATCGATAACCTGATCAGGAGACAGAAACTAACCGATATCTCCTATCGTGAAAATAATCCTTACCATACGTCAACATGTCTTCGACTTATGGCAGATGGATGTCATGAATCTGTTGTGCAATGGTATCACCTGTAAGGCGGGCATTTGTTTTCTTGAATTCCACCCACACTGCACATTTCCGTTTTAAAACAGAAATGTGCTGTGTGGGTAGTAGGCCTGTGCGATTATCGAAAATAATCGATATCGATCAATTATAAGAATAATTGAAAATGTGGTTGATTAATTGACATCGAAATGGGTGTCAATTAATTGTCATTGCTCAATTAGTTGGCATCAACGAATTAATTGACAGGACTCAATTGGATCATGCTTTCCAAAGGCTTTCCTTTGCCAATGGGAAGAATGAAAGAATTAATTTGAAAAACAGCAAAATAGTTCAATCAGTTAGCTTTTATTCATTAATTAAAGGAAAAGATCGCTATTCGAAGACTGGCAGATGAGATCCTCAGCGTGTTCATCCGACAGACACTGGCTTGTGTCGATGACTCCTAGACTGAACCTCTCGGACGCAGTGCTAATTGCCGGGATAGCTAGCTAACTTCTGGAGGGAGGGAGCGGTAGATGATGTCAGTCACCACCGTATATAATCGTCAATAAATCGATTACCGGACAATAATTATGAATTGAATAACAATTGAACAATAGTTGACAATTGAAAAAAATTGATAATCGAGTCGATTACCGTAATCGACATCGATGTGCTGAAATAATGGATCAATTGTAAAAATAATTGAATTGACGATTCAATTATTTGAATAATCGCACAGGCCTAGTGGGCAGTGTGTAAAAAGTTCAATTTTTAAAATCCGCAAAGTGTCGAATTATTATGTGTCCTGAAAGTTAATACTTGGAAATGTGGATGAGATATTTACGAAAAAGAAGCTAGGTTTCAGTTATTTTCGTAACCCATCAAATATTAATCTTATGTTTCTCTTGCAATTTTAGATGAGGACGTGTATATCCGCAAACTTTTTTGGAGCCAACATTTTTCATTGGTTGAATAAAGAGCGAAAGTTGTTTGACCAATCAAAAACTTCGCACTCTTTATGATGAGTCCTCGAGATGATTCATCGGTGGATCTAACCAACACATTTTAACGTAGCTTTTTTTTCTTTCGTGACAGGCATACTCCTCGACCAGCCGTAGTGAAAACAAGATCAAGAATGGCGATGCTCCTGCTATCTGGCAGCAGCCATTCAAAACTTCTCGGCACCCAGAAGTAACGGGCGGGGAGACAGGTGGGAGGAACTACGACGACTAGCGGCCACTGCAAGGACTAAATCTACAAAATTGAACTACCCATTTCATTCATAATGCCTGTCGGTGAGTACAGCGCCAGCCTGTGGAGGAATGTGAAACTCACTCAAATCATCTGGGTGTCTTGATTGGCCGATGCGAATTTGAGTTTGAAATTGCCGGATCAGTACGGTGGCAATCGCTTATCGCGGGCATTGGAGAGAGATGATACTGTGTTAAACGTTTTTATCAAACTGGTATTCTTATCAATCAATTATTTGTGCGATGCCTTGCAGAAAATGTGAGTATGTGTTTTCTTTTATGTTGTATAACTCGATTGTTTCGGAACTTTCTGATTGGGCTGGTCTACGCCCATTTCAAAAGTTAAGCACTTAGACTGCTTAGGCGGTCTAGAGCGGTAATAACCTGGGGTATTAAACACATTTCTGGATTATAAAGTCAATTTAATTGAACTGTGATTCTTTCGAATATTCTTGATACTTATCACCGCGTGAATTACCTAGCCTAGCCGTTATTTTATCTTTCTGTAGGCAAATAAACTTAGTCGATTAGGTTAACTACGTCATGATTCGTTCCCTCAAAGGAATTTATAGGTCAATAGGCCAGGTCAATTTATAAATTGGTGTTCGTGTGTAAAAATGATCTAATTGTTCGTTTTTCATCGGGTGAATGTGCTCACCGTCCATGCTTAACAATGCCATGTTCATAGTTAATGTTTGATAGTGTCAGTGACCTACTTTATTTTTGCGTACATTTGTTGTTCCATACCTTGCTCTAAGTTTCATTTTTTCATCTTAATCTTGTTCCATGGTCAGGACCGGATTTAGACTTAATAAGGCCCTAAGTTATTTGAGATTTTCCCTTTATAAGTCCATTTATTATATGCCAGTGCCAAATATGATTTTCGGATACCTTTTGGGGGCCCCCAAAAAAGTGGGGTCCTAAGCTATAGCTTGTGTAGCTTATACGTAAATCCTGCACTGTACATGGTGATACCTTATGGCCAATAAAAAGTGTTGCATGGTGATTAGAGAAATGCATTTAGGGTTCCAGCAGAAATTTTATGGTTTAAATCTCGTGATTATTGCTTATGCTTGCTGTTCTTAAGTATAGGTAGCTCTTGTGGCTCTGAATTTCACTCCAAAGTAGTGACAGCATTCATAAATTTGCTGTGTACAATCACAATTAGTCAAACATTTTCCACAAGATAAATGGAAATAACTTTACAGCTAGGAAGTCACTCGAATTATATTTTATCAATAGTTCTAGAATATTATGGAATATGAACATCAAAAGTAACTAAGAACATCAGAGGTAACTAGGAAACGTAAAGTAATTTGAGCGTTAATTGAGAGTCACGCGTGTATTATTTTTTCGGCCAAAAGATTACAAGATATTCTCTTTATTTATAGTCAACCAAACTTCCATTGTAATTTTTGGCTTTTCCATGGGGCTTCAATTTTGGTAGGCAGTTCAGGAATTTTAATGTGCATTTTAACTCCTGTTTATATGCAATACTGGAATGCATAGGTGGATAATCATTTCTACCTCAAATGTGTGGCCTGTATTTTCAATGCTTGATGGAGAGCTTCTACATCCATTCTATTTTATGTTGAAGGAAATCAAACCCAGTTCCCTAATTTCACCATAGTTCAACCGGTGATAGAATTTTTATTGGAGTATTATTTGCCCTTGGTATTTGGTATAGTATACCTTGTTGGAAAGACTGCTTTTAGATCTTAACTTGAGAAAATCGTGCTCTTCAGCCATGAGTGACTTCCTTAGTCACCCCCATCCTCCTACACCACTTAAACTTCTCTCTAATATGTTTTATATTTTGATACTTCTGTGTTATCAGGATAGCAGAACAATAAGTAATAGAATGCCAGAAGTGTTAGAAAAATAAATGTACGATCTTTTCTTTTGGGGATAGGTTTCAGGGAAAGGCGATTTTTGTACCTTTTCTCTTATAGTGATGACGTTTAAATAAATGTAGAATCTTCTTCTCTCCTCATACCTTATAGTGGGTAGTTCATATCCAGATCCATAGTTGATCCATCCATTACTTTTTGGCATCAAAAGTCTATAAAACTTGGTGCCTAATTTTATCACCATCATTGTTGATATGATAAGGTTGAATTTTATCAGCCTCTTCTGTTTATGTTTTCATCATTAAACTCAATCTTACCGGTATATGTTGTTGTATGTCTAATATAAAATGAGGGTATGATGCCCTCAGTAAATGCAAGCATTTTATTGGGTACTATAGTTTCATAAGTAACAGCTGGTTCTCGTGTCACTTATGATCTTAATTTTGACTCCATAAAAAGGAAAATAATTTTATCTTGAGGATATTTTTGAAGTTTTGATTTGAAAATTGAGTAGGTGTTCAAGATCATGTGGCATAGAAATATGCTGTTACTATTTTGTCAGGAACACCAGCTCAAAGATATTTAATGAAATAATACGAGTAAATAAAGATTTGTTGCCAGCATTAAAATCAACATCGAAATACAATTTACTATCTGTATTAATTTCTGCATGGGTTTGAGTGCTTATGGTTTGGATGTACATAGTTCGATTAAATATTCCATCTCTTCCATCCAGAAAATCTCTTTGAGGAGCCCAGTAATTGCACAAAACAATTTATTTCCATCTTCTAAATTTTACGTCAAGAGATTGCCTTGGTGTGATTAGAATCTTTCTTCTTTGCAAGCATTTTTAAGAACTGCAAAAGATTCCTGCAGTAGTCCTCAAAGGTCTGAATCTAAACTTTCAATTTGGAAGAGTCATGGTCTTGTTGTACATGAAAGTAGGATGAGACAACAGTGTTGTTCAATGCTTTAGGGTTTTTGTGCCATTGTATCGCATAATTACTGCAAAAAGTGTTCGTATTGTGCTTATTTTTTTCTTTATTGGAATTAAGTCAATATTATTTTTCGAGAAGGCTGTCTGGGATCAACATCGCTTTTATACATGTGTGTGTCTAAACATACCACTTATTTGAATAGGAAAACCACTTTAAGCTGCATAGTAAAACTTTAAGTCAACAATAGGAATATATTGGGTGTCGCAAAAATTCTATTAAGGCCTTATTTTCTACTCATAATGGTTTGAGCCAGAAATTTTGTGAACCTACTCTAGTTATAGTCACTTATGTCATTGTTAATTTCAATTCATTCTTCACAGGCTTTGAAGTATCTGCTATGAAAGCATCCTTCTCCCTCTCCTCGCTGGATAGATCTGGTGGGTTCCTACCAGACTCACCGGAGCATGCGAGGCTAAGAACGGAGAAGCCATACAACAGCCTTACCAAGAAACCCAGGTAAGATTATTTACTCTTAAACAATACTAGAAATTGAGCAGTTATAGTTCCGGTTATTTGGCAGATTATGTAGCATGAATTTCTATTATATAAAAAATTGGGGGCCTTCAAATGGTCCAAAGAATGTAGTAAGTGTGCCTTATAATAAGGAATTTATATGATTAATATAATTACAAGGGAAGTAGTGTTTTAGTGTGTGCTAGGAAGTTTGATGCAATGTTTGTTAAAATAATGTCGAGTATAGGGCTTGAAAGAATCCAGATTTAACTATAGAATCTAGAAGTATAGACTTTTACCTTGCAAAAGAGTAGTTGTTTGCTCTTCAACTGGTTTGAATTTAAAATGTTGAGTACACATTTGTGAGCCAAAGTCTCAATCAGCAGGCTTGTTTATTCAGAGATTGAACATTTATTGTGTCGTAACCAAGTGCTTGTTTTTTCATTCATTATGAAGGAGTTCCACCGTGTAACGCCAAAGACTGTGTCCTATATTTATAGTGTCCTCATTATCTGGAGACTGAGAATGCACTTAATACATGGACCTGTATGTGAAATTTACATTCATGGATGAATGTATTAAATCATTTAGTTATTGTCATCATTGATGTTGTGATATTAAAATAAATTTAATGAAAAAACAATAGGACATTTTTTTCATTCAATCATGTATAAAGTTGTATCTTAGATATGAGCATTCTGATATCTAGTTGAATTTTTATATTTATCTGGTCTCAAGGCCCACTTCAATTAACATGACTAGACTTCTACATTGCTTCCTTTTACTTGAGTAAGAACGTTTCTGCAATGTACACAACTTCAATTTAATTATTAATGTAAAGAAATGGATGTGATTAAAACTTTTTGCCTGTAATGCCTACTGTAAGCATACTGCTTCAAATGTATTCAATGAGGCAACATCTTCAGGTTTGGAAAGTTTTACAGAAAACAGTGGGTATTGCCATGTTAATATAACAGTCTAATTTGGTGCAGAAAAACTGGAATATTTGGAGAACTCATTAAAAAGAAAAAGGGCATTAACACTCTGGATTTGGGCTTGTTTTGAGTCATCATTTTTCTTTTGTGCTCTGTACTGATATAATGGTTGAGACCATGAAATTTTTATGCTGCAAATAGATAGATACATATATACAATGCTCATATGGTCTTTCTTCCGGCCACAAATTTTATGGGATTATTCCCCATCCTCATTTATTAAGGATTAATGAGTCAGTTATCCTGATTTTTATTGCAAATTGGCTTGCCGAAAGAGTTTTTTTATTCTTGGGAAGGAAAAAAAAAAACATTTTTTCACTGTAGAAATGCATTCTAGTTACATGGCTGATAACCCAGAATATGGTCATAAATTGGGATCTTAGAGTGCTTCATCCTTAAACTCATCTGATTACTTCTCAGACTCTTAGCTTATGTCAGCATATAATGGAGAGCATTGGACTCTGGTGTCATGCCTGTTGCATTGTGTAGTTGCTTGTAATATATAGGTCATTTGAGGCTATTGGCTTGTGAGCTGTGGCTTCTTCATATGGTGCCATAACTGAGCTGAAATTTAATGATACTGCTGGGTTCTCATTGGTTAGCACATTATTGTCTTCATCGACTGCCACCTCAATGAAATTACTATTTGAAAGCTTTTTTTTTTTTTTTTTTAAATATTTGATGATAATTATAGTATTTGTGAACTAATTACATTCTATGGCTATTCTCAAAGCTTAAATCCATTGGAGGCCACTATAGCACAATTATATCCTCTGTCTCTTCACAAGTAGTCATTGGTTCCTAGATGCTGGCTCATCTAGATTTATTTATTTTTTAGCATTTCAGTGGCACAAGTAATATTTATTAAAGACATTGGAAACAGCTTCTTCAAAAGGTCCATTAAAGCAGAAATTCAATGGTATGGGCACTAAGGAAAATTTGGTATCTTATTTACAGATTTGCGTGGAATTGGAAACTGTGTATAGCCTGGAGGTTTTTACAGTAGTCTAAGATTACAAAAGATCTTGTTCATTTCCTAGATTATTTTCCAATTTGTTATTCCTGTTATTTTCACTTTTCGGAGCAAATATCAGAATGTCATCATTTCAAATGAATATTCAGAATTACTGGTCCAAGAGTTATTCATTTGGCTGAATATCCTCTGAAGTGTGTCTTAATCGAGTATGTGCCTGGACGGATATCATTGTAATATTTTTCAGAGTTTTTCTCATAGTGGTGTGTGAGACCCACTGATGATTTTTGTTGGGCTGTGTGATTTGAAAAATGTGGACTTTCTTCATTCCGATGGGGCAAGTATTTGTAAAGCTTCTATAAGAAGCCCTGTTTGCCTCTGAGATTGAGATGGGAGTTAGCCTTCTTGTGTGGGAAAAGTGGTGGGCTGGGTAATTGGCTTTTGGATGACTTAACACCAGCAAGTATGTGCTCATTTTTCAGGAGAGCATGGGAGAGTGAGTTTGACAACTGGAGGCACTCCTTGGGAAGCAGAGACAACGAGGACTCTTTCTTGGAACCCATTCTACCCAGAATCTACACCTTCCTCATGGACAACACACTCATTGACACCTGCAAAGTAAGCCCATCCTGCTAAGATTGTGATCACTTTTTAGTTATACTCTACTCCCATTCTCCTATGCATATGCATAATCATATTCTATTAGTGGTCAATCCATGTGAAATCATCTGGACATGTTGCTCAAAATTTTTGATTTTCCTGATTTTTGGTCAGTATACAGTGCATTGTACATTTGTCAGTAATCAGCTGAATGTTACATCGTACAAAAAATGCAGTTCATTTCTTGCTTAATATATTGATTATTGAATTATTTTATCTTTAAAATTAAAAAAAGTTTTAAGGTTTTCCACAAAAAACTATTTTTATCTAAAACATTCATCATTCTTGAAGAAATATTGAAGGGGATAAACATTCTTTCACGCCTTGTTTTAAACTCTGAACATACCCTCTGTTAAACTGACAAAAATTAAGAATATTAAAAATGTAAATTATTTCACATGAATTGACCCTTAACAGGCATTTGTTATTGCAGTCTGTGTGATTGGTAATGCATATTGTGTGCTGAACTTGTGTGGTAATGTTGATTGATTAGTTGTCTCATTTTATGTGAATCCTATGCTGATATTTCGATTTGATGGTGTGGTTTCCAAATATTTTTAGACTCCTAATGAAGAGATTATACTTCCTGGGCTCCATCCTTGGTATTCATGAAAAATGGGGACATTCTTTGAGATTGCTAATTCCTTGAGAAATTTGGGAATTATCCTTGAATTCGATATATTTTAACTTTGGATTTTCCGCTCCCAGAGGTTTCCCTCAGCCAAACGTTACAAGTTTGTTACATGGTGAATGTTCTTCACTTGTTTATATTCAATATATCCTCCTCGTTTAATCCCCTCCTGATATATCTTTTCTTAATCCATTTAACCAAAACTCATTTGGCTGTCTTCTTCCTCTGGTTCAAATTTTAAAGCAGGAAATTCTTTCATCACTTTGTCATTTGAACATTCACAAACCGTTCTAATGTTCTTTCTAAGTTTCATTTATATCCTTCTCCACCTCCATACTTTCTCTAATAACTGTATTTCTGATTCTTTCTCCTCTTGATTTCTTAGCTGGATTTCTCCTCCAAAAATCCACTTCTATGGCTCATAATTTTTATTTTGACTTAAGCTTAGAATTTCTCCATGATATTCGTGGTTTTCTCATTGGTTGGAATGGTGCTGGATATGATTTGCAAAATCCTAAACTGGCATACAATTTTTGAGTGTATCATTCTGTTTTTCTTCAAGTTATATGATGGTTACTTGGCTGATATTTGTTCGATTGTGCTTTTAATCCATCTATTGTCTGTACACCATGTTTTTTTTGCAAATACTTTCATTGAAATATATCAGATGCTTGTTTGATATAACTCCTCCTGCGTTCAATTCAGAGGCATTCGCAATGCATGCCCATTTGGCCAAGTGAAAGATATTATGAAAACTGCTTTCAACTCTGATGCAGATATTTATGTAGTTTTTTCTCTTGTTGAAATACATATTTCCACAACATTTCAGTTGATTTTAAGTAGGATACCTAACCCAGGATGTTTCAGGGAGGTGTTTGAATAAATTTAAAAAGGATACATGTGTATTTGCCTTCAAAAACCTCTGAAATACATTACATCCTCCTCTAAAAATCATATTTCTCTGTAAAGCCCTGAAAACTTTTTGGTTTTGAAAAAAGATATCCAGTGGCCATCCAGCTCTGTCACTTGGAGAACATATTTGAGGCTACCTATTATATTTTAAAATAAGTATGTTAAGTGACATGAAAATGTGTAATGAGAAGCTGTTCTATGCCAGTCTTGTAAGATATATTTTGAATATGTAGTGTTACAAGTTCATGAAATCGTATAAGAAAGTTGATAAAACAGAATTTTATATCCTGTTATTCTTGTGAATCATGTTTCTTAATTTTTTATTGAATATGTATCACCGTGTGGAGAATTTCAAATGAACCACAACTAACAATGAGTATGTTACCGATTCACATGATGTCAACTTTCAGCCATTTTGATATTCAGGATGTGCTCTTATTTTTTTGGGGGAATTGTTTATAATGAAACAAAATCACACAATTAAAGCTGATTTGTTGTAGTTAGCACCTTTAAATTCTGCCTGAATGTCAGCAGTGTAGGAATATTAATTTGGAGAATAGTGATGCAAGAATGTTTTGGGGCATCTCCTGATGTAAATGAAGACACCCTTTTTATCGAGTTTTGAAGTATTCTGAATGCAATCCTTTGTCTGTATGGAAGTGTGGGTAGTACTTTGGTTATTTTGTAACTGGGGTAGTGTGTGAAAGTGAACTTGATCCCTGTGGTTCATGATGCATTCCTGTAAAAATATACTTGGTTGAGATCCACGTAGTTCATACATGCATATTTCGGGAGTTTGATTGTTGGTGGGCACCCATAACTATTATTATTATTTCTTTCTACATCTGCATACAAATTAAAATTAATCTTTAAATATATTTTTATTATTAATGAAAATAAATTTTATCTTATATATTTGAATATGTACTCTACATATTCTTCTTCCGGGATATCTGCCATGTGGTTGTTTTTCTTGACAACGTTTCTCCTCCTGTCCTGGAGGCATCTTCAGGGTGAAGATATTTGCACTGCATTTTGGTCCAACTTTATACCGGAGCTGGTCGCATCTCATTGGCCATCAATTATGGCATCAAAACCACTTTTCGTGCCATTTCTCTTTTCGTTGTGCGCCAAAACCCTCTTCCAAGTAGTAGCTAGATTGTAGCCATCATCCCTGTTGAAATGTTTGGGGCATTTGGCAATTTCGATTTCCTCCCGTTTGGACCAAAATGCAGTGCAAATATCTTTGACCTGAAGACGCACCCAGGACAGGAGGAAAAACCTTGTCAAGAAAAACAATAATGTGACAGATATCCTGCAAGAAGAATGGAATATTCAGCTAATCGCCACGGAAAACTCCGAGAGATCACACATTTCCTTGGTAATTGCGGCTGAGGTATGTCACAGGTTTTGGACTCCAGTCATGAAAAAGGGAGGAGGTAATAGGGCAAAGGAATAGGCAGAGGGAAAAGACAAGTGAATTGTATGTTATCAAAGTGTCTCTATCTGTTTGTAAATTATTCCTATCTACTCTTAAGTAATTACTCTTCTTTATTTGTATTTTTATTTCGAATTCCTGTATTGACCTGTTTGTATTTTCTACATTGACTCTGCTTGAATTCCAGGAAGCTGTTGGAGAATTATGCATGGACCATAAGTGGCAGCTTTTGGAAGAGGTGGCAAGGGAAGGGAAGGCTTCATCTAGCGAAGTGGAAATACTTTGCCTGGGTAAGTTAAAATTTATATGCCATTCAAGCAGTCCCATCCTTGGAAGAGCTGCTGTCAGCAGGTAAATCACAATGAATGCAGTATGGTATGTATGGCTGTAGTTCATTGTGCCAAAAACATTTTTAGACTTTCCTCCTAATACTATTGTCATTTGATGTTTTGACTTCACATATGATTTTTCCCTTGACTAGTCTGAAAGAGATTTTATGTATAAAGAATATAATACTTTAACAATATTTATTTTTTTTTACTGTTGAAATTTACTTGGTCAAGACAAATATGCACAATCCAGATTTCAATGCATGTGCATCATCATCAGGTGCAAGCTCCTGATGATGATGCACGTGCATTGAAATCAAGATTGTGCCTAATTATCTTGACCAAAATTGTGGATTGTAAAAGTATTATGTATTTTCTTCTATATACAATGGAATTCCACCAAGTAAAACCAGATCTTGTTTCTTTTACATTTAATGTAATCGGCAATAAATTGCTTTATTTTTTTATTTCTCCAAAAGTTCATGTTGAGTGTGCTAATAGAAAGCACTGTTTTTGTTTCTCTCCTTGAATGTTATCTGTGATTCTGTAAGTCTTCCACTACAGTATTCCATCTTGGGCTGGTATCTGAGAGACAGAAACTTCATAGAACCTGAAAATTAAGATATTTTGTTTAGGTCAATGTTTTTAAAAAGTAATTTAGAATTTTTATAGTTATATAAAAAACCCATGGCAAGTTGAGAAAATGAAAATTTGCCCTACTCTTGTCACTTGACTGCATTTATGAATTTGGTTTACTTACCTTTGGCTATGTGAAGCACATATGGATTGAAACATAAGGGATTATTCATTTTGATGATAATTTTATGCTAAATTCCATGTTACTTATGATATTGATGAGGAACATGTGTATGGCACATATTCATGGACACTCTTTTGTCCTTGTGAATGTAGAAGCAGTAGAGAAGGAGATCAGGTGTCTTCGCCATTGGATCCGGGACATGGAGAAGAGGCTGCGTCCAATGGATTTCAAAACTGGTTTTGCCCCTTTGGAGTTGGAGGATAAGGCGAAAGAAATACAGGTTAGTTCAGTCCTGAATCCTCAAATCACGTAATTTATTAATTGCGATATTTGTTTCATTTTTCCTACTCTGTGTATGATCATTAGTAGAGGACTGCTGTTCCCAGCATCATGTTTGTTTCCATTTTCAAATATGTATTGAAGTGATAATTATCCAGTCTTTTGGTACTTAACTTTTCAATACTATTAAATACAGGTAGTCCTCGACTTTCGTACACAATGCGTTCCTGAAGATGTGTACGAAAGACGAAAGTCGAACAATAGAGTCCCATACTGAATAGGGGTTACGTTCCCGGAGAGTTAAATATACATAGTAAAACCTCATATCAATTGTAAGGAAATTTTATTTTTAATACAAAAGTTTAAAATACATTAATTATATTTAAAACAATACGTAATTACTTTAAAAACTACGCAGTCTTGTTAAGCGGTTCTAAAAGAATACCGTTGTGTACTGAGTAAACATACGCATTTCTAATTTTTCTCAAGCAGAAATTAAGATTTCACTGATAACGTCCACAATAACTATAAAGACACAAAACAAGAAGCATCATGACATTTAATTTTTGGAACCTAAACTCGATGTCATTTAATTTATTACAATTATCAAAACTTCACAATTTCCTAAACTGGAAAAAAGACAAGCGAAAATAGAATGATGTTTCCTAGGTACATGCCATACACAACTTCGTTTATTTCGCATTGCACTTCCCAGCATTTCGTACATGGTCTATAATTTTATCTTTCCCCTTTACTATTGAACACACAGTTGAACGGCTTAAGTTCAATGATTGTCTTGCAGCAAAACATCCTCCCAGTTCAGCACGACTAATAATTCCCAACTTTTGCTCGACAGTATTAAGTTTATGCGACCTAAGCGTATTTACGTTGGTCTCAATCACATTATATTTACGTTTTCTACTCATTTTTATCATGCGACATTTATTAAATTCAGTAAGTAAACAAATTATACCTTGCTGTAAGTTAACACTGCCCATAGTCGCGCATGCTAGCGAGCGAGAATGCCAGATGAAACAGTTGAATGCCGGGATGCGCCATGCACCATCGCGGGAAATTCAAAAATAGTGTTCGACAAATGTCCGAAAGTCCGAATTTGGTGTCCGAAAGTCAAGTAAAAGGTATCAATTTGGAGCGTACGAAATTGTGAATTGTACGAAAGTCGAGTGTACGAAAGTCGAGGACTGCCTGTAAGATTTTGAGGAGCAGTGTAAGCATGTGGCAGTCATGCAGGTATCTCCTATGGATCTGAAGACTTATTTAGTGTTGATCAAGTAAAATATTTCATGTGCTATGGATTATTGATTGAAAAACAATTATTATTCTGTAAAAAGGTACATTATTAGATATTCTATATGCTGAAATATGTATTTACATGCAGTGGAAATGTATGAACCTGGTACCCTTAGGTCTGAGTACTCAGTATTAAGAGGATTTTTGAAAATTCAGAGTTTTGTTAAATGGTTACAAGTTGGACATATATCCAGGGGCGTAGAGTATGTGCTTTGCATAGCTGTAGCTAAAGTTCTTAGCACAGACCTGCATGGCAGGGAGGGATATGAGAAGTGGCAGGAGTGAATTTAGAGGATACAGGGGAAGAGAGGCATTTCTATTGTCTGCTGCAGAGTAACTCTAGCTTTTGTGAAAGCTAAACCATGTGGTTCATGATGTAATTTTAAAATTGATGCACGTACTCTATCTTTAAAGAGCATGCAATGCCTTTCAAGTTTTAATCTCAAGTATGTAAATGTTAACCACAGGAGCTCTTTGCTTTTGCCCAGGGCTCGTGAAGAATTGTCTAATCAGTGTAAAATAAACACTTTTTATCGATGGCTATGGTGATCACATTGTGCCTTCTCCTAGGGCAGCGGTTCCCAAACTTTTTCTTTCCGCGACCCATTTTAGCCCATACGTTTTAGCCACGACCCCCTAAAAATAACAAACATTGTGTACATTCAAATGATATTGTTTTTAAAGTAATTACAATCCTCATCTCGTGACCCCTTTCCGAACGGCCCGCGACCCCCAGTTTGGGAACCACTGTCCTAGGGTTTTTAAATATTGTGGCGGAAATTAACAGCAATTTTTTGGTCACACAAAATAAATTTAATTCAACAAACAAAATAACAAATTCTGGAGAGTAGTTCTTTAGAGAAGGTTCCCCGAAGGACCAGCCGTGCACAAGCTGGGAGCAGTCCATACGCTGGTGAGTCGCGAAGCGTAGAGGCAGTCGAGGCGTTACACGGCAGAGAGAGAGAGGTTGAGAAGTGCACCGTCCGACGTGCACAGGAAAGAGAGAGGGAGCGAAACTCCTTCACCACATGGTCGCTGGGTTCCGAGAGAGGGGAAGGAGGGGTGGGCGACAACAGCTCCACCATGGCAAAAAAAAAGAAGAGCGTTTAGCACAACATCGAACAAATATATTGTTGTTGAATCTTTCGTGCTTAGTAGCTACTGTATGGAATAATGGAAGACAGTTGTTGCTGTATCACTTGAATGATGCAATAATGAGTGTGAACTGTGAGAATACTTGAGGCCTAACCTTGTACAATTTGCTGGATAAGGCTGCTGCTTAGAATGGAGTGGAATGAGTCATGCGGTGAGGCCAGGGGAACAGGGTTTCACCTTTTACATTTGCACACATTTTAGCTTTTTGTGAAAAGTTTTTCAGTATGGCACACCAAATGCTGGACTTCTTATAAAGAATACTATGTATTTTCTAAATTATGAAAAGTTAACTACAGTGTTATTGTGCAGCAACACTTTGGAACTAGCTACCACAGCAAGCATCTTGTAAAGGTAGCTGACCTTTGTGAAAGGGGAGTAGGCTGTCTGTGAAAGACTGCCAAGGGAGCAAAGCAAGAGAGTTTTTAAAATTCCAAACTTTTGAATTCTAACTGGTTGAAGTAATGAAACATTATACTCCAAAATTTTCATTATTATGTTCAAGCCAGCAAACAAATTTGAAATTATGAACTTCCCCACTTAATCAGAGAAAAGCTGAGGGAATGTGTACCCTTAAGAATTAAAGACCATTTGAATGATGCCTCCTGAAAAATGCTATATTGCTTGAATTATTGTAACAAAAGAAGACTATGAGTTCTCTCAGAACAGCATGCATCATCAAAGTCTGTTGTCCGCAATTTTAGTCAGTTGAAATCAGTGGCGGATACATATGAGGGGCGCGGGGGGCGCGTGCCCCCCCCTTACGGGGCCGCTCGCATTGCCGCCCGTGCCGCCCCCTCCAGTCAGCCCGCACGCTATTCGTTCGTGTCTATCGTCAGTCGACTCTGAGTCGAGTTATCGAGTAGTTGTACTTTCTTATGTAGCACGCGCGCGCGTCCGCGTCATCGTATTTTATACGTTTCTGTCTGGCACATAGATAGCTAACCTACGAGAAAAGTCGCGGCCACTCTAGTAATCTCGATACGTTATTCTGTCTGGCATTTGTTCGAGAAAAGTCGCGAATATTCTACTGTTTGTATTTGTTCACACTCCTTTAAAGTCTGGAAGCGAACATTCTGGCACCGAATGTTCTCGAAACAACCGAGCTACATATATAAGGGAAGCAGAGTCGCTGCCAGGCAGTCAGTTTGAAAGCTACAATCGTCGCGATAACTTGAGTTTTTTCTGTATCCGCCACTGGTTGAAATCAGCCTCAGTATTCCCTGTTGCATTTAAATATCAGATACTCCAGGTCAAATTCTGGGGTAATTTCAGTCTACGCATTAAGTTCTTTGATTTAAAACATCCTGCATCCAGAAATTAGAATGGCTTCTTTTTGTAAAGTAGTCTCCAGTCAAAGTCACTAGATAGTTCAAAGCTCTTTGTAGACAGTGAAACCTCGATTAAGTGACCATCATCTGTTCCACTGAAAAGTAGTCGTTTAAAGGGGTGGTCATTGAATTGTAAGATGGGACTCTGAATGGACAACTCTGAGAGATACGAAGCATATGAGCACCCGAATGCTTCTAAAATCCAAAAGTAACCAACTCATGGATTAAATTTAGTTGTAAACATGAGTATTTCTGTGCTGTTAATTTCAAATGGTGAACATTTGATTATGAGTTTTAAAGAGCAAAATTAATTCTTTTTAACATAAGTGTACATTTTACCCAAAACTCAATATGTTATCATATCTACTTAGCTACTCCAGAGCTGGGGAAAGTAAGTTTCATTGATCCAGCTCAAATTATGTGATTCACCATTTTGTCGAGGACTTGAGAGAGTTGGAAAAAATGGACGAAAAGCATTAAGGAGAATTTGTTTTTATAAATATGAAAAGGCATTAAAATTTAAGCGCACTACATTTATGTATAAGACTTTGATTTAATCTTTCAAAAATATCATATTTTTGCTGTGTCCATCTCGTTTATTCTTACTTAAAGCATATTTCAGTTCTGCGAACAGTTCATTCATTCTCTTTTGGTTCTTAAAATTCTCATCATAGTGATAGTTGGCGACTTTCAAGGAAATATGGCACTTCTCTATCATGGAAAATAACGTCTTAGCTGTGAGACTTTTTTCTTAATCTGATTACTCAGAATCTGAATCTTTGTCATCTTTGGCTGTTAATGATGATGGTACAACTAGTGGCGTTTCTATGAGAAAATTATCTGCAGCAAATCGGTCGGATTTATCAAAATATTCATTCTGCATGACCCATGGATAAATATTGCCAAGCTTATAATTAAAGTAATAATACCTGATTTAATTATGGAATCATCCCAATCACAGAATGGATCACCATAACAGTCTGTGAGGTTTTTCTCCTCGTGCACTGCATGACTGTACTCTAACCCTGCAATTTGGGCTGAAGCTTCAACATCTTCACTAAATGTCATTTCAATTCTGTCACTCTTGGTGGTTGAAGAAACCAGACAGCTGGAAACACGTCTTGACTGTTCTGAATTCAGCATCCTTCCATGCAGGAAGCCCTCCTGATAATGCATCACTTGCTGTTATGTTCTTCACCAAATCAGAAGCTTAATCCTTTCTTGCTCTTTAATTTTGGATCATTCGCCTTCTATATTTAAATTTGAAAGCCTGAATGATTCCATGGTCCAGAGGTTGTTGACTTGTTTGTGGGAAAAACTGAAGCTGTGCATTGGTTAGACTTATTTGATGAAGATGACGTGGAGCATCGTCTAGAAAAAGAACTATGGTTTTTTCTTCATTTTTTGTCCAAACCATACAGCCAATCTTCAAAGATCATAGATGTCAGCCAGGCTTTCTTACTTGCATACCGTAACACTCCCGTTTCCACATATCCAAGTTTTTCAAACACCGTGGCAGATGAGACTTTCCAATAACTGGAGGTGTCTCCTTTTTCCCATCAGTGCTTGCACACAAACAGTAGCCAAGTGTTCTTTTGTTATATTTATGTCATTTCTCTGTGTCAGGGATTGGGATGGCAGAGCATGAAAAAACAGACCACCTTTGTCTGTATAAAAACATGTTGGCCATGGCTTTTGTTTAGCTAATAGAATACTAATCTTCCAGTTGCTGCATGCACATGGATTAGAGTTCATGCACATGCAATTGATCAAGTCAGCCATTGCTCAGCTTCTACTCCTAATTTTGATGCAATCTGTTGGGCCTTATCTTTGATTATATGTAGCTTTCTTTAATGGGGTATTTCGGACCGTTCAGCTTAAAACCTTCAAAAATTACTAAGTTGATTCTTCATACTTCCTTCTTTCTTTTCACTCTTTCATGTTGTCATTCTGTCATTCCTAGATTTTAAAATCTCATTTATATGGGTTACATTTGAATAGCTGTGCCAACTTTCTCTCTTATGTCTAGCTTGATTTCTTCCTGTATCTCATTCTTCTATCACTTGCACTCTTTCTGCCAAACTCAAGCTTCCCTGTCATCTTAACCTTTTGAATCTTTCTTCAGCTGTGTCAGTTGATGGAATGCCTCAGCTGAGCCCTGAAGCCACTTCTAGTAACCTGTACTTCAGGAAAGTCTTGCTCATTCACCCATTTACAGACTCCTCCAAGAATACCAGAAGACACAAAACCAAACCCATAGGGAGGTGGTTAAGCCTTTGAGCACTCAATGTCATTTTAATGAGGCAGGGTAAAGGGTCATTTTTTTATGAATTTCCTACTCTATTTCTCTAACATTTCAAAATGCTTTGCTATAGCTAGCTATAACAGGTGTTTTAAGGAGGCTTGGGTTGTAAAAAAACTCTTCCCGAGGGTGATTTCCTTGTGAGATGTAGTGATTGCTGGTGGAATTATTCCAAGAAGTCAAGGAAAACTTCAAACCCTTGGTCTGCAAAGATCTTGTGCAGGTGCATGTATCAAAGGAGAATTCTGGTGATAATTTTCTTGCATGTATGACCATCTCTTATCATCCTAGCATCTGTCCTGTCATATATATGATGGGAAATGTGAACCAAAGATTCAACAAAGGGCCCCAATTTTTTCTAGATGTCAACCTTACTCATGCTTCAAGCAAGGTTAATCCCTCTTCTATCACTTCACTGGGAAGGAATATATTCTTTCAGACCAGTTTATGACCCCACTTTATTATGTTTACTTGGTTTTTTATTTGTAGTGTTTTGTCTCTCAAGACTTGATCGACTTATGTGGCATCAAAATCAACTGATGTTTGCAGTTTTTTGTCAGATTCTAAGGGTAATTGCAAGAAAAGTAAATTTAAAGTTATTTTTAAAGATAAAAGTTATGATAGCCTGTAACATTTGTGTTGAATATACAAGCACAAGTAATTCTCCAAGCATTTCCTATCAGTGTCAGTCACTTAGTCCTTTCCCTCACCCCAGCTCCATCTGGGGAGGAAAGGGTTGTCTGAGACTGTAAAGGGTCTTATGCCTACATTGTCTTTGCCAGTGGTTGAGATGTATAATCCCACCCTCAGTTCCTTATTAAACACTGAATTTTGCTGAGGTTGCTGCTGAACGAGTTAGTCTCTAATTTTTGTTGCTGAATAGGGGGAAATACTGGAAGCCTTGGTTGTTGAGTCCCATAGTTGCCAGGATTTTATATCTCCTTACAACATATACCCCTATTTCTTGGGGTCGCTGTGGTTTGCCATTGCCTTCTTCTTTAGTTTTTATTGTGACCTTATAAGGCCACCATAATGGGCTCAAATGTTCCTTTTTCACCTGCCTCACTGAGGTATGGATGCTACACTATCTTTTGCCTGGCTCGTACTCATTGACCTTTGGCTTGGGTGGCCATCACAGAAGAATTATTACTGCTTCTGCTATTTCTGCTCCTGGGATCATTTTAGTGTTCAATCTGTCACACCATTTCAAGGTTGTAGTCCATGGGAAATGGAAATCCTGCTGAACTTAAAAGTTCCCTCCATGCTTTACTCTTCCATTCTTAGAATTCCTATTGACTGATTATCTCCTTCACATGCTTTATGTAACCCAGGTAAGTGATCTTGGATTTCCCTAAATGTAGCAGTGTTGCTCATCGCCTCTGTCCTTCACGACGTCTTTGTTTTCTTTAATATCCAGGTTGTTTTATTTAATTTAGTGATCACTCATTTCTCAATAGCCTTCTTTTACTTCTCTGCAAAAAAAGAAAACAGCCCTAGCACAAGTAGACACTCCACCTATTACATTGGAATGGTGGCCACATTTGCCATTTATTCAGGTTCCTGACTGTTGAACTAGTTCAGAAAGTTTGTATTTAAGTGTCAGAGTAAAAAGGATAAAGATAGTCTGTAATTTTCCTCACTTTATGTTACCTTTGATAATAAAGTAAAACTGTTGCCAATGATGTCTGTTACGAATTCTAATTTGGAAAAGTACTACCCTTTAAATGAGTTATTTCCGTTAAGTAGTGTTGCCTACAGTTGATTATGTGTGAGAGTTAAGTAAAACTTAAGCTCAATGCAGTGCTCACCCCATAACCTTTGTTTCTTGGCTGATTGTGAAGGCTTAAGTTGCACTACTTAAGCCTGCATGTTTTTGCATTGTCTAAGTATTCTCTTTCATTATTCTGACAAAAGTTTTTTAACACTTGGACTGATTAGTCTTAAAATATATTTCTTGTCTGTTGTGATATTTGTTGTGCATGAGGAGTTTGTCATTCTTTCACGTCTGTTTTGGTGTTTGACTAGGGAGAGAATTCTCAGATCTTTAATTGCCTTCAGAATAGGGTGAGAAACTGTTGTCTTTTCAGTCGATTGACGAATGGCATGGAATATGTGGGAAGAAGGAACACTCATATCAGCCTGTTGCTTAAGCCTTCGAGTTTATATCACGATTTATATTGGGGAAAGAGAGAGATGGAAATGAAGGAGGAGAGTATTGGCCAAGGACATGAGATGACTGTTGTGAGAGCACAGCTTAGGTTCCCTGGGAAACATTTTAGTATAGATCAATTATTTTCCACAAATTCTCAGCGTGAATTTTCAGCTAATGGAATTCATTTGCCACATGGAATGGAATTGTCACCCTTGTCTGATTCCGTAAACATTCATTCCCTAAAAAATGGTTTTGTAGTCGAATTAAAATAATTACTGCGAGGCCATTCTTTCATCAAATGCTCCAGATGAAAAGTCAGGGTGGAGTGTAAAATCGGATGGGTGGAATGAGGGGGGGGGGGTGCGGGAGGGGTTGCAGTCCCCTCGTTATCCCTGGAATAATAGGAGGAGTGGTAATCGGTCATAAGGTATTCCATACCCCTTTGATCTCCGGAAAGTGGCAAACCACTTTTCCACCTAAAACAACGACCTTAATCTGCCTCTGTGCCAGAGTAGGTGTTATCTATAATCGAGTCAATTTATCGTGGCACGCAGGGAACGATATTTCCTCCCCTGATAATAATCTACGGGTGTTTTTTTGTTGCACATGTAAGAGCTGAGCGGTAATTTTGGAGTGAAAATTTCTTCAGAAGTGACGTATTTTTCGATTTGCCACCATTCTTTGTCTTTAATAATCCGCGGTGTATCTTTTACGGCTTTCCGGCGATCAGATCGCAATCGTTCGATCACGGGACTCGACGGTATGAGGGATGGGATGGATGTGGGAGTCTTCTTCTCCCCCCCCACATGCCCCCCTGTGTGTAAAAGAGGACGGACCCCAGCCTCCGCCCGGTGCGTTGACTCTTCCAAGTGGCCTGACTGGTGTGGCGGCCGGCGTGTGTGGGAATTTTTTCCTCCTCCGCTACGCTACTCGCCAAGATGGTGGGAGCCGTGAGAGGTCGGAATTGGGTAACCGCGGTGAAGAGGACGAGGAAGTCGATGCTACCTTCGCACCATCTGCGAGGGCGTTTTCGCGTTTTATTCACGCTCCATTTCACCTTCGTCCGCTCTTACGCGCTGGACCACCTCGCCTCGTCATTGAGGAAAAAAAACACCGCCGCCTCATCTCCTCTTTCACGCAGGTTGGAATAAATGCAATCACCTCAATTGACTTGAAAAGTTTTTTTTTCTCTGAGGTGACTTTGCTGAATGAGAGGAATTCTATGAATGAATATCAGGAGCTACTTTTTGGAATAAATATTTATGTATTCTTGATGAAAATGTTAATATGACCCGGTATAATTTTAAAATATTTTATAATGAAGCCATGAAGGGACTTTTAAAAAGCAGTGTTGTATGTTACCATTTCATGTTGCTTTTTTGTAAAGCGTTGGATACTTCCGGGAAAACTCGCACATCAAACATCCTTAGATCAATCCATAGAAAAACTCACCTTCTTTTCTGTCAGGAGGACTACAAATAGGAAATGGTAGTTAGATGGCTGTTAATCAGACTCAGTGAATTATACACATTCCTTATTTTTCATCTCTCCTCGATTCGATGACTCGGACTTAATTTTTGTTACTATAGAATTCGCGAACTATTGCGAAAAATATGCTGGTAAATTCGAGGTAGCGTTCGAGGAATAATTGTTGATGGCTCCCCTGAGGTAGATGAGGTTTTCAGTTATTTCAAGGGAGCATTTTTTGAGAATTCTATATTTTTATTTTTCGCTGTCATCTAGGGTTAGGGTTTTAATAGAATGCATTCTAAAGTTTTGAAAAACTCACCTCTTATTGAAATATGAAATTGCTCTCATTCAAATTAAATTTGAGATATTCATAATTATATCATATTTAACTCACAACGATTACGTGTCAGTCGAATTAAAAAACTGGAATCAAAGACTTGCGAAAAATGGACAAAAATTATCTTAGCCGTCGACGCAACTTTAACAAGTGTCTTATACGGTGCGAAATCACCAAAGCCTTTTAAGTTTAGTTCTGTAGCCCCAGCCTCAACTTCATGCGAGACCTCAAGTTACAAATGATGAATTTCACCCAAATTATTTATTTACTATGCGTTAAAAATAGTTTTTCTATGGAAGATAATCTGAATTGCCAGCTTTATATCCCCTTGCATTCAATTGGCTACTTATTATGATTTATCTTCAACCATAAATGTAGCGAAATTGGTGGAAAAGTACTGTTTGTAGTCCTTTTGAATAAATGCTACCTTTTGAACATAGATTTTTTACGTTCGACTCGCTAAAGATATCCAAAGCGTACATCTGGGTATTTATTAATTTTCCGCTCTTTATATTATTCCTACAAAACCAAGTTAGCACTTTATAACGCTGTAAGTGGCAGTGACCAAATTTTCTAGAACCATGGAATGCCAGTTGGAAAATTTTGTAGTGCTTGTTCTGCTCTTTTGTGGGAAACAATTTCCCTTAGAAATTCACATCTTTGAAGTATAAAAAACAGCTTTTGATGACATCACTGGATACGAAATCTTTAAAAAGCTAAAAATTTGTAGTTCATTTTATATTACCTCAATATCACAATTTCTACTCTCAAATTAACTCTTATTTTTCGTTAATTCCGGTACAAGCTAGTATATGTTGGTTAATGTTTCCCACAAACCGTGCGATTACGTGACACGTGATGACGACGTTCTACCGGTCTATTCTGTAAGATTTCAAGAAATCTTTATAAGTTGATGTATGTCCTTACTACTACTGGGAACTTTCCATTCAAGGTGTTGAGTTTAGTGCAGATCGGAACACATCAGCGCACTTCAGCGCATACGAATGACGCTTAATGGAACGATGTGCGCTGGCGAAGCGTTTACCGGTAGGTGGCATTCCGTGGGTGCACAAGAGTCACGGCCGAATTTTTGTGTGTAGTTAACGAGTTTGTGTTAACAAAGTTTTTAAAAACGTATGCTTTTTATCACGGAGTAATAAAAAGCTTTACATTATCCATGTTTGACGTGTTTACTGAAAATAAAAAAATATCGCGGAGGCGATTATCGAAGTTATTTTGTTATTTAGCGCACATCAGCTCTGCTTCCGATCTGTTTTAAAGTGCGCTCGCTTCCTGCTGCGTAGGGTTTGAAACGAATGGATGGCAAGTGCGCTGTTGTGTATCGAAGTGAGCAGCGCAATAGAGCGAATGGAAAGCTCCCACCACTACTACTGCTGCATCTCTCCCTACTTTTAATCACTCGCTGGGTCACTTTTATTTCGGGCGTGGAGAGATAGGAGGCGGTCGGGCGCCTGTTCGACCTCGCCCTCACGCTCCTTATTCTCTTGGTGAGTTTGAGGCCTTTCTATCCCGCCCCGCAAGAGGTGGTCAGTCCGCCCCTCTCATCCCTCAGCGCCAGCTGCCGATCACCTCCGCCCCCTCTTAATTAAACGCCTGGCCACCTCCTCTTCCCTATTCTCCCCCGATACCTCACTCTCCACGCCGATTCCGAGAACACACCCCGTATGCAACGAAGGCCTTCTGTTGCCCGCGTCGTGAGAGCTTCTTCGTGATCAAGACTAGCCCGTTGTTCCATTTCTATGCCATCCATCCAATTTTGCTTTTGAGTTGGGATTGGAGTTCTTACGTGCTGGCCACTTGACGTTTGGCAATTTTGAAAAGAATAGATCCTATGTTTTGGAAGAATAGAGAAGAGAAAGCGTTTTTTCGGTTAGTATCTTCCTGAATGAACGATTCCTGTTAATGTTGCTAAAACTGGGAGTGCGAATCATTATCCTGGATTTGTTTTGGTAAATCGCTTATCAATTAAAGTTTATGGGAGATTATTTAAACCCCTGATAATGGGCAATCGTTCCAACGAATATAGACACTGATTATTCCGAAACATTTGTGATTGAGGGAGTAATCACATGGGAGTGTGCGCAAGATGTGCCGCTAATTATTTCGACGCGTCCAATGCGGATGTGCTCGCCAGCTTACCTCACGTTTTAAAACAATTCAATTCAAATGTATTCTTACGACGTGTTAAGTGGTGAAATCAGTTACTCCGTCTGTTGCTCGTTGTTAATCCAGTTTGTCGTTCCTCGAATTCTATTAGACGAGATTGGCGTGCGTCAAATTGCTTCAGTACTGATGGTAAAATTCACAAAGTTAAATGTATTGTCATTTATAGGTAGAAAATCGACGCAGAGCATGTCCAAATTTCGACCTCTCTCCGTGTTGTAATCGGCATCCATCTTGGCGCGTGCCATTTGTTTTGTTTTAAATACGATTTTTTAATGGCCTAGGCATTGACCTCCGTGGAACTCTAGAGGCTCTGAATTGTTGTAAACTTTGGGCGTTGAGGTTGTGGGGGATACGGGCACGCGACGTAATTCAATATCTGCACTAGCCGAGTGTAGAGGTGAAAGGGGTTGTACTCTTCTTCTCTTCTACAACCCACGCATTTTTTCCGTCTCTCCCGCGAGTAAGAGGAACTTTTAATGGAACCTCGGTTGAACCTCCTTGTGTCCACATTTTCTCTCAGTATGCGACTCCCTTCGCTGATCTTCTCTATCCACCGCCCGTGGTCGCCCATCTGAGAGCGTCTTGAACCTCTTCTCCTCCATCGTGAGCTGTCAGTCGTCGTCGGCCGGCTCATCCTCGCGTCTTCTCTTCCTCATATTCCCTCTCACCGCGCCCACGGTCTGCCTTTTCTCATCCCATACGCCTATAGATAACACTCATGTGTTTTGGATAATGTGTTCATTTTAACTTAGGTCGTGAAAAGAAAATAAATATGTAATGTCTCATAGTAATTTTTCCTTCGTGTATTTAATTGCAACCGTTTTCATGTTATTAATTTCAGACTCATGCCTGAATTAATTAATTCTGCATTTTTCACTGACTGCATGCAAGGCTCGGGCATTATGGAGAAAAAGAAAAATAGAAAGCCAGTTTTCGAGGCCTAACACTAACAACTAACAATACGTTCTTTGACTGTCTACCCTGAAAGGGTTATGACGGTTATGTATGTAATATTGAGCTCCAATATTTAATACTTACTCTGTTTGTTCGTAATGGATGTACTAATCCAAGCACAATAAATATTATTATTATTGGCCACCCGCGGATTTCCTCCCAAGGGGTATTCGTCCATGTATTATCGGGTGGACCACCCTCCTTTAAAACCAAGAAAGCTCTTTGAAACTAGAATTTATTTCTAAAAAAAGGAAATAAAATCAGAAAGACCTTACTTATGATCATAAAGATGATGACAATAAATTGTTCATGCATTGTAGATTTTTTCAAATTCATCGGCAAAACGACTATGAATGACTATTTTCACAAATGCCAGATCCCTATCCATGATCAAATAGATGTTTTGAGGTTACGTTGAGCTCAAGACGATCAAAGGTGCTCTACTGGGAGTCACATCAGGTGGAAATCGCGGAAGACTTGAGACACTCGCAGTCGCGTCAGGTCAAAAAACGAGGATGACTTATTACACTGGTGGTCGCGTCGGGTCAAATATCTCTATCGTAGAAATCACTCAACCTTTTGAAATAAAACTTTTTGGATCAATAAAGTGATACCAAATAGGAGATGAGATGGAAAAACAACGCAATGCGATAACGCTATGCACAAAATATCTTCGACTAAAAAGTCGTCCGACGCGACCGATTAAGGGTTAGGTAAGCATAAATTTACACGGCGATTAAATTCTCTCGTTTAAGTATTTCCACGCCGTATTCAATTAAAAATAAATAGGGCACTCTGCTTAGTGTGTTTCACGGAAGTAATTAAATAATAAAATATTAAATAGTTATTGCATTCATTCATTACAGTAATCTACCGGTTAGAGGTAGGTTGTGATGAAAGTCAGAGAATATCCAACGAACTCTTACACGTGCTGTGCCCTTTCTACCTCTTGTATTTCTTTCTTCATCTCAGCATAAGTCCTACCTTTCTTCATCCCGTCCATAAAACCGATTCTCTTCCTTCCCCTTCCCCGCTTACCCAACATCCTTCCCTCTATCACGACCTTCAGCAAACCATCGTCCCTCATTACCCCTTCCAGCCACCTACCCTGCCTTCCCCTAATCTCATCTATAAGTTTCCTCTCCTCGCCCACCATGTCAAGCACTTCCTCATTTGTCTTCCTTTCCGTCCAACGCACCTTCTCCATCCTCCTCCACACCCACATCTCAAAAGCCTTCAGCCTATTTTCGTCTTCCTTTCTCAAGGTCCACGTTTCCGCCCCATACAACGCCACACTCCATATCAAGCTCTTTACTAGCCTCTTTTTTACATCCTTACTTAAGGTCCCCGTCATCAGCTCCCTTCTATTATTGAACGCTTCCTTCGCTAGCGCTATTCTCCTCCTAATGTCTTTTCTACTATGTCCTCTTTCTTCTAGCGTACTACCCAAGTAATTAAATTGTTCAACTTGCTCCAGTTTGTGACTTCCTACTCTTATCACCAGCTTCGCTTTCTTTGTCCTAGAGAATCTCATTACTTTTGTTTTCCTATTGTTTATCTTCATTCCGTATTTCTCACACTGCTTTTCCAGTGCATCTACTAAAGTTTGCAGTCCTTTCGACGACCGACTCACCAACGCCTGGTTGTCTGCGAATCTAACCGACTTTATCCACTGGCCTCCTACTTTCATTCCCACGTCTAGCTCATCCCATGCCTCTCTTACCATTTACTCAGCATAGATGTTAAAAAGTAAAGGCGACAACGGGCACCCTTGCCGCACCCCGCGACTATAACTGCCCACCCTGATTCACCGTCTGCTACCCTTACATGAGCCCTCTGCCCCATATATAAGTTTCGGATGAGTCTCCTATCACGCCAATCTATTCCTATTTTCCCCAGTATCTGCATTAGTTTCTCCCAGTTTACTCTGTCAAACGCCTTTTCGAAATCTACAAAACAAGCGAAAACATCTTGATTATGCTCTATGTTTCTATCTATAAGTGTTCTCATTACCGCAATCGCATCTCTGGTTCCCCTCCCCTTCCTAAACCCAAATTGGTCATCGCCTAAATATCACTTTGCTCTGCTCTCCAACCTTCTATTTAGTATTCTAAGCAACACTTTTGCTGCGTGCGAAATTAAACTGATTGTTCTATACTCCTCGCATTCTGACGCTTTCTTCTTCTTCGGGATAGGTATTAATACTGTTTTCACGAAATCCTCTGGCCATACTCCTTCCTCGTAGATCCTGCGAATAAGTTCGAAAAACTATTTTCTCCCCCTACTACCTAGATTCTTCAGTAGCTCCGAAGGTAGGTTATCGGTTCCCACGGCTTTTCTACCCTTCATCTCTCTTAGTGCCCTCTCTATTTCACTCTAAAGTAACTCTGGTCCGAGGTTATCTTTATCTATTGTTCCTTCGTCCTCTAGATCTAGGCTAAGGGGTCTATTCTCGCTGTCATATAGCTCCTCTACGTATTCTCTCCACCTTTCTTGGATATCTTCCTGTTCGATTAATATCTTTCCTGTTTTGTCCTTAACCTTTGGTATCGCTTGACCTCTCTTACCACCCGATAACATTTTCACCTTGGCGTACAAAGCGCCCACTTCCCCCTCCTCCTGCATCTTTTCCATTTGCTCACATTGTCCCTTCCACCAGTTTTCTTTTGCCCGATTGGTCACTCGCCTGAGTTTATTATTCAATTCCTTGTAATTCCTCTTCCCTACGTCGGTGTTCACGTTTTTCCATATCCTTCTCTCCTCCATTTTCTTTATCATTTCTTCTGTAACCCACTGCTTCTTAACCCTCTTCTTTTCCACCGTTCCTATTGTTTTCTCTGCCGCTCTTGCGATGCCTGTTTTTATAACCTCCCATCTCTTCTCTATGGTTCCCATCCGCTTCTCTTCACCTATGTTCTTTTCTACTAGCTCTTGGTATTCCCTCCTTTTCAACCCTTTCAATGCTTCAAGGTTCCACCTCTTTATCTTCCTACCTTTACAAAGCCTTTTGAATCTAACTTCACACTTCATCATCACCAAGTTATGATCCGAGTCCGCATCCGCCCCTGGATAGCTACGAGAGTTTTTTACACTGTTCCTAAATCTCTGCCTCACCATTATATAATCAATTTGGTATCTCCCAGTGTCACCCGGCTTTTTCCATGTGTACCTACGCCTGGGGTGATGTTTAAACCAAGTGTTTGTCACTACTAATTTATTTCTTCTACAAAATTCAACTGCCTTTTCCCCGCGATCATTTCTTCTTCCTAGCCCAAACCCTCCTACTTCTAATCCGTCCCTCCCTTCTCCCACCACTGCATTCCAGTCACCCATCACTATCAGGTTTTTCTTCCCCGGCACTTCTCTAATTATTTCTTCTACTTGCTCGTACACCTCTTCCACCTCTTCCTCCCTATGGTTGCTCGTAGGCATGTATACCTGGACCAGTACGAAATTCGTCGGGCGTGCTTTTATTTCTACCACTAGTATCCTGTCGTTCACCTGTTCAATGTTTACCACCCTCAGTCCCAATTTTGTGTTTAGTACCATGCCTACCCCCCGTTGACTCTCATCTCCCCCACTATAGATCACCCTGTAGTTATCACTCCAATAGTCCCCGCTATCCTTCCATCTCACCTCGCACAATCCCAAAGCATCTATTTTTCCTTTTTCCATTTCCTGCTTAATATTTTCAAGCTTCCCGGCCCTCATCATGGTCCTTACGTTCCAAGTTCCTATTTTTACCACTGTTTTCCTCCTCCTCTTCCTCTTTTTCTTCTTCCTCTCCCTCCTTTCCCTTGTATCTTCTGATGATGATTCTGATTCTGTGCAAGGATTTCGTGTGATGACGACCGCGGAGGCCTTGCCTCCCCCGCTGCCGGGCACGACACCCGCCCTAGTGGGCGGCGCGGCGTCCCGTAGTTGCCAGGAATCAGATCTCTTTGAATGACTTTCATGTTCTGGGAAGTGATAGTTGAGAGGTATCCCACGTGACTCAACGGTATTTTTAACGTGACACCATCACGGAACTACCTTTCGTCTGGCTCCTACCCTTCGACCTATCTGGCATGGGTGGCCCTACCAGGAGCAATGTACTTGCTCCTGCCAGTCCAGCTCTAGGGGTCATTGGAACGCACAAGCCCTTCCACCACGTCAAGGTCGTAGTTCAAGGAAGAGAGTTATTGCATAGAGTAGTGATTTTCTACTAGAGTTATTTTTATACGATGTGAAGACGGTACCTACTTGATTATGACGTAGTTACGTCGAAACGTGTCTTAATCGAATGATTCGCTTGGGAAATTACTAGACTATGTAAGTATCTATAGGTAATGGTTGTATATACTATGTTTTGCCTGAAACCGTCAATTTCTAATACTGGAATAATTTAGAAATGCAAACAAACAACCTCGATGAAGAACGTGATTTTCCTCATGGAAAAATAGGAGTTTCCTTGATTTTTGAAAATACAAATGCAGTGGATACCTTGATATATTTCGTACCCCTCGGCTTTTTTGCACTCTAGTATCCCTCGTCAACCTTCCAGTTGCCCTCCCCCTCATCTCCTTTGAGCAACCCTCCACCTTATGCTCTCTCCACCCCCGCTGACCCCTTCCTCAACCCTAACCGTCGGTATACTATTACTCTTTCGCATATTCTCACCCCCCTGCTTGCCCACACCTGGCTAGCTCGTGCCCGACGAGTTTTCTCGCAAACCGTATCGCATTTTCCCGTATCATCTTGCTTTAAGCTTCTGCTATTTTTTATCCTCATTTCGTCTGGGATTTGAGAATGCAGCGACTTCGCGCCGCTGGGTGCACGAATGCCTCTATTTCAAGAGTCTTTCTTCTCTTTTCTCCCAGTAGTACCTTTCTTGCCCTTCCCGCACGATGATGCATATTTTTTTTTTACCGTTCCATACATCCACTTGACTGGAAGCCTCCCGTCTCTTGTTCAACCATCCTGCGGATCTTATTTCGTCTTTTATTATTTAAACCCAATGGGACTCAGAAGCTGCCAGGTCGGAAATATTCCTCGTCGGGACTGGTGCCAATGTCAACCCACCATTTGAATCCTGACCACCTCACTGCGAGGAGGGCGTTCAGCTGGTTCTGCCAGCCTCGCTGCGTGGTCGCTCACCGCGAACTGGCGGAATGTGTGCGAAGAATCCGGACGTTTTCTAATTACTTTCACTTCCCAAGCCCTCAATGACTCATACTTGCCGGGATTTGTTTGCAGAATTATATGAAATGCTGAAGTGTGTTCCAGGTTCTTGCTTAGTCTTAGGAATCCACCCGTTTCGTGTCTATAAGCGTTTAAGTTGGCAATAAGTCAGAGACTCTCCAGAATAAGATTTTTTGCTCTTAATCCCGTCATCCCATGCCAACATCCATAGTGGAGTTATTTGATTATTTAAACCCATCCTAACTCAAGGCCTCTAATGGTCCAGATTACACAGAATTGTTAGTTGACCGTAAATTAGTTGTATGGTGTAACTTACATTCGGGCGTACTTGCCATTTGTCTCGAATGAGAAATTATGTACTAGTAGATGAATTTGTACCTCATTCGTTTTTTATTTCAAAATTTCAAAAAACTCATTGTTGCCGGCATCGTGTTGCCATTTCGTTCACAAATGTTCTACATTTTTTTTGCTTAGTGCCTCGTTCGTTATATCAAAGTTATATACGCTTATTTACGCAGGTGAGTCAATTTTAGGATCAAGTTAAGGACTTAATCGCATGAATTGTGTTGCAAAAATTAATTTCGGAGATATTTAAGATTATTTCGAAAAGCCAGTGAAGTAGTAGATTTTTTCCCGGCGTACAAGCCATGAAGTTGAAACTCACCCATCGTAAATTAATGGTAATGGTGAATTGCCCGTGTGAGAGCGTGGTACTGCTGGCCAGTTTTGGGGAATATCATATTACTGCTTTGATGTTACTGTTATGTAATTGTGTAACTTCTGGCATATTTAGATCGCAAATCCTCATGTTATGCTTAAGTTGAAGTCGCGTCTGTGGAAGAACATTCTTATCTCGCTTCTGGAGTCATGCCTCGTTGGGCGTGAAATTTAGCGAAATAAGCCGTGATGTGAAATTTTCCTTCCCTTGCCTTAGTCACGATGTCCGAGACACTTTTTGTTCACGCGTTATTTCGCAACAATACCACGGATTAAAAAGCTTCTTTCGGAACATGAGTGTTACTCCTTGTAATTTCATCCGGGTTCTTCAGGCTTTTTGTAAGCCGGCTAACCGATTTCTTTCGAATCGTTTTACGCAATCGCCCTTTAATTTGCTGCGGCTTTCATAAAAATATGGGCGCATAGTGGTGTTAACTCATTCGGGAGCGTTTACGATGTGCCGTTGGCTGTCCCTTCTTCCTGGATTCGTGCGTATTTCGTTTCGACGTGATTAAGGGGAGGATATTGATAGATGCGGATGGAGAGATCGCTTTTCGGCCGAACAAATGACTGTATTTAACCGCTCCCTTGTTTACCCGCGAAGGTATTTTTTATTTGGCGTCAAAACTCCTACTGCGACTTCCTATTCGCATCGCATCGCGGGTGCACTGCCGTGAACCCTCGTATTCCCCTTCTCAGCCTCACAAAAGGGTTTTCATGAGTGCCACCTCAACTCCCGCCTCATCGAGGCAATCTCGCAGATCTTGCCCCTCTTGTAACAGGGCAGTCACGAGTCGCCATTGTTATATGAGGCTACGCCTCCGCGCCTCCCAATTCCCCACCCGTTCGGTGTAGGCGTTGTTATATCTCCGGCGGATCCGAAGGCGTTGTGTGCATTTCGCACTCCGCCCTGTTTCCACTTCCGTTAACGCCTCTCTCTCTCGCATCGCGGGACTGCTAAATCGTTCGCGAGGGGGGGAAGTGGAAGAAAAAAACTTCCAATTTGCGCTTTCTTAACCCGCTTCCCTAATCTGTGTTGGCCGTAATTCAATCAATCTTGTTATTCACATCTCATGACTCAAGCGCTTCCTGGAATGGTCGTAACTTAAAAATTATCGTGTTGGATTATATTTTTCTCTCAATATCGGCGATCAAAGTTGTTTTTTTTTTCTCTGAGGTGAGTCCTAGATAGCCGATTTTGTGTGGGGTAAGTGGGCTTATGCTGCGAATCTCTGCAAAGTTTTATCGAAGTTTTCTTTGTCCTGGGCATTGTGCTAAAGGTCGACTGAAGCTTAGAGCAATGGCACTCTACGAACTTGAGCCACAAGGTTTTTGAAGAGGAAGTTATTGTTTACAATATGTTTTTCCTGATTTTCCTATGCTATCTTGGTGATTCACTATTTTTAGAGCCAGATTCCTTGATAAGCTTTAACGAGAGATAAAGACTCGAGAATGAAATTTGAATAGTTTTTATTTGACATGACTGGTTTCATTAATTGGTCGACATCATCAGGCATAATATACAGGACGTCAGGTCTACAACTGTCACTAGAACAGACCTCTGACGTGCTGTGTATTATAACTGGTAATGTCGAGTATTCCATGAAATTGGTCATACTAAATAAAAATACTGTGAAACTTAGTTTGTATTCATATTCCCTGCCATGATGTTTCAAAAAATTGAGCCTGAAACCATTAAATAAAGACCCAAGTTGTGTTTTTCATTGGGGAACCCAAGTATCGTTTGCAGCCTTATGAATTATGATTTATTCCTACGAAGCTGTTGGAAGTGGTTTTAAAGCAGTGGTTTTAATCCTGAACGATTCAAAATTTCCTATTCATTTATTGAATACCTGTTGATTCTCATCTGGTTTCGGAAGTAAAGATGCCTATATTGGGCGAATCGCAAAGGTTTTCCTCGCCAGTGAAACTATGTTCGAGTCGCGACAGTCTAAATAATTGGTGAGAACAAATACCTGCTCGTTATACACCACCCGAGTGGAGAGACCACCACCCGAGTGGAGAGGAGGCGTATTAATTAATGACGTAGACGATTCTATAGGGTTCTAATTAAGTATATGATGTCCTTGAAAGATAGTGCGAGACCTCATGTTTAATTAGTTTTGTCGTCATGTTCCACAGTTGCCTGTGTGTGCTACCGAAGGAATCCTATTGGTTTCGTAAATTGTATGCGGTAATCTTTTGGAGCTGGTTTTATGTGTTAATTCCCTTGGCATATTTTATGGTATCGCATGTGTCGGAATATTGACATAGGTGGCAATTACGCGTACGTCAGCCTGTCTTCATTGAAGATAATGACCGTGAAAAGCTCGCTGGATGCTGTTATTTTATGAGACCCCTAATTTGTTCGTTGTTCGCTCCTTATTCAGTCATTCTTCTTCTTTCATCTCCATCTTTGATTGTACAGGCTTCATTTTTTGCCGCCTTTATATTCCCTTTTTAGCATTGACTCCCTGGGCTCGGGAAAGCTTTTAGGGGCGTTCTTCTTTTTCTGGTTCACACTTTGCTCGGTGGTGTGTATCGACCCATCCCGGGCTATAATTTGGGTGCCTTTTCCCCTGAGCCGTGTCTATGCCAAATGTGGAATGTGTTTTTATGTGTATACTTGTCTGTTGTTCCCCTCGATCCGGCTAAAGGGGTTGCCGACGTGTGGAGTGTTGGCGCAGTAGCCATTATCTGTATTTTTAACGAGCGAAGTGTTCTTAGTATGTACTATATGTTTTAGGATTTATTTTAATTTAGGGTGCTTTTCCGTGATATATTTGTATGGTCACGAATAGTGAGGAAAATTTTTAAACCTGTTCGTGTTAGTGCATATCTCCCCCTCCATGTATCCCTATCTTATTTTGATTGTCTAATTATCATTATAGTGAGGGAGTCTAGTCGGTTTCAGAAGTGAAAAAGTCGACTGGACCATTGTTTATGATTCCTTGCTGTATCTCGCTTGATTTCTTCGTCTTTGGAGGGAATCCCATCCTAGTTCATCAAATAACACTGTGTAACTACCTTTGCCTCGTTACTTTTTTAAAATTTTGCTGGTTTTCTATAACTCGAGCTAATTTTTCAATTCTAATGCCTGTTTCTCACGGTTAAATTAGCATCAAACGAGTTTAAGGAACTATTTTAGTTAATATTTTACGTAGCTATTGTATGTGAATGGAATCAGCTTTGTTCGATGAAAGGTCTAACGAAACCAGGTTGCACGGGTAGATTGTTTAATCGTGAGGAAGCTTGATAACAAAAATTTATTATGACCATTTTTCTGAAATGCTTCACGGAAAATATTTTCAGTGAGCAAAATGCATTAATTAATTTTTTATATCGGCTCAGCTTCCCATTATGTCACCAAATGAAGGGCATCAGGTCGGCATGGTGGCTAGAGTACAAGTTTCCCATCCAGAATGCCCGCGTTCGAATCCCTTTACTGGCGGATATTTACCAGTGCAATTCCCATCCATACTGGAGTGTCTAGTAGAAGGTATATACATCTACATACCACCCTGCGAGCCGCTGCATGGGCGTGTAGAAGAGGGTGTTAGGACACCAGCCGTGTGAATGTGTAAAGGAGAAGGTTATAGGGAGGTGAAAAGGTGGTGTATTTTACTATTTTGGGAGTATTTCGAGTGGAACTCGTTTTTATTGTGTTCACTTATTGTGCGTGGAAAGACAAATTTTTGTACTTATCTGTTCGGAATTGTATATCTTATTTTACAGCTTCTGTTGGATATAGAGATGTAGTGCGGCGTCAAAATGATATTCTCTGTGCTACACTGAAATACACCTGTTCTGAATTTCTCAAGCAATCTAAGCCTAGCGTGTAGCCTCCGGTTATCTAGCGGCTCCCAACCTAATCCCTTTAAAATCTGTGAAACACTTCTTTCGCTCGTAGCAGTTTTTAACGAAGCGCACAACTTTCCTTTGTATTTTATTTATTTTTCGGATTAAATCTTTCTCTCCAGGGTCCCAAATACTCGCAGCATATTCGAGGTGTTGTCTAATCAGAGTGAAGTAGTACCTCTCTTTCACTTTTTGATACGAGGACCTTCCTACTATACGCTTCATAAATCCTAGTTTCTTTATGGTTGTGCCGTATGTGTTTAGTATGTGTGTTCCCCACGATAGGTCTGAAGGTACGTGTATTACCCCGTCCTTAGGGTGGGACTTTCAGCTGTGAGCCCCTTGAGGACTTTCGTTAAGATTTTGCCAATGCCAACTTCGGGTTCTATCCACCCTTCCTCCTTTACTCACATTTTCCTTCCCAAACCAAACAACCATTCTATCCTTGAATGCGCAGATGGCCGCAGTTGTCCGTCGCCTCCCCCAAATAAACCCAGCCATCCAGCCAACGAACTTTTTTTTTAACCTCTTCGTCGGCCATCTCGTCCGCACACCCCTTTTCGCAGCATGCTCTTCAACACATTCGCTACGCCTGGCGTGTGTGTTTATGCTCCCGAGAAGGTCTGGATATCTTCTTCTAAACCCTTGACCTCGCCCCCTTACCCCTTTCCGTCCTCAAGAAAGGAGGGGGGCTTGATGAAGGGTCCCTCGGTATTGCAGAAGAGAAGCGTGCTGCCTCGGAGACCGGAGACCGTTGGCGGCGGGGGAGGCGGGGGCGGTCGTCCGTTGCGGATGACGCCATGCTCTTATTTCGGTCTCTCTTCTTTCGCGCGCGCGCGGAAGTCACAACTATGCGTTTGCGGCGGTTTATAATTGGTGGGATGGTGACGCTGGCTTGTCGACGAGGGGGAATGGAGTGAGTGGCGTACGTTGACGACCGTTGATGGCAACCAGTCGTGTCATACTGTCTTTTTCTTGGTCGCTTCCTTCATAGGAGTTTGCCTCTTCACAATTTTGATAATATTTTAAATGTTTTTTCAACTCTTAGGTTGAACCGTGAAAAATATTCAGTGTAGAAAAAGATGTGGTGCTTTCTACATACATGCGAAATTACAAAACAATAAACACATTAGACTAAACTTGACCGGCGTATGCTGTTAGTGAAGTCTGCTCGGGTTCTCCTATGGGTCAAACTCTGCATTTCTGCTGAAGTTTCAATGTTTGAGTACTCATTCAGCCCTGATGACGATAGACGACTCGTTCATCGAAGCGTCGGAAGAAATGCAGAGCTTTACCCGCTGGAGAACCTGAACAGACTTCACCTGCTATTGGCCCACGTCCCGATATCTCCAGCAACATTCAGATTCGACTTCAGATGCGACTCATCGGTGGGTCGCGGCACATATTTTAGGAACCGCTGGACTTAAGTGTATCATGACGTTGGCCCTGGCTTTATTATTTTAAACAGAAACTGTTTTAGAATTCGCTTGCTGACAAAAATAGTATTTCTAAGGGTGATAAGTGAATGTAAAGGCTGGGTACAAAATTAAGATGCGTCATATGCAGCCATGGAGCGTGGGTTCAATATCTGCAGGTACGACATATCTTGAAGCGGTCGTGTGAGAGAATGTGTAGAATACGTTGAATTCTCTTAAATTTTCGCCTTCCGTCTAACTTTGAAACTTGAAGAAAAAGTCTAGTGTCAGGCGAGATAACAGTAGAGGAAAAGTTAACTTTGTCAAGAATGAGCGGTTTGACCAATTCACGTTTTTATTTTGCGTGATTTTTGCTGGATTACAAATTGGGTACTTTAATTGAAGTGCATTATGCTGTTGTCTCTTAATGATATAAATGAAGGCATGTTACTCTTAATCTCAAGCTTTTTCTTCTCAGGTATGATGAAGTGCTGTGTGCATGCATATGGAAGAAATGAGGAGGGTTTAGTTAAGTTTTCTGCGAATTTTGTGCTCAATATAAAAAAATTGAGAAAGATTTTCGTGAAATTACGTGCTTCGGCATTGGATCATGTTATGTATTGTCAAAAGGTTTCATTTCCGGAATGAACAATTCGTTCAAGAATTTTTATTTAAAAACTGCACTATAAACTACAGTCAGGTAAACCAGGTAAACAAAAGGAACTTTTCTAGACCATTTTTTATTTGTTCGCGCAGCACTCAAAAATTTTAATGAATATTTTTTCCTCTCCTTTGCCTGTTGTTTCCTATAATGTCGTCTGCGTTTTGCAGCCTCTCTACGTGAATGATTCCACTCAAACTTATTCGTAATAATTGCTGATATGGCCTGTTTGATTTAACTAACGTCTTTACCATTGCTTGAAGTTGTTTTATGTTGCACAACAATGTTTCATACCTTGCAATTAGGTTATGAATAAGTATGTCATCGGTTGGCTACGTAATTCAAATTTTCTTATTTTTGGTGGCCCATTCTCTCACTGATGTGTTGTTTGAAGTTTGAATATTATATGGCATATGTACTTTTTTGGATCGTTTTTTTCTTCTCCGCAGAGAAAGGAAGATTGATTGTTTCCAATAGTGTCATATATTGAGGACAAAAGTTGTATAACCACTCGATCACCCATTTTCACTCTCTTGAGAACCGGTGCCACCTCTTCAGTGCGGTTGTTGCCTTCTAAGCCACGTTTTGGTCCCCTGCCAATCCATCCCCGGCGTCTTTCGTTGCACTCGGGTCGAGAGGAAAGCGTTTTCCTTTGCCATTGCTCTCTTCGCGTGAGTCACTCTCATGCTCCTTTTTCGAGTCTGCTGAGTGCATTTTCCTCTTCCTCGAATCGGTGGCGGCGGCTGCTGGCACCGAGCCCCTCTCTTCTATCTTCGGCCCGGCGGTGCTGCCATCTCGCGCCTCGGCTCATTTGAAAACATCGAGACGAGTCAAGGTCGCAACCTCATCTCCGTCCAAGATTTACGGAAGTGTGGCTTTTTTTCGGAGACTTCGTCGAATTGTGGATCATTCAAACCTCTCCTGAACGCATTTTTGCCTAATGCTTATTTCAGTTCTGAAAATCCAGCCGAATTCAATGTATAATCTAAAAATTGTATCCTGTAAGTTTCGGATGAACAATTTCATGTGATTGTCTTCTTTCCTTGCGAGAGTACGTTTTCTTTGTTTGCCCCCATCAGTCATGTTACGCTGGAAATTATGCCATTATTTGGTTTTAAATGGAAAATCATACTTCTTAAATCCTTGGATAATTTGAGGGTAACTTCTTTTGGTCATGGTTACATTTTCAAAAAGGTAATGGACCCTTCCTCTCATCAGTGTTTTAGTTTTTGCTAGATCTCTTTCTCTGGTAGGTGGTTCAAACTATTTATTGCTCACTTCGATTGTTTAATGGGTCAAAAATCATGATGGTGTCTTACTTCTGTCCTATTCCACGATTAAATAAGCTTTATCTAGCCGGGAAAATCATTTATTTTTAACGAAACGATTACGAGCAAGCTGATTTCAGTTTGCATGCAATGGTGGATGGTGTTATTTGGTGTAACTCCTTCATGATGAGTAGGATAGAAAATACTTTGGTATTCCACACTATTCATTTTTGGACCGGTTTCCATACAGAATATCATCAACTGGTTAAATATTGTGTGGAATAGAAAAGTATTTTCTTTCCTACTCATGATTTCAGTTTGATTTTCAGTTCCGTATTTAGCTTTGTGTAAAACAGTCTCAATGCTTTTTATGGTCTAAGTTACGTGGTGGGAGAAATTTGCGTTTTGTGGATCCTTGCCCGAAATGTTTCGCTTCTGCTACGCTTTTTGCATTGGTTGTTGTAACCATAGACAAGAGTGTGCCAATAAAGCTTCCAATAAAATGTTAGCATCCTCATTGCCATTTTATTCTGTGGACATAACATTGTCGTGATGAATACATTTCTCTGTTAGGGAAATTTAGTTCTTCTTCCTTTTCATGTGAGGTTCTGTCATTAGTTTAATCATAGCGGTCAATTTCATTTTTTTATTTATCTAACTGGTTAAGCTGCTTGGTCAATGCGTTGTTATTCTCTAATATTCCGAAGTCCACTTCTCCGACGTCCGCTTACTACAAGCTCAGTTGCTGTTTAGATAATTACGTGGTTCATTTTGCGTTTTGTCATTTGATCCAGTTTCTGCTAAATTTCCTCTGGTATCCTCCTGTCAATATTTTTTCTGATTCCCTTCAGCGTCTTTAGCAGCTCTAATTCCGATATTTGGTTTAATTAAATGCTAGGTTATTATTTTATCCTTCAACATTTGAGAAAAATGATAAACCCCAAGATAGTGGATAATTTTTTTCTCGTGGCAATTATGTACGTATATCATCGCCGTGAGTCGGCATGGATGAAAATAATGTTATACATTTCTAAGCGCGGCATAAGTGCTGCTCTAGGATTCAGTCTTATGGGCTGTGATATATGCTTGCTAGACGTTTGAAGTCTTAATTTTCTTGGCGATGCCATTCTTGATGGTACTGCTAAGGAATATAATAAGGTCTAGTTTCCTTGGATCCTTCAAGGATTGCCACTAGAATTAGGAAGCCCTTTTACAGTGGTGGTCTGTGCTCTGGCCTATCAATTTTTTTCTCGTTGCAATAGAAAACTTGCATTATTTTTCAAAACTATTTGTATTTGAAGCGAAAGACATGAATTTATCTGGAAAAATCCTACGTTATGAAGATATTTCTTCTGAAAAATTACGCATGTTTGGCGGCGTAGATACTGGAATCACTACGGCATCCTGAACGTCGGTGATGACGTCAGGGAACGGTATAGGCGCCAGAAATACGATGTATTTCATTGTGAAGTTGGACTTGTTTTTACGTAATTTGACGAAATTATTTTTTAAATTTTCGTTTGCGGAAGGCAATGAACTAGTATGGCTTGATTTTTCCTGTTGAAATATATTTCAAGCCGAGAAGTAGTATGGTACGTCAAGCCATCGGGAATCCTTTTTGGATCACGGAACATTTTCAAATTTTTAAGCGCTTTTGAAAGGCAAAAATCAATGTCTGCGGTTTTCTATTCGAGTTTTTAAAAGATTTTTTGTGTAGATACGCTTATTTAATGTGAGGAATATTTTATGCAAATTCCACATAATAAACATTTATCATCGCCGTAAATCGGCTAGGATATGAAAATCTTCATAAAACCGAGAAAAGTAGGGATGTGGATAATTTGGGCTGCAATAATTTCTTCTCTTGCGTTTAAGCTCTTGCATGGTCTGTCCGGCTTATCATCTCTTGAAAGTGTTGTCGTTCGTCATTTTATCGTCATCTTTTTTTAAGGGTCTCTTAAAAGGATCTGGAAACCACAACTTTGAGGGAATTTTAAAGCGGCGTACGTGTCGTGGAGCGGCCGCAATTCCGCAGTGCATGAACGTATCAATTTACCCCCGATGCGTCGGGAAAGCGCTTCGACTTGTGTTGTGGGTCGTTCGGCGACACCGCACGTGAGGGGGGGCTTTCCATTACCCGGGGGGGGGGGGGGGGCACATCTCGTGGGGAAGGAAGGTGAGAGGGAGGGTTTTTGAAAGTCTTTTCCCGTCGGGACCTTTAACGACTGTGGTTGGGCGTGGTTACCTGATCATGTGGGACTCGCTGAAGTAGCTTGTGTACTCTTTTTAAGTGACAGCGTGAGTAAACGCGCTTTGCTGTTGATTTCAAAGACTTGTTCTTTCCTTTAGGGGAATGTCTATTTTTTTGTTTATCCCTGTTTTTATTGTGCATGCAGCATTTTGACGAAATTTTTTCAATCGTCAAAGGATATCTGGGATAAAGTGTTGCATCGCGTTACCTATTCTTGAAACTGTATTAATCGCCCCTGAAAATATATTAAATGGTTTCAGGCATAACTTTGTGGGAAAACATAGCTAACCCAAGTATAAAGAAACAAAATATTTTTCCACCAGAATCGTCTGCGTCCTTGAGAAGTTTGAAGGGAATGAAGGTTCTGCATTAATCTTTGTTGAAACATTAATGCACTTGAGTCAATGGCATTGAATATATTTCCTATGAAATTTATTTTCAATATTTTATTGAAGCGAAGTCCTTAGTGGTAGACTTGCTTAAGTATTTTTGGAAGCAAGTGTTTTCTTAGATGCAGGCAGAAAATTGGTAAAACAAAGGTCTGTCAATGTAGCTTTGACATCAGTTATTAGAACTTTTTTGATTATGTTCAACCCAAAAGTAACAGTTTAATGAGCCTTTAAGTGTGTATGAATGTAAATATTATAATCCTGTAGTACGTTTCCCGAAATAAAGTGTTTTATTAAATACGTTGTGAACAAATGTTGTAATTTTACACGTGATATGGATATCAGTGCATAAGAACTGTAGTTGCAACTTTGTGCGTTTTTCTCAAGTATGTGATGGATCTTGAACGTTCATCTCCCTTTCAATCATTTTTTGATGGAGTATGCAAATGTAAAGTTTTTATTTTGAAAGTTGATATTAATATAGTTCTCCGAATAAGATGATTAAGTTTTTTTAGTAAATTATTATAAAAAAACGTTTGAACGTACTGATTGTTTCCCAAAACTAATGAAATGCCGTTCTAAATAGATAATCACTTTTTTGTGTAATAAATCAGATTTAATCCATGCCACATGATCTAATCTGCATCGCAATATCTAGGAAAAACCAATGAAGCGTGTCGATGTTTCCTCATGGATTCACACTGTGCCATTTCGAGGGCGGTAATGCCTTTTCGCGCTTTCATGGTAAGGTATTCGGGATGTCTGAGTTGAATATGTGGAAATATTAAATTGTGGCTCGAGAATAAACATGACTTCGATCAATGCCGTACTGTAAAATACCTTTTACTTACATACTCCCGGAAGTCATTGGTTGGGTTCTTTGGTAAACATTGTGTTCCAACTCATAAAATTTTTTAAATCTTACATGGTTTCGAAATTCAGGAATGAGGTCTTACCCTTCTTTATACAAGTAGTTTGTATTGATATATAACTACCGTTTTTAATGGAATCTATGCCGGAGTTGTTTTGAATGTAGTATGTAAAAAGCACCGCAATAGGGCCACGAAGTCATGCTTTTTTAGTAATAATTATCGTGTTCAGGTGTTATGTGCTTTCTCAAATGTTATTTGTTCTCCGTTTGCCCTTTGACCTTCTAAGGCGTAATGAATGTACAGTAATTTTTGGCGACCACCAACTGGTCCTGATTCTATAAATGCTTTCATTGGCCTGCAGTTTGCGTCATTATCTTATTTTTTATTGAAGACTTTCGGTCATTCTCGCTTTAGGGCCGAGTTATATCCAAAGTAATATTTATTTTTGTATGATTTTTGTATTCGATTTAATTTTGGCGATATGTGTGTATGTAGGTAATGGTAGGTTTATATCTTTTTTTTGTCTTTGTTAATCTAGCCAGCTGATAATGTCTTAGAAGGCTTGTCTATGGTATCAGAGATTTTTGATCTTAGCTCCCATGAAGATTGGAATGTAGTGAGTAGGAATTCGTTTCATCTAAGTTAATCATCTTAAAAGAATACGGAAACAAAGTTATCCCATATCCTGGTCGTCTTATTCAATCACCGCAATGCCCGCACGTTTCCTTCAATGCTCGCATGATATGCTAGAGCGCTTTGTGCCTTTTCTCGGGTGCTCTAAAATGAATGGTGTCTCGAGGAAACACCTCTTTAAACTCCGGGAGAACGTTTCCATCGACAGGAAGTATCGCTGCAGAATTTGCACTTTCCTTTCGCAGTGGGCGAGTTCCCCCTCAGTCGGAACCTCTCCCTCTTTGCTTTCCACTCTCATCGGCCCGCTGTAAGTGCGGGATCACCCGCTGAAAATCTCGGTACGTGAATTTAATCTCGTCCGGGGTCGCAGGGCCGCCCACTCTCCTGGCAGATGTGGGGGGAGCATCCGCCGACGCCCCATTCCCTCCCCCCACCCCCTGCCAGCGAACCTTCGTTCCAGTTTTTCCGAACGCTCTTTCGACACCGTAAAAATCTCTTCCCCCCCCCCCCCCCCCCCTCGATGGTTAGCCTGTGGAGTCGGTGTAATTCCCGAGAGAACGATTTTCTCGAGCGCCTTCTGTATCCACGGGCGGCAGTCTTCTGTTATTCTCATCCCATTCCAATTTCTCACTTCTTCTCCTTCACTTGCTCGAATTCGCTTATGCCCTTCTGGTTCGTGGACTCTGTGGTTGGGATCACGATTCCTTCTTTCACGTTGTCGTCATCCTAAACGCAAACCGATCTACAAGGGAAATTATCACAGTCACTGTCCTATGAATGCACTCCATCATTAAAACTAAAGTTTTGAAGCACCTGACAAAATTTGAAGAATGACGATTAATGTTTTCGCTCTTGTTTGCGCAATAGAATAATGACGATGTCGCGAGTGCACGCGTTATGGAGAACCGTGATTGAGCTCTTGTTTACAATGTTGTCTAGATGTTCCCGCTTTTAGATTTTTTAAGTTCAGTTCCCAACTTTCCTATTTCCCTCGTTTTCGACCGCGGAACGTACCAATAAAGACAAAATTGTTGCAGTTGTCACTGTGGGAGGCGACTATGGTATGCGAACAGATGTCTTGTGCACCATCAACGACAGGTTTTGTGTGCATAAAATATTTGGGGATTAAGTGGAAGAGTTGGGAGAAACACAGTTCCGGCATTAGATTTCGTTAAAGAATGGTGCCATGGATTCCACAGTTTTAAGCCTAAGTCTTCGGGGGAGGCACTGAACATTGCAATCCACATATTCACAAAATATACTTTCTTTGTGACGTTCATAAATTTCTCTTGTAATTTATGAAGTGCGAATAGATGATAACTACATCCCCTCCAACCCACAAACCCCATAATCTCAATAGTAGTATATAGTCACTCTTTCGATTAATATTTTACTGAACATTTTTCCCTGAATACTCTATAAAATACTGTAATTTTTACATTTGGTCTTAAAACCCTTCTATTTATGCAATGGATCTATTAACGAATTCTTACAATCTGATGGAACAAAAGGTTTGTAACGTACTTTATAGAATTCACTTTTGCGACTTAGGAACATTACACCCACACTTCAGCAGGTACTGTACATATGAAGCATTAAAGAAACGCCTCAATTTTGGCTGATTAGTAAAAGATTATTTTAAATCGACTCGTGCATATCTTACTTGATTGAATGGGGACGTTCAAGTCTGGTTTATTACGCACTAGACTGCAAACCCAAGGTCACGGGTTTGACTTTGTTTTGGGGATAAATGTCGCGTTGGTATTTGGAATAAGGTTGTAGGTTATGCTGTTCGATGCACACTCAGCAGTTGGAGCACCTAATTCTAAATACTACTGCTATACTTACGTGTGGCCAATCGTGCCCCAAATACGAGGCCGGATCCTGCCAATCAGTTGTGCTTTTTAGAACAAAATTAACTGAAAAGTAACGCATTCACTCAGCGAAGTTCGTCTAATTCTTTCATTATAAAAAGGGTTACGAAAACGGGACAGAAGTGTCGTGCTAAGAAACTTGAAGACGCGGAAACAGGATGTCGAAATTCGTTTAAGAACGCCCCGGAATATCCAAACCAGCTTCTTCCAGACTCTTTTGTTGGTCGTTCTTCCTTCCCCTCGCTCCATTCTCATTTCCTCCATCCATTTTCCAATCACTTCACATCCGTCCTCGTAACGTCTCCGTCCCCATCCTGCTAAGATACCTCCACAGCCATTCTCTTCTGCTCTCCTCGGCCCACGCGGGACCCCTTTATTTCCACGACTTCTTTCTTTTCTTCGCTTTGAAAGCCCTTTTCGACCCGCCTCGCCCTCCCTCTCTCCCCCCCCCCCCTGCCCCTTCGTCCCTTTTTCTAAGGAATATTCGCTTCGTTGTGTGATGGCACGAGGGCGGGGAAGGGATGATAAGCACGGCCTCTTCCCCCTCTCACTACGCTCTATTATCCCGTGAGTTCGCTCCGTGCGTAGCCCAGGTTTGACCCCACTCCCCGATGCTCCCGAGGCCGATTGCCTGTCATTCCACGACTGCCGACCCTCCTCCTCATTCTCTAGCCGTCATCTTCCTCGAAATACCGTCAATTCACATTGAACATGGAAACATAACTTTGAGTATACTACCAGGAACGTCTTCCTTATTTCAAACACAGCATGATACATCTCTTTTGTAACGGATTGTTGGTTCAGGTAAAAAAATCATCAATTCGTCGCCGAAATTTCGCAGACTTTTACTGTAAGTCCTTATTGTTTCTTTATTTCTTAAGAATTCCTTTAATTATATCATGCCTTGTTTTATTTTTATGCTTTATCTCTCTATTACCCTGAGAATGATAGTAAAATTTAGCGAAGCGTCGGCGGAAAATTAACGTTTTTTATTGCTTGGAACAGCACTCCATAACAAATTTGATGTAAGTTAAGTTCAGCCTGCGATAGCCTGTGTAGTCACTGTGTAACTGAGAATTCTTCTCTGTTTCTTTTAGTTGACCAATGTGATTTTTTAATTCTGTTTTAGAGTATCGGGTTGGTATTTAAGCTGGGTTACTTAGTTCCCATATTGAGGGCCCAGGTTCAAATACAGGCTGTGACGGAAACATTTCAATGGTATCTTGATATCCTTGGGTGCCACGAGGAGAGAACTTCCAATCAAGTGCTCCATCCGTCAGAGGGGATGTTGAAATGCGGTCCCTTTAGTGACATACGTTATTATAGTAGACTGATATACTAGGGTAATACATAGTAGGCTGATGCCGACATGGGGTATCTCTCCAGCCTTCTTCCATTCCCAAATAATCCATTTCTCACCAACCTACCTACCTACCCGTAGTTGCGGAAATGACCTCAGTTTTCTGTCTCCTCCCCAGATAACTCTCTCTTCATGATGGAAAAGGAAGAAACTTTGCGAATTTCAATTGTAAGTTTTTTATTCACAACCTGGGTTTTAAAAGTTGGTCATCTTCAGGTGAAATAAAAATCGTAAAAGTGAAATTCGAAAAGTTTGTTCCTTTTCCATCATAGAAAACTTCGGACGTCGTTCGTTTTGTTAACTATATCTTCAATAATGTGAGGCAAAATTCATTGCAGTGTAAATATTCCGAAATGAAAGTAGATTCGTAGCGTGGATTAGATACCATTATTTGTTACTAGCGGAAGGTGCCCGTTGAAATTCAACGGGTGTGAAAAACATTGAACTTATTTTATAAGAAAATCACAAAGCTTAAAGAATACTGTTGGCGTGGTCATTTGAGGAGTTTGTATCCTATCTTGTACGTTGTGTTCGATGCAGTAGACATGCTGACCGTTTTTCAGGTGCACGGAGAGATGGTCCTTTTTTATGCACGGGAAACCCACAAATGAGGAATGTAAGTTAACTGCACTGTAACACCTTTAAACATATATAAATAACTCGCAACGTTAATGATGTGGCAATTGGTCTAAAAACAATTCGCAATCGTAATGAGAGGCAGAGGGTTCCACTACGTGTAATACATCCGAGTATTAAACGATAATAAACAACGCTGTTTGGAGTAGCAACAGAGGCATTATTACCATTACTATTCGCTGCACCTAAGTATTCTTGCACATTTAATTAAGTGTGTTGTGTATTTAATTACTTTATGTGTATCGTTTACTACGTACGTGTTCTCTCATATACATGCAGTGCCTCTATGATCAGAGCTACTATGAGAATATACATCGAAGACTATACTTGTAAATATGCATTGAATTTATCGATTACCCCCCGAAGCAAACTATCATGGGGCCCATGGGACTCGGGGCCCTTCTTATACAGATTTTATTTCTACGTGCTATCATGGGCCTGCAGGAAAACGTGATAATTAAATGCTAGAGGCGTGAATATCCTTTGACAATCGAATCTCTGGTTATCAAGGAAATATGCTATTGTTGATTTCAGAGAAAAATGTGAGATTTTTCAGCTAAAAACATGATATTCCGACAAATATGAAGCGCAAAATAAAATCGAATGAAAGAATAAGAAACTTCATTTATTCATCCATCCGATTGAAAACATTTCAACCCTCTATCTTGAGCGGAAGTAATTTTAAATAGCTAAAAATTATACCACTACACAAAACCCAATACGTAGCGTACCAAAGGGGCTTTTTGGGACCTTTTGGGGCCCTTAGATCTTTTTTAAATAGCCTACAATTTTCCTTATGTCTTGAACTAATAGTCTGCAAAATTTCAGCACGATTAGATTAAAACTGTAGATTTGTATAAAAAATAAATAGACAGACAAACGACATACAAAAATTCTTCTTTATATATATAGATTGAAAATTTTAGGAGACCAAATCCCGGTAGGAGAGAAAATATTATTCCCATCTGTTGATTTAAGTTGTTTATTTAAGATTAAAAATTAAAGATGGGCTGTGCGGCTTAATCTTATGTTTTATTGTTGAAGATAAATTCAGCGTGAGTTGCATTAGAATTAAGCAGTACTGTGGACTAAATGTTCTTAAGTTTGGTCTTGTGTTTCGTGTAAATTGGCTTTAAGTTACGTTATGCTTTTACGTTGTTTTGTTGTGTTCAATGTGAACCGATCTTAAGTCCCATTACGTTCTTTTAAGCTATGTTCTTGTGTAAAGCCATCCTTTGAGCACGCCCGCTCTCTCTTCTTCTCTGCCCCTATCTTCCCCGAATCGCCGCTGCTTCCTTCTAATTTTTTCCAGGTCATCTTTCTTTCGGTTTACGTTTGGCAGGTCTCTTCCGTCCACCCTCTCTTCCCCCCTCCCTCCCCTACTCCTCATCTCCTTTGTTCCAGTTTTTTTCCAATTCCCCCGGGTCCCCCCCATCTCTCCTTTTTAGTTAGACGCCTCATCTCTCCTCGGTCGCCGTGATCGTGGTTTGCCTCAGTCCGCCTCTCTCAGCCCATCCCTTCCTTTCCTCTCGGTCCACGATTTTTCGTGGCTGCTGTTTCACACGACTGTATTCTGCGGCTTCTTCAGTCGGCGGGTTTACGTCATCGGGCGGGATGGTTAGCTCAGTGCCCAGCCAAGGACATGTTCTCGTCGGTCGAAAACTTTTTCTGCGAGTAACTTTCTTCTATTGTGAAGACTTCGTTTCCTGTCGCCCAATTGAGCGAGCTTAAATTGCATCGCGAAAGAACCTCATCGGATTCCAGTTTATAATTCAATAAATTCTGTGTGGTGGTGTTGAAATCGTAGAATACTTTTCGCATGCTACCGTCATCCAAGTATTTGCTAGATTCATGATATTTTTCGAACACCATTATTTATCGTGACTCTAAGATTATATTTTGTGCAGCTGAAAGGCGGGATGGTATGTGGTAACATTGAAGTGTTTAATTTCTCTTGATCGGTGTCATCATCGTCATATTGGTGTCCTGTTCCACTACCGTGGGTCTAGATATTGACTAAGCGCCTCCATCTGTATCTGTCTTTCCACACTTCCACTTGATCGGTGTATTTGCAAGTTATCGCAGCAGTGCTGCACGAAATTTGTTCGAGGCCGTATTTCGAGATTACTGGGCCGAAATAAAAAATCTTCGAGTTGAGACATCAAACGTATAATAATTCGTTGGTAATAACAGAAAAGGAGTTAAAAACGCCGAGTGCTCCGCAATCGCCAGGAATGACCGGAAAACAGCGAAAAATGCCGAAATTTCATAAGTTTGAGTGGGAAGCGGCACGTCTTCCTGAAGTCTTTTATCTGATTACAATAATCTTTAACAGGTTTTATTTCTTACCAAATGCATCAATTTTAGGGGGTGTCCCAAAAGAACTTTGCATCTATAAAACAGGACTACCCTAGAGTAGCACTGTGGACGAATAGCCATTTCGTTGACGTTACCATCGCGCTTTAGTCAATTAATATCACGTTGGAGATAACAGTGAGTTATATGAAGCAAACTTTGATGACGTTTGAGTTGCCTTTCGTGCAGTGTATTATAATAATAACCTTTTGGTGATAGAAATTGCTATGATAATGTTAAATTTTGGTTACATATTTTACTTCGAAATTGTCCTGTGTAAAAAGTTAACTTCCTTTGAATTCATAGTAATTTTAATCGCGCATTTATTGAAATATTTTATTATATATCACATTGTTGTGTCATTTTGGCTTGGAAAAGGAGAAATTTTTTTGTCCCAAATCGTATTATTTTTTAAAAGCATTCTTAGAATGTAGTTCGCAGTTATTTAATTGATGGCCCAATATTTCCTTCCGTTCAAATGGTGAAATATTATGTGATGTTGAATAGCTGTTCATCCATGAAATGATGCTAATGCTCTCCAAGGTAAAAGCAGTTCAGCTTAAATCAATTATTAATTTCCGGCCCGGTTCGTCTGGTGAATGCTTTGCCCGCCTGTTAACGCCAAGGCCGCGTATTCAAGTTCCCTGTCATGGCTGTTGAGTTAACTCGAAGGTTCAGTTTTTCCGAGTTGATTGGTGAATGTTTTCACATATGGTGGCTTATAGCGATGAAACCGTAATCACGCAAAAATAAAACAAAATAAGCTTTCATGAGTCAAAGTGGTATTTGAATCGCCCCAACGTTTAGGTTTTCCGCATTTTAGATGCTCGCTTTGTTCGAGAGTGATGATATTCATCGTTAATTGTTCAGAATATGGCTGGGATTTGGCCTAAGAAATCGATCGACTGAGTCATCTCATGATTTCGTTGTAATAACCTTCATGTTACGTGAATAAAACTTATTATTACCTTATACGATTGTGTATGATGGAGTAATTAAAAAAAAGTTTGTTGCCGCAGGCATCTTAAAGAATACGCTTTCATACTGTCTCCATCACGCCAACATCTCCAAAATGTGTATTATTCCCCGCATCACGAAGCTACAACCAGAAGAAGAGTATGTCACCTTTTACACTCGTTTATAACAATTTTTTATATTCTCTATCAATGCGTTTCTTACCCTAGCAATAAAATTGAGAATGGCGGTGTTAATAGAGGAAGGTTGTTTTTTATCATCCTAGTATAGTCATATGTTTTGAGTGGGTGGGGAACAATCTTTCGAAATTGTTGTTGGCTTCGGGTGGATTATAGTGCTTATTTTTTATTGTATCTGACAGTTTTTGAGATGCTTAACTTAAAAATACGCTGACCATTACTGTGATACTAAAGAAATCCATGCGGCTTTAGATTATTTGGGTGCTGTTTGAATTTTGTCTCTTCCTTTAAATTAAAATAAATGAGCAATCTCTGATGCACATATTGCGTCCTAAATGTTTCATGTTTTTTCTGTTTTTCAAATATTTCAAATATAATTTCATCACTCGCCGAAATAATTTTTATGAAATTTCAAAAGGAACCTTCGGTAATGAAGGTATTTCCAGTTTTAGGTATACCACCATACGATTCACTTTAACAACTCTGCAATCTGTATTCAATCAATTAGTTAGGAGTACAGTCACCAAAATAGATTTTATTGCGTTATTATTATTGCCACATTTACTTCATAATCTTCTTACGAATGCTTCAATTATAAAATAAAAATCGAATGTGGTCTCTCTCATGGGCAGAGAAAAATCTCGTTTAGCCTACATTCAGCCTCGTCCAGGTGTGATATTCGTCGCGTTTGGTGGCTAAAGAAGTTATCATGCGTGCCCGGGCGAAAGCCGCCGTTTACAGTATATCTGACCCAATCGCCCTCCTAACCGAGGACAAGATTTTTTTCGCTCCCCGCGGTCGAAGTTGCGAATCCACTTCGTGCGAATCTCAACCCATGTTTCCGCTTGTGCCCACGGGGCTGCGTGCAGATTTTACAACCGAGATATGGACGACTTTTTCCCTCTCCGGAGATCGCGTCGTTATTTTACCCGTCTTTGTTTGACTTAGTGGCCTGAAAGTATTAAATATGGGTCGGAAAGGCGCTCTCTTTTTAATTTATCAGACCCGCTCCGATTTCGGGATGTGCATGCAAGCGTATGCTTTTTTGGTATCTGTTGCCTGCATCGCACGAGTGATCCTTAATCAATTCATCATCATCATCAGTCAAATATTTGAAGATTGGGTTTCTGCAGCTCTCCACCCCGTTCTTTCCTGCTAATGGCGTTAATGATGGTTTGTAGAAAAAAGTTGAAAAATTAACGATTGTTTAGTCGTATATAGCGGTTGTGTTCAAGTGCCCATTATGCAGTGTAGGCGTTCATTGAATAACTTAAGGTGATACCCGTGTTAGTATGCGGGAAATATTAGTCTAATATTTTGTCCACGTAACATTAGTGTGAAATCAAGGGTTCTGTATCGTAGTCGTGTTACATGTTGAATTTTCGTGTCCATCACGAAAGGAGAGCGAAGTATTACGTTTGCATCGGCCTTCAATGAACAGTCATAATCGATTGTCAGAATGACAAGGATAATATACGCTTACCATTTGTCACTAAGCATTTATTACGAATAGATGGCGCTCAGCTCAGCTATTTTTTTTCTTGAGTGCTCCTAAGTTGTTGTGTTAATTTTAACTTTGTGCTTAGGTTAATTTCAACGAATCTGTCGTGATTTTGTCATCATTCCATGTTTTGATGTCGCTCGTTATTTCCAACCCATAAGCCATCCGTGGTCTACCTCTTTTATTCTTTCTATGCATTTCCCCTTCCATTATTGTATCAGTTGGCCATATTCTCTTGAAATTGGATCAATATTTTTTGCTCTTACTACTTCGCCGAGTTTTTGTATACATATCGTCCAAGCTCCGGTGTCATATAAGAACATGATCCATGTATACATTTTATTGGAATTCATCCTTTCTACTAAGCGCGCTGAGATCAATCAGTGCCGGATTTAAAAGAAGTTCCGTAAGCTTTGTGCATCGGGCACGGTTGCCCGGACGACTATTTAATATTTGGCCTGTCACTCTACGCCTCGGTGATCTTCGCCTGTTAATTATCGTCGTTCCCCCGCATCCGTAATGGCTGGACCAAGGAGGGAAGTAAGCTGGCGTTTTTTTCCGGGCACTTGGAAGTCCCAACATTCAAACAATGGGAACGTGTATAAAAAAAGGGGGTCAACCAACTGGACGCTGGGCTGGTACCGTTCCTCCTCCCCCTCCTCCATCAGAAGCAGTCTCAACCTCGCCAATGGCACCGACAACAATGGGTATCCCTTCCGCGGTCGTCGTCTTCCCTAGACTCTCTTGGAGAGGGTTTTGTCTTCAAGATGGTACCCCAAATCCTTTTCCTCTTCCTCTGATTGTCGTGCCTTCATTGGATTTCGTCCGGTCATTCGTTGACAGTTTTCCCATTCGCCGTTACGTTGGTTTCGATGCGGTTGGTCAGTGACGCAGGGCTGTGCGGTGATCGAGTCTGGATTTGGTTGTGTAATGGACGGGTGGAGCGACTTAACTGGTCACATGATCGGTAAACAGCAACGGTTGTGGGGAACAGCAACAATACACAGTTTTGTGGGTGCTAGAATAAACTGAAAACGGAATCTTTTGAACTTCTAAGTTGTGATATCAAAGTTCATTTTATGAGAGACTGGTTGAGACTCTCGATTGACTGACGCGCTTGTATTTTAGATTTCTTTAACTCAAATTGCCTTTAATCGCGTCATCTCTATTTCAAATAGGTGTTCGAAGAGTAGTGTACCTAGGCGGGACAGAGAAATGCGGGAATTAGTCTGACTAGATTTGCTCCGCTCTATCGTCTAACCGTCAATTTGAATTGAATATCACAGAAGTTGGTGAACCTATTTTCCGATAAAATCGAAATTGAAGCACAGGTACCATTGACACTTTATCTTGTTCTGTGGGATGTCACCTGAGAATAAATTCCACTTAAAACATTTTATAGTAACGTAAAATTAATAACAGTGAGGCATTGCCGAAACGGGTCATTTTTTTACTGTTCAATGAAAAGTGAAGACCTATTATTTAAAAGTAAGATGAAGACATTGTTGTTACCAATTGGTAACATGTTTTAAACGGTGATATTGATTGAATGGTATTTAATTTAATATGTTTTAGTCGGCCTTGAAAGACTATTGCCATTAACAGTCAAACAGTAAATGACAGTAAAGGCTATTTTTAATACAAATTATATTATTAACTGTACACTTTAAGTGGATATTCGTTATCCTTTAGTAAACGTAGTTGTTGCCGGGTAGGTATTACTGTTGGATCTTTTGGTCTAATATATATTTCGTATTGCTTATCACATTCATGCCTCGGTTGTTAGTACTTACGAGGATTTTGTCTGGAACGGCGATTTTCCTTTTTTACTTGGCTTCTTGGAGGAGATATCAAAGCTGGAAATGTGAATATGTAATGGGGATATATAGCATATGCTAAAATATTTGTCCTTTATTCCTATCTCTTAGATGTTTAATATTTAGAGTCGCTGTTGGTTATAGAATTCTGCTGAGCTCTAACCAAAATCGTACTGTGATATCTCGTGGAAATTTCGCACCGCTGTGTAAGCTACGCGAAATCGCACGGCTTTGTAATCACGTGGTGTCGACGGCGTCCCATTTGCTTGCGACAACACATTGAAAGTTATTACGTAATATATGATATTTTGATACGTTTTAAGTTCTGTATTAAGCCCACTGAACGCGCGGGGTGACGGAGAAACATAGCAGCAAAGGAGTGAAATTAGATTTATTTGCCCGCTAAGCGGAGAAGTGGCAGAGCACGCAATGGGAGCAGGAAAAAAAAAAGATTCTCGAGTGAGATTCGCATCCATTTCGTGCACGCGAAGTTTTTTTTTCGTGTGACACTACTTTCGATTTTGACACGCGAGCGTTCAATGTTCGCAGCCTCAAGCTGGTTTAGTGTGAGGGAAAATCCGTCAAAAGTACACCTTTTTGAAGGCATATTGCACCATGTAGGTTCGCTTTCGTGCTTAAAGGTTGCATAAATTTCTCTCAGACGCCTGGCGTAATTGTTCTCCGGTACCCACGTTCTTCGTGTGTGACTACTTCGGCTCCCAAGCTTTGTTGCCAGCGCGTAATAGTGTAAGTTGAAGCATTACTTCTCCGGCCACGTACCTGGTCTAATTAAATTTCCCTATTTCTTTTCCGTAATTAGGATTGATTATTTCTGTTGGTAAAATTATGTTGTCCTTCCGGGGAATCGGTTTGGTTTGGTAACTGGAGTACTTGCTTCCAATCTCGAGGCCCCGGGTTCGAGTCCCTAGAGTGGAATCCCGATACGCACTTGCTTGCTAGGTGGAGAGAACTTCCAATGTAGTTATCTGTTTGTCGGTCGGGACGTTAAAACTTGGACCACATGGCGCGTTTCGTTATGAGTAAACTAATGCAAACGACGTGTTTTTCTCCATCTGACCTATAATTTTTGTCCTTTCTACTCACTCATTCTCAGTTGCGTAGATTAACTCAGCTTTGGTTCGCCTCTCAAAATAGCTCACATAGGCCCGGTTTAAAAAAGGTATGTTTAACGTCAGCTGCAATATGAGGGAACCATTTCTTCAACTCGATGCTGATTGAGAGTTAGGTTTTTGTATGTATGCATTACATCAGACTGACGGTAGGTTGACTTGAGATTTATCGATAAGAGAACGTATCAACTTCAGTTTTCATATCGAGAAAATATTAAACGAGAGATTTTAATACCGGGCCTGAGTAATGTTGTATTTTTTTATGTAATGCAATTTATCTTTATAAACTTAAACGCAGCCGTTCATTTTTCCCGATGTTCTTATTTCAACTCAGATTAGCAGAGGAAGGCAGAAAATTTATATAATACGGCTTTTGAAGAGGTGTTTATATAATTCTACATAATGAGGCGCTCATAAATTTTTTCATCACCGTTAAGGAAGCATAAACCGAAACCAGGTCACGTACCCGAGGAAACACTGCAGGTGTTTTTTCTTCCGCTCCCTCAGGGGCTGACTAATTGCTTGAGTGGCCTTTACGACGTCTAGGATTCCGTACCGCTGCTGCCCTAATTATAAGCCTCCATCTCTTCTAGCTACCCTCGTCAGCCCTTCCACTCGACCTTTTCTACCTCTGTCGTTCCTCTACATGAAAATCAAGCATTAGTGTATAGCTCTCGTAGTTCGTGGGGCGATAAATTAGAGCAGTGAGAGGTGAACTAAGCGGAAAAAGGGCTCTTTATGTTTGTAATTCTTCTAAAATGTTTTGGAGGCATTGGTGATGCAGTTTCTCAAAATTGTGAACTTACACCCACCCTACACCATGGTCTTAGGACTGAGGCAATGAGGGGTGAAGGGTTAATTAATGCTGTGGTTTGTGGGAAAGATATTTGGTAAGCGAGAAAGGGAAGGTAGTGAATAGGTTTTATGGATGGGAATGAAGAATGGTAGGACATGTTCTGAGATGAAGAAAGAAATATTATTCTGCTTGTAAAAATCCTCCAGATTTTTAAAAATTTCCAAATAAGCCTACCTTAGCCAATTGTGTGAAATTCACAGTGAAAACATATTAACCAGTTGATAACATAATAATATCGTCTGGTAAAAAATATTTTCCTTTTTTCCCTATTTTATCATATTTTGTAATCATATTTGCTGTAAGGGTTATACCATAGAGTAAGGTATGAGAGGGCTAACGCCCATGTTGAGAAGCGTCATACGTTTTGACGTACTTTTGGTACTGTCACATAGATGTCACTACGGTCGTCAGTTCCCTAGCCGCCAATTCGAATCCCTTTACGCTGCGTCCCATGCGTGTCTCGCTCCTCGTTCATCCCGCAACGAAACCGATAGAACTTGATTTGATAACGGGGGAAGAACTGCTGACGCGTCGGACTGGAGGATAGAAACCGAGAAGCTCAGAGAGCTCAGACAGTTTCGGCAAAGCTCCGAAAAAACGTCAACGTTTGCGGTTGAGTCGTATGTGTTTAGGCCGTTTTCACGGCGAATGATCTTGCGAATGATCATGCGCATGACGTTAATGCCTCGTGTAATACGGAAAATTCGGCGAATTCTTGGTCATGCGCATGATCATGCGATCAAAATTAGAACATGTTCTATTTCTGTTCGCATGATCCCGTGAATGATCGCATGATACGAGCGAACTACGTCCATCTTGGTTGTTTTGATATTGAATCACCTCACTTCACTAAAGCAAACTCATAATTACATATAATGAAGGAAAGGAAAGCCATATCAATGTATTTGGAAATTAATATCTCTGTGGATAGGATGCAATGCACACGCTGTGGCAGACGTGGAATGGTCATTTGGTTAAAACTATCTTGGAGGTTTTGCAAAATGAAAACATTGAAATCTCATCGGATTAACCTAAATAGATCTGACCAGAACTTGAATTGTTTGTTCAGGGCTGTATTACAATGAGTACAACAAATCTGGGCCTATTTTGACTTCAGGATGGACGGCAGAAAAATGTTCGTAATGATATCAACGATATACATCTACTTTACAGCTTTCATCAAAGTTTTAGGCTAAAGACTATGGTAGATACTGCCAAATGCAGGAACGCCGAACAGATCTGTGCAATGAACTCTCTTTGGAATTGTTTATTGAAATAATCATCCTTGTATTCTCAGTATATCATTCATTCCTCACCACCGACTGAATATATTGGGTATATATTTGTAAAAATGCTTCGCCTTGTACACGGTGCCGATGGACTAGTGGGTAGCGTGTCCAATTCTTAACGACAAGAGTGAGCAACCTCAGCCGTTTCGAATCAGCTGAGAGGCGATAACTTTTTGATCTTTTTCCTACGTTCTTTTGCAAATATTTTTTAACATATCGTTACAAATTCATAGTCCAAAGAACTGCGTTTTTTCAAAACGTTTTAAAACTTAAAACATTACGTGCAGATCGTAATTAGACCTGCTGCAAGCACCGCATGTTATTTTGTATAGCAATAATTTCATTTTGATGTCACCGTGGTATTAATATCTGGTGACCATCTTCCTTGTTTTGATAGTGAGTTCACTTCAATTCGCAGAATTAAACCCTTATTATAAAATATTTATGGAAACTATAGCCATATTTCATTGCAAATGATTAAAAGAACACTGTAGGCAGTGCATATGTTTTGGCTGGTGTGAATTAAATAGGCCTAAAACTATCGTGGATGTTTTTTGTGGAAAAATTGTAGCTGCCGCAAGGCCGTTTTACACGGTACGTTTTTTTGTACAAACTGGTACAAACTCTTCCGTGAACTCTTGCATGAGGCAAAATGTATCGTGTAAAACGGCAAATTGTATGAACGCATGTGCTAATGTCTCAATCCCTGAATGGAAAATAGAACCTGTTCTAATTTCGTCGAGACAAACGTACAATCTCACGTACGTACGTTTGTACAAAATCTTTAATCGTGTAAAACGGCCTTCATAAACACTGCAGCAGCGGTCGCTAAAATTGTCTCATCGCGGTCCAACTTCTTTAGCATAACGTCACTCAGTAAACTTTTGCAGTTACTCAGTGTTTAAGTGAATAATTTAAACGAATATCTAAACCTAATAATAATGTAAACGAGTATCCAAGTAGGTATCTATAATATTCATGATCTAAACAAACTAAAGTAAACTTCGTCTGTCGAAACCAGTGGAAACAGCTATGTTGGTTGGAAATCTCCCGTAATCGATATCTACACTCGATAGATCTACCACTGCGCATTCAGTCTGCACATAAAATTCACTGAATTAATTCGTCGTGTAAAACGGGAACTTTTCAGGTCATCATTGAAATTAATTCGCGAATAAATGCTCGAATGATCATGCGCAAGATCATTCGCCGTGTAAAACGGCCTTAAGAGAATTTTCAGGCTTAAGCGTTCCGTTGAAGGCTTATCTACTGTAGCTCTAGAGCTTATGGCTTCAGATTAGTTGCTGACTCCTTTATCTTGGGTACTGTTTAGTGGTTTATCATTAGTATTTTAAGAAAATAATGACTGAAAATGCCATCGATGTTAAATCGTTCCCACTAGTGAAACGGAACTACAGAAGGTTTTCGGTATTTGAAGATATGAATTCGCTGACCAACCAATTTGCCAACGTTGCTGAAATTACTTTTGACTGTAGAGGCGCAAAAGAAATCACGGGAAGATAATATAAAATTCCCACAATTGGAAACAAGGTTTGATTCCAAACTTTTAGGAATTTATTCTTCGACGTTGTAAACAACTTTGACGAACAATCTTCTACAATTTTCAAGTAACAAATTTCAGATATTGTACATTTGCATGTTTGTCATTTCAAACAATAGAATTGTAGACAATTTTATAATAATTGATAATAGATAATTGTATAATTTATTCATTAGAATTTATTTAAAAGTTTCCCGCCCTACTCTGAAGTACTTGAAACATGTTTAACTTGGGTATGGAGGCAATTACATTTTTGTGATTACGGCATTAATCATTTTGAATGAATCAATATCTGCATATCCCCCTGCAATTCGACGTTAGGGCGTGTGGCAGGGGGTATAGGGAACCAATAGTTATAGCGAAAGGGGAAAAACGTTTAGGGATCTGGATGGGAAATGGAATGATTGGATGGTGTTTATATATAAGTAGTGTTTCTATTATGGTCGTGAATGGTTTGTGGGAAAAATAATTTTTTAATCTCTGTGTTCGACAATCTCTCTAATTTTGTCACTTTTACGTCTGAACGTTGTAAGAATCCATTTACAGTTTTTTTAATGATGCACTGAAACAGAAAATCTGATACAAATTCAATGTGAGAGTCACAGCCGTGTGGTACCGGGTCCCAATTTTGACTGCCTCTCAATGTTTTTGCTAATTTTCTCATCAATATTTGTTTTAAATTCTGTTTGGGGATATTTTGGGTAAATATGCTTTAAAAACACTCAATGCAGAGCTAGTAAGCGTCAAAAACTCTTGAGAGGGATAAATAAGCCCAGTGGATGAGTCTTTTAAATGGGGAAACGTCTTAAAAAGAATTAGCAGGCGAGTCTTGTTCCGTAAGTCCTTAGTACCTGTAAACCTATCTCAGCATTTTTGGCAGGAAAATTTTTCCACCAGGCTCTTTGCTAAGTAACCGGAGAAGTACACTTACGAACAACGTTGAAGGGTCACTATACTTTGATTCTCAAGGGACGAGGGACCTCAACGTGCTCTTCAGAAGAATCAGTGGTGGTTACTCTTTCAAAATCCTCAACATTTTCCGGAAAAGAGGTCAGACTGGAGCTTTCTTCCTCTCCGACGTGATACTCGAGAACTTTATCCTCATCTAAATCATAACTTGATGATTTTGGAGGCTTTAATAAATGCTGCGTGGCAACCTGTCGATAGCTGGTCCTGAATCCCTACACAGTCTGATTACGATACGAATCCCCCCTTTTGCCGTCTTACCAAAAAAAATTTTCTAAAGAGTTCTGATTAAATCTGGCAGTGAAAATACATTCTTCGCCCATATCATGAAATAATGCCACAATTGAAGAAATAGAAAGACGGAAACCATCAAAACAGGGGGGTCGACTTCCGTCCTTCTTCTTAATGACGCCCGTAATTCTCAGCCCTTCCCGAAGTAGCTCTATAACATGAGCATTGTTTTTATCCAAGCAGAAATCACTTGAGCGTTTTGAGTAAGCTCTAGTGTTCAAGATCTCGAATAAATTATTTATTTTCTCTATAAAATCAGCTGTTGGAAGTGCTGATGGACATTTTAACTCTCCAGTGGAGTGGCTTGAGCGAATAGTAGCTGAAATGGAATAGCTGAATATTTGAGTAGCCAGCTTCACAGACATGTTCTGGAAAGAGTTGGGCCAAATGTGTGCCCTAGTCAGTTTCCATAGAGCTCTAGTTGTCTAGCTGGATGTATCGCTCTGATAAACCTGGCGTATATTTTCAAAGGAAATGGTCTTTACGTCCAGAACAAAATCGCTATTCAGGAAGTTATTTCTCAAAGACTTTTTAAGATGGGGAACATCAAAAATGCAATAAATTTTATTTTCATTAATCTGAAAATAAAGATTTTCGACTGAAATTCCCATCTTTTTAATTGCTTTTCTATTGCTAATGGCTTGGTCGCAAATGAATCTGCTGGGATGCAAGCTTGCCATTAACAACTTTTCAATCAAGGTTGGAGCTAATGAGCCCACGCTCAGAAATAAAGTACCATTCAGGCAACTTCCAGTTGTGATGAATACCTCTGATGAGGGACACGGATTCATACTTTCCCACTTGTTTCTTCCTACCCAGATGCCCTAAATCTTCGGAACCCTCAATCATGTCCAGGGAATTTGAATATTCTAAATTTTCCATCATGGACATCTCGTAAAATAAAATTACGCATTCTTTGCAAAAATCCGTCATTACGGAGACTTTGAGCTTCAGCTGATGGAAAAAAGAGTTGTTAAATCCCGTCAAAGATCGTGATGTTCCGATCCACTTCCTCACTGTTGACACAGCGGGAAGGGTTCGCTTTCCCAGGAGAAATCGGTGTGTGGTTGGAGACTTGAAATGCAAGGATAACGCAAAATTTTGTTCCTCCCTACTAAATGAACTACGTTTTTTAAGTCAGAACCTAATTCAGAAAAAATGCTTCCCGAGACTGAAAGTTTTTTCTACAGAACTGGAGGTAGCGAACCCAATCTGCTTTAAGACTTGATAAGATCGCCTCAGCCGAAAACCTGATGACCGGAGTTTAGAAATAGTTTTATTGCACTTTTCCGTTCCGTTCTTTACTATTGTTTATTTCGGATTAAGTTGAGGTGGCCCAAGAATTTTTGTTGCACGATGACGCCAAGCAGGACCTCGACAGACACAATGAAACGCAGCACAGTGATGAGCTGGAGAAGCTGAAGTCGCACCTTGGTGGGTGTATTAGCTAGCGCTTGAGTTCCGTCTCCGACGATGACGATTTGAAGAGTGTAGGCAAAGTGACGAAATGATCATAGACAGGTAGCGGTATTCCACCCCTTACTATTCGTGCTATTCCATCGGATTTTCGTCTTAGAAGTACCAACAAGCGAGAAAAATACGGAAGGCGTCACTTCCAGTTCCATGGTCATTTGTTGTTCCTTCACCCAGCTGAACCATAGGTCAGAGTTTCCGAGAAGGAAAATCCAGCCCTTTCGGCTATACATGTTTATTTTTACCATTTTCTGATATGCTCTAAAAGACGTTTCCCCAAGCAGGCCTTATTATAGACTAAATATTTACCAATTAAGAAATACTTGGCGTTAAATTTTTTATAGCTGAATTCGCCTCTTACAATTTCAATATTTCAAACCGCTGCCCAACTCATACAGTTAAACGATAAATTATCATCAATCAACTTCTATCTAGTTGCTGTGTGCACAAGAAACGCAATCAAAGGGCTTGAATTCACGTTCAGTCACAGATTCTATATTTTTTCCGCCTTACTAGTCATGATTTTCCATTATTGACCCTTTCAAATTTGCGGTAAATGGTGCACTGGAATTATACAAACCATACATGTAAGCGAAAATTTTCTGCCTCATAACTGCAGATTCGATTCTGAATTAAAACGGGAAGTGAACCATTTAACAGCGGTGCTATAGAATTAGAAAAATCAAATATCAAACGACGGAATATAACAAGTGGAGATTCAGCATTCCCCAACACAAAGATGGATGGACAATGAAACATTCTGAAAGCTGCCATTCCCCGTGCGGGGCGACTGGCCATGGCCCGCTCGCGGAGTAGGAATCAGAGCTCTGGGGAACAAGCTTCGATAGCGATCCCGGCAGATCTCAGCCGCCTCGGGCGGAGAGTCGCATGAGCATTTTGCTGACATATCAGGTTACGCGGGGGACTTCATCTTGCAGGAAAGCGGGAGGATTTCAGGTTGAGAACAGCGTCACCATCTAGCGGAGAAAAAGCGAAATACATGACCGTCCAAAAAAGTTATTCGCAATTCCCTATAAGCGTTGGCACTCTGTATTACTCTGTGGTTATACCCAGGGTAGAATAAATAAATATATTATAGTTTGTAGTTTTTGATTAATCGAAGCCTCTGAATTGTGACTACGGGATGGGAGGATAACAGAAACCCTGTGTGAGAGCGGAAAACTGTGGCGATTAGATGCAAATTAATGATGCTAAAATAGTGGCCGACTCTGATGGATATTATTATTTTAGCTAGTTTCTTGATGTACTGACCGTTTAAGTTGGTCATTGATTGCATGATTTCTCTTCATGAACGGGTCGTTACCCTCGGTGTGTTCTACCAGATGCAAATTGAGTGGTTTTCTGGAATCGTGTGTTTTTTCCTAGAAAGGGAGCATCACTGGGTTATTGGCCCCAACCTTCATTGAGTTGGTATGCTTGACTAAGTCAGTCCGGCCTTGGTAAGCTTGTGACCTCGCCAAACCAGCTTTCTTCTTCTTTGCATAAAATTTAAATGAATAAAAAATCGTTTGACTTCAAGCCTTACGAACAATCATCGTTTGTGTTAGTGTCGTGGTAAAATAGTTTACGAAAGCGTGATCATAGTTGCTAGCCGAGCATGGTTACTAGTCGAATGTGGGGAATTCTCTTCGTTGCAAACATGATCAGCGTCGGCTAATTCACATTCAATATATGAACCGCATCAGCTAATTCACATTCAATATATGAACCGCATCAGGTTTTATTTTTATTTATTTCCACATCCCCGAAAACAGCATGAACGGCCTTTTACATCGGGTGTATAAACATTTAACAATGGACGAACACAAACACCCATGTCCTGAGTGGTGAAAAATCCACTCAGGCGGGACTCGAACCCGCGACCCTCAGTTTAGCAGGCGAGGACTTTAAGGACGAGGGATTTTGCCCGGGCCTATAAACGATAGGCATTGACACCTTAGGTTCTTGTTAAAATTTTTTTTTGTGTTGCTACCGTACTTACTGCCTACGGGTCGCATTAAGCTTAACAAGGGTTACAGCTCTCCGTCCTTACACCCACCCTTCCCTCCCACCCTCAACGGTTTTCCCTTACCCTTTTCCCTCACCCCTCTTATTTGTACATATATGTTGGAGATACTGCATAGCAGCGTAACATAGGTCGTGCAACAAAAATGTTTTATGTGGAAAAGCAGTTTTTTTCCTGTCTTCTCAAGATGGGAAGATTCCACGAAGTCAGGCCTGAGACTTGTCTTCTTTATCAAGGGTTACAGTTTTGGCCCCGGAGCGTTGGGCATAGCCTCCTAGGTGATAATATTCGTAATCGTAGGTGACCTAATTACATGGGCGTTTTCACTTCTTTTTATCCTCCAAATCCGATATATCTCCCCGCAGTGAAAACGTTTCTCGTTAAGATGACTTGTGTTTCCAATAGAAGCGTTTTTTATAGTCACAAAATATTCATTAATAATTTATTTGTAGCTTACGTGGCTCACCTCTTGTAGCATGTACCCGAACGGCAAATGAGATTGACAAAATCCCTGTCCTGGGTATTCAATCCGTGGCGTATACATAAACAGGAGCTGGCCCTCATTTACTTTTACCTAAACCAAGTCACAGCGTTTTTAATGTTTTTTTAAATGTACTCACCCCGAGAAAATTCCGTGGATAATAATTTAATTCATTATTGTTGCTGAGGTAATTAGAAGGGAACTATCATTTTTTAACCCTCTTAGAACTATATTGCCCTGCCCACGATGGAAAAGTTTTCTCACTCTTGTTTATGATGATAAACGTTTCCAGCTGGTTTCTTTTAAGTCTAAAGGCCGTTTTACGCGGTACATTTGTTTGTAAAAACTCTTCCGTGAACTCTTGCATGAGGCAAAATGTATCGTGTAAAGCGGCAAATTATATGAACACTTGTGCGAATGTGTCAATGCCTGAACGGAAAGTAGAACCTGTTCTAATTTCATTGAGACAAACGTACAATCTCACGTACACTGGCTTGCACAAAATCTTTGATCGTGTAAAACGGCCTTCAAAAAATTCATTAACAATTTTTTTCATGTTTTTCGTTTCCGGGAACCATGCAACCATGCATCCGGGAACCGTTTCTTTTGTAACATGTACCTACCCTACAATGGAGATAGGCGAAGCCCCAATACCCCTAAATATACCTCTGCGTAGGTTATTCGAGGCGCGTGGTGTAGACGAACAGGAGCTGCCCCTCCTTAGCTTTTATCTAAACTAAATCACTTTTTTATTTCCCCTCCCCAAGGAAAATTCCGGGCGTAATTGTTTTTGAGTCTTCCCATCCAGTCCTCGGCTCTCTTTCGAACCTTTCAACCATCTCCCTCCCCTTCCTTATATGGGATTCTCCCATCCTCCCCTCTTTGGCGTTATTGTGCTCTTCCACCCCGTGCACCCTAATTCCGCCCCTCCCCCCACTCGTCCTACCCACCGTTATCTAATTACCCATCCTACTCCAGACGACCCCGCATTCCAGCACAGCTTTCGCTTTCCTTTGTGAAACACTTAAATCCCTCCAAACCCTCCCTCACTCTTTCCTCTCTCCTCCCGGATCCTCCCCCCCCCGTTCTCGCGTCTCCTTGAGAAATAGGGTTTTGTTTTCTTTTCGGCACTTTGAAGATATCATATGCATTTTTGGAGAGGTGATTTTCTGTGGCCCCAGGTGGGTTTAAAGTTTCTGGGTACGTGCGTGTTTTGAGTAAAGGTTGAAAGCGTCACATGCGATGGAAATGTGTTGTTGGGTCATCTGGGTCTCGTGTAGATTTGCTGCTCTAAATCACAATGGTAGGTACAAATGGTTTAAGGTGCGTTTACTTAAAGAAGCCCAGTTTAATGCAACGTAATTATATAGTCTGGACATGATCAGTGATAGGTTAAAACTTGAATCATGCAATGAAATATAAATCAGCGCCAAATCATGGCGTCATTCATAGTACACGTGGTTTCTTGTAATCACTTACTTTCATGATTCACTTACTCGGCCTACAGGAAGGATCACGATTATTGCGCGAATTTTGATTTAATCCATCTGTCCAGTATCTACCGATTAATATAATAGTCCACGTTTTTAAGATAACTTTGATTGAATCCCAGTCTTTATTCGGCCAATTCAATCCTTTTTTGATTCGTTACTCAATTTAACCATGCCAGAGTTCTACACTGCGATTACAATGTGTTTTCCCTTGGGCTTGGAACGCCGATCTAGACTTGAAACGGAAAAGTCGCAATGGGTGTTAGTGAGTTGTCGCATGTATGGCCTTGGTGCTCGAATATTAATTACCTCATTGCAGGACTGTTGCCTCATTGAAATTTTTTAAAAATTGTTTCATATAGCCCCCTCATATTATTGTAAAACTAAAGGCGAGAGTCATTATTAAACTTTTAATAAGTTATTATAGGAACGCCGTATGTCTGCAATAGTTTTACCAACTCAGTTTTTTGCTCACAAGTTTTATTGTGGTGTCGTAATATGTCGGTAAAATAGTGTCCATCATAGGTTTTCTGAAAAGCAATATGGTGCAGTTTATTGACTGCATGATTTGATCGTAATCTTTGTCCCCGTCTGTTTATATTCCATTTCATGAATCATTTCGTAATGGTCTTCCTAGATCTATATTGGCCCCAGAATCCCCTGCGGTAGATTTTTAGAGGTAGTGGTGAGAAAGTTCTCCATGAGCCTTTACGATGTTATCATTATGTATTATTCATAAAAATATTTGAGGATATTTTTCTTATTTTTCAACTTCGTCTCGTGGAAGACCAGATTATATTCTGAAGGTTAATGACGCATATCCTTGGTCATTCGCCGTTGTTGCCTCTTCTCAAACGCCATTGCCTTATACACGTTCTTCCTCCTTTTCGAGAGTATTCAATCATGTTTCCATCTCTGTCAGTGTGTGGTGTAAGGTGAGACGCAATCTCTGACCTTGAGGATGTGGAGTGTCGAATCTGGGGACGTTGAGGCTGGAAAATCCCTCAGAAATCTGAAATAAAGAGAATGAATTCTTTTTCTAAGATTCCGTTCAGTTTGTATTAATTTCCTTGATTTCTTTTTTCAGCTCTTGATAGTAGGAAGTTTTGCCAACGCCTTAGTGAATACAGTCATGCTATGTTTTGAGTAGCTTCTAATGGGAAAATATGGAATATCATTCCCAATGATATAATTGAATGAATGTTGGAATAAAAAAAGTATCGCTTTCGCTAAACGTGGGTAATGTCGAAATAATAATAATATTTTGATATCAAATAACGCAGCTATTTACTGTCTTCTATGAGTACTAGTGGTACTTGAAGAATTCGGTTGAAAGTGCTCACTACTACTTCGGCTATATCATATTGCGTAATCAAAGACCTTTATTCTTTAACACAGACAACTTGATAATCAAGACTCGGACCCTTGATATTTGAATTGATAAGCGGGCTTGTTACCGACCTGGCTGCATAGTCTTTCATTAATCCGAGAATGTTAATTCTGGATTTGAATATAAGAAGTCTCTAAAATGTTTTTGAAGGTACATACTTGATCTCCCCATCTTCCTTTTTCAACCGAAGTTAACAGATTAGTAAACCATCTCACTGTGACCTAGCGACGTTGAGATTTTGTGAACAATATTTAAGAACGGCTTCATTTATTGGCAGTGAATAAGACACGCTTGAAGATGCTTCTTGTTTTTCGTCATCTTCAATCCTAGCAGACATTTTAGAGTTCTCCTAGCCTACATTACTCCTCCTAGCTCCTCTTTCAGTCCTATTACCTCATCCCACCCTCTACAGCCTCGCACTGCCCTTGTGCCGAGCCTCACAATTATCGCGTCCTTTCTCACGCGCAAGGTCACTTATCATTATTTCCTACGTCCACACTGATGATCGCATAGGTAAATGCTATTCCTTCCGCACACGAATCTCCTGTTCCAGCTCTAATGTGTGCATTGCACACTTCGTATTTGCGTCGGTAAAAAAATCCAAGCGATGCATCCAGCGCTTAGAACTTCGAAAGAAATGTCCCATTCTCATCATAGTCGAGTCTCGGAGTGCATGTCGGATTTGTTGAATGCTTCTCTTTGATTCATATTACGTATATACGGGGAATTAGTGATTGCCTTGTCATGGATTCAAACTCTGAGGTATTTTTTTGCTATTAAACAATGAAGTTAACTTGAAAACGCACGCTAGAGTGTAATCATTTTCCAATATTTGCGTTCTTGTGAGTGGTAGTGTGCTACTGTTACGTTGTGTTGAAATATTTTGCTGTACCTAGTTGATTTAATTCATGTTCTACTTTAAGTTAGAAATAAATACATACATGGACTGATTTATGTGTAGAGACCGTTATAGTTGAATTGTTTTTCATGTGTGGTTGAATGTGTGTCTGTCGTAAAGCGTTGGATCATTAATTATCCTTATGTAGAACTCATTTTATTAAGCACTGGTGTGTTTTAATCTTTGATACCATCTATTTCTACTCGTATAATATAACTAACATACTTATACTAGTGCCGTGCCACTTTCTATCCCTCTCTAACGTAATATTTTGTTTCTTCTTTCAGGTGAGTGATTTCCATCGTCTGTGACATTTGGCTCTCCGACTTTACATACTCAATGCAATCATCATATCATCTATAGAGGCCTCATCGTTTGAAAGGTTTGTGCTCGACTGCGGTTGACATTAGGAATAGACTTTCTCTTAGATTCGCCCTTGCGTGACGCTCTGCCTGGTGCTCAAGTCAGAACCGCCCTATGCTCGTTGGTGGGACGTGCTGTTAGCTTGCCCGAGCTTGTTCGCCGATAAATCGTCTTAGATACTTCTTATAAACCTGGAATTAAATAGTTTTCCCTAAGAATTTTGTGTTCTCCGTGGTATAATACATGTTACAACTTTTTTCTGAGTTCTGGTTCAGGTGACAATGGAAATGAAATGGGCTTTTAATAAGATATGGTGCTCTTCCATGGAATCAGCTGCACAAATTGCTCTCTGATCTCCCTTCGGGTCGAGAGTTTCATTCTGGCCGACGTTTCGACGCTCGACTCGAGCATCATCTTCGACGCCCAGAATGCAGCCCTCGACCCAACGGAATACCTGGAAGGAATTCGCGCTGGTGGAATTATATCTTTCGTCCCCAATTTGGCTTACTTCTCCATGCAAGCGTTTGCATAGTGAGGCCCATGGCCAATGCAGATAAATAAGCACTTCATGCATTCACTAATGATATACATAGCCGAAAACCGTTGAGGTTGTTCAGTCGTTGCGATGGTATTAATTTAACTTTCTGATGACATTACAGGAATGATATAATGATTAACGAACGATGCCATCTAGGGTTAAAATCAGTGGTGATATGGAAATGAAGTAGCTGTGGAGAAATTAATTTTTATAGCCTGACTGACTGGATGAGTATGAATGCGTACGCAACTACGCGACCAATTATCGTTTTCGGCGAATACTTTATTCCTTTTTCCAGCAATTACGTTATGGAACATGTAAAACCTTCCTAAAAAGTTATTTTCGTGTCTTAATGACTTGTCAGTTAATGAGCCTTGAATAAGGAAGTGCCTTTGAATCATTCAGTAACTCTCATCTAGCGACCTCTTCTCATTCACTTGCCGTCGGTCGGTCGATCTAGTCGGGCACTCATTTTCTTTCTGGTGCCGTTTGATGGCACTAACATCAGGTCTGTGTCACGTCACTCATAATGAATATTGGGGTAAATGCTTTCTTCTAAGACCATATCCGTATCTTCAGGTCATCGAATTTCCTTAATATGCTTCAGGTGCACTGTTTCCTTAATTCAAACTGTACTGAGTTAGCAAGTTATTACATTGAGCAAGAATGGAATTTTTTTCTCACGAGTTATTCTTTTGTAGTTCAAGCTATCCATTATTATTTCTAACCGTCACGTAACCCTGAATTTCGTCCGTTTATCGTGCAATTCTACTCGGAATGAAAAGTGACATAATGTCCTGTAATTTTCGTGGCTTACTCGTTCGCTCGGCTGACATTACGTTGACGTCGAATGGACCCGTCCATCATTTTACGGAATGAAAAGAACTCCGCTCTGGTCGGGGTGTCATTACGTCATCATTATTGATCGTTAATCTTTGTGAAGTCATTTCTTTCGTTCCTGGTGACGTCTCTCAAGACTGCCGGTTCTGTTCCCCTCCGCGCATTTCTCTTCGCTTGTCGGACCAGAAATGACGCCTCTGTGTGGAAGTGAACCATTTTCTTCGACTTCCAGCGTCTAATACATCGGGGAGAATCCATTATATGTTTTTCTAAACCTTGAGCGATTGGAGCAGGGATGGAATTTTTCCCGCGGCTTCTATCTTCTTTCGCGATGGCTTTGGTGTTCTCTTTTGATCTGCCATTACTTTGGCGCACCGATCGCCCTCCCTCGTCTCTGTTTCCTTGCCCTCCGATCGTCTTTTGTTGAGGTGGGAGAGAGGAGAATGCCCCGCGAAGAATATTATGCCCCATTGTCTCCAAATTGAGCGTGACGGATCGGCTTTTTCACCTCGAGCCCGAGAAAGCGGAAGTAACTGAACGCTAGTCTTCGGTTCGGTTTCCCATCTCATCCCTCCTCCTCGCTTCTCTTTTAGTCTCCTCGAGGAATTCTCACAAAATTTACAAAAATCGCGCCTTCGTGTTGTGGTGCTCGCGTATACCGGACTTGCGGGCCATATGCTGTCACTTAAAGGATAGGTATTTCGAATTCATTATTGACATAATTTAGTACTTTCATACCGAATTTGTAAACACGTCAACATTCAGTAACTTTTTAATAAGTTTAATTAAACTAACCTTCCATTTGGAAAATGTCATGGCTATTAAAGCACCAGAGGGTTTGGTATGATTCTTTGAAGAAAGAATTGATTTGACATTTTTGTAGCTTATTTGTAAATGCTGGAAAATTATTTTTGGATGAGTCTCCTTAATTCTTGCTTCTGTGCGTTTAGTGTGGACAGATCCTAATCGCTTAGCTGAGATTTCATGTTCAAATGTATTCTTTTAATAATAAATAAAACTAAAAGTACGAAGAATTATGCTTTCGAATCGCCAACGAATATTTTCCATAGTTATAATTCCATAGTTATAGCCTGCGGGTCCCCTTAGGAATGGTGTGCAGAAGTTGAACCATATGCATGGTTTGTTTCCCAGGTTCTTGGGTGTCTTCCGCGTGGCTTCATCTTTCTGAACGACAGTTATGAAATTCTGTAATGTAATGAGAAGTTCGCTTCTATAACAGGAGTTAATCGTGGAGTGTATTTATTAATTTTTTGTTCCCTTGCTGTACCAATTACCTAATTATGGTTATTCTTAGCCTTTATTTTCGCTTATTAGGTCGTCATATCCTTCTAAACTGATGTTTTGGACTCGTGTAGCGTTTTAATCAGCGATAGTTGATATACTAATGCCGAAGTTACTTGTAATGCCTAAAAGCTGGTGCACCAAAACGTGAAGTGGAAGTTTCCGTGAGCGAAAGAGAGTACTATCGGCCTACGAGTAACATATACTATCATTAAGCGGTCACTCGATTACATTGGGGAGGAGCGGATGAATTTTAAAAGGGGATGCCGCCTCCTCTGATTTCTAAAACAGTGGAATTGGAGCAAGTGACGCTTCCCTACCCAATGAAACGTGGATAGCACATTTATATGTGGACTACACTCTTCACTGCCATAGTTAAAATATTTAGAAGTTCTATAGTTACAGGTTTATTGCAGATGACCTACCGTAAAGAAGATTTTCAGCCTATAACCGAAGAACCTTAGGTGTAATTCTATGCAAATTGGATTAGTCTGGCCTATGTTGAACTTATATTTAAAAGCCGGAAAAAATATTACATAATCATATTGATAAAAAACTTAATACCGGAATTGAAACTTGGAAAATTCAACTTTCTAGGTTCACTGTTAAAAAACTATAATGGTTTTTATAGAAAATCTTTAATGGAAACTTCTATGTTCTATAATGTTTAGCAAAAAATACGTTTTATTCCTATCCATTAGGGCGTATTATTCCTTAATTAAATGCTCACATAATTGATCAAGGCATGTACGTCGGGGTTCAAAATATTTTTTTCGTCGTCAGGAGTAAGGCTTCAAACTTTTGACTCTAAAGATTTGGTCTAAATGTTTACCAAATATCTCATAAAATCTTTCTGCGACCAATGGCTTAGTCTGATCTTATAGGTTTTCTCATCCAGATCACTTCGTGGCATGAGGATGTTTTACGAGGTATCACATAAAATTCAATGAATATTCCTCAATATAAGGAAAAAGATCTCATTTTTTCAGTGAAACCATAATATGATCCAATTACCGCACTACTTTTCGAGATGTTTGCCTTCAAATAGAAGCGGTTTTCCTTGGCGTTTGTTACAGCTGTTCTCTCCAGAGAGGCATTGTAACAAAAATATTAAGATTCAGACGCATAGATCGCATCAGAGCTGTAATGGTGTACAGTGTAAACTCAATTATTTTAACGAATAAATTTATTACTTACCTCAATATATTTTCTGAAATTGCAAAAATAATCTTCATTTTGATGGCGTTTACAGCGCACTGCGTTTAAAGTCGAGTTAAAGCCTCGTATTGCTTTGTGTATTTAGTGAATTAGTAAGAAGTTTAATCATTTGAAACATTTTTGTGTATTTTAAATCACTGTATCTAATTCTTACTTCTTGTAACCGCTTCAGCATAATAATAAATTTCGGATATGGTCTTTTTGTGATAAGGGAAATATCTCCATTAAACTGTCTGGTGGAACCCCTGGGCGCTGCCTTAAGAGGGGGCGCCAAATTAAGATCTAATCGCAAAGAATGGGCTGTAAGTATATTACTGCAAAATAATATATTAATTAAAAATCGTAATGTGATTTGAAAGAAATAAATACCTATGAATTTCTGTGTGAGGAAGGATTTCCCCGAGGATTTCTGTTTGGAAGGCGATTAGGGGTTCGCCGAAAAGATACCTAGCCCGGTAAAAAAATAGTTTATTGAGCCGCCTCTTTTTATCTTTAGGTATGCAAACTGTTAAGCTTGCTTCACTGAATGATCATTATTTGTTGTTATACATATATTTTATCAGTTAATGTAGTGTACTCCTCGGGTATTTCACGCGGCCTGTGTCTGCTCGTTTTCTATGCCGCCCTCTACCTCATCCTCTCCTCATCCGGGGCCTAATTCTGGTTCTCTCGTATAGTGCGTTACCGAGCGCGAACGCCAGTTCTAACGCAATTTGCGTTATGCGGTATTCTCTTAGTGACAGTGACAGCGTTCGTGATAGCGTTAGCGTTAGGGCTTGTCCAATCACAGTGGTGCTCTGCATTCTCTTACTACTTATCACGAGAGTTAACGCACGTTGCGATGAAGAAGTTATCACGGCTTTCGAGGCCGTGATAAGTCGATTGAATTTTATTATGGAGAAAACAAGAAGCTTAGAATAACTTATTTAGTTATTATTGGTTATTATACATCAATATGGCAACAGTGTATCACTTACCTTCCTCATGTTCCAGCGAGAAATGCGTGTTTGTTTGTGATGCGAGTGGTATTATCAGTGAACGTTTTGTAGCTTTCTGAGGATATATTTAATCTTGAGATACCAATGAACACTATTAGGGAGGAATAATGCAATTATATTTACGTAAGTAATCATCATGCTAGGCTTTCATTAACTTAATTTCGGTTATTCATGAGATTACATCTTTGTGAGCAAGGTTTTTGGTGGTTGTTTATTTTAATTATCAACATGGAATTATGTTTTCAGTGTGCATCGAAGTAATTTCAACGACAAGATTATTCATATTCGTGAAGTGTCATATACGCCACCAATTGGATATGCATGCCATTTCATGAAATAGTATTGCAACTGCTTTGATGAAGTGAACCTCTGTTGTTGTGTTTTTTTACATCCGAGGCTATTTGTGGATAAATATGAAGGTACACGAAGTACCTACATATTCTCTTCAATATTTTGTACCTAGTGTGTCTTTGCTATTATTCGACTGTAATGTGAAATACCGAGTGATCATTCTTTGTAAACAGCTGTTGAGCGCAAGGGTGAAACCTAGTTGGATGGAGCTATAGGCTTTCATTAACTTAAGTTCGTTTATTCATGAGATTCCACCTTCGTGAGCAAGGTTTTTTGTCGTTTTTTATTTTAATTATCAACGTGGAATTATTTTTTCAGTGTGCATCGAAATAATTTCAACGACAAGATTAGGTACTCGTATTCGTGAAGTGTCATATACGGCACCAATTGGATATGCATAAAATTTCATGAAATAGTATATTGCAAGTTATGTTGTTTTACATCTGAGGCTGTGTGTGGATAACAATGTTGGTAAACGAAGTGCATATACCGGCTTTAAATATGCTGTAAAGTGTGTATTTAATTGCTATTATTCGGCTGTAATGTGAAATACCGAGTGATCGTTCTTTGTAAACAGCTGTTAAGTGAAACCTTACATGGACCTTTTAAGTTTCGATGAAATACAAGATCCATATATAGTGGATGTCTTGGTGAATGTTTGTGCATTTAATGGTAATGTAATGTGAAATACCAAGTGATCGTTCTCTTTTAACACCTGTTAAGTGAAACCTTACATGGTGCTTTTAAGTTATTTTCAATGAAATTTACAGGATCCGTAAATGGATGTCTTGGAAATTGTTTATGTTGTGGATGTAGGAAGTGAAAAAGTGAGATTGAGAGGGCTCTGTGTGAATAAGTCCAGAACAAATCATTTTTCAATCATTAATTAAGAATTTCAAAAGTGAAATTTAGTGGCTGCTGTTTTGTTGGCGCTTTTATATTTTAAATAAAGGTCAATTCTGAACTAAATATGCTCTCCAAACATCTTCCTTATTTCATCTCGTATTTGAAATATACCCATGCCAAACAAGGCTTAATAAATTAATTTACTAACATTCTCATTATTGACTAAGCTCTTTTAGCGTCAACGTCTTGTCTCTTATTGCCTAGGATTCAAAAGAATTTGAAACAAACTGAAGTGGAACTGAATGAAATTCTTTGATATGACAATATCATATTAAGCCATTGTCGTCAATTCGCTATTCATATTGCTGTGTTTTCCTCTCCAAAATTTGCATTAGACGTATTTGTTGTTAGGTACTTGTGTAATTGGATTCTATTTATGTTGGACAGTGCCCATCGTCTAGATACTCTCCTTTCAAATTTAGGTTAGGACCTTTTTGAACTGATTTTATTTTCTTCTAGCATGCCTAGTAATCATGAGGAAGAGTAATCATGATAAGGTAAACTGTAGGAAAACGTCGGAAATACCAAGGAAGAGGCAACGATATAAAAAATAGAGGTAGACCTCAAACCTCAGCATTGTCTCCAGCTATTAATGTCGCGGCTTATATACCTTGTGAAATTCTTTCGCTCCAAGGTGCCGTATTAGCCTAGTAGCTTAGGTGGTTGGCTTATAGTGCCAAGGTTATAAGTTCGATTCTCTCTTAGGGTAAGTTTTCTAAGTTCTTTCTAAGTTATTCGTTTTTTTTTAATTAATGGTGTTCTTATCATCGGTACTTCAATGAAAAATTTTTTTGGTCAATTTTTTAAATTATCAATAGGATTACATGCAGCCCGATAGTCATTATATTTCATAATTATAGGACTTCAGGGATTATATATAAACACTGTTGTTCCAAATAACTATATGCTATAGTTATTAAGTATGAATAGTTCTATAGTATTTTTTTCTAAGGGTACCCCGTGAGCACTATATTTTATGCTATCGTATTGTCTAAACGAGTAAGTGAACGGAATCGCCGTAAGTAAATAATCGAATATGATTAAGTTACAATTGTATTAATAATAAAATTATTATTAGCGAACTTATAAAATTTAAGCGCTTGAAAATGTTTATTTGCCTATTCAAGGCTTATTCTCGCCTTTTCGTCTGCAAACAGCTGCCATTCGAAAGTCCACTCCTCTCGTATTGGCTGAAATCGATGACGTTAGCGGTGCTGACGTCACTTCCATGGTTACAGAGCCGAAGTTGCCCGAGCCTTATCACGAACGCGAACGCAAAAAACGAGAATGGGAGACGAACGCAATTTGCGTTACGGGGAACGCGTGATATCTTGTCCCGCGGCAAGAACGAGAATTAGGCCCCCGCACTCAGCCTCTCTCTTCTGATCTCAGCCTCTCAACCCCTTGCTGCTCCCTATACCTCGGGCCAATCTCTCTTTCCTTGCGGCCTGTGAGCCGCGTTACACGCTACGCTGGCTCCCCTCTCAACTGGCGAGCTCCACGCATATCGCTTCGCGGCACTCCGATTTGACCCCTTGCGCTCTCTAAATGACGCTCTTATCCTGGCGGGCTAAGCGTGGAAAAGAGTGCGAAGGCCTTTTATTTTTTTGACTTGAAGCGTCTTATTAATCGGTACATTGGGCTACTATTTCTATGGCTGGCGGCGATGCAACGAAATTTGTGTATGCCTAACATTTTATTTGTCGAGGTATGCGAACGGGCTTCATGCCATTTGTAAGACCAGGTTGGAAAGAGAAATAAAAATGGTAATTAAAAGAAATAAAGTTAAATCGCGTGTTGCCGCCAGCGTAAAATTAGTGTAGCTCGGTGGAAAATCATTAGAGGAGTTCAGCGATGAGTTCATTCGAAAGGACTTAAATAAAACTGCAGTAGCTGTACTGTCCGCTTAAATTTTAATGTAAAATATTACACAGCACGTGTTTCGACGTTTCTTAGGGCGTCATCATCAGGTCTACGCTGACGCCCTAAGAAACGTCGAAACACGTAATATTTTACATTAAAATTTAAGTAAACAGTACAACTACTGCAGTTTTATTTAGGTACTAAAATGCTGTTCCACCATATAACGCCAGTGACTGTCGAATTTATTCATTTGAAAGCTTTTCGGTCGCTCTAAGGGATAAAGTGAAAAAACTCATTTCTTATAGGTTTAAAAAAATTGAGAGATTTAATTTGTGAAATGTTGAAAAAATTGTGTATTAATGGGGAAATCTAATCATCGTCAAAATAATTAATTAAACACCGACAGAAAGTGATTACGGGATGAAACAATATTAATCTCCGAATCTTAGGGGTACAGCATGTCATCCACGGAGCGTTTCAGAAAATTTCGGGAGCGACAGAAACTCGAACCTGAGCCCGCGCCTACTACAATTGTGCAATCGATGGAAGTTGACTGCGATGGTGGCGCTTCCCCCTAACACTGAAGTCAGTTCCAGTACAATAGATAACGACAATATTGAAGTGTCAGACCTCAGTTGAAAATTTCATTTGGTGTCAGCATAAAAGTACTTTCGGAAATGGTTCTACAGCGACGATCGTCGCTGTAGAACGAAATAAACATCAAACTCAAGTTTGATGTTTATTTCGTTTGATTGTTTCATTTCATTTATTCACATCGACTCTTTCACATCCCCGACTCCTGTGAAAAGTTTCACGCGGTAAATATCCGCGGTAGTGTAGGAGACACTATATGCATGTTTTCTTTTCTTTCCCCAACTAATATTTCCTCGCAGCCGTTTTCTCGCCAAACTGAAAGCTCGAGCATTCAATGAGTGCTCTGAGCAGCGTTGTGCTGAGCAAATGGCGTGGAGTGAGTTATTGGCTCGCTCTGTGATGGGTTGAGGAGGAGGCAAGAGAGTTTGTTGTGGGAAGCGGGAGGGAACGTCTTCTGCTTGCCTCTCCACCAACTCCTTCGCGCTTATTTCATGCTGCGGAGCGTGGCCTGAAGGCACGTTTTCCGCTCCCCCGTGTGCGTTTCAGGGAACGGTTCTCCCGTGCACGTATAAGCGTCTCAAGTTCCGGTTTTCAACTTTACGAAAATTCGATTTGATTGACGGGAAAATGGAGATGGCTCGTTCGACTAACCTGTATTTAATACTTGGATGCGCACTACTCTCCCTCTCTCTTCATACGGCAACCCCCATACTGTCCTCGTATGTTTGTCACTCAATTAGCCGGATATATATTTTTTTGGAAAGTGAAAAGGAAAAGTGCGATCTAGAAAGTTGGGGGAATAGGTAATATTTTTGTTCCGGTGGCGGATATGATCTCGGTCGTGCCGAGGGCTAATTGACCGTGCTTCCCGTTGCGAAGTAAAACTCGGTCTACGGGGATTGTTGACGCAATCCGTCAATTAAATCGCGTTTCGTCATGAGTGATTGGGTTTTCTCCTGGTTTTAAGGCCGTTCTCTGAAAGCAATCGACATTTTTTAATTCGGGTATTTAGAGTGAATCACGTCATTAATGTTCCTTGTTTGATTTTTGAGTGCTAACCTTGGTTTTGACCTCCAAAGCCAATATCGGTACTCGACGTAGAAAACTGGATTGTCTTTTATGCCCCAATAAGTAATTCTCTCTGAAATATTTCAACGCTTTCCCTAGTGAATGAAGTAAAAATTCAGCCTCAATTTCTCCTTTGTGTCTGAAGAAGTTTTAATTTATACCCTAGCTATTTCTTGATAATTTATTTTTTGATAATAATGTATATTATGCTCAAGTAGTTGTTTCAGACACTAGGTTTTAGCGTGGGTAAACTTTTAACTCTGACTAAAATCTTTTTGGATAGCAGTTGTTAACTTAAGCCTCAGTAACATCTTTAGAGTGTGTTTAAAATTAAACTAGTGTGATGTAAATTCATTGATAACATTCTATATTCCTGCAGTGGCTGGCAAAGTAAAAAACAACTGGTCTCAACTGTAGTCTTCAAACCAAATTTATGGTGGTGTTGCTGATTTATAATTGAGATCGTTAGTTATATGCTAATATGAATTGTAAATAAGCTTGAAGTTTATTGATATTGGCTTTTCATGGTTACTTTATTTGTAATTTACATTTCGTAGCTAAAAGATTAACCTTCTTGTACCTAACTCTCATTTACATTATTTTATTTTAATAAGGTCTTTATTTTAACGTACTAATATCACATATTTTACTGGAGGTAGTAGTCAACACAATGGGTTTAATTAATTTGTGAATTAGAATTTCCGGAAAATTCAGGACTGAGTCCGAACGGAAATGAATGCAAACATGGGGATGTTAAATATTGCGTCCGACACAAACTAATTTTCGGATGCCGTTATGGCTGTAAATTCTTGCTTCTGTTTATTGCCGGTAAAATTATGTGAAAATTCCCGTCGGCTCCTCCATTAGGGTCATCATCATTCGGTGAAACTATGACCGAGAAAGTCTCTTGTCTAGGGCATCGCCGTTTTATCTATTCCTCTCTCGTCCGGAATGACATGGTTTGGTGGGAAAGTTCCCTCTGGATTTGGAAGGTGGAATGTTATAATAACGTAATAGATTACTCTTCTTGATTCATGGTTTCGTGTTCAACATCACAATAATTGTGAGATGATTTTCTTGAGAATTTGGATTTAAGCAAAATTTGGAAATTGTGTTTCAATGTCGACGTAGTGTTAGATTTCTTAGTGAAGTTTTAATTATCTGAGAGAATGTGGATTGTGGCCAAAACGGGTGATAAAAAACTCGATCAGTACGGAATGCGTTCGTGCGAACGTGATTTGCATTAAAAACAAGACATTTTTATGCTTTGTCGAAGTTCAGAATGTGGTACTGCTAAAATAAAGTGGAGCTGAGATCTCCCGTTTGTTTAAGGATCGAATCTGTTTTTGTATTCCGACATTGGTTTGCATGAGCTGAACTGGTGAGGTGCAGCCACAACGTAAGCATTTGAACCTATGATAATGCGGAACCTCAGTGAATCGGAACTCATACAATCGAGGCTGTACTATTCTTTCTTCGGCGCGAGAGTGACAGCTAGGGGACGTGCTATTCATTTGAACCTATGCTACAGTTTTTAACGCCAATGCAAAAACCTAGTTAATGCTTTTAATAGCGTGTGAGGCAAATCAGTGCCATTTCTCTTTTTTCAGGCGCTGTAAGATTAAATTCTGTCCTAATTTGTATACCCCTGTTTGATATACACTGTGAATGAGTAGGTTTTACCGGAAATATGGCGGTTAAGTTTCTTTTCCCAATGCCTCAATCTGCCACCTTACCGTATTTTCCCGAACGTTAATGGAGGCGAGAATTTCCAAGTTATAGGCAGTGTGTCACCAGTGGCCACTGCGGTCCGACAATCGAGTCAAGAGTAGAATATTATGGATTTTGAGAAAAAGGGTTTTGTGTGCCCTGTGACAGCCACTTACCGTAATTTCGACTTCTCAACATTGTTTTTAATTTACCGAAAAATAATGGGGCGCATTGTGTCTACATTCTCTTCTGCAAGTTTTCTCTGTCCTACGTTCATTTATCGCTATCCCCGATGCGTCATATATTTTGGTTGTTGGGCATACATTCCTACGATCCACGCATCGGAAACTTGAAGACTTGGCATTAGAAAGCACATACGGTTTTTGTAATTTAGGGTATAATGGCAGTCTCTTTTCGAGGTTAGTAGAAAGTCATAATGCCATGTCTCACATAATGGTGTCTCAGATTCACTGTGAGTAATTATTTTGACTGTTTTTACAATGTGAGATTGACGAAAAGCCGTAATTTTCTGCTACATGATTCGCGGTTAACCTCTCGCATTAAGATAGGCCATAATAATTCTAGAACATTCGTCTAGAATTTTGCGCCTTTCTCATGTCTAATTTTCTTAAAAGTGGGCGAGTGTTTCGAACATATTTCTTTTACTGAAAAAATTATCGGACCTGTCACTGTACCTAAATATTTCCTTTTTATTTGGACTGATGATATACATTTTCTCATGCATACGCTGCAGAATGTAAAATTCTCAGTATGTGGGGAAGGTGTAAGAAGAACGTGAGCATTTTTGATGGTGTTGAGCGAGTTGGGATATGCTGAACTGAAGATAGAAATTGTGTAAGAAAAGAGACTTTTGAAAAGGGAATGGGTATTCACGTAAGATGAAACCATCTAAATCTGCTTTGAATGTTAATTAACAAGAATTTATCTTTATTTAATTCCTATTTACTCGATGAAAGCCGATAGACCTTTTATAAAAAAAGTAGAAACGTGTTACAAAGGACAGGTGGTGAAATATACACTCAGGAGGGAGTCAAACCCGTGACCCTGAGATAGCAGGCGAGAATTACACCCCGCCACCATCGGAGCCGATATTGAGTTCATAATTTAGCTTATTCGTGCTTAAAATTTTTTTGTGGCTCATGAGGAGCAGAGTACGTTTCTCAGCGTTAAGTATTTACTAAGGCGATCAGAGTTAGAATTAATTTAGGGAATTATATTTCTCGTTCTTTGTTCTCGTGGTCACTTCAGTAGCGTTTTCACCTGGCCTCTTCATTGGCTCCCGTCTTTAAGTCTCCGCACTCATTTACTCTCGCCGAGATTAACGGTCCAGTCACAATTGAGATGCCGCCTCTCGCTCGAATGGGTTCTTGGATGGATGAAGTAGAGGTGCTAAAATCCTGGTAACCGTAAAACGTGTTGGTTGAAAAAATGCATCTAAAGCGTGATGTTACGAGTGATTGGTATTCTTGTTCTTAATGTTTTGCGAGCTTTTTCGAGGGAACCTCATTCAGACGGGTAGATGAACTAAGAAAAGTAGGTTGCGGGATGAGACTCGGAGGGAAATTTCAATTTTCTCGCATGTTCGGGAAATTTTGTTCCGCCGCATTGTTCCGCCGCATTGTTCCGCTTGTTTTTCTGGTTATTTGCACGGTCTGGGCGTTCAGGCTGTTACTCATGCTGTTGTCTTAATCTGGAAGTTAGCTTTTGGCATTCTAGCTCGTTAGCATGCTAGGCCAGCGGCTCCCAAACTTTTCCGACTTGCTTATTCCTTGATAGCCCATATCCTTCGAAAATACCCCCTTCAGTATGGCCACTCGCAGTATGGGAATATACACGCACCACACAAAACTGCAATCTCTTACACTTCCCGAAATTCTGTCTGTCCCTGTCTCATCGTTCCCTATTTTTCAGTACTCCGATTTTGACTCATTGTCCTCAAAATATCCTTCCCTAGTTCTCTTCTTCTCACCCAACTCATTCAATGCATTTTTTAACTCCTTTTGAGTATTGAAACACCCATCTTACTTTAGTTGACTTTGTTGTTGTATTATTTCTTGTTTTTATTTCATTCATCTTGTTATTTTTTATTGTTGGTATAATTTGTACGTTATTGCATAAAAAAAGTAAGAAGCCTTTGTGTCTATTTTGTTGTTTGAGATCATAAATAATTTTTAATCGCACTTAGGCCCACCTAGGGTACGCGTACCCCAGGTTGGAAACCGCTGTTTCTAGATCGATTGTGGTTACTTGTACTATTGGCACGTATTTCGTAACGTTATGTACTTCTGTTTGTCATGAAGTTTCTCTTCAACGCGGTAGCCTGGCTACTTACGTGCTGGTATGGCAACTCCAAGGTTGCCCACCTTGGGAGTGGATTTTGTGTTCGTCTTTGGAGGAAAGGTCTACATAGCATTCGTAGGTCCTAAAACTCAAATATATCCCTATTTAGCTAATACTACTAGTTCCTGTCATAAATTAGTTGGAGTTGTTTAGGGTGCTTGGGTTTGTGATCAAGAATGATGTTAAATTTGAGCACTTTGGATGCTCTTGATGGAGGCAGCCTAAAAGTAAGTCCATATTGTTTCTGAAATGGGACTTCTGAAGGGGGAGAGAAAAGACTCGAGTAGATATTAATTCAAGAGCGTGGAAATGGAAGGTAATGTGCACAAAAGCTCATGTTCCCGAGCTACTCCTCTGCTTACATCTGTCCCCTAATTGTACCAATTGTATTTCATTTGAGGCGCAATTTTTTCTTGTTACGGAGTGAGTTAAACCAAATTCTTTCGCTCACGACTCGAATGCAAACGTGAGCCTTATGAAACTCGAGGCGAAGATAATGTGGAAGTTAATGGAGTTTTTTTCCTTAGGTCGTGCAATGATGTGACCGCCCCAAGCACTGCGAAGTAAGGCACTTCAAAATATAGTGTGAACGAAAAAATAATCTTCGGGTGTATTTCCCACCGTGGGCATGTAAGCGAGCGAGGGACGACGGACGAGCGCGCCCATCATAGCGGAAAATGAACGGTTTATTCAAACCGCATCGGCAAGAGTTTCCTTCTAGGTTTTCCAGAACGGCGGAAATGCGCTTCCTATCTTCTAATGGCTTTCACACTCCAAGGGTTATTTACGCGAAACACCACTTGAACTCAGATGCGAGCTTGCGCCGGATCCGCTCGAAGCCAAATTATTGTTTTTAGGATCATCGGTTACGACCCGCGCTCGATATTTTTTCCCCGTAGCATATCCCCCTTCCTTACCGAGAACATCAAACTTTCTAAAGAGAAAAACCCTTTTTAAGGCCGGCGTGGTGGTGGTAGTGGCGGCATGACTGAAAAACGTTTGGCTTCATGAGCGTCTGGATAAGCACATCTGGTTCATTTATGCCTTTCGTTCTTCCATTCCTATTGGCTTAGACCTGGCCCAGATTTCTAACTGTACTTCCGCTTCTTTTTTAAAAATTAATTATGAAACTCTTTTGAGGGTTCGGGTTTGATTGCATCGTGAACACGTCTGGGTTTGTTGTGTGTGATGAATGCGTGAAAGGTCGAATTCCTCACCGACGTTCCCTTAATGAAACTTACCCCTCCGAAGCGATCCTTGAAAGATCCGTGCAGCACCTATTGTGTTTTTCCACCGACAATCATCGCCACTTTCTCTCGCATTTGAGAGCCTGTAGCCTCTAGCTCATGTCCGGGCCCGCCTCTCGGCTAGAGATGGGCACCTTGAGAAAAGAAACAAAACGTTTTAAATGTTAAGGATCTTTGAGGGGACAAAAACAATATTTTCCCTTTGAACGAATTTTTTTTCAGTTTTAGAAAAAAACTGATAAAATACGCTTTTTCCTTGAAATTTGGCGTTTATCAGTTGTACAGGTATGATAACGATTGTTTTGTGGCACCAAATAATAATACACGTCAATAGATGATGTTTCGCTTGAGGTTGGAGTACTTTTTTTTTGACATTTGAAAGTTTCTTTTTAGTTTTTGAGGGTACATACAATTTTTCTTACCCCTATTCATTGAACTTTTTGAAGGTTTTTATTTTACACACATAAAAGTTGTAGAATTTTACATTGGGTACGGTTTTGTATAGGTTTTTTTTTACACGTTTCATATTTCAAAATGATCACAATTAGGAATTCGGAAATGAGTAAAAGCACTTTTTTATATTTAGAAATCCCATTAATAGGTTAAAATTGTTCGCATTACAACCATTCTTTCATTTCATATTTGCATATATGTAATTTTAAAATTTATCATACATCATAGTTTTTTTACACGTTTCGTATACCGAAAGTATCACAATTTAGAATTTGGAAATAAGTTATAGCAAATCATTATCTTATTAATAAGTTATTGTTCGTATTACTACAGTTACCTACCATTTTCATATTTGCAGATACTTTTAAAAGTTTCAGTATTTTCATAAATTCACATTTACAAAGTCAAAGACGCGCACGGTCCTGTGTCTTTAATCCAACAAATGAGGGTATAACTTTCTTCAAGTCTACCAAAGGGATTTTTTCTTCTCTATTGTGGCCTATGCCCAAGAAGTTAATCGCATGAATCGGTGTGCATTTTGGAATTTTTTAATATACATACGATGTATTACTCTCTGCAAATGTGGCCGCTGGCGAAAAATCTCATTAAGTAGGGACTTCATCGTAAACGACTTGGATTTTCTGCTGCATTTCGCTTTCTCGTTTATGGTAGCGCGTGATTAACCGCCTGCTCTCGATGAAACAAGTTGAGGACATATCTGGCGATGAACGTGAATCATCTTTAGCGTTATTTTCTCCAGATGTATCGTGAACGCTGGTAAACGACTATCGGTAGTTAGAGCGAGGTTTTTCTCTAGTTATAATCGAGACAATTTAGAAATTTCTGTTTGAATTCATTTATCCGTAAAAAGTATGAAATAACTATAGTAATATTAATGACACAAAGATAGTTTTATGTTACTGGAATTCTAATTGTTTCACTTTTGTTCTTGTGTAAGTCTCCTACTTGAATCTTTTGTTTCACACAGTACGCTGAAAACGTCTTCACAATCGAAATTTTTCTTCGATTTTGCAAAGAGTATTACAGCGATAATTATTTTTTTTAATAGTTGGAAAAACATAAGAACAATATACTTTTTAATTTCCGGGGCGAACTATTTGTCAGAACTTAACTTTGTTTAATTCTCTATACAATGCGTAGACGTACCACTTCGCAGGGATAACGGCTCGTATTTTTTGGAAAATATCTCGAATAGCTGTACGATAGTGTGGCTGATATATAGATTTCATTGTATATGTATGGTATTTTCACCATTATGAGGCCAAATTCATTGAATTTAATTTGAATAGATGTCTCGCTCGAATTACCCGTAAGTTTTATTCTTAAGTTACGCTTCCTTGCTCAATGTGAACCGGACTTATTACCCATGTTAATAATCTTTTGTCTCTCTATCGCTGTTCATCGCCACTTTCTCTCACATTTCAAGTCTTGCGGCAGAGGCTCGTGTCAGGGCCCGCCCCTCCAGCCCGTGCCGCTATGAGGAACTGCTCGAGGTCAAGGGGTTTCTTACTTGATACCTTCCCCCTTCTCCTCCACCCTCCCCCTCCGGAGAAGAGAAGCGTATACATATATCCCTTCGCTCATCAACACGACGCCTTCTCGGTCGTAGCGCAGCTGTGCAACCCTTTGAGCGCCGAGGGTTGAAAAGTCATCCCGCCCCCCTGCCTGGCCCTTGGAGAAAGTTGGACCTCTCGCACAGCGTCGTACACCTCCGTCGTTTTCCCCAGAAATCACCGAATTCTTAATCCCTGGCATCATCTCTTTTCCCTGGGAAAACAAGACTTCGCATCTTCTCCACTTTGTTCACGTCGCCGTTTAAAATCCCTTTACCCGTAGAAAGTTGAGAGCACATCTTCGATGTAAACTTCTTTTTCGCTTGAACATTACTGGGGATTTTTTTTGGGGTCATTTCCGCGTTGGAACTTGAGCCGCATGGGGTGAAAATGTTAGTTGAGGTGGTGTGTGCTTAATCCCGTGGAACTGTAATTTCGAAGCGGGATTCCAAAGTGAAATGCAGCATACCCTGTTGTGCTTGTAGTTGTGACTGTCGATAATGTTTTGGCTGTGGGTTAGCATTTTTCGAGTCATCCCCTTAAGTAGTTTTACTGTGAGGAGGTAGGTTTGGAGCGGTTCGAGAAAACCGTTGCTTATGATTGCGGTCAACCGAATTCCCCTTCAGTGTAAGCGTCTGATTCTTCCTTCGTGCTCTGCTAACGTTTTCAACCCATTGTATATTCCAGTACTACTATTATCGACCTGTTTACTTAATCATTGTCTACACCTTTTTGGCCATCCGAGCATACTCCCATGATCGACAACTGTTTTCATTTTTTCCATTCGAGCTTGCTGATTGAATTTTTAGTTTTGCATCTTCTCACTCTTCAGAATTTTACCGTTAAGCATCACCTCAGATTTATGCTGCAATTGCCTGTCAAATGCTGAGTATTGCCACTTTTCTCTCAAGTGAGCGTTTATATGAAAAGACATATAGTTTTACTGGATCCCTGATAAATTGTCTACGATGAATGTGGATACATAAAAGTTTACTTCATTTTACGTAGTTGATATTATAATAGCTTACTTGATAATGATGTTACTCTATAGATCGTATAGCATTTTTATAAGTCTACCATTCTAGAGGAGATGATGTGTGTGCCAATTATGTGCAACTTAAATTACTGCGCCCTCCGTATGGCGGTGGCTTTCTGACAGCACTTGCTCTCACTTTTTGCCTGGGAATTCATTAAGGCCAGATTACTCATCAAATTCGTATTTCGTCCTTTAATCGCATTTTTACTACCTTACTTGCCTCATCAGCTGCCAACTTTTCTAAAAATTTAATGTCATCTTCCGCGCTTTCGTTCTGCATGCGTTAGAAAGTCTGGTAGGTTAGTTGCTGTGTCAACAAGGCAAATTGGTATAAAAATTCTGGGGGAAAATATTTTTTTTCCCAGAATAGTGCACCTTAAATGAATTATTCCCTTCCATCGAAAGTTCTCTTTCGTGAAATTTTCATCTCATAACACTACACAGTCACTTATTGCCATCAGTACGACTGAATTTGTTGACCTCTTCAATGAATTTGTGAACCGAGTATCGTGATCTTTTAAGATAAAATGAAGGCATATATTCTTCAGACTACGCAGCGGTGTGTTTGCTCAGTAAATAATGATTCGCTACTGACCAGGTGGTCCTGGTTTCAAACGGACGCTAATCCATAGAAGTACTTGCATTTGAAACCGAATATGGGGTCGGAACCAGTGTTCAGTGATATTTTTGTGACTTTGGATAGGAAGTAGACATTTATATGAGTTGGGAAAAAATGTGACCGTTAATTTTGTGCGTTAACTTTTTGAGGTAACACGCCGAAGTTTGGCATTGAACTCGTGCAAGGCACTACGGAGAGTCATGTAAATGCTCAAAGCACTGCAGGATTATCCATGACGGTGACTTGGAAATTGTCCCATGTAAATCACCCATGATTTAGTGCGTTTAACATAGTGAGCTATAGCGAGGTGGATAGCGCGCGAGCATTGTATGCTCGATACCTACACTGTCAGTACTCTCAGCGCTGCCAACGCGTTCCGCAATCAACTGGCAGTACTGCACAGTGACCAGTGACGTCAGTCAATTGAAGACGTTTCCTACTGTGAATTCTTCTCCCGCTACTGCTGCTCTCAGGAGTAGCGGTAGTAAAGCCGTTGCTATGGTTACTATGAAAAACGAATGGCGGAAAAAATCAACTCTACCAGGTAAATAAATAAAATTTGAAGAGTTGCGAGCAGCTGCATCGCACATTTAAATGTTAATATTATCGAAAGCATAAAAGTCTATGCTATTGATTAGCTAACAGAACCTAATTAGCGTAAAGCAGTTTATATAGCGCATTTTATTTCAAATTATTTTTTAAAGTGCGTTTAGTGCTAGCTAATCGTACTGGTGAATATTTATCTAGAATCAAAGCGTTAATTAAATGATGGGGGAGTGAAGAACGTCTCGAGTGATACAAGTAGAAAAGCAATTATATTCGCGAATGAAAGCGACTTATGAAATAACTAAAAATTAATTTCGTGCCATGATGACTGTAATTTGCTGCATAAACCTAATTGTTTGTGAAAATATTCTGCGATGCAACCCTTAACAACCTGTATATTTTACCCAGCTTTTGATATCACTCTTGGAAATGGTTTTTACTACTGACCATGAAGAAAATCAGGGCTTGACAAATATATTCGAAGGCTTGTTTATAAACCTATGATTAAAACTGCTTATTTTTAACTTCGAAAATGTTATTTATAACGGAGATTTGTTTTGTAAAACTGGGCTTTTTCCTCCGTGTTCGCGTAGCTGACGCGAATTTATTTTATTCTCATCAGAGAAAGTAAACGTATCAGTATAAAGTAACATGAAAGCAAGGCATTGAAAATTAGCATTTAATTAGACTGATCTTTATCAATGTCATTGAGTTTATGATTAAGAATTGACGCATTTAAAATCACTTATTATATTAAATCACCTCGCAAATAGTCCATATTGAATTTCATGCGAGCAGTAAGTTACTGCCGACCGATCAAAAATTGCATTCTATTGCAGTAACATGAGTACAGCCTCACGTTCAGTTTTACGGCAGCACGGACAGTGAATTACCGAACGCGTCCCTAGTGAGCACATCTTTTATTATTTAGAGCCTCTTTAAAAATTCATGGTGGAAGAGGACGCCTGGGTAACTTTATTGGTTTTTAAGCCCGGGCAAAATCGAGGTAACTGACTGATGAACTTTCGTTGGCTGTCTCTGCCATCAGCTTCAGGGCTAATGAAACGTTGGCAACAGCCGCCTTTCCGACCCGGTGGGAAATGCAAGAAAGTTTCATCACCCTTGTTCCCCGGGAAAACACCAAATCTTTCATCGCGGTATCAAGAGTTCGAATCACAGCCCTGGTGATTGCATCCTATGCGAGTTTCTCTTATTCACGCGGAAATTCGCCATTATTATTACGGGAAAGTAAGTCATAAGTTTGTAGGAAAGGGAATTTGGCATAACTTAGTTAAACTGACACATTTATTTCGAATAAAACGACTTTGTAAAATTCACGCTAATTTATTAACCAACCGATCATGCCTATACTATTTGTGTCTTCTTGAAGGATGGCACTAAGTGTCGAAGGTGTGGTCGGTTGCTAATATGTTTGTGTGAAATTTTTCCGATTGCGTCGTGCACGTAGTTTTCCTCCCCGATACTTCTGTTTCCCAACTCCGTCATCCTCCTCCCTTTGTATGTAATTTGCCGTCATTGGTCGTTGGAGCCGCCCCTTTACAGATGCCTCGACGCCCACTCCCTTTGCGACGTCGCGACGCGTCGGCGCAGACTTTGCCGCCCATCCCCCCTTGCCACGGTGGGCGGGACGCTGCACCCTCTCGCTCCTCTCCCCTATCGTTCGAAATCCGACCCGCCCACAGCTGGACCCACGAATCTCTGCGGGCACTCATCTTCACATGCGCAGCACCCCCAAGCGCTTTCACGCTCCTTGTATAGGACAAAAAATATGAGAATGAAGCGTGTAATGGTTTATCAATTCGGTGAATGTGACTGCGTCTGAGTTACCCAATCCATTAAGTCTCGCTTTTATAAAATATTCTGTCTGTTCAGATCTGTTTTAATCATTAAAATTTGTTGGTGAATTTATTAGAAATTACACCTCGAAGTTTCCTTAATTTAGTCAAGATATCATTTTAAGCAAGTTTGTGAGTGCTATATGGTTTGTAAGGCCTTAGGATGTAATAAGTTATATATCTGATCCATAGTATATGAATTATTTTTCTCAGGTAAAAATAAAAAGATGGTTTTCTGGTAAGATAAGTCCGGCTACGAATTTGCACGCCTAACTTCGATTCGAACGTTGTATCCATAAAATCGTTCATACCGGTGTTTTGAAGGAGTAATGGGGCATGGAATGGGATGGAGTAGATGAACCTTTGCAGCAAATTCAAGCTGATTATGATGCTTCGAAGAGTTCCTTATTTACTGCTGGGTTGGTTTGATACCTGGGACTCTATCATCGTAATTGGCCGACGAAAGAACCAGCTACCTCTGTTATTAGTGATTTCCAAAGTTTCTATTTCAAATTTTAATAGATAAATTAGCCTTGTTATGTGCCTGCAGTTATAAATGAGTTGGTTGAGGTAATTTTATCTCTATCTAAAACTACCTTAATCCTTTGAATGTCGCTTATATTAAACGGGCTCTCTTATTATACATTAATGCCTCAGAGGTTACCTTTAGTTCCTCGCGCATAATTAGGAAGGATAAATGCGCAAGGAAAATGGTACATTAATGAACATGTGATGTAAATTATAGTGCATATCCCATTAGAATACTTCTGCGAAGCATCCATAATTTCCTTGAAGATCCAACGAATAAAATTAATATACAGGTACTTCTTACCTATGGGCGGAGGTAGTTAGTGCTTAAGCGAGAATTAAAGTTTTTTATATTTTTTAAATAGATAAGGTGTCCCAGTAAAAACCTCTACACGTGCCAAAAGCTGTTCGGACTCCCGAGGTTGCTCACCCTGAGGCCATCATTTGGTTGGTCACTATGTGATGCTCATAGTTTTTCGTTCCGAAATGTAGGGCGGCGCGTCGGGGCTTTCGCCGTAAGATGATTGAGCTCCTCGCTCTGCCCCTTATCGGTTATTTTCGTATGCTAACCTCCCTTGATCGGTTTGTAGTAGCCTTCCATTTCCATGTATCATCTTGCTCTCGCGTTAGTTTCCGGTCTGTGCACCTCTCTCCATCCGAATATTTTATAATGCTACCCGTCTAGCCAGATGCTCTCCTGCAATCTTCTCTCTTCCCTCGGGAATTTTCCATTTTCCACGCGTCATTTATAGACGTTTCTCGTTTCTTTTTCCGTTCATCTTTCATGCTGTAATAGTTTGTTCGCAAATCAAATCGGAATAAAACACACGGTGAGTAGGTACTCAAGCTCACGTTTTTCGTTCTTCTCCTTTTATGGATTTTAGTGGATAATTTTGTTGCACCGTTGTGACACCTGAAGTAGACCAACGCTTCATCGAAGTAATTAATTCTTGCGCTCATGTTTTCATGCCGTTTGACGGTATATGTTACTGTTATTGAAGATATTATCCCATGTATAAATCAGATATAGAATCATGGGCTTAGGCTTAGGAAAAATACTAATGTAATTTTCATCATTTGTCTCTGTTCAATTCAGCCATTGCAATTAACTCATATCTTCTAACTAAATGTTACGCAATGTGGACTTATTGCTATGCATTATTTTTTATGTAATCTCAGATGATTTTTATTAATTGATTTCAAAGTTACTTTTTGAAAGTCCGGGTTTGTTGAGAATGGAATGGATGACTGTCGATTTATTAAACTCGTACACAGATGATAATATACAGTTTCTGATTAAATATCCTTTTCTTGAATAATTTGGATGAAATACGTGCAGCCCTCTTTAACACCTCGTACTATTTATTTTCTTTGATCTCAACTTTAAATACTCAAGAATCTCTATTTAGTTTCTCGTAGTACTACAAATTTCTCGAATAGCGCCTCTTCACTAAATGAAATATATTATTAGGTACATAAAGAACTCCATAAAATGTCATAGGATTACATCAGTGATGTATCGTGGAAATATGAATAACTTGCGAATGCAGTCCAACCATTTTTGTAGTTTAGTATTGGAGTGTTGTTTCTCAGCACCAGTATATGGGAAAGAAATAGACGTTGCTAATAATCTCGCTCGGCTAAAATCGCCTATGACCATTTATTAATTACCCAGTTATTATTTTTCACTTTCCGCTTTTACTTTTGTATGCCAAGTGTCGGTTACTCACTCCTTTATCATAAAGCCTGTCATTACTTACACTTGATTCATCGTGTCATTGCTCTTGGTTGGAGTAGTTTCTTTGCCACAATTTATTATCCTGTCAAAATATCTTATAATTCAAATTCCTTGGAACCGTCAATTTTTTAACACCGGCTAGTCGCTATCGCTAGCGGCCGGCATCGGCCGCTATTTTGACTTAGAAATAAAACCGCGGTCGACTACATGAATGTCGGTTCGATTGGTGGGCGAAGAGCCCAACACTCGGCCTAACGGTGTGTGAAATTCCCACTCAGGGAGGTTCCTTATCCGGCGCCACCTGTGGTTACCATAAGAGATTTTTTCCAGAAAATCACTCAACTTTGTAGGTGTTGCTTGGTGTATCCAAAGAGGCACCCGGATCTAAGTCCCGAATCCTCACCCGGTCACTGGCCTCCAGCTTGAGAATGTTTCTGAAATTTGGGGAATCTATTGGCTACTCTGGACTATTAATCTATTGATTCCGCGTTAACGCTTTTGGATGTGTGTTGATTGATGACTTAGCTGGAATGTACCTTTCTTTTCCGGCTAATTACTATATGATGTGTCACCTCTCACAACCTCTCTCCTTGTCTCAGTCCTATGTACCCTCTTTCGTTTGTTCTTTATAGTTTACCTCAGTTCTTGGTTATACACGCGGTCTTTGTTACAGACAAAATGAGTGTTTACCTTCGTTTTCTGCCCGAAACAGTATTTGTTGCTGAAATACTGTCTTCATTATTTTCATTACTTTTTCAGCTACTTATAACAAGAATTAGTCAGGCAATGGTACATTTCACGAGTATTCCGCGAAAAAAAACGGATGGTGTCTGTGATTTTTTTCCAAATGCAACCCTAAGGGTGAGTGAATAAATGGAGGGACAGGGTTCATCGCTTGGTACTTGGGAATTTCTTGAAAATATGAGGTGAATAGAAGAAGTTTAAAAAATTGCGTAAGAATGAGTTTCCTTTTCACAATGAGAACTACCACTCAGCCGGTGATTTAAGGCTCTAACAGGTCCTGAAAGAAATATTCGGTTACGATTAATAGCCTCGAGGAACCCAAAGTAAGCGACTTTTTGCGACTCAACCAGTCAGAATTAGTTCTGATGGATTATTGCTTCTCTCTTCTTACCTTTCGTGAGGCTGCACCTCTGTATCACACTACCCCGTCTCAGTTCCAATTACTACGTACGTTTCTACATTTTATCTCAATTTTGGACGGCATAAGGATTGGCAGAGGGTTTGAAGAACTTAGGAGAGATATTTCGAGTAAGTGATTTGCAGGAACTGCCCAAGAACCTACCACTTAGCTGGGAGAAAACCCAATGATAATGATGCGGAACCATGAACCTACTCTACACCGTTGCCGCGCCATGGGAAAGTCCTCATAAGTACTGGACTGTCATAGTTGGCTGAATCAGCGAGAAACTCGCTTGTATCCCCCAGGCTTAAAATTACGCGAACTTGTGTGTTCCAAATGAACCGAGCAGGGCTCTCAAACTCTGGAAATTGCTGTGGAGCCCTGGTACCCTGATAGGATCTCGCATCTCTCCCTAGTGATAGCAGCACGAAAGTCCCCGAGAAAAGTCCGAGTTTGCCTTTTGTCGCTTTCCCCGCGATCGCGTCGCACCCCGCCGCTGCTGGCGTGTCGCTCATCTCGCGCCACGCCAATCACCCATCCCCCAGTGCACGGTGTCCGCCCTCTTCCTCCGCGCCCTTCTCCACCAAAGCGAGCGCACCTCTCCACTTAGCCGTCCCTTGGGCAGGGCCTCGAGCACTCGAGCGCAAATGAGCGTGTTTTGTGTTTGTGTGCATGCGCCTGGCGCGCCATCAGTTCCGCCATTTCCCCGGAACTGAAGTGGGAGGCTTCCGGCTGCACCCCAGCGTGGGAGAGCGTTGATGTCGATATAGTCGGCGTTGCGCTTTGGCGCCTTCGGCCCATCGCCCCTGGCGTCTCTCTCTTCTCTATGTGACGCTCGGCTTCGATAACATGAATTTTTGTGACTTGTTGTCGAGTGTTGCGGAGTTTTATTGTAAGCCTAAAAATCTATGTATTTTTCAAAAGTGTACTTATTAATTGTCTATCTGCGGGTTCCTTCACATTTTTGATCGATCTACGGTACCTTACTTTTATCCTTGCTGGGGTCACACCATCTCATCACAGGATAAGTGCTTTCAGTTTAATACACTCCCTCCTTCATGATATCCAAAATGCTTATCCTTCTCCTCCCACTTATCCGGTACTCGACATTCAAAAACCTGCATCTAGTATCTCAATCGCCTTGTTTGCGTGTCCCATTCATTTACTTTGCCTGTACATGGTCTCCACGAGATATTTTCCTTCCTGCCCTACCATTCCTAGGACTTCTTCGTTGGTCATCCTTTCCGTCCATCTCATTTTCTCCCTCTTTTATAAATGGCGAAGAAAATAGCGGATTTAAAACAAAACATTATGCAGTTGTCTTTTGCCCTCTCTGCACTTGCAAACTCTACATGTGTGTGTGCTAGCGTCGCGACGCGTCGCTTTAGATGAGCAAAGAAGTAGTTAAATAATGGAAAACGGTGTTCTTGTCGTGCCAGTATTTCTTGGCACAACCTGCTCTTCAGTGTATTACTTGACAGAGACTATTACGTTGGAAGCATTGCGCATATTTTTGTCGGAAATTTTCCCTTAATCACCCATAACGACGATTACGTGTTTGATTCCCAGTTTTATAACCTCTAGCTAAATATTTTATCGGTATGAAAACAGAAGTTTTTGCATTCTCCCGTAGATAACGATCGCGTCAACTAACCCACAGTCTAATGAAGTTTACGGAGCCCAAAGTCTCCGTTAACATCAAGCCAACGAAAATGCTACGTCATTTTGCAGTTAACTTCAACCTGATATAATCAAAATAGGACTAAGTGATTAACTTGTCTCATCGTACGTGCTGATTTAATTTTGCTTGAAACTTTAATTTAGAATTGCAAGGGGCATTCGATTTACGTATATTCTTAGAAAACAGTGCAGCATATGCGTCCAGCGAAAAATGTAAAAAGAAACAATGCCAGGCATAAAAGAACTTTTTTTTATCCATCCCTTCTCCTCCTCCCCGATGTTGCGAATCCATTTCGTCGTCCCCAGGCCACTCAATAGCCTCCGGCCATCTCGTTACACTCCCAACCCCGCAATCTTGATTTCCTCGCCCTCCTCCCTTGAGCTGGGCTTTGTGCCTCTCGTCTCCTGCGAACGCGTACCTATACATCCACCTCTTTCCGCGACTCGTAAATCCCGCAAATGGGCATTCCTTCTACCGGGCAGCTGAAGGAGTCCAGCAGAAAAGGGGGATTGGTTAAATTTCGAGACGCTCCGCTACCTGTGGCCTATATCCTGGTCATCCCTTCACCAACACCGGCTTCCTTCCGCCTCCGGCTATCCTCCCTTTCCATTCCTTCCTTCCAGCCAGTATATCACTCTATCTTTAATCATCTCACTTAAACTATCAGTCGATACATCTTTCAACATCGAGCTTAGAATTCGTAATTAGTAGTTTTTTTATTTTGGTGTTTTAATTAGTTTACCTTAATCGTCTCAATTTTATTTATATCGTCATCATTGGCCGCTCAACCCCAAAATAAGTTGACTGCATCCCTCCATTCGGTCCTTTCCCTAGCAAACTCCTTAATGTCCTTGTAGCTCTTCTGTTTTAATGTCCCGTTTTAGCTGGCCCATGTATTTGTCCGTCAGTTTTCTCCGAGGGGCTTTCCCTTCTAATTTTCCTCCTTTTATGTTAATTACAAATTCGCTGTCTCTCATAGTGTGACCTATCCGTCTGAACCTCGTGTTCTTGATACTGCTCCGTGTGATATTCTTCTACACCCTTACTCATTTCAAATCCTACCGTCCAATTGATCTTCAGGATCCGTCTCTAGCACCACGTTTTGAAAGCCTTTATTTTCATTATTTTATTTATATTCTTATTTCTGTTTGTTTTCATGATAATTAGCGTTTCTTTGGTGATTCAATTCCTAGGGTGTTGGTTTATTTACAATTGTTCCCACCTTTGTTGGTACTAATAATATAAATCCAATTTTAGGGGTAGTTTTGCTGATGATGAACTCAGTTATTGGGGTAGTCGATCAATTCAGGTAAGGAAGGATAAAGATAGGAAAGGATATTTTAGGGAGCGGAGGAAGTGTCCTGGCGTCAACATAAGTTAACGTTGGTGCAACTTTGGTCGGTTTGGTGCAACTCACCAACATCATCCGGATGGAAACCCGAGAAATCTACATTAAAAGCATTCACCGGGAAAACCTTAAATCTTACATTAGTTAACTCTTAACTAAAGGCATCAATGAGTTCTGATTCTCACTTTTTTCAATCCTTTTGGATGGGGACGTTGCTCTCCTTGCGACATTCAAGTTGAGATGTGGATTCTACTGCTTGGCGGAGACTTTATGAGCGCTCCACATTTGGTTGACAGTATGGGCCTTATGGAGAACGCTGTTCCCAAATCTACGTCCTGCATGCACACCTCTAAACCACTTCCAACAACCATATCCAGCGCCGCGCAAAATTTAAGAAGTTACTTAAGGGATATGATATTTGCATGTTGGAAGACTCCTAGTTGTGTAGTATCCCTCTGCATAGCACTGTTAATTTTCCTGCTGTTATTGGCAACATCGCACCTCCGGCCTTACGGAGATCTCCATAGGAAACGTACCTCCATAAGAGCCCTCTCTGTCAACTTACGGTGTTTTCTTAAATTGTTAGTGTAGAACGCTCTATAGAAAGTCTCCCCCCGTCTAGCCTTAGGGATTGGGAGCTGATGCTCTTTCCACTGAGCCAGTCCATTCCCCCTCCCTCGATTAGGTATCTGATTTTGCTAAGTACCCCGGGAGGGAAATCCGGGACTGAACACTCCTTCTTCCCCAAATAAAGAACCGTGAATAAATATTTGTGTTCCGATGCTGTATTCGGTATCGTTCGCGGATGAGTTGCTACGATATTCTCGACCGTCTCTGTCGTGTTCAGTCTCGAGTGGATTCATTAGCAAGCGTATTAAATGATCCACGGGTTGTAAATGTACTTACCGGTTTTCCTTGTGACTTGCCTAGCATTCTCCTTTTTCATAGGCTTCTTTGAATGATTTGAGATGATAGGGGGAGGTGTAAGTCATTACTCTTTACATGAGTGAAATGTTGCCCTTTTGCGGGCTTGCGATTATATCAGCGTTTTAAGCTTAAAAAAATGCACGAGAGGTGCCGTAAGTCGTTGTAATGGGAGTTAAATTCATTGCTGATCTGACAGCGCTGCTATTTGCTGCGCAGCCGTTCGGATCTCACCCCTCGTCCTTAACGCACACATTATTCCCCCGGTTGGCTGGTTGGAAAATAGTTTCCCAACCAGTATTTTCTGTTTGAAACGTTTCCTGCTGTCCCTTTTGCACTCGCACGCCCACTCCTTGCATGATCTGTTTGAATTATTACGTTTGAAGATGCACGAAACTGTATAATTCTCTTTTTTATCCTTATCGTGTATTCGGTTGTACCCTTCTTGTGTTGTGCTCCAGGTCTGGTTAGGTTGAAAGTAGGTTGACCTTTTTACAAGCTCAGGACAGGTGGGACTATAGTTTCAGGCATAAAATTTTTATGCGTACGTTGGTCACATTGTCCAAGTTTTAAACGTGTAGACCTAGAAGTCCGCGGGTTCGAATCCCCCATATCATTTTATTTAGAATCTAAGATCTAAGGTTAGACGGTACGATTTAACCGTATTAACCTTATGGAAAATTTCAAGTTAAGTATTTCAAGTATGAAGGCTTATTTTTAATTTCAATTAGGGGTTTTAACTGGTTATTCCTAGCCCTCGTGTAATTAAGGATGCGAATGGGATTAACTGTTGTCTTCTGTTTCACCTTAAGCTTAAAAGTGCCGTAGGTTGAAATTTCTTCGGATTTAGATCTTCAGGAATAAGGGCAGTCAGCACCAAGGTAACGCTGTGAATTCTGGTTTAATATTAGTACCGTACGCACTTGGACCTGGTTCAGCTAAATTTTTAATATAGCCGTAGAAATTGTATAAACTCACATTGTATTTCAATTCATTCACATGCTCTTCATTCACTCGCGTTGTTTAAATCAAAATATGTTGGACTTTTGGCCATTAATGTGGATTTATGTTTTCGGTTTCTTCATCTTGTGAACAATATTCCTCTGCCGTTTTGAATGCGTCGTACTTCCCGTGATCTCCATGCCGGAAGTGTCGCGTGGAGTGAAACGAGATTGATGGCCGAACAGCGAAACAATAATTACCCCTCAGTTGACAAGGTGTTCCGTGTCAGATACCTCTGCTGGATCAGGTGGGCGGCTGAGTTGAGGTCGACCATAAACGCTCTTGTGGCCACAATATGGAGCTGTTTGGGAATGCCGATGTTACATTAAAAAAGAAATTGGAAAATTTCGCAGCTCTGTCATCATTCTGGACATTTATTTCTCGTTCCGGGGAACAAATATTGCCGTGCCTTTCGAGTTACGGGGCTTTGGGCGATATATACATAAAATTCAATGTATAAGGCATTATTATAGGGTAAAATATTTTTATTGTAAGGATGCCAAAATATCAGCCATTTATCGCGTTACTTTTCGAGTTATTCCCAAAATAAAATCCATTTTCCTTATGATAAGATGCGGATTTATGCTCCGGAAACTGCTTTTTAAAAAATAGTAAGTTCTAGTGATGGGCCATTTGGGAACGATTCGTTCCTTTGGAACGAATCCTCTGATGGAACGAGAAGGAACGAATCCTCTGATGGAACGAGAAGGAACGAATCCGTTTGTGGAAATATTCTCGTTCCAAAGGACCGAAAAGAACGCATGGACCGAAAGGAATCAAATAAAGGAAAGGATTCATAGGAAAGTAGGGAATCAATTGAATAAGGGGTTGCAATATGAACAAAAATAATCAAAGGAAAGAGAGGACTCAACCGACAGGCCAGGTACTTTGAACACGAGGATGGAATGACGTATGTTAATATTTTATACATCGAACGGCAAAATATTATAAATAAACGTGAGCTTACAGAATAAATATATCGGTTTGGGCTAAATGCTGAAACAATCCATACGCATTGGTCAATTAAGTAGTGAAGAAATGAAACATTTGGAGAGAAGTAGCAACAAATACTTAAATTGTTATCATTGGCCTGGGATTTCCAGGAAATGCTTTCGGTATTTTAGTAAATTTAGTAAAATTTGAAATAGATAACTATTAACATTTTGCTACCATAAGGTTCTATTTACCATTTCCAAAGGTTATACGATCATTTATCTTCTCATCTAGATTGAATGCGTCTTTTGACGCGAGGTACATAATTAGATTTGAAACATGGTTGTGGTAGGTGAAATTTTGGGCAAGTACCAGGGGATCTATTCTCTAACTCGAAGCTACGGAGTTTTCTGGCGAAAAGATGCTTCAATAAGCTACTTGCTCCCATCGGTATTATCTATCATGAAAGAAAGAGCTAGCGGAAAGCTCCGGTAGTTTACATAGGCTCCCACCCGTATTCTGACTGCCACGAAGCTACTTCCGTAGCCCCAATAATAATATGTATATAAGCTTATTATATTATATGTTTATAGATTTAAGCTACCACGGTAGCCTCACGAAGCGCGGCCTCCGAATGCCCTGCTTAGATATTGGCTTTTTTCTAACGCTTAATTCTCAGTAACTATCCAACAAAAGGATATTTTATAGTTTTTTTACATTTGTTAAATGCGCATTCCTTGCATTTTCACTGGGTTACATTGTCATTTTCATCACTAACGGGAGTTTGTCATAAAAAAGGTTTTAGCTGGAGTGACGGAAAGCCAGATTTGCCTTCATTATCTTCGGTACCTAGGTAGCGTGATTCCAGCCCATAATGGGATACTTTGTGGGCCGTGGTCGACGTGGTTGAGTAAGTATCACCTCTGCATTTCTTTTGAGTGTGTCATCTTCCTATATTATTTAAATGATTTGAAGCAACGAGTAATTGACGAGAGCAAATAGCACGAATAATATTGAATCATATCATTGATATGAACCCAAGGGGGCGTACCATAAAGGCTGAATCGCGAATGAGATTCTCACAGAAAAATAAATGAAAGCTACGCTACGTAGGGGGATCTCCGGCCGTATGTGGCGCTGCTGTAACCCGCGAAGTCAAATATTGACGGAATTTCCTACAATAATGTTATTAATTGCGATAAAATAATGATGAACCCTAATGCCCGAATTCTTAGGCGCAACAATTGAAAAGGAACGAGAGGTACGAATCTTTAAACTCATTCCTTTTAGTGAACGAGAACGAAAAGAACGAATCCGAGAAAGGAACGAAACTGCCCATCACTAGTAAGTTCCACCGCACAGATGGCGTTAGAAATTTTACAGTGTGTAGTTTGTCTATCTTCTCCATTATTTAAAAAATAAATCAATCGCTTGTCTTTAAATTTTTTATTTCATTGCAAAATAACCCTCTTGTATTATATGAGTGTCGGCGTGACTAGTGATGCTTTTTTTTAAACCTTCATTTTCACTTTTCCTCTTCGGATTCATCGATTTCGTATCTCTAATAAGTTTCAAAGAATGTCAATCCATCGTCTTCAGCTGTCAAAAATCCTAAGTTTAGTACGTTGCTTCTCTACACTGCTTGTTCCTTTCAGTTCCCCGCTTCATTCTGTCACAATGCATTGTCCTGGTATACATTGTGATTTGCTTGATACATATGCTTTCTCATCTCTGGAAACATATCAATCTATTTCCTCCTAAGACTTTTTATAAATACGCCCTTCTGTTATATTTATATCGGTTTCCTCGTGGTGAATTTATATTATTCTGCCTTGCCTTCTTTGTGGAATCCATTCTGGACGATTACAAGCCTATCTGCTGTGTTCAGCATCGGCAGCGGAAACTGAAGGAGCTCGTAGGGTTAAATGTTTTCAAATATAATCCTGGACAAAGGTGAGAAGGTGAGGTAACGTGTGGCTTGGAATAATATGTTATTTAGTTTCAATTTGGGGGCAGGCGATGTGAACTTTGTTTTCGCACAGCAAGCTGGCAATAATGATTTATTTCCGTGAATTATGTGATAAATCTTGGCAATTTTTCTCTCGTTGAATTTGTTGTTGTTGAAATTGCGTGATCATTTATTATCGTTTATGATCGTGTTGTGACTGCTTACTCCGGCCCCTCTGAAGCCCATTTGTTTTCGTTGCCTTGTATCCCCGGAAGCACCGTGGAAAGTTATGGTAAGTTATGAGTGCGTAATTGAAGCTAAGGACGTGGAGGAATCGTGTTAAGGGTGCCCCTCCATTGTTCTTCGGAGCCTGGGGACACCATTTGATGGATGGGTGAAAGCTGGAATCATTTTATGCTGGAGCCGCGTCCATATGCTTTAAGAGGCATGTTATTTCCATATGCTTAGAACTCAAGAGGAGGCATTGGAGCGCTTCCAAAGTAGTAAGTTGTCTTTGGAGAAAAGTGGAAGGAAATCTAGAACATGGGTGCTATTCATTTCGTGGGCCACTTGCGGCGATCCTGTTACTCTATTCTTGGTGAAATCCATAAACAAAAGTTGATGCTATCGTGCTGTCGTTATCCTTCAAGTTGAGCGGTTAAGAGATTTGTTCTCTTAGCTTCTTTCTTAGCGTGATATTTTCATTTAAAATACGTGACATGTGCATAATTTAACTTGGCGAATATTATACTTCTGGGAGAACGTTCAAGAAACGAATTGCTGATAAACTAATGCTCGCTAATAAACTTAAAAATGTGAGAATATGAGTTATTTATTTAATAATCGCATTTTCAAGATTACCCAAATTTAAGACTCTTTCATGAATTAAGGCCAACTTGTATAATTCAACGAAAAGGGCAAGGGGATGTTATTATTTTTGCTTGCATTGTGCATTTAACTCCCTTCATTCAATTTTCCTTCTCCTCAAGCATCTTTATATTCGTCCCCTAATCCATAAAAAGATGGGAATGACTGAACCAGTAAAAAACCTCGGTGAAAGAAATGGGAAAAGTGAAAAATGGAAGCAATGCATAGTTAACCGTAATGCCGTTGAAATGATATACCTATGCTCCATATTTGAGATGCATTTATTATGTACCATTAACTTCTCCGTTGTAGTTTTCACGCTTGTCACCATTAGTCATTCTTGAGAATACGTGTTCTCACCCTGGAATTTCTTTAAAATCTTAATTTTATTACCCGTCTCATTTTTCTGGTGTGAAAGGTAAAGTTACAGCCAGATTTCTAAGCATGCAATCCCCCAAATACTACACTTGTTTTTTATATCTCCCCTACTCGAAGGCGATCATCTTTTTAAGGTATGTTTTGAGCATCCAATGGGGTATCCGTGCGTATTGTGTGAGAGGCGTATTATTTTATTTTGCCTGTCTCATCGTATTTTCATTAGACAAACGATGAATCGAAGCGAAGAGGGTGACTTTCGAGTTGATTCTTCCCTTGGATCTGCTAGCGCTGCCTGACATGGTCGTTGAAGAGGCTGGAAACAATGCTTTTTCCTCGTATTTTCTTATTTTCCTTTCACACTGTTACCGCTGTGGGCGAACTTGTTCCAGCGTTTCCTCTATCCGTCCCTTAATCTCCAGACGCGAATGGGTGGATTAGCGGCATTGGGAACGGAGACTACAGTGGAGGCCTCGAGGTGTAGGTAGCTTCATAAATTTTTACACACGGATACCATCCTACAGTGCTTTGCTCTGCTATTCGAACACCGTGCTAAGGAATGTATTGAATGAACTACTTATAATTTATATAAATGATTCCCCCATAAAGTAATTTCAGGGCAACATGATCGCCTCCCATTTCAACGTAAAATCAGTCTAGTGTGATAGAGGTATATGTATTTCTTCCGACGACCAAACTTATTGTGAAGAGCATGTGTGTCAATAACTTACTTTTCGTTTGTCGGTAAATGGGTTCTATCGGAGAAAGCCGCCATTATGTTTATTCAAAACGTGATGCGCTAAGTTATTCATTACATCTTGTTGCTTTCGATTACATTATAACTAATGTAGGAGAAATGGGCCACAGCTCCAAATTTAAAAATATATAAGAGCGAAATTTTATAATATTTGAAGTGTCTATAACTGAATGTTTTTATCTCCTTCAGTGGTGCGTGGGCCGCAGTGTTTGTAGTAGTAGGTACTTTGAGATCTAAACATAATTAGCTTAATTAATTCTTAAAACTCAAACCATAGCATTGTAATACGTGTTAGAACTTGCTCTATATTCCCTCTACAGGTTTTTTCTGTCGTTACTCCAATTAGAATTTGTAATTAGAAATTGAGTATTTGTAAAAATTCTCGATGTAAATAAACCAAAAAGTTCCTCAATAACCATATACGTATTGAATTTTAATCACCTTTGTATGGAGAATTCATTTCGTAGTACTTACTGAGAGATCTTAAAGGTATAGGGTCCGTCAGGGGTTTGAAAGTTGAAAAACCACCATCATATAACATTTTTTCAAAGAGTTGTTTCTTCCATAGAGGATCTATCATCAGTTTTCTGAAGGGATATTATAGTGAATCTAGTAGTGTGCCGAAGCTGTTAGCAGAATTGGGATGGGAATCACTATCTCCTCGTAGGTCAAAGAAATAGGCTTAATCTTCTGAGTAAATGTGAGTCGATTTGCTTCTCCGAAGACGTTATTACCATGTTATGAACTCCATGCAACTATGGAAGATTAGATCACTTGCGTGAAATTAGATAGATTGCTAGGCAGATAAGTATAAAATGCCGTTTTTCTGCGTACTATTAGGGAACACTGTGGTTGTGAATAAAGCCGGTAATTATGTAAATGGTGTCGATAGGTCGCGATGGTTTTTATACTTTTTTTAATCGCTGCTTGTGATGCTGATTTTATTTTATGTATTATGTATTTTTTATAATTTTTGCACGTTTTCCATGTTAGCATGGCAGGGCTTGAAGAAATGGACCTCGTGATGCATGAGTACAGAGCCCATTCCACATCAGTTGAATTGACATGAATTCAGAAGCCGGTATTGCTTGTGAAATCTCCTTCCAAGTGTGTTAATCTCTAGTTTATTTAGTTAAATAGCTAATATCAGTAGACAATTTGACGGTGAGTGTATGCCTGTTGTGGAGTCACACCCTGTCACACACCGTTAGGGCGGCTTACAGGGTACTACGTAGATGTAGATCTGTGGTTTTCACCTGCTGCCCATCTTGAAAAGAATAAAATCAACCACTCAACGATGCGACGTCCTGCCCCTCTTGGCCCCGTAAAGACGGCGTCTCCAGCAGTCTGCACGGTCTGCACCCAGTGCGACCGTGTGGCGTTGGGTTGCCATCGGCGAAGTGGCTCTCGCCCCCTCCCGGTCGCCCCAAGGTCACGGCAGTTCATCTTCCCTCCCCCAACCCGGGCCGAGTGTGCTGTAGTTGGACCGTCTGGGGGATGCAGCAGATGGAGAGGAGGGGGGATGGAAAGGTGTGGGAGGGAGGGGAAGGTGGCGGCGGGCGGCCGGCCGCCCGTGCGGCAGTCGCCCACGTGCCTCACTCTTATTCTCACACACCTCTTATTTGAGAGGGGTCGGCCATTAGACTAGGGACAGGTAGGGCTCGGAACAAAACTCTTATTGGACCATCTGCTCCGCTCCTCTTTACTTTTTTGCCGACCGGTGGTGAACGACGCGTCGTCTTCTGCTGCCACGGCGCCATGGGCAATCACCGTTAGTATTTTAATTCCCTGAGATTATTTATCACGCGGTGGTTGATGAGGCGTAACCTTGACCGCATTTAATTTTAAAGGGATTCAATTCCGTTGTCCGTTCAAAAGGGCGTCATCTTGAACGGCAGCGTAGTAATGTTTTGATGACGTAGTTCTATCATCAGAAGTCATCAATTCGATGATTGGTTTTCAACAGCTCTCTACAACCTACATTTTCCTTTCAGCTAACCCCTTCATTCTTTCATAGTTCATTTTAACATCCCTTAATTTGCCTGATTGATATATTTCATCCATGGGCTTCCTCAGCGTGTCCGGCGACCTGGAAAACCTGGAAAACTCAGGGAAATATTTTATCCTGATTACTCTGGGAATTTTTGTATTTTTCCGAAAAAACCTGGAAAACATACGGCAGCCGATTTCCATTAAGGCAGAGAGAGAGGTCCTGCGCCAATGCTTGCATTATGCTCTCGGCTCAGCGTAGCCTTGCGCTCCTTGTTCATACTCTTTTCATAGCTGAATGTTTCTTTTTTGCCTGAAAAACCTGGAAAACTCAGAGAAAAAATAAATTGAGATTCACCGGACACCCTGTTCCTCCATAGTTCTTACCATTAATTTATCCTACAAATATCGTTAAAGAGGTTGTTGTGACGCGTAATGTTTCCTATCAGTTGTTCTATTTTTCAGAATCTCTGCCAGATAAGAGAATTCTCAAGTCATAAGTTTAAATGTGGTGCTTCCTTACTTCCACGATTGTTGCTGCCAACTGTTATGTGCCTCTAGGTAACCCCATATTAAAATGCTGTAACTTAAAAATAAAAGATTTTTGTATTTCGGGACATAGTACTTAATGGGCGGAAAAAATGGCTACGTGTAGGCAAGTTCAAAGATAACTCAGAAATGGGAAAGTTAAATGTTGGTACTCATTAAGAAAGACCCTCCGAATCTATTGCCAAAGCACCAAATACAGTTAGTTACTGGTGCCGCCTTTAGGAAAATTAAGAAAGTCTTTATCGAAACAACTTTTTCCCTTTAATTAACTTTCTGATTCTCAATGATCATCTCTGCGGTATCCATGTGTTGATGACAAGGCATTGACGAGGCACTCGATGGATAAATATGAAAATTAGATTCCGTATTCAGGTTATTGAAAGCTAGGTCGGTCGGCACGCCCGTAATTGGCGAATTTAGGCCTTTGGCGAGACAAAAGAAATGGTTCTGTTTTCAAATTTTAAATTTTTATCCAGAATTTCTCGCTCTTCCCCGAAACGCTCCGGAGGTCTGTATATGTAGTGTCTTAGGTTACGCAGCTCAGGCATTTCCTTTCGCCACCCCCGACCGCGAAATCAGGGCATGCAAATTGCACCTTTTCCGAATCGGGTTCCAATTGGGTCGCCTCTGGGCGATCGGACTTCTTCCACCGCCCAAGAGTCGTTGGGTTGGCCCATTAGCGGCATCTGCTGGCCGTGTACTTGTCAACTCCGCTTAGCCCAGTCCCTATGATGGTGATTCTTCACGTCCTCTAGCCCGTCTTGCTTTCTATGGAGACGCCTTCTGCGCTATTCAAAGCAAAGGTGGTGTCTCCTCCCTGCTTAAAACTCTTCTTCGTCGGTCATTTGTTATCCCCGCGGGAGGTGTCTAGCAGCGTCTTCCAAACCGGCCCGTGCCTTAGCACTTAAATGGCTGAACCATTCCCCATCTTATGTATACGATTTTTCTCCCAACCGTGTTATTATGTCCTCGCGGTGATTCTATAGTTTTCTATGAAGAGGTGTGAATATTGAACGATCGTCAGAGATAAAATACGCGGGCCATATTTCATCCATATATACTTTCTTTATTTTTCCCCACCGGGCGAGCATTAGCCTGGTTCTTCCCCTCATCACGTATCTTGATATGACTTTTTCGGAAATTGTTGTTTGGGTAACTGGTGCTCATTTTGGTGGCCTTCAAAGGCCCGACTGTGATTTTCTCCTTTCTCCGTTGCCAACGTTTATCGTAGTCTTACGTGCGATGGTGATTTAAAACTCACGAGAGGAAAACCTGGACAAATTATTGTTCATGTCTGAATGGATGCTTTGCGATAGCTGCAAACAAATGTCCAAAAGTATGATCGATGTATTTTGTGCAGTGCCATTGGATCTCGGACCCATGTTGTTTTCGTAATGCATCCAGTTCCATAGGACACTCATGATAAAACTTTATTTTCTCAGCTGTGTAATACCTAACCTGAATCATAAATAATTTAGTTCTACGGGATGAAGTACGATTCCTTTTCCTCTGCCCAGATTTATTTAAGATCCACTTTTCTCCTTAGGTTTTCGGAGGGCGACCTGGGATTCTTCTTCATTTATCCAGTGAACACTGTCTCTTTTATAACAACCCCTTTCGTGATGTCATGGTCATGGCCTGGCATTTTTATATTTATCCTAACTAGAATTTTTTCTAGACTAAAAGTAGCGTGGATCAATTGTTCTCTCTTTCGTCTTCGTAAATTGTACGAATGCCACTAAATTTTATTGCTTACAGTTTGAATTCCGCTTTGATTCCGTTTTTTCAATGGCAACTAACATTTTTCCCATTAGAAGATTATTTTCTTATGCAATTCGTTAATTATTTCTTTTAAACACATGGTCTATTAATGATCAAGGGGATCAAATAGACTGAGAGAATCACTAAGAAGTCCTACGAAGATTTGGAGAGAAAAGAAATATAATAAAAACGGCAAAGAAGGAAAGACAAACCTATTGGACAAGTTTTGCGACACAACTGCCGAATGAAAACAATATTGGAAGGAGAAATGAATGGGCAGAATTTAAGAGGAATGGGAGGAATTACAAATGGAACACGTCAGGTAAATTATGAAGGCCGTAAGACTGAATAAATGTGTAGGAATGAAGCGGTTGGTAGGGAGGAGAGTGGAGTGTAGAGCTGCTGCAAACCAATCTTCGGATTGAAGACTACTGACTAGATTAATAATGACGGCAGTGGAGTCATTGATAGCCATCTTATGGAAGGAGAGTTAAATCGAGTAGTTGACAATTTTTATCCTTCTCTGATTGTGAGCCGTATTTGAATGTGGCAAGCGATTTTAGTGGTTTATTAAGTTTAATCCTCATACTTGAGTAGTGCTGTTGTACTGATTAATATTGAAAGCTGTGAGGACTTTGAGAAAAAACGGGTGAATTGTGAGCTATTCTACGCGTTGCAGAGGAAGTGAAATGACGTTGTTGGTCGCGTTCTACTTGTGCGGCTGGGGATTAGTCATCTGGCCTTCGTCTGTGCATGTGATCTGAAGCCCCCCCTCCTCCTTCCACTGCTGTTGTTCCCCGTAGGTGACGCTGGGTGCACTTTTATCCTCCCGCTTCGAGGACCCCTCACCCTCTGGTCCTGGGCGCGCAGCATTTGCATTCCACCGGCTCTAGACATGTGCTCTGCCTCTCGCTTCTACTCTTTTTCCACTTCCCCTGTGCACCTGGTCCGTCTTTTACAAGCGTCCCCTGTGGCTCACGGTCACGGAAAACATGGGGTCCTCATCGGCAGGAACTCAGAAGAAAAAAGTAGTTCGAAGAAGGCCTGCTGTCCCAGTCATGTTTTTCTTTTTTTATACTTTCCTTCGCCTATGTAAAGGGAAAGCACCACAAGTACTCGAGTGGGGGTAAAATATTTCCATAACGTGGGAATGAAGCTCGAAGTTCACACATGTTTGAGCGTAGATTGTTTTTATTTTCTCTAGAGAAAGTTGTTTGCGCGTCCTATTTGGCTAAGTTTTATCGTGAAAAAGAATCACGCCCGATTGAAAAAAAATAATTAGGATGGTTCTTATTTACTGAAGGAACGTTTTAAGTTTTTCTTGAGCTTGGGTTTCCTCGGTGAAATTCGTCTCAAGAAATGAAAACGTCCGATAAGGACTATCATTTTTACAGGTTCTCGTGTCTGGTTATTTTTTACCTTACTTCACTATCATTTATTTTGATCACGAAATGTCCAACTATGAGGGCCTCACACCTGTTATGTTTCAAAGAGGTATCATCCGAACCTTCATTCCTTAATAGAAAATGAGTGATGTTGGAATGAAACATAACTTGTATTTGAGAAATTCAACATGAAAAAATCATTCGCCAGAACTGGTATTCGAACCCAAAGCCCTCTATTTATTGTCGACTGCATTAACCAATATCTATCTCCTACTCCGTTGTTCTCCCTCTCATACTTGAATTTTTAATGGAAATCTATAAGAAATATATGCGTCGTAAGGTAAAATTCCCTGTTAATGTAGGTATGTAAAAATAGTGCAAGTTATTTGCGGTTTCCAATTTTCCTAAGCAACTCATGTTTTTGGAAACTTTAAATTTATTTAAAGAAAAATAGGCTTATTTTCTAAGAAACTTGTTATGCTATTAAATAAATAGATTGATATTTTCAGAGGAACCTGTGAGTCGAGATGCACCTTTCACATCCCACGTTTGTTCCAATGTTTTTTTTTAATTGGATGGTCGCATTTGGTTGTTACTTTCCTGGATAAAGGTGGTTAATGAATCCTGCTTTCGCTTTTCAAGCAGGCGGATGGAGATTTATTACCCTACTCGTTCTTACTTTCTTGCCCTAAATGCCTAAAATGTTAATTGAGAAAGTTTAATTGAAGCCCGGGACTTGGAGCAGCAGAACGCAGTGGCCTTGATCCGAGTAGATCTGTGAATAGTCGATTGAACTCTTCCTCTGTCTGTCCCTCCGCTTCCGGTTCTCCAGTTTGTCGCGGTCTTCGACTTTGATAAGAAAATTGTCCGATCCTGTTAAGTGTATCAGTTATGTCTCTCTCTCGCAAGGTTTAGATGACCATTCCTCACTTTTTTCATTTTCACGGGGTGTCTGGTCAACTTTCTCTTTTTTCTCAGAATGCACAATCTTTCTGAATATCTTTATCTCCTTTTATAAAATTTGTATTACCCAGTTTGGGCATCAGCGGATTGATTTTTCTCATTTCACTGGAGCGGAACAACAGAGAAATTGTCGAGAAAAGCTGTGTGCCACGTATAATTGCCTGTTTTCTCACCAAATGGAATCATCTATCGCTTGAAAAAAATACCAGAATATTTATCATTCGTACGGAATCTTTGTCATGTTTTGTAATTGGAATTCATGTAGTATTCTACCTACTGATTGGTAGGATTTTGAGCTGTTTCTTCCTTAATGGAAGTAGATACTTTCCGGAAAATGCAAATGGAAATTCACCATAAAAAAGGATATCGCAAAGGAGCTATGGTGGCGGTAGAGGGAAAAAATTCGGGCGGGCTGCGGGGCTCTTTTGGGAAAACTGTGCTGCATACTCTTCAGATCGTCGAGGAAGGCGTTTGGTATCCTCTTCGCTTAACACAATTACAACACTTCTGTGAAACCTGCATTATCGTGAAATGACCGAATTCAAAGATGAAGGATCATTACACGACGCATACGTTAGTTGGTATTCGTATCACTTTGTCTTGCTGTGCACTGCACCGTAGAAAGTGGTATATTTGGCGTTGTTTGGATCTGTTTATTCTGATATAATAAGTAGCAGATTTACTAACAAACGCACAACATCTTTTTAGCGCTGAGTGATGAAAATAGGATTTATAAAATACGATTAGCATGAAAATCGGGGATGATAACCTCACCGGTCTGAAAACGCCTTTTAGGGCGTAGTAACCACCCCCGTTGACTTCCCATTTTCGGGGTTATCGAACATTCCTACTCACAACTACTTTCCTGTTAGGAAGTCTGCTTTTTTATACTTGAGTACATGACGCAACTCCAGTTATTATTGCACCAAAGTGAAGTTCTGATTGTGGCGTGCCATGTTGATTGAAATTAGAAGTTATTCTCCTCGAAGTGAGGGCACAATTGTGAGCGAAGTCGACTTGAAATGTAGATGGATGGAGTAGAATTGTGGATGCGAGTTGGAGTAATGAAAGCGAGGCCAGTGGCCCATATTTGTCATCTGATAAAGCCGAAGTGTTTCATGCATCCGCGCCTGAGGCTCATCCTGAGTGCATTTTCGAAAATATGTGCGTCTTGACTCATGAGAATGGAATCATTTCAAGTGGTTTGCCGATGGGGAATTGCAGTTAGCGGCCCAGTTACACGCCACCTCAACATCAGTGTGTGAAAGAAATCGATTTAAGATATTGCTACTACGTATAGGTATTTCTTATTCTTGCTGTAGGCTGTGTCCCACAATGGTATCGAGTATACAGGTTTTGTTCCATTTCGCCGTATTTTTTTATATTTCCCGGGGCAGTGCTTCGGCAGATCGCATTAGAAATAAAGCATTGCGTGAAAATTTTTATGCCATGCAACTGAGAAGAAATTTCTCATTCTAGTCCTTATTATATTATTATAAATGCTCCTTTTTAAACTTTTGATGCCACCAGTTTTAGAAGCTTAATTGCGTTCGGTGCAACGTTGGTGGAATCGGGCATGACATGGTGTAAACTATGTTTATCCATGTTAATAAGAACGAACTTCGTCATTTTCATAGTGAGCATTATTGTACCAATGACCCTACGCGCTGGAGCATAATCGCGTGCCACTACTTCCATGATTATGCCTTGGCGTGGCGAAGCGTGCTGCCTGTTTCCATTGCAATAGTTAATAATCCTATAAAATACCTTTCATTATGGAATCTCGTTTGGTGTCTATTTTAGTCTATTGTTATTCCATAGCCAATTTTATCGAGTCCTATTCGTTCGTCCTGCCGAAAATATCCACCTAAATAATATTATTAATCTATCATTCTTTAGCTAGCCACGTAAGAACTAAATATACAGATAATACAGATCATCACAGAACAGTAGGAGAACAAAAAATATAGTAATTTATGGTTACTTGCAAAGTTGCAGATTTCATGTGGCAAGTTGTAACATTCTCCATTAACTAGTTTTAATAATCATAAGCTTACTGGGCGTTTCAGATAGTTCTCATAACTATATAGGTATTTAAATGAACCTGTTTGTAAGTAAGCATATTACAATCATGGAGTTTAACAAGATAAAATGACTCTATTTTTTAGAAACAATTTTAGATTAAGTTTAATTAATAACGGCTCCCACATTCAGTTGCGTACGAAGTAGTTAAATTGATCTTTTTATCTGAATTTCCATTCGTTATTTATTGTGGTGCCTACTTCTGGTGACCTTCAGGGATCCGAATAAGGTCAAGACGAATGCAGCCATAGATGAGCATTTCGGAGGTGGGAAAGATTATTTACGTCACAAAGCGCATCGAGTAAAGCTGCATCGGACCCCGTCCCGATCCTTTGTCATTCTGGTCGTGAAGTCGGATTTTTTTTCTTCCATAATGAAACCAATGACGCGCCGAATGTGTTACCCTTCGCCCCCCCCCCCCTAAAACACGCGTGAAAAGACGTTCATCAACCTCGGCATTGGAACTTTTTTTTCGGCCTCCTCCCCGCCACGCGTGGCCAATCAACTTCGACGTTATTGAACGCAGCAAATGAAATTTAATCGAGCGACTCGGGAATTGAAGCCCCGGGGGTCTCGTGCAGTGGTCTCTCCTTTCCTCCAAAGCGAGTGATGATGTTCCCGTTCGGTCGTTTCGGTGATTTTAAATCGTGGTCACCGTTCACTTGAGTGAGTCTCGTGATCGGTGGATCGCGATTGAACTTATTGTTAGTGCCACGTTACGATCCTCGTGACTTACCAGACTCTTCGTGTTTTATATTAATCACTCTTTTCCATTTTGGTCAAGATTGATGATTATCATCAGTTCGTGGAAGACAGTGGTAGCTCATTGTTTTAGTGACAATTCGTGAACAGCTAGATGAGTCGCGAATGATTTCGTTCGTGTCGATTTCTGATCGTCATGACCACTCACCCATGAAAGACTGTTTGATTAAAATTGGCATCTCGTCGCCAACATTTTACGGGCGTTCCCTGCCATAATCTGTAGACCCCAGGCATATCTACATCTACAATAACAGTGTATGGCACGGGTTGATTTCACACCATGCATGCGATGCTCGTCCCAGTTCAAATTCTAAAACCCCACGCGCTTCCCTGGTCCCTAGGTGCGTACCAAATAGAAGTTCAGAGAACAAGGGACACCTGAAACTAGGAGCGTGCTACATTGGCGAACATGGTAACGTACAGTACAAGGTTTAAGGCACTACTACTGATTAGTATTACTAATGCGTACAAAGAACAAAATGAGGCGGAATTAGGTTTTAGTGATAATGATTAGTTATTAAACACCAATAAGAAGCTAAGTCTACCTAATGAGGTTTTAAACCTCATAGAAACTATTTTAGTTAATTGTTGTCCTCGGAAAAAATGACGCGAATGTATCGGTTCTACTTGCGAATTCCTTTATGCTTGTGAATGTTTATACCGCAATATATTGGCTTCAGCAAAATATGTTGCCTTTAGAAAAAATAGATTGCTCTCAAGTTACGCTACTGATTGGGTTATGGTGTTCCAAATTTATGCCTGAACAACGGAACAACCAACATTCAGAACAACAGTCGAGCAAGAGTCCTGAATTTTTAGTCTCGAGTTTTTTTCTGTAAAACGAATATGGAAATGGCAATTCCAAGAGGAGATGATTATGTTATTCACAGATAGTTAGTTTCGAACGAACTCATGGATATTGATTTCCGTGTAAGCCGATTATATCTCCCTCTATGTCCGTGATCTCCCTCTTTCGGGACCCGGGTCACAAGATTCGATCTTTCAGCACCGATCCATTGCCGTGGAGGTGGTGTTCCGGAGTGGGGTTGGGTCTTCACTCGAGGGACGAGTAGGTCGTGGGACGGTGGCTTTTGAGGAATGGGTCTTTTTTCTTTTTAGTTTTTCCCATTCCGCCCGTTGCCCGAGGCGTCTCGGGGTGAGAAATGGGTTTGTTAAGAGCGGGGGCGTTTAGAGGTTTAGGGCGTTGCACCGCCTGGGACCATCCACCGCGTTCTCAGTTCCGAGATGCATGGATGCTTGTGCACTATGTTTGTGAGTTGTTTGTGCGTGGGGAACAACACCCCTTGCGGTAACATACGGACGCCTTTGACTGCTCTTTCTCTTCCTCTCGCGCGCCACACCCACTGCCAGTCGCCCAGGAAAACGCATCTTTCCAAATGCATTCGTTTATCCGTCGCTTACGGCCGCGCGCCCCTCCTCCCCACATCCCCGTCCCCCATCGGAAACACGGACAAGCTGACACGTTGTGAGCAGTCGTCGGGTCTTTCTGGTAGGCCTGTTCGTTCTCTTCATTCCTCGGGGGGGACGTGATTAGGCAGAATATATGTCGTCTTTTTGATTCTCTCAGCGTGTTGTATTCATGTTTATTAACATATTTAATTGCCACCTTTAGACAAGGCGTGTATGTAACGTGCACGAGTTGGGCTTGTCTCTTATCGCTTTCACATCCCTGCTCTTTTTTTATTTTTTATGGCATGTTAATAATTCTCGCCTGAAGGTGTGGGCATAGTTTTTCCTTTAATCTTGACCCTGATGTGAAATCAAATTATCTGGACTGAATGGATGTAAAACAAGCTCTAAATGAGGAGTTGCACCCAATCATAATCATAATCAATTAATTTTCTTTGTGGTGTTAGCCTGCGTAGGTAAGTGAAGAATGTTTGTGGCTTTTTTTTTAAAGGTGCATGTTATTTTTATCCGAGACAGCTTGTTTTGGGATACGGGTCTCTTACTGTGAGTTGTTAAAAATTCTTTTTAACATTAAATTTCGTGAGATACTCTGCCCGTAAACATAGAAATGTCAGCGGCCTCTGCCAATATAAAGCAGTGAATATTTTTTTCAATTTCGCCTCAGGTTTCTATTCAATTACTGATGTGTGCCTTTTCAGAGGCTAGGAATCTAAGTCAAGCAAATTTTAACGGCCTTTGTGGCATTTTTTCATACGAAAATCTATAAGCTGTAATAAGATTAGCAAGATCCATTAAACTTACTCTAACCTATAGATAACGATGTTACCGTTTACATAAAATATTCAGTTTTGACTATAGTTTTGAATTGGATGATCTTCGGAGTACGAGAAGTAATTCTGAAATGATACCCTTGGCCTAAGCCAGTTAGGGATCTAAATTACAATTGAATTGAATATGTAACGTCGCTCCTCGGGATCATATTTGTGGCGTATGGTCAGAGTACTTTCATTTCCTCTCTTCGGTACTACAAGAGTTTCTCCTTTCCAGTTTCCTCCACAAACCCACCCCACTAACTTTCTTATCGTAACACGTTTTCACCAGGGCAGCTGACCGCCTGAATTATATCCAATCCGTATTTTATGCTGAGAATGTATTATCTATACGTAAATGTTTAAAATGTGGCATTAAAACGTAAATTGATCAATTAGTGTCAATTGTGGTGACATATAGTGCGATGCGTAGTGCGCTTTAATGCGCTTCAACAAACGTCTCTCATGTGTGTGTAGACTACCGTTTTTGAGTGTTTGTCAAGATCTGGCTCTGAGTCAGTCCAAAAGACATAAAAAAAAGCACCACCTGACAAGATGATGAAACAGGTTTCGGGGTACCCCCTCAGCGCCTTTGAAGGTACTTAATGGAGCGTACTGATTAATCATGGTTGCCAATGGTGGTCAGCGTAACGTAGGTCGGTTACCACGTCTCCAGTAGCACACTTTGGTGCTGGAGCGACCATGTGGTTGGTTGCCTCGGCTGTCATCACGCGAAGCCCTTAGAGCCCGAACGGAACTTGTCGTTTTGAGATCTTTTATCGATAGTGGGGCGTTTTCCAGATTAATTCTCTCCTTTCGTGTTGCATGGGGAAGTAACGGCAGCGTGTCGTGGCATCTTAAAGACTATTTTTTTGAGCTTATGGAAGTCTGTTATTTTCACTTCTATCTACTAGTACCGTGTTCATGGTAACTTGTATGGAAGTAGGTATACTATGTGTCGTGCACGTAGGACCACGACCGTCAACTATGTAATACGCTAATTTTGAATAAAACTAAAGTAATTGTACTGTCCACATTTTAATGTAAAAAATACACAACACGTTTCAACGTTCCTTAGGACGGCATCATCAGGTCTGCACTAATGATGATGTTGACGTCCTAAGGAACGTTGAAACGCGTGTTGTGTATTTTTTACATTAAAATTTAAGTGGACAGTACAATTACTTTAGTTTTATTTAAAATGCTGTTCCGCCATATATCGCCCGACACAATCGAATTTATACGCTAATTATGATTGGCTGCTGCTACTCATCTTTCAGGAACGCCTACCTTACAATTAACTTTTAGCATTTCTTTTCTATTCGTACTACTTAAGGATAACTATGTCCTGTCTCATAACGTCTTCTCAATCCTTCCTTTCCTCGACGTTTTTATAAGCAAAAATAGACGTGAAAATAAATGGGGTTATAAGGTGAGAGTGAGTGAAACTTAATATGCATACTGTATAACTTGTAATTTTGTATGCAATGTGCTATTGTCTTATCTGCGGAATGCTTATCTAAGAAGCGATAAATCGTATAGGAATAAAATGAAGACTCTTATCCATCTTATATATTCATTTATTAGCTAAATACTGCCGTTAGTTGCAGTACAAATTCGTTAGTTCGATATAAATGACTCTTGGTCAGATCCTGGGATAGGAAAAAGTGTGTTTTAAAAATTTACCATCCTCGACCAATATTTATAGTTATTATTTTATTCTATGCTTTCCAGTGGCTTAGGCAGTTTAGAAATTCCATAAGTGGAAGCAGTATTTTTAAACGTGCCGTCATACGAAAATGTGGTATATATCTCATTTTGTTCTGCCTCATTCTGCCGTGAGCGTCCCCCCTTATGTTGTTTGTGTTCCAACATTTAATGTTGGATGGAAGCATAGGCTTTCTTTTTTTATTATTTGTGTGAATGTGTGGCCCGTTAGCGTGGTGGCTGTATATGCGTCTAAGGGAATTTTCACCGCCCATGACGCCTGGGGAACATTGTCAGGCCGTGTTTAATCTACAAATGTTATTTTTTCTGACTATCTCTTTCCCCGACCCCTATGCTGTCTCTATATCTCTCCTATCATTTCTCATTTTCGCTCCTCACACTCCTTTCTTCTCCCTGTGCCTTTTCCGTCTCCGATTCAACTTGACTCTCTTTCCCATATCTTCCCTGCATATATCATTCCAGTCTCCCTCTATGAATGGTGGGTTTCTTGAAGCTAGAAAATATGTGCATTCCATGTTTGGAGCGTTGTCGCTTTTTTGGGTTAAGGATATTAACTTGTTTTTTCTTCGGGGAAAACATGTTGTAGGCGTATTTAAAGAATAGGGTGTGCTTTTTTGGTGGAATTAGGGCTCATTATTTGCTCTCAAGACTTATATTGAGGAATGACCCATGATATCGCCCTTTTTTATGTTTCTTCCTCTCGCTTCTAAATAGTATGTTGCTTAAATGTGACAAATGAACTAGAAACGCAGTTCCCAAGATTCAGAGGGCCGTAATGCTTCCTTTTAATGCTTTCACTATGTTGATGCTCCAGGCGAAATGTGCTAGAAAAACTTCTGGTATTTGTTATGTTCTATGATGCATATACTTATACTGCGGCGTGACAACTTGGGGGTGGGGGGGAGGGGGGCTAGGGGGCATGACTCCTAAAATGTGGCGACGGGCGCCAAAATATATCACAAAGGAGGCACCCTTATTTTATACAATTCGAAGACTTAAACGGAAAACCTCAATTCTGAGTTGAAAATAACAAATTTTAGGATCTTAGAATGATTGTTTATAAGCTCCAAGAAATCTGTTGAAAAGGAAAGGACACGTCAAAACGCTTGCCCCACCAAAACCGCAACCTTGTTTCACCGCTCCACATCTATGATGCATAGCAGGCGGTTTTACGCGCAGGACTTGAAGTTTTTGAAAGCAATGTATATATTGTCGTGAAATCGCATTCCGTTGAGTTTCTATGATAAAACTCGGGGAGCAGTAATTAGATGAAATATCGTTACGTAAGGCTGAATTTTAAAGTTGTGGGGAATTACGTTTTGGAATCTTTAAATGGGTATTTATCGCTGAAATGGGGAGAATTGTTTTAAATCGCCCCCTAATTTCCATTTCTTTGCCTTGGACGCCCGTTGTGCGATGTATGCAATGCCGATTTTAAAGCATTAATTTTTTACCAGAATATTCTCTTTTTATTACCCTTGGTTAATAAAAAACAGGTTCTCGGGTTGTAAGTTTTGCTCGACGGAGATGCAAATACTTACTATCGCAAATTATGACGTATGTAACATTTTTGTTCCTTATTTTGGTGAATGGAGTATAAAAATATAAACGCGGTGTATCAGTATCCATGTATGCTTGTCTATTGCAAAAACTCTCAGCTACCCATTAGATTATACTGAATATATGAGTTAAGGAAAATGTGTGGGATAGGTCTTAAGCCATAAAGTGAAGCCACAGTGAATTCTTTGCAAATCTTATGTGAATTATTAGACACAAGAGTTCATTATTTGACCGTGGCAATGGTTATTTCACTACAGGTATTTCGCTGTAGTACTATCATATGCGTGCGGAATACCTATGTTAACTCCCAGTTTTTTTTCTTAAGTGCCTGTCTGTCTGATGCATCCTTGACGTTCACTTGTATAGTGGAGCTGTAAAGATAAGCTTCGAGAATTCTTGCGAATCTATGGTTGTTTGTACCGTGGCGAAGCGTGACGGAATTTCCTCTCTTTGAGGCTTGCGGAGTTGATTTAGATCGGTCGCTTGTTTCGGTGTTGGTACTTTCCCTCCCAATCATCATTCCTCAGTCCTCTTTTGAAGAAGGCGTTATTCCGTTTTCAGCGGGAAGTGCCATTGTATCCGGTCCGGTGATTTGTGCTTCCGCTTTCTCCTCAAATAGAGGCGGTTGGTGCGGATTCTTTTTTTTTAATTAAAAAAGCATCAAGACCTGATATTCTTGCCAACCTCAGCTTATTTGAGTGCACTTTTCGCCCGAGGATACTTATATCGTAGCGCAGGGGCAATTATGATTTCGTAATGGAATAAAAATGGCCTAGCAGTTTTACCTTCTGTACAAATACAGATGGAAATTACACGCATTTGTACAAATGCGTGGCATAGACTGGGAAAATCCATTTGTAGATACGTTAGTTTGTCCGTTAAACTGTCATGTGTTGGATGGTAATAATCGGAAATATTTTTAGTTGATGGCAGTAGGATAACGTTAGTCTTTTTGTCGGAGAATGACAGCGTGGGAGTTCGAGGTAATGTGCCCTTGATTCTTCAAAGTCAAGACAATACCTAATCATTCTTTGTGCATTGCTTATTTGTGGGCTCTTTGAAATGCCAATGACCAGGAAAATGTTAGGTCACCTTGAAGAGCCATTTTTGAGCTGTCGTGGTTCAAATTAATGTGGAAGGCAAAGCAAGTGGTTTTTTCAGTTTGATCGACCAAATAGGAATTTTTTAACATCTTCTTCATGGCATCAGAGAACTTCATAGGACTGAATATGAGCTGTTATAAATTGCCTGTCTCTTAGCATTCCTTTTAACATTAGTTTCTTATTGGATACTCCTCATTGATTTGCCAATTAAATTAACTCTTGAAAAAAAATATTATCCTTCTTTTTAGGTTGTTAGGTCACTGAGAAAGAACAAAGGTTCAGTCCGTTGTCAGGTCGGTTTTTCGGTAGAACAGAGGCTACTTAGGAAGAGGGCTGGACACTTCTTTCTTGTGAGATCGCCAGCTTTCACCTGCTCTCAGTTTACATTTTCTTTAGCGTTGAATAAAAATACTCTTTTCGATATGGGAACCTTTCCGAGAAAGAAAAAAGAGCCTGAAAACGAAACTTTTACTAAGGATCCAAGTATCCGTAAAAGTCATGTGGAGAAAATACATATAATACGGAAGATCATACCTTATTTCATGAAAAATTGCCGCAAAAATAAAATACGCGGCGTTTCAAGAGGTTTGAGCTTTCCCACGATCATTTCTCGTTTATTTATTTTTACATGAGTGTTTCTCTTAATTCATAGTTTTTCGGCGGACTTTTTCTTATGAAGATTGTACACGATTTTTGGTGGGAAAAAAGGTATCGGGAAAGCGTCAATTCGCATAGCCCTCGCTATCATTCCCGCGGACCCCTGCGACCTCTAATGTCGACATCGGTTCACTATATATCGCTGTCACCTGCTGGAAGGTGGCAATTACGCAGTCTGCACTACATCTACGTCTAAAAAATACACTGCAAGCCACCTCAAGGTCGTGTGGCAGGTCATCGCAGGTCAGGTGTGTCACATTCATTAAACTATCCCAATTAAAGTTAGTGTAACTACGACTATCAAAAACACTAGCGATGGAACAAAAACATAGTTTTTGACAACGAACAAGAACTTTGGCATTTCAATCATCTTGTGAAAACACTATTTGAAAGCTAAATTACCTTTCTAATTCATTTTCGCCTGACGCATCATATCCCTTTGATGTCAGGTGCTCCGTATTCGACACATGTCTCTGGAGTCATCTCAGCTGATTTACCAACGCGGAATTTGCCGAATTCGGTGCAACCAAAAATTTTAAACGGATAAAATAAATTTGATGTTGTTTCTGTTGCCTCCATGTGCTAATGGTTAGGAGAATAAATTCTTTCCCAGGAATAAAACGTTTGGTCCTTAAAGGATAGGACTTATGCTGAGATGAAGAAAGAAATTGTGTAGGTAGTTAGTGCTCTGAAATCTACTTCCATTGAATCCTACCTGTCCCGGTAGAAAACCTTAATAACATTGCCGGCTACAAAGGGGGCTATTCCCCCCCCCCCCCCCCCTCCGCAAACCCAGCTTATTTTATTTATTTTCTTATAGACTTGTAGACTAAAAGCCTAAATTATTTTATGCTGTGAAGTACGATGGTAGGCATATGTATTTAGCTAAATAACAGTTTCTTTTTCATTTTACACATAGTTTGTTACGATTTCCGAGGACTAGACCCCCGGTCTCCCCTTTTCCTAGGAAGTATTTCAAAACTCCAGAGCCAGTGATTTCCCCCCCCCCCCCCCCCCCCCCCCCCAATCTCTGTACTATACACCCTTTGTATCTTCCATTTGCCGAAAACAGCGGTCGCGGTCGGTCTCTTCGCACATCGGACGCGGAGAACCGGTCCCTGCGGGCCGCATGCTCAGTCGGCGGCGGCGGACTCTCCCTTCTCTTCGTACGCCCCCATCTCTCCCCCCCCCCCCCCCCCCTCCCCATCCTCCTCTATCCACCCCTTCCTCCTCTATCCACCCCTTCCTCCCCCACCTATCCTCCCCATTCCTCCGCCCCTCCTTCGCGTCCCGTCCCCCTCTTGCAGCCGGCCTCCTCCCGTCTCCTCCAGCCGTATGCGGTTTAGTCGTTCGGTCGAACGAGAGTGGGAAGGATACGTAGTACAGCGATCTCTCCCGGTCGGCACGGCCATCTTATTCCCCAACCGACACTATTTTTCCCCTGACGCCGCCGCTCTCCCGCCGAGTTCTGAAAAGGTCCCCCGCCGCGTATACGCAAATACACGCGGCCTTCTTCGTTAGTGCTAGTTTACGTTGATCGAAGAAGTGACGTAAGTCGGAAGAATCAACGTAAGGCGAAGATTTGTTTTCGCAAGTCTGATACGGCGGTGGATTCGCCTTCCGACGACCTTAGTTCTCGTGCGGAACCTCACTCGGTGCATGGGGACGGCGAAGGCCAATGGTACTCGACGTGGATTCTCGCCGCCTGCTTGGCCACCTCCCGGAGAGCGGTGAAGGGGTGCGGGAGAATACCCGCTGGACGATGGCGATAATGTGACCTGGTGAATTTTTCTCCCAAAAATAGTGGCGGTTTCGTCAAGTTTATTCTTTTTCCCGTCGCCCTTTGCACGACGGTGGCTGTGCTGGTTGTTGTTGTTATTGTCACCTGCTGTCGGAACACTCAAGACGGCATTAGTGTTTCCATACTTTTTTGGCGTGTTTTTTACCGAGTGTGGCGTGTTGCGGCAAAAATAGGGCTTTTTGCCGACCACTTCCTCTGTGTCCTGCGGAACAGAAGGTCTGCGGATCCCCCGGAAGTTAGCAACCCTCCCGTGCAACCCTTTAGTTTTTTTTGACGGTACACAAAGAGTGGGTGTGTGTGTGAGAGTGTAATCCAAGTGGCTGCTGTGCCGGAAGGGGCCCTTCTTCTTTTCGCAGTCGTTGTCTCCGGTCACTGGAGAAGGTGAGTGCAAGGGATGGGCGGGGCTACAAAACGCTCAACTCCCCGTTTCTCACGCTTCCCCTCACTCTTATAATCTTCTTCCATCCCCCTTCTCCTTCGTCGTCTCTCTTCATCGAATTTTTGTCCGAACACCGGCAAATGCTTTTGTTAAGCGTCGTGTTCTGTAGAAATGTATACATGACTCTTTATTTTGACGAGTTTCCTACTTAATCCCCACCCGTATAGGGGGCGTGTGCCAGATGTTACGATATGCCATGCTCTGCTCCCCGTTGATTCTCTGGAATTGCCGTTGTGAGGGTTTACTTGTGGGCCTTAAACTGCTATGATCCCTTTTACGAAAGGCAGTGAAGTATTCCCTCTTTCCTCTCTGGTTTAACCTTTGAAATACTACCTCTTCATTAATATTTCTTTAGAGAATGGCCATGAATATAATACAAGGATATTGTTTGCAAATTTACGAAAGAAATAAAATAAGGAGAGGACTTGGATTAGTTATTTTGTCTCTTTACAAAAGTAACTTAACCCACATAAAGTTGCTTGAAACAGCGGAAAATACTGTTTAAAATGTTTCCTCTATATTTTTTTAAATATTGTATAACGCTGCCTTTAATGACTTGATCTTCTGAGATAAAAACAGTCATGCGTCCGCTAAGCCTGAACCGCTAGATGTTAGTGAAATATTATCCAGGTGATTTAATATTATTTCATTTTCATTGCGTGACTCGTTCAATTTTGTCATTATGGTTGCAACTGCTGGATGCGCCTTTCGTATCAATTACCTAACGTATCATTAAACACATATTTTTTATTGCGAGCAGTTGTGGTACCCCAGCATTTTTGGTTTTCCCTGGCTCCATTTTAGTTTTAATGTTTTGAGTACATTTTTACCTCGAGCTAAATTTCAGCGGCAAAAATGTAAGGCACCGCCAGCCTATTGTCTCGCGCTGCATCATTAACACCATGTACCTTCAGTTAGCAATTAAGCACGCTTCCATCGTTAGCATCTCTTGCAATTTATTTTCCCACTTAGTCAGAAGTGCATGTCTGCTGAATTCAGTATCTGGAGCCGACGCTGAGTACTCGGGAGGCCGTCATGTTTCAAGGAAATTCATCCCCTGTGCCTTGGAGCTTAAAATTTTCCGTAATTAGTGTCATGCCAAGCAAAAATAGGTTCTTGGACGGTTAAAAAAATGGTATGTGCCTAGGTGTTGATGCGGACGCTATAGTATACAGAAAACAAAGACTGAACATCTATCTGGTTGCCGCCACGAAAGTTGTGGTTGTCAGTTAAATGTATGAATTAAGCGTTTAGAACTTCTAATCCTGATAAATTTTCGCCCCTGGACTTATGTTTTAACATATTTTACATATAATGCTTATTTCTCGTATCATGTGTGCTAGGAAACAAATTTAAAACTTATCTACAAGAAAGGACTTCAGCCGACTCGACTTAATCACTTTATGTACACATGTTCATATTGTAGTAGTCACTCATGCCGACAGGTATCCAAGCTTTCGTGTGCTGTGCATCAATAGCGTTACGTTAACGAGTTGCATCCATGTAGTGTCGCTAGTTATCTCATACTATTGAAATATTGCTATATTTTCATTGATTTGCTTCTTTCATTTCCATCATTCAGTATATATCTTGGCCCCAGTTTCCGATTCGTGTTAGCGTTTCCTAGACGAATATAATAGCTTTACACTTCATATAATTTACATCTACTAAAGTTTTCCATTTTTTGAAGTGGAGATCTATTGGCCACATGCAAGTGTACTTTTGAGCTTTGCGTTTCGGAATCTGGGTTTTCTTTGTGTGTTCCACCACCTTTTAACGGTGTTTTTTTAATTCGTCCCCATTTTAATCGTTGACAGCCGATTTTTTAGTCTCACAATTAAATCCATTGTCCTCCTAATGGTTTGAAAGAGGATTCTCGAGTTACTACCCCTTGCGGCGACCTACAGGATAGCATGTTGATGTTTGTTGTATGCGGGTTTGATATCCATCGCCTGCTTCTCCCCTCCTTTAATTCCTTCGAATGCTTCTGTGATTCACTCGTGAGGAAGTTCCGCTGCTCTTCGGCGTCTTTTTATTGGGCTTGGCGCTTATTTTGAGTCGGTATTTGTAGACGATAGCAGCATCTCCTTGTGTGTGGACTAATCGGAACCCTTATTTTTCCACCCATTCATCCGGGCTGTACTTTTTTTTTTTAGTTGATGCTTATGGTGATGTTTCATGATTAACCCAACTTTTTATTTTACTAACACTTTATTTCGCCTAACCATGGTGTCTATGTTTGCACTAAACTCAATTTTCAATGATTTTACCCGTGTACTATTGACAATGGTGTACAAATGTTGAAAAGCTAGAAGGGGTTATTGTGCTGACAAGTACAAGCGTTGAACATAATTAACTTCTGTGCCTCCTATTCGTAGTTTGTTGTTCTTAGTTTTTTGATATTTAATTCTTTGTTCCATCTTAGAATTTTCCTGATGAGGAAAATTAGTGTAAGAGTTCTTAACTTTATACTTAAGCTGCAGGAATGTGCTTTAATTATGCATTGACAACTCGCTAAAATATTATGCCGCTCCTAAATTAATTTTCGTTGCGTCGTGTGTGAATGAAGCTCAGATCCTCCTTTTAGAGCCTTCTCTTGGTTCCCCCGGCCCTTAGCTTGTGGTGGCCTTAGTCCATTGCACCCTCGGCTAGGGGAGTCGCGTAGTCTACGCATTCCACGTGCCAGAGGGTATCTATAAACCCGCATGCCCTCGATTGTAGTAATAAGGTCATCCCTCATCCCCTCCCGTGGATAGCCGAGGGGGGTTAATGTGTCCGTCTGCCCTTGGGCTCGTGGTGCTCGAATCTCGCCCAGACTATCTCACTTGCGTGCACCCAACTTAATTTCCCCCCCCCCCCACTCGTACGCTGGCGCGTTATAGTTTTTTTGGTCATATTGTGTGGGCATCTAAACGTATACATTCGTGCTCCGCTGTTTGCGCTCCCGAGCGAATGTCTTCACGTGTCGAACTTCCACTCGATCTGTGTGTTGGTCCTACTTTTGTGTTTGCGCAGTCAGGAACCGGTCCTGTTCTCGTATGCCTGTACAAGCGGGCGTAAGTTTACTGCTTGGCCTCTGGTGGTGCCCACCTTTGTGTAGCCGCGAGGCCTTGCCACCGTTTCATCCCCTTCATTGGTAATGGTGGCTTGGACAGCGGAGGGTGGGCTGTTTTCTTTTATTTTCGTGAAAATTTCAGGTCTTGTTTCCACTGTGTATTCCAAATTTGAGGCTCGTTAAATTCATTGCCATTTGAGAATTTATGTAAACATGAATATTGAAAGCTTTTTGGGAAATTTCTTTTGTTGCAAAAGAAACCGTGCTTTGTGTAATTTCTACTCCATTTATACACTCGTCAAATTATGGCAAAGTAATTGTCGGTGTGTGTTATAGCAGTATTTGAATTTTACTCTTTCTATTCCTACGTGGATATTATGTAAACCCATTAAATTACGCCTGAACTCTCACCTCTCCTAGGCTCACCTATTTGCATAACTGAAATCAGGACTAGGAGTTAGAATCAGGAATACCCATGTTTCCCTGTAAATTCAAAAGAGACCTACCCAAGTATCTGTTCATTCCATCGAAGTGTATTTTCTCTCCACTGTTATATTTTATATGATGGCACTTTCATTGAAGCTTGTGGTAAGGATTCAAATCCACCGTGGATATCATTTAATTTGTTGCGAAATGCCTTTATATAGCCTAATTACTTCAACTTGGTGTTATGAGAGGAAATATAAGGGAATTAGTAATAATGCCCATTTATTATACGTTTGTTGTGAAGTGTGTTCATAAAACTTGAATTTCATCTAATCAGTTGGCTCATCTAATTGACTTAAGACTCATTTTTTGTTTCAAGTTTATGGAAGCAATCCACGAAATGAGATAAATAATGTCCCTAAAGAACTACGCAAATATTAAAACTAATGATATCAGGCCTGACATCGTGGAAATGATGGCAATCCATGTTGAAAAAACCAACTTTGTAATTTCCACTAACTTTATTGTGAAATAAATTTGGTGCCAGCGAAATAAAGTCTGTGGAAATTGCACAGTTGGTTTTCTCAACATTAATAAGCAAATATTATTAGACGAATTAGTTTAATCTAAAATAGTATAGAGATGTTCGGTGCTTCATTCCGAAAGACAGAATAAGTAGTGAAATATTGCTTGGAATTTCTCACTCTTGTGGTTATGTAAGTGTAATTATTATTCTAATAAAAATTCTCACCAGAAACTCACGTGCGCATGTTATGAGGTAGAAAATATGCGTTTTTAGTAATCATTGGCATGAGTGATGTTGTATAATGGCGTGGTTACCTCTTACTTTTCCGTGTTCGATGCTGTCGTAATTAATTTAAAATGGTTACTCGCTATAGCTTACGCTTTGATGTCTCATTGTACTTCATTCATCGTGTAACGCATTCGATTACTCCAGCGCAAAAAAAAATTGCGATAACTTCTTTCGATTCAAAAGCATTCCTTGTTTGCAATAAGGAAATGCATTATCAGCCAATGGTGGATTGTAAATGATGAACGGAATCTCCGTTTTCCGGTATTCTTTGTGTGGTTTATCATTCGTAATTTCATTTTTTTAAAGTAACTACGGACGTGTAGAAGTCAGCTGTACAAACTTATGGACAACTATAGAGTAGCAGCGCAAACATTTTGTTCCGACATGTCTAAAGTGATAGCATTTTTTTCGCGTTTATTACCCTTAATAGCGGGAACAAAAAATGTGTCCTTGCTAAGCTAATTTTTACTGCCTTGTCATGATGGAGCTAATTCAAGGGCAGGGCTCGTTTTCCGCTAATCCAAACTTTTATTTGCGTGAATGAAGATAGTGTAAAGCGGGTGCTGAAATGAATATAAATTTTCTTCAGCATACCATGGCATAAGTTAACATATTTACTCTCTAATTTTACGCTTGTAAACTTTAAATAAAACAGTTAAATATTTGAGAAAAATATGCAATGTTGAACCCTTAGGAATGTTCACGCTTCTGAGGGATCGCATTAGTGTAAAAAATCTGCTGGTATGCAATATTCCACAATTCCTACAAAGTTTCCTCCTCGTCTTTAGCAACATTTCTGGATAACAATTATTTTAGCCGCATAAGTCACACGTGAAAATTAGTGAAAAAATGCGTGACCCTCTTAACTTGTCGAAAAAATTAATAGCCACAATTTCTCTGTTTTTGCACTGTGTAGAGGTGTAGCAGTGTGGCCGCCAGCGTAGGAACCATTCTGAATATCTGAGGCCAAGAAGAAGCTTCCACTTTCCCGGTTTTCCCTCTTTTCTCGGCCCCTCCCTCCCCCAGTCGTCTCCATGGAGACCGCAAGAGAGGACTTAACGTAACAATGCCCCGGGGGTATTGGGAGCGTCTCCCCCAGTCGATAAGCCACATCGACTGAAATTTCCGTTTAGCGTCTTCCTGTCAGCCGCCTCTTGTCCACTACGTTACTGTTCCGTATCACTCATATGCCATTCCTTCTTCCCATGTTAACAAACATGTTTGATTGGCGGTGAGATATGCTTTGAGGGGGTATGACTTGCATATGGATAAACTGGGGAAGCTGGTCGGTGAATGATGTAAAAATTCAAATTTGAGACATTTTTATCTAACCAGAGCAGGATAGACGCTTTTCTGTGAAAGCTAAGAGTGTTTCAAATGAATCGATTTGTTTTTCTATGCCGTAACTGGTGGGCAGTGCTTAAGCACATAAAGCGGTCGGTGATAGATGTCAAAACCTGATGGTTGGTGAATGATGCCAAATAAGGTCCCAGTCCTTAAGTTTAACTGACAGATGTGCTAACTCCATCTCTTGTGGAGGGTAGGTGATCTCTAATATCTCCCTATTATTTATTGGGTTATTATGTATTTGGATTCATCTGCTGTGAATTTTTGTCAGGGATTGGGCCGCGGTTAATTTTGGAGCCGTAGAGGCTTCTGATTGTGAGTCTTCTGTTTCGGCCCATGTTTAGCATTATTGAATAGCTTATCTCTGGAAACTTCTCTGTATCATGGCGTAAGTTTTAATATTCGGTTGCTCTTCAGGCTGAGCGGTCATATTTTAGGCATTATTTTTGTAAAACTACGTGGTCATTTGATAATTAAATTAACGATGTTTGTGATCGACCATGTGGATTATTTTGTGATTATAGTATTAATTAGTAATAATTCAAGACAAAAGTCGATTATCCATGTAAACATGCGTAATAATACCATAGATAGTTGTATGAACGAAACCATTTACGTAGAAGTGTGCAGGTTTTTCCTTAGAATTTGCTGTTTTTTTCGTTAAATTGGCTTCATGTTAAGTAAAGTTTTCTCTCCTGCATTTGGGACGTCAACTGAAGTGTGCGCGAGTTCTCAGTCCCAGACGACGTTCAGGGATAAGGCGAAAAGGGATAAAGATCCAAGGGTATTCATTTGGAGGGTTACGACATTCGATTTTTGGCGAAAATTGCTACTCTCACGCTTCACCTCCTCGTGAGAGAACGCACATTTACAGCGGCTTGTTCCTGTGCGGAGATTCGCTTAAAAGGCGGCCGCTAACTCCCATTTGCGTGAAAAACTTTTCCCTAGCGTTGTTTTTTTCGAAAGTTTGAAAAACTTTTTCCCCTATTCATCCGTATTTTCTAAAATGTCTTACTCGGCGTTGCTGTACTTGCCTTTCACTTGGCTTTCAAGTTTTCTCTACTGATGAGTGGGCTGGCTTGCCCTTCGCACTTTCGTCAGGGTGGATAATCGATAAGTTTCTTGTCAGTTGATCATGCGGATTTCTTAACTTTGACGAATCGACTACCCCTTTCCAACCGATTTCGTCACATTGTCTTAAAAACGCTCCAGGTATCCCGTGATATTTTCACTCCACCGGATCAATTCACCAATTTTGCGTCTCGGTACAGCACATTTTGAAAAGTTGTTGCTGCATTTTATGTACATTTTACAACGGCGTTTCGCCTGCTAAAGCGTTATATTCTACTCCTATATGACAAATTATGTTGCGGGTTTTTCTTCTGTGCCCTGTTTTCAAATTACAATGTATAGTGTTTATTTGATTATGCTAACTTTGTTTACATTAGCAGTTGGTACATTTAGCATTTCCTTTCTCCCAGTTGGAATTACTCGGCCTCTATATTCTCAACTTGTTCGAAAACTTCACTTTTCTTAGCTATTCGGTTGTATTACGCCTAAACTTGAAGAAAGAATGTTGATTGTACCCATGCAATGCTAAAAAGAGGATCACTTGCTCATGTAAGACTCGGACCCTGCTGGGTATTTTTCTCTAATCGTTAAAGTATGTTCTAATTATGTAAACTCTGGATGTGAAAGTGATGAAAAGTCAAATGACCTTCATTTAACCACTACTTTGGCTATTGTTGACGATAACTCTGTAGCAAGAGCACTTGTTTGTCAAGATAAGAAGGGGGGTTGCTAGTACTTTACCTATAGATAGCAGTATTTTCTTGCACAATGGTGGAGGAACTGCAGAAGATACAAACCACCGTTGCATTTTTAATAATCACATAATGGGCATTATTTAATCCTTACAATTAGCAATACGGTGGTCCTAGACCGCCATATAACGAAATGCAAATATTTTCTATTGAAAAAAAAATAATCTTCGTCATCATCATCCATCAGTATTTCAATCGCACAGGAGTTAACTGATGCCCTTTAGTCATTTCTAGTCAAAATAAATTTTGCTGGAGCAGTTTTTTTTACTATAATTTAACTGTATTGGGAGAAACTATTCGTATTTAATACTCTTATAAATTTACGAGATTCTCTTATTCCATTTAGTAAGTTATTCTCGTCTTTAGTGACCACAGGGCAGAAACGCAAGATCAGGCGTTGTCAACATGCGAAAGAACGCATTCCGTAATTTAAAAAAATCCTGATCACCCTTATTATGGTCTTATATTTACCCCCCTCGTTTATAGGCATTATCTAACTTGGCCTTCACGGATGAAGGTCTTGTTTTCAAGCCCGTCAGGGGTCTTAAAGGCTTTGCGGTAGGAGTTGCGATCTGAAACTGCAGCGTCGTATTTAGTTTTGCTATGACGCAGTCGTGACTTTGTGTTGTATATGTCTCACATTTGCTTTCCTCTGCTGTCACCGAGTACGTGTTCAAGTTAAGGTGATCGAGTAATGCGGGACGACATATCAGTGGAGTGGTTGTGTTCCTCCATCTTCCACCCTCATTGCCCTACCTACTTTGTCTTTTCCTGCTCAACTATTACAAAACAAAATTTTCATTTTTTGAAATAATTTCGTGCACCGTTATTAGCAGTGATAGTTGTTACCTGTCCGTTGAATTCTAAAAAGTTATGGTTAACATCAATTTATTTTTTCCGAGTTCCTTTTTTTGCTTTTCTTTGTGGACTAGAAGGGCAGAATTGTCATTAATTAGCATCAATATTAATGCAATCGTTATCATAATATTACATATGGTATTTTGTTGCTGACTTAAAGAAATAAGTAATAAATGGCTGTTGCATCAGCTGTGTGGGCTCGATAAACTGGTGGAGGCTCCCGAACATATGGTCCAAACTTTTTAGGCTCATGTTATCAGTTAATTATTAACCAAGGATCATAATAGACCAAAAAACATGTTTTAAATCCGCCGTGATCATTTTCTCTTTCGTAAAAATTTAGTAATTCCATTGCTTGATTAAGAAAAATGTGGAACCCAAAATCCATCCGAAGACTGCACTGACTGGCTGAGAGCGAATGCCCATCAACGGGTAAGCACCGCTTCGAAGATGGACCTGAGAATCTGCTACTAGTATTACCCAGATAGATACAAGAGTCACCAGAACGTTCTTGTTGCTGAATTTTTGGCGTATTTTAGACGTTGAGTAGCTTGGATCATGCTGAAATTTAGCAATGCACTTGTGACTCTTAGTTGAAGAGTAATAAAGCCAAATCCTTTAGTCCGTGGGGACGGGCTCCATGGAGCGTTCTTCTGTATCCACTGCATTTTGCGTCCACGCCACTGTCCCGCCTCCTGGACTTCAGAACCCGTCCCCCCCTCTCAAACCCTTCGACGTATTTCCTAACTACATTTCCGAGAATCCACGTAGCCGTTCCGTCCAGCGTCGTGCGTTTCGGTCGTTAGTTTTACGTTCAGTACGTTTCGTGCCGGTGGCAAGACGCTTCTGTAACGGCGGTGCAACTCACCAATCTGGGTGTCAAAATTCTGAGAACTCGCGTAAAATCGCTTTTATCGCTCAGTGTCATTTTTGTAGGGTGGGAGGGTTAGCATTTGAAAGTATTCGGTCGCTGGTGTGAGTGATGACAAAAGTACGGCATAAGAAGTTTTCGTCGTCCATCCGTTGAGCCGGAGTTAGTTTCTCGGCCTGTTCCATCTCACCTATTCCACTCTTGATATACTGCACTTACTACTAAGACTACCTATTCCCTGTTGCCTTTTGCCACTCGTCATTCGCTTCTTGTATTGTTTTATTAGGTGTTTACCACTAAATTACATTATTTTTACCGGAACAGTCCTAGCTTGTAAAAGGGCCTTCTCCGTTTGTAAAAGGGCCTTCTCCGTTTTGTCCATATTTTCGAAAAAAATAACTTCCAAATGCTGAAACCGGTCTTTATTAAAACTTGTGGAAAAGTACTAAGTTTGTATCATAACTTTTGATAATGCTCCTCAGAATTAGCCTAAAGGGTTTAAAAAATAGGGAACTTAAAAGTCTGAAGAGTTCTAAAGATATGTTATTGCCATTTTGTATTGCTGCTGAATTTTTTCCACCCAAATATTTGGAGGTATGTGGGTCATTGAAAGTGACGTAAACGGTTTGCCTCGAGCGAGTGCTTCCTTGCCTTGGAGTGCCATCAAACGTTCTGGAAAATTTGATTAGATTTTGAAAAGGTTGTTTGGATCACTTCCCTTTGCCGAAAGGTGTACGGACGCATTAATTAGTTGAAGGGCGAAAAAATTCTTATGCCTTCTCTTTAATCATTTTATTTCATTTTTAGAAATAGGACTTCCTTTTGAGAAAAGTGGAGTGGATCTCTTAGCTTTCTTTTCCGTGTACTCTGGCTCAAGGTTTCTGTTGCTGGTGTTCATAATGTATCGGTTATTAATTTTGGTGCTTTTTGTGTCTTAATGAGCTCAGTGGCCTCAGTTTTGATTGTGTGAAATCGGATTACGATAATCCCTTTTCGCTGCACCGAGTCCGTGGGAGTTAATCGCATTAGTCGTAATTTGATTTGGACGAATCCACGCACCTCTCCACCTTATAACCTCAAGAATTCCAAGAAACGATGTAGTGACGGGTGGGGTGTTATTCTGTTGCTCCTTTGATGCGCGTATTATTTTTGTAAGATTATATGCTTCGCAGTTCACGTCGCCGTGATGCTTGGTGGAATCCTAGTTGGAGTGTTCTTTCTTTTTGTTGTGAAGGAGATTATACGCTTCGCTATATCCTGTGAGGCTCAATTATCCGTCGTATTTCTTTTATCTCCCAGGATTTCTACCCGCCTCACGTCAACGCTCGCATTCCCTTAAGCCCAAGTTCCCTTTCCTTCCTTTCTTCTCAAGTCACCTCGAGCGTTAATTCTAAGAATCTATTTCTAAGCCTTTCGCCGTTCGCCTTTATCCCATGTGGCTTAGGCGAAACCTCCGCCTCGCAGTTGTGATTTTAAAACGCTGTGATTTCTGATAATTAACTAATACTCACCGCTAATGAGGGTGTTCTCAAGTACATGAAGTTTAAGTATTGTTTCCACACGCGTAGAAGTTTCAGTGGATGTAATGGTGTTGAAGTAACTCCTTTGTTATTTCACGCGTCTTGTTCAATCATTTTCTGTGGCATATCGTTAGGAATATTAAGCAATTGTGATTTTTTTTCTTTTGCGTTGAGAAATTGCTGTTGGCTTTTGTACACACTTACCTCTCTGTTAGGACTCGATTGCTTTATTTTATTATAATTTACAATCTAAGATTGCTGTCTACGATGGTTTCTACTGAAAAAAAGATTCTCTTTTAAGCTAATATGTTAGCGCAAAAATTATGTACTAATGAAATGTCCTGAAACTCCTTTCAATTTTTCTGTTCAGTATTTTTAGTGGTAGGAGACCCAAGAGTTTGAATTTTTTTTCGTTGTGTGTTTTTGTTACGTCGTTTTTTAACTGAAAACTTTCTAATGTTAGGCACAAGAATTGGGGCGGTCTTCCACGTTTCGTTTTTGGAAAAATACCTCCGGAGAAGACCATGCCCTCTCAAATATTATTATAGTTTCTCTTATGAAAGGGATGAAGAAACTAGTCATCCCCGGCAGTATTTTCTCTTGTTTGCTGCCTGCAGTTGCTGCACGCTACACGCGACTCGACTGGAACTAACTCACTTTCTTTAAACCTTGTTCGTCATTGGACGATTCACTCGCCTCACCCACTTAAATCGATTTGTATCTATTTTGTGACGTTAGACAAGGGGTTTTTTCATTACCAAGGAGAGAGTGTCTTTTATTTCATCCGGGGAAAATTATGCCGTGGAAAAATATGATTTCCCAGAATCTTCCCTTTCGTGTTTCGGAGCGAGGCCGAATGCGGTTCTGAGTGACTGCTTTTTAACGCTCGTCCTTATCCGTTCCCCGGCTTCCTTGGCTCTTTCCTCCACACTCCCATGAAGCCCAGTCTCTTCATCTGCTCATTACCCGCGAGCCATTGTTAGTGTAGCGGGGGATGTTAGTCATAAGAAGGGAGGGTGAAATGAAATTGGAAGACGATTATTGTTGAGATGTGTTTTGGAAGTATGTCTCAATATGCACTCGGTTTTGGAGTGAAACTTGCCTGGGTGTGCATAAGTGTAGGCTGAATGCAGTGGGTACGGAATGTCTTAGAAATGTTTGCGGTAAAATTTGGATGAGGATAAGGAATGAGTGGGTCTTGAAAGAAGGTGGTATGATTCTCCAGTAATGGGCATGTATGAAAGGAGCGTGCTTCATGTCATGTTGAGAGAGTGGATGAGTCTATTAACGACGAAGATTTGTGATAGAAGAGTGAATGGTGTGAGAAGGAGGAGTAGACCGAGAGTTTTGTGTGAATGTGGTAGAAGATGCTCTTAAGAGGATGGATATTAAGTCTTAAAAACAGGAGAGCATATATGAAGAAATGGATGAATGTGACTGAGGCGGAGGAGGAACCTATGTATGGGTTTGGGTAGGGCAGTGTGGATGAAGTTATTGAAACAGAGCCGGACTCTAATAATTATGCTCTCTGACTCCCTACCTCCAAAGGAAATGACGTGATTCGTATGTATGTATGTATAATGAGTGATGCGCGGAAAGAAATAATTCTTAAAATTAACAATTCGATAGTGAATTTCTCGTGTTTTTGGTTTTTTTTGCCCTACAAGCGTAATGTTGGGGTAAAGTAATATCCTTTCTCGTCGGAACGAAACTCGTGTGATCTGAATTTTTCTATTTGGCCTGTATGAGCGTGTAAAACTCTCACGTTTCTTCCTCTGGATTCTGGAAAAATCTCTTTTCCCTCTCTGGAATCCGAGTATTCTTTCTCGTTGAGCGCGTGCCGACCGTGTTTCGGGGCATCGTCGTCAGCATCATAATCATCTCCGACTGCGAGGTTGCGTGTCTCCCTTTGGAAGTTACGATTCTTTCACTCCTTCTCCCCGGTTACGTCTCATCTCTTTAATGGTAGGTTTGGTTTATTTAGATAATAATTTCGGAATGAAAATGTGCTGCTTGGGTTGCCTAGAAGCGTTTTTGTTGCTGGTGCCTAAACTGCTGGAATGATGAATTGCCTTTACTCTAATTGATTAGGATTAGGCCGCTTTGGTAAGTTTAACATTTCTGTGTTGGTGAAAATTTGTGATTGCTTATGTGCATCGTGAGAAAAACTACTTAGTTCAAATGTCACTTCAGCTGACTCAGATTTAAACTCTTTTAAGGGTCGTAATCATCCTTGATACTGAAACTGGTTATCGAAACCTTATTCCGTTATAGTAAAATTTTGCATGAAATGGAATTAAGCGCTTTTACTAAAAATTCACTGTATTTTGCTTGCGAGCAGGGTAAAAGGATTATTGTGGCTCTATTGCTGGCGTCTCACGGTGAAAGCCCAGGCTCACATATCGGAGGGGGCGTTAATTTTTTACTGCTAATTTTATCCTTAGTTGGTTGTCATGAGGAGTGCATTTCAAGTAGTGTATTTACTCCATCACTTGGATGTGTTATAACTAGGTCCCTTTGCCAAGGTTCCTACCTTCCATTAGTAGGTATTCCATTATCTTTTCTCCTGGATTGGTGCCGATTCGTGTGGTACATACTCGAATTATACAGTGATTGAGGGTAATGTCCAATCAGAGTACCTACGTATACCGGCACTAAAATGTTGTGGATGAGGTAAATCATTCACCCTACTTTAATAAAAAAAGAAAACATACCTGCAATGCAAATGGTGTGGAAGGGATGCATGCCTATGTGCTCAGCGAAATTCCAAATGTCGCGTTTTTGGTCGTCATTTTTAATTTTGGAAATGCGGAGTACGAAACCATTAATTTCAAAATTCTTTCCATAAAAAATGCTGTCATTTCTTGGTCGAGTAATTCACTGCCGTTCTAAGCATTTTGATGTCTTCGAAATTTCTATTAACATCGGTATTCTTGCAATTCGTCTTAATTTTAGGAAAGAATATGCGGATCTTGTTTTCTTTAGTCTCTTGCACGTGTTTTTCTTGGCACTCGTCAGTATTCCTATTATTATATCATGTCTTAGGGTGAAGTGGATACCGTATTGTGTATTTTATTGTTCTTTTATTAATGAGAACATTTTCGCAGTGCACTGAAGTCCTATTTACAAAGCTTTTGAACTCACAGAAGTGAATGCGTGGCAATCAGGCTGCATTATGGCTTCAAATTGTTCTACAGATGTCAACAGTCATCCGATTTGTGCATTTTGATGTGTTAGTTGTCATGAGGAAAAATGGACTGGGGTATTGGGAATGTATACCCAATTGAACATGTCATTGAGCGCAATTATGTAGTTGCAAAGTATATGTACCTAATATGTACTATTATTTCAACAATCCCAACGTATTCTTATCATTGCAATCGTTAGTGTGGTGATCTCGAGGACACTTAAGTTGTTTAATGGTTATCCGTATTTCCCTTTCATTGCGTTGGTCGGTATGGCTATTTCGCCATTTTTAAACGTTACGGATGATGTGCCAGTTGAACTACGGTATAAATATCTGAAAAGTCATTTAATTCATATTTTTTCCTGGAAATGTGCTTCCGTATGGCAACGTTTTTCGACTTCCTCTCATAACCGTGGGGTCTATTGCGGCGAAATTTAATGGCGATGGCGATAACTTTATTGCTCGTTGACGGATTGAAGATCGAAATGACGAGGAAGAGGAAACGTGATCGGATGTCTGTAACAAGCCAGTAGATGGAGAGGAGAACCGGAAGAGCAGCTCTCTGCGCCGAGTGATTGTTTAGCGGTGGTGGTCGGAAAGCGGCAATAATTGTCCGCAGCGAATGCGCCTCTTTTTGTCTGTCACCGAAGGGTGCTCTCCTCACTGGGTGGAGCCGGAGTGATGGCGGCATAATTGGAGGAATTAGTTAATGGACTGGCGAAGTGCATCAGGTCGCTAACCGTTCCTCGTTTGGGAAAGGAAGTTATTAGTTGAAGTCTACCTAGAGGAAATCGTCCTCGGCTGTTTCCGCTCATATATTTAAGTGCAGCGAATCCAACTGTCACTTTTCCGCCTCTCAGCTCATACCATGATGTGGCACCAACATTATCAAGTCGGTTTGCCTTTATCCCCTACCGATGAGAGGCAGCGTGTAGCGACAGCATGCATATTATCGGCGCCTATAAGTCCAGCCTATTTTCTCGAGCGTCTACGCCTCCCTCTCTTGGTAATTCCAGGCGCCTCCTCTGCACCTGTCTGTATTTCGTTTTTAATTTTATCTTCCTTTGAGTATAGCTCTGCTTCGTCTTTTTTCGTTATCTTCCCAACCACCAACGTTACATAACTAAGATGACCGCATGCTGCTTCGCCTGTGGTACATATTGTAGCCTCCAATGTGGCATTAAATTCTGTGACTTCGTCCTAGTGAGTTCCCTCGCTGAGATTTCAGGACCCAGGGCACAATTTGGTCTGCTAACCCTGGAAAAGTCGGGGAGTTCCAGCATCTCAGGACTTTGGAGAGAGGTTCTAGTTTTGCGTTTGTCTTACATTAGAGGACTTCATCTCCCAAATAATGAGTTTCCTCGCTGGAATTTCTGTATCCAGCTCTTTCAAAAAATTGCCAAGGAATTCTGGAAAAGACGGGTAAATTAAAATAAAAATCAGTATTTTGGCGATTTTCTTATTTTCTTTGTCTTTCTCTGAGGGCTTAGTTCGGAGTGTGGGGTGTATGGGCGATGTTGCCTCGCTGGATTCCGACACTGAAAGTTAGGAATTTGGCCTAGGAAACCTGGGCAAGTCATCACAAATGTTTGGAACAATTTTCAGAAATCCAGAGCTGTGGCTAGAACTCCATGTCGTTAAGTCTCTCTCGGAGGGCTTGGCGATGCCCTCTCGTCCTTTGTGTCCCATAAAGGGCCTCGTCTCTAAGCTCTTCTCCCCCTCCTCCCCCCCATCTCCCTGCAGTGTCGTGCATCCACTTTCCCGTAACGGCGTCCTCTAGCGTTCTTCTCCCACGGGGGAGGCACCCTACGCGGGAATTCCCCCGACTCTCGCGTTACTCGGGTATTGACAAGTGAGCCGCTTGCACACATGCGACCCTCCGGTTGCCCTGGCTGCTCACAGGCGCTTGCTCTACACCCAGCGGGTGAATTCCACGCCGGTGGAGGTGGACACTGGCTTAGTGGGTTTCCTTCCCACTCTATGTTTCATTAGGCATTTTGAGTTTCTAACTGCGATGTGGAAGGCGATAATAATTTCTCCCAGTCCCTCGAGGACGATTATCTATCGTCTGCTCAGCGGAATTACGTGACTATTTTTTTTCTTTTTCTATTCTTCTCAGAAATAGCGATGCAAATCTTTCAATCAATAATAATCGTTCTTCACGATTTTTGTCTTTCAATCTCATGTGTATCATTGCTGGGAAACTTTGATAGCTCCTCTGTGGTGTAAGTTCTCCAGGCCTTTATAGCTATGAACCCATTCACCTTAGCCTTCTGATCACATTGTACGAGTAAGTAAAAGTTCGAAGGTTTTTTAATGATACTTAATTTATCCAGAAATCGTTGGGACATAGTATGTGGTTTGTTTTTCTTGTTCTAGTGAAAGCAGCATTGGCAAATCTTGTAACGCGTAATATTAGCCCATTTAAATTATTATAAAAGGAAAACTTAAAACATTCGTGATTATCTATCCTTTTATCTGAAAAAACACGAGGAAAATATATTTTCTACTGGTTTGACTTGAAGTCGGATTTGGTGTAAATGCACAGCTAGTAAATACAGTTAAGTCCATTGTATCAGTTTGTTTGTGTGGATTAGCTGTTAAATTTTCTCATTCCCTGCGTGGAATAAGGCCAGTCCTATTCAATCCTCTCTAACCTGGCCCGTTAAGAGATATAGCCGTATCGCTGTGCGTCTGTATAGTATCTCTTAGTGTTTATCAGCCAACGAGCTTATCGTTCGGTATTTATTTTTCGGCCTCATCTCGCTTCATAATGAATTTCCCCCCTCGGAGGCTCCCGTATAAAAATACAAATCCAACCTTAGTTGAAAGTTAGAATTTCTCCTTATCCGTAAATGCACGTTATTTTAAAGGCATGGCGTTCTAATCTTTGTGAAGTTATATCCAATTTGTTGCCATGACATTAGGTAATGTCAGAGTTGTGTGTGGAAGATGCGCTATTTCTGAATCGTTCGTTTCAAACAAAAGGTGATTTGTCTCATTGAAGGGCTGATAATATCGCTGCACTTCCAATTGCACATTCTTTCATTGATGGATGAGTCATTTGCAGCGTCTCAAGTACGTAAATGCACCATGGTGTGTATTAAAATGTAATATAAGAGTCGATATAGAGGGCACATACTGAGAGAATTAAATTGAGAGAAAAGTAATTTTATCGGAAAAATGAGTTTTCTTTAGCAAACGCCATATGGACGATCTCTTGGGGATAAAAATAGATAACTTTTCATGTCTACTCGTCATTTAACCATCGAGTTTTTGTATCTACCCGAGTCTATAATGAAGGTTATCTTCCAGTCCCCGTGGACGTATTGCATGTCGCGGGACTCGTCTGCGGTCGTTGCGAACCACGTTTGCTCTTCTCTTCTTAGAAGCGCCTTATTTCCCTGACCACTCGCTTCCTTCCCTCCATTGTCTTGAGCATGTGGGCATGTCTTTCTCCATTTCGTAATCATTCAAAAAGCCCGTTTCTACCACTTACATTCAGGGACGTGCGCCTCCTCTACAATATAACTTAGTAACCGTGTCGGTCTTTCATTCTCTGAGCTCTGCCTTGAGATAGTTCGTCAGAAACGTTTTCGTATTTTAAGTTTGGAATTTCTTCGAAAATGTGATCAAAGGACCCGAAAATTCGAAATTAAATAATATAGGTGTAAACTCTTGACGAGTCTCTCTTGTAATGATTTTATTCATTAACATTTTATCATATATAACTTTTTAGTGGAGAAACTCCGAACTGATTCTAGTACTGCAAAATACGCCAATAAATTTGCGCTGGGTGAAGGTTTTTAGGATGTGCTTCGGAAAATCTTATTGCTGTGACTCAGTAGGGTGAATTTTATCGCATAAATTCTGTAGAGTTTTCAATTTTGTTTGAAAATGCTGTCCATAATTTTGGCTACGCATTCTATCACTTGCGGCGTAGCTTTTATGACACGGTATTTTGAGCAAGCTATCTTTACTCATAAAACTCGGTAAATTTAGCTTAATTATAAAGTGAAAGCTCTAATATTTCTAATTATATCAAAACATCAGCCAATAAATAGGTTTTCCATGGGTTATGCTACGCGCGTAGCATAGCCCATAGCCCGTAGGCTGCGCGTTCCAGAGAGACATGATTTACAAAATGAGAAAGTTATTGCTTACACATTGGGTGAGAAATGTGACGGCGTGTAGTCCGTATGTTACGATAATTATTTTAAAAACATTTCTCACTGTAATATGTTTTAATAAATTGCAAAAGAAAACTTTTGGCAGTGAAGGCGTTTTCAGCGTATGGCGTGAAAAGAGGTTAAAGCCTTAAATATATATGTCTAGTTAATTATGTAGAAGTTCCGTCGTAAAAACAAAGTTTATACGGTAAATGTTACTATATTTACTGTATGCTGCTTATGACTACTTGAATGGTAAAATTAAATTCAAATATTATAATTGAAGTTCTGTTATGACTTAAGAAATTTCTCGCTCCAACTACCGTATTTAATCCAAATTCAGTGAAGCGCTGATGTCGATGATTCAGCCTGTGACTGTTGCGGTAGCTCGTTTCTCCTCCCGTGGTTCGTTTCCCTCCGTGCGGATATGTGACTGGGGAGAATATTGCGTAACTAGATCAGTCTCATGGGCGGTTGAATGATTGGCGGAGGCATACAAAGACCCTTTGGGGTTAATAACCTCCAGTTCAGTCGTTCGTGAAGGCTGTCATAGGGCCACGAGCATCTCGTAGATCTGACCCGGCCCGAATTCTGACGGTTGATTTTTTTCCGACCTAAATGGAAAAAATAATTCCACATCGAAGTGTGTGATTCCCAATCCGACATTGGGGCCGTCGAAAATGTTCAGTCGATTAGCTGATGATGGCTTGTTTTCTGGAATGAATAACCGCGTGTTGAAAGATGTGGCTTAATCCTGCTTCTGTCCAAGTACAATCTGTTATCCCTTTGTCAGCTTTTTAGTTCAACTTTCTCCCGGAATTCATTGAAATTCACGGCAGTACTCGTTTATTTGTTTTTTTTTTAAATGTGGAATATTGAGAAACTTATCATATAAGCCGGCCACAAAACCTGTAGAATGCGTTCTGAATTTCTTCTTTCAATCGATGAACCATATATCTTATGACTTAAAATCGATGGCTCATCATGTATTTTTTTGTCACCGTCATTGTGGTCGGTAGAAGCCGCGAAATTGACTTTGATGGCGGAAGTACGAAACCCATCGCTTTTCCTACAGTTGGATCTGTTTTGTTTAGTCTAGTAGAGCAGATTCAAACGATTTCTCTTCATGATTTGTGTGGATTAATTGCTTAACGGATCCACGTTGATATTTATCAACGTCCACTCCGCACACCGTATTGTCAGATTCTCATGGCGGATTTCAACTTGCGCATGTGGTCGTGAGTTTAAGCATTTCCGTTTGAAGGCTGAATGCTTCCGCTGTGAATTCATCCAATCAATGAATGTGGTTGTCCGATGTGTGAAAGAGCTGCTCTTAATACTTTGTGGGTCTCCATTTTCCGTTACTCGACAATCCAGCAGTGATTCGCGTATTAATCTATGAATGGCCAATAGAAAGGCCTGTAACGAGATGGAAAGTTCCAAGAATTTTTCTATTAAATGTTTCATTTGATCTTGATAAAACTTTTTGTGAGAAATTTGTTTTTATGAATATGTAAATGTAATTTGTGCGTAATGAAACCAAGATATTTTGGCTTAATATATTTTTATTTTTTTGCAGGTAAATTGGTGTGACCTTTGTTCTACCCTTATTCTACCAAGATGGTAATCGTAAGTTCGTGACCCTATTTTAAATTACGTAACTATACAATTTGTTTTTTTGACGTATTGAGGCCCTTTTACTTCGTATTGATATCCTTACTAATATATCAAGTCCGTCTGTTGCTCCATCACGCAAAAACTACTTAACCGATTGAGCTGAAATTTGGCATGTAGATAGAAAATGTATCTGGTTGTAACACAGGCTGTATTAAAAAGCCCTCAGGGCCCCAAAAGGTACCCGAAGGCCCACCCTGGTGGACCATGCTAAGCATTGGGTTCGGTGCAGTGGTTTCATTTTATGCTTTTTAAGAGTACTTTACTCAAGATAGAGGGCTGAGATTTTATTTATCGGATGACTAAATAAATGAAATTTCTAATTTTTTCAATCGATTTTCTTTTACGCTTCGTATTTGTCTGAAAACCATGTTTGTAGCTTAAAATCTCACATTTTTCTCTGAAATCAACAATAGCATATTTCCTTGACAACCAGAGATTTGATTTTCAAAGGATATTCACGCCTCTAGCATTTAAATATCGCGGTTTCCTGCAGGCCCATGTTAGCACGTAGAAAAAAAATCTGTATAAGAAGGGCCCATACTCCCAAGGGCCCCATGATAGATTTCGTCGGGGGGTAATCGATAAATTCAATGCATACTCTGTAATGGCTATTTTATAAGTCGCTCCTATAGGGGCACTGCATGTATATGAGAGAACACTTACGTAGTAAGCGATACACGCAATGAAATGTGCAAGAATACTCTCGTGCTGCGAATAGTAATGGTAATAATGACTGTTGCAACACCAAACAGCATTGTTTATTGTCGTTTAATACTTAGATGTAAATGATGTTTTTTATTACACGTAGTGGAATCGTCTGCCTCTCATTACGACTGCGAACTGTTTTTAGACCAATTCCCACATCATAAACGTTACGAGTTATTTATATATGTTTAGAAGTGTTAAAGTGCAGTTAACTTACATTCACTCATTTTTGGGTTTCCCGAGCATAAAAGAGGACCAACAGTCACTCATCTCTCCGTTCACCTGGACAGTCCAAACGGTCACCGTGTCTACTACAACGAACAGAACATACAAGATACGTTACTAACTCCTCAAATGACCTCGCTGACAGTATTATTCAGGCTTTGTGGTTTTCTTATAGAATAAGTTCAATGTTTTCCACACCCGTTGAATTTCAACGGGTACCTTCCGCTAGTGTAGGATATAAATGGAAATTATGATTCGGGACTCTCCACTATAGTTGTATAATTGCTGGACGAAGGCTAGTGCTTTTAATTTTTGTCCCAAGGTCGTTTTAATGCATGTGTGTCATGTAAATGGGACGAAGGAAGGTGAATTCGTGTTTTTTATTTGATGTTTAATGTGCACATATATGTTGACATTTTTGGGTGAAAGGGTTGGTTTCCCCCATTCGTTGCTCGCCGCGTTATCTTTTATCTCGGCCGTTTAGGCAGCTGTGCTACTTCGTTCTAATACTGTCGAGTCCTATCAGAGGAAGCCACAAGTCTTCAAATTTACGGCAAATTTCTTCTTCTCGGGCAGCGTCCAAGTAGGCGTCGTTCACTTGTGAACGCGGGAGAAGGTAACACGTGAGGACGCCCCTGGCGATCGTTGGATTGCTTGATAGCCTTCTTTAAGTATTTCTCTGACCTCGTAAAGGTGTTCCTGCCTTAAAATGGTAAACTTTTTTCTGGCTCGTGTTACTTACTGAAAAATGTGTCCTCTTACCTAGCATAATCACACCTTTCCACGCATTTATTCCGACAGTTAAAGCTCGAAATCACGTGGGCTTTAAAGCGAGAATGGAAAAATAGGAAAAAAATTGAAAAAATGACGTTGACATTTCATAGGAATATTTTACTTGGTACAACTGATTTCGCGTAAAACAAAATCCTCGGGTTCTGCAATGACTTACTGCAAGTCAGCGTTTTTACTCGTAAATAAAATTATGCTCCCTACTCATCTTAGATTTTGAAAAATAGGCTTACATCTGCCGTTGCTGAAATCAAAATTTAATCTATCAGTATTGGTGCTGGAGTCGGATCTTCGGGTTGGGAAATTTTTTAGTATAGGTAAAATATATATTCGTCCAATTGACTGCATGTGTAGTATCTTACTTCTACTTTACTGTAAATGAGGCATCGGAAGAAACTAAAAATTAAAACAGAAAACGAAAATGTGTGATTCCTCATAAGTCTAGACTTATCAAGTTACGGGTCAAGTAATTTGCTCCCCAGCATTTATTGCTAGTAATTATCAAAGATGGTGGCTGTATTTTTTAATTAATGCGGTGAGTTCCATCTATGAAACCAGTTTTTGTGAAGTGACACTCGAAAACGAGGGATTTTTCATTTGTTTTGACTCACGCAGTCGCGAGGGAACCTCTTAAATGCGTGAGCGCCGGCCTGTCGAGTTGGGGGAACGCGCTTTGCCCCATTTTTTGTCATCTCTCTGTTGTTTACCGCCATCCTCTCTCCAACTCTCTTGGGATTGGGAAGCATATGGGGCTCATCTCCGGAAGCTGCGTCACACTCTGGATAGGGACACCGTCCTATCCCATCCCACTTCCTCTCCTCTTCCTCCCCTCTTTGCCCATCATTCTGTGTTTATTCTCCCCTCTCCCCTCTTTTCTCTGTCATCGCGTCCTCCACCTCCCAGCAGATGGCTCCCCCCCCTCTTCTCATACCACCCTGTCGCAGCTTCCCAGTGGAGTACCGATTTGTCCTTGAGTGCTTCTTCCATTCCGACGGGGTCCCTGCCCTGTCGATGCACTGCGTCCCCCCAGACTCTCCCACTCCTACCCCCGTCTTCCCATCGTCGTGAGGTTGGATTACGTCGGACATAAGAAAATAACTTAAGAACGTAATAAATGACGATCGAACTTGAGCTCTCGAGTCAGATATACAGCATTCACATTGCGCTTCAAGAGTCTTTTTGAGTCTGATTGCTATTTCATCTCTTTGAATTATGTCGATAAGTTAGCTAATCGCGAAGAAGAGAGAGTTCTTGTGTTGGCCATTCAGAAGCTACCATGTCGGGTGCACGTGCGTCACCAGCGATTTGAAATTGAAACACTTAATTAAAGCAAGTTATTCAACATGGGAGTCTTAAAAATGAAATTTAATAACTTTGTTATTCCCCAGAACAACTAAGTTAAAGTAGTTCACTGCAATCGTGTACTAATATAAATGCATAGGTATAATATAGGTACCCCTGAGGAAATCCGATTTTGGGGTTACCTTCAGGATTAATTTTACAAGGCATCGGCTGGTGCAAATACATTCATAGCAATTTACACTCTCAGTGCAGTGATTTGTATTTTTTAATATTTTTTTGCGTTCTTATGCTAGATAAGTAAATAATCATCTCCTCAAGGAAAGAGAAGATATATTGTGACTGGTTGGTTCCAATTGGTGGGTGATAGTAGCCTTATCGTAAGTTACGTTATATTCTTAGGCGACAATATATATATATATATATATATATATATATATATATATATATATATATATATATATATATATATATATATATATATAAGCGTAAACTGTCCTTTTACTCTTCCTTACGCCCAGACCGCCTCGGTCCCTCGACTCCGTGAAGTTAATTTTTTTCCTGTCGCCTGCCACCGGATCGCTGTCGTGATCTTCGTCGCCCCCTAAGGTAGGAGATTATTTGAAGCCTGACCTCGATAAGCGTAAGCGCTTGCTGTCGGCGGGGAGGCTCGGATGGCTATGTGAGAGCCCAAAGTAATGGGAGGGTGGTATGGGAGAGAAAGAGGTGAGTATTGGGATCAATGCGTGCTGGGCAGGGTCCTATTATTTTTAAAAACCCTCGCGTCTTAACTACGTCCCACTGTTTGCCTTTTATCTGAGTGGTTGCGGGCGCATACAGACCAACAGTGTGGGGTGGGTGTCTATTTGCGTCCATCATAATTATGTTACATCCAGAGCAACCGTGTAGGGAGATGCATGTGAGAGAAAATGGGAGTCGAGTTTCCAAGCGAAGACCTTTCCAAGTAAAGAAGATAAAAGGATGCAACGATGAAACCTTAAGTAAACAATAATAAGTAGTGCACTCAGTAAGGGCCTTGTGCGAAAGTTTTCTTGACATCATGTCCTGGTTTTATAATGTTTAGTTAACGTTAACTGGAAGATGGCAGACTTTTCGTTAACCCAGCGTCACCGAGAGTTCGAGTTTTGTATATTTTATCAGACCGCCGCGCCGGTATGTTGACGTGAGCTTTGTCGATTGGAGAATGTATTACTTTCTTCCTATTTCTCCCTTTAAAAATAGTTATCCACATCAGAAAATCCGGCAAAAATACAGTGCTCATTGTAAATTATTTCCCGTTGGCATATGTTCACATTAATCATCATGGTACCGTGGAAAACCGTCTGCTAATATATATTTTAGTTTTTTTTGCACAATAGCTGCTTAACTAATCCATTTTACTCGGCCGGTTGAAAATGTCAATGACGTCAATTCTCCTCTGTGTTATCGCGCCGCATTGGTCTATCTGTTGTTTTCTTTAATCTATGCCACCAGCAGTATGGAGAGATGTATGTGCCCATCATAATTACAGTTGTCATCCAGAGAGGCAGTCTCGGGAGATGCATGGGAGGAGACCAAATTTTCATATGGGATTTTTGTTTGCTGGTAGTTGGGAGATAATGCGAAACGGGAAAACCTTAGCAGAATCTCTCTTCCTTCGAACCAGACAGAATGCGTGACCTATTGCGTTATTAAACATACATTTTTTCTCGGAGAAAGCCCTAACCATTTGCGCGTCTGAATGTGAAGCGTCACACAAGCATTTCAAAATTGGAGCTTTTCCTGTCACATTAAATGTAGCTTGTTATGCAATATTAATTTAATTACTTTAAATTTTAACTCCCAATTGCGTAAAATCACGAAAAAAAACTCTCAATCCACATCAGTCAACTCTCCATCTTTGTAATTTGCTGTTAATTGGGCTGATGTAATTTTTCGATAAACTTTTGTTTTCATCATTGCACTCCAATATTTACATCTACAAGGAGAAAAGTTTCTTTTATACTTAATGATTCTGCTTTGTGAGAGAAAGTGAATTATAGATTTCAACTCCCGGTTATTGAATACAGTCGACGAAAAGAAAAATTCGTTGCTTGTGATCATCCTGTCGAATTATTGCGCTAGTTGATGGGACCTCTTCCATAGTCGAAAATCCATACTTGTTAAAGGCAATGCTTTCTTAATTCACCGTTGAAGTCTACCTTGACATTAAAGATTAATGCAAATTGTCAATAAAAGCAAATGAATTTTGACTCGTATGCGTGACGCCTACCATCCTACCATAGACAGGGAGGGTTAAAATCTCTTATTCACGTGTTTATTGTCCCGAAGGTCAAAGTCTGAATGTGCAGTATTAATTAAATCGTATATGTAAAAATATTATGCATGAAAATATTCATCTGCTACTCAGAATTTTAAACTCTTGACAACGCGAACGTGTTTACGAGATTATAACCCTCCCTGTCGATGTCCACCTGAATGACCCAAATGCATTTTTGTCAACATTTCTTTGCTTTTATTCACAATGTGGATTAATCTATTATTTACATTTTCTTGTCAATTGCTCTCTTCTTGAATTTAAGTAGTCTACCTTATTCACGGGTTGGTTAGAATTTTTCCGGTCTCAAGCGTGGAAATTTAACGGGTTGGTCAGAATTTGTGGGATGCCTAAAAGCGTGAAATCGGGTAATTCTCGCTCGGACCGATGTAAGAATGAAAACAAGCGACTAGAGAAAGAGGAAAGTGTGAAACGGTGAAGTTCAGGCGCCGTCTCGATTTTCCCGGTGACTTCTCGTGACCCAACGGTACCGATTCCCTCCTTGTTTACCTCTCCCCCCCTTTTCGTTCGATTGTCGTGAAAGTCGATAATTTCCTCTTCCCCTGGCGCTTCCTTTTGTCAGCGCTCCCATCCCTCTCCCCCAACCATCCTCTCTTCACCGTCCCTCCCCCGCTTTTTTCCACCCTTCCTCGAAAACGCCGTACCCGTGATAATGTGGCCTCCCGTCACATTTTAACCCTCTGTCACGCCCGTGTCTTCCTCTCTCGTCTTAGGCCGTGCGGTCCACTTCTCCCGCCGCGATGTCGTGGCTCACGACCGTAGCTGGCCCCGTTGTGCCTTTTTTCACGGCCGCGTCTAAATACCTCGCCCAGAATGGAACACATTTTCGGTCTATCGTGGACCTGGATCATCATCGTATTACTTTGTGTAGGTTTTATCCTGCCGGGGATCCAGTTTAGGGGTTGCAGCCGCCGCTGAAGGGGCTGTACACGGGTCTCCTATGCTCGGCAGGCACGGCCCAGCCGGGCAGCGGCCGGAGTTCGATGGAAATGTGCTTTACCGGACTGCCCGAGGATATTGTGAATATTTACGCATTATATAAAAAATGGTATAAATTCCATGCATGATTTAGAAAAGAAACTCTGCATTAGTTGATGTACATACATTGAATATACAATATCCACAATGCCGCCCTGTTGTAGGATGTTTCCTCTGCAGATTTGTGATGATTTAATTGCCTTACATATGTTTTAATGCGATCGCGTATAATATTTTGTGCATGTAGTAAGCGATATCGACCCGGACTTACCCCTGTGTGGTTAAAATCCCGTTAAATACTCGCTAGGCCACCGAAATATGTAAGTAAACAAACAGATAAATACACATACCTTAATTAATTATATTTGCTTTTTTTCATGAGACTAAATTTAAAATTAAATGCCTTGAGTAATACCTATGGCGAAATAAAATTTGTCTGGGATAACAGCTTATGTGTATAGTGCTTATGGTAATCTATGGGTTGTGTGTAGCACTTGTTTTCTGTCATTTTACTTCTTTTCTTTTACCGGAACTAGGTAAGTCCTGTCTGGGGTAGGAGATAGAAAGGTACAGGCAGGACTCGGCGCACGGTATGAACTGGGAGGCGGATTTCGTTGTTGTTTATACATGACTTTTTGACTGCGGATGTCTGCCGTAAGAGTAGATCGTCAATTTCGGTATCTTTCTCAGGAGGCAGGTGGTGGTGGAGAAGGTGGCAGTGCTTACGGCCTAATTTAGACGATGCATACGTAACAGGGGATTATATATTTCTACCGGCTCTGTCGTTTGTCTTTTCATCATCGACATCTGTCTCCTCTGCGTTGAGAGCTAAGTCTTCACTTCTCGGACTATTCTACCGTAGCTTCCTTGCAGAAAATTCGCATTTTTTGTCGTCGGCGAGTTTTCTTTTCTTTCTTCACGGATCAGTAGGCGGAGTAGTTTTTCCGACCTTTCCCGTATTTTGATGGCCTTTTTTATTTGCATGTCGTTATACTTCATTAGATGCATCTCTTTACCAGTGTTCTTGTCAAAGTTGCTTTGTGATGGCCTTCGCATGTGCATAAAGTTTCTATTGTAACAGACTGAAGATATACATAATGCGTAATAAAAAACTGAAATACATCATCAAATAATTTTGAATTCCCGGGCAGTTACTTATCAGTATCGGATTAGTCCATTGTACTTCGTACCCTACCATTATAACTTTCCAGCTTCTCTTTACCGCTTCTCTTATGTCCCTAAGTTAGTGGTAATCTTTGGAGGCACAGATGAAATCCATCTCTACCGTCCATGGTGTCCTTTGTTATGCGTTTTTTCTAAACAAGATTTTGTTTCCGCCTTGCCGTTTTTATGCCTACGATTGAAGAGAAGTGGAACTATTAGGTTCCTAGAACCCTCCCGTAAAATTTCCTAGGACCGTTGAAATCGGCATTAGTTTTGTTCCACTTTTATTATCCGTTTAATGTCCTCTGTTTTAATGTCCGTTCGGAGCGTTGAAATCACCGTCCGTTACGGCGTGGCCTATCGTCGCCATCGGCGGATATACGGGAGGGGAAAGCAGGGATTCGACGAGGAGGCTCTATAGAGGGCTCTTCCTGCCCCAGAAAGTGTCTGTCTTTTGATTTAAAATCGTTCGCCCCGAAAGATCATCTCCACCCTCTCCCTTTGGGATTGATGGTTAGGAAAGGACTGTGAGCTAGCCGAGGAGGGAGTTTGATTCCAGGCAATGATTCTCGACTGGTGTTGGCTTTTCGTGACGGAATGTTTTTAACGATTCACCTCAAATAATTCTCCCCCTCCCTCCCCGCGGCACGGTTTGAATCGTTCGTGAGCTCCATGGGGCTACAAAAAAGGAGCTCTTAGAAAGTGAGAGAGTTAAAATATGACGCTAGAAATACACAATTCAAATAGTTACGGTGTGCTTGCTGAAGGGAAGAGAAAATTTTAGAATAGGCTTTTCTTTGCTGCAGGTTATCAATAGTTCATAGTCGTTAAATATAGACGACAGCAATGATCGACATTTTAAGGTGATCGTTGAGTGGTTTACGTATATTCGTGCGAGCAGTCTTGTACTCTGCCCGCGTTGGTTACTTGCAGTCCTAGCAATTCAAAGGTCGCAATATCGATATGATATCAGGCGGATATGTTGTGATTATCTGAGGATTGAGGTCTTACGTTGGAATATGCTCTGTGGGCTTAGAAGCTGGAGCTCTTAAAACCCAAGTATAATACTTCTTGGTTACATACTTTATTCACTTCCTACCGTTTACCCTGATGAAAAGTCACAGCTCGTTTAGCTGAATCTTCCATTATAACCTCATTTCAGAATGGCCAAGCCTGCAAGGTGCGCGTAGCTTGCCGTTACTTTTATTTACTTACTTCTTAGTTACTTGCGGTAGTTTTATTCCGTGGAGACTTTTTAGTGGATTTTATTACTTGCGTTATTCGAAATTCCCACATTTAAGCGCAGTGAACGTTTTCTTTAAGTGCATTGCTGTGGAGTTATAGCGCGTGATCGTACTCTGTCGCAACTTTTGAAAATAGCGGTTGGGAGCAAGTGGGTTGATTACAGGAGCGTGTAAGGTGATCGCAGGTGTTTAGTATCTTGTTCAAATCACTCCCTTTCCCAGCGAACCCTGATCTGTGGTATCCTGCTTTGCCATACCCTTACATAAGTTGTTTTCGTTGGTGAATGTGCACGTGTGGTCATAAGGGAATACTTAGCATCAAGTTTTTAAAAAGTTTTATTGCCCCCTCTAGGTCAGATAGGGAATCACTTGCATTAGAAAGTGACATGTTTCAATAGATGGGCCAGACTACATGAGTTTTGAGAATGATACCTTCATCTGGATGATTTTCTCCACTAAACTCAAGCGTAAATCCCACAGAATTAAATTATAGAGGCGTCGTTGGCTATAGATGCATCTATGCTATGCATCTATGCTCTATATGTTGGCTATGATTCTATGCATCACTTCATCTTTTGCGTTAAATATCATAGGGAATGAAAGTTTTTGGTCAGATATCTGCTACTGGGAATACTTTATACCACTTTTAAAATGAAATGATAAAATTTATGACTATTTTTATCAAAGAATAGGTAATAATTACAATTTTACGTTGAACCGCGGCCACTCATTCAACTCAAAATGATGGCCCGTACATTTGTTACGCCCATTTCTATTGAAAAAAAACGGCTACGTATCCCCATTCTACGGTACTTCTATTATTGAGAACTCTTAGCGTAGTGTAGTTAATTACCTAGTGCAGTGATGGTGAATTGCGACGCGTGATCGTCAACTGTCACAACAGTTCAAAATAACGGTCCGGAGCGAATGGGTTAATTACGGGAGCCTGAAAGGTGCACGCAGTTCACCGTATCGTATTCAAATTACGCCCGTGCCCGGCGAACCCTGTGCTGTGTGTGGAATCCTGCTCTGCCATGCCCGGATGAAATTCGTGTTTGTGTTAGTGGACCAATTAGGGGTTGGGTGCGAGTCATCGGCCGGCCCTGTGTGCGGGGGAGGATGCTCGTCGAGGGTTGGTTCCGGTGGGAAAGTGGGTCTCCACGCCCAAGTGCCCCACGCTCGCTCTGCGTCCGCCCGGCCGCCCCCTGAAGGGGGATTGAAGAAGAGAGGGTATGAGGCGGGCTGACGGGGCAGGTGGTCGTTGGGGAAGTTGGTAGGCATAACACAAGTGCCCCGTGCTCTTTATGTAAATGAATAGTTTTTCGTGAGCTGGAGGCTCCACCTTGAGACGCTGAGCTTGCTCGTTATGTAGTGAAGCGGGTTGCGACGGGGAGGCCTCTCTGTCTTAGTCCCTCAAGGAAATCCGTGAAATCGAGTTTTTTTAAAGTGGAGTGAGATGACTTCACTTTCTTTGACGTGAGTTTCATAACAGAGAGTTTAACGATTGATATGTTGTCTCAATTGTACAGGGAAAGGGTGTATCATGTTCATTTTTTCTTTGATTTCTCTACTTCTTTCCTGGACTTTTCAGCCTTTACTTCGTCACAACCCTCTTCACATTTTTCATTGGACGCATTGGGATATGATATCATATATGAAAGTCAAAGTTATTTCGCTTTTTATTGCTTTGTTCATTCACTTGTTCATCTTTGCTTTTTTAAAAATATTTTGTTGGGTACCCTTTGACAAGGAAGAATGGGAGATCCCAGAAGACGTATTTGACTATGGTTAAATGGTATGCGGTGTTGTGCTCAGCTTTTTTCATGTAACTCGTCCGCGAAAATTTCAAATATGTAGCAAGTCCTTACTTTCAAGTCTCAGATCCTTGGTACTCTTTAATAACATGCGGGGGATCCGCTGGTCCGTGTTTATTCAATTACATTATTTTGCTGCTTGCGATACTCTGTAATTGTTTCCGTTTACCTTCATATATCCCGAGAGTATATACCAGGCTGTTTCTTCTCAAATGAGTCGGGCATTCTGTAAATTATCTGCAGTTATATTTGGGTAATTTTGTTCCGTGGTCGAATTAAAAGGTGAAATGGTGTCGTTTTTGCGTACCTACTTCTAAATTGCCGTTGTATGTACCTGCATTGAACCACGTATGAAACATTGGGTGTGTGCGGTGGGCCATAATTTTACGGCGTTTTATCTCGCACGTGCCGGGCGATGTACATTTCACAGCGTAAGACAGGATTGGTGTAAATAATTTCTTAATCGTAGCGCTATGTTGAGTTTCGTGCATCTTTTGCAATCGAATCGTCGCATCGTTGCTAAAATCTTTCTCTTAGGCTTAAGTTTCACGGCTAGTTCGAAGACAAGTCGAATTACCATGCTTTTGGGAAAGTCAGCTGAGAAAGGGTGACTTTTGACGACCCAATAGTGACCCCTTCGACTCCTTTCGACAACCCTCTTCATCGCTCTGGGATCGAGGGAATGACTGTCGGTGTGGTCGTTTATTTCCGATTTCTCTCTCGCAAACGGGGTAAACTAGAGAAATCGTGCACTTTCCGCTCTCCCAAGGAGTCGCTTTCCTTGCCGTGTGGAGTTTTTTTCCAAGGCGAACTGACCGTAAAAAGCACAACCCCTTGTTCATCTTTGCATTTCATTTTGACTGAAGGCGAGGGCTGTGGTATATATCGTCTGAGCGTGATCCACGGGTGAAAACATGGGTGAAGGCGAGCGAAGTCTTGATGGCTGGTTTCGAGTTGAACTTTTATTTAACATGTCATTGAAAGCTTGACGTTCAATGTGAATAGGATTATAGATAGCTAATTTTCAATGTTGATACAAATTGAAATTTTCCCCTACTCTTTTACTAACGTAAGCGACGTACTTAATTTTTTAATTTATTTATTAAAAAATATTGATTAAAATGGTATTTTTACTAAAATGATATCATGTAGACGTTGAAATCATAAGAAATGGAAATTGGCTAGGATTTTTTTTCATATTAACTATCCCAAATAGGCGTGTTTGCGGAATAGGCATTCTGCAATAAGAGAGAGCTAATGACGGGAACCGTGTGTACGACTGCATAGACAATGCAAGGAAATATTAATATGGGACGTTCTGTAGTGCAGAAGATTCGTGGACTCTGAGAGATGTGGACGAGAATAGGCTACAGGCGTTTGAGACGTGGGTGTGGAGGAGAATGGAGGAAGAAACACGAACGAGGAAGTGCTGGTATGGTGGTGAAGGAAACTGGTGTAGGAGATGGAATATGAGAGAGGAGGAGGCAGAATAGTTGGTAGGGACAATTATGAGGGGTAAAAGCATTCTGAAGGCCGTAATAGAGGGGAGGATGTTGGATAAGCGGGGAAGGGGAAGGAAGAGGCTTTATGGACGGGATGAAGAGAGGAAAGACGTTTGCCGAGCTGAAAAATGGATGTGGCCTGCGCCGGTAGAATATAAGATTTTTTTTGTTTCCATTCTAATCTTACCGTAACTGGTTGATCGCCCAGTAATAATTTATCCGAAACATAGTGAATGCAGCCATATCCTAACAAGTAAGGCTTGATTTCATCATCAAAGGCCTGGATTCGGCTCCCGCTCCCAGCGCAGGTATTCCGCCGTCGCCGCTCGTATTCCTTCTCCCTGCACCTCACTCTGAGGGACACCGGAGGAAGAAGAGCCCGGCGCGATAAAAACGCGATCGTGGGCTCTCTCGGAGCGAAATGGCGGTGCCGCGCCATTCCGCGCGTTGTCCGCCCGTTTTTGCCCGGGGACAATGGCGCCTTTGCGGTCGCCCCATTATACCCCCCATACCACTCGACCACCTCCTCCCCTCCAATCCCCCGCGGTTCGTTTTCGAAGGGATCGGCATCCATGAGGTCTCGGATGAATGGTCCCGAGGTGTGGTGAGACTCTCGCGGAAACGCCGCGACTCAAATGTAACCTTTTTCGTTTGTTTTCCCTAACTCTGCCCACGGGAATTATTTATATGTATTCCGACGCGTTTTTCCTCCTTGCACGAGCACGTATATAGCCTCGATGCCTACCGTTTGTTTCATTTGAAAGGCACAGGATGTGTGGTTTGTCCTGTATTTATTCGAATTTAGCAGTGCAGTTTTTTTTCGAGGGGAGCACCTTGGAACTGGCGGAAATTTCCCCCCCTTGCCCTAGGTTTCCTTGCTCTGACTTGAGGCTTTCGCGGTCGTCCTCGGTGTAAAAAGTATTGGGTTGCGTGGAACCGAGTGGTGGAGTGTTTCTTTTTCCTGCCGTAATTATTGAGACGTGCGGTTCAGGGTAGAAGTGCCTGGTATGCTCATGTTATTTATCTATTATTTCTTTAAACGTCGGAAAAATATATGCTCTGTGGAATTCGAAGTATTTTTAACCAGTTATATATCCGTCGTGTGATTTTAATTCACGCGAGACGTGCACTAAAGATACATGACGGATATAAAGGTTGTAGCAATGCCGGAAATGTGATATTTAGACTCCAGTGGTCGTTAAGCTTGAATATCTCTGAATTGGTAGATGACTTAGCCTTTCGTTTTAGTTTGGTGTCAACCGTTTCCTCGAACACTATCTAATTATTTACGCAAACTTGACTCTTTAATCAAATTTGATTTTCGCCCTGCACCTCTGCCTAGCTCATCAGTGTCAGGTTTTATGCCCATTAGTCCATGAAGGCGTTTCTATTCGGAAACTGCTGGATATAACGAAGGAACATTTGCAGAGGATTTTTTAAGTTGTGGTGGAGTCCTTGTCCTCATATGTACCCTTCGGTTCGGCCATTCATCCACCATGTTGATGTTCTACTCGTTTGATTACTCATCCGGGTTTTTATAACATGTATATGTCGTGAGATGCTCGTAATTTGTTCTCCTTTTCTTTACATAATGGAATTTACAGTAATTTCTCATCAGCCTAGGCCTATTTATCCATTTCTTCGATAGTATTCGATTGTCATTTCTCTTTCTCCCTCCTGTGATAACTTAACTCTTTGTCAGTTGTTGCGATTTCGGCAAATGCCTCTGGAGCCATCCCAGCTCATGTATATCCAATGCGCCGAATTCTATACAGACAACTTTTTTAAAAGAAATTTGAAAAAAATACTTATAACTTACTGATTATGTCTCTGTTACCGTCATTGTTAAATTTTAAGAAGGAAAGATCTTTCTCAGTGATAAAAATTTTGATCCTTGAAGGGTAATACTAAAATGGTGATTTCTTTCGTTGAACCTCACGATTCTCGTCCCTTGGTTATATGCCTTTGAGTATTCATCCTGATTGCTCCCTTTTTGTAATCGAGAGGTAGTTTTACCTTGAATTTCTTCTTGAGGTTAAACCTAGACAGTTTTATTTTTTATCAATTGAAAATTCGTGTAAATTGTAAAGGTATCATTTTGCCTTCGGTGACACCCCGTCTATACTATGCTCTGCGGCATGTTTTATTTTTCTCGTTTAAACACGAGGTGGGCCATCGACTCTCCCATCAGAATGATAGTGATGTGTTGGTGGGGGCGTGTTGCGAGTCACGGCGAAGGTGAGCGACACCAGAGGAATCATCTGTGGCAGAATGGGGATTTTTTGTGCCCTCCTTGTGGGTAGGCCAGTGACCTCCCACTCCCTCTTCCGATACGGCCAGTCCCTGAACACCGCCGCCCTCTGCATCTCCTCCTGACTAGTTTTCATACAAGCGAAAATTTCAAACTCTCTTCTCCCGAAAGCCTATTCTGACATAAAGATTTTTGATACGAAACGAATCTGTGATCATATCTGGCCAGGCAGGTTTGATCCGATCCGACACGGTCTTTTTTATGATAGTGAGGTATATGATGGAGGCAATCTTCCTTACTGTGTTCAGTGGGGGGTATTGCTATGACGATGCAATTCATCTATGAGGCTGCCATTATTATGCGGCTGAGTGAGTTTTGAGTCTCATTTTGTCCTTACCAGTCTTCTACTAAGAGTTCTAAATTCCCTGACGACAATACCCTGGTGTCTACCCGTGCCCGCTTCTCACGTGGCGTCTGATGGTTAAAGTCCTTAAGTGATTTATCCTCTTCTTAGCAAACATGGGATTTTGTGGACTCGGTAGAGATGCGATTAAATGTGGAAAATTTGGAATTTTCTTTTGTGCTATTATATTGCATACGGTCTCGTGCGTAAAAACAAAACTTAAAAAATCTTCACTGTCACAATTCATTCAGTCCTATGATTGGTTGACTGTACTCCTACACTATTTCCTATTCCTTATATGCCCTCATAGCTATTCTGTTTCATGTCCATTTGGATATGTCTGACGTATTTATCTCTCGGTATTTCCAGTGGCTCTTTCCGTACTATCATACTCCTTACGAGTTCATTGTATATCTTGATTAGATGTTTTGGAGTAGATAGCTTTAGCTGTCACGGTAAGTATTTTTAATTCCGCTAAAATGCTGTTTACCTCAAATAGCTGCACTTTCCTCCCCCTTTCTTATCTCTTCGTTATCATTTTATGCCACTTATATAAGTCTTTTCCATTCAACCCTCTGCATTGCGAGCATTAAGAAGTGTCTTTGCTTCCACAATCGTCCGCCATTTCCTTCTTCAGTCCATGTCGTTTCACTCTCTCTCTCTCTCATGCATGCAAGCTACTGGTTGCATATTGAAATGACAGTTATAATTTCGTATGTACCCATAAAGTAATAAAAGTAGTTACAGCTACGACCTAGGTTTCCACGTGAGACGTCTTTCATCGGATAAATTTCTCCATAAAACTCAGGAAAATATATAGTCATGTATATATACTCGTGTGGTGACATATGTACTCGTGTATTTTGTAGAAATTCACCTGATGTCTATTCGTAGGTCTAATATGTAATTAATGTTATGAGGGACAGAAAAAAGTATTTCTTTAATTTCAATATTTACAGCAAATCCCGCGAAGTTTCACCTGAGACAAAGAATTTCGTTGAGTACGCTGGTTATCTTCTCATCTTCCCTCAATGAGTTGAGCTCTCCTCCTCCAACTCGAGCCGTAGTGGCACTCGGGAATTTGTGTTTAGTCCTTGTGGTAAGCCTTAGCGATTACCAATAACTGTAGATAACCCCTGCGTGCCATGCTCAAGACGAAACTTGTTTTTACCTATTCCCCTTGTGTTGTTTCCGGTGCGGGTTTTGGTCGAAAAGTGGAAAGGAATGTGGAAGAAAAGAGTTCTAGTGGGTGGTTGTCTTTTTCCGTCTTCTCGGCGTCGTTCTTCTCCTCAGTTTCCTCCCTCCCCCTTACCCCCCCCCCAGTTCTTTTTAAGTGAGGATATCGTTGTGTGTGGGATTGATGAGTGGGGCCCGTGCCTCTTCCCTGCGATCTTCCTTCCTCTTTGGCTACGTGCCTGTTCACGACCAATAACACATCTCTTCTCCTGCTCTTATCGTGAAAATTTCATCCTCTCCGAGCATCTTCTGAGTTTCCTTCTCTCTCTCTCTCGTACCTAGTCAAGCGTGGCATCTCCCAACTCCCCCGCCTGTTTCTTTTCCTCCCATCATCTCGCGAAGGGAGGAATAAGAAAAGGGATTTGGACTCCGGACGATGCTTTTTATCTCCGCGAGGACTGGAGAGAGGCGACAGCCGGGATCAACAATTGCGGAATCCGTGAGATGGTGACGATAGGGAAAGCATCAGTGTGTCTTTCTTTTTCATCCGCCCTTGTTGTTTTTGTGGGATTACAATTGACCTTTTCCGATCCGCTTGCACTATTAATTGACTGAAATCGTTCGAAGAAAGCGTATGCCTACTTAACGATAACTTAATCGAGTCATTTTAGAATATTATAGCCCATTTGATTCCGTAATAATTTGTTTCTTATACGAGTTCTGGCACTTTTGTGGTTTCACCTTTCTGCATGGTGTCAGCCAGGCCCAAGTACGGAATTTTTATATTCCATCGGATTATACTGCCAAACAGGGGTACCTCTTCCCACGCTCCATTGATTACTTCACTGAAAACAGAGCTAGGAATCGGAGTCCATCGAAATACATTTCAGGTTACCTACGTCTCCTACCTCTACTTATTTCTCTTGCATTCCATCCTCTTGGTTCGGGCGCTTAAACCCCCAGCCACCCCATAAGTTGGCTTGCAGGGTTGGTAGCATGGAGACGCAATAATTTTTCGAGAGGCAGCTTGTAAGTTCCCTGCAAAATCGCTTCAGACCTGTTGTCTGAGCAGAATTTACGCTCATAGGAGCTGAGAGCGTCACATTAAAATCCTGCTTTGGATCTCAACGTGAAGCACATCATCTTATAGCTTATTCTCTTCTCTGGAAGTCCAAGAGGAGTTAAATCTTTCCGTGATAATTAAGCCATCATTTCGGAGAAGAACTATTAGTGGATTTTTTTCGAGACCGTCGTCAAATATCCTCAATATATTCCCTGGTCATTACAGAAGTAACTCAACCGGTCTAAAATTAGCATCGACTACAGGAAGAGCGTAATTCGAATGAAATGAGCTAAAAGGAGATGCGCCTCGTTCAAAAATTAAATGTCGAAAATTGTTTTTTGTTGAAGTTCAGCATGAAGCTATCAACTCGGCTCCAAACTGGTGTTTGTGCGATTCCTTTACCGACAACGGTCGCTGTAACTCGCCGCTAATGGTAGGGACTCACTTCGTCTCCTTGTCGATTTTTTAATGGCCTATTGCCGCACGGGAAAGCATAGGTTGACAGCTTTTTCATGTTTGCGGATGCGTTCTGTTTTGAAACAATAGAGATGCTTGTGTCGTAGTTTCGAATGAGGTTAATGTAACATGCTCCCGTCTTCTCAAGCTTAAAAGTTTCAAAATCATGTACCAGGCTAAACTTACCTAAACTAATTTCATCGTGAGGTTACTGGGTTGGAGCACCCGAGTGATGTAAAAGTGAAGCATTTTCTTTTCTCGAGGTTGGGTGAAATTTTTACAATGCGTATCAAGAAGTAAATGAAAAAATGGCTGTAATAGTTTCTCAATAATTTTTTCAGAGACGAAAGAAAGGTCATTGCGCTTCCTCACGTAATCTTGTCCACTTGACAGATCGCGGTCGGTTGTAGATTAAAAAGTAGTTAACGAGAAATGAGGTCGAGAAAGGAGGAAAAGAATTTGATTTGCAATTGCAAAGAGCGCAGTCAGTGCCCTCATGATTATATATTTATATCCCTCTTACATTTCAATTCCGGTTCTTAGAATAATCTTGTGTACTGTTTCTCGTAACCTTGAGGACCGACGCATTTCCTTGAGATGTCGCGGATGACTTGAGATGTCGCGGCTTTGTTGACGTAATGAATTTAGTTTGATGTCCGCAACCGAAGACTGGATGATGATTATCCACTTGTCTTGAATCGAACTCGTTCATAGAACGCCTTGAGGGCATTCGTATCGATTTCATGTACTGCAGTTCTTAATACCCCCCTCGCGGCCTCATACGGATTTCGTTATTTTTTTAACTTGTTGTAAACTAGTGCCCGACGATTTCAAATTGTTCCGAGTAATTGACTTGAGCGATACACATTACGATCACTGCCCTCACGACTAGAAGTCGTGAGGGCAGTGATCGTAATGTGTATCGAATTGGGCGATTGTAATCCATTCCTCATTGCTCCCCGTTGCAACGAGGAAGCTCTTCTATCTCCCTCTCGAAGCAGCCGATGGTGCTCTTGTTTTCCTTGATAACAGTTGTTCGTCGAGCGCGCACGTCAGCCTCATTGGTGGAGATTAAGTGGGCGTGATGAGATTGAATGGTGGCAGGGGGGAGAAAAGGTGAACAAGGAAGAGTTTAATCGGACTCTGGGCCCTAGGTGTTCGTATCGCTCCCGGTCTCGCAAGTGCTTATCTGCGGTTCTCGCAGCGTCTGCTCAGTCACGCGGCGGTCGGTTGGGATAGAATCTTAGAACTTAGAAGTGCCTTTTTCGAAAGCTTCAAGATGCTCGCTTTGGCTGAAGTGGGATACAGATTGCTTGCTTTTTTCTGTTTTTGGAATAAATTTCTTTACTCATTCTGAATGACAAAAATGATTGAAGGATATGTGGACCATTAAAGTTGGTATATTTATTCTCTCGGGCTTACATTATTGTAGGTGTTCTACCTTTCCGGGTAGGTGCGAATGCATTATTACGTCCCTACTATCGCCATTTTTTCCCCGCGCGATTTATCTGCCCAGCCATACATTCTACCTCTCTTTATTACCTTCTACGAAAATATCTATCCTTTCCCTCATTCCTTCCCAGCATTCTACCTGCAAAAATGGTTTTCAAATTTTTCATTCCAATCCTACTCTTGATTTCCTTTAGCATCATTCTCTCTTCCCCTTCCCTGTCGAGAAAACCCTTCTTCCTTTATCTTCCATGCGGTCCATCGTAGATTCTCTATCCTTCTCCACAGCCAATTCCCGAAAGATACGCATGTTTTCTCCAGCCCGCCCCCTCCAGGCTCCTAGTTACTCCATTTTAATGATTTGCTACCATTTTAATGCTGAGCTCCATATTAAGCTCTTCACTTAAATTTTCTTAAAATCGGGCTTGCATGCATGTGTCCTTTTCTCTATTGTTGATAAATTTCAGTCATCCGCCATCTTCGCTTCTAGAGCCCTTGTCTTAATCGATGAAATATTTTGAAATCAGTGTGATGTCGGGAATTGCACATAAAGAAAACGCGTATTGCTTCTAACATGGTGGTCCATTTATTGATGTGTAAACAACCAACAATCCCCGTTGGTTGTCACGAGGCTTCTTCTTATTTATTCCAATGCTTTTCGCCATAATATATATTAAATAAATGTCAAAACAATTAGTATTAAAAAGATAACTTTAACAAAAGATAAACAAAAAATGACAAAACAAAACAAAAAAGACAAAACAAAAGATAAACAAAAAACATCAGTATTTATTAAAATGTTATTTTTTTCGTGATAAGCATGAGGTGAGTAGTGTATTGGCTGGTTATGAAATCTAAATTACGGAGTGTCGTGTGTTTTATTTATGATCTTTGGTCTCACCAAAATGTAATAGATACAAGAGTCTAAATATCAGGAAGGGGAAGCGAAAGGTCTAGGGCGATCGCGTGATATAACTCGCTTAAAATTTCCAAATTTTTTATTTTATTCTGGGGTATAGCAATACCTAGATTAGATTAGATTAAAAGGAAGGTGGAGTTCCTCCAAGGAGGAGCTAAAGCACTTAGACCTAATGGTCCATTGTGCCAACCACCATATTTGTATTCACCCATAGAGTCCAGTCGCCTTGCCAAAGGATAACATGTCCTCTATGGGGATACCCCTGACTTCATCTAGTTCCAAAAATGGTGAGCCCAGATGCCTAACTCTAGTCCTCATCAAAACAGGACACTTGCAGAGTGCGTGCGATGTTGTTTCGTCCTCTTCCTCGCACCATCTACATTTCGCCGAGTCTGTGATTCTCAGGAGATGGCGGTGCCTCAAAACCTGATAGTGTTCGGTGAGCAGTCCCACTGTTGTGCGAAGTTGTCTCCTGTCCAGTGATAGAAGCTTTCTTGCCATCCCCGGTCTGGGTCCTTCTATCAGGAGCTTGGCTTGCCTAAGCCCCTGTACATTCTGCCAGATCTTAGAGTGTTGAGCTAGGCTCCTAAGGCTAGCAATACCTAAGGCTAACAATACCTAGGCTAGCAATACCTAAGTGAAATTATAGATGAGTTCTATCCTTGCGGACCTGATCCTAGTCTTTTCTTGAAAGTCTCTTTTAAATTTCAAGTGTCATCTTGGAACTCAGGTTTTCTTTCCTATTTTATTTTGATCACCATCCTCTCAATTTTGAGCTGATTGCTCACCTTTTCTTGAAGATATCTTTTTAGTTAAATTTTGTCTGCGAAATCACGACTTCCTTTCTCCCGTTTTCTTCTAATCGCTGTCAATTCATCCATCAAAAGAAATTCTCGTTCGACCGATATCCTTTCGAAACGGGCTTGACATGGTGCCATAGGCATTGCATTCGCACCAAATCGGCGCATATCATTGCCTCGTTGCTGCTTAGCTTTCGCTTCTCATTATACTCTGCCCTGAGTGAGGAAATACGTTACATTTGCATCTCCACTGACTGCTCGCGATTAAATGCACGTTTTTCGTGCCGGTCTCGCGAAATCGTTGACAAAGCATGCAGAAAGGGGCCCCCTAGGGTTCTGGCGTCACCGGCGCCCTAGAAAATGTTGCCCTCGGGGCCGGTTTTGGATTTCAGCGGCGTGAGGTCAGAGAGCCTTGAGGGCCCGCGCGCGGCGTATAACACGAGACGTGACTCTGTATTGCCTTCCCTTCGCTCCACGACCGGTCAAGAACTTGGAAGGATGGATGTAGGGGGTTGAAGGGGGGATAGAACTCATACCATAGCTTCTATTACTCCCTCCCTTCACGCACCTCCTGTTACTTCCTCTTTACTTGGTTATAAATGGCTTATAAATCTCACTATATTTCATTTTAGTTTGCCCTCTATAGTAGTGATTGAGGGGTGGGGGGAATTTAGCATGATAATTCTCTCTCCTTCAATAAGTTTCTTAATAATTTGCACCTACGACTCTATTACTCCGTCACGACCAGCCTGTCTTTTTCTTCCCCTCTCGCTATTATAAATCGCTTTTGAATCTAATTTTTATATATATTTCAATTGATTATAAATCTCTCGCCTTCTTTATTATGCTGAAGATTAAGTTAGTTCCTTTATTTTAGTGTACCACTAAATCTGCTCTCTTAATGTTTTTTCCTTTTTATATGTTATTCATTCCTTGTTATGGGGAATAGGTACATGGGGAATTGTACTATCAAATGAGAAAATATTTTGCTCTTTGTCGTCTAAAAATATTCTACGCAGTGAAATGTAGCGCGAAAAGTAATAAATTCAAGATTTTCTTCTCCACGGCTACTTGGAGTCAACGCGTTACAATGTTTATCCTTAAATGCGTAATGTACAATTCGTATGTACATGTAGTTGTATTGTGTAAGTAACAATGTTATTGTTATTGTTGTATTTGTTTTATAACTATATATACTCTTTTAGTCCATGATGTGTTAAGCGTTGGGACGCGTTTTACTTCGTACATCGTTGTGAGGAGAATCATGCATTTCTCCGTTTTGTGTTGAAAGTAAGAACTATGCCTGCCACCGTATCATATACGCATATCCATCTATCTATCCATCTATCTATCCATCTCGCTCTTCTCTTTCGCCCTTAACTCTCCTACACGCATCTCCTTTTGGGTTTTATATTCATGGCGTTCGGAGCGAGTGGCCACTCAAAAAAAATCTTCCCGGTTCTTCCGTAGAATCGTTTTTTCCATCTCTGAGAAAACATTTCCTCTCTCCTTTCGTAAGTCACTTCCCCCCACTCTCTCCTTCTCTTTCCCCCGACCTCTCTGCAACACCGCGTCGCCCTCCTTTTTCCAACTCTTCCCTCTTTGACTCTCCGCTAAGGAGAGTTCTTCCTTCCCCCCGACCCCACCGATGCAACCCGGATGCTCTTCCTCTCGCGCCACCATCGTCTTTTTTTTGTCGTCTTCGTCAGTCCGGGCGCGGTGTGCTGTGCGTGTCCCAGCATCCAATGTTCGGATGTTTCGGTGCAGTTCTTCCCTCCCTCTTTTGCCCTCATCCCTCGCACTCCGCCCTCCTTATGTGTTTGTACTGGCTCGTGAAGGGCTTCAATTCTCTCTCTCTCCAGCATGACGCATCTTCCGCCTTCATTTTCACCCTCCTGTTCACCTCCCTCAATAGAATTTCCCTCTATAGTAGTGATTTGGGGGGGGGGGGGGGGAATTATTGCTTTCGGTAGGAATTCGTTCCCCCGGGATGGGAATGCATGATGCAGCTCTTTATAAAAGCCAGCATTGTGATGCGGCCTTCGCTCGGGTAGCCTTTCTTAACCGTCCGCCCAAGAGGAAAATATTTTTCAAGGTGTTCGTTCTCCCTTTGTGTACTCAAGTATTTCACTCCAGTGAGTTAGGTCTCAAGGAAATGACAAATTTTCCGTGTAAACAGTTACCTACCTTCAAATGCGCATAACCATTTTGGATCGTTTTCCACTACTACCAGAAAGTCACCCATTCCCTTATTGTTTATGATTGCATCGTAGGTCTTAATCGATCCTTTTTTTAACATATCTTTCTTATATCTGCACCATTATCTCTGATAGACCGATGAGTCGTTGGTGGGGAGCTGTCTATTAAGATTGCTGTATAATGTCCCAACAACTTGACGTATGCCCAATTGAAGATCTCCAGTTTTTAGGAATCGTGATATGGTATAATATACTGTAGTGTAGTATTAATTTTTGTCGTATTTAAGTACATACTTTTCTTAAATTTGTTCAGCCCGCACATTGACCTTATGTGAGAGTAGATGAAATGTTTTCGTTGAACTAGACGTATGCTTTTCACAGCCATTTACAGGTATCATTACAAGCCATTTTCTCCATACGAGGGAAAATTAAGCGCAAAGTGAGCATTGCTGTAAAGAATGTCATGTGTGAAAAACCATGATGCGTGCAATTTCACCTTTCTCCATCTATTTTCAACCATTAACTTTTGGTTTTTGCCGCACAGTCCTCCCCAAAAATGGTGTTATTATCAGCGTACCATTGTTATTTTGGAATAATCTAATCTGTAAATTTTTATGACAGTAAGTGCACAGTCTCGAATATGGTTGAGAAATTTATGAGTTCAAATTGCGTATATTTAAAGCTCAATGTGAAAAGACATTTATATGATGTGTTTTACACTGCTTTGGCGTCACCTGGTGTATTACGCTCATCGTGAGGTGAAGCACCTTCGTAAAATTGCTCTTAAGCTTTAATTTTGTTCGCTCCCTTTTTCAACCTTCGCATTTAGTTATGCTTGATTAACTGGTCGATTCAACACGTTGGCTGTGATACTCGTGCGTTGATTATCATCTAGGGTATTATACTTTGACTTGCTGGTCCATTAACAGCCCTGCCTATGATATCCCCGACTGGGAATGGTATTTTCATAATTTTCCTTTAAACAACTATCTGCTTTTCCCATTTGAAACTCTTCGTAAATTCAGCCTCCCTTTCATATCGTCCAAGTTTCCAGTTCTTTTCCTCCCTCTACCGCGCCCACCGAACATTTTTTTCTCTCTAACCCTCTTCAGAATTTCGTCACTTCTCACCCAGTATGTCCTCCTCCTACTTTTGCTGTCTCCTTTGAGCTTCTTTCATCAGCCTCCTTTCCTCCCATATCGTGTCGAATTCTCCCTCGCTTGTATCTCCTTCCACTCAGTTCACCATTCCCATCCTTATCCACACCCACGTAGTTGGCGGGATGGGCGAAGAAGTTACTCGTTAGTATCAATCTTGTCGTATTTCAGTATCTATCCGTCCGTCTACCTCCATCTCAAAGGCCTTTTTATGAAGAATGGAATTTTTAACGATCGTGGAAACTGTGATATCTGGAAACTTGTAATATGGTGGATAATTAGGTACCTGTCGCTGTGGATTTCCAAAGAAAATCTGGCATACCTTCATGATTTGGCTTGCTCCTCATCGCGCGGCTCGCTCTTTTTGTCCTTCTTCAAACATACATCTTTGAAAGCCTTTTTATTGATGAACTGTGGTTGGTGATATTCAAATTATTGGAAGTCTTAATGCTTTCAATCAACCAATTTCTGAAGCTTATCTTTGGGATAGATACCGGTGACATTGAAACCCCTGCATGCTTATGCTTCTTCCTATCCTCTCTGCTCACTCTCTTCATCCTTCTCCGTACTCACATGTTAGAGAAGTTCTTATAAAGAATTTGATCCTCACAAATGCTGTATGTGTGCCTGTGGGAAAATGAAAAGATTGTGACCTATGAGTTTCTTGTCTCTGCAGATTTTGAAGAAAGTATCGGGGAAACAGGCGACATTTTCAAATCCCACCCTGCTAAAACTCGTTCCTACCGCTGTCGGAGGCCTTCAGCATTACGCGGGCATCGTTTCTTTGATGAGGAAGGGAATAGAGGGGGAGGGAGGGAGATGGCTCTCCCCTCCTCACCTCTCATTACATCCTTCCTCCTCTCAGCTGGCTTCGTGGTGGATGGAGCCATGTCATTTAACCGCGTCTCCCTCCACCCCCTTCCCACCCACCACGCGTGCACCTCCCTCACATTTAAGACGTTGACCCGGCTCCTTGGACGATGACGTAAGCATGAAAATTACGCTCTCCAGTCTTTTTCTCTCCGTATCTTTCTCTACACCTTCTCTCCTTTCCTCCTGCCGTCGAGTCGTGCTCAACCTTCGGAGTTATCTGGGGCGACGCGGGCCCACGTGACCACCGCCGTGCCAACACAATCCTGTCCCCTCCGGGCGAATCACTCTGGAAGTCCGCCGGATCATCATCTCTCCTCTCTTTTAGGGAAATTCGCGTTACTTGTCATATTTTAAGGAGAACAAGGCTAAAATATTACCTAATGGCAATCAAAACTATTTTTGTCGTTTGGGCTTGCAAAATGTGACTATTTTTTTAATTTTCCACGATATACCAACTAATAGTTATAATATTTTTAATGAAAAACCATTTTAGATAAGAAGCTGAGCATTTCAGAAAATGAGTGTCACCACCAAAACATCGAGATCGAAGTGGAGGAGCTTGCCAATCGAAATTATCGTGTGCGTCTTTACTTCATACGAGGATGGAGTAATAAAACATCAAGTAAGGACCAGTTATGTGTTTTTATTAAGGACCAGACTATTGCAGTGAACTATTTTTTCCTCAATATATTTTCAAAACAAGCAAAACTTAAAGCATTGCTGTGTATTGCATTAATACGCAAAATGTATTGCGCGGAAAATTTCTCCCGCACCCAGAATGGCCACCAATCGCAGTGGTCCTCCACCTGCACTTTGCGCATGCGTGGCGCCAACTTAAGGGAACACTCGCATCTAATTAACTTACCGAATTGAACGGGGACACAATTTAGTTGGAGCGAAAGCTTCCGGAGCGGGTTGAATTTTTAAATCCCATCTTCCAGTACAGCTGCGAGTGTCAGCGTTTCAGTGACAACAGTTTCCACAGCGTTTCAGCGAAAAGAGGCACCACAATTAATTTCCATCGCGTAGTTATCGAGTTAATTTGAATCAGAACTGATCGCCCTGAAAACATTATATCGCAGTTTCTGTTCTGGCGTCGATTGTCTGACCGATTTTAAAGACACGTTCATGTTAAAAATGGGAGCAGAGGCTAAGTGTAAAAATGAAAAGGTGGTAGAAAATGACTACACAATCTTCATATGGTTAATCCCTTTCCCAGTGCTAGTGAATGTCTCAGCCCCGCCTCCAAGACGTTTTTCCCTCTCACATTGTTACACGCGAACCTTTCTTCACACTCGGAACGCCTCTATCATTCGCCACGCACCCGTGGTGTGTTTGTGTGGCAACTCCCCATTTCCAATTTCGTCCAGCCAGCCCGTGGGGGGACATGTTCGATTTTTCGCGATGCGTGGGCTCTCGGGTGTTCTTAACGTCTTTCGACCCCTCCCAACTTTATTTTGCCGCAAGGTAACCCGTTTCCCAATTCGCATTCTCACCGAATCTCATTTGTTTTGGGTCGATTTCTGCCCTCGGAGCTAACAATGCGTGAAAGTTGCCATTATTCAAGATCGGAAATATCGAGTCGGAGCGGAAGAGAAATTAAAATATAATTCTCGATTTCTATCTCATTGACTTTTTTGTACGAAGGAATTAAATTGAGGATCGGGTTGGTGAGGCGATTGTTGTTCTAGATTTCCATCTGGAGGTCCTGGTTTCTAATTCCGGCAATAGAAATTCCGTTGCCAGCCCGTCGGACGGAACGTAAAGCTCTGGACCCCTTGTCATTCGGTTAGGGTTACCGAGTTTCTCTCAACCCATCCCCCAATCCTCGAATTATTGAAACCCTACCTACTGGCACAGGTACTCTTAATGACGCAAATTACCCTAAGTTGTTAAGCCATCCTCCTCAGTGGCTACTGGTAGAATCGAAATGGTCATTCGTACAATAAATATTTATGATTGTAAATGATAAGTGTAACTTAGTTTTTCCACATAGATTTATTACAACGAGACAACCATCATCACCTGATGATGACGAGCTTCGTCGAAACCTAGATCGTCTTGTTGTCATAAATCTATATGGAAAAACTAAGTTATACTTATAATTTACAATACTAAGCAAATTCCACGAAGTTGCGCCCGAGACAATGGAATATTTATTATTACTAAAGTAAATTTAAACCGGCTAAGGTAGGTTTCAATAGTAAGTTGGTAGTTTGTATGTCGCTCAATATTTTTTGGGTCTATATATTGTCGTTTATTTTAATGACTATTATGACTGGACATCCGTTTTTTTTTAATCTCCCTGTTTGAGTAGTGTGCCTAGCGATTTATTTTTGCAATGGTTTAGGGTCACTCTCGGAGATAGAGGTGGTGTTAACATGTAGTTCTTGGAGTAGTCTCTCATAGTTTTTCAACCTATTCAAGTTGTGGGCATTGTAGGGTTAGTCCCCTGTGTTCGTTTCAGATTATTTAGTAGGCCGGTAGGATATAGGATTCCAAGTTAGTGTATCCGTGATATTGCCATCTTATAAGTTTCGCCCGAAGGCTCGTAACCCGTAACCATGACCTTCGCGACGCTGTAGTTCAGCAACATTGCCCTGGGCCATTCATCTTTGTTGGTTGAAAAAAACACACTCGTGCTGATGAATGGTTTCGTTCTTTTTCGCGGCCTGGAACGGCACATTCTTGAGCCGGTTCGTGATTAATTCGGTCGTTAGCGATGGGATTCTATCTTTGGTCAATCGCTTTTTCACACGGCTAGGAACGAGGCATGATCCCAACGTCTATCCCATTTTTTTCACTCTAAAGACCTGTAAGAACATTACGGGGATGCCAAAACCTAACGTAATTATTACTGCCGAGCCCACCGCAGGTGAAGGTTCTTACGTGAGAAATGGTGATACGAAATATTACCGAAACCGTGCTCGTGTACTCCGTTGTAATTAGCATGCCGCTTGAGAAAGCTTATATAATGCCTTGTTTCTCTGGGAATAAAAAAAATTTTTCGAACGGTAAACCGTACGAATTTTTGATGATACTCTGGTTGTGTGTGATTAGTTTTGGCTGTGGGTAATAGCTGCATTCATTTGGCTTTGTCGTAATACTTTGCGGGACTTGACTTGGCTGGGTTGTATTTAGGGGTGCAAGTATTGGGAATACAGTTCGACGAAATTAAACTTCAATGGCATTGTATATTAAGCAGTTGTTTTTGCATAAAAATTATTATATATCGGCTCTTGAGGTGTGTGTCGAGGAAGTGTTGGGCGGGCGGGAAAAGTGGGAAGAGTATTTACTGAGAGGTAGCGATATGTTGAAATGTGTGATTTAGAGAATGGTATTGGATAACATTTTTATCAATCAAACAAGAATAATAGGGATTTTGAAAGATGAAGGTAGTTTTGAGCGTAATGTTTCTCTAGTCATAATAGACACCATATTCTAATGTTATTTTTTAATCTAAGCAGCTGTAAGAAGATTGAAGTAATCTGCTTACTGCTGCTTATCTTTCACAGGAAGGAAGGAAACGTATATGTAAGGCTTTAACTTAACTTATTTTTGTCGCGCTATAATCGTTTTCACAACTAATGTTTTTTTTGCTATTTTTTTTACTAGAAAACGGTAAGTAATAAATTTACTTGATGAATAGCTGGGAAAGCATACGAACCTCATGCCATTAGTTTCTGATGCGATCTATGCGTCAGATCTCCCTAATTTGTTAAAAGTATGTCTGAGCTCGTAGCCGCACCGTATCCCATTAAAAACTGATTCTATTTCTTTAGCAAATATCTTGAAAATTAGCTCGTAAATTGGTAGAATTCAAAAGAGGAGACTTTTTCATCACAATGGGGCCAAACTCATTGAATCTTATGTGAAGTGATTTCTTGCTCAAACAGCTTTAAAGAGAGGGAAAAGATACGTAGAGGTTAATAGGGATTTAGTAGTAGAAAAGTGGATGATTTTATAAAGGAAACATTTAGATAGAAAGATAAACAATAGACAGTACTGTTCGAATACCTACCATTCGTATAATATAATGCCATGGGTGATAGATAAGTACTAAGAAGTGTAATAAGCGAGTGCTTGATTAGGATATTGATCGCCTATCCGAGTTTCCGTCTTTGACCAACTTTGAGTTTTTACTGTAATGGACGTATGGTGGCCGCTTGTCTAGCGTTATCTCGTAACGTCGTTTTCATTAAAGGTGAAGCTTTTTGCGTGAAACTTAAGTGGTTTCGTCCTTGTTCTTCCTAAGAGTCCGAGTGGTGTACGGTTAATTGACCTAAACTTTGTAAAAGGGTTTTTATCGGGAAGAGGCCGGATGTTCCCCGACGTAACGGTTTGCCCTTTACGTGTGGTGGACGAATACCTTGTTGGAAAATGCTTTAAGCTTCACTTTTCCATTGACCGACGCGAATACTCAATAACAGGGAAGTCCCTCATATTAATTGTCCTCACGTAATTGAGTTTTTTTGCGATACACCGCTCTCGGCTTTTTCATGTTTTTTGTGATTCCGGCTGTATATCTACAAATTCTTCCTCGTTTGTTGTTTTATGATGGGTGTAATTGATTTGTAAGTTGAAGTTTGACAACTGATAGAAAACATTCTATGATGCTACAGGATTCAAACCCGGATCTCTTATACCGGATTTATACGTAGCCAGATCTCATTGGAATATCCCTTTGCATTTGTGGTGTTTCAGTGGTATCAGTTCAATAGTATGGCTCTGCAATGCTATGTTCAGTATTTACGATTAGTTTCGTGTGGATTTCACTCTCTCTCTCACTCAGTGATTCAACCCGAAGGTTGGTTTGGATAGTTGAGGGTAGAGTTCACCCCGTACTAAGCCGCAGGTGTGTGAATTTCACACATTCAGGGAAGAGGGGCCAGTTCCTTTCCCTGGGCCACCTCGCACTCCGAGGATTTTTTGTTCGTGTGGATTTCATTAATAGCTATTTCAATTTTATGAATAATTAATTAGAGTGGAAAGGTATCATGTAGATCAACTACAATTATCTTTATCTTGGCAAACTGTATTTCAAGCCTCCAACTATAAATTTTGTTTTTTTTTTGTGATTCCTGCAGTCATTTATCATAGGCACAGCGGTCTACATCTCCCCGAGCATTTCTAATGATTACCATTATTCTATCATGAGAGAGAATATTTTGCGGTTAATGATATGTCATAACAAAAACTTTTCAGCTTGTTTCTACCGACGATTATAGGAATTATTCCATTTGTGTTATAAGTGTTCTGTGACTGGTTTTCTTAGGCTTCCTGCTGTAAACCAGTCGACGTATGTGGAAGATTACGACTCCATTTCATAATATTCTTGACGTATTTGTCAACGGTACTGATTTTTGATTGAGGATACATTGTCTTTTATTCATGACTTCCTGCGAAAGAACTAAAGATCGGGGAAACGAAATCGCGTGATGATCATGGAGGTAACGGCTCAAATTACTGTAAGAAACTGTGGGAAAGTACAAACATTCATGCAATTAATCTTAAAAGCTCTCATCGTGGGAAAAATTATGATGAATCGGTCATATATACTCGACGTTTGTGCCCTTGTTATCTCTTTGGTCTTATCATTTTTGTAGGTGTGGAATTTGCTTGTGTAGAATCTAGTATTGAAATTGTATGTGGACATGGTAGAAATTTTAAGTTGAAGGCAGCAGCTGTCTTTCATGTTGACTTAAAAATTGAAAGCCTTGAATTTTCGTGGATTTGTGCTGTAAATTCGCTTTCTAAGAGCAAGGAGTGTGAATGCGAAAATGAAGTAAAATGCTCTGGTACGCAAATTAAGAATAGAGTTTAACATTAAACTATAACTCTATTCTCATATTTATAGCAATTGGAGAAGAGTGAAAACATCAACAAAGAACACGATTTCGCTTCACGTTCTTTTGAAACCTTTCTGTTTCCTCGGAGAATGAATTTCGTGCCTATGCTTTTATGTGTTATGGTTAGGTGCGGGCAAATCTTTCCTCTTTTTTTGTGATTCGTAGTAGAAAACTTGAATTATCAAGAGTATTTTCTAAGTAAGGGATGACTCTAATTAGAAAAATTCTTAATTTGAAGGGACCATTACCGAGCCTTATGAAACCTGGCTATATATCCTGATCATCATCATGATGGTATTCCACATATTGATTGGTAGATACTATCTCTATACAGTCTCGATTTTCGGACATATTGGAACGCTCCTACTCATGTCTATCTCTTTTTCCGCCGTTATATTTTCTTGAGCTGGCCATACCTTCTATGTTTCTTGATTTCTTTCAAAATTTCTAATCTTCTTCCTCTTCCACACTTACCAATCATTCTCCTATCTATCACCTCCTTCAACATTCACATCCCTCTCATTATGCCCTCTACCCTTTTTTTGTTGCGTTCTCAGTTGTTGCTTTATATCCTGATAAAGCCGATGAATGAGCTCGACGCCTTAAGTGAATCTTTTAATCGGCGTTATATCCCACCATCGAAAATATTTCGGCCGGAAAAATCGAAAATATTTTGGACAGTGCGATGCACCGAAGACTGCGTCCTACTGATGTCTAAAGACTCCAAACCCACCGGTTTTATTGGACTATCCTCTCCATTTAAGTTACCTCTCCTGTCTCCACAAACTTTCTCTCCCCTTGCCAGTGTCCCTCCTCGCAGATACTGCTTGCCTTCTCTTCCCCTTTGCTTTTGACGTTTCCTTCGCGTCATCAGCGTCCGGTGTCATCAGCGTCCGGTACACCTGTTGCCGTGCTAAGCGAATTTTTCCCCGGGAGCCAAAGACGCGTCCGGCGTGACGTGCGTCCAAGTTTGGCTCTGGCGCCAGTGGGTCAGGATTCTCTCTCGCTCTCCCAGACGAGGATTCTCTTTGAGAGAGAGAAAGAGATGAACAGCCTCCTCGTCCGTCCCCCTCTCGTGGCCTACTGCCCGTCAAGTTGTCTTTCATCCGAAGATATATTCTCTGGCTTATTTGTCTCAACCTTCAGCTTCTGTTTTTATTCTTGAGGGGTCTTTGACCTAGCGAGTTGTATATGAATGAAGTATTTATTTATTATTTTTATTTTAAGGTTTTTATGTGTCGCATTGTAATTAATAAATATTTTTATTTTAAATAATTTTGCTTTGACTCTTGCACTTCCTGGAATTATTGTCATGGAAAATGTCGCTTGTAAATTTTTTCACGCAAACATGTTTTGGTCCCGACTTCGGTTTCAGCAACTAATTACCATTTGAATTATCCTTCATAATTGTCCTGCCGATGTTATTCACGTGATCAGTGCCCTGATATACTTTAACCGTGGTCGGGACCAGTGGATAATGTGTGTAAAATGATTGCGTCTTTTCATTGCATTATGATTGTAAGTTAGGTCGCTGTGACAGTGGACACTAGAGATGCTCCCGTATGAGATAAACGTATCTTCTAATGCTATACTACGGTGCTTCGATCCATATTTTCTTCTCTTTTGACGCTAGATAGATAATTAACGTCCGCATTATCCCGGAAATGTTACTCAGCCTCTCGAATGGACGTTGGAAATTTGTCTCGGCGTCGCATAGGGGAGAGGAGGGATCTTCCTTTGCCGGGAGAGAATTTCTGGAAGTGTTCCACTCGGGCATTCCCCCTTCCCGAAATACGCCGCTCCTCATCTCCTCGGCATACCTGATGGCGTGTGTATATAAATGGACCGGAAGGGTCCTTTCTTATTTGTGTAGTCTTTTGTTTATCGCCTTTAGGAGAGCCGGCAGGGAACGACTTGCAAACGAACTTCCTCATTTTGTTTGCCGAGGCTTTGTTTTTTTCTTTGCGTGCGCCTCGGGCGATTGAGATTACCTCTCGTATTCGCGCGCATTCCTCTAGCCGCTTTCTCTCGAGATCCAGGGGGAAAGAGGAGGTGTCAGTCATCGTTGGAGATCTCTATCGACGTCTTTGTGGTCGACTCGAAGACCTTCGGTGTGGTCGCGGGTGGTGGGGGTCGACTGGAGAATTAAGGGGTCCCGCAGCTTAGGCCGCGCGCCTAGGAACTGCCCAGAGACTGTGAGTAGCTCTCGGGCCTGAGTTTTCGAGGGAGGGTTATATCTCTATTCATCCTCCAATCATCCTCCAATCATTATCCTGATGCTCCGTATAAATTCAATGCGATTCCATTTTGGTTTGTTTTCTGTCCATGTTTTGGTTAGGTGTTGGCAATTCTCGCGTCTTATTTTTGTTCTGCATTGGAGACTTGGAAGTTTTCTCATGGGGACATAAAGAAAATGCAAAGGAAAGTCGTGGATATAGTAAAAACTCTTCGAACGGAAGCAAAAGGTGACACGGCTCTTGAAAGGACTGGGTTGGGAGCAGCCAGAGACTCTTAAGGATATATGCAACACTACGAAACGGAGGATAATGTTCTACTACAATATTACTCCAATAGAACAGACGAAAGCGACAAAATATGATGCATATTTGCTTTCGAAAAGATAGGTTAAGATTTACTTTTTCCCACGCAGCGTTGATGACTGCAGCTGGAATAGAGTGAGAAAATTATCTTCCAAACTACTCCATTTTCGTCCCTTCTTCCATTCTCCTTCTTTTTCGTGGATTGTGCTCTAACACTCAACCAGACAGACCCTTGAGGCAGCTCGGAGATTATTATAAGGATTTAAATTGTAAAAGTTGATTCGATTTGGAATAAACGAGAAATTTTAACGAAGAAATGAAAGTTTCTTGGAAAATGTAATTTTAGAAACCTCGAAGACAGCGACCAAATTAAATCCAAACCCACCGGCTTTTTATCCTTTCCTAACTTCTCCATTCAAGTCTTGCTCTCCTTTCATCTAAATCGTTCTTTGGTTGGAGTAGACGTGAGAGGAGTTAGTTCGTGGCTTATCTTCGTCACGAGGACAAAAACTCAGTTCTTCCTTTCTATTCAATCCTTATTCCATTACGACCGACTCTCATTGAAAGCTGTTATTTATCAATTTGCCATCCCGAATAGGATACAGACGTGACTTCACGGTTGCCAGCGATGCACTCCGATTGGTGTCTCCGGGATTTCTTATGAATCCACATTGACCTCTTCTATGAAGTACAAACAGCTCTTATGCTAATCGAGTAGTGGTGTCGTATCACTTGGATCGCTTTCTTCTTCACTCTATCGTATTTTATGGGTAAGTGGTTGGCGTGATGCATTGGGGGACTGATGTCGACTTGTTTGAATGGAATTTGAGTTGCCGATTTAATAAGTCGCTGAAATCGAATCGTAATTTACCGCCGAATGTTTACTTTATGGCAGTCTATAATCTTGTAACCGCAAAGCGTTTTCCTGTTTTCTGTAGCCACCTATGGGTTTGCTTTTCATATGTCGATTTCGCTGAACAAAGTGCCTTGTTGAAATATTCCTGTCAGGATAAGGTGTACAGCCGTGTCTCAAATGATTCTTTATTTCCTCTCACTGTTGCCATTCAATTGCAGATTTTTGCTCTTTTGCGCTTGCTGAAGTATATTCTTACCGTATTTTTATCTGGTTATTTTTTTCTTTTGATTGATCATATCCAAATTAACGCTGGTAGTTAAAATATTGAAATAATGTTGAAAAGGGATAGTCAAACCCAGTGGCGTACGCAGACTTCTGACTTCTGGGGGTTTTTTATTAATATTTATGTGCATCATCATAAAATTATATTTATCAAATTAATCGATTTTGGCGATACTTTGTGGAAATTGAAGATTGAATTCTTTGTCACAAAAATACAGTACAAATTCCACCAATTATTTTAGTGCCATCGACCGGTGTAGACGTCTAAAGCGTCATTTAAAAGACAAAACAGGCCTGTTTTGTTTTGTAAATGACGCTTTAGACGTCGAAACCAGTCGACAGCATTAAAATGATATTTAGATTATTATTCACTAAAACAATAATAAATTAACATTATCTTTTCGTGAAGACAATTCAACTATATTTTACAGCCCAATGAGCCAAATTATAAACGCTAGTTCAGGTAAACATGTTTTTGGGGGAATTTAAACCCTAAACCCCCCCTCCCCCCGTCCGTGCGCCACTGGTCAAACCCTGCGTCGAAATCGTTATCAAGACAATGCTATTTTTCAGTACGCAGAAGTCAGTAGTTCAGTAGTCCGCATTCCCTCAAAAATTGTATTCGATCTTTATTAATGTGAAACGATATTATGCTGTGGAATAGTTGTACATGCACTCGGAATATTATCGCCACATATCACGTCTTAATCAAAGCTTTGTTTTCTCCTATGATCTCCTTATGGGTGGTGTTCACAGCACCGAAGCCATTGACTTTCTGTTATGACGCATTAATCAAAGAAGAGCATGTACCTACTTCCGTTGCTATGGGCGTGATGATCAGTCAGTCATTTCTTGACAGCTCAAGGTATCAGTTTTATATCTTCGCTTTCTCTATTCATGCATTTCGACGAGTCCCTTCTAATGACCTCCAATCACGTCTTTGATTAATTTAACTTTTTTCGAACTCTTCATCGGTTTGTGGTTATCCCGTCGCTTTAATCTGTTTTTACGTCAATGGTGATCCGGCCTTTTTTTAACATCCATTCTTTCGGTAGTTAGTACCACGCTTTGTGCGTTTCTATTGCTTGGCAGTGTCATTTTTCTCTCATCTATCTCTTAGCCCTGGCTCATTCAGTTTTTCAAGCGAGGAGAATAATAAAAATTTCCTCAAATCGGATTGTATTCCCGCATAATCTTCACGACTCTCCTCCCACACTTGATGCAGTCCCCATCACGCAGTTATTCATCTTCAAGCCAGTTGTTGCTCCTCCCAGCCTCCCGTCTATTTATCACCGTCCCTTAAAGGGTACCGTCGCTTGTATCTCGCGTTCCAGTCGTCGCCTGCATTAATGCAGCTGTCTTCTCGTCACTGTCGGATTTTCTTCCCCGACATTGAGGCATCGGTCGGGATTTAAATGATTATCCCCCTTGCCGCCTTTACCCCGTCCCCATGCCTCGTCCATTGGCGTTCATCTCCGTGACGATCTTCCCCACCTCTGCATACATTCTACTTGCAATGGGGGTTTCTCTGACGATTTTTTATTCTCTTTATTTTTTTAAACAGTCATGTCATGCTTCATAGACGTACCCGTTATATCCTTGAATGGTGTAGACGTGTGCAAATCGTGGTTGCGTGTGTGGCGGGAATTTTCTGGAATCCATTGCGATAAAAATGCTGGGATCTTGAAAAAAGTGATTTTTTCCGGTAATTAAAAACGATGTCCCGCAAGTGGAAATAATGAGGAGCTTTAAGTCATAAATTGTTCTTTCTGTGGAAGTTAATAACAGGAAGAAATTGGTGCTAATATAATTTTAGCGGATATGCTTCGATTGATTAATCGAATATGTCATCATGTACGCTGATCGGATCACTAATGTTACATTTCATAGACAAATTCCTCAATTAACACATTAACCCCGTCTGATCAGGCGATTAAAATTGGAATCATTAAATATGCCGGATTCCTTTGCCCATCTAGCTTAGGAAATGATTCCCATATACATCGTGCCTCGTTGCGTAGACCGAAATATTATTCTAAGTAAATATTTTATATTTTTTACACATATACACACATACCATTAATTGGTTAACAAAATAGGTCACATGCTAAACATATCTCGGACAGATAGGGTCAAGGAATCACTTTCAAGGAATCATCTTTTGTACTATATTCGTTCCCTCTGGTACGGAAAAAGTTGAAAATTTGCCTAAACACTCATTCCTCTTCTCTTTGCTCTTTTTCCATTTGGTTCTTCTCTATCCTTTCATTCCCGAAAAGTGGCGCTCACCTTACACGTGCTGTGGACGGCGTTTATGTTGCAAATGAACCAAAATTCAATGCTTTAAAAGTGTCCATTCCATTTTTCAGGGCATAATATTACCTTCATTTATGTTATGTTAGTAATTATATTCCGTTGCAGTGGCTTTTGAATTATCTCGATATATAGAGGAAGCCGAAGTCCTAGTTAAATTCTACAAATCAGTTTATGGTCTTTTAATTTGCCCTTAATATGTTGTAATGCCTTGTTATTCAAGAGTTGTGTTATTTGTTCAAAATAGAAACTTTAAACGATTCATTACTTATATTTGATTTATCATGGGCAGATTACAAAAGACTCAACCATTTTTTTTCAGTCAATCGCTGCTTCGAGAAATCTGAACCAGCACTAACGCTTGTTTGGATTCGTACCCTAACTCCATCTATGAAACTTATTTATTTAGGTATCTTAGCCTTGCGAAATTTTGTTCTGTAAATGCTCCTTTCGCGGATAATTCCTCTTCTGTCGCATTTGACGGTGACAGCTGTCGTGATCATACAGTGTGAAGGAAAGGAGGGGGTTTCAGGGAGAAAGTGGAGTGGATTGGAAGCGAGTGGGTGAAATGCAAGGCCGTCGCTGAGGGAAGCCGGAGACCTGGTTGGGAGCAAAGCAAAGAGGATTTATGTAGGACGCCCGAGGTCGAAAGTAGTGTTGGGGACATGACTTGACGATTAGAAGGTGCTAAGTGCAATTGAATGGGCTGGAATTTGACCCCCGAAGTTGGCGGCTTCTTTCCTCGGTGCCTCTTCCAACTCCGAGAATACTTGCGATGAAAAAATAATTACCCTTGATTATTAACTCCAATAGTTTATTTTCGGTACAACGGGTTCCGTCTTACTGATGAGATTTTCTCGTGCCTTATCTAAATACGTCATCTGTATGACTTTCCCTACTATACCGAATTGAAATATCCGTGGAAGTAGTAAATTGTAACTAGCCTGTCATTACCGAAAAATTCATGTTACAATTGGTTGAGAACATTTTATGTCATTAGTTAGCGAATCCGTGCTTCGTGTTGTTAATATTTTTTACTTATAATTATTTCCCCATTTACTGTTACCGTTTCTATGATACGTTGCAATTGTCGTTTCGTGATTGTTTCCTCAATTCATTGTAAGTTAATATACATTGTGTTGACGGTAGGTCAATGAACGATCAGATTAATCTTTCAAATCCACTGCCTAAAAAGTTTCTCGCCCTCCACCCGAGGTCGTTTTTGGGCTACAAACAAATTTCGGTTCAAAAATGTGTATTTTAAGAACATTTTATTTAAGTTAATGGTAAATTGGTTTACGTATCAAGATTAAGAATGCTGCAAATTATCAAAATGTGTACAATATTACGAGGAGGAGGTTCCCGTTGGAATTAAAAGTGGAAGAAAAAAATCAATAATTGAATTGAATTAAAAGAATCTTTCCAGTATGATGAGTAAAATGCGTATACCTTGTCGTAGTCATAAACCACACATGGAGAGTTTGAATTGAAACGCTGCCACTCCTGGAAACCACGGACATGCATAGTCAACGACTTGAAACCCTCAATTCGAAAGCCTCTCTCACCTTTTAAGAGTCAAACATAACCTCAAGGAGGAACATTTTCACTCTTGCTTGTAATGGTGATAGCTGATTAATAAAACTGGCAAATATAACTAATATAAAGCTTATGACTAGCAAATCTAAACTGAGATTTTATTCGTGGCCATTAATGTCCTTATTCTAAACGACAAGTCTGGCAAAATGGGGGTGGAGTCAAAGAAATAATCAGGGACCTTATTCAGAAATGACACGACCTCGGCATTGTCGCGAACGTGACTCCACAAACTCGACAAATCTCAACTTTTAATGGCATTTTTTGACATTTTCAAGACTTATACGTCAAAATTCCGTAATTGTCGGGGCTAAAAATTCCGAGGCCCTCCTGTGTAGGGTACCTATGCTTTGTGAACAAATGAGCGCACCCTAATTACTATTATGAACATTGTGTGTAGAAAGTTACCAATTTTAAATGTTTCAACCAATACGAGACTCTCGACGACTATGTGCATATTTCAACGAGATTCGCCCATAAGTCAATATGGTAAGATATTAGAACCAGTTTCGATTTTGTTTCTGTATTAAAATCGTTCTTTAAAATATATTACTTAAGATTATTTTTCCTTGCCTCAGGAGACTCGTTCTTGCTTGTATTAGCGGTTCCTTAGCGCTTCCTTCTGTCCGCAGTGCGCCACTGTCCTGTATATTCGCGTGTGGGGTCACTTGGTGGGGAATTGCTTTCGCTAATGTCCGTCACGCTAGGTAAGTCTCCATTAAAGTTGACGTGCAGTGTTGTGTTCATCGTTCCCAATTCGTCTCCCGAGTAATACCTCCTTCCGCTGTCCCAACCCACGGCGAGGGTCGACTCCTCTTTTAGCCGGCAAAATCGGCGATGACAGAGTTAGCATTAATGTTTTCCAGATTCAAGAGATAAGAAAGTGACCTCACCTGGTATGTGACGGGCTGGGAGCATAATAAATCTCCGGCGTGAGAGCCCACTCTTTCTGAGCCATCATCTCATTGAATCCGGAAGTTTATCGAAACTCAGAGACTGAAACTATCGTAATAACAGTTTTCTATTCTACACAGTACTTCTATCATAAGTTTCTAAAGTAGAAATAGTCGTATTATTAATGCCATCATAAATTAAACGGCACAATTCATCTCGTTTTCCCTTCCGTTTGCTTCCTTTGTGTGTATGTTATCAGTTTATGAACGAATACATTGCTTCGTATGAGATAGCAGTGAAGGTCTGCCTCATCTGTGTTCATAGAAGACCAATGGGGAATTCTTTCTCTGGTGATGGCTAATGGCTAGGTCCCTCGATTTATCCAAATTAACGACTGCCAATTATATAGCATGACCATGAGGCAGGTAGCCTAGTTAGTGTACGCCTTGTATAAAGCCCTATATCATGCTGACCATTTCGGATAGTACGTCTATCGCACATACTGTACTTATAAATTTGAATCCGGAGTTTATATTTATGTATTCGTATTATATCAGTCTTTTAATGCCCGTCCCACTGGTGGTTAGTAACGTAATGAGAAAGGCAGAGAAACACTCCGAGATCAACCTTTTCAGGGAACTCAAGATGTATTTTGGCGTCAGAATCATCATTTCGGCGTTTTTAGATGAGGTTTTATGAAATGAAATTGTTTCGCTTAATTATAGTGAATGAGAATTTAAACATATTTGTTCGAAAAATGGTAAAAGTAAAACACTCGTGGGGGCTACGTAGAAATGCAGTGTGTTGAGCTCTTGGTTAATGACTGCGCGGTTCCGGGATCTAGTCTGGGTAGTCTCTCTGGGCATTCCTATAATCACAATTACAACGGAAGCTGTATGCTTACTTTGATGCCGTTACTGCATGAGAAACAGTAGGGGACAGAGAGAAAGGAAATGGTCGCCCACATGTGTCAAAGTGAAAACAATATGTAGGATTATGGCGAGATTGGCTTATTCTCACATACCATGCCAACCTTACGTTTGAGCTCTGCGTAAAAATTTATGTAGCAGCGGATGCTCGTCAAATTTCCTGTCACTATTACTAATACACACGTACTATTGCGTGCTATTTGTATTCAAATGTATACGATTTATATGTGAAATCTATCGTACCTACAAAATAATAATAGAGATTTAAGGCCTCTTCATTTGCTGAGGCAATACGTGATAGTATCAAATAAGCTGCCTCTGTAGGTCGTATTCCTTTTCCCTCATGCTAGGTGTAAAAGTGTCTTGCTTGCACTTGTACCATACGTAAGTTATTAAACTTGTTCAATTGCAGTGGGCGTTTGGGAAACTTGCATTTTCCTCAGATGTTTGATTTAAATGGCGTGTGTTCTCTCTTCGTGTAGCATCGCGCTTTTACAATTTCCAGGGATCGGTCGGGGAAATACATTTCTTTTCTCGCTTTGCGTTCAAGAAGTCCTCGTGACTTCTCGCCATAAATAGGTAACTCTTATGATTTGTGTTCAACGTTGTTGCGGTTGTTTGGCGTTTCCTCATATTGAGGGAAGGGGAATTTCAATCGAAGGACGGTTTTCTATGCTTGGGGGAGTTTCGAGAACATTTTCATCTTTTTTATGCTGCACCGGCAATTCCATTTCTCATTCTTCTCAGTCTATTTAAGTTCTCGCGGTTTATAAATCAGTTTTCTCGATATGACTTTCTCTTCGTAAGTGGTGTTTCTGTAATTGTCTTCTTTTAGGGGATGTTACATTATTTTCTTGGCTCATTGAACTCGTCTAAATGGACTGAATGCATGGACGACTCCATTATTGAGCGAAACTCGACACAATTCAATTACGAAATTCCATTTGTGCATTTAACTCTCCAGGTATCTCTTCTTATTTCTTGTAGAAAGCAATTTTATAATATCCTTATTTTTATTTTAACGAATTTTTAAAATCCTTATTTAGTGCACTTTGAAGTCGATTTCTGGCTTCACTTGCCGTGCTCAAGTCGTTTTCTAATCAGAAGGTAAAATAAGCAATTGTACAAAAAGTGTTCGTAGTCGTAGAAAATATTTGGGATTTTCGGTTGTGACACCGTCATTTTCTTATGACTGTTAAGAGTAAGCATAGTCTTTTGTCATTGCCAGGTAATTCTCGTATCATATTTTATATTAGTTATACTAGGTTATTTTATCTGCTACTGCCGGGTGGTTATGCGTTATTGGTGTACGTTTTAAATTACATTGTGCCTTATAAAATATTTCTTCGTATGCTATTATACAATAACTGATAAGTTAAAGTAAATCTGTAAATGGTTCCCCTGAACTGCAATCCTCACTCAGATCTCCGCAATTTGCGCAGAGTGCTTTAGTCGATGAAGCTTATCCTAAGAAATTTATATTCGGAGGAGAGTGTCTGCGTCGGTTGATTGCCACTTGCCGTGAATTTGTGGGATCTGGGTTCGAATCCCATTTCAAGGGAATTGCTTCTCTTTCATTTTGGATTTCCACCATTCGTACATCTGTTGTTGTTATGCCGATAACTTGCGTGAGCGGTCTGTTGAAGACAGCCGTGTGGTTCAAGTCTTAGGAAATTATGTATGTGAAAATGTTTGCTTGCAATATCCTTGATGTTGTATTTGCTGCCTGGAAGGTTAAGCATCGTAAATATGTCCCTTTGCCGTTGCGTGATTATGATGCGTGCCTGTGTCCACTTCACGCACCTCAAACCGGCCACGCCCATATGCTTGGTGATGGATTAATTTCACTTTCGAGAGGACCTTTGTACTTTCTCTCGCTAATTAGTGCAATGAAGATCGTGCTGCTTCTTTTTTTCTAGTGGAATAGTTTGGTCGTATTTTAAAACGTTAATCTCTCATTTCGTATCCGTTTGCTATCTAATTCGTATATTCGTATGGAAAAGACTTATCTAGGGTGCTAAATATTAATTCGTCTCTATTGCAATGCCATGTTTTTTATGAATCACGCGTGTTGTGTGCTATGTAAATAAGCATTATAGGTATCTCTGGTTGTCTTATTTTCATTGTATTTTTTTTGGACTCGAATGAATGAAGCCTTGCCGGTAGAACCTGCCCCCGCTGTTTTCCCATGCGTGCAGAGCGCTTGATTTGCGATTTCAGATGCTCAGCGGCTTCTCGAGCTACATTTAATTGCTCGCGGCGAGTTGAAAAGCTGGCGAAAAGTCGAACCGGTGAAGGTTGAAAGATGGACCCGCTTGGCCACATTCAAAGCCCGTTTGAGCCTTAGAAAACAAAAGGATCACTTTCGCTTGCAGTGATTAAATTTCTTTTTTTTAACCAAGTCAGTCACATGGCTCGATTTTCTTTATGGTATATTTCTTCAGATAATCTCGAGCTTCTAAAATTTGTTCTCTTGCAGCGTTTCAGAAAAAAATACGGAAATGGGTTCACTTAGCGTACACAACCGGGTTTCGGAAACCATGGCTTCTTTTGGTTGCAATACGGTAATTGAGAATAATTAAATTGTAATATGGTAAAGGTCTTCTAGTCCCTTGATCATTTATGCTGTCAATTTTCACCCTCCTTGTTAAAATATCCAATATGAAACAGAGCACGAAAACGTAGGGGTATTTCTCGCGCTCAAAAAGAAATCAGGAATACATTTTACTTGTTAATGTCGATGGAAATTTTATGGAATAGAAAGGAGCTCTGTGAAAGGATTTTCATTTTTGTTCTTGGACGAAAGCAAAAAAAATAAAGTAGTTTAAATCATTTCGAGACACATAACCGAGAGAAAGGATCTTAGTCGAAAAAAAAGAAAATAGCTGTCGAAGCCTTCATTGTAACGCGATTATCTCTTGTAAATTGTTCATTTCACCTGGAAGTGTTTCGTTATGAAAGTGTTACTCTTCTCGGAATCGTTAATTGTCAATACGCTGTGTTTTTTTCCTGGAGATTTCTCTACTTGTTAAAACCGTGGGTTGTAGACGTGATGGGTGAGCGTGGTCGTAAAAATCGAGTGAAACCCCATCGCCCGAGTTTTCTCGCGTCGATACGAGTTGATGTCACGAGACGTGTCTGCTCAAAGAAGTCGGCCTCTCCTCCGGTGTTTCTCTCTCTTTCTGTCACGACCTTGAAGAGGATTTTTTTCTCGTAATGCCGCCACCATTTACGTAGAGCTTCCGAGGATATTCTCCAAAGTCTCTGTATGTCGTCTTCTTTTCCGTGTTCTTCTTCTTATCCCGATTTTTTCTGCTCGTCGCTTTCTCGTCCGGATCTCCTACGGTCATCTGCCCCATGCTGCAATATGATTAAGGTCGCGGAGGGAAAGGGTCTTAAGCTTCTGGTCCTGGGCTCCGGACATGCTTGAGAGATTTTGATGATTTACTGTGCGCCGGTGACTTCAATGATGAAACCCGTGGACGGATTCTGGTCACATCCGAATTCTAAAAAAAAATTTAAGTTCCCTTTCGTTTAGTTGGAACATTCCAGCTCCTAGTCGTTGATGGTGAGTAATCTGTCGATTTAAGGAAGTAAAATTTTCAGTTAAAAAATGTAAAAAAATTGCCATCGTTATTTGAATTTAAAAAATTTATTTGCAGCAGTTTATCCCAATTTTTACTTCACACCAGTGTGTGTGTGAACTTTAGAGACTTCCATTGTGACTTAGTGCTCGGCTTTGCTTGGAGGTAACTTTTATATAGCTTGCCAGTTGTTAATATTTCTTCATACTTGAGTTTTTGAGGTTAACGCTAGTCAGCGCTATAACGACGCGTTGAGTTACTCTTTATTTAATGTTCTCCGAACGAACTGCCATATACTTGCTTTAACGATTCATGAATACTATCGCAAAAATCCACTTTTTAAGTACTTTTGGTGGTGGATGGGTAAGTTGTTTTCCCCCTCTGTTGTTTTTATAGTCGTACCTATGTCCGGAATTTCGAACGAAACCATGAATTGAAATTGGGCCGTAGGTTGAAATATTGTGCCTCTTTCTGAAAGCCCTTATTTCTACATAGCATAATAGTGTGTGGCAGGGGTGAATTTTCTCCCAAGCATTCTCTGCATTACATGCTACGAATGTTGTAGAATCTGCGTGTTCCAGTGGCTTTACCACGTACATTCGTGCATGCATAGCGACGTTTAGAATTTCAAAAGTACAATTTAAATTAAGCCCTGTCAATTTTATTGTACTTATCTTTAGAACAAAAAAATAGTCTTCGTATCCAAATGCTTCTCCGAAGATGAATGATTTTTCATCCTTATGCACTAAAAATTGGACGTTCAGCTGCGTTTAAGAATAATTTATGTTCTTGAGATGCGTGGTCAGTCATGCACTTTAGGTGTATTCGTCCCTGGTGCATATCGAACGGCCATCACTGCCTCATTACGTGGTCGATCGTGGCCTTTTAGTTAAATCCGTACGTGACGAAAATAGCTCTTAAGTTCCCCTGTTTATCGGCCTCCTTGAATTACTCATCTCGTTCATTCCGTCTCGCGTCCAGCTTCTGCGGGTCGTGGAAGCCCTCGAGCCATGAATCTCCCCCGCCAGTCACCTGTGCCGCTCCGATGGAAGTTCCGCTCGCACGGACTCTTCTCCCTCGCAGCTCCCGGCGACTCCCGGCTCATAAATCTTGCGAAGAATGAAGCATTCGCGAATTCTTTCAAATATCGGGGTTAATGAGTCGACCTCGTTGTCGTAATTTTTCGCTCTTCCACTGCTCTCAGTGGGGGAGGGGGGGGGGAGACTTAATGTTCTAAAGAATATATATATCTCGATCGCTCAGTTGCATATCATCAAATTCATTTCTTGAGTGATATTAATCTTGCGAATAATTTAGCATTCCACGACTTCCTTCGTATCGTGGCGTCATCTTCGTTGACGTAATTTTTAATGTAATGACGCCAGTGGGGTCAGATACCTCTACGTTTGATAGAATCGATATATATCGATCGCTCCGCCGCGAGTCTCGAGTGATGTAAATCTTGCGAAGAATCGACCGTTCCACGACACTGCAATTTTTCATGTTGCCACTGCTCTTAAGTGAGGATAGAGGCGTCGACGTTTGATAGATTAGACATATCTCGATCGCGCGGCCCCTTTTCGTCGTATCTAGAATGATATCGGGTATGCATTTATATCAATATAACTTTTCGACGAAATATCCTCGTAATATTTGTGATAATATTCTACCTCGAAGTATCCCAAGTAGGTACATTGACACATCGTATAAACGTGAACATTGATTATATGATGAATTGGAAATAATATCAACATGCCTACCGTGATATTCAACCTTATCTTCCAAGGTCGAGTTCCTCTAATTATTCATATCAATCCGTTATGGCGGCTTTGTACATACATGGAGGTGGAGTTCATGGCAGCTGCCTTATAAGTCTCCTACTATTCGCAGGCGCGGACTTAAGGGGTAGTAGGGGTCGATAGGGATAGTAAATTGCATGCGATCGACCCCGGTTCGAAAGTATACCGAAGTAAACAGTCATCTTTACTGTCTACATGTGGCATTGTGAGTCTACGATATTACCTATCGCATAACATTTCGGTGTAACCCTGATCACATGGCTGCGAGCGAGGATTGGTTATTTATGTAGTAAATCACTTTACTGGAGGATTTATTGCTAAAAATTAAATACTTATATTTACTTGCTGATATTTGTTGTTGTTAGAGATTTCTTAAAAGATAGACGCGTTGTGGTCCGTGTCCTAAATAGCGAGGAATCAAATTATTCTTAAATTTAATGCACTTAAGATAAGTTTGTATTTGATTTATGTAAAATTGTTAATATATAAAATATTTATGTAAATTTCACGAATGCCAGTGGAATTTTTTGCAATTTTCGGTATCGCTTAATCCATTGCTTATTTCCCTTACTTCGGTCATTCTTTTGCGGAAAATCCCGAATTAACATGTGACCAGAACGAAGTCCCTCAAGTAGCGATACATATCGAGCAATCGCTACACTCGAGCCTTCCATGTATAAATGCGGCTTTCAAAGTGAAGAAGTATCGGCATAGTGTCGATGTATCGACATCGCACAGTTCATCCCTCTACTCATCTCTCTCATATTTCGCAGTCACCGTGCAGCCCTGATGGAAGTTTTTGTAGTGCGTGCTCATAGTTGATGTTCCCGGTGACTGCCGTCTTAATAAATCTCGCTAAGAATCGAGTTTTCACAGATCGGGGTTACTGCGCCGACCTCGTTGATGCAATTTTTTCGCTCTCGTTGCGTGGAGGAGAGGCCTCGGTCGTTCGACAGAATCGACATATCTCGATCGCTCTCGGCCGCGCGCGCGCTCTTGAGATTTTTGCGAGCATCCCGGAAGTGGGGGGTCGGAGCACTTAAAATTCTTCCCGGCGATCTTGATTTAAAACCACAGACGTTGTTCATCAACCGTTAGATAGCCATCACAATTCAGTGCAAGCAGCCTTGTGTGTGTGTGTGTTTTTCTTTTGCAGTAGGTCCGCAAAGAGTTGATCTGTCCGCTAACCTAACTCCTCCTACCCTCCGGCTCCATAACTGTCATTTGTTATTAGAAAACCACGCGCTGCTCACTGCTACTGAAAAGCGTTTGCGGATTTATTCGCTGCTTCCAAGCGGGCATTGGCGGTGAAACTCCTCCCGTTCCCATTTTAAAAAATTTGCCATTCTCTCCCTCTCTCTCAGGGGAAGCGGTATCTCTGCATCGAATGAAATTGACTTAGCGTCTTCCGCGGTTTTGAACGGAATTCTAATTTGCTCCTCCTCGCGGTTTAGAAATGTTTCGGCGAAGGCGCACTTCTCACTCGAGCTTTCGAATTAGATAGGTTGGTTCCCATCATAAATAATGAAATCCGCAGGTGCAATTTTTTTAGGGTTTAAGAAAATCGCTCGATGGTTCACTTGGTCAGGAAAATAAATTTACCACCAGGATCCTCTAGAAGAGGGCTAATGGTCGCGAGAGAGTGTATTGCATAATATTTATAAAGGCATAATTTGGCACCAAGAGGACCACCAGTTCCAGCTCGTCATCCACCTACACGGCGGTCTGAGGGTTTTTTTTTGCCGGTTTTGTTATTTCTGCCGCTGGGATTTGAGCGGAACTAATCGTCTCGGGCGAATGCGAGGCCAATAGCCATTCCGGAAGAAAAAGTATTCTATAATTGTTCGTGTTTAAAAAGACGTTTTAATTCATTCTCCTGACGTTTCAAGCTCCTATTTCCATTATCTTGCGTTGATAAAATGATTTACCATAGTATGTCGTGCTACACAAAATTGTTTTTGATGCTTCATCTAAAAAAAGATCAAAAGCAATCATGAACATGTGTTGATATCCCTATCGAAGCGCCCGGCTTTCGGTATTCAGCGTAAAATGTGGGTATAGTTTCGTGTCCTCCGTCGTTCCACAGTTTTGATGTGCATGTCCCCGTTCCTCATCGCGGCTTGCGCGGCATCTCCACTCTCGGGCAGTCCGCTACCGTCGTAATAAGGGGAAGAGACTCACTGTGGCCTTTTGGTCGACTTTGTTGTCTGCGCCGTCGTCGTTCAGGTGCTCTTGGTGAATACCTCCCGCAGTAACGGCACAATTTCCCGTGCCCCTGGGGTTTTATTTTAATCACCAAGCTTATTCACATGGGAAATGGAAAGCCCTCTTGATTACGCTGCCCCCATCATTTCTCCTCCTGCGATTAACCTTTATCGCTTTACGGTTTTCTTGGGAAAACTGTTCAATATGGATACTCGCGCCCGCGTCGCCGTTCATCGCATAGGGTTTATTTTCTTATGATTGTTTCATCTTGTTTTTTATGGATGGACAGGTCCGTTTATCGTGCGGACTGAGGCATACTTGTGATTCGTATCTCGTGTGGGCGGCTGGTATAAAATTGCTGAAGCACTGGTCATGTTTTCAGCATTTGCACTGCCATTTTATTAGTTTTTTCTGTGTAGATGCTGAGCCCATGGTTGACTTCTAAAATAAATTGTGTGAAATTAATGGTATACCTTCTTCTTGAAACATGGACACTTCTTCGTTTCCGCAAATTTGTGCCGAAAACTGTCTCTTATGATGGCTGGTGTTTTAACACCCCTTGCTAAATACCCTAATGGAGGCTCGCAGGGTACAACGTAGGTATTTATGAGAGCCTGGGGTGGCGATAAAGCCTCGGAAAAAAATTGTGCGATGTGCTGTGACGTCTTTCCCGTCGCGCTGGGAGTTGGGACTCCCCATATCTGCGGTGACGCATTCTCTATCCTGGCAATCAAGAGCTTGCACCTGTTGCCGTGGGAGTGTCTTTTTGTTAGACTCCCTTCTCTGGGATCAACGTAAGCCACCCATATCCAGCGTTCCCCACAGGGTGACTCCGCATCTATTTCGCCTTACTTCCTCTGTTCTCTACTTCCCTCTTAATGTATAGAAGTCGCTTTTCCTTCCGACTTCGCTGCAGGTCGCCCTGGGATTAACGCGGGACCGCTCTTCGATTGCCTCCATTCATCGGGGTAAAAGCTCCTCCCCTTCTGTGTTGCACTCTGTGGGGGGGGGGCGGAACCCCCTCCTTGGCCCCCATCCGGTGTGCCCTGGGGTGCCATCAGAGCCACATGGCATCTCTTTCCGAGCTTCGGCTCCTGTTCTCTCATTTCATCGTCTGTTAAGTTGGGAGGGTGCTGTGGTAAACCGATGCTCCATTGAAAAGGCTGTGGCTCGCGGTTCTCTATTGGAGGTTGCGACTGAGTTAATGTTGTTTGAAAATAAAATTTTATGGTATCACTATTCTTTCAAGTACTCTACTACTCGAGTGTATATAGGCTCGGTTTTCATTGCCTGGTTAGCGCTAGCAGCAAGATGAAGTAGTCTTTTCCTTGACTTCATGTTATTTGATAGTTATGGCTTGGTATCTTATATCAGGCTCTTGGTGCGTTGATGTGAGCGTTATCGATGGTAGAACTTATTAACTTCAGTTTTCATGCCGAGGAAATAATTTTTTCCCGATGAGAGGGTCTTGTTTACCTATAATCTTCTGGATTGAACCGTAATGTATCGTTCGAACGGATAGATTTAAGATGTCATTTTTCCCACGAACGATAAGGGACCATAATAGCTGCCATGAGACTTTTATCTAGGTTTGTCATTAGGTAGTGTAGCTCTTAGTAGTAGTAGTACTCCTAATACTTGAATCCTTATATGTTACCTAGCACATACTAACAGCACGCCTAGCATGTTTTCTACATGGGTCTTGTGTCCCTGTCCATCTGTGTAGTTGTAGAATGCATGTATATTGACGGTCACTCTCCATTTTGATGACATCTGTAGTGTAGTGTTGCATGCTTGTGAGGCTTCGCCTCGTGACAAGCATTAGCGATTTATGCTAATGCATAATTAGTCGTAGTTACACTAACTTTAGGGTATAGTGTAATGCATGTTGGTGATTACTCACCCCCTGCCACACACCCCTGAGGTGGCTTGCAGGGTATTTTGTAGATGTAGATGTAATGTCATTGGAGGCAGTGATTTGCAAGGCTCCGTGTTAATGAAGTACCCGATGTACCCACCTTTATTGGGTGGGTACATAGGGTGATAACTTCGAAATTTCAGTAGTCACTTCGAAAGAGTAAATTTCCTACCTTTCATCCATGTCAGCTCCCAATTTTACCGCCCATATTTTATCGTTATTATGTCTAATTGGCCCGATATTGCGGGCAGTATACCTCGTTCCGGACTTGGAAAAGGCCAGACGTTAATGGGCTCCGGAATTGTACGTACGTTAAATGGCTTTTCTATCGCTTCGGATCGACATTCTCGTTTATAATGAAACATCCTTCTTCAGCTGTTCGAATTTTAGAAAACCTCTCCCCAGGAGTTCATTTAGTGGGAATGCGGCCGACTACACCCTTGTTTTACTTCCCAATGTGTTTTTATCTCACGCGTTTAACAATGAAACTTTCTCCAATCCGAAATGGCGTCACTTTTTGCTCCCACATGGGAGCGACTGGCTCGGCCACCCAGTAATTTTCTCCTTTCCTATCCGAACCTCTCTCTCTCTCCTCTCTTTTATATATTCTAGTCGTCGGTTTTTTCATCGTCATAATCTAGCTGCCATGGGGACGTCAAAAAACCTTTTCGCTGGCTTGTCTGACGTTGGTGGTGGACATGTTTATGTTAGCTGTGTAAACATTGAAGATGACATCCCAGTGGAACATCCTTTCTAGTCTTCGCCAGAAATTCGCTCTCATTTGCCTTCTTAGAAAACGTTTTGAGTATAAAAATACCTTCTAATAAAGGACATGGCTCGATCGACGTTAAAACTGCTTCTTCGAGAATATCTAGCCTTTTTATGGTTGTGAAACAATCATAACTAGGAGTATGTAACGTCAGGAAGCCTATGAGAGAATTTGATCATGTTCTACCGAAGAAAGCAAGGTAGAAATTTTTGTTTAGGGACTAGAGATAATTACGGTGGACATGAGAAAGATTTCTGTGGTCTTCTTGCGAAAATATCCCTCTTATTTGGCTTGATTATTTGTCTCAGAAACATCCTATCTTCATCTGCAAAATGATGCTTGAGCTAAGTTTTCCCACAAGTTATTCATACATTTAATGTAATATTTACTAACTATGCCTGCTTCGTATGTTGTATGACCTTATATGATGTAATTTTCCAGAAGATATTTAATAAATGAGATGGAGACGAGCACGCCGTTTAGCTACATCGTGTGGGTACATTTAACGTTGCCGAGTGCGAAAAAGTTATTAATTTCTTGGAATTACTCCGTGGATTTTCTATAAATAATGAAAGCATGAAATGGCCGAAGTTCATCGGGTGCTTGGAATAATTTCATTCCTACTGGATTTATCTAATCGGATATGGTTTGGTACATATGCTAATAAATGTTAATTAATTACTCTGCGATTTTTACAGAACGATTTCATAGTTGATATTCAGTTGTCACGAATTGTCATGGGGAGAACGTGTCACGATAAAATGAACTAGGATTGGAGCCACTCATGGGGAACTTTGGCGCAATAAATGCAATACAAATCAGCTGATTGAAAGATCGAATTGAAAACATTGTAATAAATGAGAAAAACTAGCATTCAGAGATTGATATAATAGTTTATGCTTCACACAGCCGAGATGAAAGCACACACAACAGAAGTCCTTTTTATCATCTATAATTATTACTTTTTATTTTTTTTTTCAATTTGCGATCATATCGTGAATTTAAGTCAAAGTAGGGAAGTGAAATTTGCTGTTTCTGCTACAGGTTCATATGGCGTCTTGCAGGATATCATGTTTACTGTGGACCCGCAGAAGTAGAACTTAATCCGTTGGTGGATCTAGCGCCATTTTCGAGTCAAATTTCCCCATATTAAGCATTCCACATTGAGCCTATTCATTTCTGATTCTTAAATGTTATTCACCAATTTAAAGTGCAAATATCGGTTAATTATTTAAGCGCAGTTATAGTAAATAGTAAAAGGTATACATCAAATCATACTTGCTTAAAACAATAAAAACTTAAGCGAATTTTAAATTTGCTGGATGATAATGACGCATTGTGAAAGCAGATAGGAAGAAAGAGGGGTAATATTGGTTTGATTCTCCTCTTATGCTGAATCCGCTAGTTGACGGTTGTGGCTCACTCTCACTAGCATTACTGAGAACACTTGATCTCTTTACGGCATGTAATTTGGCCTGCTCTGGTTATTGGGATGTAATGCGTAGCGGGCTCAAGTTAGTATTTTTGCATTTTGACAGCCGCGCTTATGTGGATCTAGTTCTAAATCTTTTGATCGAGATTCAGACCTGATTTTTCCGGAATCGTTCGGTAGAATTTCAAGTTATTAGAGCTTCAAACCTTATGACTTTTGATGGTCCACTATATGTCGATACCTCTTGTCGTCCGTATCCCAGCGACGCCTCTTGGCCTCCCGCCTTCTGCCGGAGTCGCTTCTCCCTCGAACCAAGATTGGCATTTCCTCTCTCCGAGTCTCCATAGGACAACACTCTGTCTTTAATCCTCCTGTGGGCTGGTTGGAGCCTGGGTGGGGTCGCCCTCCGCTTCTCATCGCCGGCTGAGTAGCGAGCCAGATGGCGTTGTTTGGCCTCCTCTCCATCTCTTCCCTTCATTGCCTGCCCTCCTTGCTATCGCTTCGATATCCATCGCCTGGGTGATATACACCTCCCTCCCCCCCACTGAGCCAGGGATGCCAATCGTATCATATCCCGTCCTCTTCTCCGCGTCACCGACATCCGGATTCACTCACCTCGCAAGAGCCCCGCAACGGATCGTCTATAGCAGCCGTTAAGTGCAAGGTCGTGGAGGCCTTGTGTTTTTAAAGATGTTTTTCATTCTGGTGCATGCTATGTTGCCAGTTGCATCGAACTAGTTCGTACGAGCGGTGACATTGGTTGGAGTAGGCTCGCTCGAGTTTCGCGCGAGAGGCACTTAGGGGCTTTATTCCAGTTATATGTGTGCACTAACTTATGCAGTCGTTTTAATGCATTCTTAATAATTTTTATTTTCCACGGAAATCACTTGATATGACGAAAACACTCGATAGGGGCAAATAATGAGAGACATAATGATTGAACTTCGACTTTTCGGTGTACTAATTGCGATTTTTTATCATTTTTTGTGGCTGAAGACTTAGTGTTTTGACATTTTGTCGAATATAGAGTTAAATACCTAAATATTGGAAATAATCTTGTGTTATTTGGTAGCATGTCGTGTATCTTATCGGTCGTTCGATTGTGGATTCATGGGAAAACTCGTGAATTACAAGCTGGTGAATCTTCCCGATTTTTCTTCTTCCACTTCCAAGGTAATGCCTTCAGTAGTGCATCACGATACTTTAGGTAACCTAACTTTACGTTGCAGATAATGTTTTTATTACATACCAGACCACGAGAGTACACACCTCCCGGGTTTCATTACGTAAGCGTTACGACATCTAGCTGGAAGATGCTGCTTATTCGTTGAAACTTGTGTGTGTTCTCATTTTTGTTGGTGTACGTTGAAAAGTATTTAATGAATTAAATGCTGTAAAATTCTGATAATTTTGTCATTGTGAATTTCGTACATTCGTGTAGTTAAGAAATTATTCGGGGTGAAATGGCTGTAATTTAAAGAGAAATAGGTTTTTATATTAGTTACATTAATGCTAAGGTTGACCGACGTAGGTTAGTATACGAATTGATATAATTCCGTTACCTCAAACCTGGAATTCAAGTAAACGTAGGGCTGTCTATAATAAGTGTGGATAAGTATCAAGCTATTGGTTTTATTATCGTGATTCAATTTCATTAACGTAAGTTAGGCTTTTATACTAGCAACTTAACATTTGATCTCCGCGCCGGATCGCCATTCCGCAGTCGTCTTCACCCAACTTCCCGCTCCCTCGCAGTGATTAAAAAATCTGAGTAAGAATGGCTCGAATACGGAGGAGTTGTGTGGGGGATGGGGGGCAGGGGGTCTTTTCAAGGGGTCATGACTCCACAGTAAGGCTTTCTCCGGAGATCAGCCAACCGAGAGCACATGGCACCCCTCGAGTCGCTTAATTAAGCCGGCGGCGTCGTGTGTTTCCAAGGGGGTTGGGGAGGGACGGGGGGAAGCACCAACTCCTCCTTGGGTGGGTCACTTATCACTTTCAAAGCCGCGGACGCGGAGCTCGTGGAAACTATCGAGGGGAAAGTCAGTGTGAGCTATTTTCGGGGAAATCCTCGCTGAAACGGAGAGGAATGAGATGCTTGAATCAATATTTGGGACATGACTTTGCCGACAAAAGCCCCGTGATGATGCTAGAGCGAGCAGGCCCATTTCTCCAGCGAAATGCCGCACGGAATACTTACTCAAAGGTCTGCACCTTGAGAGTCACCCAATGATTGGCGGCAGCCACAGGCATGAAGAGTCACACTGACGCAGTCGTGAAGGTAGGGGATGTACTTGAGGATCCACCTTTAAAGGCTTTGATTGATGAGTAGGGTAATCTACCGATTTAGGTTGCTTCAAATAGAAGAGAGTAAAATTCCTCTGGGTTTTCACGGGCGAGGGCCCCGATCTCCTTCCACAATATAAAATGGTTTTTTCATTTATTATATTCGTGCTGCTTATGGAAAAACGTGCTATATATCTTCTACCGTCAATAAAATCCTAAGTTTCCTCTGTTATTTTTCCACGACTGGAACTTATATTCTTCTTAAGGCGAGAGTGGCTGAAGCAGAAGAACACATGGTGGTATAGTGTAAGGAAAAATTTTCTTATGCTCTTATGCACTTGTGTATGCTCGAAAAAATACCTAGTATGTTTGAAAAATACCTAGTATTTTTTCAGCGGTGCATATATGACATATTTTAAAAAAACTGTATAAAAAGGGAACATTTCCTGGAAATTAAAAGGAAATATTTTAATTTCAAAGTATTTTAATCATTACGGAATAGCTGATGTAATAGAAGCATAAGGATTTAGTTAAATATTAATTGCCTTGCATTCGCCTCTTCGGGCTGTAGAAAGTATTAATTAAAATATGCGAATTGGATAGTATGAATCTTAACTGAATTTATTTAGCCTTCCATTAGCTTAGACATGTCTTCAGTGAAAGAAATGATTTTTTAAATGCCGTGAGCTAAAATATGGGGTTTCTCAATTATTTTGACTCGCGTAGTAGCCAGGGAACTTCCTTGAAGGTCTCAATTGCGAGCACTGTTCGTACACGGTAGATGTTTAAGCTATCGCATTGTTTAAAAAAATAGTGTGATAAACACCCGGCCAATTCTCGTCGAATCACATCCAGGTTGAAACTGCCCCTATGGATGTCCCAAAACATTTATCAGACGGTAGCTCTATTGATGAGAGATTCGAAGTGAACTTCTCTTCGATCGTAAAAATCCTTGGCCTTCCACTTCTCTCTAAAGGGGTTTTATGAGCCGCCTCATCTCTCTTACAACCACGTTTACGAGCAGTCCTGAAGGGCCCATCTTTTATTCCTCACGTCGTATTATTTAAAAAAGTTTTCAAGTACGATGAGTCAATTAGGAAAGGTGGTTTTGAACATCGGCTTATATATACCTGCTCGATCACGAAGTCGGATATCGAACCCGTCTAAGAGCACTGATGACTTGAGTCTCAACAGTGATTGCATCGCGTGTTATTTGTGAATTTGAAATGTATCATTTGAACCGTGGATATCCTCATAAAGAATTTCATTAGTTCAACTTTTACTTAAATTTTACGTTGACATAATTTCACGCTGGTGCTGCGTAAGATGATGTTCAAAAGGCACTTGACTCGCGCCATATGCAGTTCTTTTGTGACAACCCTTTATTTGCGCAGTCAACATATTCGAATGGTTGTGTGATAGAATGGAAATCGTGGAAAAACTTACACCCAATCTAGGACAGTTCTTTTGAATAGGTCTAATTTATGAATAAAGCAGTCTCATAATTGCCCAAAATCTTTTAGCGCGTGCAGCGTATGCCGACGGTAGTGCAATGTGTTCTTTTAAGTAATATAAAGAATGTTTTAGGTTGTGTAGTTTTCAAGAACTTTGCGGTTGGTAAACTGGAATTATATTTTACTGGAAAATGACTGTATGCTCGCTGTCCCTGGTCGTCTATAAGAGAACCGTTTCTGAAGTATAATGCTTTTCTTGGGCTGCGTGCCTTGTTTTCTCTTGAGAACTATTACCTCCACTGACCGTATTTTTTCTGTTTTGTAAGTTGAGAGCAAGAATGCATTTTCACATTACATTGTGACAATCGATAATCATGTGAGAAATCTGCTACTGTACGCTGTGTGCTTTTTTTGCATCATCTAATTGCATTTCTTTGCATTCCTCCTTTCCTCCATACGTAAAAGAAGAAAACTGGTCGTCTTGTTTCCAGCGGTAGTGATGGCACTTACATAATTTGCTATAACGTCATTGGAACCTTTCTCGAATGTTGAAGTTTGGTGGCAAGTGGCTTAATAGGGTTAATGTGTGTCTAAATGTGTTACAGACATTTTTGTCCCTGTGACTGTGAAACATTCGCCGTTCAGTGAGAGTTGAAGTTCATAAATGGTTAGTGAAAAATGTAATGACAAAGAATCCTATTAGAGAAGTAAATGTTCTCTCTAGGAATTGTTATTGGATTTCCATTTTTTTGAACAAAGGTTGTTGCAAATTACTAGTTTTCTTCGAAATCAAACGTTAACACATATTTGTCCAAAGTTGTAAACATCGCATTTATTTTTTTTAATTCAGCTACGTTTATCCTACTATCTTTTATTACTTACGTAAATAAAAAAACTTTCTTCCATTAATGTTCGAGATAGTCCAATGCCTTACTGTAGGTAACCATGGGTTGGTACCTTTAATATATTACTTGGAAACACTTTGTCACTCCATTGTTCGTGCAAGGATATAGTTTTTAAAAAGTGGCTCCTCTGTGCATTCGGAATATTTTATTACTTGGTTCGAATTGATGGACGTGTAGATAACTTTGGTTTCCGAAGTGCGGTCAACCATACCCGTTTTATCGTTCGCCATGCTTTGTTGAATGGACGGAAGAGCTCTCTTTGATGTCCGATCCGTTTGCTTTTTTTCTCCTCTCATTCCTTCGCATCTCTACTGTTCGAATCCCCGCTCTTGGTGGCATAGCCTGCTTCGGTAGTGTGGAGAAATTTTTCGCTACCACGTTCGGTTGTAAATGAAATTACTGGTTACCCTTTAAGAGTCCCGGAATTTTTGCTCGAGGCTTTTCAATTCTTTTCTCGCCGTGTAGTTTTTTTTCTGCTGGCGGAATTTCGGCAGTTTTTCCGTTCCTCTGCGATGCTACGGAGATAAGCCGTTGGCTCTGCCAGTGGGGGCGTCTATTATTCCTGTGGAGGGGAATCCACCTGGAAGTGTGTAATTTAAATCCCATCGTAAGCCTTTTTCTTCCCCTCCCTCCCCCGTGTAGCTCATTAACGCCCGTCCGGGTATGCCTATGCCTCGTGCGTGCCTGGAGTGACGGGGGAAAAAGCCTCATTCCCTCCCCTCGTTCTTGCTCTCCCATCCACACTCGTATTGCTGCCTTCTAGCTCAAGATTTGCGGGCCAGCTGTTCCAACGTGTGTTTAACTGCCATCCTGTCTGATGGTTCTTTACGTGAAGCACATGGGTAGGGGGTGTCTTTTCGCTGCGTACGTAGCAATCTACACGGAGATGAAAACGGTGGCTTCGTCCCAAGAAAATCGGGATGATGGGTGCAATAGTCATTTTATAATTTTTTAGATGATTCCTCTTCATGTCCTCCTTTTTTATATAATTATTGTTGCTTATAGCCGAGGGATATTGCTTTGTTATTTATTGATTTGTGTTTTTGATCCAGATTAACTTTATCCAAAACCAGAGTATAATGTGGGTGTTTCCCATTCATTTATCCATGCCTAGACACACCATTGCAACTATTGTACTCAGCAGGGGTCTTTTGCTTCTAATGATGTAGTTTTTAGCCTCTTGGCAAAATGATTGTGATTCCTGTACTACAGTTATGGAGATAGCATGACAAGTCAAACGATTTTACATGAATGTCAATAATTTTAGAACGATTGCGGAATGACAAGTAGCCTGGGGTTGTAACTGAAGATAACCGAATTTTATATTACTGATATTAGTTTTATGAAATAATTCAGGCTGTGGTGGCAGGCTTCGCTTACTAAAGTTTATAGCTACATGCAGTCCAATTCTTTTGTTATTATGTGGTTAAAGCTGAATTAGAAAGAGTTTTTCAGTAATTACACATTGAACTAATTCCCCTAAAAGAGCGTTTACTTCCACGGCCAGTTACATCAATTCTGTTCCCAGGCTAAATTTTTCCTTTTGAGCTTCGTTCTGCCGCTTGGAAATTTGCCGTGCTGATCATTAATCCAGGGGTGCTTGAATTTGGCGTGGCGGTGGTCTACTTAATATATTTTTTCCCGCGAGGGAAATGTAGTTCATGTTCACTCCAGTGCAGGTTTGGGTTACGCAGTATGGTTCCACATTCCCTACTCGGGGAAGGGGGGGAGGGAGGGCAAATGACCTTCAAGAGATCTCCCAAAAGCGAGAGCGAGTGGTCTACGCCGTGAACATTTCAGCGTGAGACTATCCGCCTAGGAAGGGCAATTTTCCTATTCTCTCTCTTGCCAATTCTTTTTGGGTCGATAATTTCTGTTCCATTTGCTGTTTACGACCCGCACGTTGCCTCGTCTATCAATTTCGGGTAAACCATCGAATTTTGCGCATGTTTTGCGAGGAAATTCGCCCGTAATGGAACAGATGGTCGGGCCCTGTCGAGTTGGGAAGGAGAGTCGGTTGATTTGTATCATTGTGTGTGTCTCGCACACGGGTGGGAAAGTGGCTGCCGGTTAGAAGGTGGCTAAGGCACTCGGGGTCTCCTCTCTCCTACGCGTGGGTGGTTGTGTATAGCTCAGGAGGTCGACTGGAATTTCTCCCGTGAAGGGTGCAAAGGGCGTCCGGGAGTGACAGCGGCACTATGGTCTGTTCTTCGCTTTTCCTCTCCTGCGGATGACGACCCCCGTAGCGCTATTCCTTATCTATTTAAGAGATTCAAATGACTTCTCTCGGTCCTTTATCGTCCGTTACGATTTTTAAAATGAAAATCTCAGTTCTGTTAGTCATACTTGTCTATTTTCATTGATAAAATCTACATCTACATCTACAAAATACCCTGCAAGCCACGTCAGGGGTGTGTGGCAGGGGGTGAGTAATCACCAACATGCATTACACCATTACACCACATGCATTACAACATGCATGGTGTTCACTGAATCATCACTGAATAACCTTTCTTCAAAGTCGTTCATGTATAAGTCCGCCAAAAGTGGTGATAGAGGTGATCTAAGCCGTCCTTTTGTTGAAAGAATTTGCCATTGAATTTAAAGTAATTTTCTTCTACACACACTCTCAGCAGTGCTAAAAACTCGTCGAGGAAGGGTGGTTCAGCTCCGGCTTATTAAACCAAGGGAGGCATACACGGTGACAGTGATGAACCCGCAAGCTCCACGATTCTTTGGTCTCCCAAAGATACACAAACCAAATGTGCCAATCAGACCAGTAGTCTCCAGTGTCGCTGCACCATCAAGAAAAATAGCCTCCCACCTAAATTCACTCTTCATCTACTAAATCGTTGGTTGGAAGCGACTATGACTGTTCCTCGAAGGCAAGGTATTCAGATGCTAGATAAAAGGCCTTAAAACTTGGTGGATGACCACGAAATTAACTGCGATCACTTCGCAACAAAAATATTCACATCAATCAATGCCTTGCCCTGCGATCCGCGACAGGGATCATCTACATCTACGATGTACCGTGCAAGCCACCACTAGGGTGTGTGGCACGGGGTGATTCCACACCAGGCATGCATCACTCATCCCAGAACAAATAAGTACCTCGCACGCTCCCCCTGACGCTAGGCGCAGGCCAAAAAGCTGTCAGAAGAACAGTGCGCAGTCAAACCAGAAACTGGGAGAGTGATACGTAAATGAACATGCAAACATGCAGAGAAATGCTATAGACACATCTAGTGGTTAATATTACTGATACTGTTAATTATGAATACTACGAGATGCTACTTCATGCAAAGAACAAAATAAAATAAAATAATGCCGGAGTAATCGACCGGTGTGAAGAGTTGGTAACGATGTAGTGTTAATAAGCAAAAGTGAAAATTCTACTCTACCTATTGAGGGTGGGAGTTTCATGTGATTGATCTATCGCAACTATTATGATCCCTTATTGTGCGTGGGAAAAATGACATTTTGAATCTATCGGTTCGGCAGTCAATTTCCTTTATTTTATTCCTGTGATGTGTGGCAGGGGGTTTTGGGATGCCAACCATGAAGAATAATAATAATAAAATGTCTTTATTGGGCGAGATTGAGACAAAACTGTCCCTTCTGCCATCTAACCCCTCGTCAAATTAATTACATAAAACATATGATGGTCAATATCTAACAATGTCAGTCTGAGGTTTAAAATAAATATCATTAAAGAGTATACTTCTAGGAATTAAAGAATGATAAATGAATACAAAAGAAATATATATTCACCATATATCAATATTGCACAACAAATGGTGTGTGAAAAAATTTACAGTGTGGGAAAAACGTGAGGATTATTATGCTTATATCCTTTACACATAAACCCACTGCAGGAAAACACCCAGACAAAAAGGGGGGTGTGAAAAACCTGTGAGATCCTACTGATAGTATGCTAGTGTTTAAAAACAACTTAAGTATAAAAGTATGTAGGTACATAGGAACGTTAGTAGAAAAGAGATAAAATTAAAGAAAAGCAAAATTACAAAAGGTGAAGAGAATTTAAAAAAAATTACAAAACAAAACAAAAACAAACTTGATATGATGCAACAACATGGTGTTAAATGTGCGGCGTGAATCTTGCCATCCGTGTCCTAATCTATCATATGCATTGAGAGAGTGCCCGTGATGTGTGACGCTCATGTGCCCATCTGTTGAGCTTTGAGAAGTGTTTTATGTAGCGCCCTTTTAAAAGATGGAAGTGATGGAGAGTTTCTTAAGGATAAGGGGAGTTTATTCCATTCACGACATGCAGTGACAATGAACGATTTATTGAAGATAGTAGTCCGGTGAAGAAGGGAGGGAATAGGGGATAGCACTAAGATAAGGATGAAATTTGGAGTGTGTGTTAGCAGTGTGTCTCATTATGTCGCCTTTTTTGCTCTTGTCACTCATGGTTTGTGGAAAAATAGAATTTTTGTACCTGCTAGTTCGGAACTGTATAGGTTTATTTTATTTTGACGCTTCTATAAGCTCTAGAGATAAAGCGCAGACTTCAAATTATGTCCTCCATGCTACCCTGAAACTCGAGTGATCTTAATTTTTGTAGTAATCTTAGCCTCCGCGTCTCTTGCCACTTACTTTCAATATTTCTGCGCTTTTATTCGACTTGGCTAAAGGTTCACCTGTTTGGTGGGAATTGGTGGGATCATAGCCTGTATGCGAGGTGCCTCGAAAATTTCTGTGCGTCGTTTTGAAGAACCGAAATTTCGCATTGAAAATGTAGCGATAGCCTATCATTTATTACCGATGTCGGTACAAGAGATTAATGGCACGCGACGGTTTTTGATATCGACGTCTGAACGATGACTCATTACGACTTACGGAGTAGCACTGCTGGAACGAGTACATTTTAATGGATGTTTATTAGGGAGTAGCACTGCTGGAACGGTGTTCAGTGCAGTTCAGTTGATGTTTATTAACAGCGATTGCAGAAAATACAGAAAAAAGAACAAACTTAGTGAAAAAAACAACAGCAGAAAATGTGGCCTCCGCCTTAGGCCCCGTCGCGACCCCTCCCGTTTCCATTCCAATCTGGGATGTGCTCGTCCCACCCGGCAGTTTTTCCCCTGTTCTTCCCACTCTAGCGCCTCCTCCGCAGTCTGAATCCGGCATCCAAGACCAATCGGCATTCTTCTGCAGCTCGACTGGAATTCGACTGTCGTCGGATACGACGCCCTGCGAGCTCATTACAAGGACGTGGACTCGCCCTTCTCGATTTCCATTGTCTGTCCTGAACAAAATAACTGCATATGTAAATGGGTGTGTAAAATCTTTGCCGTTAACACTTTCCGTGTAGTTCTTCCTCAATGCCATGAGTTGCATATGCCATGTATGAAATGTCAGCTGTCGTCAAGATAGGAAGTGACAGTTCTCTGTGCTTGCACTTCTACTGGCTGAAAGCAAGTCTGTTAATGTGAAAATATGCACCAAGGTGGGTGAAATTTTTCATGGAAAAATAATTTGACTCTACCGGGATTCGAACCCGGATCTCTCAATTGCCGGTTAGGTGTGTCAGCCAGCCATGCGCGTGACTGCGTACCTCATCATTTGTACAACCGTATTAATGGAAATTCGTCTATTAGTGTGAAGCTACCAGCCTTTAACTCCAGTATGTTACCTTGTAGAGCTCTGTTTCCCTTATCATGAGTGGAAACTTAAATAATAATAATAAGCTTCTGTTCTCACTCTTTTTTATTAATTTACCATGTTTTCCATGATCTACCCTGGCTGATATTCGAGAACTACCCGCTCGTTCTATATGAATCCGCCCTATGTGTGAGCATAGGAAAATTGGCGTTTAAGGGAATTAAACTTAATTGGATCGACTCCAATGAAAATTACAGGGACAATTTGTTTCAGGGTACTAATTAAATCTTCAAAGTCTGATTGCTCTTTTTGAGAAACGGATCGTCACAGCCAGCGAGCTATAAAATTCTGTTACCGAGGATGGCATTCAGTAGACGTTCCAATTTTGTTTTATACGTTTTGTATTTGTCTCGCTCGCTGCATTCGGCTGCATTGTTCGACAATTCCGTATTTTATCATGAGTTTGCCATAGGTTTCTCATATCTGTAGGCCTTTCCTTGTTGTGCTTGCTCGTATTTTATTGCTCTCATGTCTCCTTTCGGTGACTTTTATTTTTCAATGATCCCTATTTCATTTTATCGAAGAACCCAGAATTGTTTTTTATGGTGCGATATAAACTCTTTGTTACAATTTTTGTAAAGGTTCCTTCTCTTTATATGCGTTTCGGTGCCTATTATCTTATGTTCTGTAGTTATCAGGCGACTTCCCTAGTTCAAATATCTGATAACCCATCACATGGAAAGAAATCTATTTTGACTTGTTCGATCGATAGGCCGACGAACTGCCGCCGTCCTTCACCTGCGTGGAATTCTTCGCTCGAAAGAACAACCGCGTACATTTTACGTCAGAAAAGAGTTTTCTTCGCCTTGAAACAATCGTATTTGTTGGAGATATACATATATTGTGTTCGTGGGTGGTGTTCGGGGACTGGAGTTGGATGGGCTGACCAAAATCCGTCCCAGTTTCTATTTTTTTTTTCAAGCTCCACCGTACCCCATCCTCCTCCCGAACCCTTTCTTTGAATGCGTGACTCACTCCACCCACGCATCCTCCCCCTCCTATCCTCCCTATCACCCCCGCCACTCACCGTTCAGTAGGGAGGGACACCTGCGCATCACTTGGTCCCGCTCCCACGGCTACTCTGGCGTCTCTGACCTCTTCAACCCTTTGCCTACTTGTGATGAAGCGTCTCGTTCGGGTTAGCTCTGTGGACGGGTGCTCTTTTTCTGCTCATGCACGTGAGTTTTTACCCTAGATCAGGGGTCTAATTCAGGGAGTACTCGTCGTTGTCGAGCCTCGAAAATGCTGTGAAAGAGACATCAGAGCAACGGCAATTCACAACTATTAAATGATATTTTTGAAGGTTTCTAGGTTGTTTTTTCGATGCTGACGTCTAAAATACGTCATTGTGGAGTCTCGAAGATTCCGACAACTTCCCAAATAGGGCACCACGGATAGGCAAACTGACAAGACGGAACAGCCAGACCTCTCCCTCACACCAATTTAAAGATTATACGAGAGCCTTAAGTATGTATATTAACAAATGAGGAAGATTCCAACAAATATTATTTACAGGCTATAATTGTATTCATATCTCAATTGAATGAAGAAAGAAATCGCCGTTATCTGACTAAAATCCTTTAAAAAATATTTATAATATTTTCATCAACAATTTTAATTCACGGCCACGTGCTTTATCAATGAGCCGATTGTGCTACCTAATGAATACTCGCATCAACCAATGAGTTTTCAGCCCTCGTTTAAGCGCCTCTGACTTCTTGAACCCTGTGGCTACCGCTTACCTCTCGTCTCATTCCGGTTAAGTCAATTGGACGTTATCTCCTTTTCTTGTTACCTGCTATTTTTTTTAATACCATGTGATATGACCGTCGGACAGGTAATGACTTCGGCATGTTTTTTTTACGAGCACATGACTGAGCCTGAAAAAATGCGTTGTTGTGAATTTTTGGAAACGGAAAAACGCTACTTGTAACAGCTATTGCATAAACAACATAAAATTAGAGACCGTAGAATCCGTTAAGTACCTCGGAGTTAAACTGACTAATGATCTATCGTGGAGTAAACATATTCGAGAAATTACCGGTCAAGCTAATCGTAAATTGGGATTTGTTAAAAGAGTACTTGGCAAGTGCGACGATAAAGTTAGGGAAATCAGCTACTTCTCCCTCGTTAGACCCCACTTAGAATATGCCGCCAGTATTTGGGATCCTTATGAGATAGGCTTGGAAACTGAGTTAGAACGCGTGCAGCGAAGATCGGCAAGATATGTTAAAGGCCGTTATGATAATCTCGTTAGTGTTACTGACCTTTTGCAGCAACTGGGATGGGAAAAGCTTTCAGACCGTCGATTAAAATTTAGACTAAATCTATTATGTAAGTTCCAAACCGGTCTATTCTCTGATGACGTTGACAATATTTTACGAAATCCGACATACTACGGTAGATCAGATCATGAGAGTAAAATTAGGGAACTAGACAGCAGAACGGATAGATTTAAGATGTCATTTTTCCCACGAACGATAAGGGACCATAATAGCTGCCATGAGACTTTTATCTAGGTTTGTCGTTAGGTAGTGTAGCTCTTAGTAGTAGTAGTACACCTAATACTTGAATCCTTATCTGTTACCTAGCACATACTAACAGCACGCCTAGCATGTTTTCTACATGGGTCTTGTGTCCCTGTCCATCTGTGTAGTTGTAGAATGCATGTATATTGACGGTCACTCTCCATTTTGATGACATCTGTAGTGTAGTGTTGCATGCTTGTGAGGCTTCGCCTCGTGACAAGCATTAGCGATTTATGCTAATGCATAATTAGTCGTAGTTACACTAACTTTAGGGTATAGTGTAATGCATGTTGGTGATTACTCACCCCCTGCCACACACCCCTGAGGTGGCTTGCAGGGTATTTTGTAGATGTAGATGTAGACTGATGTCATGGTCTGTGTTAGTTTTCTACGTTAAGGTGTGTAAAGGAAAATCGGGGTGGTTATTCTGTATTCGGATCTCTCCTTTTCTTATTACCATATACTTTTTAGTTCATGACTGCAGTAGTAATGACCTCAGCGTGAATTTAGGTTTTTATTTTTTATGGTTTATCGTGGGTCTCTTTTCATTTGGGATAACTAAGGTGTGTGAAGGAAAATCGCAGTGGCTATTGATTTAAATTCGATTTATCTTCGTCTTGGCAAACTTGTTTGAGTCTAATGTAATCCATGATACATATTGTATGCTGTTTTCCTTTTCTGAATTACGTTTTCTAGTTCAAGCAGGTGAAGAATCTTCAACTACTGAAAGCGCAGTTGAAATAGAGTTTCAACAAGATGTACTGAACTGCGTGAAAATAGTTTGGTTTACACCCTTGTTTTCCATATTCTTCGTTGTCATAACGCCGTATCCCGTATTAAAGTACTACCACTATGTGCCTGCATCATACCCAGTAAGCCGACCAGCTGTTGTGTATTTTCTGTAGAAACGCTCCATAATCAAAGTAGGGTTTTCGTTAGGAAAAGGTCAGTGGAGTTGCTATGACAGAAGCTGTAAAACTGGCGTACATTAATTGGATGCACAATGCTTAAAGCATGTCTGGTAACGTAAAGGCTCTAGAGACCAGAGTAAGAAAGAGTGTGGGAATAGGATAAAAATCCCACCTTCGCTCTAAATGTTTAGGTTAACGAAACTCACCTGTTTTAAAGCTGTGATTGGTGTTTCTGTGTTAACTTACTTTAATACTGTGTATCATGACGTTCATATCACTACGGATATTTTGCCATAAGTCATAGGGACGTCCAATTACGTCGGAATGTGAACCGTGTTCTAACTCGTACTTTCAAGTGACACTACAAAATTAGGTACTAAGGTTTCGGTGAAGTTGGGTGAACATTCTTCAAATTGTGATGAGCGAGGGGTTTTTCTCTCTGCTTAAAGGACCACCGCGAAGACTCAAAAGCGCTGCTCTCAAGGGATGATGTTCGTATTTGTGTTGGCCCTCGCACTTGGTCGGCTTAAGATTACGGTGGCCGCTCGCTCAGTCGATGGCCTCCGGCTACATCATTGATACCCCCAACCCCACGCCGTTGCTTGTTTTCCTTGATTGGGGGAGAGGGTCGAGATTGGCCCATCTCTCTCACCCTCGTCCCCGCCCAATAACCGTCATATTCCCGGGGCCGACTCACTTCCCTACCCCGAAAGCCTCGGAGCGTTTTCCATTTTATTCTCTGAGAATCCCATCGTGTTTGGGATCCACGCCCCCAACCGCCCCTACCCTTCAGCGTCCCCTGTCTATCACTCTTTCCTATGCCTCCCTCGATAATTTCCTTTGTGTGATCTTTCCATGGGTGTTCCCAAGGATGGTCTTAGTTGTGAGTTCAATACTCCGAATTGTTTGTTTTCAAACTGATTGTCCGTCGTGACTTGGTGCTTTCGCCGCGATGTTATTCATCGCATTTTTTGAATTGTGTGTCACGGTATGTTGCCGTATTTTTGTTTTGACTGAATAATAATCTGAACTGACTGCGGTTTGAACACTCTTACTTAGGCATATTTTTCTGCTACCCAGTTCCTTTCTCGGTTAGAGTTTTGTTAGTTCGTAACTTAAGCCGTTTTGTTGAAGTATTTTCAATGATTGTTATTGAATGATTATCCCGTATGACAGCACGTTAAATACTCTTTTTAACCATAGTTTTCTTTATTGCTGCAACTTCATTTGTTTGAATTTTGTAGCGTTTAATTTTCTATCCTTTTTGTAAACTGCATATATCATTAAACGGAGGAATTGCGTACCTAGTTTAAAGAAAACACGCAGCTCTAGCATTGGTTGATATAGTACTAAACTGCGTATGTAAATGACGTCGGCACACACACACTTTGATGTTAAAGCCTAAGGAGCGCGGATTAATAAATCTGGGTTGTTTTCCCATTGCAACGGACCGCGTATGTTGAAACATTCTCAATATGGTTGAAAGTTTCATCCCATCCCCTGATTTCATATGAATAGATTAGCTACTAAAGTTTCAGTTATGGCATGAATATATTTTATATGTCCGGTGAGGGTGGACCTGTCTTAGTTCTGCCCTGAGATTAAATGAAAACGGTGGAGCGATCCAAACCGCTGGCACGAACGCAGTTTTTCATGTTCCCCGGGCACGGTCATTAAGTCAAGTTTTGTATGACGAAGAGCAGCGATTAGTTTCAAGATGACGTCGGAACGAAGAAGATGCATAGGTGGCCCCGAGGAGAAAAAAAGTTAATTAAAAAGGCGTCGCGGACGATGTCTAGAAGGATGGCGGGGGGGGGGCGCAGTGAGAGGGAGAGCCCCCCCATTTCGCCTCCTTTTGGTGATGAAGTCCTTTCATCTTTCTCCTTCCTCGGCATCCGCTCAACGACCGCCTGACATCCCCTTCTACTCTTTCACTTTCTTTCTTCAACTGATCACCGGCCCACGCCCTTACACATATCCCCCTAACCCTAATCTCCCTCCATTCCACTCGATATGTCCCCCCTAGGGTCCTCCAGCCTTCTATTATTCATGACTCACTATTTAATCATAATATGTGGGGCACACTCGTCAAATCCTGGAGCAAAGGTAACGGATAACGTGCCGCCGCGTATTAAATATGCGACATTATCTCGAGTAATTCAGGACAAGTACTCGTATGTCAATTCTCACTCCCGACCTCACTTTTAAGAAGCTATTACGGGTCAAATATTGTGTTTATTTGACCGGTGGTTGTAAGCTTAATGAGAAAGTCAGGAAAAGATGCTATCGTACTGAGTAAGGCCGTTCTTAGATTAGCATCAGTTGTTTGGGACCTATGTGGGAAAGGGTTGGTTGGGGTATTAACAAAGTTCTAAGATTATCCACCAAATTTGCAAAAAAGATGAGGAAAAGAAAAGGGTTGCTGAATAGTTGAGTGAGTTAGGGTGAGAAGCCCTCTAAACGCGAAAAAAATCCAAGTAGATTAAGACTTGTAGAAAAGTACCGGGAGCACGAGTTTGCATCAACACTGTAGAAATTATTTGACTCCCTTACAAAGTCGTTAAATGCTTCAGAACCACACTAAAACGACCATGAATTTAAATGCAAGGTTAGTAAAGCTCGAACGATTTTTAAAACAAATTTTTCGAGAAAACTTTCAACCACCATGTTCAGAAAATATTTCATCTACAATGTTCGAACAATTTTTCATTCACAGTGTTTGAGCCGAATCAAATGAGGAAGGTGCTTGGTGTGGTCAGTGAAGAAATGGAACTTTAGGATGAGATTAGGAAAGGTCAAAGTAGGTGGTTGGAGGAGGTAATGAGATGCGAAAGGCTGGTTAAGGCTGTGATACGGACAAGGGGTATGTTGGGTGAGCGGGGAAGGGATGGAGGAGAATAGGTTTTATAGACGAGATGAAGAAGGTTAGGACGTACGCTGAGATGATGAAAGAAATATTATAGATGGATAGGGTCCTGCTCAGGTAAAAATCGAGAGGTTTTTTTATTCATTTCCATTTTAACCAGCCTAAACCAGTAAAAAACTTATAAAAAGAAAATCTTCGAACAATATTCATTCACAAAAATAGTTGGACTCAGAACAATTCCTGCTACAACCCCTTGATCCGGCTCGCGCGGTGCAACCTGCATGTAGATGAGGTTCCGTCTCGGCGGTGTTGAAGTGTTTCTATCCATTTCCTTCTTGCTCGTCCTCTTCATATACTTCCCCCGCTGCAATTTCACTCTTTTTTCATCTAATCGCCCACCTCTCCCCGTATGACCCTTATATTCCCCTTCGTTTGTTTCCTTCTCCCCAGGACCACTTCTCCGCTCTTCCCTTATATATCCCTTCCTGTCTTTCCCCTGTTGCCCGCATTCCGCCGCTCCCGTCCGGTCCCCGAAGCACCTTTCTTCTCCACGCGACCTATTAACTCCCGTGAGTCCGCGTCTTTTGTCTTCTCCTCGGATGGTCGCCCACGGGCCCCACGATTATTCCATCGCCGCTCTGGTCTTCCGAATCTTTTCACTCTCTCTCCGTGACGTGTGGTTATATCTCATTTATCTTAACTCCATTCCTTGCCACTTCTGTCTCGAAGAGTGTTCGGGAGAGCGTGGGTGGTCGACTATAATGAACTATGTAGTTAGCTCCAGAATGAACATTTAGGTGACTATTTTTCTATTCTTTAATCCCCGAGGAGGTCACTTTATTAAGTGTAGTTTCTTATCCCTCTGCATACTGCTAAGAAAAACTGGACAAAGTCTGGTCAGTGGTGTGGAAAATGGCGCTTTGAATTCTTTTTATAATACCTATCCTTCTTGAGCCTTTCAATGATCCATTTCGTTGGGCAAGGAAAATCTCAGTAGTAGAAGTCTAATTCGTGGAAATACTATGCTTTACCATATGATTTCTACTAAAAGTAATTCTTTATTTTGGTGTGAAGACGTGCTTCCTATTCATAATTTTATGTCTTGATATTTTTTTACTTTACCTTGAAACTTACTTAAAAGCTTCACAGTTGTACAACTCTGATTTTGGTAACTTTTGCCAGCTTTAACTCTGCAGTGATAATACATCTACATCTACATATTACCCTGCCAGCCACCTCTAGGGTGTTTGGCAGGGGGGAATAATACCGAGGCTCAGTGCAATAATGACGATCGTAATGCATTTGACCTCAGAATTTTTTAAAGGGATCCCATAAAGAGTTGTATTAATGAAATATTCCCTTTGGAATGGAGCTGGAAGCATTGAAGGCCGTGCAATTTGAAGCGATGAGTAGGCATTTTTTTACTGCACGAAACTGTGTTCTGGATATCATTTGAGGCGTTCGAATTCTCATTTATGGTGGAATATTTACGCTAGGCCCCCTTGGACCACCCAAAATAATCACCACCAATGCATTGTCCCTTGCCGTGTTTCGCGGTTCGTGCAGCTCTTTTACTCTCGATTTTATCTTTGGAGGACGTTTCTATTTTTCTCCACTATACCACATTTGGAAAATCCGCCTGCTGACGGTTCACTAAACTTCCCCAAAATCCAGGCCTGAGCTCAAACCTTGCTATTGGCTTTACTTTTTTCTTTCGGGCTAGTCTGGATATATATCTGCGGAAAAAAAATAAAATACAAAGTAATTTAGATCACGCGAGTAAAAGTGTGACAGGAAGGACATAATTTTGACCCCGCATTGTATCTCTATAACTGGGAGAATCGAAAAATGAGACACTGCCTAACTGATGGGTACATACATTCCCTCTTCCCACTTTCCATTAGTGACTGCCATGGGAACAAAACAAGACATACGCAATTCGATGTTTTATATCAGGCAAAAAATTGTCATTTTGTCGTCAAATACTTCCTTTCACTGACTTTCACAAAGAAACAAAAATTGTTGGCGTCCTGCATCCTCTAGCTCATGCCCTTGGGGCGTGTCGTGGAGTGCATCATAGATGTGGTTGCCCGTGAGGGGGTACGTTATTGATCAGGTATGCGCCTTCTACTCGCCGATTAGGGCGTAAAGATTTTTTGTGCCGGACCCTCTGCCCCGGGCGCGCACAGGCCACAAAAGTTTTCCCCCGCCATTGTTCTTTTCCCTGCTGTCCCCGATCTCTCCCCCTCTACGGAAATTTCGGTGATTTCCCGGGGTAGATTTAGATGATCGACCGATTATGGATCTCGGGGAACGGGACGGAATGGACGAGTGGAACATTACGTGTTTCTTCGTCTTCCTTTCCCTCTTGGTTGCACGGTTAATGCTCTTCTCCTTCGTCCATGGATAACTACGTCGTCGGTATGCCCTCCCCGTCGTGCTTCACTGAGTGAGATTCCTCGAGATCTCTGTGCCTTGCTCGCCGCTTGAACCCACAAACGTGAGCACATTCATCGTCTGTGGAGTGAATGTGGACATGCCCTGTCCCTTTAAAGCCCTAAATTCCCCCTCAGATTCACTGAGAATTCAGTGACTTTTCATTGAGATGTAGTGCTCCTAGTACGGTATGACATCCCGTTGAAAATTGCCCGGAAACTTCTCTGTAATGGTTCCATTATTTGAATCATTACGTAATGATGCATCAAAGGTCAGTTTAAGAGAGTTTAGTCAGTCAGTTAAGGGATATCTACGTTTTGAGTGATTGAATTTAATTTCCGTCTTTGTTCTTGGCACGTATTGTGAATGATTTATTTTGTCCGTCATTGGAAGTGGTCAACTGTTGTGTCGTAGCATTCAAATGCATTGTGAGGCATTATAAAATTAAAAAAAGTCTGTCAAAAGTTTGTGTGAATATCAAGCTAGCGGTAGAATTTCCCATCATGTAGCGGTGTTTCCGACAAATATATGTCAGTTCAAAATGTCTTCCCTTTTATCTCTGTGTGACCCTGCGCCAGATCACGAAAGGAGTCACCTTGTAGTCGTGGTTAATTTATCTCTTGAGGACAGACGTGAATTACGTTATCGTGACTGAAATGTCTTGCTAGTTGTGTGTGCATCTGTCTCGGTGAGCGTTATTCGAGAATAATTTTTATTTCAAAGATACTCAAGCGGTTTTCAAATGACTATGTTGTACCTGCTCTCCATTTTTAATGGCAGCGCCTCTCACGACGCAGCAATAGCGTAGTACCCAGTATTTTTCGCGCGGCTACACTCTCATGTTTCCTTTTCCGTTTTCCAGAGAACTGGAATCGGGAACAAGCACCGCTCAGTATTCAATTTATCATCGTTAAGGCCGTTTTGCACGGGACAATTCCTTGCGCAATGCATCTGATGCACGGAAAGATATTCAGTCAAAATTGAGTCGTGTGAATCAGAGAATTGCATAAATGAATGATTGAATACCTAAATGGCTGCTCGGAAAATGGACATTGCCACTTTTGGGGTATTTATTGTAGCAATAACGGGTCCAAATAGCTGTCATTCTCATCCTCATCGCAAGATGTAATGTCTGCAGCCCCTTTAAGCATTGCAGCACATAAGTACTGCAGCAGTAATAGGTCTTTTCTAATTTAGAGCCATTTCCTTCGGATCTAAATCGTATGTTTTACTGGATTAGCTACGTCGCGTGTGAATCAACTTCTGCGTTGTAACTTGCGAGCCGAATGAAGTGTGTGGCAGAAGGTTTCTTAGAAGGTTTCTTTCTTTGATTATCATTGTGAGCAAAAGAAGTATGAGTATTATGTGTGCGAAAGTGAAAGCATGTGAATTTCACTTTATCCAAATTTAGGGCTGTTTTGCCGTGAATATAATTTGGTCGAAAATGGCTAGCTCTGTTAAAATTAATTTATTTTTGCTCAATGAATCCATATTGCTCAAAATATTGTTCTTTCACGAGCACCGTGTAAACCTGTTTGTATTCTTTCATACATCATGCATTCATGGATTGAAGACAATACTAGTTTTCTTTCCTCTAGGATGCGTTTTAACCGTATAACATGCGAGCTAACGCTATCTCTAACAGTGTGGTATGCTACTTTTAAAACGGGTTGTAATATGTTTTCTTACAATGCGGTTTTATTTATACATATCCCAGAATAGTTTGCTTCCAATTCTGTCGTAATTGCCTCGCTTGCGTCTCTGTTATTCCCTCGTCCAGAGGAAGGAGACCTTTAATCGCGATCCGTTCCAGTGTTCTTTTCCCACGGTTTCTTCGGTGGGTAGGTAGATGTTATTGGCAGTCGTCCTCGACGCCTTGCTCTTGCTCTTGCCCCCCCCCCCCCCCCCCCCGTCACAGTCTTCCCTCATGCGTACCAATATTCCTCGTGTTCTCCGCTATCAGCATTATTTGGCCTCGCATTGACGGGACGTGTCCGACAGTCCTTTCTTTGTACCCCTCCCCCACTCACATTTGTGTGAACAAACCGGTAAACTCTTAAATTATTTCCCGATACGATCTTGAAAAAGTTTGTTACTTTTATTTTCGTGAGGCGCGTCATCGTTTCTTTCGGAAAACATTTTCTTCGTTTTCACTCCCAAACGTTCCCTATACGCATCAACGACTTTTCTCTTTTTCCGCTTTCCTCTGCGTGCGCCGTGTGTTGGGTGGGAGGGTTAGTTTTAATGGCCCGTTTCCAATTTATCTTGTACGTGATTTTTAGTTGTTTTTGTGATATTCTAAGCAGCGGCAGCTCGTCCGACGACGCTTGAGCGAGGGAGGAAGGGAGAGGGTGGAGTTCACCTTGCCAAGCTCTCCATGTTTAGTTCTCCCGAGTATTATTGTTTCCTTTCAGTTCACTGTAATTAGTCTTTCTTTGTGCTCAAGTTCAACTCATTCCTTCACACCTCTTACTTCGCGCATAGCAGTCGCGTCGAGTATTAGTGGGCATTTTGATTAATTTTATTTTTAGTGCCAATTGTGCATTAGAACATTTGATAATACTCTCCGATGAACGATAGTAATGTGGTGTGATTTCGTTATTGTTATTAATTTCAATTAATTAATTAGCACCTGGAAATATTATTAAATATTTTGTTTTTTCTCTTCATGGTAGGTGTTCTTATAGATGAAAAACATAAAATTTTTTAACGTATCTTTTACCAAGAAAGTTCCATAGATTTCCTTGACATTACACTGATCTGTCATTTTCGTAACTGTCGAACCGTTTTATTATAAAATACCTTCTTTTCGTGGCCTGAAAATATGGAGGTACAAATACAATACTTGCCAATAGGGACAAATTAAAATGAGAACTCTAAAATTGTGAATTAAAAGGAATATTGCTCATATTGTTGTATAATTTTATGCTAAGTGGTATTGTTATATTCGTGAGGAAGTGTTTAAATTATTTACCAAAGCCGAAAGTGTCTTCCACGACTTAGTCTGTGAACTTATATTTTAAGTGGAAAAATGACTTCTTACGTAGCTAAAAGTTTTTGCCTATTTCAGCATGAAATGCGGCATAGTTTGATGCTCACTTATAAACGTGCTGTAAAAAATTCCCTATCTTGGCAATATTTAATCATTAACGAGCTTTAAGTGGTATGTAATCTTTAGCATTATTGTTTACTTACTTTTCTTTCCTCGTTAGCTCATGTGATTTCTTTGTCTTTTCAGGTGAGATCATCTCTTTGGCTGTGAGCCTTATCCGTGTCATGGAGGAGATAAGTATGCTGTGCAAATATGCTCAATGACCTTATGTCTGAATCAGAGTTATCTGAGGCCCACGCGTCTCTTGTCTGTTTTTAGGCAACCTTCACAGTTGTTGCATGCGTGTTTCTGAGTAGATTTAGCGTAACTCTTTTAGTGAGCCTTTACAAACAACATAGAGCATTTTTAGCCATAGAATGGAAGACCCTTGTTCTCTTTCCGGGGAGGGAGCGTTGTCGGCAAGGAAGTATTACTCTACCTACCTGTGATTCCTATAGTGTAAAATAACTGGTTTTTCTAGTTGCACGAAGAAAAATTCGCGTAGATACTACTGAAACTATTGATTGCAAATATTTGCTGTATTCCCTTGAGCCCTGAGCTTGCTAACCGAGCAAAATTTATCGTTAACTTGTTTTATAAACTATTTTTCGTCAACTAAGACCTTTGTAAACAGATGGAGGCAGGTGACACTCGGTGGAATTATTCTATGTTTAGCATTCATCGTTCATTAACGTTGTTCATTAACGATCGATTTCAGTGTCGAAGCGTCATTTTCAAGGCAATAAGGTTACCTTGAAATTGACGTATAGACGTTGAAATCGATTGGTAATAAACAACTTAAGTGGAAGAGTACAAAGTGATTTAACCATGCTAAGACCTCCTTAATGTTTTTTTTATCTACATATTATTTGTGGATTAGTATGATGGCTCGGGACACAATTACACTAATTCGGAGAAAGTTGTCATTTGGGTTTTTTTATTGAAATGGTGGAATGAAACTTACTTTAACTTCGACAAGTCTGTAATCGAGGTCGGGAAAGTTTGAAAAGCAAATTGCCGCTCTGACGATTCCTGCACTTCGTAAATGAAGGGGAATATAGAAAGATACCAACTTCAGTAACGATGATGCTAACGTGGCGGACTGGCTACTCAAAGGTCACGGGTTTGTATCCTGTCTCAATTGTGGATGTCGTGTTTTTCTTAGCATTACGTTATAAGGGTATGCGGGGCGGTATAGCCTTAGCAGCTGGCAGACCTAAAGCCAAAAACCTATGCAATTTATCTAAACACTCTTTTCTACTTCGGATAATAAAAGCCTTGGTTATTACGTGAGAAACCTAAGGACGAAGGAGCAAGATATGGGAATTTGGGTGGCGGGCGACTCACAAAGGTCGAGGAAAAGCATTTTTCGAGAGACCACATCCTTCGAAAATCGATGATTAGTTACCTTATTGTGGAGTCCTTTTGGACGGGGTTCATTGCTCCCCGCTTCTTGCGGTTTGACGCAGACGCGGCGGACAACTGGGGTCTCGTGCTCGACGTCTCCCTCGTAATTCATGGGGTTCAGAAGATTTTCCTTTTCAAATGCGTGTTTAGACTACCCGCAGTGCAGCGGCTGCTCCGTGCTGCCCGCATAAATAAAATTCACTCCCCCCGAGTCCTTGTGGGACACGTGGAAATTGTTTTGACTTTTGAGCGACGCGTGCATTTGGCGTTGGGAAGGGAGAGGGCTTAAACTTCAGTCGATTGCTAACAGCCTTTCCCCCGTTTTCATCCCCCATTTCATTCCCTTGCCACCCTTTTCTACCCCTTCAGGGCCGCCCGCCGGCGTCTGGGCGTGCCGCCTACTCGTCCTCTGCCCCTCTTGACAGCCCCCGGAGCCGGCACCGCGTGGAACCGAAGATTTTCGGTGCGCCTCCTTGCCATATGGGAAGGCAGCGGGCCCGTATGACCCTGGGCGGGTGTAGGGAGAGAGTAGGAAGGGTTATAGGGAATACGTCGGAGGGACGAGGGAGTGGATGGTTCGAATCTCCACTAAAAAAATATCATTATCATCATCGTATCTCTTCTCAGGACTTGCTATGTTTTCGGAAATTGTCGCCAAGAATTATTGATAGTTGTAACGTCTGTTGTTCTGGTCGTCTATTAAATTATTATGCTCTTGTTTCTGTGTTTAAAAATTTTGATGTGCTGGATCTTTGGTTGCTGAGGTTGGAGAGGAAACTAAAGTGATTTGTGTTCGGAATGAAATATTAGTTTTACTCCACCGGAAGTTCTTATGATGTTGTATTATTTAAAGAATTTTTGAAGTTTCTTCTAACACTACAACCGTCTTGTAATGTACTTTTAGCTTTCTTTCAATAGTTAACACACCGTTTAGTTCTCATTGCCTCTTGAGGAATAGAAATTGATATTCGTTTCACGGGAATCTCAAAAATTCGGAAAAGTAGGTGTCTGCTGTTATGGAAGATCATATGACACCTTACCCTAACAATGATACCTTATGATATGGCAATTATGTGGCTGATCAGTTGCGAGATAGTTGATAAGTCATTGTTAATGTATTCGATATTTGGATTCATATCTCATTAAGTTTATCGCAGAATAATCCTCCGAATTACTCATCAACAAGTTCTGTTCTTTCCGTCGTCAAATAATGAAGAAGACGTGCTCCTTAGTCAAAGGCCAAATATAGTTGTTCCGCGCTTTTAACAGACGATTGCTTCTTTTGTACTACCTGAGAAATTTTTATAGTGACCTCTCAAGTTTAGCTAAAAGCTTTCGTCTATCATACGAATGATAATTTTTGATTCCGCCTATACAAGTGTAATTCACTTTAGTGCATATAAATACATACATTTACATAATTAGCCTCTACGAAATAAAAGTTGTCGCTTGTTCGTGAAACGCGATGCATGGGCCCTTGTCAACTATGTTTGTACTAAATACCTTACGACTGTAAAATAATTCTCGGTTTCCTGAAGATGTAAAAGTATTTTCCCCCACTTAAAATACATGATTTACTTGTCCAATTTTATGATACGAAGAATGCTTTGCCCATTAATGCAGTATAGATTTCATCGGTGGGGGGGTTTTCGTGCCTGGCTGCTGGCAGATGGCCAGTAAAAAAATTAAATCTATTTTTATATGCTAAATATATTCCAAGGTTATTATTAATGGTGGCATTTACAAGGGATGAAATGTGTGTGTGTGGTTCTAAAAGGCAAGTGGCCAAGATTCACAATATTTTGATTGAAGTGGGTTGGGCTGAAATTCACCCTTAAGGTGAGGAATCATATTGGTTGCATATTTGTTGTGTAGTTAAGATCATTGTAATAAGCAAGGGTCGGAAGTGGACAAGAATACGGCGTCGAAATTCCGAAGGAGTCAGTCGTATGCAGATACGCTTTCAATCATTTATGGTAATTCTAACCTTGTGAGTTCGAATTTCATACCGCTACCGAGATTTATTGATAATAAAATGATTGAAAATAGATACTTGGCAACCCAATGGACATATTGCTCTGCTTTCAAGATTCCGGGATGGTGATCTTGGGCATTCTCAATGACAAGACAAGTTATATTGTAACAGTCCCATAAAACCTGGGTTAAGAAATATTGTGTATACGTTGTTTTCTATTTCCGTTATTGTCAGTGTTCATATATGTGCTCGAGGCTTTATACTCATACTTTGCAGGCTAACTAATTTATTACAATTATGATGATCACGATATTTTTTTAATATCTGTAAAATTTCTCGAATCTGATTGCCACTTAACTGTAATCGATTGAACTTGATTCCACTTAAATGTAATCGGAAGTCTGTGTTGCTGGGGTAAGTAGTGGCGGCAGAGGAGCTAGCATATTCTCTTGTTGTAATATATATTGCATGTAAAATAGGTGAAAGATTTAAAATTGCACCCAAAGCAACTGCGGGTGTGGAGATTGGAGGAAGGGAAAAAAGTAATCCGCTATTCTTTATGTTTTTGGCCTCGGCCGACGTTTAATTGACAGCTCCGTGCCTTACACGGGGAGAGTGATCGCCATCCTTTCTTTATCTGCCCTTCGACCGGTCCTCGCCTTGTTTCACCTTGCCCTTGCATCGTTACTGCTTCCACTTTGACCGGCAGTAGTGCTCCTAGTCTGACGCTATGAGTGACGATCCCATGCTCATCCTTTACCTTGCAAGTCCGTAGTTTTCACCCCTTCCACATCACTCTCGAACTTCCTCCATACATTCTCGCTTCCCCCGCTCTCCTCCGTCCGGCCAATTCCCTTCAGATGCGTCCATATTTATCGCTCGATGGCACGAAAATGGCGGTGAACGGTACAGCTCCGCGCTTCCCTTGTGTATATCACGTGGATTTATTTCCTGAAGTTTGCCCTTCAATTCTGGATTTAAATTTTCCACTTCTGTTGAGTAATCCCCGCTAACCACCTCATGAGTGTGTACTAAAGGATGAATTTTCACCAAACATGCGGTACAAAGCATACGGAACAAAACATACTATGAAAGTTCCTCTATCCTTGTTGGTGTTTGTTAATGCAGTGAGCATTTGATATCATGCTCAGAAATGTTTCAAGACTTTCTAGAAGTAATTCATGGAAGATAGACGTTATAATCGTTTTGCTAACTTCTTAAAATATTCAGCACACAACGTTTCAGTTATTTGTATTTAAGCTTCTCGCTGAGCTGTATCTATGCATCCTGTCGGAAGGCAAGTAAACAAAGCAGGCAAGTAATAAGTGCTATTTAAATGGATGGAATCAGGTGTTACGTGGTGGAACTTAAAAACGTTAATCACGATGAAAGGAAAAACTCAGTTCGATGCCTCCCTAATTCCGCAATAAAAACAAGAGTGGATTTTTTCATGGAAAACTAGTAACTTTTAAACATGATTAATGTATTACGTCACATCATGTTAGTTAACTGTGGATAATAACTTAATTTAGGTAAATAATGTTGTACAGAGTATTAAATAGGTATGCAACCTATCGTTTTTCTTATCTATCCATTCTCATTGACAGCCACTAAGTAATGCCTTATCCTTGATCTTATGTTTATGATCCCATTGTCGACTATGTATCGATGTTCCCCAAATGCTTTTTCGTCGTCAGAAAAACGGATCTCCATCGAACTTTAGTAAAAGAATTGTCTAAGTTTTAATATGTGATAAGGACTTCTCCGCATGATTTATCCTAATCATAAGATTTTTTAATTTAAATTTCAAAGCTGGTCGTAATTTTAAAAAAATAAAGCGGTATTCAAATAAATTGTCTTCAAAAGACCGGTGTCAAGCCGATGATTCATCATTATAGAAATGGATTTGCGGGAAAATTAGGAGAAAGTGGCGTATTCCTGGTGGAACTAGTGGAACTAAGCAGTTTACGTATATTTCGTAATTTTTTTCCTTGCGTCTTTTTTATGATTAAATAAGTCGTGCTTCATTACATTATTTGGTGTTCAAGGTGCTCAAACGATAGTAACTGCCGCATTCTGTCTTTGACATATGCTGAATAATGGTCTTAATGTTGACCTGACGTCTCTTTAATTTGCTAGAAATTCATTCAAAATCATTGATCTAAGTTCCAACTCCCGATTTATCATACACCAAAGTTCGGAAATGGAAAGACATCTTCGTGAATGGGAAGGCTCTTTGAAGTTGCATCTCCGGAATGCTACGTTCGCATTTTTTCCTCGTTGTCATTGGAAATTTCATTTCGCTCGCGGCACGCAGCAGTAATGCAGGACGAGTCACTTTCATGCTGCACGATATGCCGTTGAGATGAGATGTTTCCCTTCCCATTTTGGGAATATTGCCTTAAATGGACGGAGATTAGTGCCTCGGCTTGTGGGCAAATGGGGGAGGAGAGAAGATCGTGATGAAATGGTCGGACGATTTCTCCCTTTCAGTAAAATGGGAAACCAGCGCTTCCTATTACGCAGTCATCGATCTCGCTCCCTTGCGAAGTTCATGACGGTGGAGTTTTTGAGGGAAATAAGGCGATCTTCGTGTTTTCTTCTTCCTCTTGACTTTCGAGCTAGACGCGGGAGTTAGATTTTTTCCAGCATTTCCGTGCACGTGAATAGTTTTTTGAGTCTCACTCTGATGGATTGGGTGTGAGGTGGTCCGTCTAGTGGGTATAAGTTTTATGTGCTACGGGTCATAAGAAGAGTGAACACGACCAGCTACACCCTTGCGTTAAATTATTGCTCACGCTGCTAATGTGCAGCCATTTCAAATAATTTGGGCTGATGACACAGTGTTAAGGGAAATGCGTGAGGATCGATTGGTAATATTTTAAATGAGGAGAAATCTTAATCCTTTTCCATGTGAATCGGTTTCCCTTTCTGTCTAGAGCAGGGGTCCCCAACCGTATGCCCGCGGGCACCATGGCGCTCGCAAACCGTTATAGATGTGCCCGCTGCTCATAATAGCCGCCTCTGCGCTGTGCGATTGTATTGTATTATTGCCAATGTCCAATTATAAATATACCTTGAAAAAATTAATGGTGCCCGCCACCCCACCGGAATCATAGTCTGTGCTCTTAAATGCAAAAAGGTTGGGGACCGCTGGTCTAGAGGATAAATATCTAGACCATGGGCAGAACTGTATCCCTTCCAGCTGTCGCGTTTCCGGGGTAAGCATTTTTATCATCGGGCATCTCATTTTTCTTGCGTGATATGTATTTGACTATTGAATCTTGTTTTCTTTACAGGGCTTAATTTTATTATTTACTTTTCTATGGTAGTGCCATCCGTCTTCAACTTGATATAACTTAAGCTGCGTTGGTCGTTGGGTTTCTTGCTTAATTAACGGAGAAGGATATTAATTTCAATTTTTATTGTTGTCGATGAACTGCATGTTATTGCTGCTGTATTACTTAAGGAATTTTAGTTAGTAGTTTGCTCTAATTACCTGGCCATTGTTCTGAAAATGCCCGTCGGGACAGAATTGTTTTTTATGAACCTTAAAATTATGTGTAGCCTAATAATTACAGAGGAAAGTCTGATAATTTGGCTGTCGTCGTTTATGTTTTCAGACGCAGTAACTGTTAGCGGTAGCTGAGCTACAAATGAAATCTCTAGCTACAGCTCTGAAATATTTTGCAGCTATTCCCGATGTATTTACAAAATCGTAGATTAAATGTACGTTTTCTAATATGTAGTACTCTTTCTTCGCTGAAAATGGGCATTGCTTCATTATTTTCGCTTTCACACCTATTAGTTTTATGCGAATATTGTACACCGTCCTTATTCGCTCGAGATTGACACGGCTCGGCCTTACATGCCTATCAAGGTGTACTTCACGAATTGGATACGCTTACGCTTTTTGTATTTCCTCTACTTGACTCACCATTATCATTAATTTGTGCCTGGGTACATAATTTGCACGCTGGATTTCATGCTTACGACAGGTTCCCTCCGGACTAGCCCTCGGCGAAGGATAGGTTTTCTCCGGGCCTGGGATACATGAACATACTTATGGATTTATTTGTGGCACTCCTTATTTTTATGATACTCAGTTCCCATTTTTTATTGAAATTCTCGCTATAGATCAATTTCGTTCTTTTTTATATGAGAAGCATAACTTAACGAATCATTGAAGGTACTACGAGCTAAAAGTCTATTGCATGTAATGTTGGGCATGACTTATCGTCTCATTATTCTTTCTAGTTTTTCCTCTGATGGATTAATCGTACGCTTGCTATTAATTTTATTCCTCGCAATGCGTTTGCATAATTCTTTCCGATTTCACTTCTTTTGGCTGCAAGCTGTTAGAAAGACCTTTACATGTATTTCTTATGGGGACGCTTTGACTCGACTAGGGTCGAACCGAGGGCCATTAGTTACAAAAAAAGTAGCCTATTATCTGCCCAGGGAAGACATTTAATAAACCTTAAAGTTTCAAAGCTGAGCTACATTTGGCTCTCGAGTTTAAGGCGAACATATTAGCATACATACATATGTACATACATTCTACTTTATATAAGTATAAGATTGTTAGATGTGTAATCGATAATCCATTCTCATTCGTCATAAAATTATACGGTGTGGCCTAACATGTTGGGTCGGTGCAAGGGGTTCATTTTTCACCCAACAGAGGTTGCTTTACAGCGCCACCGGCTCTTATTGTTAGTCTTCCTTGTCAACATTTTTCTCAGGCTTTATTTAAGGCAGATATATGTATATTTATCCGTTTTAAGTCATATTAGCATTCGTAGTAAATATGGTTTTATGGTAAAAATATGAAAACCTTTTTGCGATTAGGCCTTAATTTTGCGTCCCCCTGAGGCGGCGCCCAAGGTGGTGGCTCGGGTCATCCGGTCCCAGCCACCCCTGCTTACATGCCTATCCTGGCGTGAATTTAATAAGATAATCCTTTTCGTTATATCTACTTTTTGACTCACATTCATTAATGCGTGATCGGTTCCGTTTTGTCACGCTGAATTTAATGCTTTAGAATTGTGGACTTTAAGATTGTTGGGAAGTCATAATATTCCTGACCACCCTTCGGCTGAGAAAGGGTTATTTCTTTCCTGCCCGCTGCTCGCCTCAGGGTGCCTTCATCACATGTTTCTCCCGCACCCCCTCTTCCGTTATGAATCGTCCCCGTTATTGCCGCCATTGACACTTCAGGTCCGCCTTAACTTCTCACTCTCTCGTTTCCTGTCCCACTTGCATGTAGATGCTCGTTCCTTCCTCCCTCATACCCTAAGACAATTCCCTCTCACTTCGCCCCCTGATGCTGCCTCTGGCACATACTTGTTTCCATTTCCTTTCGAATGCGTCTCAAATTCCGATTTCTCACCTCCAGGATCCCATCGCCTGAGGCGTCGACGAATGTTGTTTAATTTTTTTGTTTCCGTTTCCGCACCCCCTGCTCGAAAGAAGTAGTCGAGCATCTCCGTTTCCTTTCTTTCGACTAGTTTTGAGTGTGTTGATGATGAAATGCGACCAACATGCTAATTTTGGTGCGTTCGCCCAATTAACCTTTTGGTTGCAGGTTCTTCCACCCAGTTTTTTTGCAAGTGAGTGAATCGTATTTTCCTAGATAATGCTGGTGTACATACGATGATGTTCATCCTGCCGATTGACGGCGATGAAATATGCGAATATTTTCACGAGAAAAAGTCGGTCTAGTCGGGAATCGAACTACGTACCTTTGTCTTCCCGAGCCAATGCGCATTCTAAATGCGCAGCACAAAATATAGTTCCCATGAAGCCTCCAAATTTGCCATGAGAATTAAGAACACTGGATAGCGTAGTGTCTGGTCATTTTCCCGGCTTGCCAAATGACCGTGGTTTGATTCCCGGTCCAGGTCGATTTTTCTCTGGTAGCAATTTTCACTGGTTTAAATATTCTTCCGTATAGACATTCATGAGTGTAGCATACCTGTTCCGGACGGAGATCGTTTAAAGTGAAATAACAATTTCTCATTTAAAAAGGTAATTTTAAAAACTTTTCAGTTGATTAATTTTTTGCACATGACGTGGTAGCCCAGTGGATAGTAAGTGGGGCTGCTAACCGTAGGCCTCGGGATTAAACCCTGTAGAGACCTCTTCTCACGTCCAGTAATTATGAAGCTTTGAGATTTCTTTCGGTACCAAATCTCTTTAGGATGCGACAGGCGACCTAGAGAAAAGACTTCGACACCTTCTATCATAATTTGTTCGATCTAATGTGTAAGTTCTACTCTCGCCGAAGGGGTTGGAGACTGCATTTGTTGAATAGGCTTTACTGATTTTGTCGCACATAAGTAGGCTTACCATATGTTGGTCGGGACAGTCCCGTTTTGGGGGGTCTGTCACGGTTGTCCGCCCATTTGGCAACTTTTTTCCGCTTGACACTGAAATTTCCCGGAATATCTCCGTTAGGCCTGCTGTTTCCTGCATGGATAAATGCGCAATGACAAATATATGGCGAGAAAAGTGTTAAACGAAAGCGCATCAAGTTGCATCACGTTTCCTCGAAGTCTCTTGAGTGAATATTAAATGTTTATCATTTGGTTGATGGGGAGAACCCCTTTGGTAGAAGCTGAAATGAGCGACGTTATTTTTCAACTATTCCCCGGGCGGGCAGAAGATATAATTGACGGGTGCCAAGAAGGGTTCAGCATCCTCACTAGAACCGAGATTTGAACTTGGTAATCCAGGTTTTAGCACTAAAACAAGCCGTCGCAGTGGAAATTAATAATTTTATTTTGTAATTGAAATTATTTATATATATATATATATATATATATAATAAAAACACTTGACAGGGGGTGGGGAAAGAAAAGTAAAAAGAGAGAAGGCTTACTGTACGTTTCAGGCATGTAGGCCCTTCTTCAGCTATAGGACAATACTATAAATGTCTTTTTCTATAGCTGAAGAAGGGTCTACATGCCCGAAACGTCCCATATATATAATGTCTTGGTAGAAAATCGCTCTCGGCGACGATGCACATGCATAAATAAAACAGTGATACACTAAACAAACACAGAAACACGCAAAAAGGACACTCACAAAAGAAAACTTGTACGTTTCGACGTCAGGACGCCATCGTCAGCGGTAGAGGAATCAATTCTGATTCCTCTACCGCTGACGATGGCGTCCTGACGTCGAAACGTACAAGTTTTCTTTTGTGAGTGTCCTTTTTGCGTGTTTCTGTGTTTGTTTAGTGTATCACTGTTTTATTTATGCATATATATATATATATATATATATATATATGCATAAATAACATATATATACGCATAAACACATATATATGCATAAACATATATATATATATATATATATATATATATATAAAATTTTATACCATTATCTTAAATTTTGTAAAACATTCTCGATTTTATTTCGGTTTTAATCTCATCTTTCCCGGTTTTGGGAAATCCGGATATGGTAAACCTACGTTTAGGGCACTCGCTGTCTCTGATTGAGACAAGGAAAATCTGCCAGCAGAGCTCTTTACCCCGCATTGAAGAGATGTCACATCTTTATCTACTCGGTTGGGAAGTGCGCACATCCTGCTGTAAGAACCCTTTAGGTATAAAACTCTTTACTGTCCCGTGAAGCTATATGCACTCGTTGCCCATTTGCCTCGTAGCTTCCTCTTCTGTGTCCCATAGAGAAGCAAAATGTGTGTTAGTAGATGCTTTCGAGGAAGACCCATAGCTTTAATGCCTGGATTGGGATGAGAGACTCACGAATTCGTGTTGGCAACAAATATGCCAGCAATTTTTTTCTTTAATTCGAGCATGTCTCAAGCTCGTGCTATTTCGAAGATTCTGCTCGGCGCCGAGGCTGCATTAGCGTGGCCACCCCGGGCATTTGGGAATTCGTCTCAATTAACCGATCAACTCTCGTTTTGCCCCCCCCCTCCCCTCCCTATTCGTTTTTTCTCCAAAAAGTGGTCTTTTCCGCTTCGGAGTGATTCGACAATTTAGACCAGTGGGTGTCATTTCGATTTTAAAGCTCCATTTTGTAAGCGGAAGTCCCATTACGCCTTGGTAGTTATGAATATTTCCAGCGATCCATTCCTGGAAGAACAGTTTCCCCCGCACGATCGTCTTCCTCCATTAATATTATTCCGTTCTGTGGCTCACTTTCTCCTCATTTCGCTGGCCATCCGAGTGGATTCGTCCTGTTGTGTGTATATTCGGTTTTGTGCTTATTTTGAGCTCATGTATTTTTTGCCCTACACTTTTTTAAGTCTTGGGACTATGCTCACAGCTATCGAGTGCGTCTTCCGGGTTGATTTTGGTAGGTCGACTTCTAAATGTAGAGGTTAGCTGCAATATAAGTTAGTTTTATCGACGAAGAAGCAGTTTTGGGCAAAAAATGGAGTTATCTAGAGGGTGTAGAGGGGCCTTCCTTGGTTATGACGGTTAAAAAATGGTACGAAAACCCGTGAAGATGCCTAGACTTAGCAATGAGCTGCCGCCAACCCATAGGTGACCCATAACACATAGGGGGGAGCTGGCTTTCTTCATTTGAGCGAAGATGGTGGTCACGTATTGTCAGTACAGTAATATCTATTGCATTGCTGGCGTGGTTGGGGCATTTACCTGAACGGCTGAAGTGCTTCGATGTGAAACTTAAACCGCCACGTTATTATCCCGAGGGGAAGCAGCTCGCCAATTCTTCTCTCTCAGAAGTAAATGACCACGGATTTCCGAGAGCTAAGTCCATAAGAACAATGGCCATGGTGTGTGAGAGATTCGCTTAGAAGTCACCTTACTTAGCATTTAATAATGACCTACGGCAATTCGGCGGTTCTTATTAAGGGTATAGGGGAGGGAACGAAGCGGCTATTCTAAAATCCCATCTCAGTTATCACGTTCATATATTTTGGTTCCTCTAAAGGCCTAAAGTAAGCTCAACGTCAATTTTTCCAATTGTTAAGTTCGATACCGAAATTTTAAATAATGTTTTAATACATACTTAAGCTGGTGGGCCTGCTTAAAAATCTGATTCAGAACTTAATAACGTGATATACGTGAAAGCGACTTGATCTGTATCCTACGAAAGTGTATAAAAATGTCCTTTTTATCAAACCTTAATTCCGTTTCTTTAAAATGAAACATTATGTTGCATAAAATGGGTAAACGAAATCCAGAAGGATGATGATGTATTTAATGGCGATACTGCCTTGCTATGGGAGTCTTGGGCTAGAGATAAATTTTAATTGTCTTTTGTTTGTAGCTCAAAAACTCTACCGGATGTGTCAAGCTAGGCTACATTCGCGATCGCTTTTGAGAATGGCCGTGGTTCTGAATACGTACTTGTCTAATGTCTATGTCTATACTAATGTCAACTAATGTCAAAAACTAATGTCATTGAGATCAGCGTAGTTCGTAAGAACTTCGTCTTGGTTGGGTCTTTAACCCTTTAACTTTCGTTGAAGTTGTTTTTACAGTAAATTTACGCTTCTTATTTCGTTATCCACCGCATGCATTAGAAAGCCCAAGATTCTTCACGGTAGTATTTTAATTCTACTTTTCTGTATATTTTAGATTCAAACAGTGGCGTGCGTTTTCTCTGCAGAGAGTGTTGATATTTCCATTTCAATTTATTGTTGCCGAATGCACACTTGCACCACTTTTGTGAGCTCTATATCAGTAACTTTGTTTTATATATATTGCGTATTAATCGCAGGAAATGAAAGTAAAACTGGGCTTCAATATGTGTCACTTACGGGAATTAGGTTATGCTCTCACCTCACCTTTTATTCCCTCGAAGCTCACGCTAAGCTTCGGTATTTTTTTCCCGGTGAATCGTAGATGAAAGTGCAGGCGTATATTTACTAGGTGGCAGTGCCCGTTAAACCTTCGCGTGGTGAAGAATCCTACCGTATTTCATTTTGCCGCCGCATAAATAAAGTGTGTATAGGGAAATCTTTTTTATGACTCTCTATGAAACCCACTCTATTTTATTTCTAATAAGTATTTATCGAGTAATACTGGCGCGATGTTCCTTGCGTAATTGAAACTCTCTTTGATGGTAGAATATTGACTTGCAACAACAGATCTAGTAGTGTCTTTATGTCCTAAGGAGGATGTTGAGGTAGTTGAAAATTATTTTATCTTATTTCAAAGTTTTACTTTTATCAGGCTAAATGTACAGCCTTGTGGAAAGGAATAGGACTGATAATAGTGTTGTTCTACTTTCAAATGCAGATCATGTCTCGGTAATACTCCTTTCAGAAACCTTGATGTGTATGTTGTGCATGGGATACCTCGTTTATCTGTTTGAAATCGCAGGTCAGGTAGGAGAGGAACCGAACCTTCTTCCCTGAATTTGTTATTCATTGCGCCGTAGGGTGAATACATGACGAACTCCCTGTTACATAGAACCTACTGTTTAAAACATTTTTTATTAATTTTGTTGCTTTAGACTTGGGGTTAGTAAAAGAAAAAGCACAAAACAAATACAAGCAATTGTCCTCATCTATTTTTTTGTCCATGGTGTAACACTTCAGTCGAGTCCATGTAACACTTCGGTAGAGTCCATGGGTACAAAGCGCGGCGGTTATAGCAATAGAATTATTCGGCCATTTCTCATTTATAAGTACTAATTTTTTCAAAAGTAGAACGCACGTAATAGCTATCGTATTGTTTAAATTGACCTTCCCATCTTTAGTTGAAGATTTACTAGATATTGTTAATTTTGTGGTCTGGTAGCTGTTGTAGGCTGAATGGAAAACTTTTTTTTAAGCAGAAATAAGATGCTCTGTAGGTGCCGAGGTGTTTCTCCATTTATTGTTTTCTTCTCATGCTATCATCCATCATAAACTTTCCTCTCTCCATGCCAACTTTCGAGGTATTGTAAGGTATATGTCATGCAAATGATAGTGTGGGTGGCTGGAATATTTTGAAGCAATTGGACATTGGTTTGAAATTGAGTTATGAACTTAATAATGATCTTAGGAGTGGAAAATCTTTTCGCCAAATATGAGAATATTGTGAGCAGTACCTAGGAAATTTTTTTCGTAACATTTCCAAGGAAATTGTTTTTCTTTACAACGTACCGTAATAAGTATTTGGTGTAATAAGAAGCGGATTGCTATAGTATTGTGGTGATCGTCTTTGATATCATTTCTGCTTTTTATTATGCTGAAATGAAATAATTCAGAGTGCCCCTCTTCCCCTATCTTATAGAAAGCTACAGGGATCGGGATGGTTTGGTCGTTATAGTACTAAATCCCGAGGCACCGGTTTCACATCCCGGAAGTTGTGGAGATATTTCATTCTAATCCAGATCCCTGCTTGAATGCTATGTGGAGAGAATTTCTAGTGTAGTACTTCGTCCGTCGGATGGGATGTTAAACCGAGGTCATCTTGGCACCTTTCGAGTAGGCTAATTCCAACGCCGGGTTGCTCTCCACCCTTCCTCCAACCCCCATATAATCCTTCCTCATCCAACCTACTCACTTTTCCTATGTGGTGTAAATAGCCTCAGCCGTCGGTCGCCTCCTCAAATAATCAACATGGTATTGAAAGTTACTTTTCCGAGCGGACAAAATGAATAAATATGCTTGGATGGCTCATCCTCTCTTACCGGTGTGTTTTTTTCTCCCTTCTTCCGCCCTCGCAGTGTTTGGCCGTCGAGGTCAAAGCCCAGGGGAAAGTGGTCGCTGCTCTAATTCTCCACTGCGAGTGCCTGGTGGCCGCTTCGGCAGCAGAGAACCAGGAGCAGCAGCAACGCCTGGAAGGAGGAGGAGAGGAAGAACAGCAAGAGTCGAGGGGGTTGGAGGCTGGGGAGGTGTCAGTCGGTGAGGGGGCGGCGGGAGGAAGAGGCGCAGCGGAGGAGGAGGAGGACCGGAAGCAGACCGGAGGCGTCTGCACGGGGGAGGAGGAGGGTGCCACTTGCCCCCCGCGCCGCGCTGCCCCGTCCAAGGGAAGCGCCACCGACTCGCTCAAAGTCGCTCGGTGGCTCGAGGGTCGCTGGCATCACCTGTACCTGCGGGCCTTGGAGTGGCAGTGCTACATCGAGGAGCTCATCGCCGGCGGCGGGCACATCTCCGCAAAGAGGCGCGGGCAGTTCAACGGCGACGCGCCCTCACCGGTGAGTTCGTCATACCATACTCTTTTCGAATACAATCGATTGACTTAGGCGTGACTTAGTACTCATGTCGTATGCGATTTATTGGTTGCTTGCGGTCTACAATAGTACGTATATTCTTTACTATTAAACGATCAAATTTTGTATATTAGTTATATGTATATATATATATATATGAATGGTTATATATATATATATATATATATATATATATATATATAACCATTCATTCATTCACTCAAACCGCTCACAGGCGTAAATAATAAATATTTCGTTCAAACAGGTGGTGAAAGAAAGAGGATAGGAAACATATAAAATTTGACAACACAATGGTGATGTGAAGATGGAATGATTGCCGATTCCAAGTGAAAAAAAATTAATCTAGACCGGGAATTGAACCACGGACCTTCCGATTTCGCGCCGGATGCTCTGACCACTAAGCTATCTAGACTACTAAAGAAACACTGGAATCGGCGGGGGGTTTATATGAATCAAACACCCCCAAGATTAGTCAGTAAAAGTCGCCGAGAGATGGCGCTGGACATTTTCACTCACCGGCAGAGAAGAAATTACGTACACAGAAGAGGAAAGCAAAGTTTGAATCAGGCACACAGACAGTGGTAAAGATACAGAACAGGCGTTTCGGGGCACGCAGAGCCCAAGAAGTAGAAATGAGCCATTCCGGCCATACAACCATTCATTCATTCACTCAAACCGCTCACAGGCGTAAATAATAAATATTTCGTTCAAACAGGTGGTGAAAGAAAGAGGATAGGAAACATAAAATTTGACAACACAATGGTGATGTGAAGATGGAATGATGGCCGATTCCAAGTGAAAAAAATTCACATCACCATTGTGTTGTCAAATTTTATATGTTTCCTATCCTCTTTCTTTCACCACCTTTTTGAACGAAATATTATATATATATATATATATATATATATATATATATATATATATATATATATATAAACTTTGTCACAAGTGTGACTAAAATGAGAACACATAAAAAAGACACTCACACGGGTTGTAAATTTTTCGGTGGATCGCCGCCACCTTCTTCAGCGAAAGGTATAGGAAGAATCTATATATATATATATATATATATATATACCTATATATATATATATATAATAATTTGAACAGAAGGTGAAAGAAAGAGATAGGAAACATGTAACTAAAATTGGACGAAGACACTGGTGATGTGGAAGATGGTAAAGCCGAGAAAACAGAGGGTAAAAATGTGCCGTGGCCGGGACTCGAACCCGGAACCTCCCGATTTCGCGCCGAGTGCCCTACCAGTTGAGCCACGGTACATTTTTACCCTCTGATTCCTCAGCTTTACCATCTTCCACATCACCAGTGTCTTCGTCCAATTTTAGTAGCGCGATCATTTCTTCAACGTCATCCATTTTCTGATGACTGTTATCTAAGTATTCGAAATTTGAATTTATGTTTCGCAATGGCTTCATTCGTAGATGTAGTGAGTAGATGACGATCGATCAGTCAACGGTCGAGGAGTTTATAGTTACATTGCTAGCGGTCAAGTTTATCACAAACTTAATGTAGCAGCTCACCCTACTCAAAATGATGATGGAAAATTTGAACGGCATCAATGTGGATAGATAACATTTGAATAATCAAGATGCTCTTAGCGCATGCATAAACAATGCTATTAATCATGGTATCAGCGAGAATCTTATTAGTCTCTTTATTTTCTTCAACTTTCCTTTTTATCCTACGATATTGCGCTGTAAATCAATAATACGAATGGAATTCAGCATTCATTCAAACTTATGGCTATTTATATAATATTTCATATCAAACAAAGTTAATTCAATATCAAGAGATTTTGTGTAATAGTGCGATTTTTTGCCAATCCGTAGTTGCTGTCGATCGAATATGTTGTAACAGACTTGATGGTTGTTCTACAGAAATATATGCCTATTTGGCGTAAGTATTTTATTTTGGTTCTGCAGATTTCCCGAATGCTGGACGACCCAATTTCGTCATAGGAGTTTCGTAAATCCGAGTATTGAGCCTAACATGTTAACTGTGATATCCGATTTGAATTTTAGATTAATGAAATAGCACTCAGTGCATTTGTCTCTGCATTCGAGAGTTACTCCCGAAAATCAAACGTGATGCTTTAATATATATCATATGCAGCCCTGAGTATTCCTTTTCCTTTCTTTAGGAAACTCGCTCTCAACCCAGCTTTATTTTGAGGAAGGTTTTCGTATCCTTTGGTATATTGGTCGTGTGATTCCTGGGATATATTTATGAAAAGACTGAAGATGTGCATAGGGCAAAAATTTATAATCCGCAGTCTCCACTCCAATTTCGTCCATCGGCTGTTAGTCATGGTCAGAGCCGCTGATTTTACCAGACGGATAACAACTCTCCAATTATGTGTCATTTTATCGAATAAAATATCGCTGGCCAATGTTCCATTTTTCACAGCTTCTCCGGCACCTTTCACCCTGCATTTCTTCGGAGTGTCCGTAATTATTTTGGTCGAAATCTGCCGAAACTTCAAAAGATGCGACAGCGAAAGTTAAAATTATCTTTGTGACTTTTTTATGGTCTTTTTTATTCGGTTTGATCGAGAAAGTCTTTTTTTATACCCTTGCCTAAACGGATTTTAATTTCTTTTTCTTAGATTATCAGAATGAAAAGTTTTTTGATTGGATCCTCATGATATGCACATCTCTCCCGCTGAACATTTCATTAAGTGTTTAAAACCCTTATGCACTTGGAAAACATTTTTTATTATTGATAGTTGCCGTTGATAATGAAGAATTTAGAGAAATAATTTTGACATTATACTTTGTGGATTTCATATGCCAAATTGGTTCTTGACCGTAATGTGTTAAAACATTCTCAACATACCTCGATTAACTATTCTTTGATGAGTGCTAATGTGAGACATACCAATTTTTGATGCCGCGTATGAGTTGCCCAGATCATTCTTTCTTTTTTTAATGACAGGTATATTTCTAACCCTCAAAGTATACCTTCTTTTTGTAATTTTCCCATATTTCCCGTTGTCTAATTCCTATGGGGTTAAATTTTTCTCGCAAAATGTTAATGTGGTTTACTTGTGCTTGTTGTTGTGCCAATCCCTACTTATTTTCGCTGAATAAGTTTTGACCTTTAATCATACGAAGTTTTCCGTCGCTCTTCGTTGTACTTTTTTAAGTTTTAACTTTGAAGTTTACGAAAATTACGTTGTATTTTCATTTAATTCTTTCATGTAGGACGACTAGTTTGATGCGAGTAATATAGCTAGCGTGGTTTATATGGACCAAGCTTTTAACCTCCCTCAATTGTTTTTTCTAAATCAGCCTTGTCTGATAAGCTCTGTAGATCATAATTCAAAGAATTATTCGCATGAAAAGAAGATTTCAGCGTGGTTTTTTTTCAAACTTGAAAGCTGAATTAGCTTATCGTTAGTTGTGTTATCAAGGTAGATAGACTATCTGAGGGCACTGGTACAGTGAATATTAAACGGCACTAAATTGTATCTCATGTTTTTGGGTTTAATGTCGTGTTTTTTTATACATATGACTTTTGGGATTCCTAAAAAAATGATAAATATTATGGGATTAGTGTGGAAGCTGTTGCGCGCAATTCAACGGGCAACTTATGTTTGTTCCTTAGGTAGAAAATTTCCGTTTTCATATTCATTTGTTATTCTACCAGAACAGTGCATTTTGTTAATTTTGTCTCTTGTGTATCAGGAAGAAGTAACCAGACACTCACAGATGTTGAATGCGTGTAGTGTTTTGCAATGTACCTTCTTCTTATTTTTATCGCATACTGGCCAAAAATTATGGATTTTGTTTAGTTTCGTGTTGGTAGTTTTAGCACTTTCAGTGGGAAATACCCGGATTAAGCATATCTGTACGAATAATAAATTTTGAATAAGCAAAATGCAGGCCTTAATTTAGTATTATCTTGGAGCTGCCAGTGGTATTGTTATGAATATATTTTTTACAAGGACATGAAGTATTGCGAGGGCTTATTTCTATGTACATGAAGTCTGCTGTGATTTTCAAAAGTTTTAAGAGCCCTTAAAGGTCCTTTTATCCCCCATGTGTTACACTGACCTAATAAGGAGAACCTGTTCACGTTCAGCATAGTAGTGTTTTGTCGTGCGGAAAACACCCTACAATTTTTATGGTGCTATAGCGGTTATATATTTGATTCATATGAGGAAAACTTCCAAATTTAAACTCTCTTTGGATGCCAGTATGGCTGGAGCAGTAAATCTGTTCTTCTTCCAAGCATTGATGTGATATATTTTTTGTAAACTTACGGTGCTAATTTTTCGTTCCTGAAATCTTATTTAGTCCTGTCGGCTCGCTATTGCTTTTAAAATTAACGAGTTCGTCGCCGCCTATTTCACTTCTTTCACTTTTTCCCATTCCCACAAATGCAAATGACACCTCGTCACCGTTAATGTTCGTCATTTTCATGCAATTATAATACTTCTTGTTGCTAGATGTAAGTGTACCTGTACTTTACTATATTTAGTAAGGTCTTCGATGGTCTTAAAATGTTATATTATTACTGTTATCTAGAAGATTTTTAATTTTTTTTTACTCCTGCGCACAGTATAAACGTTTATTGTCCTTAGTGACATCATCTTCTGCGATTTTTACTTATTGTTAGTCATGGGCAAGGTGAGTTGTAAAAGTAAAAAAATGCTTCAATTTTGAATAAAGTGGAGTAAGTGCTGAACCTTCGGTGGAACCTCTGTACTTGTTGCCCGGCTCAATTTGCATCAGTCTTGTTTTGCTTTATGGCCCATACTTTACAATCAGGACCATGAAAACGGGCCATTTTTTACTTTTGTGACCTTTACTGATCGTGGACGTTCTGTCATAAGCACTAGGTTAGGTGAAATGTTTTAATGCGAGTACTCTCGTGCTTAATCGACTTCATCAATTTTAACGATCTAATGCTACAAACATTTAATTTCACTGTTTTTTTAGGGATACATCTTGATTATTAGCATGCTGTTTATAATCGCGTCGTATTACTCAGCATCGCGAAATTTCCAAACCATCTATTTTGTCATTACGAGGGGTGTAAATGGCGTGGAAGGCGGCTATGATCAGTGTTAAGTGTCGCACCCGGAACTCCGAATTTCCTGTCATTACAACTCCGTGCTTCAGCTGGCAGACAAGCGTATCAGTTAGATGACTCCCAATTGGTAGTTTCATGCCACTCCCCAGTTAAACAGTTGAATCGAGGTTAAAGAGGCACCCTTGTATGTATCGTGATTCTCAAAAATTGGACTCGGTTGTCCGAGATAATTTGAACGCAATCAAATGAAGCGTAGTCAAATTAAAAATAATGCTAGTTCTTCGTGAAGCTGTTGAGCTATTTCTGTTTGAATATTTGACGAAAATAAATTGGTTCTTATGGACGGTATGATTAAAGAAATGATGAAATGTCCTGATGATACACTTGATTTGTAAATGTTGCTAATGTTTCTGCTGCTAAACTGCGGAACATATTCGCCTATACTCACTTTGAATGCATTTTGCTTTCCTCGTTTAAAAGCACTTGTTGTACTAATTTACTCAATGTCATTTTGTAGGGTAAGCGTGACAACTGTACCGTCTGAGTAAATATCAAAATGTTTTCATTCAATTTTTTTAAAATTATTCTGTATTTACCCATATTTATGTTATCTTGTGCATACACACTATCTTATAGTCCCTTTCGTTATATCGATCTTTTCGTATCTCCCGGTTTTCCTATGATTTCATGTACAATTGGCGTGTAGAAAACCTTCATCTCCTTATCCCTTACAGATTTTCTATGCAAAGCCCAGTCTATAGGATAAAATAGCTCCTAGTTAATTTAAAACTAACCGCCTAGCCAACGTTCACCAGTACGAGTGCAAATGAAAACAATAGCGTGTCGTAACGCGTTAAACATTTTTTGTCATATGTCTTTCGGAGCTTAATCGTGATTTCAATCAAGTATTTTTCTTCTTCATCCACCTCTATGGGAAGGATATAGGTACTCAACGGTACCAAATTTCAACGACTGACTATAGACAAGCGCCAAACCTCTCTGATAGGACTGTCATGACCGCTTTACGATAATTTCACGTTAAATTCATGCCAGATCGAATCTTTTACTATTTTTATTACATCTACAAAGTACCCTGCAACTCACCTCAAGGGTGTATGGCGGGGGGTGATAGTCACCAATATGCATTACACTATACCCTAAAGTTAGTGTATCTACGACTAATGATGCACTAGCATACATCGCTAATGCCTGTCACGTGGCGAAGCCTCACAAGCATGCACTACGCTACAGATATACTACCAATTATTATTATTAGCTACGCGTAACGTTAGTTAACTGTTGGTGTTATTTTTTCTATGGCTCTCTCCCTGTTTTGGCTCCCACGGGTAGTTTTTGAGGCTAACCTATCGACCTCCATTGTTCCGAACGGGGTATCCTCGTATAAAGTGTGTTTACATTGGTTTGACCGTCACTGGAAGGGCGATTTATAGCTTTATTATCATCGTCTCCCTTGTGTGTCGTTGCCTGGGGGACGTGCTATCGCTTCCATCGAAGAGTGCTTTTCTCTCCGTATCATTTATCTCCCCACCCTTCTATTCGCCGAGCGAATGAAGCCTTTTCTTATCGGCGAACACCTTCGGGTGCATCAGATGCTCTTCCAGCTCCATCGCAAATCTTTCACTAAAGCCCAAGCGATACTCACGCCAACATCCAACCCCGGCGTAACATCCACTTAACCGCTGCGACCTTATTATGCAGAGTGACTCACGCCACTTTTTGCTACCAGTGTTCAAGGTTAGGATTTTACGCTCGCTTCTAGGGCTCTTCTTTTTTATATTTGGATATACTTGGCCTTTTCGTGGTTTAGCCATTTAATAAAATTGGAAAATTCTCTCTCCAGTAGACCCGAGCGTCAAGCGGAAATGGCATGGAGAAGAACAGTATGAGTCAGCTTTGTGGTGTGGCTTGGTTATTAAATGAAGAGATTCTTAAGTCTGGAGGGTGTATGAGAAATGGCAATGGGCAACTCATGGCATTCCAAGAAAATTACTATCCCCTTAATGTTTTATTGCTTGAAGCTGATCAAACGGTTAAACTTGTCCGTATGCCGGTCGCTGAGGAGTTTTCTGAAGTTGTTACTCATGAGACTGGTAAAGGTAAGCACGAGACGTAGAATTTAAAAAAGTATCTCTTCTAATTTTTTCTGTTTGGGTTTGGATATGAGTGTTTCCATGCGAGTGCCAAGTTACACTTTCTATATCGCCCATGAACGCGTTCTAGTTATAGCACAGTTATAGTCTAGTAGGTACTCTTCGCTGGAAAAAATGTGGTATGCGTGTGGAATAATTTCACCGTTTCTGGATTTATGGACTATAACTGCTCAGCTCACCATATGGAACGTAACTTTCCGTGACGGTTTTTTAAAAATATTTCCATCGGAAAACTGAAGGTCGTAGCTTAAGCCGCTGTTTCTCTATGCTTATGGTTAGAGCTTTGTAGTGTTCTGCCCTTTTTTGTTATAGCTGTTGGCTTTACTCATGCGCTTGCAGTGTCGTAGGAGGTTCCATTTTCTTTGTGTACTGGTAGATGCTTTCTTGCATTTTAATGTACTGGCATAGATCCTTATCGCGCGAAAATTATTCCGGATTGTACCATCCTCTAAACTCGTCATTTTCGCACGGTTTTTTGACTTGAAAATTTGGCAGGCATGGATACTTGATCTTTTTGTGTCTGATTTGAATTTCAGGTATTTTGATTTGTATCCAAGTAAGAAATTGGTTTTACAAAGTCATTCGCAACCCTTAGTTACTGCTAAATAACGAGATTTTCTGGAACACCTTGGTTTTACGCGTCGGATAAATGTTTCATCAAAATACGGCTCCTTTCCGAGGCAAAATCACTAAAAAAAAATCGTGCCAATTTTATTCGTCTCTTGTTTCTTCAGTGGATGGCATTAGTCTCTCTCGTTTACAATTCGTAAAAATATTTACCGCACATATATTGGCTGTTTATTGCCAATGTGAATAGTTTAGTCTACATAGTTCATTACTTTCCTAATATGGTCGGTGGTGTGTTATCGTTTTTTATTTGATTCAGCAAACGTGCAGAGTGATTTTGATGTGGACTTTTAATGGATTGTTTGACCAAGAAACTGGTAAAAGTGGACCGATTGACCGACTGATAAAAATTGAGACAGCCAGAAATGTTTCTGGTTCAGTCATAGGCTTGAGGATGACTCAAGACCTGCTTTCCCACGTTGGATCATATGATTTCCCCCTTCTCCAGCAATGCCTGTGGAATCGATCTTATTCACTTAAATCTCCGCTGAAAATATTCACGGGATACTATGTAACACGATTACGCGTTTATGGCCAGAACCACTTCCTCCGCCTTGAATTTGCGACTCGCCGGTTAAGAAATTAAGCCTTAAAAAATCTAGTTTCACGTTGCTTAAATTTTTTGTTCCCTCGCAAAACTTTTTTTTGAAACGAGGGAGGGAATTAAGACTGACAATGAGTGTAGGATCCATGGGGTTGCGGTGTCCTTGCATCCGCTTCTCACGGTGAAGTCCCTGCACCGCGAGCAGAAAGAACATGATCCTTACATATCCTTCTCAATTGACGCGGGTGGGTGACCGTGGACGGCTCTTCTTTTCCTCCAAAACCGGGCGCCTCGTCTCGCACCTCCTCTCGTTCCTCCCATTATTGGTAAGTTTTTTCTCGTAGTTCCGTCGGGTCATTTAATCCACAAACCTTTCTCTTGCCCCTCTTGGTTTTGCCATTAGCTAACTGCACACCCAAGAATGGACTGCGTTCCCGAATATGCGCAAAAAATCAAAGCTTTCACGTGTCGTTGGAAGTCAGGACAAGACAGAAGGAAGACAGTGATCCCCTTAGGGTCTGGTGACCTGCCTAATTTGTGGCAAAGATAAGTATTGTTGGGTCGTACTCTCCGCTGAGTAGAAAATTTTATTGGCATAGTTTGGTGCTGTGAAAATTCACTTGGAAAATTTCAATGCATATATAGTTTAGGATTGTAGACGTTTTGGTGAAATTACTTGATTTTCTTTAAAATCTTTACCAAAGGAAGAAACAGCCAAGATTTTTATTTTCCATCTACACTGCTTGGTCTTCAGCATTCTGACAGTGCTAAATTATTTGTCCAGTTCGTTTACTAGTTCCGTTAGTATTAATTATTATATGCGTTGGAAAATGCTTGGTTTTTTAGATACATTTTTGTGGCTTATGTGCGTGGTTGTTATTCCTGGTGGATGTGATATTTTCATTATTTCTCATTGATTGATTAAGATTTAGTTTTGTGGCCAAAGATCTATGATTTAGTTTTTTGGTCAAATCATATATCTAACATAGCATTTCCTGTGGTGGGACTAGAATTGTCATTCTCTGGGATATCCTGTTTCTGATCCTGGTAGTTTAATGAATTGTGTGAAATTTCATCGTCGGCAACAGCACCCTCAAAAACGAAATTGATAAACCATACCGCATATTTTAACTCCTAGCAGTTATTTCTGTCCAGTTGCTTCGCTGCACTTTCTACACCCTTAGTGGTAGTCATTCTACTTAATGTACTTCGACGGTTAAGGTATATTTCGCATCTACCTATCTAAGGCACTTTCAGGCTGAGTAAAATCATTCATGACGAGTAGAAGAAAACCCCCTCCCAGTTCGAGCATTGTCAATGCTTAACGTAGGTGACTAAGCGGGATTGGGTGTTTTCATCGTGGCAGACCGTTGTCCTGTAAATATTCTGAATAAATAAAATAGTCAAGGGTGCACCAGTAGTTCACATAGTGTCAAGTTCTGAATACGATCCACGATGAATCTAACGTGTGAATTCGACGCTGAACGGATGAATCAACGTGTCACTCTTATGCTTCTCAGGCTTCAGTCATTGATTCAGTGCATTGTGTCGTTTTTGTGTCGAAGACCTCGATTATTTCGCGTGCCAACTTCGTTTCGCCGTTGTTTACGCTCCTGCTGCCAGAATGGATTTCGCGTCCACCATCCCCGGTCCGCGTCTTCCCCCCCGTGGCGTCTACCATTGTTTGTGCGGTCATGTGACCGGACTCCGTATCTCCTCAATCTTCTGCTCGACGGAACATACGCACGAGGCGTATCGCACGTATGTACTTGCCGCCAGGAGATCAAGTGGATTTCTGTTCATAATGGTCACCTTCACGCTCTCGGCGAATTTTGTCATTGTTGGAGGTGGTTCCTTTGCGATAGCGTGGGTCAAAACGTGTGCGAAGACCTCAATATTTGTTTAAAAAATACTGGTCGCACTCTGATGATATGCCTTTGTCATTGAAACATCCACTTTGGGTACTTAAATGCTAATTGATAAACAAATATTATTCAATATACTCTTTTCCAGCCTTGGCAGCCTACCGCAGTGTCATTCTTGGTGTACTATCGAATTTTACTTCCATAATTGCGACATTTCGCTAATGGCTCAAACTATGATATGTATTGGGGGCTTAATTTGATGTCCATTTGATTTCATAGAAGAATTTGCTTCCTATCGATTTTTGGCTAAAACGCCATTCGCGCATGGCAAAAAAATAAATATTTTCATATATTTTTCTCATTTACACCTTTAAGCCCATGTTTCATGCAAGCCATCAAGCTTTATAGGTAAAAAAAATTGTATAGGGTTGTAGGGTTTTTTTGACATTTAAAATTGAGAGAATTCGTCTTGATGTAGATGGAATATTTTTAAAATAATTTAATTTGACTTGTGAACCTCTTTGATACTATACCTCTGATTTGGCCATTCATTTCGCATCAGTTCAAGAATCGCATCGTGGATTTTATGCAAGCATAATGTTTTCCTTTTTATCGGGGAGAGGGAACTCCGAGAGGGACTCGGTACGTCATCCCAATGATGTGAAAGCTGTTGATGTGTAATCAGTTCCACGATTATTTATGCATGCATGCATAAAAGTTCGCTTGCTTACAAACAATGAGTTTTGTATTTCAGTGTTGTTTGCTTCTTTTATTCTGTTCAGATTCGATGCGGCTGGAAGTTTAAGAGTTCGATATCGAGTTGAGGGTCTGTTTTGATGTAAGAAGGAGTACATATACATTATACAAACCTTATAAGGCCCGTGACTCCTTACACGATCGCATTCTTCATCTCTGCATACGTCCTCTCTCTCTTCTTCTCGTTCATAAAGATTGTTCTCCTTCTTCCCCTTCCCCACTTATCCAGAATCTTCCCGTATATCTCTGCCTTCAGTTTCCTTTCGCCTCTTATTACCGACCGCTTTCTCCTAATTTTCTGAAGTAATTTCCTCTCTTCACCCACCATACTAAGTGTAAGTGCTTTATTCTTCATCTTAATTTCTGTCCATTGAATTTTCTCCATCCTCTTCCACAACCACATCTCAAACGCTTATGGCCTATTTTCGTCCTTTCTCGTAGTCCAGGTTTTTGCACCTATAAAATCCTTATATTCTTAGACGGCCATTCCTATTTACATGGTTTTTTTACTTGACATCTGTTTGCTTGGGTCAAATCTTATCAATTTTTCACTCACTTGCACCAAGTCGATTTTATTGAAACTTTTCCCACAGGCGAACTTTGGATGACAATACAATATATTTTCGTTTTAACAAATAAACAAAATTTAAACATTAAGTTACCACAAAAAAGAGTCGTTTCATTCTTTTTTATCCAAACTTTCACTGTTCATTTTTCAATACTTTCTCGATTGAATAACGAGAATAATTGAATGAAAAATTGATGCAAAGTATAAAATTAAAAAAAACTAAAAACTTACAGTTTTTAGTTTTTTTAATAAAAAAACACGGTTTTATTGAAAAATGTTCTAAAAAGTAGAAATTAATTTTTGAGCTGTCACAACTGGCCTACAACAGACAGAACGTGATTATTTGTGACTAAAAATAAAACCATGGGGGGCGTAACCAACATTAGTGATGCAAAAGACTTATCACCGAAAACACCCAAGTCCTAATCACAACATGTGATACTAAAGACTTTTCAAAAAAATACTGTAATGGTTGAGCCAAGCTTTTCTTGCCGTATATTCCTGTTCCTGCGCAATTTGGAATACTATAGACTTTGCCACGTTACCTATATAGTAATGGTAGTCATATGTATCACAAATATTTGTTTCGCCCCTATGGTTTTATCTTTATTGACAAATAATCACGTTCTGCCTGTCGTCGGCCAGTGGTGACAGCTCAAAAATTATTTTTACTCTTTAGTGCATTTTTTTAATAATACTATTATATTTTTTTTATTTATTTTATTCTCACTTACACTAGGTCCCGTCGCGAGTCTCTCTTATTGCTAAACGTAACTTTCTCTTACGTAATTCTCCTTCATAAGCCTTTGTTACCCTTCCCATTTCCTCCTATGTGCTACCCAAAGAAGTATAAAACAAGCTCTGTAGAAGGTAGTAGTAACCAAGTAATAATTATAAAAAAGCGCAATATAAATTATACATTTCGTATGAAATTGGTGTAGGCATAACGTATAAATTTGTGTGCGCGCCTAGCCTAGACTTGGGTACCATTCCGCTGATTCCGTCAACTGCGAGGCTGGGAGCAGTCCCATATTACTTGCCCTTTGTCCCTTCTTCAATCGACCAGAATAATGCTGCCCCCTTCTCATTACGTGTGCGCCCTACCCCTGCCCCTTACATCGTCCAATGGCCGGCCATCTGCTCGTCTTCTCGCACAGGAAACACCCCGCGCATTGAGTCATGAATTCCCAATGGTCCTTTTCCTGTCCGGCCGCTGCCTCCCTTTGTGGCACACACTGATACAACAATACTTGCAAATCGGGGGTTGGAATGGGCGCCAAAAATGAGACGGATTAGGTTGGTTTCATTTGGGGTTACTGCTCAGAAATCGTTTCCAAGAGGAGTTGGTTCGTCTAGGGTTTTGATCATATATCATGCCATGATCAGTCAAAGCAGGCGTTTGCATCACAATGACGAGACGTCAAACGGCAACGCGATTTGTGTCAGCGTCCTTAAAGCCCCTATTTACACAGATCATGAAGCCGTCAGGTCCCAGATCCTATAAGCTTCGATCTTTGTGGAAAAAAGTCGTTCACGCTTGGCCAGGTCTTGTGCAAATCGTGATTACGTCTGTCCGATTATTCCGTCGCTAGTTTTTTCGTCTTTTTCTCTTCATTTTCACTTGGATTGCTTGATTTCAATTCTCATTTTATTTATGTCAGTATATAATTTTTATGCGTTTTTACACGTTAAACCAGGGTTAATATAGAACATTTTTCGCTCTCTTCTTGTCCCGCGGGTTTTGTTTCGATTTTAGTTCTTTTTGGTTTTATAGAAATGTCTGCGTCGGTCGCGGTAGAAAAGCTAGTTACGGGCAGACAGGCGCCGGTCTAGAAAACCAAAGATCGCAGATTCGAATCCCACAACTTTACTCCACATTAAACTCTTCGCTAACCTTCTCTTTAGATCCTTGCATTAGGTCTGTCATTTTAGTAAACCTCATTTTCCCCCGACTTTCTACTCAAGTAATAAATTTGTTCTACTTGCTCCGGTTTTTGCCCTTTTGCGGTCGTAAATTTTCATTTTATATTTTGTAAACACCTACCATGGTTTCAACGCGTGGTGTCATTCTCAACGTAGGTAGGGTGTATTGTAAATAATGTGGGAACCTACCACTGTGTTTTCTATAAGAAATATGAAGATTAAACATTTCAACCTAGTAACACCTGAAACTCTCTCCTACGTTTCTTTCCTTTGCTCTGTAAAGCGAGGGTGGCCATAAATGAGCTTGAGCGGCAATGATTATTGCGAATAATAAAATTAGTAGTAAATTTAAATTAAAGCAAATCGAATATCAAACTAAGAATTAGGGTGAAAACGGATACGAGTGCGGGCACGTAGGAATATTAGACGCACTCGCTCTTGAGACAAGTCTCTCACCCTCCTCGTTATGTTTATTTTCGCGCTCGTAATTTAAAAAAATTTAAGTGCCAGTCAGTCGCGATCGATTTTTTTTATTTTTCATGGGCGCGACGTAATGAGGTGGTAATTTTTTCTTCCTCTTCACCCCTTGTGTCGTGTCTGGAGGTTCGTCCTCTTTCGCTGCCACCTCAGTGCATGCTGCCCTCTCTCTTCCTCCCTCCCTCCCTCTGTACTCCCCCTCCCTGTTTCTCCCGTGCAGCGGCGGGATTGGTGTCTAACTCGCCTCGGATCGTCTGCTGCTGCTGTCACCTAATCCGCCTGCCCCCCTCCCCCATGGGTTGCGTGAGCGAATCCTTCCCATGTCGGACGGTCTCCGGCAGGTGGAGTTGGTGGGGTGTGTGGTGCGGAGGCGACAGGGAAGGCGGGCAGCAAAAGTAATGGGGGTGTATAGTCTTCGGAGGAGCGAGATAGAAGTGGCGAGACTGTGTTCACGGCGAGTCTCACTACCACTGCAACTGTTCATTTTCATTTCTCTTTCTCTGTTCTTTTTCTTCGTTTCGGTCGTGTGTGAGTTTCTTTTTTCCGCCCCGAATCCGCCATTCCCGGGAATAAATTGGAGAAAATGGTGGGTTTCTAGCCGTAGAAAATGAGGGACGGGTGTCAAAGAGGGTGCTTGAAGGGTCTTGCGTAGCACCGTCCTGTCTGGGAACTTGAAATCATGAGACCGGCCGTGTTTTATGCGTTGTGATATTCCCATTGAGCGGTGGCTGGTATTCATTTATACGTCTTCTTCATGATGGTTATACGGAAACTAATTCATGGCCGTGCTTTGTTTGCGAGCCGAGTGTGCAGATAGACCTTTCATGGGCCTAGATAAAGAATAAATTTGTGGATTGTTTCCAACCATCGACAGGAAACCACTATGCTTCATGCGAAGAAGCAATGTGATGCTTGTTTCATACACTATTTTTTAGACATTCACTTTTAGATTCCTGCCATATTTTTTTCATTTCAGGTGATAAATATGAGCCCCTGTTCCCCTCACGTTTCCGTTGTTAAATATTTATGAGAATAATTTGCGCGGGTCTTTGAGCTCGAGAAAACAGAAAAATTATATTGAAAGACGGACACGTATAATCTCCTAGTTATTTCATTTCAAATTAAGCAATGATTTTTCATCACACGCGCCCCCACACCCCATTCAGTGTTTGCTAAACCAAAACAACTCCTTCGAACGATAATTTAGGATATGCATACCCTTCGTTCCGCCCTGAAGAAATATCCTGGAGTGTATACCATGCCTTCAGACTGTAAAAAAATCGGCAGTTTCAATTAATGCCTTAATTTTATTTTTGGATTGAGAAGCTGAATCATTGGTATATTTAAAACTGTTTTCACTTCCTTCAGTTGCCGTGAAAAAATGGAGGTATTGTGACTTCAATGGTAGACTCAGAATTCAGTAGTTTTCGTCTTCAATACGTACAACTTCGATAATACATCGTGACTTTCAATAACTTACTCTACCATTCAATCCTAAATTACTATCGCATGGATGAAATCGATGACCTTTTACGCATTGTCTATTTGTGGAAAGAGTGCATTCGTTGTTAATTATTTTAAAAAAACATTCCTAATCTCCTAAAGCCACTGTCTTATGTTAAAACTGTTCACGCCAATTTGATATCTGTATGTGTAGCAATTATACTTTTCTTTTTTATGATGCCTTTTAACGGCTGAACATGCTAAATTTTTGTACCGTAATACTATTTTTTTTCTAGTTGATTCGCTAGTTTTGTTCATATTTCATTGTTGTTACTAGGATACTTATATTATTGGCGGTGAAAGTGTTCACTCATCAACTAAGACAGCGGAAGAACACCGTAATGAAGCGCAAGTTTTCCACTATCTTTTAAAAAGGCGCAATAGTGTATTCATTTCTCTCGAAATGCAGTGGTTTCTCACGTGCCTCTTGTGCTTTCGGCTTTGAAAATTTGCAATTGCGTATTCATTTCCCAATAATTAAGTGCCCTGATCTCAGGGAGGGACGCTCTTTTGTGCTGGGGGTGCTTACGGGAGCGGTGACAACGCCGTGAATCGTGGGAATCGTTCTCCGTAATCGTATTATGGTATTTTCTCCTTTTCCTCCGGGTCGCTGTTCTGTACGTATGCACTCGCACACTCCACACCCTCGTGGTTTTCCATTGACGAATTCTTCGTCGGCTCTCCCCTTGCTCAGCATTAGACGTTGAGTGGCCGAGTGCTGCTTTTTTCCTTTCCTACTCTCTTGATTTCCCGGTGCGTCCTCGGAAGACGCGTGTAATCCACTTTGGTCGCCCTCTGGGGAGAAATCCACGTGTCCCAGTCCTGTCTCCAGCCATCCCCAGACCCCCCTCCCCAACAATCTCCTCTTTTTTTTCGTCTTCGCCTAAGACCGGCACGAGTGTTTTTTCTACGACTTTTCTGGCTGTGAACCAACGGTTCCGTTTCGGTGGCGAGATGAGGGGGCGTTCGGTGACTGCTGCATGTCTAAGAGGTATTCCTCTCTCCACCCCATAATTACGCACTCATTCGGACCTACAGTCGTCGTCGTCACCGTCCGTCAAGTTTTTTTGCTTCGTCGTGTGTTTACAGCCCTTGGCATGCATTAGTGGAAGCCGGGGGTCGGCGTCCTGCCCGTGGGATGGATTTCTCTCGCGTGATTTGCATCCGATGTTGACCGGCCGGGGGAAATTGTACTTCCTTTTTCATCCCATCCTTCTACCTGCCGAATACTGGTCTCAATGAAAATTTAAAATAATTCGTTACTATTATAGGTACACTATTATTCAACATCCGACCTTGGTTTTAGTATAGATTGTCATCAACAAGGTCACTCAATGGATTCGTGATTTAAAGATTCAACACGCATACGCACTCCCTCAGCCATGATTTCGGCAGTAGCTATCAATATCAAGTTTTATTACAATTACTGTTAAAACCATGGTGTGGATTAAAGTTGAGGATAATGTAGAGTACGAAATCGTTTGGTCTGTACTAAGTTAAGCTGGAAACCTTTGTTTTTGTTCAAGGGCCGTTTCAAAATTAAGGACGTATATTAACATTGTAGAATATTACCAAGTTTTTTTACGGGAAAAATATTCATGATTGCTTCAGATTCACCATTTTTAAAACTATTCGCCATCACGTTAATTAGAACCCAGTTCTCCCGAATTATCGCCGAGCACCTTAAACAATTCAAAATAAGCGTGAATGAAAATCATCATGGACAAAATCATCGTGTAATCCGGTAAGTTAGATCTCGTGAAACCTAGCTAGCTCTATTCAGTCCCGGGTGAATGTCACATTCAAGTGGATAGAATATTTTTAGATTAAAAACAAAGGCTTTCGTTTAAGTTTCGTATTCGAAGTCACTCGCGAAGTTTGAAGCATATGGGTTACACGGGAACGAAAGATGTCGGATTAAACAATTCGTAGAGATTAAATTCGAACTGCAGTCCGTATCTTTGAGTCTAGAGCAGAGAAAATATCTCCATATTTGATCCATTATTTGAGTCATAAAAATATCTAAACTTCCCTTTTCTCGCTAAAATTATACTGGCGACCGTCAATAATATGTACGCTGAATATGGAAATGCTCGAGAATATGTCAACATTAAGTATTTAGGCATCCAGCTTCATTCATGTTTATCCATCAATATTCTAGAGTCTATCATTATTTGTTTGATTTTCCGACAGAAATTTGTTTCTTGCGTGACTCGGCTGGCAGGTTGGTCTACTAAATCGATCCAGGTCATTCAACCCTCTCGGCATATGCTATATTACCCTTGAACCTCACAATTTTTTTTGCGAGTTCGACCCAAGGGCAGCGATAATATCTAACGTTCGTTAATCTCTCCTCTGAGGGTTTCCTTGCTTCGCTCTGGTGTTCTCGCTACCCTTGTCATTACCTTCCCTTCCTTATGCGTATTCCTCTTGTGTCGTAAGCTCTCGTTATTCGTTCTGATACCATGTGGCTCGTAATGAGAGAGCAAGGTAGATTACGCTGCCGATGGCGTTTAATGCCTCTTTTTTTACAGGCCTCGTTTACAGGCTCGTATTGCACTCTCCCCTCGGCCATTATAGACCATGTTGTGCGGGTTTCTTGAACTGTGTTGCCCTTATATTCTCGCCCCTGCAAAGTTGGTGACTCTCGCCATTTTCTCTTTTTGTTATCTCTCCCCAATGGTGCTTAGCTCATTTGTTTGCCGGGAGAAATGTCTTGGCAATCAAATTCTCTACTCAGGTTGTCTCCTTAGGGATACTAAGGTTTTCAACGTGAGTGCGACTGTAGTATATTGTAGTTTTGTGCTCTACTGCTCGTAAAATGGGATTGGGAGGCAAGCCCCATGGCGTGTTGAATTCCTGGATGTCAATTTTCTGTTTTGTTGGTCTATATCTTCCTCAGGGATGTCTGAAAGTTCTGGGCGATTTTTTCTTGGCGTTTTTGTCCACTGAAAGGAAAGATAAATTTTTGTGGCGGTGGATGAGTTCGTTGACAAGTAAAATCATATTATTTTTAATACAAGTAGAATATTATTTCAAGGAATTCCGTCAATGATAGTGCTCTCTGTGTATGTTTTGTATAATGAAAGTGGTATTACTTAGTTTGAGCACCTGTTTGGGATGTGTATTCAGGGGATCAAAAAGTTTTAGGAGACATGCTGGGAATATTTCATGGAGATATTAAATAATTTTTTTTAATTTTTGTTACCATTTTTCAATCTTTTCAATTTCACGGCTGTAAATGACTTTGAAGTGCGCGAAATTACTTACGTTAATTGATACTTTTAGGTCTAATTAGATTGACCAGACTGCTCTTGCCAGCCCTAATCTTCAATCGGTTTCGGATAAGAATCTGTGACCAGAGCCATAAGGAGATATTCTGCTACTGCTCTAAATATTCGAGCACTGACTGTTATTAGGCAGAACCCTTCCATTGTTTTCTTTTAATACAAAATACTCCTGTAAGCATGAAGAGTCATGTGCGATATGAAGATTTATCTCGAGTATCATAACGTATCAGTCCCTCGATATCTTCCTTCTTCTCTATCCATCTCTGCCGCTTATTAACTCTAGCGCGGTACCCTATTCGATTATCATGGTGCAGCGTGTAGTTTTTTTTTAATACCATGGCGCTCTTTGATTCGCTCGTGTGGAGGAAATGGGGCACATCGCGTGGGTGGATGGTCGGAGTTCGGTTTCTATTCTCCGTGCGTGTGGTAAAGGCACGGGATATGAGGACCTGCAGGGAAGGAAGAGGGGGATCGTGCCTATGTCGAGGAAAGTGGATACTTTCGGAACCGTAGCGCCGAAAATGGGGTGGAGGCTATGGGAGGGGGGGCGTTGGAGGTGATGGCCTGAAGCGACTGGCAGGTTGAAGGGTATCCTGAACATGTACGGGGTCGAATATGAAAATGCCAAAAAGTGGGGGGTGGGCGTGCTTCTGTGTCATAAGGGTTCAAGGGCCTTGGCACTTTAATGGGTCGCCGCCCTCTCATTGTTGCCACCTGCACTTTGGCCCATTCTATTCCTCGACATAAGTGTCTTCGTCTAATACGTCTTTTGCGCCATTGCTTCCGTGCATGGGGTTTTTTCCGTTCCTGGAATTGATTCGGCTTCATAAATAAAATTTTCTGCCTTGGAAGGAACACACACCGTTAGTTTAAAACAGTAATTATAGCGATGTAAATTTTAATTCTTTTCCGGCGAATTATTCCGGTGAACCCCTCTCAGGCTTTCCACTGGGTGAGTATCTTCATCATGGCTGACGTTTCGAAAGGAAACTTTTCTCTTGTCATCAGGCCTGTAGATCATTCAGTTCTAGAGAATTGATGACGAGAGGAAATTCTCCTGTCGAAACTTCGGCCAATACGAAGGACCTCACCGGTGGGAAGCCCGAGAATAGTTCGCCAGAACAAAGGATAACGTCAAAGGTGAGGGTTCACTCATGATCTAACCTTGTTCATGAATAATAATGGTTCTAGGCTTTTTTTATTCGGAAAAAATAATTACGAGTCCACATCTTGCATTTTTATGGTCGACTAAATTAATTAGGTCGTATCGAGTGAATGGCCAACTTTAAAAGTTGGTATTAACTTTTTTCCATTCACAGTCCTGCAGTCTCACAGGCAGAACAAAAAGTACTCTGGTGTTGTACGAGATATAGAAATTAGAGAGTAATGAATTTTCTGCTAGATACTTTTTAAGGATCATTAGCCTTGGCATGTAACTACTTCGTTATTTGTCATAGCTGTCCTGAGTCATGAATTGATTTGGCTGTTGTCCTTTTCGATGTTTTATGGGGACTTTAGCGTGCTTCTACTAGTCTTTCATGCGTCTCTCGTGGCTGTGGAAAGAATGGTAGGAAGTTTGAATGCTGTTCCTTAAGCCTAACGTCGATTCCATCAACAGTGAAGGTTTCGGGCCCCTCTTGCGTATTGGACGCTGTCAACTCCATGGAGTGGGCGCACCTGGCATCACATGCCCGTCACGGGGACATTCGTTGGGTTTGAGCACGTGCCTTATTGTTCGGGTACCTCCCCCCTTGTCATTTTGACAAGTGCCTTGGAGGACTCGGGGTCCGAGTCGATGTTAGAATGAATGAAGCACCGTTGTGGAGGATGTATTCACCCATGGCGTTTTCCGGCATATTTTGCGTGTCTTCGACTTGTATTTCATGGAACGTTCCGAAATAGGGCTTATCAGACTATTGAATTTATAATGCCTGGTGCTTATTCCTAACCTAAGCTGTGTTTGTTTGCATACATTAGTCTCCAAGCTATGATGAGTCGACGAGACCAATTTCGAGACGTGATGCTAGCAGTTATCTCAGGTCATGTTGGTACTACTTTATTCTGTACTGGCTTTAGAAGTTTTTAAAATCAGTAATTCGATAATAAATGCAAAGAAACTTCCTGATATGGTGACTAGGAAGAGTTATCTATTAACAAATCAGGTTTTCAAAGGAAAAAAATACCTCAGACGCGTATTTATGCCGAAACGCACTTTCAGCTGGCAGTGCGTTGTTCTGTGATTGTTTCGGCTTTCGCCTGTGAGAGCGTTTCGGATGTCTCAATTTTTATTTTTTATTTTTGTTTTAATATTAATGGGTCTATTTAATTGGGAGTTTTTAGTAACCGTGAGGCCCTCGAGTTGGGGAAGGAGTGTGACTATCGGGATTTTTTGCTTTTAGGATGGCTCTCATGGTATCGGCGTTGTTTGTGGTGATGAATACCCACCCAGTGATGAATTTTGTATCCTTATTTCCCGAGTTAGAAAATCGATGTTGAAAATAAAGTTCTCTCGAATAGCAGGACAGCACGTATCCCAGTCAGAAAAGCTACCCATTGTCGTGCACATTTTCGGAAGACGAACTTCTAATACTTATTGCTTCGGTCGCTACTTATTGTACAGTTCGCTACTTCAATTCGAAAAACTCTGGCATTTAAATGCAAGTGATGGGTTGTTTGCATACTATAATGCTGCTCTATTTCTCTTGCGATCATGATACTGGAGCAAAAGTTACGGCGTTTCATAGTTTTTCCTCTTGAAATATCGCCTCCTCTATTCCCTTGAGTGCCTTATGAGAGGTTGAGCTGCGTTGTTTTTTTCTTTTCCAGGAAATCTCATCCCACTCACATCACTGGCTAGTTAACCTCGAGATGTTACCCGAGCAATTACGTGCTGAGGTTTCGGCGTATAAGTCGTCATTTATGAGTCGACTTGATCTCTGCGCTTGATTCTCAAATGAATCTTCAGTAGCGTCGTTATAAGCGAAGTAAGTTCCGTGGTTTTTATTTCGTCCGAGAAAAATTTTGATCGGAAAGACTTAAAATTCCTCTGTAAAATTTTCACACAGTTTTTATCCTTAAAAATATATTTTCTGCATAAAAAATCAGTAAAATAAAATTTTAATCTGGCTAACAGGTTTAGCATTCCGAATTCCGCTTTAGGCTTCAGTCCTTCGTAGAAGAGCTAGCACCGGTCTCCCCCCACCCGGATACAATTGCTCAGTCAAGAGTACAATTACGTCAATGAAACCGTGTACAGCAACATCATTTTGAATTAGAAAATTATCCGAATGAGCGTTTGCGGACGTCGCTTTTCTTGTTGGAGTGCTCGCCCACCCCTTCCTCCTCCCCGCTCTCCCAATTTTCTCTACTGGACACCGCCATCCGGGTGCACACAATTGATAAAACCCTCTCGACACCCATTCCCCCATTTATTAAACTGCCGTCCGTTGGTTACACTCCCTTCCTTCGCCTTCTCGCCGGCTGCGAAGGGCGCTCTTTCAAGACGTCCATTTCCATTCGTAATGACCTCCCATTGGTGGACCCCTCACCCCCGTTCTTCGCACGGAGGAACGTTGACCGCTCCGATGTCGGCCCCGTAGCCACGAACTCCGAACCACTAATGATGCTCCGTGCTCGCGTGATGGACGAACGGCTCGGTGCGTATGGCGTCGCCCGTGCGTGGGAACCGAAACAGCGGGTAATCGCGCCTATCTCCTTTAGGCGCCACTCTTTCGCCCGTTGCTGTTCTTAGTGGCTCGAAAGAAATACAATGTTCCCAGCTCGACGTTGCCTGTGCCGTTTTTCGCTTGTTTGAAATTTAAATTTCCCAGCCGCGTGTTTTGAAGGGCGTCGTAACGATTTTACGAACTGTTAGTTAGATGGATGGATTTGTTTGTCAAAACTCCTATAATTTCATAAAGGGGAGTTGTATACTCCATGATTCGTGGAAATTCTTATATGTAGTTGAATCTGATTGGTTTTTGTGGATAGCGTACTGGCTTTCCATCCCGAGGGTCCGGGTTTGAATCCCTACGTTAGTGGCAAATTTTTTCTGTGGATTTCCTATCCTTACTGTGAACGCTTTCTAGTATACCATTCCTGGGATGAGACAGAACATATTGCGAACGCTTTGTAGCCTTTCATTAGTAGTAGGCTAATTACAACGCCGGGTTTTTCCCTTTCCCTTCTCCTTTCCCCAAATAATGCCATCTTCTCACATATCCTTAAAGGTGCAATTGATCTTAGTTGCTGGTCACCTCCTCGTGGGACTACTACGTTAAACTGGTATGAATCGTTTATAAATGACTAAATTTCTCTAATTACGGTCAGTTTTTTCCGTTATTATTTGGAATATAACGTTTTTTTCTTTTAGTCGCACAGAAAGCTGGTAAATTTAAACCTCTGCCACATTTTAAGGACGTATTTAGGAGGTAAATTTATGTTTATCAGTTTACTTTGGGAAACAAAGGTAACGGGTTGAGATTTAAATCGTGACCACGCCCTCAGAGGGACTCTTCTTTGTCCTAACGGAAAGTTTAAGTTGAAGATGGATGTGCCGAGGTGTCACAAACCTTCGTTCTTTATCACGAATCGTTTCTAACGTTAAGCTACCCTTTTTTGGCCTGACGCCTCCAAGAAAGCATCGTCTGGCACCCAATTCACGAGACAATTACCATCTCTCTCTCTCTCTCTTGTCTGGCCAGGTAGCTGTTTCAGCTTTTTGTCACGCTCCCAGTCTGACTCATGGTCCATTATTTCACGCCTGTCCTCGGTCCTTACCCGAGAGATCTCGTGATAGTGGTGTCATTCGTGAAAGCTGCCAAATCACTCCAACCTAGTTAGGGGACGAGAAAGCGATTAATAGCCTGTTTTGTCGCTTCCGAAGGAATCTTAGCTTTTTCTCAAAATAAACTTTTGTTAGAATTGGCTCCCTATCCAGTGGTATTCGTGCATACCAGTGTTTATTTTTTTGTTTCATGTGGGGTGTGAATCTTTTTATTTACAGTTTGGGTCGCCGTGGTTTTTTTCACACTTATCATGGGCACTTATCTAACATTGGTATTTTAACGCCTCGAAAAAAAGATTCTTCTTGTATTTTCCTCAAAGCTACGCGCTGCAACGTGAAATTGTTATAGTATTCAATTGCTCCCATAACCACTTATGAGATAGCGTATGAGTTAATTCTTCTTATATGCATATTGCACGCTTCTCTGTGGTTTCTTTGGTTTTGCTGTAGGATGATTTTTTTCTATCGGATGGCATCAATATAAACTTCTCCTGCTTTGCTTAGCATTTATAGTCATAGTATTTTAGTTGTCCTTTCAATTTGAGTGGGGTAGGGAATTTGAGAACTCTGGAAAAGTTTGATGAACGAACCTCTGAATCTTGGCTAAAATTGAATGTGTATTTACTCTAAATGGTTAGCGTTTATTTTATCATGCTGGATAGAATAGCAAGCAGTAAAGATACACCTAATTAACATGCATTGGAGCTTAAAATACCTGGTCTAAAGACGAGGTCTTTCGGTATATACTGGAAAATGAAAAATTGACAGCTAAGTCAAAAGAAAGCTTTTGCTAACTGTAAATGTTTTCATGATTCGCAACACCGTCCTTAGGCTATTCCGTGCCTGATGCAATTTCCTTTCACTGAACTCCTTCGAGTAAATCCTTGGGATAATGATCTCATACTTATTTAAGGCTATTCGACAAAGGCGTCTATTGGCTACTATTTTTCTAAATGCTTCGTTGGTGCCAAACTTCATAATGACTACCTTTCTTCTCTGTGACTTATTTCGTGGTGAAAGTATGCCAAATAATATACATACAATGAACCTCACGTTAATATTAGTTCTGCTTGTCATTAGGCTGGGTTGAAAAGAGCGTGATTTAGTTTTAAAACTTTGAATTATACATTCCCCCTAAATGTGATTACTGCTTGCGCTAATATGGTAACCCATAATTTAACCATCATCCCGAACCCTTATTCCAGTGGTTGAATTGTGATTAAAGTTTCATACTGTTGTTTCACTAGAAAAATAGCAGCTAACTAACTTCGCTCGCTAGTTTTATCTGATACCATATTGAAGCATGCATGGAGACCTTAAACTATTTTACGTAATTTCACCTTTTCCTGCGGCAGAATCTAGGGCTTACTCTTAATGAACTGAAGGCACCGTTTCCATTGCTCTTCTCTCTAAATGTATTCCACGGATATTCTTGGATAATTGATTATGCTAGGTACTGACGCCATCCTCGTCTATTACTGCTCGTAAAGAATAGTGCCTCGTCTGAATTTCTCGGGAGTGGGTGAAGAGAATGTAAACTTAAAGAATACATATGCCTACGGTGCTGGAGCTAGTGGCGCGAGCGACATCACCTCATCTCCATCTCCCGCCGCTGTAGCGGGTGTCGGAAATTTATCGGCGAAAGGGTTTAAGAGATTCGCTCGCCATTGTGATAGTAATAACAAATAAAAAGTTCCATTTTTGTCGTGTGTGTTGTTGAAAAAGTAATATTGCTTTCACTGATGACATGCCTTAGCCACTGAAAATCTAACTAAGATTCTTAATTTTCAGGTGAGGTGACAATTATAATTCAATTATTTAAATTTGACAGCGCTAAAGGCGTCGACCACAGCAATATATGTAATAAACGAATGCATTTTGACGCTAATAATTGCAGTATTTTGCTGACAACACGTAATAAGATTAGTGTGCTAGTTATATTGCCATTTAATTTCCTGAAAGAATTCTTTTTTTAATATATCTTATTTTGGCGCAAAGGACAATTGACAGAGGAATATTATTTATTTGTATAACCCGTTTTTGCCGCAAAGCCCATGTTTTCAAGTTTTAATGTATGAAAAATATCGATCGGAAAATTAGGCTTTTGTTGAAGTCCTAGAATATACGCTTGTTAATTTAAAATATACGCGTGTCGCATTTAAGTTCGGAAACCTGGACTCTCAGGGAAGAAGAGGAGATAGGTTGCAGGGGTTTGAGATGTGGGTATGAAGGAGAGTGGAGAAGGTTCGAGAGTTGGAAAGATTGACAAATTTATTGTGATTGGCATGATGAGTGAGGAGAGGAAGCTGCTGAAGAAGATTTTGGAGAAGGCTGAATTTATGGATGGAACTGTTTATGAGGGGAAGGGATGCTGATGGCCGTGATATCGGGGATGGAGAATGGTAAAGTAATGGAAGATAAAAAGACTATGGATAATTTGAAGAGGGGTTGGACGCATGCCGATTTAAAGACCGAAATCGAAGAAAGAAGTATGAGCCTGCGGCTGTAATATTGGTAGGTGTAGTATCATCTCACTCGAACATCCCTTGAACATCAGAATACCTCTAATTATAATAATCAGATAGAGAGCATTGTTTTTAGAATATAAATTGTTACATTCTGAGACTAAACAGCACCTTGAAAGTCAGTAATGGGAAAATAAATAAGTGGGAAGAATTACTGAGGAAAACTAAGAATGGAATACATTAGGCATATCATTAGGGTTGTTTTAATAAAGAAAATTGACAACGAAAAGAGATTGGAAGGGAGGGCTGCAGATGATCAATCTTCGTATTGATGTTTGATGACAACGACAAAAATGTTATTATGAGTAGGTATAAACTGATACGGGAAGCTGATTCTTTCACTTTACTGTGAAGCATCCCTGAAACAATCAATTCCTAGAATGGAAATTAACAGATTTAGTACTATCCACTTTGTTACACAATGACAGCACGTGTTCGTGGCCATCATAAGGTACGATTTAGGGGGTGGATTTTGTACTTGATAATGGCGATGTAATACGTCAAAACACGTGTTGTCATTGTGAAATTAAGTGCACAGAATAACATCTGCTAATTTTCATTCTTAGAAATCCTGTTTCATCTACATCTCGCCATGGTGCGGTTGACTTCAATCACTTCCTTGTTCATATCTGTCTGTCCTCAAGGCTCGAGTACTCATTCTTCGTACAGCACCACCTCGCCGCCAAAGACTCTGATGTGATGAGTCATGGGAGCGGCGCCCCGCCTTGAGCCGCTCTTCTCATCCTCGGTGGTATTGGGAGGTGGGGATTGAAAGAAAGCCACGAGTGCCATTCCGTGCTCAACGCACTTCCGTCTGACCCCTCCGCAAAGCATTTATTTTCGTCCTCTCGTTCGGTTTCCCCCCAACATCGTGTGCTCTAGTGTAGTCACTTGCGGGGAATTTCTTTCCCGAGTGCCCGATTCCCATAGCTCTCCTCTTCCCCCATTCGCGTTCACGAATTTTTATTTCATCTTCCAAACTTCCTCCCCTCCTCTCTCTAACCATCCCTTCCCATCCATCCTTTCTTCCATGCCTCGTTCATCATACGTTCGTGACGAAAGTAATCTTTCTTTCCCCCTATCAGCGTGTTATTGCCCATCCAAGAATGGGATATTTCCGTCTCTGATTGTTAGCCTGTCGTTCATATCTCGTCTCTTCATTGAATTTCAATCGATTGTGTCGCTCTGACGTGATCGAACTGTTTACCTTGAAGCCTTGTTGTATAAATGTTGATTTGAATCGATTTGGAAGACCAATAAATTATTTTTGTTCTTCTGGTATGGTAGCTTTAATAGAATTCCCATCGGGGGCAACATGTGGGATAACTATTCAAACCCTCTATTTTCCTCAGTGCCCCTGTTAAGGAGGACGATTTTACTGTGGTGAAGAATTTTATGGTTGTGACGAGAATGGCCAATATGCGTTATTGCGTTTGGCACAGGGTGGAGTTTCTTTCTGGTGGAGGTACGCTTTACCTTATCACCTTTATCACCTTTGGAAGGTTTACAAATAGAATCATCTCGTTCTTCGTGATTGTTAAACTTTTATTTTGCCTTTTTTTATGAAATTGTATTTCATGCTTCATTTTCTGGAAGTAGCTGTTTGGATTTTGAGTATTCATGTTGTCCTTGCCCATTGCCGTGAGCCAATGTCAATATGATCTATGGAATTTACAATATTTTAGTTCCCCGCGCGTCATTGAAGTGGAATGTAGACATTGATCGGCCCAAGGTTAAAATATCCCTAAGACATGTTTTTTTGTTGTTGGAACCTTGAACATCTGTAGCAGTGTCCCTTGTAATGTAGCAAAAAAAGTGGAAGTTTTTGTTGGATCATATCCAAAAGTGTCGATAAGCTGTTGAGTCATGGGTTTTCTTTTTGATATCAGGTGTCGAGATGTTATTTGACGAGAAAGTTTTTTATTTTTGGCCACTAAATAGTTGCCACCACCACCCACCGGGGCTCTAAGGGGCATTTTCTTGGTGTAGTTATGATTATCATTACTTCTGGCGATGAGTATTTTCGCTCTAGACCCGCAATCAAGCGTTTCATTCTTCGTTTAATATTTCCCTAAAATATGCTTCCACCTTCACTTTCTATGAAAAATATAAGGCTATCAGTAAGACGAATGGCTACCTACGTCAGTGAGTTTTTGTATTAGCTCTCACTTTTACTTTAAATTGGCATGGTCTCGAGGAAGGTTTTACATGTTTTGATGAATTTCATATTTATTATTATAGCTTTGAACTAGAGAATTCCATTGCGCTAGAACTCTCTCGCCATTTATGCAGTAAAATTTATCATCGTGCGCAATTATATATCTATACTTCAGGGATACCTAACGTCAGATTTTTAATTACCTACACTATTTTATTGTTTCGAAGGTTTTTTTTGGTGGCGTAGTTCCGGTTCAAGTTGTTATTTAGAATTATTGCCGCCATAAATCTTGTAGGAGAAAGTAAGATCAAAGTGGGGGAGAGAGAGAGTGATGGTTCGTACCTTACATCATTCTCGTCGCGATGAGTTTCTTTTGTTCGCCTCGGCCCTGCTTCGGCCTCCTCTTGCTCGTTTTGGGCCGCCGCGTTCATTACTCATAATCGACGCCGCCGACTCAGAAATTAAAGTGCCGAAAAGTCCAAGTGAAAGGTCTTCCAAGTTGCCGGAAGTGCTTAAGGATGTTCAACGCCTTGCCAGAAATGCCGCTGCAGACTCTTTTTAATTTAAATGCCATGCTCGTATTATAATAGGTACGTCCATTTTGTTTTCTCTAGATTGTGCACAAAGGTTTACTGCTTGTAAATTCCACATGAATTTTTTCTGTAATGCTTGCAAACGAAGAAATGGCATGTTAAGCTTCACTGTTATAGGCGTTTTTGAGCGCCTATCGCAGCGGTGCATGAACGCAAATGGAAAATTCCTGTGAGATACACTATATATAATCCTTCATATTAAAGAAGAGACTAATCCCATGCGTTCATCTTACGACCCAAGCCTACAGTATCTAAAATGCGAGACGATGCATCGCGTTCTCCAAAATGAACGGAAGCTGAGGCTTTCTTTTCGTATTTTTTCCCGCGCAGCTTGCCCGTCCTCTTCCCATTCCACCTCTAGATCTCGCCTCCGAGAGGGTCGGTGCGGAGGGGGGAAGGCTTCCTTATCTCAAGCGATCAAGTTTCATCCTCGCTCGTTCGCTCACTCGTGTGGAAGGTTGACGGAGGGTCTGCGAGCGTGATCTAGGAGAGATTCCATCCTCTGTCTGGGCGTCGAGTAAAGAATCAACCTATTTCTGCCAAAACCACCAGAAACTAATTTTTGGTTTTTTTTCATACCAATACGAATCCTGGGATTCCGGCATTGACGTACACATTTTTGTTAAATGTGTACGTCACAGTACAGTGACCCTAGTAAGTAAGTTTTCTTGGGCATGAAATGTAACATGCTACACGTCTGATTTAAATAAATCATTTGTAATACAAAATAAAAACTGAGATTAGCTTACGGACTAAACTTCAGAATTTTTTTCTAACTTTCGATGAATGGACTTCGCCACGCAATAGAAGCTATATTGATATTAACGTTCACTGCTCTGAAAGAGAATCAAAGATCTGGAATTTGAAGCTTATCTAAATAATTGGAATATGCCCTCTGATGTTTGTATTGGATTTATAAAAAAGAAATTCAGATAATATGAAATTTCTTCAGGAAAAGACATTTTCGCAATCACCACGGATGGTGCAAGTGTAATGGCAAAGGTTGGTAGGTTAATACCTACGAATTATCACCTTTGTTTTGCTCGTGGTATCCACCTTGCAGTCATTAATGGTACGTAAAAATCTGAGGGTAGAGTAAATGTGAAAAAGATTTAATTTGAAGTAGAAGAAGAAGTCGAATTTGAAGAAATTGAATTCAGCGAAGACTTTCCGTTGAGTGATGAAACAGACGGGGATGATCCATTTGAAGATGGAGATGCGTGTAAGAATAAGAACAAAAAATTAAGATTTTGGTCCAAAAAATAAGGAAAATAGTTCCTCTATTTAGAAAATCATTCTAAAAAAACGACAGATTCCTTCAAAAATATGTGATTGAAAAATTTGGTGAGGAAAGAGCTATTGTTATTGAAGTAAAAACTCGATCGAACACGTGAATGAAAAGGACTGGCAATTTTCCACAAGAATATATTTTAAATTGACCGGTTTCGGTGTACTACACCATCATCAGGTCCGAACACCGAAACCGTCGTTTTAAAATATATTCTTGTGGAAAATTGCCAGTCCTTTTCATTCATGATGTCATTCCACAAAATCAAGCCTGAAACAACAACTTTTATTCGATCGAACACTTTAGTTGACATGATAGCACGTTTTCCAATGCTAAAACCTTGCGTGATGAGGGCCTTAATTGATTTTAATTCCGAAATATCATTCCATGAATGTGAATATGAGCTTGTTTCTTCTATTTTTACAACACTTCAGCCAGTGAAAATTATAGAGGAGGCGCTTTGCCGAAGAGAGCGGAATGTCTTGAAGTGTGAGGCTGCGTTAGAATTCTTAATGCGAAAACTAACATATGTGAATACATAGTTGGGGAATAATATGAAAACTGCCTTTCAGAATCAAATACTTAAGAGACTAATCTACTAGGGGTTTTGCGGTATTGTCACTGCGGTTCACGGGCAAGAGGTCATGATTAGGGGAATTTATATTATGTGCTAACACTAGCAAACCTAAAAAGAGTTTTCAAAGAAAACTTGCTTGGATTTCGTAATTATAATTCCAATAAAACATTTAAATCAGCAAGCAAGGAAGAAGAACAAAATTCTTTAGAAACAAAAAGTCGATATATTGATGGCTTGCATAGAGCAAGAGAGAGTCAGCTGCTAAATATTCAGAAAGTGGTTCACTATGTTCGGATGAGCTAATGAAGGAACTTGATTCGGTCATTACCCAATGTTTGATTCCTTCCAAACAACATCCTCCTACCTGCAGTTCAAAGGACCTAGGATCAATAGTTCAAAAGCTAGAGAATTTCCGTGAAAGTGGACGGACATGATAAAATATGCAAATTATTTACGAGCTCTTACTAGCTATTCCTCCCACTAGTGTTGAATCAGAAAGGGCTTTTTTATCATCGGGTTTCCTTTGCAAAAAATATAGGTCAAGAATGAGCGACACGACATTACACACTGTGTTTTTCAAGTGCATATTTGAAAAAATTGTAACTTTTCAGTGAGGATAACCTAATTCTCGATTTTGTTCGATTTTTTTAAAAGACTACAATTTCTTTCAATTTATGAGCAATTGATACTGCTATTGTGCATTATTTTTTATCTCGCAAGAAAAACTGTATTGTTTTAGGTTTTAGTAAAACAGATTCTTTAGTACCTTTGTGGTGTTTTTCCAATTTTAGTACCAAAGATAAAACAATTAAAAAACAAAAACAAAGTAAAACAAACGCAAGACCCGGATTTCAATACTTCAGCATCGTCATCATCAGTGAAGATACTCCTCTGTTCCTAAACTTTGTGTGGTGTTGTTTTATAATAATTTTAACTTTATTAATAATCGATGTTGCTCACAATTTGCGTCATTTTAATATGGGTTCCATATGTGCATGTGATATTTTAGTTCTTTTTTATTTTAATTCCATATATGCATGTGATACTATAGTTAAATCCTGGGATCTCTGGATTGAGGAAATCACAATCCCGTAATCTCGGGATTGAAAAATCTCTCCGGGATTCCAATTCTTAGTGCCCCCGTGTGTTATAACGGCCAACACTTTATTATCATGCCAATGCACTACGAGAATTTAATTATTTTCATCATTTTGGCAATAGCAAGTTCCTTTATTTCTCTTACTTACATTGCGATTGATTGTCAGAGATACTGAAATATAATATTAGTTTCTTGAACCTTGGCATGCTTTCTCGAATGATTTTTCACTCTTTGTCAGGATATTAGGTTCAATACATTTTGTTTATGGTCGATAATGGTACCCCGTCAAAAAATAGATGTGTCAAAAACTTTTCCCAGATTATCGTGGCTTATTTGGTGACTGTGATTCCTAATTTATCGCGAGTATATTTTCACTCAAAATGAAAATATAGCCTACATCAATATCAAAAAATAAGGCTGCAAGCAGCTGCAAGGCCAATGAGTTCGGAAAGGGTATGGAAGGAAACAATCATGCTGAGCTATATAATGCATACGTGGCAAAGTATATTGGAGGAAAGAGAGTGAACTTTGCTCTGAGGGGCGCTTATCAAATGCGGTGTGAGATTGCGGCAACTGCATGCAACGTTGGACCCCAATTGCATGGCTTGATTCACAAGCAAATCACGGAAAAGAGCCCGGGGTTCTACACAAAAAAGTATACCACCTCCACGCAAAGGAAGGCAGACTTAAGGTGTAAACGACGCCTAGAGATGCCTTCTTCATCGAAGCGGAAAAGATTGCGGGTCGCTGGTCCGGACCAACACTATGGCCTTGTGGGTCAAAGTGAAGCAGTCACTAAAGAGACTCTAGAGATCGACAACGAACGGAGAGAAGAATTCCTCATGTCTCTAAGACTCAGCGACCGTGGCAGAAAGAGACTGGAGGAAAACACAAGGGATCAGCGCCGCTGCGAGATGTGGATATCGGAAAGATTGAAGAGGCTAACTGCTTCCTCTTTCGGGCGCATTTGTAAATTACGTCGCACAACTCCCCGCGCAAATATAGTCAAGGGCTTGCTTTACCCTTCGTTTGCAGGAAGTAAAGCCACGCAATACGGGGAAGTAGGTGAACCCAAGGCAATTTCTGAGTACGAAAGGCACAGCGGGGACAAAGTTTTTCCAGCTGGTCTCTTTGTGGACAAAAAACTGCCTTTTCTGGCCGCCTCGCCAGATGGAATATTTGCCAATGGAAAGGGGTTACTAGAGGTGAAATGCCCCTATAAGTGCAGGGATATTTCTCCTATAGAGGGTATAAATAGGAAAATGATCTCCTACTGTGAGATTAAAGAAGGAGAAGTAAGTTTAAAGAAAAATAGTGATTACTATTACCAGGTGCAGGGTCAGCTGCACATTACAGAAAAAGAATACTGTGTGTTTTTGGTTTGGAGCCCGTTTGGAATGCTAGTTCAGAGGATTGAAAGAGATGACGAATTTTGGAACGAGAAGATGGAGGTAAATTTAAAACAATTTTATATGGATCACCTACTTCCCGAAATCGTGGATCCTCGTTATCCAAAAGGCATGAAGATCCGTTAAAAATCTCTGTATTAATGGTGAAGATATTCAGTGGCCTTCATAATTTGCTGTTGCACTATTTCTTAGAGTTATGTTAATATATACGTTTTTATGTGCTCATGTGTGTGTTTTTTTAATTTTATTACAGCTTTATATAACCATTTTGCTTTCCTGTGCTAATGGTAGTCAGTTATTTCTATCAGAATTTTTACAGCAGGCTGTTATTTTCTTTATTCAAGTTTCTAGGACATACTGCTCAACTTTTAATTTTGTGTAAAAATGCACAGAACGGAAGAAATAGATAATTTACGAATAGATAAGTTAATTTTCAGGGGGATCATACTGGACTTGTCTCCTACTAATTATAATTACTAATTGTAATTAATAAGTGAATGGTAGCCCAGTAGGTAGAGCGTTCAGTAACAGACCAAAGGATAATGGATTCAATCCTGGGCGAAGCATCTTGGCATGATCTGGCGGTACGATTTTCGGTGTCAGAGTTTTGTTGAAAGTTGGAAAACAGGCCTCTCTACCCTGAATATGTGAATTTCACTCGCCTTCCGCCTTAGTACGGCAGAGCGCAACCCTGTCCAACCAGTCACTGGGTTCATCAGTGCGCGAATGTTTTTAAATGTGATGAATTACCTGCGAAGAAAAAAGTTTTTGAACAAATAATCTTAATATAAAATGACGTGTTAATATATTTGGAGCATTAACCCTTAGTTACACGCTAAGCGGGGATTTTGCCGCATTTTTCAAAAGTTCGAAATAGCGCGCCAACCGCATATGGAATACTGGTGGCATACTCTGGTATTCTATTTCTGACCTTTGGCCAATACAAAGCACATTTGTTTGAGTCAATGTGACGAGCAACTAGTGTGTTGGAATCTTACAAAGTGAGAACACTGTCTTGGCGGGTGATTTGCCGCTAGCGTGCGTTCACGCTATTGTATTGAACTTCGGGGTTTCTGCCGCTACCGTGGAACCATGTAAGTATAATTCTTTTTTCAATAGTACCTATAGCATGTTATGCTATCTTATTACTACGTATAATTATTTGTATGTATTTGCATTATTATTTTGTTATTTATTATTATTACATCTTCTATTATATGTTTTGTCTTGCATGTATAATTTCTACATCTACATCTACATCTACATATTACCCTGCGAGCCACCTCTAGGGTGTTTGGCAGGGGGTGACAAGTCACCAAAATGCAGCATGCAAGCGGACCGCCACATGCACACCGCACGGTCATGAATATTAAGGATAACTAAAAACCATCATACAGCATGCAAGAGAATCCCCACATGCACGCCACACATGTACGATGACACATAATATTCTACATGCTACTTAAGAGGGCAATCTGCCTATGAAGCTAGAACATGCAAAACATGCTGTTAGAATCACCATAAAACTCCGTAAACATGCTTTAAGAAATACATAAGTTAGTAAGCTACACTACCAGTCAACTAATCTATTTCTAAGTCCTTACACAGCCGTTATAGTCTCTTATCGCTCGCGGAAAAAACGACATTTTGAATCTATCTGTTCTACAGTCTATCTCTCTTATTTTGTTTTTATGATCTAATCTACCATAGTACGTTGGCGGTCGTAAAATATGATCAACTTCGTCGGAAAATAAACTACTCTTGAATTTACATAATAGATTTAGTCTTGTTTTCAATCTACGGTCTGACAGTGATTCCCATCCGAGTTGTTCTAAGAGGTCAGTAACACTAACAAGACTATCGTAACGGCTTTTCACGTACCTGGCTGCTCTTCTCTGTACACGTTCTAACTCTATTTTTAAGCCTGTTTCATGAGGATCCCAAACACTGGAAGCATATTCTAAATGGGGTCTAACGAGGGAGAAGTAGCTTATTTCTCTCACTTTGTCGTCGCACTTGCCTAGAATTCTTTTAACAAATCCCAATTTACGATTAGCTTGACCTGTTATTTCCCGAATATGTTTATTCCACGATAGATCATTATTGTGCCTAACTCCGAGATATTTTACGGATTCTACCGTCTCTAATTGGGTATCCTGAATGAAATAGCTCTGTTGTGGGGAGTTATTTTTCCCCCAGAATTTCATTACTACGCATTTTTTCAAATTTAACTCTAGCTGCCACGCATCGCACCATGCTTGGATTGCAGTAAGGTCGTTCGTTAGTTTATCCTTATCTTCACTGCTACGGATTTCCCTGTATACTACAGCGTCGTCTGCAAATAATCGAACTTTACTGTCTATTATGTCACCAATATCGTTGATATAGAGTAGGAAGAGGAGTGGGCCTATGACACTACCCTGAGGGACGCCAGATGTGACTCTAACTTCGTTGGAGGCTACGCCGTCCAATACTACTCTTTGCACGCGATCGCTCAAAAGTTCTCTGATCCAGGAAATTACATCATCGTCTAGGCCGTATGATTTTAGTTTTACTAATAACTTATCGTGGGGCACTTTATCAAATGCTTTTTTGAAATCAAGAAAAATCGCGTCCACTGGAATGTTGTCCTCTCCGGAGACTAAAATATCGTGGGCAAACAGCGCTAACTGAGTTTCGCATGATCTACCTTTCCTGAATCCGTGTTGAGTTCTCATTAACAAGTTATGCGTGTCTAGGTGTTTCATTACTGAGCTGACAACAATGTGTTCAAGGATTTTGCATGAAATGGACGTTAAAGATATCGGTCTGTAATTACATGGCTGTTCCTTGACTCCACTTTTGAATGTGGGCGTTACATTGGCAATTTTCCAGTCATTTGGTACTCCGTGTTGCTTTATGGATTTTGTGAATATTAGTGTATTAGTAGGGGGCAATTTCTGACGCTAGTTCTTTATACACGCGAGAAGGGATTTCGTCTGGACCAGGTGACTTATTTGGACTGAGCAATTTCAATAAAATTTCTATTCCGTGAGCACTAATATCAAGGGGAGGCATCTTTCGTATGCAGTGATTATCAACCGCCACGGATGAATTCTCAGATGACTCGGTGAACACGCTCTTGAAGTAGGAATTTAATAAATTGGCTTTATCGGAACTGTTTGTTAACACATCTCCATTATCGTTTCTTAGCGAACAAACGGTAGATCTTTTACCTTGAACTTCCCTAACATAGGACCAAAATGCTTTTGGGTCATCCCGTAACTGCTCTACAAGTGTTTTCCTTTTAAAATTCGTGAATGCTTTCCTGAACGCTTCCTTTGTAGCGGCTTTAGACAACTTGTATTTATTAATTATTAACTCTCGATCACTAGGAGACACATCATGAATGATTTTTTTCATCTTAGCATGGCACGCTCTCTGTCGCCTTAATGATTTTCTGACTTCCGCGTCATACCATCTCGGTTCGCTACCTTCTTTTTTTATTTTACTAGGGATATATCTTTTGATTCCTGAATTTATGAGCGAAAGAAAAACTTTCCAAGTCCCTTCTACATTTAATTCCATTACTGATTTTTGAAACACGGGAAAAGCATTTTTCAGATTACTCTTGAACCCATCAAAATCAGCCCTTTTAAATATGAAAACTTTTCGTTCTCGTTTAAAACTTTTTGCGATATTTAAAGAAAACTTAGCTGTTACTGCCCTATGATCACTGATTCCCTCGACGGTGCTCACATTTATTACCTGATGTGGTATATTTGTCGCTAACAAATCAAGAATATTTTCTCCTCTGTTAGGAGCGGAAGCTATTTGAAGCAATGCGTTTGATGAAAAAGCGTGCAGTAACGCCTCGCAGATGACTCTATCTCTCCCACCGGGTATGAAGCTATAGGTCTTCCAATCTATAGAGGGTAAGTTGAAATCTCCGCCTAATATCAGATTTCTATCAGGATATTTGGTTACTATGCTGTTTATTTGGGTTTCAAAATCTAAAATTGATGTTATATTTATCTCATTACTTACGATATTTTTGTTTTCACCTCGTCACTACATATTGATTCCTATTTACCCTTACGGTTTTCGTATCGTTCATATATTATTTCATTTCAAAGCAGGGACATATTGGTAGCAAATGCCCCGAATAGGGTGTCTTGGATGTCTCAAACCATGATAAGTAACAGTAGATGCACGCTTTACTATTATATTATGTCTCACTAACTCTCGCATTTTGAACTCAGTAAGACTGATATTTCGTCCCAATTCTTTTTTATTTTATATAAAATGGTTGTGATAATTTTAATCTCTAACCACATGTCGTGATTTAGAAATTTCACCTTCATACTCAACTATGTATTACATTGTAGTAAAAATGCGTAACTTACGTTTTATTGTTAGTGGTGACCGTAAAAATGTATGCATGTTTATTACAATGTATTACACATTTGAGTTTGAAGGCAAAGAGTCGCGAGAAGAAGGCGACGGAACTTAGTCGGTGTATCTGCCAGCGGAAAAAGAACACAATGTTGTCATGATATTATTACGAGATTCAGGAATCGTAATCTCCTTATGGACGTACATTTTATTACGATTTTATCGAATTGCGAACACATCGAATAGGTGGTGACTAATGTAAAGTTTTTTATTCCTTGGTCAGAACGTATCTATCGCCCTGATGAGTACTTACGAGTGCTTCAAGAGCTTGATGAGGAAGAAAGGAGGGAAGGGCTGGGCAACCGCGATGGGGAGGATGATTTTTGTGATTTCTCGGAAGAAAGTGAAGGGGAGGAAGAATATGTTTTTGAAGACTTACTACATTCCAGCGATAGTGAGCAGTCTGGTGATGAAAATGACGTGAGTCACCCTGATAATTTCGACGTTTATCTAGGTCAAGGGAAAAAGAGTGATACATTTTGGCTAAACTCTTCATTACACTTTGGTACTTCCAAAACAAAAGCTAAAGAAATTGTTCGTGTTTCACCAGGGCCAACATCAGTAACCAAGAATGCCTCAACCGAACTCGAAGTGTTTCTCAAAATGATTTCACTGAACATGATTGACAGCATTGTCGAAAATACGAACTATTACATTGAAAGAAAACGATCTTCTCAGGTGTACTCGAGAATCAGAGATTGCATGACTACTTCTCGTACGGAAATAATGGCTTTGTTTGGAATTTTATACATTCTCTCAATAAATAAAAGTTGTAAGGCAGATGCTAGAAGAGCTTGGAAAACAAATGGAACAGGCCTGTTGAACTGCAGAGCTGCGTTCGGGATAAACAGATTCCGCTTCCTGCTACAGGCACTTCGATTTGATGATTTCAGAACCAGGTCGGTTAGGAAAGCCACAGATAAGCTAGCCCCTATCAGAGAAATTTATTCTCAGCTTTGCAAAAATTTTAAAAAGAGCTACTCCCTGTCAGAGCATGTAACTATAGATGAAATGCTGCAGCCTTTCCGAGGACGCTGCAGCTTTGTCATGTACATGCCTGATAAGCATGCAAAGTACGGCATCAAGCTGTATGCTATGTGTGATGCAAAAACTTATTATACGCACAATTTTGAAATTTATTGCGGCAAACAACCAAGTGGACCTTTTGAAAATTCAAACAAAGCGATATATGTAGTAAAGAGATTGACGGAGCCCATCAAAAATTCGAATAGGAATGTAACAACAGACAATTACTATTCAAGCCTTGATCTAGCCATGTATTTGTTGGACAATTGTCTAACTTTCTTAGGCACTATGAAAAAAAACAAGCCTGATATCCCCAGAGAATTTCTCCCCTGCAAAAGTCGACAGGTCGGAACTTCATTATTTGGTTTCCAGGATACCTGCACTCTTGTTTCGTACTGCCCTAAACGAAATAAATGTGTAATTCTGCTTTCTACGTTGCACAGTAAAGAGGAAATTGATTCAAAAACTGGGAAACCTGAAATGATCCTGGACTACAACTCAACCAAGGGAGGCGTCGACTCTGTGGAGCAGAAGTGCGCAAATTACTCCACTACAAGACGAACACGAAGGTGGCCTCTTTCACTATTTTTCCGATTTTTGGATATGGCTTCTGTTAACGCCCACGTAATCTTTGTAGCTAACAATATTGGGAAAAAAGTCCATCGAAGACCAAGAATAGAGTTCATTGAAGCTCTCGCATTTAGCCTTGTAGATGAACACATGAAGTCCAGGGCAAAAATAAGAAACCTTCCAGTAAACATAAAGGCTTTTCTTGCAATGAAGCATGGGGAATGTACTCAAGTGTCTGCTCCTACATGTGAACCTCAATGTGGGGCGGGTCCTTGTTTTATGTGCGGAAAACATAGAAATAATAAGTCGGTAAACAAATGCAATGAATGTTTTCGATTTGTATGTAAAAATCACTCCACCTGCATAAAAAAATGTCACGAATGTCGTGACAGAGACGGTGATGGCTTTTGAAATCACTTAAAAAATCTATTTGATTTATAATGTTTATGTATATTTATTTTCAGTAATTGTATGTATGTTATGACATAATCATTTACTTTTGCGTGTATTTTATTGAGTTGATAGTCTCTCGAGTATCGTCTTCAATTTATTAAGAAAAGTTATTAAAAAAATTAAATAAAGTAATTTGTGAACAAATATGCATTATTTTCGTTTATAAATAAAAGGGAAAAAATATTTCAAGTCTTGTAATTTATTAGAAGTTACCCTATTGCGTTAAAATACCCTCAAATTAGCATGAGTATTAAAAAAAACCAATAATGTAAAAGTGCGGCAAAAAAGCCGCAAGCGTGCTCTGGCGTTATCCTCGCGGGTGCGTGTAGCTAAGGGTTAATACCGTTTTCTCTGTTGTTATAGAAAACATTCAATGTAACTGTCAAATCATAGCTAAACGAAAAACGTAAATGCACAACGTTCATAAACGACATTTTTTGTTGCATACACCACGGATCTTCAAGAAAGAAGTACTCTTGTAAGAATTGGAAAAAAATCCGAGAGCGCTTTGGCCTTGTAAATGGTAGGGAACTTTAGAGATGTAACATTAAACTTTTACGTCAATGAAAGACAATGGTCGAAAGTAGACACATGTGAAAGAGAGACAGACAATATTTTAATTAGCCTCTTTAAAAAGGCTCACCAATTACTTTGCGAAGCCCTAAGTGATATCCGCTAAAATAAGTGGTCAAATGGACGATATTATTAGAAATCTTGGAGGACAAATTCAATAACTTCAGTCCATAAAATTTGACAACCACTAAAAACTCCCCTATAACTCCCAAGGCAACGCCGACAATCCCAAAACCCTTTAGGTGTTTTCAGTTTTAGGTAATTTCTGACCTTTCTTACTTTAAGTAACCTGATCGCCCTGCCGATTACGCAAGCTCTTCTGTCGCCCCCCCCCCCCCCCCCCCCCCGAAAATCCGAGCTGAGTGAGACATAAAGGGTCCCTCCCATCTGCTCCCCATTCCACTTCCTACGGTGGCGACGCTGATGGCAACTCACAAGAACTACTAGAGCAGTGAGATCGTGCTGAGATGAGAGACCGTTAAAACGGGTATTCAAATACGCGTTGAACCACCTTAACTTAGGAAGCAAGCTTAAAGGTGCGTATTCATGTATTAGATTTTGCGTTGCCTGACAGACTTCGCAACCAAATAGAAGCAGCATCGCCAACGCCAGATCCCTGCGTTGCCGTCCAAGTTGCCCATCCTTCAACTTTCAATGGGGGCAGCGTTGCGGCTGAGAGATAAAGGAACGCTTTGTATCCGTCATATGTTCATCACGATCTGAAATCTGAGATCACGGATCCCTGTCTGTTTTTATCTAACATTGCCGCGGGCATGAATTCTATCGATGTGTGTAAGTAACTGAGTTGAGCGCTTCCAAAGCTACCATTAGCAGGGAAATGGAATCCAGTGTCGTCGCATTGCCTGTGTGGGTGTGTGCTGTCATGGGCGAGTACGTGATTCGCGTTACGTATACGTTTAAAATGCCGAAAACATGAAAGGACTTTGAGAATTCACGGTTACATTTTGATATTTTGCATAGATTACAAGTACAACCTGTCGGTGACGACTCGTTGTACCAGCTGACAGTGCTCTTACCAGTAACTTATTTTCATAGACGATGAAAAGAGATTATAGGAGACACGCCGCAATGATTACTCGCGGCAAAATATTCTGCATGAAATCATTGCGTAGGGTGCCGTCAATTTTCATATAATTTACTCAGCCTTTGCCACTTATAAGTGAGTGCCGAAAAGTCATGGGAAAGGCTTTTCCAGTTGCCGGAAGTGCAAACTGCGGGAGCAGGCCTAATTTTTTCCCCGAGAAAAAGGGAGCTTTATGACGTGTTCTTCCCTTAGTTTGTTTGTCCGCGTGGCGAGTAGAGCGTGGTGCTTGTTAACAAATGAGCGCGTGTGGGCGTAGATTTTACCCGCGGACGACGCGTGTCTAGAATACGCGATTCGGGATGCCGCGCTTCCTCCGTCTGCTCGGCCGTTGGCACCGGAATCGCCTCTTTCCCCCCCCCCCCCCCCCCCCCACTTTCCCCTTCCGCTACAAACTCCCATTTCTCAAATGGCCCGTCTCCATCCGTCCTCTCACGAGAACAAACACTCCAGTTGTAATCCCGGTTTATCTCCCTTGTCATTTTCAGTCGCGGAGAGAATAATAATATTATCTTTAAGATTTTTTAGTTTCACGTTGCTCTCTTCCTTTTTTCTTCTCCTTACTTTTGGAGGATCACGTGCTCTTGTTAGTGCAGTAAGACTTGGCTTATCATGAAGTTCTTCCGCCGTCAAAACACTAGAGTTTACGCAACACCCGTGTGTCTGACGAGCAGTCATTGACTGCTATTTTATCCACCAGATTTATCCTGTCGACATTATTTTGGTTGGTCTTAGTTATAATAATTATATTAACAAAATCGATTATAAATACATGTATAAAGTATGAGTTCATTATCGTGTGCGCAATAGGCAAATTGTTTTAAGCGAGCACAAGAACTGATAAGTTGAAATTTAAGTGTTGGGCGTAGCGCTATATGGTTCGAAAAGATGATGTGCGTACAGAGAGGATGTGCGTAGACTGTAGTCTTTTGAGATGCAAAGAAGATTGTAGAGGCGGAGCTAGGTGGTGAATAAAATGTTCAAAGAAGTGACGGAGATGGTTTGGGATAAAATGTTTATTGCTGAGATACGGTGGAGATTGCGAACATGGATGGAGGACGTATTGAGCGAGCGAAGGATGGGTGGTCAATGAGAGTATTCTGGGTAGGCGCGGAAGAGGAAGGAAGAATCTGGAAATTTTGGACGGTTTAAAGAAAAGCAGAAATTACTCTTGGTTATTCGTGGGATTTGTTTCCAGGCAAATAAATAGTTTTGTCAGGAAAGTCAAGGAAAGACCCTGAAATAATATCAATTATGGTGGGACCACTCAAAAGCCTAAATCAGTAGCTCTCGGGAAGTATAGCAAAACACGGGAATACCTAACTAGCGAAAACTAGTTATATTTTTGGGAGGATAGAGGAGGGCATCCCGATGAAATTTAAATATTTTTGAGCGAGGGTAATTTTTTTAGGTTTACCTATAGAGGGAGGGCAGTTTGTTAACCGTTATGGCACATCGCCCTGTCCCCTACTTTAGTTGCGCCAAGGCCTGCTTCTACGACTAAAATATTGCACACAGGGAAATTGTGAGTGTAAGAGAAGCTTCCCGCGAAGTATTACAGGCTACTTGTAAAAGCAAAGGAGATATCATTAGCGAAGTGGGAGCTGACTTATTTAAGTTTTTTTTTATCTTTTATAAAGTTAAATTTGATTTGAACATCCTATTCCTTCCATAAATTGATCTGACTGAATTAGTGAATCACGTTTTTCATTAAAACCCAGGTAATAATTGGAATCACGCAGGATAATTAAAAGGCACATTTAGGGAAGTAATTCATTAACTTTCCAGACGTTCAGTCTTCACACGTGATTTAAAGTTCTGATAAATCCCCGCCCCCCTTTTCCTGCAGGCTTAGTCATGACGCAAAAATAAAGCTGACTCCATAAGGTTTGGAGAGCTTTCGTGATTATAAAACGTATAGGAGCTACTCGGTTGAGCCTCTGCTCACTTGCTGCAGTTTATTATCCCGCCATCGATCTCTGCTCTTTCTCTGCCAATCCATCCTAGCCGTGCTATTCTGCGTCAAGCCATCACACCCCTCCCCCTATCCGTATTCTCCTCTCTATCTCTACCACCCTGACTCACCGTCTCCCCCTCTTTCCCCCCACCCCCTCGACTTCCGTGCCTCCCATCCCTCCCTTCCTACACCAATCGCTTCCCTCCCCTCGTGCCCACGTTCACCCTTTTGTAGATTGAAGGCCATCCCGTAGTCAGTCCTGTGGGAGAGGGTGCCAAGGAAGATGAAAAATACAGGGGGGATGCCATGTTTGTCGAAGATGCTGGGACAGCAAAGTGCTGCTCGCTGGGGTATCGAATTGGTGTGTTGACTGGCTTAAATTTCGCATTTTCGGAAGTTGCCTTTTCTATTGCTTAGCTGGAAAAGGGCCTAATGCAAAAATGCAGTGTGCAAGTTAATCTGGGGGTTAATGTTTTCACTGTAGTAACGATAGTTTTTTTTATAGAAATAGAGATGTACATCACAGTCGAACTAAATGCCCGAACCCAATATTTTGTAACTCTCTGCGGATAAATATTTCATAGTTTCCCCAGAATTTTTCGATTCGATACGAATCAGTTATTCGGTTCGAATCCGCTAAGTTACAATGTAACCCTCCCGGCTGGTGTGGTTAAGAGTAATGATTTCACATTCCATGGCCCGGTTCCAAATCCTGGAGATTTCAGTGGAATCCCGACCCCAACTTGGGTGATGTGCGCTTGTTACTTAAAGTGTAGTAGGTGCTCCTACCGTCGCGTCGGATGGAACGCTAAACCTTGGTCCCCTTATTGTATTTCTTATCAGCAAGCTAATGCAGACTCCAGGTTTCCCTTTCATAATAATAACTTATTTTCTTAACCATGTGTATGGCAATTATGTGGTTTTTCCTATCATCATCAGCGGCTATAGATCCAAATATTGAGGAGTTGCAGCAATCCATTGCACTCTCCTACCTGCCCTCCACTTTAATTGATAAGATATACGTCATCCCTTATAAAAGTACCTCAATTGTTCCATCACTGGAGTTTTCCATAGTGTGTGTACGATGTATATGCTCATCTGGTCCTCATGGTGGGACAGACCGATCAAAAGATGTCCATTCCGAACTCTGCCTTTTGGACCGAGTGGATCGATGCGCCGCTGTCATTCGTTTGGAACTCGCTATGGCTGATAAGCGACATTTATTTTTGGACGTAGGCCCTGAAAAAAACGTGCTTTCCAATCTCGAATCATATCCTCTTCCGCTCATCGCTGATGGATGTTTACACCACGCTCTTTTCCTCCGAAGACTAATGGTTTTTCCTCTCCTCTATCTTTTCGGATGTATCTTTTTCCCTGCGCGAGAATTTGAAATTTTAGCCCAAGCGCTGCAAAAGGTTTTTTTCCTTCTTAAACCTTCGACCCGAAAGTGACATCATGGCAGAGAAATGCGGTACCTCTAACCTTGAGATGTCAGAGATATCTTATCAATTTAATTATACCTTTGAGTTTTCTCTTCGCACACCATCAATATATCTTAATTAACGATATTAAGTTGTGGTGGTGCATTTCGTGTCGTATTCCGTGTTCGTGATCATGCTCTCTTGAATTCCGTTTTCTGCTTCGTATTTTGATCGTGTCGCTGTCCAGAGTGGAATTCTCATTAAACGGCCGTCATGCTAGATGGCTTCGAATCCAATACATGTCGGGTGAAGGGTGTCTCTTGATGTGTCCTGTCGTGACGGAGTTTGTCCAAGATAAGGAACGATTTTTTTTACTATATAGGTTCATTCGAATGCTCGTCGTCCATAGATGCCGGGGTATTGTTTGTCGAAGTCTCGAAGTTTTCTAATGGAGTCTCATTGATGGACAATGTGCATGACGTTAATTCAATTTCGTAAAATAATGTGAGATATACGTAATCTAGCGTCATATTCTAGGAGGTGGGGTGCGTACCTGTGAACGATCGATCAAAATATTTTCACATCAGTAGTTCTACTTGGAAATATTTATTCGTTTATTATTCGTGTGGTCGTAAAAAAAGGTTTAGCCTTTTTTTAAAGTTGAACCGTCTTTGTTCATGGTTGATGTTGATGCAGAAGGGAAGGAGATTAATGTCTTTTGGGTGGTAAGAATCTTAGAGTTGTTGATCCTTCATTTCATCTCGAATTTAACTATATAATTTCCGGGGATAACTGGCCGACTTCGATTTAAGAACACTTGCTCCACTCAAAATTTGTGGTAATCCACGATTCGTGTATTACTGAACAGTTTTTAATTTTTAACGAACCACAATAATAAAAAAATACGACCCAGAAAGGTTTACAATTCATCGTATATGTACATTAACTTAGTTGAATGAGATTGTTTAAACAGTTTAAAGCATGGCGTTGTCATGTTATTAAAAGTGAGTTTAATGCACGAGTCGAAAATGCGTCAAAAACATTTTCGTAAATGGACGTAGTAGTAGAAATAGTAGGAGGAGATAATATATAAAAAATATTAGAATCATCAAAAAAGGCATTCACTTATGGGTGAGAATTAATTACGGGGACCTTGTGTAAGAACGTCGAGAACAGGCTGGCATGTATCTAAAATGGAAAGTAGCGTTGTCTAGCGCAGAAAGGAAGAATCTTGAGGAAGCAGGATGATAATAGAATGCAGACGTTGGAGATGTGGGTGTAGCAGAGAATGGAGGAAGTGCGATGGGCGGAAAGGAAGACGAACGAGGAAGTGTTCGACATAGTGATTGTGGAGAGGGAAATGGCTGAATTAGGGGGAACACTGACCAAACCTGATAATGATGCTTATGGGACCAGGGTGGATTGTGCCTCTCTTTGTGCGTTGACTCCCTGGTCGTGTTTGTTTTTTATTATTATCTTTATAATTGCTAAAATTATCGTTATAAATGACTAAAAATCACGAGGTGACATCGAGCAAGCCGATATATTCGATGCACATTCGAAGATGGTAGCGGGGATGGTGGCGACAGTTAGCCGTCGTCGGCGGAACTCCTAACTTATCATCGCGGCTCTTCCGAACTTCCGCTTCCCCAACCCTTTTCCGTGCCGGCCCAACCTCTCTCCTCCCCTTAACCACCATCCACCCCTTCCTTCTGCTATTAATGCCTTTATAATGACCATTCTCTGCCTCGACCGCCACGATCTGTGGAGAGAGGATTGACCACGCCTCCGCAGGTGAATGGATGGGTGATTCCTCCCCTTCTCCCCCTGCTGCCCAACCCTTCCAGTTCTCCAGGTGCAGAGGAGAAAAAGGGTTTGGTTGGTTGGGTGAATTATAAAAAAAACTCACATCGGCTTACCTTGCGACTCACGCCGCCTGCCTCCGTTTCCATGACGACCGCGACTCACCCACTTTCCACCCCCGCGCCTCCCCCCCCAACCCCCCCGGCGCGATGACAAATGCTCATTGTTTTTCCTCCCTTCTTTTGTTTTACATATCCTGTGACGTAGCTCATCACGCCACGCGTGCGGCATATGCGTACGTATAATGTTTCGGGCGAGTGGTTTTTGTGGGGGGAAGGGGTTGGTCAGTCGATTCATGAATAGGTTGGCGCCTCCGTCATAGGATCGTAAACGCGTTTTATTCGTGAGAAACTCGCCCCCATGTCTCCATCAGTCTTTTATTGATGGCACCGCACGCATACTCCCCTTCTTTACAGTTAATTAGTTCTCCCCGTCTCGTCTATGCATTAAAGATACTCTTTATATACTACCTGTACCGTTGTCCCACGTTCTGATGGGGGCTATTGAGAAAGGCGTCTTTAGTTGAAGGAAGTTGGTTAGTTTATGCGTAATTTGAGGCTTCGCTTTGTGGAAATGATCCTTAAAAATGATATATTACCACGCTTAGTAATAATTTATCTTGGTGTGTCTCCACACTTGTTATTAATACATTTCAAGGTCTTGGAAAATGACAGTAATCTGTCAGGCGCAACACCGCACATTTATTCTGAAGAGGTTTCAAAACATTTTGGTCACTTAACCTTTCAAGAGGTTATTTTCTCCTGAAACCCAAGCGAGGTTTATAGATAGTTTGGCTTTATTGAACATACCCCTTAAATTTATTATTGAGATTTATCGCGGAACCCCTGCGGTGGTTTTCCGGTACCACATGGATCCACGGAGTTAAGTTCGGTAGCCACTGCGTCAGAGGGTATTTGATGTGAAGATCCCGGAACGGTGGGATGAAATGTTGAAGCTTTTAAAGGATTAAAATATTTTAGGTTATTGCGAACGCCTATAATATATAGTAGGTCCACGTGTATTAGATAAGCAGGAATGACAGGTGCATCCTTTTGTCTTTTTTCTTGGCCTCAAACTGTCAAAACAAAATTACAACTTGAACTTGAAATGTATTTCTATTAGTAACAAATACTTTTGTTTTACATATTATGCACTCCTGGTCTAAAATGAATTTTTTCCTGATCGATCTATCAAAATCTGAGAATGTAGGTATTTGGCAAATTGTGAGGAATAATGCGTCCCTAACGTTGCCCTTGCATTCTCATCGGAAAGGCGAACGCGGCGATGGAGTAATAATTCTAGTCCGCTGATATCCTGGCCTTCCACCTTCCTTTGTTGTGTTCTGTGGTTCGAAGCGATTAAAAGATTTGAATGCACAGAAATAACTGATTCTTCGTATTAAAAAAAAACTGAAACACAAGAACCTCTCTCTTATGCATTACAATGTCTCCTTAAATGGAGAAGAGCAAAATCTTCCCCTTATACGTCCGCGGAACTTCAACCCCTTAATTCCCTTCCTGGTCACGATTTGTCCTTGGTTATAAGGGTCTTTTACCTTTTTCGACCCGCGCACCCTCGTGATGCGCGAGGGGTCAGCAATTAATCGCCGTTAGGTTTGAACCTCGGGGGAGTTGGTTTGCATCAAGGAAGGTGGATTTTTTTCTGCTGTCTGATTTCCCTCGCGTACATTTCTTGGAATCGCACAGTATAGAGGGTAGAGGTTTCCCAGGCCGAGAGCTATTGTTCAATGGATAATCTGTACCCGTTTTAGTCGTGAAGATCGTGCAGGTACAACGTATAAATTCTCTTCCGCATCTTGTTAACTAGTTTATTTATAAAAGTTTATATAACCTCGTACTCTTTTTTCACTTTATTAATAACGTGTATCAGAAATCTTGGATAGTGTAATAGACTCTGCAGTTGCCTGAAAAGCCTGAGGTTCGTCGGTTGATGTCCTATCCAGGAAATCTTACTCCTGCAGCAGTTTTCAGCGCTTTCAATTACTTTACGGCGGCACTGTTGACACCTTACTTAATTTCGACTTCATTTTGGTGTCTGTTCAAATAGCTGTGGCGGGATTTACCTTATAGATAGTCGTCTAAATGCTAATCCATGCTTTCCTGCGTTACGGCTGAGGGATAATTATTAATATAAAAATAAATTGTAATAGCTGGTGTATCCATTCGCATTAATTCAAATCAGCAGGGAGAACCTCTTCGTTTCATTTCATTGTTTAATTTGAAGTGGATTGTCTCGTCAAGCAACGGTATTTTCTGAATGCTAATTTCTCCTTCGCAAATCTCAAGTATAAAATTGCCCTGTAATCATACTTGTACCGAACTATACCGGCAAAATTTAAAGCGATGAATTTTCACAGCTTTAAGGTTACTGCAATCCAAAACATACTGATTTAAGAACTCGAAAGATCGGAGGTTATTCTTTTTATGAAAATTCTTTCTAAATAGAAGTGCCATATTTTACTTCTGTGTTAAGTTTTGAAAAGTAACCTAAATTTGGTTAAATTAAATCTGTTAAGTCCTACCTACCCAACCCTACTTTTTCCTCCAGGATAAATGTGATTTAACGGGCTGGGAGGAACTGAATTTCGGTGGAAAAGTTCCTTTAACTTTTTTCCATCATAGTCACTGTCACTTTGCATACACATGTGTTCATGTTAATTTTTTTCAGATAGTGAAATTACATTAATTTGAAGCACCCAATTCATTTTAATTTTTAGTTATTAGCACACGACTGCATTGAATTGGATCGATAGAAATAGCGCTGCTTTCTTACCCTCTTAATAAAAAAGTAATAACTTTGTTTATTTAATTTAATTCTTTTTGCAACGAATTTATGTATAATTATGAAATTCATTTGATTGTTCGGAAAGTTATTCGTTTTCTTTTCTCCATGTTTGTTTCCTTGCTTTAGCTTTTCAAGATATAAGGCTTGATATCAGGAATCGCAATAGTTCGATCTTAAAGCTATAAAGGAAGAGTATATCAATTTTTTGACTCTCTCTCACATAAATGATCCACCTTCAGGCTCAGCGAACTTGAGACATCTCTGAGATAACTTATGAATCGGTTCAAATACCTCGAGGTTAACGCATTCCAAACCAGTTGCGTGAGATCTCTGCGGCTGTGATGCAATTACGGCGGACAATGAATTTAAAGAGTCATAAAAGGTAAATTGAAATCCTCATGTGAAGAGTGGTGACCGTAAAATGTGACCTGCCCTTCTCTCTTTCCATCGCTTGTAGCAGAGCTGCGTTGCCAATTGCCCTTTCTCTCGTGTGTACTCGTTCTATTTACGGCCGTTCAACCCGAGGAGAGCGCTCTTCTCGGCCGCCTTTGGGAGAGACGAGAGAGACACTTCGCATTCTTGCAGCGTCGCCGTCGCGGTGACTAAGACTTTTGATTCTTAGTCTGGAGGGAGTCGGCACAAGTTTCTTTTTTTTGTTTCGTCTCCTCCTTTAGAGAAGAACTCTTCCAAGAGGGATCGTAATAGTTTCGCCCGACCTGGCGTTTCATTAATTTCGCGTGCAAAAAATCGTTGCGTCTTTCGTCCTTAATGGTGCGGAAGTTCCTTATGTTGCGGAAGTAGCTTAAATAAAAACGTTTTTTGAAGTGCGCCTTTGCCATCCAATTGGGCCTATATTCCATCGCCACTGGAATGATGTGTAGCGTGGCTCAATGGAAAATACATTAATACTAACGGTACCTCTAACATTGGTAGCATACCTATAATGTATTGCATGCATTGCGGCTTCGACTCCTGACCAGCATTAGAGATTTATGCTAAAAAGATGCTAATAGATCAATAGTTGTTTTAACATTATCATTAATAGGGTATGGTGTAATGCATGTTGGTGACTACTCACCCCCTCCCACACACCGTTGAGGTGGCTTGCAGGGTATTTTGTAGATGTAGAATGGAATGCTAACCTGCAGTTGCTTTCATCCTCTGTATTACGTGCTCATTTCCTGACCCACCCTTTTTACTTTCATTCGACGTAGCTCCTCTTAAAGACCCAAACCATTAGGAGTCTACGCTCTCGCCGCACAATTTTTTGCTGGTGCAATTTTGAGGATCCCCATTTTTTCTTAGTTCACATGAAGTTACATATCGTGCTTGGTGGTCATAGGCTTATTATGATAAGCATCACCGATATTTTAAATCAGCCATGTCGTTACAGTAATGTTGACTATTGTACGGAATAAAGCATGAACTTTCTAATGCCAGGTATTTTTATTGATTATTTGTCCATTTCCTATTAAACAAGTCTTTATGGATTATCACTGACTGTGAGTGAAATGAGCTATGATTAATTATATGAGTTAAGCATGAAAAGAAGTTTAAACTTCTTGGCCGAAAGTTGAAGAAAATATTACGCTTTCGATCTATTTAATCTGTTAAACTTCTTCCTTTCTCGAAATTTGGACTGGTTTATTTACGAAAACACAAAAGTGTACGAGGAATCAATCTATTTTACATTAAAATGTAGAATAATTGTTGTCGCTTCAAATCCTTGTGGATTGTAGTTCGCTAAATTTTAATTTTGGCACTATATCCTTTAGCTATTCAGCGTGCTCCTCAAGGTATGGTTAACGTTGTTCATTCAAAGGGCAAAGATAGACGCAGGTGGTCGTTGGAGGCTTGTTGTTTGAGAATGGGGAGCTTGCTTGGAGGCGAGCGGTTCGTCGAGTCTTAGCGTTGTAGTGGGCGGCGGGCGGCTCCATTCTTCCCCGCGATGGCCTTGTGCTGCCCCCTGGTCGCGACGCTGCATCCCATTGAGACAACTCGGTGGGCGAGAGGGGGCGGCAGGGTCTGTGGAGGAAGGACTAACCGGCCTCTGCTAACGCGGCTGCCTCGCTGTCGGACATGCCAGGCAAGCACCGTGGACACAGTGGATACCCATGTCACTCCTCGAAGCGAAGGGATGAGGTCTCGCAAGTGATTTATGAAACCTTTCCATTAGAGTCCATTAAGGAAGCATCTCCCTCTGTCGTTGGCGTTTTGCATAGTTTTTTACGTTAACTCGCTCGGAAGGTAAATGCTCATACGATAATAACTCATCCCCTTTTCGATGGTATCTCTCGAACCCTTCTGGTCATCCCCAAATCGTACTGTTGCCGAATTATCTGCGTATTCTTGAAAGCCAAGCTAGTTTACGTGAAGCAATTAGGTAATTGTAATATCACGTGCAGCTTTAACCCTCCAATTTTTCGTGGTCGTCCGCTGAGGAATAAATCGGGTTATTTTCTTTGTTGTGCTGGGTGCTGCAAAAGCGCATTTTTCCATGAAGTTTGCTGCTTTTACCCGATGCAATTTTTCAACGCGCTTTTTATTTTGGATCTTCATGATCTGTTGATTGGCTAATTTTAAACAGAGTTTTGTACCTTTATAAATTCAGGTGTCGCACACGTCCCTTACTATCTTTCTACTTTCATTTTTCTCTCGAAAAAAATTTGACTTCTTTATTTAAAGTGGAAGCTCCAAGATAGGCCGTGGGCTGAATGTAGTCAGATGACTATCGTTCTCTCAAACATTATTTCAATCATTTTCTGCTTAAATGTGATATGGGTGTGTTGAGTTTGGGTGGGGTGGCATCGAACAATCCTTGACTAAATTTGCTGCCACCTATTTGTTCGCGATTCTGCTTTCGTTCAGATTACAGCAGTGATGGCGCCGATGGGCATGGCCATGAAAATTTCCTCCAGATAGTGGATTGTGACAACCGGATGGCTCTGGTCATATCCGGGTGGTGTCTCATCGTTTTTCGGGTGAACGGGTTTAAATATAAATCAATTCGTGGTAAATTCACAATCTTATGACAAAGATATATCGGCAAGGGTAGTAATTAGTTTCACGAGTGACGTTGAAGCCTCATGTTGACGCTCTACCAAAGCTATATCCCAGAAAACTCCTTAGAGCCTAAAATGTTTACTAAAACGTTTTCCGTTGTGACCTCATAAGGAAACTATCTGATGGCTAAAAACCCATGCAGAAAATAATTTTTTTCGGGTATCACGATGTTGAAAAATTGGCACTAATATGCTATAATGAGATTAACTCATTCTCAAGGCGATTGATAAATGTTTCTCTGGAAGTTTTGAGATATGATTCATGATGAGTTGTGATATGTGATCATTTTTTTTTAGATTCCCATGTCAAGAATAGAGAAACTACTTCCTCCTCTCCCCCAATAATCCCCTCCGCCTCCCCCAATCGCGTCACTTGAATGTATATATGTCATGCTCTTTGGCGAAGAATTAGTACATGATGACGACGCAGAAGCGTCAAAAATCGCTGAAAAAAATTTGAGAAATGATGCGGGGTTGTGTTTTCCCAATGATAAGGAATATCCACCTAGTTGAGTCAAGAACTATCGAACTCGTTACATGCTACTGGGGGCTCGGCTTGGTGCGGTTGCTGGAGTACTGGCTTTGCATTCAGAGGGCCCGGGCTCGAATTCCAGCGTTGGTGGAGATGTTTCATGGAAATCTTTTTTTATAAATGTGTGTATTGTGGATGGCACTTCAAATGTAGTAATCAGTTCACCCTTCCTCCAAACTCTGAATAATCCTCCCCTTGCCAACCTACCCCACCTACTCTAAATGACCTCAGTTGTCGGTCGCCTCCCCAAACAATCAACCAACCAAGAAAGTATTTCTTTAATTTTCTTTTGTTCATCGGAACATTGTTTCAGTTGGCTAAATTTGAGTTCATCTTATTCTCGAGGTTGTTGATAAATGTTTTTTTTTTCTTGACCCTTTGAGCCATGATTCATTGTGAGTGGTGATATGAAATCGCCATTTAGATTCCCGTGTCGGGATTAGGGAAACCGCGTGTTCAAATCTTTCCGTTGATTATGCAAAACTTGTCCCGGAGATCTTCCCCGCCGTCGCTTTTTTATGTGCGGGAGACCACGGTCGTACATACGGGGGACAGAGACGAGAAAGCGGACGGATTGGGGGGGGAGGGGGTGGTTGGGGGCGACCTTAAAATATGCGTGGGTGACGTAACCGGATGGCCCTGTTCGAGAGGCAGAGCGGGGAATTGTTGGATGGCGGGGGTGCGATCGGTATATAGGGGGGTGAATTCGGGAAATATTCGTGCGTGAAGAGGGGGTGGAGGATGTGGTGAGGAGTGGAATAGGGCCTCCATCTCTCCTCTTCATTCTTATTTCCGATAAGCAAAGATTTCCTTCTTGAGCCTCTTAATTTCAAGTGTATCATCGGTACGTGCTTCTTGATTCATATTAGCTCATTTATTTATTCCTTCTTTGCTGAATTCGGCTCAAACAAAAATTACGTAGTATATTTATGTAATATAATTTTTTAAATAGTTTGTGGTGAATGAAGAGCTCTTGGGTTTCACACCGGGTAATGTAACTGTTTACTGTAGAGAAATATTTTTTCCTATTTAACACTTGCGAACGGGGGTTACAAAAATCGCATTAGCCATGATAGTTGGCTTTCCCAGCGAATGATGTGAATGAAAAGCTCTCAAGATTCACACAAGGTCATAACTTCCGATGTTTGGACGAGCGACTCGCCCATCGTCTTCAAGGATCCAAGAATCCAAATGATGGGTGATATTATTATTTGCATTCTTGGATCACTGAAACGATGGGCGAGTCGCTCGTCGAAACATCGGAAGTTATGACCTTGTGTGAATCTTGAGAGCTTTTCATTCACATCATTCGCTGGGAAAGCCAACTATCATGGCTAATGCGATTTTTGTAACCCCCGTTCGCAAGTGTTAAATAGGAAAAAATTATTTCTCTAAAGTAAACATTATGATCCGTGATGGGTTAAATATATAGGGTAAAAAAATGGTAATCGTATGCGTCGCTCAATAAATTCGTATTTTGTGTATCTCACGTACTCGTAAATATATCAACCATGCATTGGACATGAAATGTCGTCATGTAGGTATTCTAACGTGATACTATCACCGAAACACAATGGTCGATATTTATAAAGGTATGTGAAATATGCAAAATACGTATTTATTCAGTGCCATTCTTCCCTCCTTTATGAGATGGTTCCACCGTATAATAATTTTGTTTAATATCAATATATAAATTAAATAAAATTCTTACGTAGGTTTTCGCGGGGTTGTCCATTAGCGCTCTGCATTTTCGAGTTTTCCATCCGCGTTCGTTGACTTTGGCTGACAACAGTTTCGAAACCCATCCTGCTATGACCTGAAGACGATAGCAGGATGGATATCGAAATCGTTGTCAGCCAAAGTCAACGAATGCGGATTGAGAACCCGAAAATGCTGAGCGCAAATAAAGTTAATGTTTTTACGCCGTGTCATTTGTAAGGAAGCGTGTCCCCTACATTTAAAATGAATTAAGTACTTGTTTGTAATGAATTAAGTAATGGCTACATGTTTTTAATTTAACATTTTTTTACTCTTTTACCTTATATTCTGGCCTGTGATATTGTGTGCTCTTGAAGGTGAAGCTAAATGATGGAAACTCGTTGCGCTGAAAAGTTTCAGTGGATGGCATGATGTATTTATTTTCTTTTATTTCTCTACATACTGTTTCATCGCATCTCGCCCGTCGCAGTTCAATGTGACCTTCATTTGATACGTCAACAAAATCGTACCTTTCTGTATTTTTTTCAACAAATTTACCTTTAGAATAGACTTATATAATCTTTGAGCCCTTTAAGCCAAAAAATGTGCGAAATAGGAAAAAGTAGTATTTTATTGTCTCATACCTATGTCGTAAAAGCTTAATATTAATAAGGTATCTTTTTTTATATTATAGGTATGGTGTTTGAATTAAGGTACCAACCCATTACAGTTGTTCGAGTTTTTAGCAAGTTGCTATAATTTAGGTAGTTGCGGTAGTTCATCATAAATGGCGCTGCAGTTGGCTCTTACAATTAGCGATAGAAAAAGTATTAAATTGTAAAGTATGTATACGACAAATAATCTGAATGCTGAGTATATTTCGCTTCGCCAGTGGCTATGGCATTTCATTAATGAAAGCAGTTTTTTTTTCAAACGACAGGGTGGGATTCCTCATGTGTTTTGACTTTAGCTGTCTTCCTCAATAGGAGTCTATCCCTCTCCTACCATGAATCTTCCCGAATCCCCCCTTCCCACCTCTACCCCCCACACCCAAGGATGGATCCATTACGGCGAGTTGACAAACTTTACCGTTTCCGGCCATATATTTGACTCTCTTTTGTGTGATGCCGTCAACTCAGTTGTTTCTCTCTTTTTTCAATATGAGATCGCGTCGAAACTCGAAAATCGTTCACATTTTATCTCCCCGCGTATGTGTACCTGTTTTCTCTTATCTCAGTTTTTTACGTCAGCTCTCTTGATGGGCCTTGGTTTTGTTAGCGTTTTGATAATTCTCAGCCTTCGAAGAGAACTGCTTTGTTTCTGTTTTAATCCTCTTTATTTCCATATAAGCGCCATGAACATAAATTTCATACTTTCATTTATTTGCAATTGACGTATCTTCCATCGTTTCATGTGTAGTAAGTTGCTAGAAGTTTTCTTGAGGAACTTCCCCGAGAGAATTACGGTTAGAATTGCGCGGAATTAGTGCCCCTCGGTACTGATTCCGCGCCTCCCTGTTCGTTTATCTCTCCACTAGCTCACCTTTAGAGGCGCCGTTATAAGTTATACGAGGTACGGATGCCATAAATCACGTGCTGGAGAAGTAATAACACTTGTGGTTTACGTCATAATCTGGTCAAGCGGGTTTATTAGCGGTAAATCGATACGCCGTAATCTGTTATAACCCGTGCAGGTGTAGTCATGCTGATGAATATTGGTGTGCTCACGTCTCTGTTAAATCCGTGAAATAAGTCTGTTACGTTCCACACTTACCTTGCGCTTAAAATTAATGATCCTATTTCTCGCCCATTTATGGATTACGGTTTACATACCAGTTTTTTGCTGGTCACCAAGTAGTGATTTAGTAAATGAGGTCCTGCGAGGATATCATTGCGTTTTAAATACATTTATACTTTTTTTGAGAACTTTGTCAGCCGTTTTGGTGAGTCACTGGATAAAATAGCGGAGTTGCAACTATACGATGCATTGCAGCATTTTGGTACTATGCTTCGTTTATTCACATCGGTCCATCTCTTGATTAGAATCTTACAATTTGATAATATTTTCCCTTGAGATGTTCGATTCATCATATATTCGCACTCTTTTCTTCGTGAGTTATCGGCAGCATAGTGTAAATGTTGAGATCAAAATTTATGTTATTGTTCGCATCTAAATATTGATATTATTATAATTGAATTTAAAGTTAGCATATTTCTCAAAAAAAACACAGTATGTTAATTTTTATAAGCCTATAAAGATTTAATACTCGTAGTTGAAAGTTTTTTACATGCACATTTCTTTTCCCCTTCTGTGCTTTTCCTGCAATTCCTGTTTTCCATTGCCTTTTCCAAAACTAGTACCTTTATCTTGCCGCCGCGCAGTCTGTCGTATCCCAGACTCCTCGTATGGTTATCCCCTTTCGGCATCTCTTAAACGTCTCATCAGCTCTTCCCTTTCCATGGAATACCCTCGTTTTTTTCCATTTCGAGATCTTAATCTAAAACTGGTCTTCTCCACCTTCTGAAAGCTTCCGGTGAAACTCGCAATACTATATTTAACGCAATTTCTTTCACTCATCGAAACGATTCGTTCTGGGTGTACTCTTCCTCGCACGGTGGGAGAAGCTGGGGTTGCTGTTCCAGATCTCTCTCTCTCTTTTCCCGGGTGTAAATCACCATCTCCGGACTGTTATTTCAAAGATCTCCAACAACAGCTTTTTCTCGAGGCCTACTTCGCGTCACACGCCTTTATATCAAGGTCTTGGTAATCCATCTTTTTCGATTCTTAGCCGTTTCATCACTTAGTGACCCGGAGATGCCTTAAACGGAAACGAATGAGAGGCCTATATACTTTCCCGAGTAGTGCAAAGGTTAAAATAATTTTTGCGGAGTACTTTGGGGAAATCATCTCTGTGGAGGTAACGTTTGAAAATTAGAATGATGGATTTCGTTTGGTGGGGTAGAAGCGTGAGATACTAATTTGCTCTGCTTGGCCGTTTGGTAATCGGATGGATGAGGCCATGCGTACCTTTTTTCGATGAAAAGAAACATACTTGTGCTGAGGACTTTCTAAATACAGAAAAGAAAATCTCGAGCATCCTATTAACCGTTACATACCCAATTCTTTGCTGGAACTGGAATATACATCACATTCGTGATTATAAGTCCAATTAGAGTGGGGTGAATGAATCACGGAGAAAATATGTGATCCTGTAATATCTGCGATGATGGCATCATTCCCGCACGTCATATTGCAATTAGCAATTCTCTTCTGGCCTTCGTAAGGAAAGGATACTACAGACGTCCTTGATAACGTTTATGATGATGCCCTTGCAGTTTAACTCTGCTTGTAACGTACATTTTGATGGACTTTGGTTACAATATGAGGTTTCTTTAACATTCCGTGAATCAGTACTGTTTCGTTCATTCCGCCAAAGTACGTCTGTTGCTCTGAATTTTGATTTCGAGCTGGTGGGTGACCAAAAGTCTTGCATAAGTGACTGTGGAGTGATTTCCTCACCGAGTGAGCGCTGGCATTTTACTTCTCCTTTCCCACTCGCGTAGGAATGCTGGGTTCATAGCCCCCGCAACTTCTTGAACAACACCTGAGATAATGTGTGGGAATTTGTTTTGGGGCGGGAAGGACAATATAGATACAAAGTGAAATATAAATCAACCGATGGGTCTTTAGGTGGCCTCCTTGCGCATTTTGTCTGAAGGCTTGGTTGCCTTCAAAAGGAAACCTCACGCTTAAACAATTCTTTATTGTGGCAAAAACAAGTGGAAGATGACATTCTACAGTGAAAGCCTAATTTTTTTTTAGAAAATACGTATGCGTTGAATAAATTTTCTCTAATGAATGAGTAATTCGGGATTTTAATTACTGCGTTATAAATACATTCTTTGTCAATGGTACCATTGAATGAAACGCTTGACAAGGATTACAGGTTTGGGAAGTCGTTAAAAATGTGCTGTGGTATTGATACATACAATATTTAGTGAATTATAGTGAGGAATTCGGGATATTAATTACTGTGTTCGGGATATTAAATACATTCTTTGTCAATGGCACCTAATTGAATGAAACGCCGGACAAGGAGTTCAGGTTTAGGCAGTCGCTAAAAATGTGCTGTGGTATTGATACATACCATATTTAGCCAAGTATACTTTGCAAGATGCTCGGGTACAGTCGTGATTGTTCGTAGGCACTGCTGTTTGGAGGTGTTCTCTGTTAGTGGCCCCGTTTTTTAACTGAAACGTCTATTAAGGGTTACATATTAGGCCACCTGCGGAGATTAATTATTATGAGAGTGGTACATATCACGTTATCGTGGTGTGACACAGGACATACGAAATATTCCGAAGAGCTAATGAGATGCATTTTTTGTGAGAGGCGACTGAGGTCCCGAAGCGGCACAGGGGTCCCGTCCACCGCCGCTCATCGCCCATCCTCTTGTCGGTGTTACCCGTCCCGTTCGGGGTGGTCGTCCGGTCGCTTCGGAGGCCCCACAGGTGGGAGCGAGAATGCGGGCGAGGGGACTTGAGGAATGGTGTGGGATGGGTGGTTTGGGGGGTTCGTTTATTCTGGGAGCACCACGGCTTGTGTATACGCTGCGGATCTCCAGAGATCCCTCACATCACCCACTTCGTTCCCTCAAACAATCCTCCTCTGCTTGCTTTTCTTTAGATGTCTTCCCCTCTTGGATGTCGGAAGTCTTATTCATTCCGCATTCCTTTAAAATCATGCGGGGGCCGATTCCGCATCCAGGTGCTGATTATATTTGTATATTATTCATCAGTTTACGCTAATCATTGAAATAGCTATGTCAATCAATAGTTAAGTGTTACTCTTGGGTGTAAGGTGCTCCAAATTCCAAGGTTAAGTCGTCTTGTTTAATCGATGACTTAAATTTAAAGACGGCGCAGTATTTCGGTCAAGAGGGGCTCATACGGTGTGGTAGCCAGGACTGCGCGTACCCAAGCTGGCTAACGTGGTTGGTTGTAAAGTGAAGTTACCGGATGTAGTTTTGAATTCAATGTTAGGGTAGTATTACGTAAACTTTGTCAGGCGAGGTGGAAGTACTTATTCAGAAAAAAAATAAATTTAAAGCTATTTCGAGTTCACTTGGGAGTTCCTTGGAGGTCTTAAAGCCGCTTTACACGATGAAAGATTTTGCACAAGCGAATGTACGTGAGATTGTACGTTTGTCTCAACGAAATTAGAACAGGTTCTATTTCCCGTGCAGGCATTGAGACATTCGCACAAGCGTTCATACAATTTGCCCACTTTACACGATACATTTTGCCTCATGCAAGAGTTCACGGAAGAGTTTGTACAAACAAATGTACCGTGTAAAACGGCCTTTATAGTTAATTACTTTGTAGGTGTTTGGCTCCTGCTTGAGAAATCCCTCTGATTACTTAGCCACCATTGCTGAAAATTATATCAAATTTTTTAAATCTAAATTTTCCTGGGGTATCTCGTTTATTGTTCCGCTCTACAAGGATTATGCCCCTTTATATCTCGATGATATATTTAATAACCCACGCTCATCATGGTTTAGTCTTCGGCAGCAGTTTATTGGCCTTGATCTATAATCCCAACGCACGTATAAATAGGACATGATACGCCCTAGCTTTTGTCAACACATTCAAAGTTGAGAAGCACTTTCGTTTGAGTGTTCTCTATTTTTCTTGGCAAACTCTCTTGAGAACCGCGTGGTCTTCGCATACGGCGGCTGGTGTAAGAGAAATATCGCTCTAGAGTGTAAATGTTAAGTCTTAGGGCCTTTTTTCAAGAGCTGAAACATCTTTTGATCACAACTCTCGACAAACGGGAGTTATTTTTCGCGTTATTTAAACGGGATATAAAAATATTCTCGTGAAAAGAACGAAGATTAGACCACCCGGACGAGTTATGATGATAGGTTGCGCACTGAGTAAAAAGATCAAAATCCGGTTTCTCCGTATATTATAAATTTTAACCTGTACAATTTAGCAAACAATCGTAAGCACTCTCTAAATCCGATGTTCTGGAATTGTAGTATGCATGTCTTTTCTAATAAGACGGCATCAGTGCTTACGATCCTGCATCGATGTTTCTCTTTCCGATTATTTGTACATATTTCCTTTTTGGTGTAATTAAGTATCCTCCCTAGTTAAAATATGAATGTGAAATGAATAGTAAAATCATCTTTCTTTGAATGTGTGTTTATGTATTTCCCATTCTTCAACGTCCGGCTCCAATGAAACCTATTCCCATCTATCAGAACCTAATTTACAGTTCAAGGAAAGGTTACGGCGTGATTTCGGTTTACAAATGAGAGCTGTTAATATTTGATTTTGTGAGTGAATAAAACATTTTGAGAGTTGTCATTTAAAAATATTGGTTTTAACCGTGATTTAATTTAAGTAAAAAAATATTTTTGTTAATCGACCTTACTTGTCGGTGAATCATTGGCGCAATAATCGATTGAATTCGAACGCGTACCTCGGCCGTCGTGTGGTTATTCGACGTAACTCACTCAGCGGAGAGTTTTTACTGATCAGTTCACCACATCAACTAACCCCTCCTTTTCGGGGGGCAGTAATTGTGGTGCAGCTGTACCCCTCCTTTTCGGGGGGCAAGAGAGGGCAAACCTGTATCCACCCCGTCTTCTCTTAGGGGGAACTGCATGCCTCGCCGCAGAGTGCGAATGTCACGGAACCTCGTGCGACAGATGTTTCCCCGTCCATCGCTTTGTTAACGAGGACGATGTCATTTGCGGAAAAAAATGTCTCACTCAGACTGAAAAAATATATTCCGTGTCAAAATTTTGATCCACTTGCCCCCGACATGCCGTGGCTCGCCGAGCCTTTCGCGTTGGCATTTCCTAATTTAGACGGACGTACAGTTGAGACTTAATAAGGTAATTGTACTTATCAGATAAAATGCGACTGATGCTCCCGACCTTGTGTTTATGTTCTTTAAACATCTGTTTCATTTAAGGTGGCCTCTTTCAAATTGTGGGTTTTTTTTACGGAGACCTGTAAGTCACAACGGCATCCAAGTGCCCCTGTTGGCCCAAGTTGCCCCCCTGCCACACACCCCTGAGGTGGATTGCAGGGTATTTTTAGATATGTCTAACGGAGACTATATATTTCTGTGATCGATAGTTTGGATCGATTTTTTTCGCCTTGTTTCAAGAAAATACTAAGTTTTTGTTGATCAAATCACCGTTTTCTGGTTAGAAACTTAGTACTTATTGTAGCCATTCAAACCCCTTAGACGTCGTGAGGCAGCTGCTTTATGAGTGTGCAACACATATATTCAGTAGTATTTGGTAACCCTATCCCAGTGGTAAAATTACTGGATCTTTATATCGATTTTTTATTAGAAGGACATTTAAAAAATCTATTTTCTTCGCTGTCGTTTAAATACTGAATTTCGACCTTTTTAAAAAAAATTGAAGCCAAGGTTTTGTTCTCATATCTCTCTAATGGAGCCAAGAACTACATTTTAACAAGTCAGAAAACGTACATTGTGTTTTACTACGGTGATACGATACGAGAGCCTTGACCGAAAAGTAGCTCCGTGTTAGGCTACCACTTCGCCTCCCAATATGGTTTTTTTCTTGGAGTCATCATTGGGTTAAAATAACATCCAGTGTAACGAACTGCATAGCCTGATAGAAATTCTAAATGCCTTCATTTCGGTGTCAACTCGCAAGTTTTATCCCAGTTCTGATGTGCAATTTTCAGTTTATCAGTCATTCCCACGGCACGGAGTGGCTTTCGAGTTATGATTTCTGTTATTTTTTTAAAACTCTGAACTTCTGTAGCCCTTTTTTGAGGTCGCTCCAAATCGAACGGCTTGTGGACGTGACTGCGACTTAGATGGGAAACAGTCCACCGAGTTAGAATAAAAAAGCCCAGTTTTTTTCTGCCGTAGAACTGGTAAGAACCCTCACTAGCCACTGGACGGGAATGGATGAGACATTGAAAAGGGCTTCCCTATTTGTAGCTGTCCTAATTACTACTAGTCGACAAAAAAATCGATCTTCACGGTTTCCCCCGTGCGCGCGCACACCTACGTGGACATAATTTGAAAACTTAGAAATAAATATTGAATTGGTAATTTTGAGTCACACGGTGACAAACAGGCGTGCTCAGCAGTTATATTATGAGCATCAGAACAGATCAATCTCAAGGATTCATTTCATTCAAGTATTCTACCAGCTGATTGGTAGGTTCTTGGACAGTCCCCATTCTACATCCCAATTTCATACTCATTGCCTAGCTTGCCCTCCTAAGGATGTCCCGCCATTAGATCCCTCTTCAATTCTTCATATCTTCTACCTCCTCTTATTTCTTCCAGAATTCCTATCCTCTTCCTTCCTGATGATGCTTACAAAGTGTAAAATATGTGAGAAGAGTATAGATAGGACACATTCTCAGAAATATGACACCGGAAAACGATAATGGATGGTAAAACCAATGAGAAGATTTGGCGAGGAACACATAAAAGGGTTCAGTCCATGAAGCAAATAATGAGAGATTTTAAAAATAAAATGGTAAAGAAATAATAATGTTAGCTGATGGGTAATTGAAATGAGGAATTGCAGACTCTATGTACTCTACATGCATATGCGTCTCTTAAGACATTAATGATAGCCTTTGGGCTTAAAACGTGCATAACCACTTTATAATGTCACTTGATAGCAAGCGGCAACCCAATTGTCTGACGACTCTGCACGATATCACATCTCTGCTCTGCGTATATTTCGACTGGGAGGATTAAATCACTCCAGTTCGTGCTCTTCCACATGGGAAATAAAGCGATTATTTTAATTTTAAATGATTACCCCAGCTGGACTTCACGTGAAAACGTGTCGGTTTTCCGCTAGCTTTGCTGTCCCTAGACGTCATACGCCATATTCCCGATGACGTAATGCTTTGATGCCGCAGAGCGCGCGTAATTTTTAACAAGAAATATTTCTAAGGAAGCACAACGTTTTTCGTCTTAAATTTTGGTCCTGTACACTTGAGAATGTAAGATCCTCGTACAAGAAGCTTTTAATAATAATGCATGCTCTCCAGTGATTACTGGTTATGGGTGGAGAGGTAGGAATGAGCTATCCCAGAACCTTTGGAATACTTCGAATGAAAATCAATTCTTTAGCCGTAGTTTCGTGCTCCAAAGCCCTCATCGGGGATCGTACGGGAGCAGGGATGACTCCATAGTTTCCGTTCGTTTTAATTATAGTCCCCGAACTTTCTGGAGTTCGTCTGTCCCAAGGGAGGAGGATATATTTTTGTGTGCGGGATTTCAAGGTTCGGTTAATATCTTCGGCCCCAATTCATGCCTTCTCCGTTTTTCATCACTTTTGGTGCCCTCAGGGTGGGGTCCCTGTCTCCATGGAAGCCCCTTGATTACGGCATTAATTTCGGGATCGTCGGGTGCTATCGTTCACACTAAGAGGTGTGGTTTATTAGGGTGGCTTTAATTCGGCTTTCACCCTCACCTGAGTCGCCCTGGTTGGTGCCAATGCCGCCTCGTGTGCCAGTCCCGCGATGGGGCCGGGACAGGGAGCGGAAGTCGCCCCGCTTTTGTTTTTTTTTGTTTTCGATCCTCCCCCCGACGCTCCTTTTTCTATCTGCCCCACGCCCTTCTCTGTGGGAGCACCTGGCGCCCTGCCAGCAAGCCCTCCTACCCCACCCCCCACCCCTGAGTACGAGCCTTGTTGGGTAGGTGGGGAAAGGGACGGGAGCTATATATTGATATGCGGCTGTATTTATTTTTAATATATTTTTTATTCATTCATTTTTTATTTATTTAATTTTATTTTTATTAGTACATTTATTAAAACACCAAAATGAGCAACTAAGACCGTTACATTGGGTTCAATAAACAGAATAAAATCACTTTGAAAAATAACTGTAAAAACAGAAACAACAGTTTAAAAAATAATCAGGCATGTGTGATGCGGGGAAAAAACATTTTACACAGTGCATTTCAGTTGGGAGGTAAAGATGTTGCATGAGGAGTAAGGTTCAAGGGTGTAGGGTATCTGTCACCAAGGGCATTGTATCAATATGTAAATTGGGTATATTTTCCCGATCTATCTATGTATATAAGCTTGTATTTGATTCATTCACTATTAGGAGTCATCAATCCGAAGACTGGTCGACTGCGACTCTCCACTTGAATCTCCTTTCCGTTAATCGCTTTTTGTTCGTTCATCAGTCTTAATTTTAATGTCTTCATAATTTTTCTGATATATTTCATCCTAGGTCTTCCTCGGCAACTCTGCTCATTTATATTTATTTTTAGTTCTAAATTAATTAAGTAGGAATCCGCCATTTCCGTAATAAATTTATCTTATGAGAAACCTTCATGCTTCCATTGTAGTATACCGTAATTACATGGCGGTAGATAAAAATGGAAGCACAATTGAATGTGGATTAGCAAATTTATAATTAATCGACCGATATACCGGTACATTTTACAAGATATAACTATGGGAAAATTGGTATATTTTAAATATACATACTTGTATATTTTTATATACTTCCCTTTCCTGTTGTTAGGGACGCCATCAGCGAGACGCCCCAGCTTCATCCCCTCTGGGGCCCGTATTACGCCGCACCCCCCTGCCCTCCTCGTGGCCTCTTAAATGTCGTTCTCATCACCGTGGTTCTATCTTTCTCATTAGTGGGTTGAGACGTGTTCGGGGCTGCACACGTGGCGCCACGGGTATTCTCCGGGGACCTGATCCAGTATCTATAGTATCAACGAAGTCTTGGTATCGTAAAGTTTGACGTTTTTGACTGCCGCCACTGACTGTTGTCGTAACTAAGTTACGTTCTAGTATGAACTTCATTGTGGATTCGTAGATTCCTTGTCAAGTTTCGTTTGTAACAAGGAACCTGTGTCGATTTTTACATATGTATTGTGAATTAGATTACTTTTATGTAGGTAACGTGTTTTGTATTTTCATAAAGTTTCGTGCATGAAGACGGACAGACAATCAGCATGCGGAAAGTTGCGAATGCTGTATTTTGCAAATAGTACATTTTTATTTAGGATTTTATATAGGAAATTTGGATTTATAATTTTTCCACTCACTGGTGTCATGACCGAAGTGAGTTCTAGTGCGCACTTCGTTATCTCTCGATTATTTTTTCTTCGTAAATTCAAAGTTGCGTGCACAATGGGGAACGTATGCAGAGTTTTGAGATTGCTTTGTGAACAATTTTACGTGGCCTATCCTTAGCCTTGTATTAGGGGGCTGAAAATTAGGTATTGCAAGCAGTCCAAGACCTACGATAAGGACGACTAATGTGCGGATTGGGACGACCCCCTCACCAACGTGCAGTCAGTTGGATCTGTTTCTTGGCTCGCTCCTTTTCCTTTCATAGCGGAGTGAATCACTTCAGTTCCGAGTTGTCATAGACGAAGAATATCCTTACGTCAGTGGAAAATCATTTCCCCCGAAACCTTCGCGTCGCCGGGGTGAATTCCAAATTTGAGATAATACCCCGCTCGGAACGTGTGATAATGTATTCGCAGCATATCCCGATAATCATGCTTCAAAGTCGAGTTTAAAAAGAAATTGTCATGTTGGCATGTGTTGGTTTTCCTTGATCAATACCCGGTGTAACACACCGTCAAAGCGTCTTCATGGCGAAACTTCTTCTAGTAAAAATCTCTTCCACCCGTACTCTTCACGCATTTCTTCCTCACCTCTCCACTTACTTCCGTGGCACTTCGTCCAAGTGCTACATCATGTTGAAGACTCTCTCACCGGTGACAATCAACGCCCTAAGGACGATGGACGAGTTGACCATGGAAACGTCGCCATTGGCCCGGAGAGGAACTCGAGTGAGCTTCATTGATACCATCCTCTGGGAAAGAGCCAGTTCCTTCATCATGCTCAGGATGGTTAGCACGAAAAAAGTTCCTGAAGATACTACGCTAAAACAGTGTGTTTTGTCTTGCGTGTGCGTACTTTTCTTAACCTGATTTTACGAAGGATTTTGTTACTTTTCCACTTTTTGGACCTGAAAAATATTCTAATAATATTAATAATGAACTAATTTAGTTACTTCCAAATACCAGTATTTATGTCATTCGGAGTAAAAGTTAATAGGCTTTCATATATGTTAAGGGCGTAAATTATTGATTTGAAGGATCCTTTAAGAAATTCTATAAGACCGTAAACGTAAATTTAGCTGTAAAAATATTCTCTCGGAAGCCCTGATTCAAGGCATTATGACTTTAATGAAATAAAGCGATTGAATATTACGAATAGTGGTAAAAAATATTTCTTGAAATTTTAGAATATTTTGTCAATGCCTTATTTAACAAAAGCTGCTTTTAAGCGTTATTTATACTGAAATAATATTAATTTCATCACGTGTTCTGCTTAAGTGCTCGTGGCGACCTAATGAAGCTTCTTGACATTAAATAATTCCCTCATATCGTGTTTGAAGAAGGCGCTATAATTCGTTTATTCAAGTTCTCCTTGAAAAAGTCCACTTCTCTGTTGTAGTAGTTAGTCTACTTACTTATCTAGGGAAGCGGCATTGTCTTCGACTCTTCTTTCCGGTGGTCAGTGGTTACGTCGACCTAGTTTCGGTACGAGGATGACCTTGCCGGTGGTGTTGGGGCAACAGTCTTACATTAGTATGTGTGTGTTTGTGTGACCTTTTATTTTTTTCGGAGCTGGGCGTTTGACCATTCGTGTTTTAGTGGATTATTATCGGGGTGGTCACCGAAATGTTAAGGCTGTGGACGCATTTATCTGGAAACCTTCGCTGTCAGTTCTTGTTGTCATTCTCATGCCCACCCAGAACTGGTCCCTCGATGCATTTGAAAGTCTCCTTGGGTTTTTGTTTCTTTCGTTTTCTTTTGTTTCGTTCTCCTTCACGTGGAACTGTTCCTCGGAGATACAGTGTTTTCTGCCACGTTTATTGGGCGAGAACACTACCAATGCGCCAATCGTCTTATAGAAAGGTTATTTTGATGACGTGTGGGTTTTTTTTAGTCAATAATTTTTCTTGCTCACAAGGCTAAAAGAAACGCTTTGTGAACGCTCCACACGAATTCGTCATACCATGTATGTTTTGATGACCCTGGTGATTTCTCACTCAGCTAGTTTATTTCGTGCTAATATGTATTTGCCTTATTGTACATTATTCTGTTCATTTATATTTATGTTTACAGAAACGATGCACTTCGCTTAAAGTAACGCGTGCATTTAATGTGTTTCCAGTGAGAGCATGCTCGTTTCACTGTCATATCTAAAATGTGTTGTAACATGCTGCCAATCATAACATATTTTAAATGCAAAATTTTTTATGATAGCATCAAACCCAGTTGTGTGAAATATGTAAAAACATGATCATTAGTGGTTATCAATGGATGGATTAGGGTCGCTATCTGCCTAGGCTATGTTCGTTATTGATAGTCTCTTTCATTTTGTGTGCTGAAGTCGCCGTCCTAATCATATTTTCGCTGGAAGAATACTATTACCTCTTCGTGATAAAATCCTAGATGTTGAGAAAGTTTTTCGCGAAATCGAATTTGTTTTTTGTTTATAATAAGGGGCAATGAAGTTAACTGATATAAACTTGAAGATGAATCTGTTTGTAAAAATTGAATACTTAAGAGTTAAATCACGAAAGTATTGGAAGCATTTAATCGTAGTTCATTGTAAGTATTCAACTCGAATTATCGTGGGTTTCGGCTTCGCGGCCATATTTTTTTGCGATTTCATGTATATAGGTTGAATTACGTATCCATACAGGTGTAAATATTCCGCTCCTGGTATGTTGCACCATTGAAACACTTATCTAATTTGTATGTATACTGAAGAGACAGTACACATATGTACTGTGATTTCGATATTTCTGTATATTGTCTTTATATTGGGTATATTGTATTGGGTCTCTGCAAACGGCCATTTATGGGTAACCGTTCATAAAATCGAAGACTCTAGTTGTTGAAATAATTCTATCCACGTCGGTGCACGTATTATTCTACCTGCTGCACCTATTCTATCCTGCTGGAATTGGCGGTGGGAATCCCCTTGAACTAAATTATCCGTAGAGGTGACACGCTGAGCTCATATTCAACCGCCGTTGTCTCACGGTCGCCATCCGGCACCTGTGTCTCGCGACTGTCTTAGCTTCGCAGCAAGATGATACCATCTTAGGAAATGAGTATAATTGATACTACTTTCAATGTAATAGGTGTGTCCTCTACTCCGCATTCTCTAACTCTATATGGTTTGTGTGTGTAGTCTGCTGCCGTTTTTGTTCGGCCTTATTTAAAGAAAGCAATTCGTCTCGAAAAAATCATTCGACATGGCCCGAGTTCGAACACAGATATTCTAGTTCCCTGCCTGTTGTGTTCGCCAGTTCAGCCGCAAGCATCGTAGTTCAACGCAGATTTCAACTTGTTCGCACATCTGCCCGGGAAGAGAGATCCGGGTCAGGATCTTGGCCGAGTTGAATTATATTTTTCATCGTGTTTTTTCACACAAGTTGCACATGTGGGTGAATTCGTCCATTGTTCCTGGTGGAATTCCGTAGGGAATAATTGTTTAACGATATGATAGGTTTAAAAAGATGTTGTTTATTATCTATATATACATAATCCAAGGAGGAAATTTGCGAATACTCGCATGTCATCTGAGTTGACAAAATTAGCAGTCTGAAAAAAAACAGGTTCTGGAAAACTACAATGGGGCTCTCGGCAGCAAAATATGGTTGTGGTGCGCTTTAAGGTTCAAAATATAACCTTTGGATCAATAGGACTACCGACTAACTTCCATATTTCTCTTTTTCCGTTTATGTTTTAACTCTTTTATTCCGCTCATAGATGGGTTTAATATGTTGTAGTATTTCTTGAAGAACAATTAATACCTGATGGGAATTACTCTCGATTTGCGTTTTCAAGATTGACCGTACTACAGTCCCTACCCTGCCTACAGTTCCTAGAAGAGGTATCTTCGAAAAAGGACCTGTTGACGGCTTCTAGTCTTTCTCTCTCTTATTCTGTCGGGGCATGATTTTTCAACTCGAATACGCTCGGCGTAATGGAAATTTCGTAAGTGCTCGCCGACCGGGTTTTGATTCACGAGGTCTCCCGTCGGGCCAAAGGCGAAGAACCCGAGAACCGCTCACGAAAGAGATTAGTGTGTACACACACGAACTGAAGGCGTGGGTGGATGTGGTCGGCCTCCCTGTGGGAGGTGCTGGGTGTAGCCGGAGCGTGGCCGGCTCGTATCTGCACGCCGGCAAAAGACGGGGATCGTGAATTTCGTTCCTGCTTTAAATAAAATGATTTTTGTATTGTCCTTACTTATGTTCCTTTTAAAAACATGCGCTTTCTCTGATAACGTCAACAGCTATCTACCTTTTTTACACTTGTTCTTAAAAATTTATTTTAAAAATTACTCAGGTTTGAAAGCGAGAATGAGTGAAACGTCGGATGTAATTGGTGTTTTTTTCTTTTTAGCAAAAATATAATTTTTGCGAAAGACTGATGTAATAGTCCTTTTAGGGAAAAATGGCAATAAGATAAAGGTGCTAATCCTACTTGAGTTAGCATAGTATCGCTATTATTGGAGTCAAAATGCGTTCGTTCAATAGAAATGGCGCTGTATTGTTGGCTCCTATGGATGGATAAGCATTCATTAAAAATATATTCGTCCATTAATCTGCATATAGTGTTGCCATCCCGCAGTGATTCGAATACACCATTTCACCTTACGCGAACTGAGGCTGCTTTGAGCTGTACATTCTGGTACATAAATGGAGGGGGGGGAGAGTTCGAGTGTATTGGTTGGCTGGTCTCGGGCCGTTCGGGACGGAGGGGGGCGGGGTGGGGAAATCGTGACATGTGATTTTAGGCACGCTTTGCGATCAGTCACGCGCGAAGCCAGTGTTTCGCAACCCATCTCGTTTTTTGGTTCGAGTTATTTTTTTATATTCCACTGCGGCACGCCATCCAGAGGGAGGCCTTTCACTCCCCGCGTATACCTTCAACCCCGTCCCTCCCTCCCCCCCTTACCGTGTCCTTTCTTATACTCCCCCACCGCCTGCATTCTCCATCTCCACGGTCTTTTCCTTCATTCCTTCAACCCATGCCTCTTTTCTTTCCGACCCTCCCGTTCTTACCCCGTCGTCCACCCTCCTCTTGATGCCATCTTCTACTCTTTCCATGCTATTTATTTCATCGTCATTCCAGGCTTTGGTCTCATCAAGGCGATATTTTCTTTCGCTTATTATTAATTATTTTCTAATTCTTTTTGCTCCTACTACATCGGATTCTGATTATTTGTCGGTTGGTTTTAATATCGCATTCCTCTCGCGTGAATTCACAGGCGTGTTATTGACTGGATTGGTCTTTCGTTGCTATGTTGCGTTGCGGTGTAGTTGCAATTAATATTAACAAGTATTTACCGTGCCCCTTACGCGATTCCCACGTTCATTTTTGTTTATTTTCTTTCTCCGGTATTTCATACTTGTACTCATTCTGCTGATGGCTGATGTTTCGCCTGTTGGCTTTCATTTTACGTTCCTTTGTAGGACTGTCAGCATCATGTGCTTGGGATAATATCGTTTGGATTGGTCATTGATCACTTGGTTTAAAGTATTTATCGTGTATCTTTGAAATCTATACTCACTTAATAACTTAAAAGTCGCCTCAATAGCGTGTGGCAGTGGGTGAACTTTCGCCAAATATTCAGTGGATTATGTTCTGTGATGGTCGAAGGAATCATGTAGTAATTACATCATAGAGCGTAAACAGGTTTACACATTAGTACAGATATTCGAATTACGAAAGGTAAACAGCATACAAGGCATGCTGTTGGTAGTAAATACGTTATTTCAAGCTTGGTGCAGATATACCGCTAAGCATACCCGCTGAACAACTTATCTCTGCAGTATCCATCTACATACTACCCCGCAAGCCGCCTCAATAGGCGTGTGGCGGGGGGTGTAAGGACACCAGCCGTTTACATATAAAAAGGAAACGCTCTAATGAAATTACGCCTAGCATTTATTGAAGTCCCCTATTGTTCGGGGGAAAAACGAATTCCCATACCTATCCGTTCGGCAAAATATCTCTCTTAATTTATCGTTTCTGTCGGACCTGGAAATATAGTGGGTTTCTAATATGATGATCTCCGTGTCGCTCTGAAAGATATCTATTCTCAATTGTTCAAGCAATCTAAGCCTAGCGCGCAGCCTCCGAGTCTCTAGCGGCTCCCAGCCTAATTCGTTTAACATCTGTGTAGCGCTGTCTGTACGCCCGTAGCAGTTTTTGACGAATCGTGCCGCTTTCCTTTGTATTTTATTAAGTTCCCGGATTAAGTCTTTCTGCACCGGATCCCATATGCTCGCTGCATATTCAAGGTGTGGTGTGTATTAATGACTGCCATTACGATCGCTTAGTATTCACGAGGAAAATGACACTTAAAACCTGTCGGTCGGCCATCTAGTTCCTTAATCTTATGCTTATGATATAAAACGCCATAGCATGTAGTGCTCCGCAAAGATTTTTTTCGCCGGCAGGGAAAACAGTTTGGCTTCGAGCTTACTTATAATATTAAGTTTCAATTTTAACTTACGGTATGGTTGTGATTATCTGCTAAGTTGTTACAGTGAGCTTATGGTGAAAATAAAATCGTCAAATAAATGCCTAAGTTTCGAATCTGCCAAATATTACCTTTTCAGAAGGGCAAAAAGTACTTTGTACCGCTGCCAAAAATCAAGTTTTCCTTTCTTGTGAATGATTTTTGAAAACTTAAATATTTAAATTAAATATGTACATGTTACAATTTTTTCTGCTATTTATATCTTTTTAAAATATCAACCATCAAGAATAAAAAAATAACTGTCAAATATCAGAAAAATCAAATACATCATTTACCGTTAATTGTCTATTTTTCCAGATTCGCTACTTTACCTTTTCGTGACAATATCATTATAGCAATCTTTTAAAAATCTTGCCGATCTTCAGTGTTTACGTTGTTTTTTTCAAGTGATTATTTTCTTTCCAATGTTGTTCATACGCTTCTCGAGTTTTTTTTCTCACATCGATTGCAGATGCTTCTCAGGTAGCCTCTAATATCCCGTTGCTTTCTCCGGCAGTCCCCAACGTTATCTCGGATTATATTGGTTGGATTGGTCATTACTCAAAGTCTCGCTGCACGAAATATTTATCGTGCACCGTTAGGGACGAGCATGCTCATTCCTCTTCGTGCAAATGGAATGCTTGACCGCAATTCTACCAAGACCGTTTCGAAAAATCGAAAAAAAATAGGATGATACCACCGCTACAACCATACTAACGGAACTTACAATGCCACCCTGAAACGTTTAGTGGTGATCATAGCTATCTCAATCTTTTTAGTTTGACATATGTCCTTTTAATGATGCAACGTTAGATCCTTCAGCTTGTTGTATGATTGTTCTATATTCTCGTTAGGAGGAAAAATCAGCTCTAGGCTAACGAATAGCAGTGCGCAATTTTAAAACACGTCCATGTTCATTCTATGATTTTGCTGCAACTATGTGAACGGCGTAGGTATATGCTGATACTGGACTGAATGGAAAAATATTTCGTTGTCAGGATTCATTTTTCAGCGAGACCTTTTTTATTTGTGCTCTACTGTTCGTGATTTTACTGCGGATGAGATCAGTGCATTTATGAACATAATCCCATTTTTATTCTACCCTAATACATTGTCCCTGCAATTGTTTTGATTTATTTTTGTATTGGCTGATAATTTTTAAATTATAATTTTAAGATGTCTCTTGCTTTCTTAAGAATTTTGCAGTTTGAAGTTTAAAGCGATGAATGTTCAAATTTTAGTCAACATTAATTGTATTCTAAGAACTGTTGAATTTTTCAAATGTTGAATAGGCTGTGATTATTTGGTAGCCCTGTGGCGAGAGCGTTGGGCTATTGACCTGAGGTTCCTACTTTCATTCCGGGAAACTCCTCAGGACCCGTCCGTTTAAAAGATGATATTGTGATATTTCTTCTTGCTTGATAATTTAGGGAAACGATAGGCAGCACCCCACCATTACGGGAGAATTTCACGAGTTGTTGTTTATCATGTACTTGGTGAGTTATAACCCTACCGATGAAAACTGCCCTAATGTTGAACTTGGTGCTATTTTTCCTGTATCGTGTACCTGTTGTGTTATAATTTCGATTAACTCGGTTTAAAATTAATCGAATATTCTCAGAATTTGTTGAGCTATCGAATTTGAAAGAGTTTGGGCCACTGGCTCTTTGAATTTCTTCGAACTGGTTGGATCGATTCGGAAAGCTGGCCAGATAAAAAAATGGAAGCATTCGATATCCGGTGTTGGAGACGGATGCTGAAGATAAAATGGACTGATAAAATGAAGAATTTAGGAGTGTATTGAAGAGCCGAAGAAGAAGAAATGCGTATATTGAGCGTTGTGAGACAAAGAATAACTAGGTGGATATGACACCGTGAGACTCAATGCATTTTTTAAGAACATAATCGAGGGAAAAATAGAAATGAAGATTCTACGAGGAAGATCAAGGGATATGTACTTAGGTCAAATAAAGAGATATGGGAAAGGAGAAATACCAGGATGTAACAGAGTTAGTAGTGAATAGGGGAAGAGTGGAGGGATGCAGTTAACTAATCTTAGGATTGTAACAATTACCAATTGTTGGTTAAAACTGCAACCTCGTGAAAAGAATTCTTTTTCTGTCTTTCAAATTTATAAAAAAATGTTCACAAGCTTAAACTTGTGAACGGGTCAGCGGGTAACCGTCATTTTCAAGACCATGAAAAAGGCAATTACCCGTTGTAACCTGGGTTGGTAAAAAAGGGTGGAAACATAAAATTGACAATTTTTTCTTAATTTTATGCTCAAGTTATTTATCGAAAGAAGTTGTCGCAAAAAGGAAATCGGGTCGGCGCTGGCCTCGGGCGAGTTACGTGCGAAACCTCATCTTTGCCTCCCTCGTTCTCTTTCCGTGTGTAATCATACAACTCTCGCAAGAGGGATAGTGAGAGGAGAGGAGTTTAGTAGTGGCCGTGACCTTTGTTCTCGTCACTGTGAAGGCATGCGGGACCCTCCCTACCCCCTCCTCTCTCTTTCTTTCTCTGCCGCGGGTCACATCCCCGCCCCACTCAATTCGTCTCGAGTCTATAATTTATCCCTCCGCTGGTGCATGCGTGGTGTCGAGCGTGCATGTGATGCGTAGTGACCCTGGGATTTAAACTCCTTGCTCTTGCTTTAGAACCTCATGAGAGTCAGGACTATCTCAGCCGTACTCCCATTTGCGAATTTGCTGTGAACCATGTTGAATATAGACATCGATCATTATTTGGAGTGGCTGAAACTGGAGACATACGTGTGTAAGAGGAAGAGCGGTCTCTCGTAGTTTTTGAGTTTACTGATGATGGAAGTCTTCTATTTCGGGGCACTATATATTAAACGGAAAATGGCGTAAATTTCCTGGTCACGTTACCTGTATTAATGTGAGACGACTACTGTAGCGTTATAACGCCTGCTAATACAAATCATGTATATGTATCTCTAGTGCGATTTGAAGGTTCGTATCGGATGGTTAAAATATTTTTGTGCGTTACTCCTATTCTTAAAAATGTCAAATATTTAGTAAAATGACCTTTCGCCATCAGTTGTTCATGGCATTGCATAAAGCGTTGGGGTGATAAACCCAGGATCGAGCGACCATCGGGAGAGGTAGAAAATGTCCCGCACCTCGTGAACTTTTCTATTTCTCTTCAGCTCTAGTGTACTCGATCGCATGGATCGAATAGTTTCCCCTCCCTAGCTAGAAAGATGGCCAATGAACTTAATGCAGGAATGCCGATGGGGACGCGGGTGGCGACTCTAATCGAAATAGGGTTGTCAGAGTCATAAGTGGTAGAAGTTTAAGAAGGTTGGTGAATGACCTCGGATAAGTCTGAAAATGGATGACGCTTGAGAAATGGCATTTTGCATGAGTTCAATTCATGAATCTGGTTAGATTATCGTGGCATTTGTCACAAGAAAAATGAAATGGAAAGATCAATGAATGGCCCTAGACGAATTTTACAATTAAAAGTGACGTACCGTTCATTCGTGAGATGAGAATTGGTAAAGAGAACTTGAAACTCACAAGGTCAAAATATTGATGTTGCTTTCTTCTCTCTGCCGTTATAAGTGATTTAAAGTCGCACAATTATTTTATGTAGGAAATGTATGATGTTCATTCGATACATTTAAACAGCTAATTCTTTGACTTAATAATATTATATCATAGCAGTTGTGAATGGATCTAGAGTTTCCAAGTCACTAACATTCGATGCACCGTTGGACCTCTTTCTAAAGCTTATCATCTTCACCCTACAAGTCCCGATTTTCGGAAGTTTTCCTGTAAAACGCTGCATTTTACTACGCGCGTTCTTTCGTGAAGTAAGATTTTCTAAAAAAAAATAAGCAAACATTTTCGTCCGTTGTAGAGGTGAGGCGGAAGTCCACAAATATTTAGCAATTATGGAAGGCACAATTTAATTACGGAGCTGATGGGAGTATCGTTTCGAGTTATTATTTATCAGCACTGTAAAATGAACATTTTTTCATTGGAATTGTTTCGTATTTTTCGTCTCGAAAGAAAAACTTATCAAACCTTTATGAAATTGGGTTTTAGAATTTTAGTTTGAGTCACAATTGCTTATAACCTTAAAATTATACTAAATAATCATTAAGCGTACAATTTATGTAAAATAAGTTTTAATATTTATCCTTTAATTAACCTTTAGCTCTAGCCTTTAATAAGTCGATAATTTATTCATGGTAACTCATCAGTCCTATAATTACTCTATGGATACACCGTTCGTTTTTTTGTTGTAAAGACGCCTCTCACGTGCCTTGAGTGCAGGGAGAGCCAGCTGCGTCCAGGGGTCATAACCCTTGGGGAGTTGCTGCTTCGTCCCTTATAAATGTGAGTTGATTTGTGTAAGCGAGACACTTTCCATTAAATGAGTCTCCATTTACTCTTTCCCTTTTTCGCAGGAGAGGGGTGCAGGGGACCATTCCCCTGTTTCGAGCGACGGTGAAGGAGGGGGGTGCCTGAGGAGAGCGGGGGCGGACGGGGGCGGTGGCGGATTGTCCGACAGCTGCCTCGAGGATCGCCGCAGGTCCTTCGGGTCGAGGAGGGGCCGCGTGGGCCACGGGGGCGGGCCGCTCGTGAAGAAGCCGCGGCTGGGAGAGGGACAGGAGGTGGAGGTGAGGGCCGCGGAGGAGGAAGAAGGGGACGGTGGGGGCGGAGGCCCCCACGGGACTGAGGACTGCCCCTTGGTGATGGAGGCGACCATCTCGGAGTCATTGAACCGCAGCATCCCCGATTCTGCTCCAGCATTCGCATCACCTGCCGTGCACGCCTCGACACTACACAACGGTGGCATCATGAGGGAGTCAGCCTATATGGAGAGGTGGGTTGGGTTTCCCCTGTCGTTCAGCCATTCCTAATGGTTTTATGGACACATTTGCATGTTTGAACGAAATATGTGCATGAATTATTTTAATAATCTTTCCACATTTGGAGTGATGTGGATTTTTGCATTGTAATGCAGTTTTAATAGCTGAAACTAATTTAAAAATGATTCAGTCATGTTATTGCTTTATTCCCTTAAGGATAGGTACTTGAGAATATCCTCTGTCTAGAATTATATTAGTTGTACATACATAAATGGTATGTTATTCAATATCTACTGGGTGTGTATTATCTTATCAATGTCAAATATCTTGGATGTCAGTTATGACAAGCATGACTAATGTAGCAAGACTAAATTAGCTTAGATGTAGCGGTTTTATTTCATCAGAAGAGTAATTAATGTTGCATAGTATTTACAGTAGCACACAATGACAAATTTTTCAGAGTAAACTCTTGAATCTAGCACTATCTACCCCTTTTTCTAGCTGCATGCATGTGAACGTGACTTTTTTGAGAACAGATGGGAAGCTCCTGTATTGCAATAGTTTTGATTTGGTAGTTGATTGGTCAAAGTTGATTTAGAGTTCACCGAATGGGTTACATTCATATTCCCTTGATCCCAGAAATTTTTAAACTAGAAAAGTGAAGAAAGAATGTTGTAGTGTATGGTAATACATATATTATAAATATTGATTTTATGAAAAAATAGGCCCTGGCTGGGTGAAAGAGAATGTTCCTAAATGAATGAATGAATTTAATTTCAGGATGGAGCGTTCAAAGAACTGTGCCTATTTTGTGGTCCGTCGGATTGACACGGACTCTGAGGCCGAGATGAAGGAGAATGGGGTGAAGGGAGCGGAAGAGAATGAACTGGGTGACAAGGTGAACAGTGCAAACGGGGTTCCAGTGGAAATGGTTGAGATGGCATCTGGGATACCGAATGGAGATGCGGAGGAGACAGAGGGTGAGGAAGAGGATGAGGAATGGGTGTACTCTCACATGTCTCACAGAGACTTGAAGTCACGCAAGAGCTTGCTGTATGAGAACAGCATGGAATCTGAAAGGGAGAAGCCACAGATTGAGAAGGAAAGTGCAAGGGCAAGCGGCCCGAGAGTTTTCGAGTCGCTCCAACTGAACTCTAATACAGCTGACGTGAGCTCCAAGGGGAAGTATGCCCGGATTAGGCAGTGGCTGAAGAAAGGAGGACCAGCTGGGGAAGAATCTGCTGAGAGCCAGGAGGAACAGGCACCCAGGAGATATGTAAGTGGCCACCAGTCCGTTTCTTACTCCATCAAAGTGTGAAAATTCTCCATGAAAAAATCATTTGACTGGGATTCAAACCTGGATCTCCCTATTGCTGTTCAGGGTTGGGATTATGTCTCATTCTTCCATGATGTTGTTATCATTATCCAAAATGGATACTGCTGTAGAAGGGCCATGCTAACAGGTGTTTGTCCTAAGAATGCACTCCATCAATTAAAACTAGCAATATATAGCACCTGACAAAATTTGAAGAATGACAATCACGGTTTTGCACTCATGAGCACAATTGAAAAATAACGATAATGCAAGCAGATGCATTATGGAGATCTGTGATTGTGCCTTTAAGAGTGGTAGCCAGTTTTACCACCAAGTCATCTGCATTCATGGCAAGTTTCGTGGACGTTTTGATTTTTACTAAGTCAAATGGTGTTTCATGTTGAATTTCTTCAGTTTGGTGTAGTATATTTGCAACTATGCTAGTATTCTTCACAAATTGTGCATTTTACATAATGAAAATGGTGTAATGTATTTCTTCGTTTTCTTTTGTGGCCATTGCAGATACCTTAACGCATTTCTGGCAAAAGCAGGAATTATCTAATAATGTTGTTTCTGGACTGGTTTTTATCACTATCTTTCCGGAGACAGTTTTCTCTAGTAATAGGATTAGTGATAGTCTACAAAAAATTATTGTTACCATATACTTCCCTCTGTGGTCAATTCTCTCATGGAATCAATCATTGGTGGTCATTGTTATCTTATTCCTTGAGAACATGTTCTTCTTTTGATGTTGGAGGTAATGAGATTTGAGTCAGAAATTCAAGCTCTAATTTCTTCTTAAAATATTATCAAACAACAAATCTAAGTCAATGTGTAAGTTGGTGTCATATGTGAGGGTATAGTTTCTCTTGTGCAAATTGTAGGCCCTGCGGTGTATGAAATTCACACATTCAGTTCCTTTCCCTATACTCCATGCAGTTTCCCAGAAGTTCATGTACTGATTGAAGTCTGGTACAGAAGTTCTGATATGATAGGCACTACAACAAAGCATTACCCTTTAAGCAAGATTTAATGCTTTTATTCATTGGAGGGAGAATGAAATTGGTGAGTACTTGTAACTATGTATTTGATTAATCCTGCATTTCTCGTGGCTGAAGGCTTACATTTCATGGCATGGCAGTGCATTGGCTAGAGTATTCAACTGATGACGTGGGTTTATCACTGGGGGATATTTCTGGACATTCTTACATGATTTTTTTGTAATGTCATTTTTATGGATACCAGGGCTTCCTGGGAAACCACTGGAATTAGCTAAATGGAATTTTACTCCACCAAAGGGTATGGTGTTAAGTGACCACCAGTCTGACCAATGCTTTGGTTTAAGTAAGTTGTTTAGTGTAGGCTTGCATGGTCTCTTTCAAGTGAATAAATGACTTTTCCTCAATTTCTTTTGTAAAATTACATTAAGTTATCATTGTAATTGTCATTGATGTTTCTCAAATATGCCTGATACCCATGGTCCTTTAGAAATGCTTGTTGCGTCCTTGATTTCCTAACAGTTATGTTTTCTCCTTTGTGTTCAATATTATTACATATTATACATCTCTTATCTCTAAGTTGATTGTTGTTATAATGTTATACCATGTATATTTACAGCCAATCGACAGTTGTGATGCCAGTGGTGAGTACACAAGCTCAGGGGAATCATCTGAAGCAGAGTCTCAGTCATCTGGTGACCTTGATGGCAGCATTGCAACTTGTAGGAAGTCCTCATCAGCCACAGCAGCTACACTAATGGAGCCCAAGGCATCACCTTTAGTCATCCAGGATTTGGGTATCTCATCCTTGTCACTGAGTCCAACTGATGGAGACATCACACCAGTTGCTGATGGCAGAGCTTTTCCTGGTAGCACTGGATCAATCAGTCTGTCACCTTCTGGAAAGGTAATACAAAAAATTGCAATGAATTACCTGTTTTCAGTTTCAAATATTTGTCTTTTTTTGCAAACCTTAGAGGGGAGTACATGCATTGTTGTCATATGAAACACAGGAAAAAGAAAACCTGTAAAACATCGGACCAAAGGGAAATCACTATAACTCCCTCAATATGAAATATATTGCATTCATTTGAATTTATCTTACTTTCTAAGATTTCTACCAAAAACTTTTATCTGAATGATTTTTTGATTACACCAACCACTAGCTCAAAAGGTGAAAAAAATAGGGTTTCGGCTAAAAAATCGTAACTTCATTGTTAGGCACAATATCAAATTCATTTAAAGTCATTGTAGATCATGTAAATATTATCTAATACTTTTGACTTAGAAGATTTTTTTAAAGTCTGGCAGAATAAGTCTAAGGAAGTATAATGAATTTAAACAAATGCAATCTATTTCATATTAAAGGAGTAATTTGTAGAGAATTTTCAGTTTTTCAAAAAACCTTCCCCATTTCCACCCTATTGTTCCGATTTTCTCCATTAGCAAACATGACCAAGGTTTATTAAAAATAAACCTTAGAAATTTACCTGTGCCTCTAGGGTGGGCACAAAGATATTATTTGTGGACAGGACTGATTTTCCCAATGTTTTTCCATTTTGAACGTCTGCTCTTTAATAAATCTCAATTATTCATGGAATACTTCTTTCCACTAGAATTAATTAAATGACATTGTAGCCAGGTTTGTATTCATTGTAGTCATTGGATATTCTCCTTTCACTCACTGAATGATTCAACCCGAAGGTTGGTTTGGATTGTTGAGGGTAGAGCTCACCCCGGACTAAGCCACAGGTGTGTGAATTTCGCACATTCATGTTAGGGGGGCCAGTTCCTTTCCCTGGGCCACCTCGTTGACTCTTGAGAATTTTTTTTTGTTCGGGGGCGTCCGAATGCTTCGCCCGGAGTTGAACCCGGGACCCTCCGATCAGTAGCCAAGCACTCTACCCACTAGGCCACCTATATTCTCCTTACAAACTATAATTTTGTCTAGGTGGCTTCGAACATGATGTTTACAATTTCACTAAGATCAGTCCTTGGTATTATTCCAATTATGCTCAATAAATAAGGCTTAAGGTCATATCATCTTGGTAGGAATGTTGCATATCATGTGTGGAATTTTATGTGCAGAATTAATTATTAAATTATGATGAGTTGAAGATGACATTTTAGCATGCCCTGCTTGCTGCTTTTGCAGATGGCTCTCCGTGTCAAGAGGCGTAAGAGTAAGACATCAGCTCACCAGCAGCGCAGTCCAAAAACAGAACAGAAGCGTCGACCTTGGAGCATCTGCGTGTCGGGCCATGGACACTTGGTCAACATGACCTCTCCTGGCATCCATCCCTTGACTGTGACCCCTCACTCCACCTCTCCCACTCCCAACTCTCCAAATCGTACCAAGATCCACAGCACAGTACGTTCCACCTCAGAACAAGCCATTCACTGCCTAGCATATTCATCATCATCGTGTTCAACAGGTGTGGATGATGTCGGGAGCAATACAGGTCGTGTGGGAATGGGCTCAGGTGAGCTGACACCCATGAGGGGAAGCATGGATGGAGATGGAGTGGGGAGTGGAGGTGGATCAGCAAGCACTGGCTCTTCAAGGAGGAAGAAGATACGAACAAGGAGGAGAACTTTGGTGAGCTTCCATTCTTCTCTTGTATTTACACTCTTCTATTTATATGCACAATTATGAACCATATTCATGAAAGTATATATGTAATCTGATTCACTTAAGCCCGGTACTATAATGTCTGTGTGACTTTAACTGCAAGATGGTACGTATAGCCTTTTCATTAACTTGATGTAAACTGAGAGTTAAGATTTTTTATACCACATCATACTGTTGGTTAGTTGACATGAGCATTAACAATGAGAGCACATATTAAATTCTGTTTACGTACTTAGAAAATATTCAACCAGATATTATATAATCGGATATTAGAATGCCAGAATTGGTTCATTTTGGTGTTACCTCATTCAGAATTTGTGTATGGGTAATCCTCCTCCAGTAGTTAATACAAAGAAGCATTAAGACATTACTTACCTTAAGTGAAGTAGCTGCTTTGTTAACAACATGAAGCATAAGAATTCAATTAATGGTCTATATATTTTTCCTAAATATGATAACATCTAGTGATACATGTATGATAATGCCTCTATTAGGCCTCAATCATTTTGAGTTATTGATATTTCCATGAAGTAAGCTTGTCTGGCTAATGTAACTAACTGATTTCATCTCCTAAATTTCACATCATTTTGTAAATGTAACCTTGTTCTTTGAGAGAAAATATTAATGGTGGGATTCCATGATTTGTTACACTATTCTGCTTGTTTCTTCAAGTGCTGAAGTATTGAAGTGAAATAGGTATTTGTAGTCTTCCCTGGTTTATGTGAGTAACGAGCTGAAATAGCCATAACCTTGTTATTCGGAGGTGATCTTTTCATCCTTTGAAAAGTGTTATGTATATTACTGAAAATCCACTGATAATTGGTGTTAAAATGGAGTTCCTTAATGGCCTTCAGGCTTTGATTCGTTGCCAATAGAATTTAGAATTATTCTCTGCTGTGATGTCAGGGGTATCCTCTGCACCCAGCTGTGTGTGAACAGTAATAGAAGCAAGTTTTCTTATATTGATTTCAATATGAAAATTTTGTCTCAGTGTATGTGTTTCTATCATTATTGCCCCAAGATTGCCAAAATTCCTGGATGTTTGAAGGGTGGATTTTCTGGTTTCTGGGTTTTCCATTGCATAGTTCCCCCTTGAGGGCAATATTTTGTGAGCTATCCTGCAGGCTTCTTGAGGTCCAGGTGAGAAGAAAAGTGCAGGATAACCAGTAAAATATTGTCCACGAGGTAATGTATGTATTGTGGTGGCAAACCTAGAAACCAGAAGATCCACCCCCTACGTTAGCCCTGCAGAAACCTACATAACTTCTTTGGTGGATAGTGATTGAATACCAATATTTAAGTCGCTAAAGTTTGCTTCTTTTTTCATGTTATCTCATATTTATGATTGTTGTAATTGTTTTTTAGCAGGGTCATAAGAGTGAGTCAGGGAATTCGGACAGCTTACTTGGAGAAATGGGAGCAGCATTGATGCGTCGCCGAGGCAGCAAATCTAGCAGCAAAGGCTTGTCCCCAGGAAGCAAGGGAAGTAGTTGCCAGTCCACAGGTAGTGATTTCTCCTCCTCAAATATGGTGGCTGATGAGTCCAAGGATGAAGTTGATGGGCACAATGAGGGCATTGGGCATTGCAAGGAAGTTTGGAAGATGCCAGGCGGAGTGGCTGAGGTCCCACTTCCCCCAGACGATGAGGAATGCGAGGAAGAGGAGAAGCTGGGTAGCTTACAAACTGAGGAAACCAGCTCATATTCAGAACAGGCTTGGGACAATTATCAGGTGAGCAGGGGAGCATGGGTTATTTTTAACTTTAATGAACATTAAGGAATGTTTACATTCTTGATCTGGATCGCATTGCTTGGGCTGCATGGTTTGTCACTAAGGCATACATTGTGCCTATCATCGTTAGAAATTCTCCATATTGCCACCGTTTATCCTTCTTCTTTTCTGTCATCACCACTGTGCCATGTGGCAATTTCATGACCTTATCAACCCTTGTTAACATGTATGCTGCTATTATATTGGATTTGCATTATTTTGGGGTGGATTTGATTGTATTCATTGTTCAACTTATATGCCTATGTTTTGAGTTTATGATATGTTACATCAAAGTGGTTGAGAATTTCCCTAATTGCTAATTAATTACAAACTCCATGAAAACAAGGATGATGTAACCGAAAAAACACTGCTTCCTTGACAAAGGTAGGACATCAACCGATAGCAGTGCACTGATAAATGCTCCAGCTATGGACAGGAGCTCAAAAATAGGAAAGAACTATTACAAGGCTGAGGACAGCATGAGAAGTGTAACCTCATTTCTCAGGAGTGTAAAATGGCTTCTTTAGAAGTAATCAGCTCTGATTGTGTCAATCAAAGCTGGAGTTTGATTAGCACTTCAGCTAACGTTATGTAATTAAGTTCACAGTGTTGGGTTCAACTTAGAATAGAATTTTTCTGTAGCATTGGTGAAAAGTAGAACAATAGTCACTTTGTTAACTCCTCTAAATCTTCCTTATGTGGCATGGGATATTTGGGCTTGGGAGGTGGGGAGGGGAATAGGTTTTTCTTGGGTTGTTCCCAGGTAGGGGCAGGGAAAGAGGGATAACTCAGTTTGCTAGTGCGGCCCTTGCTTCTGAACACTCGTTGACCCTTGGTAGGAGGGTTCCGACCTCCCAGGGATGAATGAGAAATCAGAAGACTGTTAATCATTAACCGACAATATTTCCACCTTCCCCTCTCTCTCTCAATTGCTGACCAAATCCTCCCATCCTTTCAAGGGTGTATGATCTAACCTAATATAGATTACGAAAGTTTCAGATTGGAATTGGGGATATTGTTTTATCACTATGCTAAATCAGTCAGACAAATAACTGTGATAAAATAAGAGAGACACTTGGAAGGTTATTCGGGATTTCCACCGGGTCAGGTTTTCCATTATGGCTGACGTTTCGATGAACGAGTTGTCCATCGTCATCAGGGCAGTCGATGGACGACTTGTTCATTGAAACGTCGGCCGTAATGGAAAACCTGACCCGGTGGAAATCCCGAATAACCTTCCACAATACAATACGCCGGGAAAGCCTGCAATCATTCTTCAAGAGAGACACTGTTGAGTGAGCAGGTAAAAGAATTGAATGAATAATAATACTAGATTATCAAAATGAAAAAAAACTGACTTTGTACTGCCCACTTTATTTTTATTTAATCATGGCTCTTGTTTTGATGTCTAAAGGATCTTGAAGTGCCCTGTGCTGTTTTGCCTGAATAAACATCTGTGTTCCTGATGATAACACTTAATACATTTAAATTTGTGTTTCGATTAAACATAATTAAAATGGATATTACATAGTCAGTTTTTTTTTCATTTTGGAAAACATCCTGTTCTACCACGCCACACCATTCACTGATAACCGGATTTGATTACAAAATTCTGGGAGAAAAATATTCATTCCTATGTGCATATCATTTTCTGGGAATTGATGTGATTCAAACTCTGTGTGAGCACTTCTCACTTCTTTTTCCCAATTTCTTTTTCTTGTTCTCTACTTTTTTCATTTGTGATGTTTTTGTGCCTTTGTGGTGGCTTGCAGAGAGATACATGTATAGGTCTGGATAAAGTCCTGATTTTCTGAAAATTCATATTTTAGTATTATTTAAAATTACTGATTGTAGCACTTTTTTCACCTTGCTGAGAGAGTTTCTTATAAAATGGAATGTTACTTTGAAATTTTGCTAATTATATGTTCCTTCCGATGCTCCACAGGTTTGCCTGAGTGAAGGAGGTGAGTACACCAGTGATGACGACAAAACCACCAAAGAGCAGCTCAAGAACTTGATGGAATTTGGTGATGACTACCGTCAGCACTTTGACAGCCAGTCAGATGGGGGTTCCTCTCTTGCTCGGCAGCCTCCAACACCTTGCTCAACTCTAGACTCCTTTCCAGGCGATGGGCAACGCTCACTCCCTCGCTCACACTCACCGACCCCACCTTCTCCAGGCTCATCCTCAAGAACTGGCAGTGGGAGAAGGAAAAGACAAGCTGTAAGTACTCGTACATACATATGTATCCATCACACCATTCATTTTCAGGGTAAGCATAGTCTAAAATTCTTAATTTTGGGTGCCAGGCAGTAGCACAAGATGTGGGGTTCCTTTGGTACCCCTGCTCTTGTGCTATTGCCCCAAAAATGTTGCAGAAGGTGCCAAAGACACCTAAATGCCACCCTCATTTAATACAACCATAGTAAGAGACAGAGCTTTAATTGTAGTGACAGCAGAAAACTTGAAAACTGAATCAGAAATCCTCAATTCCAAGTTTAAAATAACAAATTTTAGGATTTAGGAGGATTGTTTTAAAGCTTAAAAAAATTGTTTTAAGGGAGTGAGGTAGCTAAGGGGCACTAGAATGATTCCCTTCCCCAAAATTTATAATGTTGCTACACCACTGCACTGGTGCTAGGCCTATAGAACTGGCTCTGTTCTAAATAATTTCCATACTGCCCTATCCTTGCATACCTCTTTTGCTTGTACCACAATGATGTAATAGATCATACTATGTATGTATCTTGTTTTTAAGACTGTTAATAAATCTCCTCTCAGGAGCCTCTTATACCACATTCATCCATAAATTTCTCAGTCTACTCCATCCTCTCACTCATCACTCCTCAATCATTTATCTGTTTCGTTATTTGACTCTCGTCCATTAGCTTGACATGGCCAAACCAATCAAGCATGCCCCTTTCATATTCATGCATGTATGTCCATTGCTGGGGCATTCATTTCACTTCCATGTGATACTCAATATGCACTTGATTTTAAATTTTTTTTATCTCTGAGAACCAGATTCTAAGGCTGGAGCTGAGGAAGTAAATCAAGGGGAGAAAACCCAGAGCCCTGAGGTTTTTCACTATTTTATTGGCAACTGTTTTCTGAAGTCTAAATGTAACTTTTACTCTTGCATGGTCCTAAAAGACTGGCTCCTGCTCACCTCTTTTAAATGTGCATCTCCCAGCATTGTGTTCTCTCATGACTCCTGTCAGCTTTGTGGTTCACCTTATCCACTCATCATCTTCCGATGTGACAATTGTATCCAAGTCATGCTGAGTGGGCCTAAGTGTCCTCCGCTTGGTCCTCCCATTGGTTCTTCCTCCCTGTACAACCTCATTTACACCCCTTGTAACCCCTCAAAGCCCATCCCTTTTAGGAATCTCTCATTGTACATGAGTGATGTGGCTGTGAGGCTTGTGCTATTACAAAGGGAAAGCCTAGCAAGGAAACAAGATGAATAGATAAGTCACTGTGGGATGGTACTCTGCTCCTAACAGCTTAGGTATTTATTTTGATGTATTCTCATGATATTAACTAGGTAGAATATTGTGTAGCACATGATGTATTGGTATCTTGGAAAACTGTAGTAAATTTTTATCTGGAATTATAGTAGAAGAGTAATTTGCAGTAGTTTTGCCATTTATCCTCTGTCCCTATCCAGCTATAATTCTGTGTTTAATGCTATTCATTAATGGTATCAGAGTATAATTATTTCAGCAAGGCTACATATTATTTTTAGATAGACAATAAGGTCAAATAGTAAGCTATTACTAGCTATTACGTATACTACTTCACTATAGCCCTGAAAAAATGACATGCCTTTGCAATTTGTGACATGTCATTTTTTCTGAATTCTCTAATGCAGATCACATAAATTTATGCCTAAATATAATTTGAATATTTCCTTTTATAATGCTGTAACCTAATAGACCAGCTGAGGAATTAGAATGAGATTTGAAGAATGCATTTTTTTCTAAATGGTGATGTGCCCTCACTTTGTGCCAAGAACCTGCTACAATGTGATTACCTTAGTGATTTTACCAAGGTTTGATCCATGCAGAGTGTAAGAGAAACCAATTGAGCTTACTTGAAGAGCTTAGCATTGTTAACAGTATGGAAAGATGATTGGGAAAAGTGGAAACATCTAATTATGCTCCAGCTCTCTTACACTTAGCTTTAAATTTTGTGTTAAGTCTCCAAAAATGTGTAAAAGTATGGGTAACTTAAACACTTTTAGCATACTAACCCCAGAAATTCATTATTGTGTGTGTGCTTCTAAACTCTTTGTCCATGTGAATACTGTGTAAATTTAAATTAGCTTTATGCAAAATATCATTTTACGTGAACTTGAACATTGTTATTTATTTTTTTTCATCTTTTTAACAGGTATCTGGACTGGTGGGATCATCTCGTCCCAGGCCCCCATTTGGTGATATGCCACAATCTTTAGTACTCCCTCCCAATTTTACCCTGGGCAACCAAGGACCTCAATCCCTTAGTCCTATGGTCAACCTTGTCGATGGAATGTGCGGCATTAATCCCATAACTGCTCTTGACTCGGATTCTGATCTTGAAGATGTGAACCACTTCTTGCAAGAATCCCTTGCACAAGTCATGTACACCGAGAGTGTGATGGAAAAAGCACTTAATGGAGGTCTCTCTCCAATGACCAGCCCAGGGAAATATCCCCCACCTGCTGATTATGTAAGTTGCTGTCAGATGTTGTTTGTTGATTACTAGCTGTTAAAACATCTTGCTTTCCTGTAAACTTTAAATTATTTACTTTGTAATATAAGTAACTTGATATTTACACCTAATTGGTGACTAATGCTAATTTGCGTTCATATCATATGTGTAGAGATACCTATAATTTGCCTATTCTTTTCAGGCTGAGATGGCTGCTACTTGCAGGGAAAACATTAAATGCCTTCGTACCTTTTTGGAAACTGTTGGAGGCAATACTGGAGGCACCATGCTCCCTCCTCGTGACTTCTGGGCCATTAAAGGTTTGTAGTTTCTTAAAATGTTTATTAATTACTAGCTGAAGGTACCCGTTGAAATTCAACGGGTGTGAAAAACATTGAACTTATTTTATAAGAAAACCCCAAAGCCTGAAGAACACTGTTAGCATGATCATTTGAGGAGTTTGTATCCTATCTTGTTTGTTGTGATTTTTGTAATTCGTTCATCTTCCATTTCGTGCATGGAGAGTTGAGTGATTGTTTGTCCTCTTTAATGCACGGGAAACCCAATAATGGGCCACGAAGACTCATTACTACTTAATAAATAGCACCTAAGTTGATTTTCTGTTTGAGGCTTTCACAGCGCTGGATTGCAGTTCTCTCCATTGTTTTCGGGTTAGCTGCGTCAAGTTTTATTCAGATGATGTTTCGTGGTCTATGCTGGCCACATCTTCAGATCAGGTCTGAGTGATAGATGGTCTTTGGTTGATAGATGGTCACCTTGTCCCACCGGTTCTCTTGAGCTGTCTTCTGAGTGATTAACAGCTTGATCACTTACCTTGTGTACATGAATATATTTGCATTCAATGTCTTAATTGAGTTCCGCTAATCAACGTTGATATGTGCGTTGAGTATCTTAATCAGGATAGGAGAGTAGAGTATAATCCAGGGGTTGATAACGTGAAAAGGAGCATTTTCAGCTGCAGCCTTGTTTATTTGTCCTATGAATCCTTCACTACCCGGAATGCGCCTTCGGTATGACGGGTAGTTAATGTCATTGGTTTCTAAATCATAATCATCGCTTACTAAATTAAAAATCTATGGTGATCAGTCTTAGTGCACTTGGCAATTTTCATGCACCGATGATGTCCATTGCGCAGAATATCCGTTCTTCTTTTGGGTAAGAAGCATGTAGTGACGTAATTATAATTTCCACCATCTTAAAAAAGATTGAAGTTTCGAAACAGATGGTTCAATATTTCATCTACATCTAAATACTACCCCGCAAGCCGCCTCAATAGGCATGTGGCATGTGTGTGTTCAGACACCAGCCGTTTGCATATAAAAAGGAAACGCTCTGATGAAATTACGCCTAGCATTTATTAAAGTCCCTTATTGTTCGAGGGAAAAACGAATTCCCATACCTATCCGTTCGGCAAAATATCTCTCTTAATTAATCGTTTCTGTCGGACCTGGAAATATTGTGGGGTTCTAATATGATGTTCTCCGTGTCGCTCTGAAAGATATCTATTCTCAATTGTTCAAGCAATCTAAGCCTAGCGTGCATCTGAGTCTCTATTATTAAATATCATTACTTCATTGATTTGGGGACAAAAACTCTCAAATCTGAGACTTTCCTTCTTCGTACAATATTCTCGCGTCAAAAACTGGTTTTTTTAATGGAAAAAATGTTTATTTCTAGTTAAATTTTAGCAATTAAGGAATGTTAAAGGAAAAATTAAAAATCAATAATAAAATTTTCCATTATGTGTGGAATGAATGGTATGGCCTCAGAATATCTCCTCTCTCATAATTATTTCTTGAGATCCATATTAAAGATAGAAAAGAGCAAAATTCTCAAATAGTTGCTTGTGTCATCTTGGAAAAATGGCTGTCATGAGAAAACGAGGAGTGATAATAAAAAAAAATAATATTCAACTGCCAATTTATGAAGGTGTGCAAAAAAATGGAATTTTTCAAAAAAGTTCATGCAACCGATTAATTTATTTTTGGATCATTTGACATTGAATGACCCTTTGTCCCATTCATCTAGCCCACTGTCTACCTTTCTCTTCCTCACTTGCCCAACATCCATCCCTCTTTCATGGTCTTCAGCATCCCCTAGCCTCTGTTTCTATTGTAACCTCCTACTTTGACTTATCCTAATTTCCTCTCATTGCCCATCATGCCCAGCACTTTCTATTTCGTTTTTCTTTACATCCATTGCAAATTTCCCAGTCTTCTCTCTCTAATCTCAAATGCCTGAAGCCTATTGTCATCTTTCCTTTCATCTAGGTTTCAAGCCCTAAAATCACTGATGCCAGCCATCACAAGTCTTTACCAGTCTCTTCTTTATAATATTACGTAAGGTCCATGCAATTTTTTTCCTCCTATTTATGAACATCTCTATTGCTAATGTAATTCTCCTTTTAATATCCCTACTGCTATACCCATTTTTCACCAATGTAGGACCCAAGTAGTTAAGTAAATTGTTCTTACTGCTCCAAAGTATGCCCTCTTATTATGATCATTCTTGCTTTCTAAAATCTAGGGAAATATCCTGTTGGCATCTGTAGGCACCTAATACAAAATCCCTCCATTCTTAATGCCTCTTTATTTATGCTTTCAAGCATGTTACTCAACTGTTCAGCCTTTGACTATTTATTCATGTTTAAGGCTGCACATCCTGCTCATGACTATAGCAAAATGTGGTGAAACACATTTTGGTGTTAGAATATATATTTGTGGAAGAATACAATATGTTTGTCAATTTGAATTTTAGTCCTAAATTTTTCCGAGTTCTTTATTCTTATGAAGTATCAATGAACAACATAGCCCATTAGTGAAGAATGCTAATGTCTGCTGACTAATGCCATGCAGTCTAATAGCAGCAAATGCTAAATAGTTTCATGAGTGACTTTAAAAACATGGACGTCACTTTAACACTGATCAATGTTGTGCAAGTCTACACTTCCTTAGGATGTTATATTCAGAGTTAATGTACCAAAAATATCCACTTATGATGCTTAAAATTGAATGAGTTCTTTTTGTGTGGATCCTGCATTTACTCCTGGATTTTCATGCTACATGGTGGCATGCTTCTGTGTTTTATTTGAAGCAAAGCTAAAAAGTGCATAAATTCATTTGGATGCATCCCATGTGCTAAACAAATCATATGCCAGCTTCTTTCCAGTATTGGCTTTGGCCAAACTCAAGATGACGGCCATTGTATCCTGGCACCATCTCAAAAGCTTCCTGGTCTTCCCCTGTTTCCTCTTTTCTGTCTTACTCCCGATCTTTCCTTGATCACTTCTTATGCTTTATCTTTTATTATCTTACTTGAGGCAGTAAATCCTCCATAAAACATTCAGTTCAAGCATTTAAGTATTTATGTAAGGGAATTCGAGTTATGAGTAGGAGGCCCTGGTTCTTCCATTTCTAGTTAATTTTTTGAATCTGCTCATTAAGTGAGGCTTGCAATGAAGGAATTAATTTTTTAGGTGTCTTTAAATGATTGATGCATCCATCTTGAAATCAACCCATAACGTGAGCGTCAGAGACTTTTGAATGAAAATATAGCAGTATAATTACCATGTTTTGGGTTAATTAGCATTTTTTATATCTTTTCTTGAGACGTCACGTTTGTGCGAGCCAGTCATTGATGACCGGGAACCGATTTCTGTGCGTTATTATCGTCGATGTTCTCACCCCGGAATGAATAAATGAAGCGAATCGGCTGTCCACGCGACGTTAAAGATTGATGGAGTCGGCTTTCAAGTTGGCCCTCTACGGTAGTTTTTCTTCCCCCCATCCTCTCCGCGTCCCCCCCTCCCCTTTGCACGCTTCCCGTCCCCTCCCTCCTCATCGTTGAGTTGGGCTCGTGGCCAAGTAATAAGGTAAACGTCCTGCGATGTGGGAGCCTGCTGTTTGAGTGGGTGGCACCTTCCTTCCTTCTAACCTGAAGGCCGGTTCCAGTTGAAAATGATGTAATGTCTTTACTCAAATACTGGTTCATGTTCAACATAATTACGTAACTTAAGGCGGTCGAACTTAAGCGTGTGAGTCGGATAGAGAGCGTTCTAAACGCGCCGTGAGAACATGACTCAGAAATCTATTTCTTTCATCTCAAGTAATGCTCTTTCATTGACCAATCGCGAAGTAGAGTGATCTCGTTAGTCAGCCAATCAGGAGCTACTTATTGTTAGGCGGGAAAAACATGTGCTACCAGCGATAGTAAAGCTTAGGAAATGAAGAAGGCTTCTACATTCATGTACGGAAGTAAGCACGAGTTTTTAAAAAAATGAGTCGCTTCTCATTAAGATGCTTCTAGAGCGACTATATTAGTATGTATGTACTACGAAATATATCTCAATTTTTTAATTTCCTAAATGTAAACCGATTCATGGCTTGAAAAGGGAACCATTCATTCGTAAACATTTGGCATGAGAAAAAATCTCATTGGTTTGTCAAAGGAAAGAGATAAGTACGATACTGGATGAAGTAGAAAAAAATATTTTATTGGTTGACTGAAAGACCTGGGCAATGTCATCCCGATCTTAAGTCACAGTGTGTTCTTAAGATGTCCGTATATTCAATAATGTGAACTGACAGTTTGCTTTAGAACAGGGTTGCTCAACTGGCGGCTCGCGAAAGGTTACCTATTTAACAAAAATTCAGAAATTTATTTTTATACCTTACATTGTTTCTTATTTTTACTTTAAAAATAATAATTTATTACTATATGGCCCGCAACCATATTAAAGGTTAAGTTGTGGCCCTTGAGGCCTTGCAAGTTGGACAACCCTGCTTTAGATGGTGGGAAGGTTAAGTGCTACGTTCACGGAGGAGGGGCGTGTGCAGGGATACTACATGTATATAGACTTCATGGGCGTGTGTTAGGAACGCATGGAGTGGGTTGGGAAGGGAGGGAAGAGTCACGTGGTCCGCCTTCGCTCGTGCCTTCCCGAAGTCCGGGCCTGGAAGGCGCGCGCGACTCTGTTTATTGTTGTTATGGTGATCGCCGCGAGAGGGCGGTGTTCATTGCGTTGCGTGCCCGACGAGCGATAAGCGTGTGGCGGCGGGAGCAGCAGTGCCGTTCGTTTTAAATCTCAGGTGAGCCGCTTGCCCATCCGGTCCCCCCTGTACCGTTTCGGTGTCGGTGAGATCTCGTGCGATATCGGCGGAGGCGGTTTCTCCTGGATTTCCGAGTATGTACATGCGTTCGTCCGTCGCAAGAAGTCACCTGTTCAATGCCCCATAACTGGATTCCGAGGAGTGACTCCCATACAAGCGATTTCTCGCGAGGAAGAGAGTTGCCCTGTGAAGACCGGAAAGTTACCCTGTTAGCGAATATGTCTCTTAGAATTGCAAGCAATGGATTTCATTGTGTTGGGAACATTTTCCGTGTTTCTGTAGTTGTTCATTCTCTATGGAGGGAGCTTCATGAATTTTTATTTAGATCCATGTCACGGACTCAACCGAAGACGAACTATTTACATTATTTCTGGCTAAGGGAACTTTTTACCTTGGTCAGAATGTTGAGGAATCTCGGTCTGCAAAAAAATATTCTGAACCTCGTTCGTTTCTCTAATCCATGTTTCAATTTATGACTAACTAGCTGAGTCATTTGCCTTGGAAAGCAGCCGTATCAGAATAGTCAATGTGGCATTTTTTTGACAGTATTGGGAAAAGTCCATGATGAAGATCACCGCGGAAGGTATAGCTTTTAGCTAGTTCTGACTGGTCATGGCGGGTGTCTAATAGTCTTCTGTGTTAAGAGGTTTGTTATTTGCGTCACGAAAAGTTGCAAATGACACATTGGTATACGACGTGCATTCCTAGTTGATTGTCTTTTACGTATGAAGTTTATGTTAGTAACTCGTGTCTTTCATTTATGTCATTCATGTGTTATGACGTTGACTAATGATGATAAAAAAGCTGATATACAGCAATGTCATTTTCTTCTGAACTGATTCAACTATATTGTCTGTCTACTCGTATAATATTCATGCTTTTGTTATTAGCAATTAGTGTTAGTATTCTGAGTAATTAACTTAGAAAGGTCTGGAATGCTCGTACTTATTGTTGCTGGTCATGTTTGACTGTCTTTGCTCGTGGAAGTGCAATTCCATTCAGTACATTGCATTACTATTGCACTAATAAATTGACCCCAGCGGATGAAATCACGCGAACACTGCTTTTTAATTTGAATACCTGTATGTGTTTTTCTGTTCTCGTTAAGAATGCCTCGAGTTAAATTTAAGGAGTTGCTAGGTTGAAACCTTTAGCTATGACGATCATAATGAACGAGTTTTTATTACGAATGCGGCCTTTCCCGGCGAATTATGTGGATGGGTCAACCTTACCCGGTGTGATACCCGAGAGCTTTTCATTCACGAGTTTTATTATTTTGATATAGCTCCAATAAAGACTCGTGTGACGCCTGTTACTTGAATTTTCAGGAGTGAAGTCCAGCATTGAAATTTTATGATTAATGATATGGTTAGTAAAAAGGCTAATGAATCAGCGTCGTGAAAATAATTCACTCTGCTTTCCTCGTTATTCTCTAATCAAATATTGATAACTTTTCTGATTCTCGGAACTGATTTCATCTTCGATATGATGCTTACGTATATTTTATGACTGCGTTATCATACGTTGGTAACTGGTGCTATATGATATAAATCGATTTTCCGGGTAGTTGTTGCGCATATTTCTTATGCCTTCATAAACGCATCATAATATTCCGCGTCGCTAAAATGCCACGCTGAAAAGCTCCCGTCGCACTTTCCTGATCAAGTTTTGTCACTTTTAAGGTTCTCTATTTTTATTTACAATATTTTTTTTTCTTTTTGCACGGCTCTGGTGTTTTATACGCCGAGTTCGAGGTAAACAATTGCTATGGCATCACCAGCGTGTGTGACTCGAGCGCTTTGTATCTTATGTGGGTCCGTCTTCGGAGGTTACATCACTGACTGAATGTGAATCTCTGCCAAGTTGGCCGTCGGCAGCGGAGGAACGAAAATACATGCTCCGAGGAAGTCGGCCTGCTGTGATCTGTTCACCACGAAACCCCCCCTCGGTTCCTATGCAAGCATCTCGACTTTTTCTCAATGATCCGTGCTGGAGGAACTGACTCTCTTTGGAGTTTTTGGCGGTTGGGACGCAGTCATTAAAAACGACAGCAGGCTCGAAGGGAAAAGCTGCACTATTTTGGATGTTTTCCACGGCCAGCTCTTCAAGAAATAACCTTGGAAGACAATGTCGGAGGATAGTGTGTCGGTGCGAGAAAGTTTGAAATGTGAAGATAAAATTTATCTCCATTTTCCTTGGCGTAAGTTCCTAAGTGCTACTAAATCTGTTTATCGAAATTATTATTGATGGTGGGAGAGCTGATAGTGAATTCCCTCGTTGTTTTCATTGTTTGCATCTGATAATATAATTTCCAAAGTCCATCATTTTAGATCAAAATCAAATCAATGGTAATTCGAGGTCCGACGCTGGGATTTACTGAGCAGAAAGTAGCCACCGTCCTCGTATGCATTTATCGAAAATTATCTCCGTGCAGGAGTCCTATTATTAACTCGTTAAGGCATGATGGAGACATCTTTCGGTACATTATCTTCCTTAAAGTCTCATTGCCTGCAATATCCTGTAAGTTAAGTTTACCGAAATAAATTAGTTAGCCTTTGAAGGACCATCCTTTGGAAGCGAGAAAGATCGTTCCACACTTCTTTTACGATTTATTTAAGCTTCTTCAGATTGATGGAACACATTTTCTTCCGTTGGAGGTGCTTCAAAAATATCTTTTTTTGTGTCGCGACGAAATGAAGTTACCCTTCAGCAATTGTAAAGTTTGCTTGTCTTTAGGTCGTGGTACAGAATGGCGTTGTCGGCAGGTGAGATATCATGTTTGACATGCGAGAATGATCGTTACCGATTTGCATACGAGGAGCTCGTAGCGATTTAGAGAATAGAGGGTGGTCTCATTTTTTTAATCCTCGAAAACCGGGGAATCTCATTAAAAACTCGAGGAAGTCTCCGTGATTTAGAAATAATTTGTGAATGTACCTTTGATTTTGTTATGTATATTACCGGGAGTAAACTTGCGAAATCACTAACTTTGTCCCATGTAACGTCTGTGAGAGGATCATACTGTTTCGCATAAATTTATGAAATCCTTTCACAAAATATATTCGGGTATTACATGTTTTCTAGGGCTGCATTTTTTCCATAGACGTTTCGATATTTGTCTCGAGCATCGATACATCAGTTGATGAAATGCAGCCCTTAATCCCGTGGTTAAGAAGACTTTTGCAGCGTAGAGGCCGGGAATGCACCAAATCTTACTATGGAACTCTTATTTCGCCTTAAATTGATCACTTGTCCTTTGAGGTGGTTGGAGCAATTTTTGTTTATTTGTCATCATACCGCTATTATTTTTGGCAATTGAATGCTATTTTAACACATAGTTTTATGGCACATGATATATATTTCGTAATATATCGATTAAATATTTACAGATTTTCTTCTAAACGCGAAATAATACATTTTATATTATTATTATGCTTGCTAACAAATATCAAGGTGTCACACAGAGTCCAATATAAAAAAAACATATCCATATAATTTCGTATGAGTTTTGTATACTGTGCCGAAAATTGTAGATATAACATGCTTTAACTAAAGAAAAACAAAAATATAATTCTAATATCGTTTCCGTTTCTGCCTGTATGGTGAGTTCAAACGCATCAACATACGCACTTAAGTGAAACGTGGTAAAGGAATTAGGTACTTTTCTGCTTGCTTAAAAAACTATTAAAATGTGTGCGCTCATTGACCCATGATTTCCGATCCAGCTACCTTAAAGCCATTTATATCTTGAAACAACTCGATTCGATTCACTTTCGCTCCTATTTCAATCAAAGCTGTTTGTTAGGTGAAATTTATTCGAAGGGTATTACATACAGAGGCAGCACTGTATGCCATTGAAATATTTCACCAGTCGGGGTATCATAAAACTTAAAAATTTAATGAAGTAGGTAAATAGTGTTTTCACAGTTTTTATGTCCCAATGTTGAATTTGAATTGGACTCTCGTGTTAATGATTTTGCAGGGATTTAAATAAATGATAACATCGTTCAAACTTTCCAACCAACAATCCCGCAGTACATTGAAACTTCCTTGAAAGTTGAGACTTCTTTTTCCTGGAAAAATTTTGTAGGCATTCCTTGTTATTGAAGGAAATGCAGTGTGCCACTACCTTGAATAGCTATACGGAATGAGGAGGCGGAGATAATTCTAAAGGCGTGTCCTGACCGCTTTGCCCTCTCGACTTGAACGTGGGCCATTTGCATCACGTGACTTTCCATTGTGCTCCGTTGTTTATTCTAAGAGCTGACATTGGAAAGGAGGATTGTTAGGGAAATCTTTAGTGGAACAGGGGCCCTCCGCTGCCGTCCTAATCCAGTGCTGTTGTCACGGACATGAGGCCGCGTATTCTCAAAACCCTTTCTCCACCAGCTTTTGGTAGAGTTTCGGTATTGGCGTGTAGCCATTGGCCCTTTTAAGTTGAGAAATTTAATTAAAGTAGTAGACTTCTTTAAGAGAGAACTTGGCCCCCCACCGGAAGCCTAATTTTGTTGTGAGAGAGTGTCATTGTGGATTATAAATTTACCTTTCTTAGATCGTGTTGAGTAATATCTTGGTGGGCTAAAGCTGTGCGGAGATATAAGGAATGTTTTTTTTTCATTTCTCATTTCACATAAAAGTTACTATTATTTCGTTTCTCTTCCCCAATATTTACTCCAACCTTGTCTCGATTACGATGAATTAATCGCCCATGCTTTTATTTCAAAGCTTCATACTTTTTGTCGTGTTTACGGTTTTTCTTTATTTGCTCTTAAATTACCCTCCTCTTCTTGGTGCGTTGTAAGTGATTGGGGATTCGTTGTATGGAGCAATTCTGAAAGCTTGTGCAGATGTGACATGCTATTTTTTAGAATTGTCGAAGTATCCGTTCAAATAATAATCAATTTATGGCCGTTTTTTACTCTTCTACATTCAGGATATGAGTTTAGTTCTCTTTCTACCCACACTGCACGTCTGGTTCTTCCCTCCTTTTCCTCTCTCTGTTAAAACTAGGTAGCCTATGTCAGCTCTAGAATCTTTTTATTACCTTAATGTGGCTATCATTCTGGATGACAACTCATACACATGAATTCTGTTTTGATCTCAATTTTCTTTTTGAAATTTAGGTTATTTGATAAAGTGGAGAACAGTTGAGCAGATTTATATTGATCCAATCTGGAGGTCAGCCTCGACGTATTGTCACAGTTATGAAAATTTTTCTGAGGTTTTCTTACTGGCATATAGCCTATTTTACCCGTAAGTTGGCTAGTAAAAATCGACTCCTTTACCAGCAATTCGTTCTCCTTTTGTTCGTATTCTCAGTTTTCAAATTTATTATGTTCCACTGTCAAGATTTATACTGTGGGATTTAATAAGGTTTATCATCGCCATCGCGAATGTGCACGAAATCTTCTTGAATGTTTTTATTTTAATCATGTGCTCTCTAATAAAATGACAGTCTACCAGGTTATAGTTTTGATGAACACAAATAATTGAGTTAAAATTCAGAGGTCACGTTTAAAAAAAACTATGTAATTTGTATTTTGGTGCTCTTTGAGCTTTATTTTGAATAGTCATCGTGAGATATAAATGCTTGTTTCTCATTTTGTGAAATATACAGTGCTTAATGGCCATCTTTTATTAGCGAAATTATATATTCATTTCAAGTATTCTCGGTAATTACGTTAACCGTTTCATTGCCTGCTGTATTTCAATATAATGAATATTTTTTACTAAGTATTTGATCGTTGGTCAATAAAACTTGGGTATTATTGGCTTTTAATTTTCTCTTAAAATAATTTGATTTGGCTCCCTTCGACTTTCTTTATGGTCTTATCTATAAAGGATATCAATCAGTATTGCTTGGCATTCCTGGGGTATGTTTACAAAATTATTCTTAGCCTAATTTGTTATATCCATTAATTATTTAAACCTCACAGCGATATCATAGGTAATGCTGAGGATTTAATGTTGTTTCATTAAAAATCGATATGATACCTTTTACGCTTCTGTTCAAGTATCAGCTCCTTGAGCTATGCTGTCAAAAAATATTTTTTTCAGTTGGACGGCTAAAACTTGACTGATTGAGAATGAGGTTTGGAAATATTTTCCTATTTAAAATGCTTGTTGGAAAAAAAAAACAATTTCAGGAACACGGAACAAGGAAACACCAATAAAATTTACTTTAAGTGGTTCACAAAATGTGCAGGAAATTACTCTTGGCTTATCTTCATTCTTTACAAGAAGCTTTTTGAAAAATTATCCGAACTGCTGATTCCTTTGGGAAGAGCTCTTCTGTAAACCGTTGAGTAAATCACCAGTCAATTCGGTCTCTCGCCCTTAATATGCAAGTACCCATATTCGTCATTTTGAAAATTTTCCATAGAATGTGCGCTCTGTGTGTTGGTGGCAACCAGTCGAACCTTTCAATTATCAGGTTCTGAAGTTGTCATCATGCTAATAATATATTAAAATTATTAAAAACTAAATTACAATAAAAGACAAATCACATTCCCAGGTGTGACTTTCATCTTTGAAAAATAGCAAATGCGCCCGCGCTTGCTTAGGTCTTTTTTTAACTAAATGTTATGACTTGGAGTTTCGAAACAACTAAACCCAGAGAGACTGACCCAAAATTTCCCTTTGTTCGCCGGACAAAAGCATACGTTGGACTTTCAGAGACGTGGCTCTCACTTGAAATTTTTTCCATACTCCAGATGCCAATTGATGCATGGGGAAGTTTCGACGGCTTTTTCTGTGTGCGCGCTTTCGTGCTTTCTGCAGTTCTGGGGTGAGATTGCGGATCTTTATTGCATTTGCACTCTCGTAAACTTAATTTTTTTCAGCTCGAATGAGTATTTTGAACGAACATTGACGTAGTACTAAGGATATTAGATGGCGGACTGCGTTAAAGAAATAGTTGTTCATTATTAATATAGAAATAATGAAGGCACCCAAAGGAAATACGTAAATAAAAAGTTAGTGAGGAGCCTGATATGACTCTAGGTGCTGTATGGTAGCGATGCTTGAGCTCTGGAGAGGGATGATGAGAGGCTATGGCAGACGTTCGAAATGATGGATGAGGAAGTTGTTTGAGAGAATCAAGAGGAGGCAAAATAGGTTGATGTAGTAGAGGGATGTGGAATATTGAAGGCCAATTTGGCAGGGAGAATGCTGGGAAAAAGGGGTTGAGGGAGGCGTTTTAAGTGGTATTTTGGATGTATATGATGAGGGGTAGGAAGATCGGAACTGAAAGGTAGAGCTTAAATGAATAGAAATATCGTGCAGGAACGCGTATTGCTACCCCAGCAAGGGTTAAAGGCGAGTGGCAATGATCAACCAAAAATCTAACATAGGTAACCGATAGATAACATTACAATAATTGAGTGGGAAACAGCGGCCATAGTTCTTTAAATCACGAATGTTGCTTAAAATCGCTGTTCGCTGACATAGTAGAGAGCGAGTAGCAAAAACTTTGACTGAGAACAGTGGGCAACGATGGGCATTCGCGGCAAGATTGGCGCTAGCGACATCGCGCAGGAAAGATTCATGATTGCGCCTCCGATATGGGTTCCATGAGGTTGGGAATTCAAGATTTTTCGTTTTTGGATGGGTACGAGTCTCGCTTCAGGACACATTCAGGGTGGTGCGGGTGTCGGGGTGTGAAAACGAGGTGCAGGCGGGGAAGGGAGTCGGACCATATTCCACCTCCTCCCTTGCTACACACCCATGGGCGCATCCCAGACGTCTTCTGGATTGTTAAACGGCCCATATCCCGTTGGCGACATCCTTCCTTTACCTCTTGGCGAGTGGCCATTGTCTTTCCCCTCGTGCGCTCACTAGATTAAGCATGTATATGTGTCGCAGAGCTTTGCGGCACTCGCCAGGGAGGAGTGTGACGTCTTGAAAGAGCAAGTCTACGTGTATGGGGGACATAAGGACCGGAGTTCGTCGCTCAGGAGTTACCTACCCGCAGGACCTTCCAGCCTCCAGTAATTCCCTCTCTATCAAGTTTGGCGAGTACCAGCAAGTCCTGCGATTTCTAGACGCCATATCCCAGACGGGGAGAGTATGGGAAGGTATCAACCTGATGTTTTCCACGATATTGGAGCTTTCACTTGCTCCACATACATTTTTATTTCCTTTTCCACGTTCTGTTTTCTTACGGCTCGGATCACTAAATAAGTGAAAACATCTGTTTTCAACCAGGAAAGGGTGAATCAGTGAGGGTAGAACTAGGCAAGTAGCAAAATAAACTGTGAAATTCTCTGATCAGGTTAGGAGGGTTAATTCCTTTGGAAATTGGCAGTTGATTCTCAGAAAGATCTGGAAATCACTCATGATAAAAAACAACTTAGTTTAACGTAGTAAGTTTTTTTATCATGTATGTTAACAACTTCCACAAAGTTAAGCCGGAGACGATTACTTATGTAGGAAATCACTCGCCTTATTTGGCATTAACGGTCATGCTCGAAGAGGCTTCTCAGTGGTGTGAACGTGGATTACCCGGTTCGTAGCCAAAGATGTGTCCGATTAACTATAGCATCTTCTGTGGCCAAAGAGGATAGTCCAGTTGATGTTCATTAGTTGTTATTGCTCGAACATAATACAAACTTAACGGGTAAAATCTTTGAACGGCTACTGCGGCAAGAAATATATTAATGAATAATGGAATGTTGTAAGATTCCGTTTCGACAAGCGCTGTTGACATGAGTAACTATTTGGATATCAATCCTATCAGGATTCATAAAATTGTAGGCTCGGAAAAGTGCTTCGTTTCTCTATGAACGAATTAATACTATCACCATCTCGATTGAAAATTATCAATGAAGTTCATATCTTGTGATATCGACATTTTTTAAATTATTACAGCTCGGAAAGGATATGTTTCTTCTTTGTATGGCTGAAGAAGTGAATTCGTGGAAGTGGCATAGAGAGAGTCTCGTGGGACTCTGTCGCTCGTTGTGCAAGTTTTCCAACTAACCTTTCCCGCATTTATTGAGTCGACTGTAAGGAAGAAGTGCACACACAGTCTGAAGGTATATTTGCGCCCCTTCTCCTCTTTAGTTTGCACAAAAGAAATTGGCTTATTGTCTGCCGGTTGTTTCCATTTTGAAAGGAGAGAGCGGGTTTTTAGAGCGTTCAAAATCTCCGCCACCTTCCCTCCCTCCTTCGGTGGCGGGAACTGTTTTTTTTAACTCATGACCCTATACCAATTCCAACGGATATCTTCTTAACCCGTATTTTAACAACTTGGCCGTTATCTTTGTTTGCTCTAATTATTATTTAGTGTCAAGTAACTAGAAAACAGATTTGACGTAATGGGCTGATTGTTTTATTTTAGGCAGTGGCTGTATAAAATTGTTTTTGGCGTAACTTTATGGAACTATATAATTTTAATAACGATGAATAACTTTTGTGAATCCACATAAAATATTTTAGTCATTTATTATAAGATGTTGTACTACAATGAAACGTTGGTTGTTAGAAAAACATTTTATGTTGATTTAATGCATTCGTGGTTACAATATATTTTTAGTTTATTCTGGCGCTTTGTGTGTCGTAGATCGAATGCATGACGTTGGTCAAATATCTTTACATAGCTAAAAAAAGTTTTTTTCGGAAAATCTTTATCGTGTCCATAAGTTTACCTTATAGCTCCTCAGATAAACTGCATTACTACTTACTCCGAAAATATTGCACGTTATCATCTGGCTGATAATACTGAGAATATATTGTAGGTGTTGGTATTTTACAGTTTTTTACAATTTGATCACGAAAATTGGTTCGAAAGACACATGAGGAAGTTGGTTATTTTCGGTGCTTAGTTTGCTCTTCGTTTGTGGAATCCCTTCTTGTGGCCGAAGTGGGCCCTTAATATACTTAGCCGCGCATCTATCCTACCCCATAGAGGCCCTCACTGTCAGTGAGTGTCCCTTCATGGTTATATGCACTGATGTGACCAGGTGGTCTCCGTGGCTCCTCCCCATCCTCATGCCGCCGCCTCCTCACCACACCTGTCCCTCCACATCATTTCCCCTCCGGTAGTCATACACTCTCTGCCCGTACCTACCAAAGGGTCGGTTGCGTCACGTTGGCTGCCGCTTCTGTGGGCGGTTCAAGGACTCCAACGGCTGTGTCGAGGGCAGGGGGGATAGGGGGAGGGGGTAAGCATGAGCCTCCCGTGCTTTCCCGCCTTCCGCAGTCGAGGCTTGCCGACTTTCCGTAGCGGTCGCCGAGTTTATATACCACGCGTCTCTCAAAAGACTGACAGAAATACGCCCCTTTTACTGTGTGTGTTCCCCAGTGCAGTGTTGTCATGGGAAATCCTTTATAACGGGTGCGCGTGTGTGGTGATACAAGGAGTGGTGAGCGTTGATATTAAATGTGGATTTTCTGTTTCCTCTCCCCTCATTGAAGATCTCGTGCACCGCTGGGAGATGTTGGAGTCCCGCGTGGAAGAGTGTCACCAGGCTCGTCTGCTTCGTCAGGAGATAGCGGCGATGAGGGACGCAATGGTGGCTCCTTCGGTGGGAAGGATACGCAACGGAAGGGTGGAAGACCTCCAGAACCGGAAGGAGTTGGAGAGGAGGATTCAAGAGGTCAAGGTAAGGAGACTTTATGGCTTGTTTTAACCCTGGGTAATGTCCTTGTTTCGGAAGGCGCGGATGTTGAGCTGTATGTATAAACCCTCACTCTCATATGTGTATGCGCCCTCATAAATGAATAGTGATAGGCGATTGTGTGGTCATTCTCACGCCAGTTCGAAATTAATTTATGAATCCGTTGTAACACTTTTATGTGGAGGTATAACTTCATGCCGGAAACCGCGCACGCGCAAGTTCATGAATGAATACGGCGTCGGTATATTAATTAGAGCATATGCCTTCATGACTGCATAGCGTTCGTTATCGGTACTGTCATTCTTTATAGTAGTGTGGATTGATGATTTTTCCTTTTGTCATTTACAGTTTCTTTAGTTTATAAAATATTGCTTCACTCCGTTTCAAAGCGTTTTAATATAACCCATCTTCATAGAGAGACTCGCGAGTGAAGTAATTTCTGGCAATAACAGTTAATTGAAATGAAAGTATCAGGTAATCTGTTAAAACTGTTGAATTATACCTTTTTTTCTTCTTTTAGAAGCCTGATAGTTACATTTTTCTCGGTAAAATGATCTGAAGTCACGCATAACGAATTCTGTCTTTTTATGCATAAAGTGCTTTTCTTTTGTTATTTCTGGGGCTCTTCATTTGAATCTTCAAGCTATTTAACGAGTTTTTAAAATCAGTGATAAATGGATATGAAACCCTGTTGATGAAGTCACATACAAGATTTTCGTGATAAGATTTCTAATATACTACCTGCAATGGGGGAGTTTTGAGTTTCCTACGGGGACTTGTTAGGCGACCGGCAGCTCCGAGGAAGCACTTCCGGTCAATCCCTCGGCTAGTTTAGTGATCGATGGGATACCCCTCGAAATCGTGTTGTGCTTTGACTTTGATTATATGGTAGTCCGGTGGGAGAGAAAGCTGTATTTCTTTTCTTAAAAGTCTCTGGGGTTTTTGGGGTCTAAAAATAAGACGTACGAAGGGGTTCTAGACAGGTTGAGGGAGAAAACAGTCGTATTACCAAAACACATTTGGAAGGAAATGCAGCACTCTTTTGATGCTTCTCTGCGAGGATAGGCAGATGAAGGTAAATGTTAAATGATCAATTACTGAAATGGAGTTTAGTTATTCGACGATATGGTGGCTATAATTTATCTGATTATGTAAGATCTAATCGTCATACTAAACCATATGTATTTGATCATCTGATCTCTAAATTTCTTCTGAGTTTGGGTGGCTTGAAGATCTTTTCTAATGAATATATCTTGTTTCATTTTGTACTTAGGTAACCTTATTCTTTGCATTCATTTTCATTCTCCAATTTTTATGGTTTAAGTAGCCGTCGTGCTAATGTTGATTTGTTTTGATAATGTGCGGACTTGTTTAAACAGCTGAAGAAAAAAGCGTGTTCTTGATATTGTATCTTCGCTGTCGTTTGATTCGGGACTTGTGCTTTCATTCACATGCTTACGGGAGTAAAAATTCCTCGTAAAATTAACTCCAAGCAGAATGCTTTATGTGGCTGCGAGAACGGTCATTATGCATTTGTTTTCGTGGCACTTCTCAAGGAGTTGGAAATATAAGTTTCCCGTGCTGTAGGTGGATGAGAAATAAATCAGAAACTCTTCTTTCAAGAGAAAGTATTGCTGACAGCAGTAATCATTCATTCACTGTCGGTTTCTCTTTGTGGTGTTTATTGTGTTTTCATGAGAAATCTTGTCGTTTTATCGTCTGACTTTCTTAAGAGTTGAGATAAATTTAATAATAAGATATACGCATGTATTTCATATAATAAAAAGAAGAGAAGTCATGCGAGTGCTCATTCTTCACTTTTTTATTTTTTTTCTGTATTGCTGATAAATATTTTGTGGCATGTCATGAAATCGCTATCTTTGGATTTCTAAAATAATTATAAAAAGTTAAAGCTCTCAAAGTAAAATGTATTTATAATGAGGAATAGTGAGTCAGCTAATGCATTATTGATATCTGCGAGTCGTACACGATGACGATGCATTCAGTCGATTTGTATTACACCCATTAATTTCCCGTCGAGAAACAGAAGAGAAACGGGACCGTAATGGTGGATTTTTTTAAATGACTGTACGTACGTCTTTAGGGCAATTTTCACGCAGAATTTGAAGCGCTGGGGAGTGACCGTAATAAAACTCTCCGTCTCTCTCCGCATGCATGGGTCCGGGGGAAATGGGAGATCGCGTTCCAGTCGATACCGTTACGGGGAAGATCGCGAAATTATAAGAAGCAATGCGTTCAAAGAATGCCGGGAGTAAACGGAGCGATCAAATTTGGCCCCCCTCCCCTCCTGGAGGCCGCTTTTTTATTGAGGTGCCAATACGTTTTGCGGGGGAGCGGATGGGAGTTAGCAGATAATGTTGCCGCATCATTTCCCACGCGTCGGTGGGAAACTGGGAAGAGCTCGAGGCATCGACCGAATTCTTGCATCATTAGATTTTCAGATGAAGGTGCATGTTGCTGCGGGTCGGATGATGTTCTCCTCCATTTATATCGTGTATTTCAATGGATTCGCGACGGGTGTATGAGTGGCTGGAGTGAATTTTTACTGTTGCTTATACTGATGATAAAATATAATCTGCATGTATACATTACCAATCGAGCTGCCGCAGGGGCGTGTGGCTAGGGTGGTTTTAGGATACAAGTCGTGAAGATGTGAGGGATAGGGAAAAGGAATTGTAAGAGAGGAAGGGCGAAAAGTGAAATGGTTAATAGCGGAGTGTCGTAGCACTCTTTTTTTGCAGGTTGGTTTATCAATGAGTTACACCTGACCGTGCTGTCAAAAGCGAAATTAGTTGTGTAAAAAATTAAGAAGTGCTTTTGGAATTCACTTTGCATTTCAATAGTCTTATCATATCGAAGGTATTCGATATAGTTACGCCTGAAACTGAAAACTTCATCGGTAGGTGGTATTAGGTCTGCTCAAAACCCTTTGATATTTAGTGTACATGTTACACTAGAATTTTTCTATGGACTTTTTCCATTTACTTGACTTGTTTTGGCAGTTGAAGGAAGAAATCTTGCGCTATTCATTGGTTTTACGCGGCAGCGGGCGGTAAAATATGACGCGATTAAAATTATGTTAAAATACAACATGTTTTATTGTGATGAAAAACTTGATAGCACTAAATTCCCGCGTTACCAAGGTAGGGGTTGAATACCAAAAACGGACTGTTTCCTTTATGGGTATTTTTTTTACAAGAATTGTGACCGATGCTCTTCAAAACTCCATCATTGCATGTGTAATCGGTGGCGATTTCTATTAATAATTCATGAAATGTAAGCATGGGAAGGTACGTGCGCTGAATGAGATGGCTTCTTACTATTCGGTGGGTCAGCTATTCTTTTGAAGTCACTCAAAAGAAGGCGCGCAGTGGACTCAGTTTGGTAACAATGCAGTCGTCCAAGAAAGAACCTATTGATGTGCAATATGTGCTAATGACATTCTTTCATTTATATAACACCTTTTTGTTTGCATTGAGCGTAGCAATGTATGGTTCGGTAGTTGGGTATTTGTGGAAAGAAGATATACGTAGGCTGGAGGCTTTTGACCTGTGGAGTTGGAGAAGAACTGAGGCGGTAAGGTGGGTAGCGAGGAAGACGAAGAGTTGGAGATGGTGGGGAGGTTGGTGGTGGTGATTCGAAGGGAATGGAAGTTTTGATTGGAGGAAGTATAGAAAAGTGAGTTCTTGTGGAATGTTAGAGCGGTAGTGGGACGAATCTTCGGTAAGCATGTTTAAGGGTGGAAGAGTGAAGTAGTTTCAGGCTACATGAGAAGAGCCGTAGTACGAGGAGCCAAAGAGAGATTTAATCCTCGGAAAAGATATAGCTTTGTCAGGAAAGATGGAGAGATGACCCGACATCTGGTGTAAGTGTACGTAGATTCTGTCATAAATCCGATTAATCAATTGGTAAAACTCCAAATGATTAAATGATTGGTAATGGTTAAATAATAATAAAAAAGTAATATGATTATGTTGTGTTCCTATCATACACGTATACAACGTAGTAGTCGATGGGTACTTATAAATTCTCAGCACGGATGCAGAAGTATCCTTAAACTTTAATCCTGAAACCCATGCTTTCTATAATGATGTAGTATTTGCGTCAATATAGGTACTTTTTCGTTATTTTCACAATAAGAAAAAAACTTCCGAACGCAAAAGTGATTCATCGCGACTCAGCAACGCGTCCGAGTATGGAGAGTCCGTGATGTTGTGCTCGCTATTCTTCCATGGTGATTATTAATTGAGCGTTTGGCGCTCGCTCCTGAGGCGAACGCGCTCTGGAGCAGGTATGCAAAACAGGTGGAGAAGGTGCCGTGTTTGTGTGGGGCAGGGGGGCGAAGAGAGGTGCGAATGATCGGGAGGAGGTGGTAGGCGCCGCGGATTTGGGGGTTGGGTGGTGGGTCCTGTCGCGGATGGCGAAGGCACGGGATGAGGGGAGGCGAGAGAGATGCGATGTGTGGGCGGAGGGTAGCACAAATGTGCCCATTTGGGGCGTCGCTTCCGGGTGGGGAGGGGTGGAGAGGAGAGGGGGAGGGGAAGTCGTTTTTGGGAGGAGGGGCAAGGATTTTTTTATATGGTGGGCTGGGAGGGAGATGGCCTCCCGTGGAGCCAACAAGGGTGGGTAGATATGACTCCACGGGGTGAGGTGTGCGTGAGGCCCCTGCGAATAGTTTTATAGGCTTAGGGTGCGAAGTGGTTTTTCTTTTACTTATTTTCAAGCCACAAGTTGCAGCCCTACAACCCCTTTTGCTTTCGTGGGAGGTGAAGTCGGCTGCCATCCATGCATCTAGGTGCTCGGATGTGAATGGAGGCAGTGCGCTATTGCGATGTATCGACCGCGATGTGCGATATTCTTATCCATTGCTGTGCTACCGAAAGAACGCGCAAAATAGCGACAGTTTTTTTCTATGTGGCGCCAGTATGTTCAGTGAGGATAGAATCATTTCTTAATTTCAAGTAATTACGGAGAATTATTCTTCGCAGCAATGAGCTAAAATCAAGAAATTAGTTATCTGCTAAGAATTACTTCAGCATCATTTTTTAATTTTATTAAACTACTGAGAAGTTCAGTCTGGAAAAGGAAGTTTTAGTATCATAAATACTAATACTATATTCATTTCATGATTCTTACAACTGCTTAACTCTTGCTGTTACACGGCTGAATATGTGGGCGGAGGGTAGCATAAATGTGCCCATTTGGGGCATCGCTTCCGGGTGGGGAGGGGTTTATACAACGGCTATTTTACACGGTACATTTGTTTGTACAAACTCTTCCGTGAACTCTTGCATGAGGAAAAATGCATCGTAAAGTGGCTAATTATATGAACACTTGTGCAAATGTCTCAATGCCTGTAAGGAAAATAGAACCTGTTCTAATTTCGTTGAGACAAACGTACAAACTCACGTATATTCGCTCGTACAAAATCTTTCATCGTGTGAAACGGCCTTTAAAATACATTTTTAATCTGGTCTCTATAATTACGACAGAAAGATCTCACTCTATCAACCTTTAAGATTTCTGGTCACCCAACCTGTGATAGAATACCACAGTCAGACAATCACGGATCTGAGCGGAGACGGGAATCGTCTGCAAGTTTACCGTGGATAGCCTTTCGTAGTGTGTGTGTATGATTTTTCGGTCCGCGGCGGCAGTTCCCGCCTCGCAATCATCCTCTCTCTCTCTCCCCCTTCGCAACTCACCCACACAGGATGCTAACAGCTGGCGGCTCTCACAGTGAGCCTCACGCTCTCTTTCCTCCTCTCTCTTGCGGCCTGCCCTCTCGTTTTCATCTCTCCCCGCTGCCTGTGGGCCAAAAGTGTGAGTCATCGGCCCGCCGAACGCCCGCGAAAGTCCCTCCCTCGCTCTTTGTGTGTGCGCTGTTGTTGTACTGCTCCATCTCTCTCTCTCCCTCATTCTTTTCCCCTTCCCTCCCTCGCGTGGCTTTTGGAGTGTGCCCACCCTCGTAGCGTATCGCCTCGCATCGGCAGTCTCAGCTGGAGGGCGGTTAGAGCGAAAGTGGGCCGTCCTCTCTCAGGGCACCCTCCTTGCGCCAGACGATGTATAGAGTGATTGCTATTGGGCGCTAAAAACTATAAGCCACGATTCCCATCTTGGCTGCGAAAACCCTCCGCCCATTGAGGATAACATTTGCAAAAATAAGTAATGGGTGATGCTGCAGTTTAAAGTTTGAGGTATCGATAAAATAGTTGGGCATTAATCCATTCCTTTAATTAGAGAGTGGGCAACAGCCTGTCACGATGGGAACACCGGATCCTGATCAATCACAGAAGTTGAGCATCTTTGGGCTCAGCTCGAATTTGGAGGGGTGATCGTCCGAGTGCTGTTGTCCCTGTCTAAAAGTGGCTGATAGTATGTGTGAAATTATCATAGCCGTTGAAGCACGTCAAACTAAAATAATACCCCTACTTAAGTTTTGCTGAGGACATAGATCCGTCATAAGCAGTCATCAATCCGAAGATTCGTGTGCTGTAGCTCTCCAATCCACCCTCCCCTTTGCTATCCGATTTATTCCTACATTATTCCTTATCTGGCATCTCTTATTATAGGACTGATTTATTCGTTCCGAGGTCTTCCTCGGTAATTCTTCCCATTCATTATTACATTCAAGAGTATTTTAATTAAGTCTCCGATTGTGTCCATGAGTTTGCTACCTCCACTTCATCTAGTTTTTAGTATATATGTGTTCTCTGTGGATCTGCGAAGTACATTTAATCGGTGATTGTATTCGTTCATTTTATATTCACCTTTCTTCGATAACAGTACAGCAGTTAAATGGTTCACTGGAATGTACTTACGTAGAAACGTCGAACCATCTTTTTTGCGATCGGAGCTAGTCGGAGCGATCGGGATCGCTCCAACTAGTTCTATCGTTGACGGTTCTCCCTACCATTTTTTCTGGCTATAAAGAATGTATTTATCTTGCTTTTTTCTGAAGTTTTGGCAGTTGCTGATTCAAAGTGCACGAGGAGAATTTTCAATCAAGAAGAGAAGCTTTGCTCTATTCGCTTAAAAATCTTCAAAAGCTTGCTTTGAGTTTTTTCGTTTGAGCAAGTTCGTTCGTGGTAATTTTAAAGCCTTTGAAAAGGCTTTAAAATTACCACGAAACTATGTTGGTTATTACCTCTCCCTTTTTACTTTAAGTTTCCCTCCTTCCCCAATCCTACCTCCCCCAGACCAATCGTCACTTTCCATGCGTCAACCCCACTTAGCCGGCCCCATTGCGATCGCTTCAATTGTTTCACGGCCTCACAGAGGCGTCTGAGAGCTGTAACCGTGGTGGCATAGATTACATCTGCGGCTTTTTCGTTCGCATCCATGGCGTTTTTCACCCGCGATTTCGAATCTGTTGCCGTATCTCGTTAAATCAGTGGGGTAACCGCCGTAGGGAATCTTGTGACGCAAGAACGTTTTTTACCCCGTCGATATTTTTCTGAATAGACCTTGTTTTCTCAAGCTATGTTTTTTTGTGTTTTACCTGTTTACTTAATCACTCTGAATAATAAGTTTATGTATGTGTTTTAAATACGGTGGCGCCCATTAGCATTACGTTGCTTTTAGTGAGCAAAATTAGAATTTATTCACATAGGCCCTACTTCGCTCCGCTTAATGTACACCCCAATCCCTCAGGAAAGAGAAATTGATGAATCATTTACTCGGCTTCGGTTACCAGTTTGTTTTCACTGCCCGCATTCATTACTGCTTTTTTATTGTTTTATATACCTGTTGCCGGGCGATATTTGTCTTACTTACGTGTAATTTATCAATTACGTCGCGCGGAGTGCCTTAATAAAAGTAATAAAACTTAGTCGTACTCCCTTGTTCTTCAACAAGAGTTCTACCGATATTTACCGAGAAATTTCGCTCTCCACTCCCTGTCGGTGAACTAGGTTATAACCTTAGACGGCATCCTGTGTTTACGATTAAGCAATGATCACCCGCGAATTGAGGGTACTTAGCCTTGTCTCGCAAAATGCCTACTCCATAGGTGGCTCAGTTTAGTAGGTCACATCTGGTGGAGGCGGAATACATTTTTGTCCTTCCTTTTTATAGCATGTATAGAAGTTGACCTTTAATATTTCTTTTTTTCGTCGTTTTCATCGATCCTCTTGGCCATGATTGTTCGTTTATATTTTTATAGAAAACAAAATGAATGACAGTTCTGTAGTAAAAATAGTTGTGCTACGGTCCACTGATAAAGCCAAAGTTTACGCATTAAGTTGGGTCTATACTTACAAGCAAACTCAAGTTAACGGTCGCTGCCTGTGGTTGCCTACTGGGTTGGTAGAAGCCCAACGGGAAACTGTGAAGGCGGCACTGACAAAAATGGAGCGGGGAACGATTATCCTTGGGTGGGGATGGAAAAGGTCTATTCCGTTGTCAATGCAGGCTTGAACGCTTAACATTGCTATAGCCTTAATACGAAAACAGCATCAATGGTTTTTGATATTTTGCGTATGTGAAAGATGATTCTTTGATTTAAGTGGGCTGAAAATCCTCATTTCGGAATCTATCCTTCGCAACGTGCCCCGGAATATTCCCAAAAAATGTCGTTAAAACCAAAGTTTTTCTATTTTTTTATAAAAAAACACAACCACTTCATGATAAAGTTACTCCGCTTTAATCAACAAATGACTCTTCATCTACAGAAGACAAAAATTGCAAGTCTCCAGCTGCCACGGCAAAGCCGTTACTGGGTTAGAGGGAAACGTCTGAAACGAGCTTCTTAGCCCCGGTATAGAGCCACCTTAAGTGGGAATTCCGATTTTATTGGATTTCTAGGTGACCAGTATCTTAATCGTTACAATTTCAGTTTGGCTGGAGTACAAAAAGTGTTAAGAGCGAACTTGGGGTACTATCGAATGAACAAGTCGCTAGTCTCTGTAAGGAGACTCGTAATGCGGGTAACACACATTCTCACCGCTTCAGTGTCTACTGTTTAATAACTTTGTCGGGCCGTAGTTAATATGCCGACCAAGGTAATCTTCATTCCATTTCTGTCCTTGCGATATCTGATTTTCCTCAAAGAAAAATGAAACTTTTCTCCCAATCTTTCTTTTATAATCCTGTTACGGTGAAAAGCCTTCTGTGTTGTACGCAATATCTTTTTTATATTTTTACGAAAATTTTCGGAAAGCAGGCGATGTAGATTTTTAGATGTAGACATTTGAGAGAGGTTTGCAATGCAGGCAAAGGTTTTGGGATCGAGTGACTAATATCATAAAGTATATATATATGTATAACTGAGTAAGTATATATATGCTTAATGCTAATATCCATCATTATTCTAAGTCGCCTTTCCAAGGTAGACGGAAGAATGAAAAGTTAAGAGTGAAATTCTTTAAAGGAAAATCCCCGTAGCAGGTTTTGCTCGTTTTGAAGTCCCTCCAATCCGAGCAGAAATTCTGAGCTTCAAAATTGAGTTTCTGTCAGATTAATGGGAAGAGTTTCTCCGGTAATTATGGCATTCGGTGTGCGTGAGCACTAAAGCATAAATTATCGTAAAATCATTGAGTATATCTCGTGTTAATGATTGGTATCATATCCTCGTACTCGAGCGGTGCAGGGGTTGACGGGACTGTTTAGCATAGAAAACTGGCTGTGCTACACGTATCAATTGCCCTTTCAGCTGACGCAAGGGCGTGCGACAAGAGGTACTAGGACACCTGCTATGAGAAACGGAGGGAATAGGGGAAAGGAATTGCAATAGGTAAAGGACGGAAGATTAAGATGTGATTCATGGATTAATGTTTCATTTTTTTTGTTGTAGCCCTTTATTGTGCTTGGGAAAATAGTTTTGGCCCTATGTGTTCGACAGTGTATTCATCATATTTTATCGCTTCTGTCAGTACTAGAGATGTAGCACGGGGTTAAAATAATGCCCAAGATAATGCTTACGCGATTTGAATATTTCACGTTGCCTTAGTCTAGCGTGTAACCTCCGTCTCCATCAGTTCCCATCCTCGTGCTCACAGCTACTGTGTTACACTCTCTGTACCATTGCTGCAATTTTTAACAAGGCGTAGCTTTCATTTGTATTTTGTTTATTCCACAAATTGAACTTTCTGTATTACATCCTAGAAGATCGATGCGTACTCGATAGGTAACCTAACTAGAGCGAAGTAACATCTCTCTCCTTCTATTTTACTTCCGACTCTGCCTTAAGAACTATTTGAGATGATTAATAGTCGGGTTATGACGGCCAAGATAGAGATAATGTCCTGGATTTTAAAGCTTAGATTAAAAGTGCACTCTTAATGTTTGCCGGGAGAGTTGTGTTGAGAGTCAGTATCCCTTCGGAATCCTTCCTTGAGGTCGTTATCACCATCATGGCTTTCACGGTGGTGGATTTTCAGGGCTGCGGGGGGTCTGCCCTAGCGTTTGCTCCCACACAGGAGACAGACGGCTACGGTGTGCGCTCCCTTGGACTGTTAACGGAAGCGACATCTCCTAAGAGGTTACGGTCTTTACTTTTACTTCCCCTAAAAGTGCGTCGTAAGGGAGTGTAATTATGCTTGGGAGAGGATAGGGGGGGATGCTTTCCCTTCCCCTCCCTCCTCCCTCGTAGGAAGAATCTTCACGGTCTCCTCTTGGTTTAGGGAGGAATGAAGTCTCTTCCGCCGAGAATTAACGAGGATTGGAGTGTGGCCCGCTGAATCCCATGCTTTCGTCGAGGTTGGAGCTAGGGGAGCCGAGGGGGTAGGCGGATGGTCTGAGGAAGAGAGGGTGTGGGTGGTGTGGGTTTCCTTCTTGTTCACCTCTTGTCGCGTCGCTCTATCTCCTGGAGCGGATCTCTCCTATTGTGCTCCCTTACCCAGCGCTCCCACTCAATTTTCGTCGCCAACCTGGCTATCCCGGCTGCTCTATACGCCTCTATGCTTTTAGGGGTCCTTCGTTTTTTTGTTGGGAGGATTCGCTGGCTTGTTGCCAAACTTAACTCCTAGCGAAGAAGAGTTTGGGAGCATTGACTTAATTTCTTTTAACTAATTTGCAGTAAGCTATTAAGTGCCACAACTAATCGTGAGAAAAAATTTATAATTTTCTCATTATGGATTCCAGCATTGAATTTCTCCTGAAAATAGAGGAGTGTGTCTGTTTACTCAACCATACACCGCACTTTACGCGTAGATTTTTAAGTAGTGCTTCGAGGATTTTGGCTCGTCTCTTTATTTTAGTTTTGTCTTTTTTGAATATGTAGGATTACATAAGGGAATATAATAGTATTTGTTGCTTGCCTTTCCAAACTGAATTATGATAGTGGGCGCTTTAAACACAAAATTATATTTTTTGGTGCTTTGATCTTCTTAGTTAAATTAGCAGATGAAGAAACCTTGTAATTAAATTTTGTAAAATCTATGATAGCTATTTGACCCAATGCGTCTTGTTCCGTCCTTTGTTTGCGCAGTCTTTTTAGGAACAAGCTTTATAGAAATGAAAGGGTGATACATTTATTTCACTAATAAGTTTTAAGTGACTTGTATTAATTTTTCACGGTGTCAGGTAACTCGACCGAAGTGACCTCATTGATGACGTGCCTTAAAAGTCGAGTGTAATTGATAATTGTCAAGATAAAGCAAGCGCAAGGAACTAATTTTCCCTTGATGGACATGGAGAAAGTAGAGTGTTAATTATGCTTAATGATTTCTATGCTTGGTTTTCAGTGAAAGCGATTTCATGGAAACGTGCACAAAGCGTAACAATTTACTCTGGGATTTATTTATGAGAATGTAGGATAGGTATGTATCGCGCGTTTGGGAGCACAGGTTAAAGAGTGATCTCAAGTGGTCGCTTCATTAATTTTCTATTTTGTTAGTTTCAGTTATTTATGGATGAAATTCATCCCAAATTTATTCGGGGTTTTATTCGCTACGAGATTTTAATGAAATGACCCGATGCTTGAGATAAGCGAATGCGAGAGTTTCTCGGTGAGAAACTAACATTCGTGGGGACTGGAACCAGATCCCATATTTAACGAAATTCGTATTTAATATTAAATTAAACTCTTATTTTATGAAACTCGTGACATATTTAATGAAATTGGGCGTGTTAATTGGTCGAATTGCTTGGCGCGAATTCTGGGTGTAGGTATAAGAAAAAGACGTTTTACACGACAAATGATCTTCACATTGATTATTCGAGCATCAATCCGCGAATTATTTTCAATGATGACCTGAAGAGCTACTGTTTTACGCGGTGCATTGATTTATTGATCTTTCTGCGCCGAAAGAATTCGCAGTGGTGCTCATATAGCTCTTTTTTGCGCTATTCATATTGCTAGAATGCATCGATTCTCGGGATATTTTCGATTGACACAGCTAATTAGGAAGTTGGAATTGTTTGCTCACATCGTCGATGGTGCCCAAGTATTAAGGGCATATCTTCCAAACTTTTCTAAATCCGTTATACACGATAATTTTCTGATAATTGAAGCAAAAGTGGCCTGAAATGTAGCTAGCGTGAGGAATCGTTTATAACTAGACAGTTTTACTCCCAAAGAATTAGTGTTTTAATTGATCAAAAAGGCCAAGATGGACCTCGTGCGCTCGTATCATGCGATCATTCTCGATATTATGCCATCAAACATTGAACATGCTCTAGTTTTGCTCGAATGATCATGCGCATGAGTTTTCATGCGTGAGATTTTCCATTTTATTCGAGGTATAAACATGATACGCATGTCAATTAGAATGATCATTTACTTGAGTATTCGTAGTGTTAAATTGACCTTTAGAATCGCAGTCCAGGCGAATGATTTTTGTTCATTGTGAATTTCGTGTATCAGCAAAATTCAATGCTACTATGTGTTCTTGGGCTTTTGCTTTTTTTCATTCTGCTGGTTCCTAAGCTAACCGCCAACCGTGAAGTTGGGCATTTTCTCTCTTCCCTCTCGCCCTGAACAGGTCTTCGTGCCAACTTGCTCCCCCAAACAGGTCGCCTGCGTGTCGGGAGGCGGACCCTATCGTAACGGTGGCCGTGGGGATGACTTTGCGTTCTGTGGGGGAGAAGAGGCCCGCCCCATTCCTCCCCCCGCGCTTATAATAGCCGTCTTTTGTTTGCGTGAATTTTCACTTGTTACCCGCTCGGAATCTGCTCTCGTGTCACTTGGTAGGTGGTCGTGGCAGGTACGCCCTCGACATATCCACTCGCTGGGTTTTCTCCCATCTCTTAATTGCTATAATTGGAGCAATTATTTTTTCAACGCTGAAAATCCTGCAGGTTTCTTAGTTTTCAACAAGCTCGTTAATTGTGCGGTGATTTGAGCTGCCAAAAAATGTACATTGCCTCCATAACGATTGGTTTCCGACTGTCCAGCCCTCATTCTTCGGGGTCACTCGTTCCCAGTGATTTTGCTTAGTTTTAGCTACCTGCATAATGTTCTTTTTTGTGTCTACTGTAGTATTATTTGGTGAAGCCGTATTTATTTCATTACCGGCTGTTTGGATGACCCCTTCGAAGTAAAAATTCATATAATTGCTGACGGAAATTACATTTTTCATTATTGCTCCGTTGTCATCGTCATGGTTCAGTAATGTTACTTGTTGAGAGACCAAACGTATGCGCAATAATAGAGAATTTCCCTAACCCCCTTATTTTTTTACTTATTGGTTATGTAAGTGCTTCATGTTAGCCCATTAAAATTAGGTTATATTAGTTTCTCCATGATAGTACACCAGTCGTTCTCCATAGAAATTTTAGCCAAGACTTGTACTTCACCATATTTGACCCATTGAGGCAAAATCTGTGGAAATCCACTCATCTCCGACTCCTTTGTGGTCGTTTGAATTGATTGACTGTTTGCTGGAGATGCATTCAACTCATTTTTTGTCATTGTTTCCGAGAAAGTGGCGACCCACTTTTTAGTTCTCAGTCAATATCATTCGAGTCAATTCTTAGCTTTCTCATCGGTCTAAGCATTCGATGCTGGTCGCATGTGCATTACATTAGGGCGTGCCAAACCTCTTTCACTTCGGAGAATCCACTCCGTCGAGATTTAAAGTAAATATCCATATCGGGCGGATAAAACGCCGACCTGTCCCGTTTTTGTCCGAATCCCGTTTTGCTCTTCCACCACAGCAAGTTGTCCCCGCGTGGCCACTCCTGTCTCACTCTAGAAATTTTGGTCTCCGAAGGTATTCAGAGGGTCTATCGAAGAGGGGAAAGCTTAACCGGGGGAGTGGGTGACACGGTCACCGGTCAGGGTCACCGACCCTCCCGTGTTCTTTCCTACTAGATCTCCCTTGTTTCCCCGTCTTGTTTTCAATCTCCACGTTGTCGTGTTTATCCAGTCGGCTTACTTTTTCTCCCTTGCTTTTTGTGGAGCGTGAAATCTTCAGGTCATGCATTTAGTTGTTTTGCGAAAGCGCATTCGAAGAAAATGTGGGTGAAAGCGAAAGTCATTATTAAATTGCTTTCTCAAGTCCATTTTCGTCATTAGTGAACAAGTATAGTTATGTTCCATCGGTGAAATTATCTTTATCCTTTGTTCTTTCGAATTTATTACAAAAATGTTGGAAATTTCTAGTATTTTGTTGGAAAGCAATAAATGTTGAAAAGGAACCATCAGACCGCAGCTCATACCGAATTCTGCGAGTAATTGGCTCCTTTAGTTTGTGAAGCGTGAACTAGTGCTGGTAATTTTATGCACTGTTTACATGTGATCTAGTGGTGGATAGAGGACTGGCTTCTCATTCCGAGGACCTGGGTGCAAATCCCTCATGTGGCCAAAACGTTTTCAGAGTGTACTCCGTCCGTCGGGTGGGACGTTAAACTGTGGTCCCCATGGTGCCCTTTGGTAAGAGGAGGTCTGGTTTCCCTCCATCCAGAATACCGACTCCTGGTTTTACTCCAATCGTCCTCCATTTCGCAAATAATCCTTCCCTTTCCAAATTAGCCATCTGTCCTAAATTGCGCAGATGACCTCAGCTGTAGGTCGCTTCCCCATGTAACCAACCAATCTGGAAGCAAGCTTCTGTCGTCGTTTTTCAAAGCTATTTTTTACTTAAGTTTTGCTATGAAGTTCTAAACGTTTTGATGAAATATTATTACGCTAGTAAGGACTATTGTTAAAGCGTTGACTGGCCTTAGTACTAAAAGTCAGACCTACCGCTTTGCGCTATTCATTTCTATTTTAACTACTCAGGCATCAGTGTTTACGAGAAAATCCCACGTGTGCACGTGATAGGATCCGGGTGAATTCATTACGTTCTTCGTCTCTCCTGCTCACACCATATGTTTGAAGTGGTTGTATTTGGTCCCTGTCGAGGACTGGTTTTGACGAGCGTGGAAATCTCAATCTGCCGACACTCAGAGGTGAGGTGGTTAATAACGGAAGAGCACTCCAGCAAGGCCTTTCTTGAATGGGTGCCCACTCTTCCTTCGATAAGCAAGTGTGCCATTGCTCTCTCTTTATGGGAATAACATCTGCGAGGGGATATTTCGGTCAGTCGCTCCTCGAGCGAAAGAATTTGAATTAATATCTTGTCGTATATGAACTACGTGAAGATGTTTTATACCCTGGTGAATACGTAATGAGACATTTCGTGAACATGAAAGGGTTTGGTGAAACATTAACTACAGGATTTCTGTGCAATGTCTGCCCGAGTATATGAATATGAATATTCGCTTTCGCATAAAACCATGTAGTAGTTTAACCTAGCCTATAGTTCGCCACTGGGACTTAAGACCTCTTGAGTGATTCGCCGTAAAATATTATCCATGACTTTCCTATGTATATCTTTAGTTTTGAACTTCCACGAAGTCACAATCTTCTATACGATGCGATATTGAAATGGTTTCACAATATTGTGTGTGGGAATTTTCGACTCATATATTTATCGCCTTGATAATGTATCAAAGCCCCTAAGTCGGTGACTGTCTGTTATCAATCAATTTTTTTTATTTTAGGCACCTACTTGATCATGCTTCTCAAGCAATTAATGACACAATTTAGATTAGATAAAACTCTGAAATGTGAATGTCCTGTTTTTGTCAGTGGATTCGTCATAAGTAATGCAACTAATTAATGTTGAATATCACCTGCTTGCTTCCATAGATTAAAGTTTAAACAAATATAAGTATGCTGTGAAAGTTGATACCACTCGCCTGGAGCGATGAAAGTAGTAAATTCTTAACTACGTATGCCAAGTGAAAATTTGAAGAGCCTTCTAAGGGATGCGTATGTTGTTAATAACTAGCGTCATATTAGATCAAAGCACTCTTATTAGCTATAGTATATTGGCCTCTATATGAACAATCTCAAAGTTGTTTGCCTTTATATGAATGGGATACTAGCCTGAGGTTTCGTTTTCGCCTTTCACTATCTAATCAGTGCTGAGTTTATCTCTGTATTAAGAATTGCTCTCGTATTAATTTTTTCGTGCACTTCCGTGTATCTCAAAAGGTAGTGATTGCTATTTCAGAGGGCATATCCCCCCGTAATTAACGAACTGAAGATGTTTTGCTCCATGAAATTCATGTAGACATGGAGACGCTGTAAAACCAAGAAATCAATACAGAGGATGCCAATATTGTGTGCTCCAAAAAGATTATTTAGTTGAAGAAACCATCCGAATTTAGTGTATGGCTAAGTAATCCCTTCTAGTGTCACTGTTGTGCATTTCGTATTACTCAACGATCGCTTGTAGGTTGTAATGTTGAGGCCTGATGTAACTGTAGTACTTGCAAAATCTGATCTCGTGGAATTGAACTGGGCAATCGTGATTTGAATGAAATTCAAGATGTTAGGTTAGAAATCTGTTAAATGTGTCGGTAAATCGACGTTAAAGATAAATCGTTTAAAATCATTCAATTGGAATCTTTGGAATTGATAAACCGATTCGAGATGATGGTGGCATATTTAAAAAAAAGTGACTCATTTATGTCATTATTTAATGGCTCTTAACTTGTATTGACAATCATTATAAATCATTCTTGCAAAACTCGAGTACGTAATTTAGAGCGTTGAATTCTTTTTCCATTGATAAAAGTTAAAAGCAGGTTTCCAAGTCGTATGTACTGCTTGTAAAACATATATGTACGTCGAAAAATTAGATTAATTCCTGTCAACAAAGTAATTTGCTTACTGAAACCAGCATGGAATTAATCACCTCTTTCCTCACGTCTTAACACGTTTGGTAGAGAATGACTAAAACCGCTGCAGCGCGCTGGGGTTCGTGTCAACATTGTGTATCATTTAAGTTACCGCCCTCCATGGTTCCGCCCCGACCGCTCCGAATTGTCGTCTTTTGTCTAGTGGGGAAGGGAAAAGGTTGTCCCCGCACTTAAATCGTTCGGAATTGAAAATAATTATTCCGTCCGAATCTGTTTCAATTTGTCCCATCTGTCCTGTCTCCCTATGCCCCTTCTCGAGGCAACGTGAATCCCATACAAATGCTTCTCTTTCCCTTGCTTTAGCCCCTTTAACCTCTTATAAAACCCAGATCATCTCCTCACATCTATTTCCTGCTGATTGAAAGTTGAATTAATCTCCCCTTTCTCGATCCGCTAATGTTTCAAATTCCCAAGTTTTCGTGAGAAGCGGACCCGAATACTGATGTTACTCTCCCCTCATGAAAGGCTATGATTTATGCTGCGGAGAAGAATCGGGAGTGGATAAATGGAGCTTTCCGTTCAAGATGTTGAAGTTAGTGCACATCGGAACAAATCAGCGCACTTAAGCGCTCACAAACGACGATGAATAGAACGATGTGCACTGGCGAAACGTTTGGTAACCTGACTGTAGGTAAAATTATATGGGTGGGCAAGTCACGGCCGAATGGCATGTGTATAGTTATCGAATACGACCAGAATAAGTATTTTAAATCAAACTTTTTACCACAGAGTATTTAAAAACTTTACAATATCCATGCTTGGCACCTTGACTAGAAATAAATGCGAGGAAAATTATCGCTGAAGCAATTATCGACATTATTATGTTGTTTAACGCACATAAACTCTGCTCCTGATCTGTTTTGAAGTGCGCTGCCTGGTGCGCAGGGTCTGTAACGAATGGAAGGCAAGTGCGCTGTTGTGTTGCGAAGTGAATTGCGCACGGGAGGGAATGGAAAGCTCCCATACATACATGCATGCATATCTATAGGGGGCTTCTTGAGGATAGATGGAGGGGCTTTTATAAGGCACTGGTCTGTTTCTTCTGGGATTCCTCGGTTCAATCATCCCATCTGTCCCGCCTTCGCATTAGAGGGAGTTGCGGCATCGGTTTTAAGTGAATTAACGGGCCGCTTCGGTGTAGAGTGGGGTGGTGCTGGAGGATGCGAGGGGGCTTATGTCGATAATCCGACCTTCTTTTTCTCTTCTCCAGCTTCTATCTATCTCTTTCGACGCCGAATTTGCCCATAATCCCAGGATAAACTAAGGTTTCTTCTTCGTGCACGAGTGAACACGAACTAAAGCTTTCGTTAATTTTTCTTCTATTCGGTCATCAAGTATACGAGTCTTAAGTCGTAATTTTTCATGGTTATAAATGGATGTGGGACACTCAAGGGCGGTTTTGGTCTTTCGTCCGCGAACACCAAAGTAACAGAACAGTTAATTATAATATTTTGGTAGCACACACTATTCTCGTCTTTTTTCTGTGGGTACGAAAGAAGCGAGTTGGAACTCATTTTTAGATGGTCATTATTGTCGTTTCTGTTATCTCCAGAAATTCGCGGCGGTTTATGAGACAATGCAGTTTTGTCAGCTCTTGGTATATGGGCCCTTTTTGGGACGACTCACACCCACAGTTTCATGTGCTGAATTCGTGAATTACAGTTTTAATTATGGAAACTAAAATAATTTTTATCAATATAGTATTTGCACAACGATATGTTTTAGTCCTTAATGCATACTGTTCCGTTAACTTGCTCCCCCTCACGTATTTTCTCCGTAAACATAGCCATGGCATCCGTCAGTCAGTGTTGTAATCAGCTAAAGAGCCTCGTTGTGCGGTAATGTTTTTGGAATGAGCTTTGGAAATTATCTTGTATTGAAATTGAAAATAACTCTTGTTCTCCACACCTAAAAAAGTATGCATTGACCATCTCTGTGGTGAATTTTTGCTGTGGAGTAGAAGTGAATTCGTTCTTTAAAATTATTTTTGAGCACTTAAAGGATACGACTTTTTTCATGCGTGTGAAGGCTAATGTCAGTAACATGGCTCTTCTAAACAGCGAACGACTGGTTTACATTGAGCGATGCCTTTGATTTAGTGTGGCATTGCAGTCTTCATGTTTAGTGTTTCAGAGCCGTAGATGTGTTGTGAGAGAGACTAGCCGTAGTGAAGTCTCAAAAACCATTCCCATTTATGATCATTGAGTTGAAATATTGGTTTCTTCTCCTTAGTTTTTTATTGCCCATTCTATATTCTAAATAGGTCCTGAAACAAAGAATCATCGTCTCTACCTTTCGGCTAGTACTCCTACTACTAATAGTGGTGTAAGATGTCGCTGCTATGCACTACTATTTGGACTTATATTTGGCATTTGAATATTCCTTTTATTGGTTTTACAAGTCGCCAGAGAAGTAAGAAGTTGTTTGATGTATCTTAGTGTCGGCCACCGAGAAAAGCGCCTTTCATCGAGGCGATGTACATTAAATCGTTACTCATCACCGCATTCTGGTTGCCATATGAAATGGTTGAGCAATTATTTCGAGCCAGCTCTTCGAAATGGAGTCGCTTATGTCACGGTCCCAGCCATTTTCCCTTCACTGATCACGATTACGGGCGTGCTGTCGTAAGGAGGCCGGCACGAACTCGCATCGGTCTTCTCTGCGATATTAGTGTCGCTCTGCTCAATGGCGATGATCTCCTTTCGTCAACGCACGGTTTTTTGCGACTGCGTCAGTACATGCAGCTCTCAAACTGTTGGATAATTGGTCAATCGTTTGTTCTGAGGCCATAAGCTTCAGAACGTGCTCAATGGATGTTACAAAGCTATGAATGTGCTTGAGGTATGAGTGATAAGAGTTGAAGACAGATCTACCCGTTAGAGCGATGAGGGAATCAATTGGGGTCAATCTTCATAGTTTACTTCCGTTCAAGTTCATCCATTTGGAATGGAATCACCGTTTTAATTATTTTACTTGCTCAAGACGGGAAGATTTGCTATCCATGTGGTTAGCTTTTTTTTATGATTGTCGATTAATTATCGCAGCCATTAAGTATTTAGCAGTCAATTCTAATTATTCTCTTTGTTGACTGTTTTAATTTGTTCTTTCATTGAATGAAAGTTTTTGTTGCTTATATGTGTTATCTTGTTTAGGAACCTGTTCTTACTGTGGGAAATAAATTTCGTCAGTTTGCTTAATAGCTGTTCGCGTGACGTTCGAATAATTTGCACTATAATTAATAAGCATGCGTGTCGTTAATTTCACGAATCAGGTGAGTGCGAATACATGCTGCTTTAAGCAATTAACTGCTCCCTAGCAATTCCTTAGTTTCTGGGACAGCCTGAGAAAACTTTGAGGGTTATAAAAAATATCGAGGATTAATTTTTCCTGCCCATCGCTCCATTTCGTTTTCATAATATTTTCGCTTTTTAAATAATATCTTAAGCACGCAAATGGGATTCGTGAATGCCATTTAGCATTTAAGGATTGAAAGTTCGGTATATTATTTCAGGGAATATGTCGTAGAGCCCTTTCGAAGAGCATTCGTAGGCGTGATACATTGACTTCAGATATGATCGTCCGGTTCGCGTCCTTGAACAGCCTCTGTCTAGAACCATCTGCTAGTTGTTTCTTAGCAGTGCTTTCCAACTACTTCGAAGTGAAACGACCTTTTTCGTGATATGAAAATTCCGACAAGAATATAAATACAAAAGGCTCTCCAATGCAAACAGATTTGTATTTTACGGAGGTTATTCGTGCGTTACGTAATCCTGGCACCTTTTTCTTGCTCGCCGCGGGGGTGGAGTGGCCTAAATATTCATATTTTTCCTCAGCCGGTTAACTTTCAATCCGTTAGCGGTCACTTTCGCGCCAGCTTGACAGCGCCTATTATACTCAGGTGTGTCAAATAACCCAATAAATTGTTTGCAACCACAAAGAGATTCCGCATTTTTTTTTTCAAGATATTAATGAAAGAGCATAAAATTAAATCGCCAGTATAGATGTTTGGCAGTTTTCATCTCACTTTTTTTTCAGCGAGAAGATTTTTCGTTGAACGTATTTGATCATTCCGTAAATGTTGCGTACGATAAGGTTCGATACTACATGAATTTATGTATTTATAGTTAATCTTTGTACTACAGTGTCTATCGTAATATGTTTCATGAACCTACATTTTCACGGCCTGTTGACAGCTGGCTCATAAATTATATTTTATCTGTTTTTTTTCGTGAATATTTTTCCAGCATATGATAGGCATTACGTGACTTTTTAAAAGTAAATAAGTTACATATATCCGGTATTATTGAGTTTCATATATCCGGTTGAGTGAGAGTTTTCTGAACACTTGCTGAAACTTATTGCAAGGATGGTTTATCTTTGTACGTTATTATCAATCTCGTGAATATAACATAGATTCTCGGCCATTACGTGCCAGTCGAAAGATGACTCTCCTATTATATACAGATTTATCATTAATATTTTCATACTACTACATTCGTCATATTGGTCATAACCTCTCCCCCGTATTCGTCTTCATTCGCCGTCAGGGAATATGGTTTTAGAATTTCCACTGCCCGTGCCACTTGGTTCAGATTTGGCTGATAAGATTAAGTGCTTGTTTATTTATCATGTATGGAAACTGGGCGATCTACAAGGTGACCTTTTGGTCACCAATCCCCAAGGGCCAGAATCATGTAGCACGCGGGAAGTTCTGTGAGGTCAGGCAACCTTTGCCCACCTACGGTGCCCTCTAGCCGCCTCGCACACTCTCGCTTTCTCACCTCAACCGGTCACCAGCTGACCTCTTTACCTCCCCCCATGGTGTTTCAAGTCCCTCTCTCAATTCTCCGGGCATTAGTCACTGTTCAGTGACTTCTGGGGCAACCCTTTCGTCTTGTCGTTTCTCCTCAATCTTGTCCACATGCTTGTCCCTGCCCTCATATACCCTCCCCACCGCTCTTACCATCGAAGTCGCATAACTTTACAAAAGAGACCGGTGATTGATATCGTTTGAGAAATCAGGCAGCAAAACTCAGGATTATTCGGAACGGCAATTTGAAAAAAAGGTTTGAGATCGAGGATGTATGCGGAGCCCTTTTGTGCTGTATTGATCTCATTTTTTGCGTCTTCAACTACATATGATGTATAGTTGTTGCATATGGTACACATATTCTGCCAGTTAGTATTTTATTTCCCACTATAGTGCAACGAGTTCCTAAATTTAGTGTGTGGCGTTTACATTGCCTGTGTAACTAATCCGTTACACTCTTTTCCATGCGTCGTTGTATCATGGCTTAACAAGAATCACAGATTATTTATTTAGTTCGATTAACCTTTTGCCTCATTTAAAATGTAGAGGCAGTGAAAACAAGGGCTGAAATTATCGCGCAGATACAATATACACAAGAACGCCAATTAAGTTCGCATAAGAAATCATTCTTGACGAAGTTGATGGTATTTTATTAACCTGTCGAGAAAACTGGTTGTAGTGGCCCCACTCTCACCGATGCGGGGATATGTCGTATAAAAACGGCTCGGATGTCAGGACCGGTGCTTTTCTAATAAAGCCATATTAATGGAGAATAAAAATGCCCGCCTGCCGTCATAAAAACTGCATTCCATCGTGAAAACGGTGAGTGACGAGGTTGTGTACATCCGGTGATAACGAAAGTGTCTTTTTGTCGTTTTCATCTCAGCATCAATGTCGTGTAAAAATTGGAGCAGGAATCTGAGAGCAGAAATTGATATAATATTGAATGAACGAGTGTGTAGTGCGATATTTAGTGAAATTTCACGACTACAGGAGGTATTATTCCTCAGATGGGTCTGTTAAGATTGAAAACTATTTTCTCTGCGCTGTAGCATCCTAAGGATATTTTTAGTTATTTAAGAAGCTACGATTTAGTTAAAGTAGTTGAAAATAAATTCATCTTTGACGTAAACGATAAATTTTTAATTTGCTTATTGGGATGAAATGAGTAATCAGCGATTCGGCCACTTTGCGAAATAATGATCCATAAGAATGTCATCCACCAGAACTTCGTCGTAATTAATTCCAATGCGAATTAGAGTGTACACCCCGACGAAATTGTGTAGGATAAACTATGAACAATAGTAATATTGCTAAGCAATATATTTTTTCCTGATGTTGAAAAACATTAGCTGAAGAAAAGAGGTATGAAAGGTTGGGGAGGATGGAGGAACTTATTAACGCTGAGTCAGCTTTACAGGCTTATCACCGAGGATAAAACTTTTTTTAATCGGCCTACCCCGTGATTGCACTCAGTGAGTTGTGAACGCAAAAATTGCCCATAACTTGTCATATTACATACGGATGTCAAAAATCTTTAAATGCGCTTATCTTTTAAAGTTGTTTTCCTCTACTGTCCGAGTTGGCGACAATGTTTACTTTGGCGATACGATTGTCCTCTAGTGTTCATCCACGCTCTCGAATCTTCATTATAGGCACTACTCTCTGACAGGCAGCAAACCTTGTCCTCTCTTCCCTTGTTCACTCCCCCAGTAACCTCTTTTTCCTTTCCTCCCCCGACCAGTGCGGTGCCATGAGCGGAGCCGGATTAGGTCAAGGGGTTAGCGTTTTCCCTTCTACGGCCGATCGCTCGCTCCTTGGCTCTCGGGGATTAAACGGATTGTCCGGGTGTCGGCGGCCAAGCAAGTGCTCTCTGGTCGGCGGAAGTTGAGAGGCTTAACCCACCCCGCCACCCCGCTGATTTCGAAGCCTTGCGCTAACCCTATTACCCATCAATCGCTCCGGAGCTTCATCATCGCCCGGGCAGAAATAGGTGCCGCGGCGGCAGAGAGGGATTGGTCGCCATCTGCGGAGGAACTCGGGGAGATACGTATTTTCTGACGTCGTTTAATGTTGCTCGATGCAGCTTGTGAGTGAACGGTATCCGGAAGCGATCGGTCCTCCCAGTGTTGGCTGAGCCGTGCTCGAGGGCTGTTGATCGCAGTTGGCTGATCTGCTGTAGTGTCCCTTTGTCGGAAGGAGCTAATTTCCTTGGAGCTACTAGAAAGCAACTTCAATTTAGTGTTGCTCTATCATCTCTCTCATCTAGGAGCCCACGGGGCAAAGCCAGGAGAAGGTAATTGATATACTGCGCTTTCTTCCGCGTCGATGAGTAGACGTGTACGTGTATTTGATATTTTTTTTATTCATTATCATCCTAAAGAGCGAAAGGAACTGTTCTGGGTTTGAGTGATCCATGTCTCAAGAGGTCTCTAACGGAAAAGAATAGTCTTATTCCTCGATGTTTTGAAACACCCCTTTGATTGATCTACCATGCAGTCTCCACCAGGTTTGGAAATGTCGAAAACTTAATGTTTGCAGTTCAAAAAAATATAGATTGCGTCAGGAGCGTAAGTAATCTCTAATATATATGTAAATCGTGTGCGTAAGATATTCGCTGACTAATGGTTGGACTCAATTCTCAGTTGACCTATTTTATCAATTAATCCCTAGGCCCAGAAGGTCCCATCATGCCTTCGTTTCAGTAGATCTATTCTTGGTCTTGGGATTAGCCCACGCGATTAGTCGGGTTGTTTTTCATTGATATATATTTTATTAATGATTATATCAATAATTGTTTTTAAAAATTTAGTTGAATGAGTGGAACCTTGAGTGTTGAACCCAAATTTAATTTTCGAAAAATTGTTCCTTTTTATACAAGTTGGCTAATTAGGCTTATGGTGTAACATCTGTCACTATGTATTTTTTAGTGATGGGCATCCTCGATTTTCCTCATGAGATATTTATTTTACTCATTGTATTTCCACGAAATTGTCCAGTCGTTTTGCTGCCGTGATTGCACTGGTGGTGCAGTGGTGGATCCAGGACCATATCTCGGGGGGGGGGGGGGGGGTGGAGGGGGTATATATCTGCTAATATGCCATATGACCGGAGGGGGGGTAGGGATTATGGAATATCCCCCAATGTGTTTTTGTATGTGCAAGAACTGTGTTTTTTTGTCTCGGGGGGAGGGGTCAATTGCCCCCTTTGCCACCCCCGGACCCGCCACTGTGGTGGTGTATGGTGCGGAAAATGTCGACTTGTTCGGGCATAATCTTCGGACTAGCCTCTTGTCTTTCTTTGCCTTGCAACAAGTGCGAGTTTTTTGCGCTCACTTGTGTTGAACGCCATTAATTTCGGAACGCTGATGTGTACGTACCCTTTCAAGATTATTGTAGTCCGTACTTAACTCTTCCCTCGCTCCTCGATCTCGTCTCTCATTCGTCTCTGATCGTCGATTCTACCTCCTTCGGGATGGGTCCCGTCGGTCCCTTCCGACTCGGACCTTTTGCCGTTCCATCATCCTCTCCGCTTCCGTCCTCCCCAAGGATCCTCCCCTCATCGTCCTGCAGGCCATCAGTTCTCGTCCGCGAGCAGAGCCTAATAAGCGCGTCGGAGAAATCTCATGCCACTAGCCGGGGCTCCTACCATAGGCGCCTATCCGGACGCCTCGGCGACGTTTCTGAGTTGGGGGAAAAAATTCAGACAGCGCTCCTCGAATGAAGGGAGATAAGCATTTTTGTTTCCTCGGGAATTTTTTTTCTCTGCCGCCGGTCAGGGAGGAGAAGAGAGAGCGAAGTTGATCGTGGAGAGAGAGTAAATCCTCCTCCTTTTGGAAGAGCCCGTGCATCTTTCCTTCCAGTCAGAGCTGCACTGGCATCTTCGACTTCGTGGCGGGCGATTGTGTTCTTCTCCAATGCGTCCGGACCAGCGCCTTTACAAGGGTGTTCATGCATCATAGACGGGGAAACTGGTGCTCTTGTATTCTTTGTGTTGGTGCATTCGGTTGGGCTTTTGCCTGCAGGTCCGTATATAAATTCCAAACTTTATTTCTCACCGAGTCGCTTAGATATCCCTTCGTTTTGTCGGTAAAAGTTCTTGCAAAATAAGTGCTCTTTATGCTGAAACTCTCCGGCTATTGTTTTTCCTCCTCGTATGGACTACCGCTCGCAAGGGGTACATTCATCACAGGCTAGGGAAGTTGATGTGTACCTCTTCATTTTGTCAGTACGTTTGCTTGAACTATTGTCCGAAGGTCCGTGTGAAGTTCTCATTGCATCACTCCCCGAATCGCCTGAATTTGCGTTCGCATTTTTGGTAACAGTAACTACTTGTAGAGTAATTGCACTCTGTGGTGATACTGTCTGGCTGTTTTCCTTTTCACACATGCAGTTTCATTTGAGTCCGCAAATCACCGCAGGCAGGGAAGCTGGTGTCCCTCTATTCTTCGTTTTGATGCGTACATTGAAACTACGATCTGCAGGTCCCTTAACATTCCTTATTTTATTCTTTCTAAATCGCCTGGCCTTCCCCCCGAATTATTGGAAACAGTGCGTTCAAAATGCAGTAATTTTCTAGTTCACCCCTCACCTTTGGGAGTTATGATTAGGCTTCCTCATCCCATCGATAGATTTGACCATCCAGGCAGGGAGATAAAATAACAATAGGCTTAAATTTGACTCTGTTCTTATCAAAATTCTTGGTGATAATAGAACCGTGGTGAAGCCCCAGTCAATAGAGAAATACAGCATTATTTTAAGTGCATCAAACATTTTTTCATTCACAATAGTGGCTGATGTCTTAACACCCACTGCCTCACGCCCGTACATCCCTAACCCTGTGGCGGCTTGCGAGGTACATTGTGGATGTAGATATTGCTGTGGCGAAGCCATGCGTGTTTTTCCGCTCAGCCGACGATCTCTGGTCGTTAAACTTATTAACTTTTGGAGTGCTGCGGCGTTGTTTTTCCCGTCAGCTCATTTTTCGCTGGAAGGGGCGTGCGCATGAAAACGTTAGGTTTTCGGCACGTGGTAATTTACATGTCGTTGCGGGACCGGGTTCAGATTTAATGAACACCCAAGGGCTTTTACCGTGGGGAGCAAATGATAAACGCACTCTCATGCGACGCAAGCTATCTTCCGTCTCACACACACTCGCGGATTTGTGAACAGTAATAATCACCGTATTGCATTGTGGGCGGAGACATGTGAGCAGCAATTATAAGGATACGATAGCAAATGTTGTGGCTCCGGAATGGGGCGTCAACAACTGCCCCGCCCCTCGCATGTGTGTGCGTTGCCCGGAGCATAGCGGGAGTTCAACCTTTGCCGAGGTTGAACGGTTCATTGACCGACCGAGTCTTCTCATTTCTTATTTTTTTCTTCTTCTTCCTTTCCCATCCTCTCCTTTAGGCCGAGATCGCCGCCATCTTCGCGCTCAAGAGTGAAATCCTGGACGTGAACGTCTCCGTCAATCGCTTCCTGACCGGCACGGCGCAGCCCGTGCAGTGCCCTTCGGTGACCACGACCGGAGCCCAGGGGAGCGGCGGACACGAGGCGACCCTGACCCCGGAGGACTCCGGTCGGCACGCCGACTACGCGTTCCTCAAGGAAGAAGTGGCGGAGATGTACAGGGATTGGGACGAGTCCTTGGGAAGGTGAGTCCACACGCCCACCCCTGGACCACCTTGTGAGAGCGCTTAGAAGCACGGCGTCCGATGAAGTGCAGCTGAAGTTCCACGGGGGTTGGAAAGCACGATGGATTGTTATGGTGGAAATTTATATCAATTTTAGCTACAAATTTGGGATTTAAGTGATTCAAATACTTACACCCTATTTGTATTTAACTATCGCACCGTCCAATCGTATACGTTCGGGTACGGTGTCAATTATAAAAAGTGATGTAATAAGTTTTTTTTGGGTTCCTGCTCAAAAATACTGCCTTTTTCAGTCACAATATCCATCCCCATGAACTGGTAAGGGTTCGCCGTTAAAAACATGGTGACCAAAACGTAGTCTTTTTTTAGAGTTGACCAAGAAAACTTTTATAAAAGCATGTACCTTACGAGTAAGGCCATGGCCGAAAGGGATCATACAGTCACAGCACCTATGTACGAGACAGTATTCGAACCCGCGACCTTTGGGTCGTCACACCGATGCAGTACTTACCCAGCCAACGAGAACGATTAGTGGTGATTCCCTGCGCGAGTTAACAGTCAGATCGCTGTCAGGTGTTTAGTATGCTGTGGTGAGCGCTAGAGGAATGCGATGGACATTGTCTGAAGAAAAAGGTTTCATTTTCCAGGGATCGAACTATGGACACTCGGATCTCCGGGAAAATGCGCAAACCACTCGTATAACCAACATTTATAACGTAATATACCCACGAATAGATGCTATCGTAGTGGTTTTATGCATTTCATTTGAATTTTGAAGGTCTGTTGTTTGATTCCCGGTGAAGGAATTCTTTTATCCTGTGGCATTTTCCGAAGCAGGGAATTCTGCTATCGAACCAAAAGACTTAGTGTGTCCCCGTGCAAGTTTTCATTCCTAACCTTGACGTCGAGTGGCAGCCATATCTTCTGTTGTAACTGTAACACAATGAATCGCTTCCCCAAGGCTGCGCCGGAAACCAGGTCGAATTTTCCGCTTGGCCTAATGTTTACTTCGTGACACTGATGTTACAGAGATGAACGTTGAAATTGCCGGAGGCATTGGATTAATTTAATAGTCATAAATCAATATCAGCGTTCTCTTTTATCTCCAAAATAAATTCATATTGAACTTCATTCAATGCTGTGTTATTTTTTGATGAAGTGCTCTCTTTCATTGCTTATGGAAATGTTGCTGGTTTGTAATTAATGCCAAATCATCACTTGTGTAATTTTTTGAGCTGCGTTATAAGAGGTACCTATTAGCTTTCAGGTTGTGATTTATTTTTAAGAAAGCACATGATAGAATATTTGACCAAGGGTAAGTCATGCGCATTTTAAATTCTGGGGATATTCATGTTAAACTGGATTTATCAACAGTAACTAAAGTTTATCAAGGGAATTCTATATTTTTCTTCTACGGGAAGATGAAATCGTGCATTTTGTGGTTCACTCTATTATTTTGGACTTTGAAAGAATAAGTAATTATACTGGAATATATTCCAGTAGGGATATTTCGATGCAAACTGGTCTTTATATCATTAGGTGTCTATGTTCGGCTTGTTTCTAAGCTCTGTTAATATTTCTTTTCCAAAGGAGGCGTAAGTGAAGTGGTTTTTTTGCCATATTTTTCTGCTGGCCTGAAGTTTTTCTCCAATTCTTAGGCGCTGACATTTTTTGAAGTGGTCTTAAGCTTATTTTCATGCAATCATGCCTTGCGTAACAATAATGGCGTGATGGAACCTTCAATTGAAAACGCTTATTTTCTTCATTCAAATTTACTACACGTAAATTTCCGGATTGCAATCCTTGATATTTACATGAAATCAATTTTTTTGATAAACGTGGTCGGCAAAATAATATTATACGGTTGTTGGGTTAAGAGTTTTATCTCCTTCTCGGATGAAAACTGATTTAGCAAGCATGACGGTGCAAACGTTGGTAAATTGGGTCCCTCAGAAACAGATACGTTAATAAAGTGTTTGATTGCACATCTAAATCTTCATAAGGGTGTGTGGCTGGGGAATGTAATTGTATCTGGATTGTAATTGCTCCCGAGGAGTTTTCTTCCTAATGGGCAATGCTTTGATCAGTTCACTATCGTATTTCTGCTATTTTAACTTGGATAACTGACTTCAAGTAACAACCATCCAGTCTGACTGCTGTACCATCTTCAATTTTGACTGTTTAGAATGTTTTGTGTTTAGATTTTCGAAGGAAACGTAAGGCCATAAGTTACGTCATTTGTAAGCAAACTTGCTTGCTGTCTAGGCGCTAATGTGGACTGTAGTGGGTTTTCTATCGCCATGGCATTTCGCCGGTTGCATGCCATATTTATTTCTTTAGTCCGCGCGTTTGTTGCTGCTGCAATGGTCTACGAAATGTGCCCTCGGAGCAGATCTTTCACTTTTTACGATTGCTACCGTTGACGCCCTTTAATTATCTAGTTTCTCCAGTACTAATGGAGGATTCAATGGGCCTCAGGTCATTCCATTCCTTTCCTGCCCTTTCCCGTTGTCATTATTGGCAATTTAAACTTTCTTCATCTCCTCCCCCCCATTTCCTCCCGTTGCTACCGAGCAGAAAGTAATTTCCACGCGAATGCACCTCCTTCTCTTCGGACATCGTGCCGTTTTCCTTGCCCAGAGGGGGAGACTCGCCATTATCTCCCGATGCTGTTTTGGCGTGGTGAAAAAAATGCATCTATTATCCCACCCGAGTACCTCATTATAGCGAGGCCGTACGAACATTGTTACTCAATGTTTTTTTCTGGTGAGACGCTTGTGACTTTTTTCGGGGAATCAATTTGTTAAAAAAAGTAACTTAGTTTATCAAGTTTCCGCGAAGGATTGGGTGTTTTGGAGGGGTAGGTATCGGGGATGGCTCCGTGTTTTTTTATTTTCTCCTAAGGATTTTCCCTATGTACGACCGGTTTCGAGTTTACGTCACCGCCAATGGGGTTATATTCTTTATTTTTTCGACCGACGCGGTGTCTTGGGATTGGAAAAAGGGATGGGTTAGTCTTGTGTGCAGCGGGGACGGAGGAAGGAGACCCGTCCGGAGACGGGAAATCTTGCTTTGTAGGAGTTTGAGCAGATCGGCCGGGGAATCGTCGGTTGTTGGAGCGATGAGCGCATCGTCGCGTCTTTCTTCTCTCCGTGGCATCATCTTGCGCTTGGCAACGGTACTTGGTGAGTACCACCCAGAAAACACTTAGTACGTTCGTGTAGCACCGCCCTATGTTCATTCGCTCAATTGATTCATTAGGTTGTTTAGCCGTGTTAAATGTGATCCCACTTTTATGGTTATCTGGTGACGGATGTCCAGGAAGTTCTCATTAGCATATGGACTCTATGGTTGTGGCATAGCCGTCCCTACCTTTCCGCGTACGTCGCGGTGATAAAGAGGCGATCTACTCGGAAATTATTGTGTATTTCCTGTGGGTGACCGTGTATTTTTGCTATATTTTAGTACAGAGGTCAGATGAGGTCAAGCCTGGGAAGCTTTCAAGCAGGAAAAGTCGGTTCGTCGATGGAAAACAGGATCCTGAGTTTTGTGTTGCTTCGCCAAATTGATGCTCCATGTTGCGAATCGTATGGCCTTGTGTTATATGAACATTTTGAGGGTCGTTAAGTATACTTGTAATCAGTTTTATATCTTCTTTGGGTGAGTACATGAATTTTTAAGGCTGAAAGGACTCTTAAATAATGGGATTCGTTGGGGACGTTTTTATAAATTTATCTGAAACCAGGATAACGTCATGTATATTTTGGTAATTCCTATCCTGTATTCATAGGCAGTATTAGTCTCGTATCCAATTTATTTTCTCAACTTCGTTCGATTATTCACTGCCGTATATGAGAAATGTGAAGGATAATTTCTTGTAATAATTGGCTATTACTCCACAGTCTTGATGAAATCATAATCTATCACATCCGAGTTATCGAGGTGATTCGAACGTTGGTATTGTCTCAATTCTTCACTTTTGAAGCGTGATTTCGTCAGTAATTCACCTGGAAAGGGAAAGTGACCGTGATTGAAAACTTTTTCCAGATCTATAATCTTACGTACGTTATCCTGATATCATAATTATCTATTGAGTAGATTTTTTGGCTTAGAAGAGGAAGCGCCGTAGTATATCTATATTCATGTCATGTCATCATCAATTGTAACCCATTTCTAGAGCGTGTTATTTTTCCCCGTTTATATCCCGTCCGTCGTAAGAAGCAAAGATCGCAGCATACGAAAGTGTTCTCCTTCCCTCATTATTTTGTACGAGTAAAACTTAGTCGTGCCAAGATAAGGATGAGCGTAGACTAAATGCAGTGAATATGAGGTATCTGAGAAGCGTTTCCGGTAAAAATGGAAGGGATTGGGTTAGGTGTCAGAGGTTAAGGAAGAATGTGGAATGATGCTCCTGTAATGGACATGTACGAAATGAGTGGGCTTATTTGGTTTAGTCATACGGAAAAAATAACTAAGTCTAATGACGAAATAGATTTGTGATAGGAGAGTAAATGGTTTGAGAGGAAGGAGTAGAAGAAATTCGTGATAGAATGTGGTGGAAGAGGCTCTTAAGAGGAGGAGTTGGAGATATCTTAAGGTCAAGAGGTAATGTATGAAGCAATCAGTGAATGTCACAAAAGCAAAATGGGGATGCGAGAACAGGGTTGTGTGGAAGAAGTTATCAAAACAGCCTGTTTTACAGTCCTAACACCGATAGTTACGCTCCCAGAAAGGGAACGGCGTGATGGTTTTGTGTGTTTTATTTTCTCGAGAGGATTTCTTTGGTCTGGTTCTTCCCCGTGGATGTGTTCTGTCTGCAACGTGAGCTGGGTGTTTGTCATCTTATTCAATTTGAGACGGCGTTTCGTGTCGCTCGTTTCGCGTGAGAGATACACTTACGGCGGCCCGCCATTCCTTTCACCGCGGCGGAGACTCGTTTGCGGCTTGTCACCGACGCGCAAACCGCGAACTCTCCTTGAAAGTGTCCCTCGGAAGTCTTCCGTCTGCTGTGTCATTTTTTTCCCACCACTCTTCGTTACGTCTCTTTGCAACGTCGTTCACTCGCCAAGGGTGTCGTGATGGAAAGGGATTTAGAGCTGCGCTCGTCCTCTCCCGGGACCCTTTGCGCTGTGTTCGTCTACTAGATTCCATTTCCACTCCTGAAAAGAAAATTTATTTAATACATAGTTCTTTGGTTGCGAGAGTAACTTCAGCGGAGTCACCCGCGAATTATGGGAATTAGGTTAGTGTGGTGGCTATGGTATTGGATTCCCACCCAGAGAGTCTGGGTTCGAATCCATGCAGAGGTTTGCAGTTGAATCCCGCTCCCTGCTTGGATGTCATGTGGAGAGCCCTTACGGTAGTTTGAGTGAGATATCATTTCACATAAATTCAGTGAATGTGGCCTAATCATATAGGAGTAGATCTCACATTTCTAATTATACATAAATATCAGCTACTCGTCGATTTACTTATACTTTACTTATACATAAATACATTTCTAATTATACATAAATATCAGCTACTCGTCGATTTACTTATACTTTCCGAGATATTTGCCAAAAATATTGACCGTTTTCTATGAGATATGCTGCGGCTTTGCGCTCCTGGGGCACATAATTTAAATTTTAACTAATGGCGTTCTGTCGCATAGATCGCGTCATAACTTTAACGGTGGGTAGTTAGTATGTTTTTTTTCAATTTTTAAAGTAATAAATTCATTACTCACAGTATTAATTTTTCTAAAATCTCAAAGAAAAACTAATTTTTAATAGGCGTTTTCAGCGTACAGCATGAAAAAAATAGTCAAGTTGAAGCTTCAAACATTATATTTAGTCAATTAATGAGAGTGTATATTGAAAAATCACTTGGTAAAATTCCACACTCTATAAAGTGTGGAATTTTACCAAGTGATTTTTCAATATGCATATTAAACATTTCCACAGAGTTACGCCGGAAACGTTTTCTCAATTAATGAGAGGTTCAGTCAAATGAAACAAAGTTTTAGCGTCATTTATATTATTATATATACGTCAAGCGTATTACTTCAGCATAAATTTAAAAATAAAATTCAAATATGGTCTCGATCATTACTGGGGAAAAATCTCGCTCAAACTACCTGTTTGTGTAGCACTTCGGCCGTCGAATGGGACGTTAAAATGTGGACCTCTTTGCATCTTCCTTTTAGCGATTGCTAATATCGGCGCCGGGTTTCTCTCCATCATTCCATTGAGATACACCTAGTCGCTCTATCTATAGGTACAGCAAATGTAGTGTTGGAGGGGGTTATTATATAATGTCCAGTAATCTTAACCTATTATGTTACCTTCCTGTCTAACAGCCCCCAACCCATTATTGATACCCTCTACCCCATACTAACTGATACCCTCTATCTGTTATTCACCAGATAATCCTGCCATACCCACTTGCATTTTTAAGGTTCAAGCATGTAAATATGCAAATGCGGCTGGAAAGATATTCTGAACTGAAGTCGGTTGTTGGTCACATTCCCTAACAGCTTACTAACTCGCTGGGGAAAACATGAAGTTCAGACATTTTCGTGGAAAAAAATCTTCCGCTTTGACTCTAATTCACTGCAGAAGAGGACGGCTGGGTAGCTTCATTGCTTTAAAAAAAACTCGGCGCGAAAGCGGAGGAAGGGGGATCCAATCCCAGGCCTACTGGAGATTTTCATTTGTGTGTGTCTCGCAATCACATTAAATTTATCTTTTTCAGCTTCGTTTTTGCCCTCGTCTCTCGATTCCCACTTCAGTCTCTCCATGGTCATTGGGGAGGCGATCAGAGGTTCCACGCGGAAATTCACAGGTATCGAAACCTATTACACTTATACGACTTAATTACATCTAGAAGTGAAAGTATCGAACTACTTTGCGAGCCCCAAGGCTCCAAAAAATAGGGAAATCCCGTCAATTTATGAATTTATTAGCAAAAGGGAGGAAACCTAGCCAATGCGCCCTTAATAATTTTAATTGGGGATAAGAACCCCTACAAAGGCCATAAATGTATATGTTTGTTCATTTGCTCAGCTCTGATGGCCGGAAATTCAGGGCTGTTAGCAGGAGGTGAGAATTCGGGTGGGCATTCGTGGAGAAATGTGTAGGAACTGCACCTGAAACAATCGCAGTGGTATGATGCGTAACTAATTGAAGCAGTGGGTCATCATTTTAGTAGGGTGATGTTCAAAGATGGGTTTGAAAATGAATGGTGAGTGTAAGTTGGGTAGAGAAACGAAGTGGTGTTAGATATGGTAGGGTAGTAAATGAAATGGGAGGTGGAGATGCGGAGATAGTAGCAAATATTGATGAGGACGCGTTGATGAGTAAGGGAATATTTAAGGAGGTAATTGATGAGGGAAGATTTGGTACACGCTTAAGAGGGAGGAGAGAGAGAATTTTGGACAACGTGAGCGATGGTAGAATGCATTTAGAACTTGAGAGAGACTCATCGCATGAAAATAGATGGATAAGTGTAAGAAAGTAGCTGTGGAAATTTCAACTTGCTAATCCGCGACGATTTATGAAAAAAACGATGGTTCGTTGGAAGTGTTAAGAGAATTGACATAACGAACAATCCCATAAAATAGAGCCTGAGAAAGTGTCTTATATTAGAACGTTTGGAGGCGACCCCGAAATGGAGGAGTTTGGTTGGACAGTTCCAAAGACCTACCGATCAATTGGTAGCATGCCAAATTATGATGAACGGTGATATTTTAAGAGTGAGAGGTTTTACAATGTTAGTCCTAGCACTTTTACAAGTATTCTTTCACTCAGTTCTGCAATATTATTGTTATTTTGTTATGTAGAACAAAAATTTGAGTGGAACGTTACCTAAATACGTCAAAAGTTTATTATATCCAGTACGTTGTTACGGTACCATAAATATTATCATAAAATTGAAAAAGCCCCGTTCCGAGTTCAATTCTTCGTCCACAGTACTACGAAAACTAACAGATTATCTCTTAGCACACGCCCCCAATGAGAAAGTTACTTAAAATTAAGTTGGCCGTAAGTATCTCTCAAACTTCGAAATGTTAGGATAATTGGTCCCACGTCTCTGCGGTTGCTCGCTGCATTACCATTCGCGCCGAAATATTATGGTTTTCAATGGTACTTAGAAGTACAGTAGCGACATCCCTTTGTGACATCGATGGAGTTAATTAACTTCATGACGACAGGTGCCGCATCAGAAGAGTATAGAAGCGTTTTCGGACGAGGTATCGAACACTCTTTTGGGCCTTTTTTAATTATAATCTTTGATTAAATATTTTCTCGTGATGGAAACCACAAGTTCATAGCTATATCATCGTTGACGCTTACGTCAATTAACGGATAGTTTGATCTTATATATACTAGGCCCAAACTCTAATTTAACATGAAGTAAACGTAGAGGGTATGTATTCTTCTTGTTAGAGTTAACCAGCATTATAAAGCCGGGCCTTAGTGTTAAGGAATGGTGTTAAAGAAATAGCAGCAAATGGGAAGTTAATGCCCTCAACGCTCATTTCGCTGATTTTGCTGGGCGATGCGTGGTTCGGTCTTTCCTTCATCTCCCATGTATTAATTTCTTATTTATCGAGTTTTCCTCAGTGGTGAAAATAACACCGACTGCCTCTCTCTCATTAAATAGTCACCCTTACTCACTTTAAACTCTCTTTCCCCTCCCCAATGTCACTCCATCGGCCGTCCCCAGTGAAAAATATGGTCCTCTTGGCAGTGCTGCCGGCGACAACGTGTCGCCGGAAACATAAGTGTGCTCTCTCATCCGACCAAAGCGTTTCCTGACTTTGATAAAATAAACCTTTATCACGTAATCTTTTTTTAGGACTGAACCTAAAGGAATTAATGACCAAATTTTTAGCACGAATAAAGCGTCCACGTTTTTCTGTCATCGGAATCCCGAAAGCCAGCCATTGTTGAGAGAGATGCTTTCGGTGAGGTAGTAAAATTCGATGGGTTATGCTCTTATTCTGATCTACAGATGCAGTAAGGGAGCCTACTAATCTGGGTCCCCTGTACTTTGCTCGAAGTGTAAATGTCCATTGCTTTCAACGTGTTTCGGGGAGAGTCTGTCTCAAAATATCAGTACCTTAGCTTGTTCTCATTTCTTCATAGAGGTTTGGCGAATCTTCTTCAAACTTTATCTTATTACCTACCCCTTTAATCACTAATGGGTGACAAATACTTGCTGCTTATTCTGCGTGCGGCTTTATTTACGTATCCGAATTCACTCTAGCAAACGGAACGGCGATGGCACTGGGAAGGATAGCCATCGGCCGAATACATTCATCCGAGGGGATAGGTTCACTCTTTCATCCTCATTATTATGTGCTCGTCTCGAAAAAGTTACCCTGATATCAATAAAATTCCTAAAGCATCCCTCCTAGGTATTCCTAATTACTTCCTATGCATGAAGCTCTAGGAGATTTCCCATCCGTTTAGCTTTCGTAAGCCGTTATGGCGTGTGTTGAAACTGCACGGTTTAAATCTGGCTGGCAAGGTAATAATAGTCCAATTGGTGCAACGAGAAACACATTCACGTTTCTCATTGGTTCTCAGGTGAGTAGTCCTGGCTCAAATGTGCCGTCGAGCATTTGTCTTTCAAAACGTCTCCGTATAATGAAACACGAGGGCATATCTAGGTATCTGGGTACTTTAGACTGCCTCTTCCCCTCCCCGCAGCCTTAAAAATTTACTCTTTCTGCCCCAACCATCTCTCAATATCCCTATTGATGTAATTCTTATAAAAATTACTGTCTTATACGATGCATATTTTTTTCGATTTACGTCCAACGACAGCCACAGTGAAATCGCCGATCGTTGTCTTGATAGTCTGTGGTTGCTTGATTACTACTCTTAACGAAATTTCATGCTTTCACTTTCCTTCGAAATAGCATATTAATATATACCATGGAAGACCCGAGGAAGGAGTATAATGTTTTACGTCAAGTTGGGCAACATTTTCCAAGTATCACTTTTATGATTGCAACTCGTGTATCAAGAGGTGTAACCACATTGGTCAGATGTTGTGATATCGCCTCCGTAATTACCGTCGCGAAAGAAATGATATCGAGGTCGAAGTGGTTCATGCAAGTAAATCGACCTCTATGCCCTTGGACACGTGACGCTTCGAAGTTGATTCAGGTCGCAGCTGATTTGCTTTTATTCCCCTTGACATCGAGAGCGGTTGGGTTATGTGATTGTGTTTGGTCATGCAAACCATTTTTACTGCTCCGCTTGTGTCGTACTCAGCTGAAGTTCCCGCATGTGTTGATTCGATTAAATTAATTTTTTTATTTTAATGGAAACCCGTTATGCCCATAATATGTTTTTGTTGCGTGAATATTTTACTCTTTTTTAAGATGTTGGTACGGGGACGTATCTATTTGCGTCGAGGATGTAGTTGTTTTGTCATTTTCCCTTGGTTGTGTAGGAAAATAAATTATAAATTATCTTAAAAAAGGTAAAGCGGAGAAATAGAAGCGCCCTCGATGATTCTTTGGAAACCAACGTATCCATGAGACCGCTGAGTTTGTACGAAAGGAGTTTTTCCCAGAAATCAAATCCGTTATATCCTAGTTTAACAAATAGTCCACTAAGATGGGAGGTCACAAAATGAGGCGTGTCGGTTTTTTATTCTTTCAAATTTCTCTGGGAACTTTTTCGAATCACCATCGCCACGGACGGAGATATTTCCATGCTTATTCAACCATTGAATCGAAGTGCGACTTGTCATTTTTTATTACGATGGGAAACCGTATTTTTCAGCCCGTACTGTGCCAGCTGCGAAGTTTCTCGTCGTGTGTAATGTAATTCAACCTTTTCTGTGACCGTGTACTTGTTAAGACTGTTTCATCGCGCAGGATTGCTGTGAGTGACGTCCGTCGTTCATAAATTGTACGATAGAAGGTGTACGCGAGCATCCCATAAACTTTTTATCTAGTTGTTATGAGTTTTCAACTTCTTGTGAGTCCTGATTGGTGCATGCAGTACTCAAATTAGCGTGTATTTTTAGCATACCGAGACTTTTGGGACAAATCACTCCGGCTTAGGCAAATGATTTTTTCCTCCGTGGAATTTGGCAATTAGTTTTGTTTTCGCTATACTTACAAATTGAGTACCAAACTTTCGAATATGTGCCTGCTTAAAATTGCTTCTACGAGTTCCGGTAGCGTGACCTTCAGCAAACGCGGAGAAAGCTTAGCTTGGATGAGTCATTTTGTCTGCCCCAAGATTCTCTCCCAAAATCGATAAATCTTAAATTTCATTTGAATTATTGTTAAGTGGTCATTATTGCTTCGTTCCGTTGCGGACAGTGGAGGATGCGGAGCACTTTTAATAATTGTGTGTGCATTCTAATGACTGTGGCATTGAACGAATGTTTGCCAAGAAAAACGTTTTTTGATGCACACTACTTATCGATCTACGTGACGAATCGGTTGCTGACATAATACATCAGTGGAATTGCACTTGCTAAGAAAATAGGTGATATTGTTTTTTTAATGCTCTACTTACTATTTGGAAAGCATATACGAGTATGAAAGCCGAACGCCCTAGATGGAAAGAACTAATTTTGTTAAGGGTCAACAATCAATAGTTTGTTATTTCGCAAGTCAGTTATGCTCTGATAGGCCCTATATTCTGCAAATAAATGTACCAGGATGGGACGGGACGTTTTTACTGAGGTCGCTTGAGGAATTACTGGAAATTGAACCTGGAACTATTCGGATAGTTGCCATTTTAAATGCTCTTTTCCATCGTTGTTATCGCCATCGTGAACAATTCATACAAATGGGAGATTATCATTCGAATGCTTCTTCGATATTACAGTTGAAATCAAATTTGCAAAGGTTTTCATGTAGATTTACGGAGTTACTTAGAAACATTAAGGCCTAATAACCAAATAACTAATCTTAGAAGGTGCATTTTTTTCTGTTTGCGAAAAACGACCTTTGACGTAATTTCATCCATCGATAAAAGGCCCGTGGTTAGATTCCCGGTGAAGACGGATATTTTTTCAAAGTATTTTCTAAATATTTATACTGTTGTATTTCCGGCAGAAGTGGACATCTTCACAAAAACCTTTTTAGGCATCATTTAGAATGTATTGGGAAGAAGAGGGGAGAAGTGATGGATGAAATGACGTCATGGCTGTTATGGGAAGGTTGTCCGTCCATTCAACTTTAGACTCCTGTATCTCTGGAAATTTTTGGAATCTTTAATAGATGATTCACAAATGATCATTTGTGTAGGTCCCCTGCACGATAAAGTGAAAACAAAAAATCTTGGTAAACCCCCATTGCTTTCATAATTTAGTTTTCTTATTCTGTGGAACCGTTTTCGCCCTTTTGAAAAATCTTTGGATGCAACATTTCAGCGTCGCTTCTTATGTACTACAAGTGTAGATCAAGTTAGCTACCTCAATGGTTGCCTTAAGTGCGCCTGACTTCCCTGAGTCTCCTTTTCCGTAAATAGAATCTTTCTTGCATCTTTCATAAAGTCATCGTGTCGGATATGGCGGATAGCTCAAGACCCACCTCGCATGTCTGCAATTTCTTCAAGCATTGAGAAGGGGATACTTTTCCCATACTTTTTTAAGATCAGAGGAGTGACTGCGAAAAATATCATGACAATCGTGACGGCGCTGTTAAAAAACATTCGAGGTCCACCCTAGACTTACATTTACCGGTCGACTATCTCGAATTCCTGTACCTGACAGTGGTTTTTCTACGATAGCGGAAAAACTCCTCCTCTAACTTTTCCCAGTCAAAATTAAGTTAGATGCGTGGGATGCGGGAAGTTAGCGTGCCTGGGATTGCCGGCGACCACAAGCCGTATTCGGGCTCGTCCGGGAGAGAGTTGTCTCGCCCACTTGTGGTGGCGCTCGTGCGGGGTCCGTGGGTTGGGAAGGACGACGGGTGAAATCATCGAGCGACCAGTGGAGGGGGTCGCCGGGAATCCTCCCGGCGCCGCCCCTCGTCGCTCACCCCTGACGCCCGAGGTCAACGTCGTTCGACACGCTTGGAATTGTCCTTTCTCTCATCTCCCTGGCCGATGATGCGCGGTGAAACTGTTGGAGATTTCAACGCCTGCGGACCCTAGGACAAATCTACCGCATCTTCATTCTGCTTCGTATCCGTGAAATGTTCCCTCCATAAGCATCTCTACCATCTATTTGTTTATCTACGTGCTGGGGTAGGTGTTTAGCTCATAACTACTACTACTGCTAGGGTGGACGTACTTCCTCACACCGTATCTCTCTCTCTCTCTCTTCATTCAACATCAGTCAAAAGTATTTTCCCACTTTCGCCAGTATGAGGTTAAACAGTTAAGGAAAAGCCGATCCGAATGTTTCCGCGGCATATAGTATTTGGATTGTCTGATTTCGGGCGTTCCTCCGTGTGGTGCCTTTTGAGGATAACAGAGCCATTCAGGTCTGAACTGAAGATGCCAGCAGGATGGCTGACGAAACTGTTGTTCTTAAAAGACAATATGTGGAGTAACACCCGAAAGGAAACACTCTACATTTAAGAAAAAGATTGAAAAGGGGTCGGTAGGGTCATTGCTACCGTTCTGTTACCTCTGCTGGTGTGGTGCTACTTCCTCACACTATCTATCTTCTCTTTCTTTTTAGTTCAGCATACTGCTTACCTCACTTCTTATCATCAAAACTTCAAAAATTTTCTCCCTCCTCCATCTTTATCCCTTGCTTCATCCTTGTACTTTGCTCATTAATTACTTTCCCAAGCAACTTTCTTTCCTCCCCCACCATGCCTTGTACTTTTCGTTTGTACTTTTCCTTTCCATTTCCTTTGGTGGGTAAAAAAACTTGCCCATGGCTTTAGCTCGATAGTTCTCTGCAAAAAGAAATCACCCAATTGCATTGTTTTAGTTCGACAGAAAAGGTTTTTCTAGCCATAAAGTGCTGTATTTTTATTTAATTGCTAATACCCTTAAGCATGAAACATTGTTTTGCTTATGGCCCTTGAAAATTTACATAATGACCAGTGCCGGATCAACACACTTGGGGCCTGTAGGCAGTACAAGCAACACCCACATTAATAAACAAGTCATAAGAGAAGAAAGGTGAAGACATTCTTGGGGCCCCCAAGCCTCGGGGCCCATAGGCAACTACCTACTTTGCCTTTGTGGTAATCCGGCACTGCTAATGGCTGCAGTTTTAATATTCTGATACCAAGTCAGGGCCGTAGCCAGGTCATGTCTTTAGGAGGGGCAATCAATTTCTAAGGAGGGGCAGACGTTTTATAGTTCTTGTGTAAAAAATTAGCAGCCTGGTACAAAATTAATATCCTTTAATTTATATCCATTAATATAGGTTATTGTTCGACTCATAAAGCTCACCTCTGTAAAGCAGAGTACTAAAAGGAGGTGTTAAGCTCTTAAAAAAATAAAAAGACTTAAAGCTGGGGGGGGGGGGGGGGGGGGGTCAAAAGAAATTCCAGGAGGGGCGGAGCCCCCCCCCCCCTGGCTACGGCCCTGTACCAAATGGAATTATTATGACATCAATTCTTCCCCACTGTAGAACACCAGAAACTGCCTTCCTCGTATTATTGCTTTGGCTCTATTATATAGGGCAGAATATATTTTAGTTGAATTTAAATTGAAGCAATTCGATTAAAAGTGAATACAATAAGAATGAGAAAGAATTACATTATTTCCATTCTTTTATTGTGCATCCTACCTATTGTTCTTCTATCCTTAAGCCACTAAGATGTTTCTACTTTTGACTTATAAATCAATGGAACAATTAAAGTGAAAAACTCAGAAAACGTGGAAACATTTAGTGACATTTAGAAATTAATGTGTTTCTATCTGCCGCAGGTTGAACAACGAGCTGGCTGCTCTTCAGAGGGTGTCACGCACCTGGGCTGAATTGGATGAGGGCCTCTCCTCCCTAGGGTCTGACCTCAATTCTGATCGCAGTACCCTCAACACACTGTCCACAGCAGTTGCAGCTGCCAGGGCCTCAACACCAGACGGTGAAGAATTGCCCTCAGCTGACCCACCTCTCACCAAGGCGACACAGACACCTGCCCTGCTTGCAGCATCTGTGCGGGAGTTGGCCCGAGTGCTCTCCGAGGAGAAGGCAGCAAACAAGGTCAGCAGGCCTCGTGGTGACAAGGAAGACGAAGAGGAAGAAGATCTGTCTCGGGTGAGTTTAAGCATCATATCACCTGACGTTATTAAATTAAAATAAAAGATATGGGTGTCACTCTTGAGTGACACATACAAGTGACTGATAGATGTCTATTGTGACTGATTGCAATTAGTTATGTAAGTAGCTGCATTAAAAATTTTAGGAACTGGGCAATTGCAACTATATTTTATGCACACTTAATTTGTTACGGTAGCTTATGAGTCACAATAATTCATTCTAAAAATGGTAATTTTTCTCATTGTTTTATGTGCGTTATGTCACATGTATCATGGCACCAGGAAGCCTGTGAACAAATTCTTTTGACCCCCAATAAATACCCACCGTAAAATTTGGTGTTTTTTTGTGAAGATTAATGATGAAAAATAAAAGATGTGGCTTATTGTTTAGGAGACTTTTATACCAGAGTTTGTCACTTCTTGCAACTGCAGAAGGTAGATTGGAGGGTGCATTCAAAGTTTAACGTTATCGGAATATTCAACTACGTCATGATGCTATGGATGGTCAGCAAACATTGATGGATGCAGGGATCACAGGGATGTTGCTCGCAATTATCGCAGGGATGTTGATCTATACTAAACATTTGAGTCTACATTTATGTATTACATGAAGTGATACATACATGAATTATTCTGAAAGTAGTTAATGTGGGTATTTAAAAGCGTTCATGGCTTGTAATTCTGATTCAGGTGACACTAAAATTATTGATTGAGCTAGGTAGGAGTTAAAACAAGCCTAGCCACTTCTTAGAATTACTCTTTGGTAGCACTTAAATTTCATTTAATAAGGAGGCTTTTCAATGGAATTATTTGAATGAAACCAAAATATGTGACAAAAAAATTTTAGTAAACCAATCAGATGCATATGGAAGCACAATTTCTATTGAAAGTCACTGTGTAGGGCATGTAAATTAGGTGAAAGCAGAACTCTGCTAGGAACAGCATGTGTGGGAAAACTGTATGAACCTCACTCTGATAATTAAAAAATGACTCCATAGTATGTACTTCAGACAAGATGATGGGACATAAAAAAGCTTTTTTCATTTTGACACCGGTAAAAAGTTGCAGGTACAAGATTTATTAGCCTTATTTTTCCATGTACATAGTATTTATAAACCCTGTATGGAATTTGCTAATTATTATTGTTCTAACTTGATATGCATGCCACTTTAAAATTTAAGATTCAATTGGACTGAAAAATGGAAATGAGGCTGTATAACATGAGTTATACCACATTTTTGTGTACTGTGACAAATTTTGCTATTTGTACCATGAGTAATGCAATGAACTCAATATAACTTCTTAAATTAGCCATGGTTATAGGCTCAATTATAATAGAATTTTGTATTTAATTTGTATTCACCAATGAATAGAAATTTGTATTAAATTATTTTCTTAATAGTTAGCTTTTTTGCTTTTTTTTATTTGCTCTTCTAGGTGATTTATTGGTGCCTATGATGGTTCATGTTAAAATTGTCAGAATTTTTTAGTTAGACTTTGGTTTTGATATCTTCAATTTATGTTCTGTAGTTGATTTCCTATTGAGTTTAAATTGTTTTTCTTGGGACAGGGATTCACTGATGGAGCAGATAACAATGGTGACATCCACATGAGCTTTGGATTGGCGGCAGATCCTCTGGGTTCCCTATCAGATTCGGGCATCTCAGACTCTGGATCAGAGGGACGTGGAATGTGTGAGAGGGGAAGGCGTCTTGCTGCATTGCGTAAACTTGCTCGTACACTTGCTGCCACACTAGGACCCAACAGCCCTCCTCTTGTCGCCTTGAAGCAGGTAAGCTTTTTTTTTTTAACATAATTGAATCTCTTACTTGATCAAGTCTCTTGGCTTCTGGCTGAAAAATTATAGATTTGGTTTTAAGTTGCACATTCAAGAATGATAGAACTCATTTTTGTAGCTTCATTATTTCCATTGCTGCCAATTAAAGGTTCTAAGTTTTCCTCATTTTTTCTTCTTACATATTTATGATTTCACCCCAACTGCTAAATGCCAAAAAAAAGAGAAATGGTGTAGTTTTTAATTTTATTCCTCAGTTTCTGTAACCATTGTATATAATAGACTAATCGTATTGTAGGTATATGACAGCAATAGATTTTATTGGTTAATTAATTATTATTCATTCTCTCTTTCTTAACTATGCTTTTTCTTATTCTGGACTTTGTATATTGCAGCGGCTTGACGACTTTCAGAAGGAATTGAGAAGTCTTCAGAGGACGTGCCGTGAGTTGGTGTTTTGTACCGCAATGCTTTGCTCAGCCAATCAGGCAAGGGGTGGAAGCACTGAGGAAGTAAATGGTGCCAGTTGTAGGAGCAGCTTCTCTTCATCCCCGGAGGCCAAGGCTAACTTTTCAACAGAAGATGGATTGAATGGTGTTTCATGTTATGAACTGGACAAGGAGGCACTAGAAAGGTAGGAAATTTATGTGACTAAAAGATCCTCTGTTCATTCTCTTCTAGTTTACGAACAAATAGCTGCTAATTTTTATCATCCTTTAGAAATAAATACTAATATATGTTTACTGTGGCATTCTTAGAGTACATTTCAGTCCTTTACACTGAAAAATATTGTAGTATCTTTCCTAAATTTTATGGAACTTAAATTTAGTTAAATTTTATATTTTAAGATTCTCTGCTTTAGAAAAAGTTGGGGTTAAAAAATCTGTATCAAGTTATAAAACTCTCTAGAATCAGAATATTACATATTAGTGGTTGAGAATTAATTTTTAGAATGAGTTAGCTTTTGGTTTTGTGCAATGTTATATTCGAATGTGCAATTGCATCTCCATAGCAGTAAAGGTACTTAAAAATTATTTTTCAAGAATGCCTCGTAGTTTTGGTGTCTTATGGCCGGTTGCACAAATATTTAGCTATGGAATCAATACCTCTAATATCCATAAAGTTATGAGTCTCTTCACTAAATTCAGGTTGCAGTAACTATCCATTTCATAACTTGTCTCCCAGTAGGTATTACTTTGGATGTTTGGCCTACTCTTATTCCATTAAATTATATTTGTTTACTTTCTCTTATGCATATTAATAACTTGGTCATATTATTTATAGTCAGCCTGAGTAAATAAACTCATCATTCGTGCATATAACTCTTTTATCGAGTGATTAAGTTTCCAAGTGCTACATCGTAGACCTGCCATCTTGATTATTTATGGAGCTCATTAGTATTTAAGTCCATTTCATCAAGCCAAATAAATTATGAAACCATTTATGAAGCCAATAAATGTATTGAATATTTCTGCAATGCCTATTGAGCAAATTTCTTAACTTATAGGTCTGATAACACTATTGGTTGCATATGTATTGTTTCCACAACCGGCTGTTACATGAGTAATTTAGGTTCTTAACCCTTTCGCGGACAGTAATTTAATTTCAAAAAATATTCAGGGACATTTTACATATCCTCCTGGGACACCTGACTTTCATCTTATGGTTAGCTTACCCACCTATCGACGGCAGCAACCACTCTAATGGCCAAATTCTAGAGCGTGTCAGTGGTTTGGGAGAAACACAAAAATTAATTTCGCTGTGAACCTCTGTCGATTTGCGGAGAGGTCCTGGGCCTCTCAGCTCTCCAGCAGACTTCGGTCACCTTCAATCTGAATCATCGACTCTTCGCAGCTTGGGTTTTGCAAATGAGCAAAATTTTCAGAATAATTTCTTTTGTCGTTGAGCTGTCGGCATGGGAAGTTGACCGATATTTCGAAATTTATTGACTTTGAAAATGCTATGTATGAATTATTAAAAATTTAGGCTTGCATTTGACTTGACTTTAGCATGGTCAGCTTTAAATTCAAGGAGATAACGGGACATGTGCCCTGTTTCCACCTGTGTAACCCCTTCAATTCGTGCCGGCTGGGAATTTCCATGAATTTTTGCAGGCTAACTTCTCCTTCGGAGTTTATTGCTCCATGATCTGTCTTAGCAAGCTGGTGTGCTATTTCCCCCTGTGCGGTCTGTGATATCTAGCTTTTGAACTTCTTTTAAATCCGTGTGTTTTGCGTGAAATGTGCTACTGGATCCGGTTGGGTATGCTAAATATGCATGTACCACATGCCACTGAAATATCAGCAAAAAAAGATCGTATACGTAACTACTGATTCAGGATTCGTCCTGGATTCAGAACGAATTTATCCGAGTTCACTTAATTCCAATGAATACCCATTTGAAGTTCCTTGTCTGGAGTACTCGGGGAGGTCGGAGTTGCTGTGCATCAAGCCGATGGATGGTACAATATTTTGCTGACCATGTACGGCTGTGTGTAGCAACATTTCATTTCTTCATTTTTTTTACTTGATTTTTTGAGTGTGGCAAATTGGTTTAAATAAAATAAAAACATTTTAATGAATAAAGGGTAAGAATACAGAAAGAATGCGACATTGGTAAACCGTAAATTTAGGTCAGCAAACTAGTGGCCGCTCTGAACTTCCTCTGGATCTTCAATCTCAGATGCATCAATGTATAACGAAGAAACCAAGTGATGAGTTAACTCAAAGGATGAGTGAATTGGTGTATGGAGTACATACATAAAGAGTTACATTCACCTTTTTTAATGACGCTGTTTTAATGTTATCCCCAAACTGTTTGGTCCAAATGCAAAAAAACATTGGATAGTTAGACACTGTGTTTCAAACCAAATTGGTTCGAACATTAGACTAACATTTTTCTAACATTAGTGTGTTGGTGGGACTCCTTTGGTTTTCATCTTTGCACTCATGTGCGAGACTGGGTACAAAGTTACTTGTGCATTTTGGATAGCAGTGATATTGACTTTTAAACTCTTTAAGAAATCATCACCGAATTATCAGTGTTTACTTACTTAAAGCAGCTATCACTATTGATGTTTAAACCATACTTTTAGATAAATACTATTGCATATGTGTTTATTATTTATTTTGTGATTAATGGAATTCATCTGATCTTTGATCACTGCCAATGCTTTGTCATACTTGAGTTACTTTTATTTGTAATGATATTTTTTGCTGGGTAGTCTATTTCCTTAATTGTGAATGAAAGCCATTAACAATTACTAATGCATTTGTCCATGTTTACATTGTAGGGTAAGCATGATGTTGCCAGAAGGGAGTATTTCAGAGGGTGACATGTCGAAGTTGAAGAAGCTTCGACGTAGCAGCGGGGGTGTTGGCAATGGAGATGAAGATCCCTTTGGCAAAAAGAAAGGGCGAGGTGGTAAGGGGAGGCGCCACTGGTTGTGGCGTGCTATGTGCCTCGCCATGCCATTCCAGCTGGCGCTGGTGTTGCTCCTCTATGCAGCATATTTTTTGGAACCTCATTGCTGCAGTGCCATCAATAACCTGTCCTTCTCGCTCACCCCTCAGCTGCATTATGTTAGAGGCCCGCCCCCAATTTGAGCCCATTAAGCTGGCATCCCGAGTATATATGACCATTGGGCTAGTGTACATCCTTATTGTTTGAGGATAATCACCTTAGATGCACGAGTTGAGATAAGTTTTAAGGAATGCAGTGTGCATATGTAAGAATATCCACTTCTTATAACATCAATAACCTTAAGTTTAATGGAAGCTTTTGGGAATGGATAAGTATGTTCTCAACTAGAGGAGTAATTTTGCAATTACTATTTAGTGGTTGTTCTGAGAATATTTGGCCTCCGTCCTTTTTACAACCTGCAGCCATTTTGCACTTAATGGTAATTATTATTGTGCAAGGTAGTTTGAGAATCGATGGGAACTCTAAACAAAGGGTGTAAATGGGCATCTCATGGATTAGAACAAAATAATCCACTGGGTGTCGTTGGAGGCCATGAAATGTAGTCAGGGCGACTAAAACAGGTAACCGGTAATTGCTAAGGGACAAAGGGCATCAGGCAAATTATAACAGCAGGTGGGTGGGTAGGGGAACAATTTGAAAAGACTGATTTTTTATAAATTACATTTCTGACAACCAGCTTGTGGTTGATCCCATCGATTGGATTGGGTCAATTGCGCTTTCGCTGTTTTTTGTTTCTCGAGGGGTTCCTGTGGTCGGTCGCCTAGACTGAGTGAATTGTGTTCTTTTCTTTTTAGTCAAGCATTTAACGATGTTGGTTTGAGTTCGTGAATGGAGTGCTTGTATTAGTTTGCATTTAGATTTCTTTTTCAAAGAGATAATTATTTATTTGTGAAATGAATCCTAAAGAATAATTAATTTGAGCCACTGCTGGGATTTTGTTTCATTAACACAAGCACTCCAGTTTGTTTTAGGTAGCTTTAGAAGCTGGCAATTGTTATATTTTTATACATATTTAATTATTAAAATGTGTTATTGACATGAGTAAAGTATATATATATATCTATCATTATGTAACTGATAGGTTTGCTGATGCTGAGTTGTTTAACTTGTAACAAGTTTATTCTATTTACATGAGGATAAGTCTCCCACAATTATTTAGTGGTTACTAATATATTGATCCTCACTGTAGCAGTGGGAAAAGTGGTTTGATCACATAAGCATGTATAAAGCAAATGACCGGGGCGATTTAATAATGTAGTTACTGCAATGTCATCTTTATCTTTGGTGGCATGTGAGTTATGAAAGGTGGTTCGCGACCCCACGTCACATACAGCACTACATGTCTTGATTCAAAGAAGCAAATTAACTCCTATTTGCATTAAAACTCTTCTGAACTGCCGTCAACTGCCCATCTTGTACCTTGAAATGCTTACAAGGTGAGGGAGATATTGCCCATGCAAACACTGGCCTCTGTGCGTGGTTTTCCTGTACCTATTGTGGCTTGATTATTGAGTCTTAAAGACTTTTTTTTAGTTACCACTTCCCTTTGGGAAGCCCGGAAAGATATATTGAAATTTCATTGTTGACACACTATCTTGCAAATATATAATTTTGATGTGATTTTGTTGCCTTTTTAATTGAAATGGCATAAGACAAAAATAGTACAAATGAGTATTTCTTAAAAAGTGGTGGAAATTTTATGGAATTTTTTATAATTTAAATAATTGATGTTGTAAATACAACATGGACACATGATCTTAATGCATGGAGAAATATTTGACAGTTTGTTTGTCCTCCTTTTTGACCTAAATCCCCTTTCATAAGCGAGATTTTTTAAAAGAAATTCTGTTTTGTATGACCTATGATCACGTTTCTGTGCATGATTAGGTGTGATGTGTCACTTGGGGTTAGTGATTTTTTGTATCAATCTAGTTTGTTCCTTAGCGGCCAGCCATAAGGTGTCTGATTATACATGAACTCTGATTTAAGGTCTTTAAATGGCATGGCATAATTGTGTGTTTATTTACATAACTGCAGCATATGTTGTGGTTGAGGAACGATTAATATTTGAGGAACAGTTCAATGAAGGTGATTCTCGATGAAGTGTGTATGCTGAAGCACTTCAGTTGATTAATCGAGTCGTTTTATTCTTTTAACCGTGTTTTAATGTTTGTATTTTTTCAGTCTTCCTTTTTAGATGTTTATTATGAAATGTAACAAGAAAAGGAAAGAAATTACAATAAAAACACTATTTCAATAACTTCTTGTTTTATTAATCCAGAGTTGATGGAAGTGGTTACCTTTTAGATGATGAAGATATCTCTACTTTTCTTAGAGGTATTCAGTTCACTTAAACCCTAGACCAAAAGAATAACGAAAGGGGATCGCCAAAAGTGTAATCCTAATTGGAAATCATTTGTGATGAGTATTTACCTCTTCCCTTTGTAAATACTTGCAGAAAGGCATACCATAGTTGGAATTAGATTGTAAGATAATCCTTGTGTAGTATTTATGGCAGTTTTGGATATATTTGTAGAATATATCTTTGTCCTATTATTGTCACCTGTACTCAATGACATAAGTAACTCCTGTTTTCAATTGGTTTCCCTAATCAGCAACCAAAAGGCATGCTGTACGAAGTTGACGTAAACATTTTCATTTTACCAGCCATTGTCAGGAGTGATGAGCTCCTTGGCATGTGCCAAGCCAGATACCATCACCCTACATTGAAAACCTTGAATCTGAAAATCTCACAGTTTACAGGAGAGACAGTTTTTATTTATTTATTTATTAAAATATTCAAAAACAGCCATAAATGGCCTTTTACATTGAACATAGAACAATTATTTCATTTAATATCATCCTGAAAACAACCTCAAGGGCCATTACATCAGCCATTGTACTAATGGCAATGGACAATCACATACAGCCTATGCCCTGGAAGGTGAAAATCCTTCCCAGTCGGGGCTGGAACCCGCAACCCTGGAGTCGGCAGCCAAGGACTTTACCCCACCACCACCGAGTGTGGCAAAGATGAGAGTTAATATGGGATAGCTATGGTAGTAAATGCTAAATTGGGGAAGGGGGTGGTAAACATGGAGCAGGTGAGGGACAGGATATTTGTGGTTGAAATGAAAGCACACCAGACTAATTTTGATGTCGACTAGGTACGCATGCCTATGAGTAGGCATGGGTGGAAGAGGTGGATGATTTATTAAAACAACTAAGAGACGATTACAGAGGTTCCAGCTAAGAAAAACCTATGCATTTAAACTTGCTAAATCCAGGTGGGGGGTTCGGGATTCACACCACCTCCAGGTGACCTTCCTTCTTTCTTCTGCCCGCCTCAGAGTCACATGCGATTGTTGCTTCCCTTACCTCCACCACATGTTACTCCCGTTGCCTCCTCCTTGCTTTACAAGATTGCAGAAATTGAGTGAAACTAATGCTTCTGAGAAGTGTGAATTCAAAGATAAAGGATGCAGCCAGGTCTTATTTCATAGTTCATTTTTACATCGTTTCTTGTAGCTGACCACCTATCATTTCCGCAAAAATGGTTTGTTTTCTATTTTTTCTCTAATGTGGTTAGCAACAAGTAAATGCACATAGATATGAGTCCTTGTTACATCTTTCAAGCATCGAAAGATGAAAACAAAATTTTTTAAATGTATTAACATGCCACCATAGCGATGTAAAAGTTATTCAAAGTCTGCAAATGGATTTTCTGTTGTGGTATCCACCTCCATTAATCAGAAGCTTCAATCTTCCACTTCTGTCCTGCCCCACCTCACTTGGGGCCTCCGCCGGCGGCCCCTCACCTCCCTGACTTAACCCCCTACATTTATCACCTCTCCACATGCTAATCTTCCCACTACCACAGGCCTCGTCTCCTTTCTTTCTCCCTTCAAGAGTTAATCATCTCTTCCATGTATCAATCACCACGCTGCTCTCCCTAAGAAAGTCCACGACCAAAATGCCTGCATAACCTTCCCTAAAGAGTCCACTATATAGACATTTAGGGAGGCTATTCTGTAACTTGTGTCGCACATTGAAAAATGTTAATAGTCTCCCCAGAAGCCATTATCATCATTGGCGAGGTTAAAGACCTCATCTTTCTCGACCAATTTGGCGATCTGAGAAAGTGGTTGAGTGTAAAATAAATGATCATAGTTAATATTAGACGCTGCCAAAAATGTTGACCGTCGATAAATAGACTGTCCATAGTCAATGAGCGACAAATAACGTTTTTCGGCAGGTGAAAAAAGTTACAGGACAGCCCCCAGGGAGCTATATCGCTCTCATGATTTCTAGGGAACTTTCACTCCTCCATGGATCCAAATACACCCCAAGTTGAGCCCCTTGATCCGATAATTTTATTTACGTGGAATTTGATTCCCTCGACACTTCCCAGCAGTAGTGCACATCTCCCCAAGGCTCAATGACGCAACCCCACCCTCCCCCCTTCTACAATTTTTTAACAATGCCCCATATTTCCTGAAATCCTTGCCCCCACCCCACAAATAATTTGTACGATGTAGTTTGCATAATGACCCTAACCATTATGTGGGCATCTCTGTTCCGTCGTCAGGGCCGGTCCTAGGCATTTTTCAAGTGTAAGCGAACTATAATTTCACCCCACCCCCCAGAAATGCCCCAAAGAGGTAGTTCCTCCCCGAGAAAAAAATTGGCGTAATTAATTTCCGTTATAATTTATATGATTTCTTTGTGTTTATTGGTACATTCAGCAATTTTTCTTTCAACATTTTCGCAAGTAAGTTATGTCTTGATTGAAATGTGAACAAACCAGTGGGAATTGTAAAAAAATCTTGTTTATTCTCAGTAATATTCATTCATACTAATACTATGAGGAAATATAGGTTTCAATTAATTAATGTCTGATAACTGTTATCGTGATTGGATAGTATTTCCTCAAACTATAATGGATTTGCCATTTAAAAATTAGTTTTTGAAGTTACATTAATCCTTGGAAGTGGCCACATATACATATAAGACTTTCTTGATGTGGGATTTTAATTTTGGGTGCGAGAATGTGCGTGTTGAGCCGTAGGGTAGCTGGTCATGCGTGATAGATACTGTGTCTTTAGTTGGATACTAGCACAATGATACTAGGTAGGATAATTCTTTGTACTTAGGCATACCCTCGGCATACCATAGCGTAATAGTAACATTCATAACATTTGAATTGTAATTTTTTTTCAGAGGGCAGGGAAAACTCAGTGGAGAGGGAAAGAGTTTGTGTTGTGGGCAAGGGAATTTTATTACAGACGTCAGTTTCAGTTTAGTTTCCTAATTCAGTGTTCCTTTCAAATACATCAAGTTTCTGGTCTTGAGAGGCTTCATAGACAGCATCGCATATTTCCCCTATATGATATCTTAAAGCCAATAAGGCTTCAATCCTACTCTCCCATTGAGTATTGCTGAGAGGTTTCACTGTAAGTGTTGGCGTGTACTTCATCAAATACTCCATCGATGAGTTGAGCTTGAAAAGAAGTTAAACATTTCTTGAATACAGTAGAACCCCGGTTAACCGAAATCGGGTTAACCGGAACCCGGGTCAACCGAAACGGTTCCGTAAATAATTATATGCAAACAAAAATCACTGATTTCTGTAATACGTAATGTACAATGTTGTAGTAACTTCAGTTGTTCAGTTTATAGTATTTTCTAACCCATTATAACATTTTTGTAGCTGAAATTAAACACAGTATTATATAGACATTGTTTGTAAATTCATTTTTCCTACACACCATGTTAATAGGCTATTTTTAGCATATGACGGTTTAACCGAAAAATTGGTTATCCGAAACGGCTCTACCCCCTTTATTTCGGTTAACCGGGGTTCTACTGTAATACTAAAACATTCAACTGCAACAGGGCAAGACAGGGCGGCATCGTTAATAACTAGATTAAGCAAATGATTTCCACATGGCACAAAAAAGACACGGAAATTCAAGTCCAATATTCTTTTCTGAACTCCAACATGCTTTCCTTTCATGTTGAAGCCATTATCATATCCTTGTCCTCTCATGTTCTTTAAAGGGATGTTTGGTACGGATAATTTGTTGAGTAAAAAACTCCATGAAGCTTTCACCTGTAGAATCCGTAATAGGAACGAAACCTAAAAATGTTCTTTAATTAACACTCCCTCGTTCTCTGCGAATTTCACAAATCACGCCACCAATGTCATTCGGTCAGTGTGACTAACATCGGGTGCACAGTCCAGTATTATGGAATAATATGTACACTGTTTTAACTCATTTAAAATACGGCGTTGAATCGATGTGGACACAAGATTAATATAGGTACTTGTTTTGAATAGTTTTGCTGAAATAATGAACATGTGCCTCTTCATGAGTAACTCTTCTCTCATGTTCAGCCATGACAACATCAAATTTGGCAATGTGTTCCACAAGTTTCAAAAAGTTGCCATTGTTACGCTGGAAAAGTCTCTTTTGTTCCTTGAAAGGCCAATACTCGCATCCCCAAAAATTGGACGATAGATAGTAAGCGTTTCAGAACTTGGTTCAAGTGTTTAGTTTCAGCCTGTATAATTCTTTTATTTCCTTTGTCAATCATTTTATGCAAACGTAATAGCAAGGACAGTTCACGCCAAAATTGAAAATTTTTAAATGAATAGGAGACTTTTCATATCTGTTCAAAATCTTTGTCAAGTTTTGCCAATCTGAACAGCCTAGCTCTCCAGCACGGGATGAATTTCAATATCCAAAGACTTTGCAGACAAAAAAAATACCTACTGATTAATTACACATATAATTAATCTCATATGCGTTCTCTTTCTCTTGTCTTTGTTGACAAAATTCTGCACATTTTGGGTCTATATATGTTGAGGGCTTGTCGGGGCGCCTTCGGCACCCCCCTAGCCTGGCGCCCTATGCGGCCACGTAGTTCGCTTACACCTTGGTCCGGGCCTGTCCGTCGTCACTGAATTCACTTGCGCTATATCAGTCTAAACACTAGATATTAGGGCATGAGTGTCTACAACCCTATAAAACTAGGGCATCAGTGTCTACAAGCATGCGCCTCCCTCGCCCTCCATAAAGCTGGGGGGTCAAATGCGTCCACCTGTCTTCCAGTGATTTTGACTAGAGTCGGAGTTATGATAACCGAGAGCCATATTATATCGTCATTTAATCCAAAGGTTGCCCTGTCATCATCCTACCACTCCGGCAGGCTGGATAAAAGCTGACGAATCCCGATTGAGCGAGGTCGTCGGAAGAATTCCCTTCGTGAGCGACTCAAGCAAATGGGATACAAGACATGAGCCATAAATTGTGATCTGATCACCTGTTTTTGAAAAAAAAAAAAGCATTACTGAGACTCCCATGAGTCCCAGTTGTTTAACTTCTTTATCTCCATATGGATAGGGGGGCAGTGGAAGACGTCTGAAGTTTTAGAGGCCAAAGCTGCAGTGTTTTCGAGCTGAGTCAGAGACTTACCTATTTCACTGAACTTAATACAATGGAATGATAATCGCCATATACCGCGCATAGTAACAGCTGAAGATAGATCGGCGATGTTGGGGGGTCGGATATGTATTTTAAATGGGAAAAGTGGAAAATCGGATTTGAGCACTGTGCTTTTTGAAGTGCTTAAAATGTAGTTAAAATCCCAGTGACTGATCATCCAAATCGTAATTCAATCCGAATTATATGATCCAAGCAAAAGATGCATGAATTTCCCATGCATTCTTATGGAGCGCAATGCTCAGAGGTCCTTCGTAAGATGTCCGGATGCGCAATGTTTTTGCTTCACTCGGGGAAGGGGTATCCAAGGTGTTAAAAGGAATTATATTATTGTATTCTATCACCTTGGGGGCATCGTCATTCTATTGTATTGAATTCAGTGACCTATTTCTTGTGACGCAAATGCCGCTGCAGTCTGATTGACTTCAATTGGTCGTTGGTCGATTCGATTAGTCACCTAAAGGTTTTATCAATGCCTCACCTCCAACAAGGAAGGGATCGTGGGTAGGCATTTATTGCTATTAGCTCTAACAAAAGGGATCATTGACACGACCCATAAACTAACAAGATTATCCGTGTTTAGGATTGAATGAATGTTTATTGGCCCCGTTGGTTTGTATACAAACATAAGGCAAGTCAAACAATATTAAATAGGGCTCTGTGAGCCTACCATGAGTTCCAGCTGCAAGGATATTATCCTGTAAGATATCGGAAAAATTCCCCAATCCGGAAAGAAAGAACGGATGAAGGAAGTGGATTAAGCTCGGCGAATTACTTCTACCATCTTCTGAATCTTCCTTGGATTTCGGACTTCCCGAGTCAGATGTGGACGTAGGGTCGGTGAGTGGTGATATTTGTCACCTTTTTAGATGCACTATAATATTAGTCTTGTCTTGAGTTTCAGCCTTTTTTATCCATCCAGTTTCTTGCTTTATGAGCCGAATGTTTGATAGAATGTAAAACATATTTCTTACCACCAAAGTGTGCCCCCGGTAGATCCATCCCACAAGTTGACTTGATGCTACTATCTACCATTTAAAATGCGTTGTTCTTGTGAAGCGTGAGTAAAATAGGGCTAGGGAGACCGGGGCATGTTTGAACATAAACCTCTCATCAAATTTATTGTGTTAGATCGCACCAGCTTTACAACTGGTCGGTGCTGGTGTAAACAAGTTTTACATCAGTGCCTTGACTCGTGCACGCTTGCAGCATCCAGTGACAGAGCTCTACAGTGCCCGGTGTCTGGCGATGAAGCAGGTGAACAGGATCCGGAACGCAAACCCCTCTGCGTCTGGCGCTACCTAGATGTCACGCGCAGCAAAGCGCGAGCAATTTTTTCTATGATGTCGTCAGATTATGCCAAAATGGTGGAACAACTTGCTTCATAAAGGTTCTTAAATTACGTAAAAAATGCTTGTTTAGCTTGAAAAAAAACGAATCTTCAACCAACTGAGCTTTGGTCCCTAGCGCACGGCTGTGGTGGATGACACAGCTATAAGACGGAAACGTTTGTTTTCTTATCAAATTGATTATTATATGTATACTCATTCCAAAGTCTCTCAAATTTCTAAAAATAAGCACTTCTCTAATGCACAGGCAAGGCTAAACATTTTTAGTTACGGATCAGGAAAAGCAGGAGCTTTCCTATTGAGATAAATAATCCACCTGGGTGAAGCTTTCAATCCACCATTTTTCAACATCATAATGAATGCACTCACCGAAGCAGTAAGAAAAAAAGCACCATGGATGATGACACTAGCAATGTGAGCTCGCAGATATTGTGATTTTGTTGTCTCTAAAGAGGCTGAGGAATAATCACAGGACTGGAGATGGGTTTGCTGAATTTCATGGCACCATTGACAAATAGTAGAATAGAATTCAGTCAACTCAAAATAGAACACTAGAGGAAAAATCTGTCTTGAAACCATCTTGAAATGGCTGCCTTGAATCTCTCTTGAAGTTGTACATATTGAAAATTGAAACATTATTCCAACGCAGTCTCTATTGAGACACCCTTGTTGCCATTAATCCAAATTTTTGAAGGAATTAAAGAATTACTTATAGAAGAATGATAGTTATTTAATTGTCCAGTGGCGAGGGGTGTGGTCATCTATGGATGCGCCGATGACTACATCAGAATGTAAAAACTAAGAACTTTAAAGTTATTTAAAGAAGAACAGAAAACAACTAGAGCAGTAGAATAGTAGTGCTCTGGTAGAAAAATGTCATATACAAGGTACTTGTGCCATTATTTGTCAAAGAACTTTCATAAAAACACCAACTTCGAGCAATAGATTCTCTCTGCTCAGAGAATCTGATTCGGCAGCAGTACCGCGCCCATGCCCTCCACTGGCGACTGCTATCGTGTTAAGCACGGCATGTCATCTCTACCTTTGTCGCATCCGTTGCTCGTTCGGCTATCGGCTCCGCTCAGCAACTCTCGCCATTATTTGATATTTAATTGTGAGTATTATGCCTAATAGTGTCAAAAATTAGCAGATTTGGTAACTTTAATTTCTTTATGCTAATAATGATTTCAATTTTACGCCAGTTTATTGTAGTGTTTTAATGTATAACCTCTGCACAAAAACAATTACTATTTTTTCACCAAATTGTCACATTATCCCTATTGTAACTCGAGTCCCACCTTTTACTTGCCGCAGCGATGTTCTGTGTGCGAAAGAAGACCAGTAGCGTAGCCAGTGGGGGCCAAGCCCCCCCCCCGGTGTCCTAGCGCCCCTAAGCTGTGTATTTTTCCATTGAAATTTTACATTTAAATTTTAGTTTTTATTTTATTATAATGACAAGTTATTTGCATTATTGTCCATAGTAGGAATACTAAGTCTGTATTACAAAGGCTAAAAATAGCTTTTGATATGTGTTTTTCGGAAGGGGAATGGTCTCACGTCTGCCTGTGGGTCTGCGATGACTAGGCTAAAACATCACGCTTCGCCACTGCAATTGTCGCTCATGTAGTTCATTTAATTTCATCTGAAATAAATGTGGTGCAATAGCTGAAATTAATTTTAATGAAATATTATTTGAATAAATTCATAGGGTCCCATAAATAATTACTAAAACATAAATCTCATCCAGATGTATTAAAAAAACATTCATTCCAAATAATATGTACAGAGCCATCAAAAGATCTAAAATACTTGTATTTCTATGATAGCATTTTCAGTCGCAGGATCCATTGAAGTGCCGATGAGAGGGCGTCTTCTGATTTCCAAGAGACGGTGCCCCAATGCCATAACTATGTCAGAACTTTTAATATGTGGTCGCCCAAGGGAATCATTCCTTTTTTGAACAAATGCTAAGATGAAAAAAAGAAGAAAAAACAGAAGAAATAGAGAATGAATGACTAATATTGTTAAAGAATGAATCACTTAGTAACCTTCCCCATTGTTTTTTTATGCAACTGACCGGTTTCTATCTTAAAACATCATCATCAGAGTTCAAATACAGGTTCAAATACAGTTGGCATCTAATTTATAGAATGGGATATGGAGGAGGGGTTGAGGGATGTCGAAGGAGGCAAGAGGATTAGGTCAATTACTCAACACAAGGACATCATACCCGAGGGAAAGGATAAAAGCAACATCAAAGATTAAGAGATAAGGGGATAGGGACCATAAGAAGGGGGTAAAATTTTTCCGAAACAAAGTCATTAAAAGTCCATGGCTACACATTTTAAAAGCTAAAACAATTACAAAATTAAAAAAAAAATCTAGCTCAACACCTTTGTCACAAAAATGTAGAAAAATTAAAAACAGATGAGTGCTTAGAATGTACTGTTATTGGCATAAACAGATCTTTCATGATTTATAAAACATTTAGAATCTAATAGAATATAATATTTATTACTTAAATTATAGAATTTAACTTCACCTACCATCACATTAAACGACTAATATTTCAGTTAATGTGTACCATCATTTAAACTTAGATACTTGCGAATTACTAACCAATTATTGCTGATGTACCATGAGGGCAGAGTGACTCTCTCTTTCCCATTATATTGCGTGAATTTTGTCTTTGTCCTTTGACTGAGCACTTACGCAGTGCCTCTTCAGTAAATACTTCTTCCAGCAGGTGTCGTGCCAGCGTTGTGGAGGACACTTCACTGAGAACCAGGTTCTCATATGCACGCTTTCTTACATAAACTGGAATGTCACTCACAAGTTGGACAGTCTGAAAAAAGTAAAGATATTACAAGAATGTAAATATGAACGTTTCAAATTAAAAATTAGGAACATGAAATATTTCATTTATAGAGGAGAAGCATAAGGGGTTTCCTGAAAAATTCAGAAGGGAGTTCATCATTGAGAGGAACTTCACATGCTCAAGAACAATTTCTTGATTGCAGACGGGAGAGTGGCGTTGGTGATTCGTGACAGCCAAATTAAGTGTCATTCAAACAGGGCAGAAACTAGGACAAAAGTTTCTCCTGGGAGGGTTTCCATACCCACCCACATACTTATTTGTTTTGAAGATAACAGACTTGAGGACTTCCTCATAAAAGCTTGACTGGCCATTGACATAAATAGCATCACTTAATAAAAGGCTGGAAATTTAACTTTAAATAAACAAATTTTACTTTTGTGTTTAACCTCCCAAATACACTCGAGGGTGGCAGAAACAAAACACTTGCAGGAAAAACTGCAAGTTTTTTGTTTCTGTCCTTATGGAATGATTCCACCACATCCCACCATCTGTACTTTAAATACTCAAGACTGTAAGGGCTGTCCATTAATGATGTCACACAATTTTGGATCAAACTAGACCCCCTACCGCCCACCGTCACAGTCACAAATAGCGTCACCTTCCCCCCTTTAATGATGTCACAAAAATGAAAAAACTTCTACTCCCCCCCACATTCTGATTAAACATAAGACATAATATACAGAGGAAGTGTGGATGTCACATGAAGCATAGCTCTCATCCTCCCCCCTGTCACACATTGTCACAAGGTGGTGACCCCCCCCCCCAATCGTGTGGACGTCATTTATGGAATGCCCCATAGGGGCTTTCATTCCCCCAAGTACCACATGGCTGCACTCCTGAAACATGATACAGAAAGATCACAGAAATCAACAATTTCTTGGGAAAACATAAAAAAATCTGGAAAAATGCACTGGAACTTTGTAAGAACACATGAAACACTATCCATAAATGCCATTTAACACAAGGCATTTTACTGCACAGCATGATGTATGGATGGATGTGCAGTGAAAAATGCATCGTGTAAAGTGGGTACTTGCTGGAATGACTGCACAAATGGATGAACAAAAGATATGAAAATAGCCCCTGCCCTAATTTCGCACCAATTTCTGAACATCAAACTGCACAACTAAATGCCTCCTGTAACACGGCCTTAACAATCAGCATGCAGCTTAAGAGCCATCTGCAATGTGTTAAAATACACACATAAACATTCTACACATTCGTTAATATAATTTCTTCACCGATTATAGGCACATTTTTTTACTTGAGAATCACTCACAAATCTGCCTGCATCCTATAAGCTGAGGGCAAAGCAATGTTTTTATACATCTGATTATGCATTGCTGTCGCAGGTGCTTATCTCTCTACTTACACCACAGACTTCATATGTATCAGCAGCAAGCTAAATGTGCACTCTCTATCGTTCATTTCTTTCTAGTATTTGATGATGAATAACTTTGATTGAGGTTGTTATTTTTCGATATTGACTATCCCATTTTCTCCCTATAAATAGTAAACAGTAACATATTTTGATTATGGTGACTTATCCAGGAAGCCTGGAACATTGTGGCATCAGAGTACACATCAAAGCCAATGGAGTGTAATGTGAAAAGTCTTTCTTTGGCAAGCAGACCATTAGGAGGTTAATATGTAAAAACACCATGACACAAAGCCTTCAGCTCAGGGCAGAAAACTGTCATAAGTCTACGTATTAACACTAGGAGCATGGGAGTTTTGCACTACCTGGAAGGATGGGAAGGGGTCATTTTGACCCATAGAGTTTTCTTAGCATCGAAGGGCCACTTTTTAATCCAGGTAATTTATTTTTTCCAACAAATGCCATTAAAAAAGGCTTTATCTACACATACTTAACAATTATCATTACCCTGCATTAAATGTTTGTATTTTAAATAATTTATGTTGATCCCCAGGAAAAAAATTCTGTTCTGTATCTGTGGTGGAACTAATGTACTGGACCAATCATTAATCCTATTCCACTTCTGAATGTAATTTTCAGTTGTCAAAGACAATTTGAAAGCTGAAATTTTCCCTAATTTTGATAAGCCACAATCACGAGGAGCTCCGCTATCCAAGAATGACATGCAAATCATAGGAAAAGGATTCAAGTACTAGTCCAAATATACACTCAAACATTATAGTTATGCGAATAAAAATCAGGGGCCTACAGGAGGAGAAAATTGTGATAAAACTTTTCTCCAATACAGGTGGTCCTCGACTTTCATACACTCGACTTTAGTACAATTCGCACTTTCGTACGATCCAAATTGATATCTTTTTTCAACTTTTGGACAGCAAATTCAGACTTTCGGATATTTGTCGAACAATATTTTTTAATTTCCCGCAATGTGCATGGTGCATCCTGGCATTCAACTGTTTCATCTGGCTTTCTCGCTCGCTAGTATACGCGACTGTGGGCAGTGTTAACTTAGAGCAAGGTATAACTTGTTTATTTACTGAATTTAATTAATGTCGTATGATAAGAATGAGTGGAAAATGTAAATATGATGTGACTGAGACCAACGAAAATACGCGTAGGTCGCATAAACTTAATACTGTCGAGCAAATGTTGAGAATTATTAGATGTGCTGAACTGGGAGGTTCTTTTGCTACAATCGGACGATCATTGAACTTAAGCCGTTCAACTGTGGGTTCAATAGTAAAGGGGAAAGATAAAATTATAGACCATGTACGAAATGCTGGGAATTGCAATGCGAAATTCACGAAGTTGTGTATGGCATGTACCTAGGAAACGTCATTCTATTTTTGCTTGTCTTTTGTCCAGTTTAGGAATGCGAAATTTTGTTGCTTCTTTAATTGTAACAAATTAAATGACATCGAGTTTAAGGTTCCAAAAATTAGATGTCAAGATGCTTCTTGTTTTGTGTCTTTATAGTGATAGTGGATGTTATCAATGAAATGTTAATTTCTGCTTGGGAAAAATTAGAAATGCGTATGTATATATTGAGTCTAGGTGTTACTCAGTACACAACGGTATTCTTTTCGAACCGTTTATAAAGACTACGTAGTTTTAAAAGTAATTATGTATTGTTTGAAATATAATTAATGTATTTTTAAACTTTTTTATTAAAAATAAAATTTCCTTACAATTGATATGAGGTTTTAGTATGTATATTTAACTCTCCGGGAACGTAACCCCTATTTAGTATGGGACTCTATTGTTCAACTTTCATACATTCGACTTTCGTATCAGGAATGCATTGTGTACGAAAGTCGAGGACTGCCTGTACAGATAAAGGTTATTGGTCAAAATAACCCATAGCCACCCTTCTAGGTATAACTTCCATTAAAAATTTGCCCAATAACAATTACCTTTCCATCTAAGTAAAATGTTGGTAAAATGCACAAAGTCAATTTCAAATTTCAAAAAAATTAAATAATAATTAAGTAATTAGTTAAATTTTATGGTAAACTCTAAGAATGTGTCAAAATGACCCCTTCCGTCCTTCTAGGGTGAATGACACAAATATATTGTAGTTCCACTAGTTAGGCGAATTCCATAGCTTCAACTCAACTGGAGGCACATACATGTACACTGAAATATGTATTTAGTAATTTGCTCTAATTTTCTCACAGACTTCTTGAAATTAATCCTTATTCCAAATTCTAGTACAGGAAATTCACAATCTCATTCACTTTCTGCCCATCTTTAGATTCTAACGCCAGCAATCAGTCATCAAGGTAACATATCATCCTAAACATAAACACTGAATTCATATGCCACAGCCCATGTCCATCTTTGTGGGAGCAAGGGTGTGCCCGATGGGCCAATGGTTCCACACACAACACTCATTATATTACATAATAAATAAATACCATAGAAGCACCGTTGGAGACTGTGTATCGGGATTTGCTAAAATGTGTCTAGTAAATATAATTTTGTATGATACGCTCCCAGGGGAATAGTTAGCATGAGCTTTGTGGAGTCCTTCAATAAGGTTTGCGAATTCAGCACATGATGGAACCTACCTTTGAACTATCAGGATACCGTAGATGAGGATGCATAGGCCCCATGTACTCCTCTTCATCTGAGCTCTCAACAACAATTTTGCAGGCACTTACGTCCTCACACATGGTATTAGTCACAGTCTTCAGGTGTCTATAAAAATCTATCGGTTCTGAAATTCCAACAAAATTACAATCAATAAGCTCACAATTAGACAAATTGAACTTATATGCATATGGCACATAATTAATAATAAGACATTCAAGTTTAAAAGAATAAGAAAATGAATTTCATAATGTTCACTTCAAAGGCATTAGGGTTGCTCACACAAATTCCTAAGCCCATCTTTCACTGTGTACAACAATGGAGGGGACATAATTAGGAAAGTAAAATTTCACTAGATTTACTTAATTGCCAGAGATTCCTCTCCATGCAAGGATTATTCTTTTCTCTCATTATCTAAGGATTAATAATTTTCCATTAATTAGCAATACTTTTTAACAAGTTATGAACTTTCAAAAATGGATCGAGGATCACCAAAGGTGCAGCTCCAAATTATGGACACTTGTTCAAGGCTTCACATAACATTTCAAGGGTGAGTGGATCCTTGTAATGTAATTTTTGGGCTTAAAATTAGTTTTCACAAATATCCTGTTACATATATGCTTTAAGTCCCAGTTCTCTCACCATCTTCATAACTCTCTTGCAAAGATCCATAATCATCATAAGAATAGAAATGCCCTATTACATGGAATAAGAGCTTCGACATGAAATCAACAGTTAATAGATTTTCATTGAATGTTGTCGCAAAATGATAGCATATTTTAGATTGCTTATAATACTTTTATATTTAATGAAATAAGATTTCCAATAATATTATAGAAAATCCAACCTCAAAAACCCAACAAAAGAGTGTGATAAATGAAAGCAAATTCCAGGTAGATTGTGATAATACTTCCAAGGCCATTATTGTGTAGTTTTGCTGAAGTTTTTATACATATTTTTAAAATTATTATTTCCACAGAGGCTAATTTTCAAAGTTTAGGAACACTCTAAGAAACAAATGGCGAAAAACAATGCAATAACATTGCATTTGAAAATTTTAAAATATTTTTTCTCTTGAAGCTGGGCAATGTTCCATCTTTACACCACAGCTGTGATTGACTACATATTTTCAATGTTACCTATCCTTTATACCTTTTTTTCTCATTCTGTTTAACAGAAATACATGCATCCATAAATGATAGTTTGATCATTTAAACTGAAATATTTTCAAAATTATGATCATTCAAAGTACTCCTCAACTGTAATATTTTTCCACAAAAAACTTTTTACATTACGATACTAAAGAATACCTCTTCACTGATAAAATTACCTGCATTTACATTTTCCCCACCTCCTGGATCTTCTGGTTGTACAAGCTGAAGAATACTGCCATCCGCCAAAATTGTTGGTGTGTCTTCAGGGTAAGTAGAACCTTGTATGGAGGTCGAAGAGATCTGTAGACTAGGATCAAATGGACACTTATGCCTCTTCAAGTAACCAAAACGTGAGAACTTACGGGGACAGAATGAACACTTGTAATTCAAGTGCTTTGTATGAGTACTCTTGTGAGAGATCAAGGAGGATTGCTGAGGGAATGACTTCCCACAGTAATTGCACACATACTTTCTAATGAGACTATCATTGGCATGCTTGACAAGATGCTTCTCGAGGCTTAAGGCAGACCAAAATCCAAGGCCACAAATGTCACATTTGAATGGTTTGCCAACAGTGTGTCCATTTTCATGCTTCAACAGCATTTGCTGGGTGACATAAGTGCAGGGACAAAAGCGACAACGATAAGGCTGGGGACCACGATGAGTTTTCCTCGTGTGCTTGGCAAGATCTTTCTGACGTCTATAACGTTTGTCACAAATGTTACACTTGTACGGGCGCTCGTCCGAGTGAATTGGTTTATGAAGCTTAAGCCCTCTAGAAGTTATGTACTGCTTACCACACACATCACACTCATACAGTTCGGGCTGGGTCTGGCAGGTTACAGAACTTTCCCCTCCCTCTGAGTGAGTCTTTTGGTGCTCCACCAGGAGGGGTGTGTTTTCAAACACCTCGCCACAGGTATTGCAGGCAACACGGTGACGTTTCATGTGGAGCAACATGTGTGACTTACGCACAAAGAGAATGCCACATATCAGGCACGGGATATTGGGAACTTGGTGAGTTATCATGTGCTGCCTCATGTTCGCTGAAGTGAGGAAGGTTTTCCCACACACATCACATTGGAGCTTCTTCTTTTCCCTGTGGACTTGCATGTGAACATTGAGACGGGCTTGGTTTCCTACAGTACGACCACACACATCACAGGGCACGACAGTGATCATGCAACGATTGCCTCTGATGTGACTCCTCAGGCCTTCCATCTTCTGGAAGCCCTTCCCACACCTGTCGCACAGGTAATTCTTCCCAGGATAGTGGACCTCAGAATGCATTCTCAGATTCCTCAGAGTGGTAAACACTTTTCCACATACCTTGCAACTGACATTGGTGCATTTCTGTTTCTCTCTGTGCTGGTTCAAACTTGCCATTGAGAAGAATCCTTCACCACAAGTACTGCACTGGATTTTCTTCCTCCTATGAACTACAGCCAGGTGGCTGTCCAACTCCTCCATGTCATGAAAGCATGTATCACATAACTCACATCTCTGTATACCAGGGTACATGTGACTCAACTTATGAACGCGGAACAAAAAGAACGATTCAAAACTTTCACCGCATGCTTCACAAAGGTAGCTGCTCTCACCATCATGAGTCCTAATGTGCTCTTCCAGACTTCCTTCACTGGTGAATGTGTCCCCACAGACTTCACACTTAAGCTCATCTCCATGCATATGAATCAATCTATGATCTCTTAGATCGTCAGCAAAATAGAAAACTTTTTTACATGTACATGTCACGGACTTGCGCTTGTGGTTAGCTTCATGTGCTCTAAGGTGTCTATATGCAAGCGCTGTTACTGGACAAAAACGACAAGGAAATCTTAATGGATGCTGCTTTCTAACATGCAACCTGTGTAATTTCAATGTAGGAAAGACCAGGTTGCAATAATAACATGTCCTATTACTTTGATTGCTATCATGAGAATAAACACTCTTACCTTCAGCACTGGAGGCAAAGTTGGTAGATGTTATATGTGTAATTCTTTTAGCAAAAGACTGCTCAATGAAGTATTCATTTTTTTCCTTTTTAGGTGTACTAACTTCTAGCTGATTCTTGATCACCACTCCAGGGGGAAGCAATTTTTGATGAGCTAGCTCATGAGGTATAAATTCATCCTTGTCATAAAAAATTTTGAAACAGTAAATACAACGAATTACTAAATCAGAATGCCCAATAACCTGGTGGTTAAAGAGGTCAGCTTTCCAAGCGAAACCTTCCCCACAAAATTTACACAAGTACTTAATACATTCTGAAGTTTTGAATTCATCCACAGCACTTCCCTGAGCAGAAAAACTTTCTGTGACACATTCATTCGACTCCTTCGCTACAGTAGCATTTCTCTCTCTCACTGAATCAACATCAGCACTGATGACATCATCCGAATTATCCACGTTGTATGAGGGAAGATCAGTATCCATATCTGCACAGTACACCAACTGATCTGAGATATCAGATCCATCATCATCACCATCGTGAAACGGTTTCATTTGTTTCAACTGCCCATTTCTTCCTTCCCCTTTATTGCTGTTTTCCTCGGAGTGGATACCAAGTTCATTCAATCTGAAAGCAGACAAAATGCAAAGCTTTTCTTCACCAGCCATTATAATATGTACAAGCCTTAAATGAAATACAGATCATGAACCCAAAAAACCATAAAGGAGTAATTCATACATAGGATAAAGACAAACGAAGAGGCCCTCAGATAATGTTAAGACCATAAATGGTACTATAATGACAGTGACATAGCCAGGATTTCATATTGGGGGAGTCCATGTTGAGTATAATCATAGGTAGGGGGATGAAAAATATTCGAAAACCTTGAGCAAATTCCTGTGTTTATGCAAGTATGCATAAGACTGCGGTGTAACAGTCAATTTTGAAGACTTTTTGCTGTGCAAATTTCTGAAAGAAGACAGTATCCAAAGTTTTTTATGCTTGAAAATTATGAACACATTAATTATTGACAAAATTGTGGACCCCATGGTCCCCCCCTGGATGACCGTGCAATGTATAACTGCATTTCCCACCCCAGAGGATGCACTGGCAAATATAATGTGCTGTGATTTGCCGGGTTAAATTTTAAAAGAAAAAAATAACAACCAACGACCGTTAATTTTAACACTTAAAAGAAAACTTAATGGGATGGTTAACTTCCCAAAATAAGAACTGTATTTTAGTTATTAGTTGTAGAATTCCACAGACAAATGAATGATGGAGAGCGCACCATGAGCTTATTTCCACAACGCAGCCTGCGGTGAAAGTAGATAGATGGACACCTCTGATTGGATGCGTGTAAGCATAGCTTTACCCCATGAAACGCAGGCTGATTTTAGAATGCATCTACATCTACATACTACCCTGCAAGCTGCCTCAATAGGCGTGTGGCGGGGGGTGTTAAGACACCAGACGTTTACATATTAAAAGGAAACGCTCTAATGAAATTATGCCTAGGATTTATTAAAGTCCCTTATTGTTCGGGGGAAAAACGAATTCCCATACCTATCTGTTCAGCAAAATATCTCTCTTAATTTATCATTTCTGTCGAACCTGGAAATATAGTGGGGTTCTAATATGATGTTCTCCATGTCGCTCTTAAAGATATCTATTCTCAATTGCTCAAGGAATCTAAGCCTAGCTCGCAGCCTTCGAGTCTCTAGCGGCTCCCAGCCTAATTCGTTCAACATCTGTGTAATGCTGTCAGTATGCCCGTAGCAGTTTTTGATGAATTGTGTAGCTTTCCTTTGTATTTTATTAAATTCCCGGATAAAGTCTTTCTGCACCTGCTCCCATATTCAAGGTGTGGCCGGACGAGCGCAAAATAGCACCTCTCTTTTACTTTTTCATCCAAAAATCTTCCCATAATACGCTTGACGAATCCTAGCTTCTTCAGAGCTCTGCCACAAATATTTCTTATGTGTTCCCCACGATAAGTTCAAAGTTATCGTAACTCCTAGATACTTCACTTCATCTGTCGCCTTTATGTTAACACCATCCACAGTATATCCATGGGGATAGTTGGACGACCTCCGCAAGAAATGTACCGCTGTGCATTTGCTCAGATTAAGTTCGAGTCCCCACTCTTGGCTCCACACATGAACGTTGTTTAAATCCGATGATAGAATTTCAAAGTCAGAGTGACCACTAATTTCTAAGATGACAACATCGTCAGCAAATAAACGTATTTTATTGCTAATTTGAGAGCATAGGTCATTCTGTAGCAATAAAAAGTGCCTCTTTGAGGGCTGGGAATACGGTACATGTTTCTCATTTTTAGTCATTGCTGGTTCTTGTGAACATTTTTCATGAGACAATTACAACTGAGTGACAAAAGTGCAATTTCTTGTATGGGAAACTTTTCACTTATCTTTTGTTTAGGAGCTCACCAGACCTCACAGCCTAAGCATTGTAAGAGGCGCTGCTGTAGCCTTACCCAAAGCAAATTTTAGTAATATGCTTATTAGATGAGTTTGTCTTAATAATCTTATGATATTTTAATACCATTCAGTAACACTTTACAGTAAAAATAAATTCTTATAGAAGTCAGGATACAGTGAGCGTGGTGCAAATAGATTTATTGGTTACTTAATTTTTTTAAGGCTTCAAGTGGATTCAGAATAATTCACAATCTCTTAAGATTTCCATTGAAACCTGAGGTTTTTCTTCATTACTTTTCCTGTTTCGTGAGAAAAATTTGAACCATGAGCCGACCTACTCATTCAAACCTTGCGGCTATAGAGGACCTTGGCGCCGGGTCAAGGGCAGCATTGATGTCTCCAAATATAAGCTCATTGTCCTTAAGTGGATGTCCCCTGGTTGACAATTATTGGTCAAGTTACCATCTTGGCCTCAAGCAGCAGTCATAAATATTAAAGGTAAACTTATAACCTCAATTCTCTGATAACCAATACCCAATACATATTTGGTTTCCCTAAATGGTGCAGAAATGTAGACTCTGAGAGAAGAAGACTAGAATAGGATGCAGGCAATCGAGAAGTGGGGATGGAGGAGGATGGAGAAAGTGCGGTGGACAGAGAGGAAGACAGAGGATGAAGTGCTTGGTATGGCGAGTGAGGAGAGGAAACTCCTGGAGGAGATCAGGAGAAGGCGAAGTCGGTGGTAGGAGAAGTGCAGGGAATATGGAATGAAGGTAAATCAAAAGAAAACAAAAGTAATGAGATTAACTTGGACAAAGAAAGGAAGACTGGTCATAAAAGTAGGAGGGCACAAACTGGAGCAGGTTGCTCAATTTAATTACTTGGGTAGCATGCTAAAACAAAATGGGCTTAATAGCAAAGTTATAAGGAGGAGAATAGCATTAGCAAAGGAAGCTTTAATTAATAGAATGGAGTTGATGACAGGGACCTTGGGTAAGGATATTGAGAAGTGGCTGGTGAATAGCTTAAAATGCAGTGTAGTGATGTATGGTGCAAAAACGTGGATTCTGATAAAGGAAGTCAAGAATAGGCTTCAGGTGTTTGAGATGTGGAGGTGTATGTGGAAAGTGCGATGGACAAAAATGAAGACAAACAAAAAAAACTTGGTATGGTGGGATAGGAAAGGAAACTTCTGGAGGAGATCAGGTGAAAGCAAAGTAGGTGGTTGGAAGAGGTGGTTGGAAGAGGAGTGGCAAAGGGTTGCTTAAGGCCGTGATAGAGAGGAGGATGTTGTGTAAGCGGGGTAGTAGGAGAAAGAATCAGTTTTATGGAGGGGATGAAGAAGGGTATGACATGCTGAGACGAAGAGATAAATATTATACGCAGATAGGGCCCTGCACATATGACAGTCTAGAGGACTATCACTCACTTCCATTTAAAACTACCTTAACCGGTAGATTACCATAATTAACTTTTAATTTATGTAACCATACCTTTTCATGTGGAGTTCCCTTGAATAACCCATTATTTTGAAACTATCTCCATCAGACCAATGAGCAGAGTAATCTTGTATCATCTGAAATGAGTAAATACAAATGTTAACACATAATTGAGATAATATTTCTGCAGACCATAATTTAATGGCATTACATGCATCATCATTTGAGCTGGAATCTTATATCTACCTCTCCCCCACGATACATGCTTCCCTTCAATATAATATGTTGCTCTGCAAAAAGGTCAATTATTTTTTACATAACCTCGTAAACAGTTACCATCTCTTTTCTACTTATATAATGTTCGATATTGAACGAAAAATTGAGTCACGAAAGTCATTATTCGAACGAAGTTCCTGGGAAATTTGAAGTGCATGCATCGCTGTATATTAAAAAGTAATAATCCGTTCATTGTTTACCGCCTTGAGAAAGAGCCATGACCATTCAAAGCCCATTCTATTCACGGAAATAACGTTGTATTTTCAAAATCTACACATTTTAGGCCTCTCGGCATGTGAAACCTCTTTTCGGCCAAACAAGAATCCCGAAATTAGCTCCGAAAGTCTCCCAAGGGGGCTGATTGAAAATCCAGAAAATAGGTAGAAAATTAAAAAATATTGTTGTTACTGCCATAAATGTATGGGAATGGGTAATTCACAGTGACTCCGTAAAATATTCGGGGGGGGAAAAAAAAAAAGACCGTACTGAGATTCGAACCCGCGCCACAGTCCGGGGATTGTTGGTCCAACGCCTCTAACCGCTCGGCCCCGGCTTCTGTTGTCCAACACTCGCATTTAAAAGGATTTATACTGAGGGAAATTCTTTAGTTGCGTTTTTCTCTCGAATTCGGGTCCAAATGGAAAAACGCCGTGACACTTTTCCCGCATTCTCTCTCTAGTTTCAGAAAATAATTGCGTCATTTGGGTCCCTAACGTCACTCACGCGATGTCTCCTTGTAAGTAGGGAGGTGCTAGAGACTAGGAGGCTACATGCTGGGCTAACATTACTTGAAACATTCAGATCAGGTGAGTTTCTTTTTGGAACGTCCTGGGTTTTGATGTTCAACGATGACGTTGGAATGAACACAATGCACCTGAATGTTGAACATCAAAACTTAGGTTGCTCCAAATAAAGATAAGTGGAATCACAAAGTTACCAGTTATCACTATTACCCATAATACATCTCCAGAGCTGATAGTAGTACATACATAAAAAATAAGAGACATATATTGCTGAATTGATAGGCACAAAATTCTATATGCACCATTAATGACTGTAACAAAAATAGATGATACAAAGAAACTGAAAGAAGGAAAAACTATGACAAAAAATTCAGTATTTCATCTGCAAATCAGCATGATATCAGCATTTTTGGATATACTTTCATGCATGCTATTTTGGAAGACACCAGTTTCGCTCGCTATATTGCTGGCGTCCACAGGTCAAGTATGTCAAAATGGGATTTTTGCCATACTAAGACATAAATATGTGTATATAGGCCTGGCTGGTTCGGCGCTGAGCTCTGATTAGCTACTTCTGTCCACTTTCTTGGTACTGCTTTCTGATTGGGGAGGGTACAAATGAACTTTTTCCATGCACTGTGCAGAGAAAATCTGCCATCTTTTCTCAAGTTCATGGGCTTTTTATGATTTCTATGGTTTTTAAAATTATCCTTGGGAAATCTACCATTATGAACCGATATCAACTAGCTGGCGTTGTCGTGGTTGCATGCATCATAAAGATGATTTCAAAATGCATCACAATAATACAGTAGTAAATGCAAATATTAAGGGGTAGGGACAAAAAAAAATGGAATTTAACATTTAATTTTTTACAAGACGCGACTCCACATTGAGGTTCACGAAATAAAAAAAGAGACAAGACCTGAAAGCAGGAAACAAGACTGATTCTGAGTCTCATGGAATCATTACAGAAATCCCTCTCAAGGGTTCACCAATCCAAAGAAGTTGGAGACCGCTGCCAAAGCTTTAAACAGCAGGCCTAACAAGACCGTATAATTTGGAGGATTTGAGAAAAATATAATGCAGCAAAAAACACATTTGATGTTTATGACCATTACTGGTCACCACAGCAAAAAAATATTTGGGTACAACAATATTCTTAGCTGCGGAATACAACAGCTATGTTCTTGGTTCAAAAGTGCTGGGGGCACTTTTCACTATCTTATTCAACTAGTGCCTTGGACACCAAGAGCAGTTAAATAAAAAATAAATGTTTAATCAAATACCTGACAGGGAATGCTGTCATCCATCTCTTTTATTTTCAATTCATTTCGAAGTTTAGCCTGGCTTACCAAACATTGGCTCACAAATTCACAAGCCATATACAACTGTTTAATACAGGTGTAACATACTTCCTGAGGCAGCATATCCAGTGGTGTGATCTACAAATTAATAACAAAAAGTTATGAGTCATTAAAAATACACAAATTTTGCTGGAAAATTCTTCGAGGAAAAGTACTACATATGTATACAGTGCAATATGTACATATTACCCCTTTTATTCTGATTTGCTTGAAACATCCACAATTTCTTAGAGGAAAAATTATGCATAGGTTTTCATGGGAAAATTAACCTTCGGCATACAAACCTCCACTCAAAAAGCATGAAGTAGCACTGTGTAGAATTTACCACATAAACTATGAACCATATGTTTTAAATTATAAGTTCGAACAATAATAGATCATCTTTAGTGTTGCCCCAATGATCTTATTATTTTCTGTAGATTTTGTTTTTTCCTTCCCATAAAAGCAGAATTAGCATGCATGCAAAGCCACATTTTTTTGTGTTCATTAAAAATTCATTTGGGGATTTCATGTGGTGCTGAACATGGGAGGCCTTGCCTTCCCCGCTGCCAGGCACCCACCCTAGTGGAAGGCGTCCCGTCGTTGCCGGGATTCAATTCTCTTCGAATGACTTCAATTTTCAGGAAAATATATAACTAGGTGAGTTTCCTTTTGCCATTCCCAAAAGTATTTTTCACGTGGCACCATCAAGTGAACTACTTTTTGTCTGGCTCCTACCCTTCGACCTATCTGATATGGGTGGCCCTACCAGGAGCAATCGTAATTGGTCTTCCTAGTCCAGCTCTATGGGTCATTGGTATGTGCAAGCCCTTCCACCAAGTCACGGTTTAGCCCAAGGGAAGGGATCTATCCTATGACATTAGTATTTTTTAATTTTATTTAGCCTAGGTCCAGGTCTACACATTCCTTGATTGCAACATGCATGGAGCCTGGTGCCAAAATCTAAATGAATTATTACAGCTTGAACTCAGATTTATGAGCTTAAAGAGAGCCTACATACATGGCAAGCCATGGTGGTGGAGGGGAAACATCCTTGCCTGCCAACACTAAGGTTGCAGTTTCAAGTCCTGCCTAGGTGTTCAGAACCATCCAGAGCATGGTTGTGAGTGTTTTTTCTTTGCTGCATGCATAAGTGTGAAGAGTAGGAAAATATTACACCACACATCTTTGAGGAGTTGATTTGAGGCTGCTAGGCATAATTTCATTAGAGCGTTTCCTTTTTATATGTAAACGGCTGGTGTCTTAACACCCCCCGCCACACGCCTATTGAGGCGGCTTGCGGGGTAGGTATGACACTTTCCTCGAACCATTGGCTTGTGTGAAGCGAATGCTAACAAACTATAATACTAGGCATTTAAATATTATAAAAGCTATAGTTTATAAGGATTTGATTTCACACTAAAAAAGAGGAAGCCATACGGTCATTTTGAAAGGCATCTCATGCTTAATTTGAATGTGTGCACAGCAAAAACATGAATTAAGAATGCCAATGAACATCAAGATGAAAAGAGATTTTTGTATTCATATGAACTTTTCAGGATTAGATGTTGCATTAGAGCCAAGTCTATCATAAAAAATCACCCGATACTTTAGTAAAACACGAGAGGGAGGGAGGAGTGAATTGTAAACACCTCTTCCTCACCAGAGCACAGCATTGTGGCCATTAGGGATACATAAGGTCCACGAATGGTCCATGCGTTATCAGGGTACAGTCCTGTGACTCCGGAACTAAACGAAATTATTTCCTAAAATTATGTAATGGATCTCACCATGATCGGCAGTAGCTTATTAATCTTGTACGCCAATTGCAGCTCTTTCCCAATATCACTGAAAATCGGTACCATTCCTTCGACACTTGAAACACAAAGTCTGCATTGGGATACAGATAGAGAAACTCCATCATCCGTTCCTAGGAAAGATTGGCAAAGAACAATACAGCAACCAATGATATTGGGGTACAGCAGTAGAATGATCTCAGTGGGGATGATGAGAAAATACCTTGCAATTTTTCCATCGAAGACATATTGCTTAAATTTACTCCAGTTCTTTCATCCATTTGGCTTTTTCATGAAGACGGAAATTCTATAATAGGAGAAATTTCTAAATGTCTAGCTTACAATCACATCCACATAGTTAATATCACCAAGATTCAAGACGATTAAGCATTAATCAGTCAAAAGTACGTACATTTAGGCAACAGAATTGTGATTTAAAAAAATCAAAGGATTAAATGCCAAACATTCATAATGACTTAAGGTTTCGAACCAAATTTCCAACATACACCGCTAGAACTCCCGCGTAAAGCTATTTACTTACAGCTTTTAAGAGACTTTCGTCATAAGTAAAACGAAAATATTAAAGATAATTATGCTGGGAAATACGAGCCCAATAATCTATGCATGACAAGCTTTTAAAAATATTAAGGCAGACGGATAAACCAAAGTACTTATTTTCAAATTTATTTAAGAAGTGCATTGCCACAGACAATAAGCCAAACAGCTAGAGAAACGAAAATTGGACTGGAAAATACGCCATTTGTCACCAATATATGCTAGGCTTTAAACATGCACACAAAAATACAATACGTGTATTCAAAATTTAAGAGCCAAAACCTCAATATAAAATCCAAGGATGAAATCGTTCACGATTACCGAACACAAGTCCACACAGCACATCCAAACAAATCTTAACAGCTATGTAAAATGTTTAGTACCTAATTTTCTCAAAAGGCTGGCGTAAGAAGCCAGCTAACGGAACGCGCGAACCATACGAATCCCACGAAATGCCTTACACAACAAATTGTCCAGCTTAACCAAGATTCGCATAATATATCTCAACAAGACCAACTGAATTATGTGGTAAGCTCATAAAGAGAAGTAAATATTAAGGAAGTACGTATTTTATTTGCGGTAAACTTCTCCGATGAAAAAGAATGTCTTACTTCAAAGGTTTTTGCATAATGATGATGATCTCTTCAAAGTCGAGCATTAAAGACGTTGACGGTATTTTATATTAATGCGAGTTGACGAACAGCTCAAAAGCTTGGAGTTTCAACATTTCATGAAGTTTTGACGTTGGCTGGTCCTGTGGGATGAACTTGAATTGGACGAATTTATTATTGAAATGGTTTACTCAGATAACAAAGCAAGCTGGAATCCCACTGGATTCCAACTTGAATCCTCCAGTGTTCAAGTAGGAATCCAATTGGATCTATCATGTTTGCAAACTGGATTCAAGCCAGGTTTCAGCTGTGATTTTTACACATTTCCAGGTTTACAAGTTGGATTTCAGATTGGATCTATTAAGAGGGAGTAAGACTAATTGTTAGGCAAGGACTCATGAAAAAAGCTCTAGCCCCTATGCAAAAAAATAGGCCTTAGAATATGAAGTCAATATAACAATTAAATTAAATTCACTCTTGGTAAAAGTTGTACATACTGTTCATACCTAGATAGCAATTTAAGCTAAAATCAAGCAAGCCTAAGTTGGACAATACAAGTTACCAAGCTTGAATCCAGCTTGAAAATTCAAGCCATTAACACTAGAAGGACCAGACCCGTCATTTTGACGGGTAACCTCTACTTACTTAATCATATTGCCTACAACTTTTTTTCTGTCGTCTTAATTTTTTCTGACTTTTATTTATTTTGTATGGTACATATTCTGTTAAAATATAATTTAATTTTTTCACATAGAAATGGAGTTATACCACCTGTCTACCTTAAAAGACCAGCACCCGTCAAAATTATGGGTTAGGCGTTTCTATTTTATTTGTAACGGTAATGCGTGTTTTATCCAGGAAATCACTACACGATATTACGTCTAGCCATTTTGATGTTTTAGTTAGCATATTTAAGCATTTTATATTCCTTATTACATTTTGAATGGAAATAAGCAGCATATCTGCCATACCATGTGACGTGTGGTAGGTCAGAGCAGGGGAAGCAGGAGCGACGTCATCGGAGAATGTAACCGCTACCACGAGAAAAAGGACATCTTTTATTAGGGAAAACCATAAATGAGTAAACTCTGTAATCCCTTACAGTTGGGGGATCCCTAGTCTCCCTTGGGTGGAAGGGATAAAAGGGTTATGGAAGGAGCGGGGTGCAGGAGTTTGGTGCCCTAGGCCAGCCCAGGGTACCGTTACCACTTGGAGAAAAAGAAACCCCATTTGGAAAAACCCAAAGAGTGGGACATGTGTACAATCCCTTGTACTACGGCGATTCCTTGTGTCGTGTGAGTGGCAGGGATGAAAGGGTTAGGGAAAGAAGAGGCCGAGAAGGGTTATGTCGTGCCTGGGTAGCCTTACAGTGCATATACGAGTGTGGCTTCAGTAGTTTTCACAAGGCTTACGGGAGCAGTGCTTCTTCCTAGAAATTATTGGTAAAAAATTACTCAATTGTATTGATAAATAAAGAAAAAGGTTATATTTAATGAAGTTATCAATTAATTTGAACATACACAAAGAAATATTTAAAATAATTACTACCTGTCAAAATAACGGGTAATGGTCCTTCTAGGTAGCCATAACACCCCGGTCCTTCTAGCGTTAAGCTTGTTTTAAGCTTTACTCAAGCAAGCTAGTCTCCACCGGTCAAGCTTTCTGCCACCTTAACAGTGTAGCTTGAATCAAGCTTGATTTTTCCAGCTTGATTCAAACATGAATTTCAGCTTGAATCAAGCTTGACTTTTCCCTCGTCAGCAAGTCTGAATCAAGCTTTATCAAACAAGTCATAATCATTTATGCCACAATGTGGTGAAACGCGTCGTACCAAAGAAATAAATCTGTGGAAGATTACCAAGTGTTTTTATTCATTATGAATATTGAGAACTTCCACCATATCCAGCCTGAAACAGTTACATTTATTGCACATACTGGGAACCATTAATAACAGGCCTGAGAATAGAGCAAATTTTTACCTAGGCGATGACCATTTTCATTTCAGGAAGGGGATAGCAACTTGGAATTACATAGAGAAGTTATGAGAGCCCTTATAGAAAGGTAATGAGAAGATGGCTGTAAAATAAATGGAGAGGGTGTTTTTACTTGTTTCCATGATTTTGAAAAGGTAATTAATAGAGTGAAATGGGAAGTACTATGGGAAGTAGATACTAATGATAATAGTAGTAAAATGGAGAAATAAAAGACTGATTCTAAGCTTCAACATGGACCTGACAGCACAGGTGAGGGTGGCAGACAGAGAATCAGGGTGGGCAGCTATCAGTCACAGAGTAAGGCAAGCTGGCCCATTGTCACCTTTGCTCTTTAACATCTATGCAGAGGAAATAGTAAGAGTGGCATGAGAAGAGCTACATGTGGGAATCAAATTAAGAAGACAGCCGATAACATCGGTAGGAATTGGAAATGACATTAGGAATTGCAAAGTGTTGGCTAACTCAAATCATTGACGGGATTGCAAGCTTTAGAGTAGATACATTAGAAAATCAGTACAGGAAATAGGGAATGAAGATGAATCATAAGTAAGCAAAAGTAATGAGATTTTCTTGGACAAAGAAAATGAGGCTTGTCATAAAAGTAGGAGGGCACAAACTGGAGCATGTAGCACAATTTAATTACTTGGGTAGTACACTAGAATAAAATGAGCTTAATAGCAAGTTAATAAGGAGGAGAATAGTGATAACAAAAGCATTCAGTAAAATGTAAAAGGGAGCTGATGATGAGGACCTTGGCTATGGATGTAAAGAAGAGGCAGGAGAAGTTTTTAATATGTAGTGTAGCATTGTATGGGGCAGAAATGTGGACTCTGAGAAAGGAAGGCGAGAATAGGCTGCAGGCATACAATATGTAGGTGATGAGGAGGATGGAGAAGGTACGGTGAACAGAAAGGAAGATGAACGAGGAAGTGCTTGGTATGGTGGATGAGGAGAGAAAACTTCGGTATGAGATTAGGATGAGGCAAGGTAGGTGAAGGTGATGAGGGGTGAAGGGTTGCTTAAGGCTATGATATAGGGAAGGATGCTGGGTAAGCGGGGAAGGAGAATGAAAATAATAGGTTTTATGGATGGGATGATGAAGGGTAGGACATGTGCTTTGATGAAGAAAGAATAATTATAGGTAGATACATATGTAAAACATTTTGAGGATTTTTACTCACTTCCTTTAAAACCTACCTTAACCGGTAGATTAGGAACCTAATAATGATAGTAATTATTATAATTACCTAGAATGCTGTTTCACAGGAGTAATAGTTAATACTGATTTTTATTGATGTTGATTTTTACATATGTGTAGCTCATATAACTCATGTAAACATTTTAGTCATGACAGAATAGTTCACCTCCCTCATCTGATGCCACAAATATGGCTGGTTTTTATGTCACTATATAGTGTCAAATATGTCATTTAATGCTAATATGTATTTCGTTTACATCCACCCTAGGTACTGAATGTTTTGCAGAGTATGTACACACTGCCTCAATTAGCCTGTCCTCTCCTAATAATTCTGAGGTTGTGAATTCAAGTCGCAACCTTAACCCTTTCAATGCTGCCCATATGCTTTACATAATTTTACCCCTGGAAGGCTTTCTTTATTTATGCAGGACGTAAGTATTGATGCCATTTAAGTTAGGAAAAGTGTAGAAAAAAGCTTTAATTTTTTAATATAATATGAATTTTAATTTTTGACGTGATAGCACATCATCTGTGACATTGGTTAGCCACGTAATACGGGTTGCATATAGCCGGAATCCCAACCTTCTTCTGTATTCTTTTACTTTGTTTATTTTTTTTTTTTAGCAATTACCATTATCTCTGGTACTGCACACTGTATAAATTAATTGTTAGCCATATTAACTGTAAATAATTTTGTGATAAAAATTAAATTTGAAAGTTTCTGATTATATGAAATCGGAGTAAGCTCTTTTGGAATATTTCAGCGACATATCTTTCCATTTGCCAACTTTTGAGGAGTATGCATACATTTCTTCACCACAAAATCACCACATAGTATCAAAATCAATTTTGTTTGTTGGCTGATGTTTTTCACATGATATCATTAAACTCCTTATAAATTACTTTAAATTTATTGTTATTGTTGACTCAGGATAGTTAAAAAATTTAACATAAATAAAACATTGTTTGAAGATAGTTTTTATTCATGACTAATATGCTTCCCAGTATAAATCGCAGTGTGGCATGAACCCTTATAAGTTATGCCACTGCCCCCTAATGACCATCATCCATTCTTTTACTAAACTAAATTTATTAAGGACAGCTAAATAGGGTGAAGGCTTACCTTGCTCAGTTTGGGGCAGGAGGTTATGCCTTGGGAGTTCTAGGTTGGTTAATCCTCGCCCAAAACTCCCCAAACATAACCTCCAAGTCATCTCCTTCCTCGCCTATGTCCCAATCTGGGGGCTCCCTGGGGTGGAAGAGCCAGTTGGGGACAATTTTCTCTTCTTCATCATTGTTTTTCCCTTTACTCTCCCTAACCACCTCTTTTTCTCCCCCTTCTCAAGGGTCATAATAAAATATTGTTCGGGTGTTACCCCACTTCACCCAATTGCCCTGCTTCCTCCCCACCCCTCCCTCTTATTCTATCTCCTCCTCATCCTGGGCCTTAGTTCTGCCACAGATACCTGTGGAATGAGCATTCATTGTGTCAACAGATAACTCATAACAGTGAGAAAATAATTGAATGGATACATTTCAAGACACCACCTTTCTCATGATGCTGTCTTGAATAAATAAAATTGCAATGATTTCCTGGAGGCTTTCAGAGTAAAATTTTACAAGATGCACACACATCACACTCAAATGTGAGGCAACATTACATTTTAAATCAAATCAATCAACCGTAAATTTTATGTGATTAACTATTTTTTTCATCTTTTGTAATGAACTTGGAGATAGTTATGCTGCAGCTTTCCAGCCTCTTATCATCTAACAATGTACGTGCTAAGTAAAGCTTTACTTTGACACATCTGAACTTGTGTGTATGCAAATTCTATCATTGGTCTCCATCGATGGGGTGTTTTTAATTTTTTTTTCCATCCAAAATTGTTTTCCATTGTGTCTTTTCTTGAAATACATTCAGGAAAGTGTTTCTCTTCAATTTTGGAAAGTCTCCCTAAAAGGTCTCCCAAAGACTCCTTCACTTATGTTTCCATCAATTAATTTTATGTTCAACAATATTTAATAGCTCCATGTTCATTTTTCTTTCAAGACTTCTTTACTCTTTATCAGTTATATCAATAATACTTCACTGCCATGTAAGAGTTCTAAGAGCTCTAATTATATACTTAAGTGAAGCGTTAAGTGTTTTCTTAAACATCTTCCAGGCTTTTGTTGCACGTGGCTTGTGGACACCACTTGAGAGGCATTGCTTTCAGTATGCCAAATACAAAATATAATCTTTCCTTCCTGAATTCACTACTGGTGATCCTACTGTCCAGGATGCAGTATTCTTCTTTCGTCCTCATACTTAAGTTATACTTAGTTGTCATAGTGAAATGATAATTCTACTTTCTTGATTTATTTGAACAAAACATTTTTTTGGTTTTATTTACTATATCTTCAGGTTTCATCTCTTCATATTTTTTCATGCGGTGTAGAATTCTCTTTTAGTGACCTTCCTGGATTGCTCTGTCAATTATTTGCACAATCTCTCATGCTGATTTACACTAGAAAATAAACTTGTTGGAAATTTATAAGCTGTCAGTCAGAGTTCTGCATTGGAGGCACTTAGCAAGGCTGGACTGCCAAATGCAAAGGGGAGTATAAGTCCAAGTCCCGTCCCGCATCTCCGCTGCAAGCATGCCATAGTCAACCTTTACTCACCACCCTACTACAGAATTGATGTCATACTCACCGATCATACTATTGCAGACTTAGGAGTGCAGCTGGCAAGCCTGCATTTCTTTGAAGTTATTATGTATGTACATACATTACCTATATCTGACTCCAGTGTGAGCGGACTGACTCCATTTCGTCCAGTTTGCACAGGCCTGGCTTTGAAGAAGAAGACTACAATCCCTCAGTGGTAGCCCAGTGCATGACTTGCATCTGTGTGACTACTGCTTTGCTAGCCAGCCGATCCAGCAGCATTTGCTTGCAACATGAAGATTGGACTGAGTACACCTGATGGATTACTCTCCTGCCAGACACCCAACCCTGGTAACTAAAGATGATCTTCAGCCGGTTGGCAGAAAGGGGGGTGATTTTAACTTCATAGTAAGGCCACAATAAGAAAATTTGTTTGAAGGTTTGACTTAAAAGGAGTGGTGATATTATATTAATTTTTTTACATTACATATTTCTCATTTATCAGAGTGAGCTCAGTTTTCCCAAAACATGCCATTACTTATGTATTTATAAAATGTGTAACTTGAGGGTTACATAATTCCTTTTTGCTCAAATCGTACATATGACTTCTGTAGAGTTTATTTCAGTTCGATAAGATTTAATATTAAATAAGATACTAACAGTTATTTTTATTTTGTTCTGTTTATAGCAAAAGTCATTCATGAACAAAGTGAAATGGCTCAAGATTCTAAGCCATTAAAACTTGGGACAAATATTCAAACTAAAATGACAAGTGTTTATTTGCTAATTTATCAGTTTTTTGGGCAATTAGATAAATTTGGTATCCCAAGAATTTTTGGGCTTGGTACTCAAGGGTGTTAATGTGTTAAGGGTGCTATGCATCAATTCACTCTCAACAGTGGTACATATGGGAATGATAATATGGTCTTTTTAGGATGCCTTGATCTATTGTCAAACCCATTCTTGTAGAATTCAGTCATGAAGCATTATCTGATGATTTTCATTGTACTTTGATGGACCTGTTCTGTTAAGGCAGGATTTAGGAAATGGTAGATAGGAATCAACTCCATACTCCATGTATGGAGATCAACATTAGTCAGGCATTGAAACATCACCCAGTATGGAGAGCCTAACTCGGAGGAGAACCTGAGAAGAATTCATACATCAAGTGCACCAGGAAAGCACCAGATCTTACTTCTTTATCCTTTGTTTTTTTTACATTTATCATAATCCATCCTCATCCACGCCCACATCATAAATGCCTCCAATCTGCTTTCATTCTCTTTTCTCTCGGTCTATGGGGTCTATCATAGAACTTTTCGATTGTTTGGCCTTGAGTGATATGAATCCTACAGTAGCCACCTTTCACATCTCACCACCACTATAAATAATATATAACTCATTGATAAAATTGGTTCATGTTGACTAATTGATAGAATTGTTCATTATTGCTGTCTGGCCTCTGAACCATACAGTACTACATTCCACATTATACTTCTTACCAGTTTTTTCTTTAAATACCTACATCCTTACTAAAGGTTCTTTCATCAGTTCTTTCATGTTGGTGGACACTCTTTCCCTCACACCATTCCCCTCCTAATGTCCTTGACACTATATTATTTACCTCTCTACGCCATGAATCCATTTTCAATTGTTCCTTTCCTTATTTCAATTCTCTTCTCAATAATCCATGTTTACTACCTTCCTCCATTTGGTGTAATGTGCCCATCCTTTTATTCCTTCTCTGCAGCACTCCTAGTCTTATGATTTTCAGTTGGTATCTTCAAAATTAAATTACCTCTAATAATACATTCCATTAACCTGATTTCCCTCCTCCTAATCTCTTTCAGCAACTAACTTTCCTCTGATGTCATGGCAAGTTTTTCTTTGACTTCCTTTCCATGCATCAAACCTTCTTCCTTTTCACCAACATTTTTGACACTTGCAACCTATTATCACCCTTAACCACCTTGTTTTTTTATTTAGAGGAGCCCATAGTAAGTGTTCTGGCGGCTGAGCAAATTTGTCAGTATTTTCGATTGTTATTCCTCAATCTCTGTCCATGTTGAAGTTAGATTTTTCTTAACTTTTTGTATATTTTTTGAGGCTGGTTTGATTAGGCTTAAAAACTATATTATAAAGACATGTAGTGCACTACCCTGATCCATTCCTCCTCTCATTGTCAGTATATTTCCTACCTCTATTCTATCTAGTTATAAAGTTTTCTTCTCTTCCCCTGCTTGCTAAACATTTTACCTTCACCACAACTATCCACAATACCTTATCTCTTAACTACTTCCTCTATCCACCTATACTACAAGCTCCTTTTTTCTTCAGACATCTGATTCTATCTTAACATGCATTATACATCTTTGTGTGCCTAAATATGGCTCAAAAGTCTTCTGTTTTTCATAATCACTGATTCAGAGGCTATATCCTATTTTTGTCCTCAAAGCTTTAACTCTAGGTTTCAGAAATATATAAAGCTTCATATCAAACTCCAAGTAAATCATAATTACATCTTTACTCAAGGTTGTACTCTCCCCTCACTCCTCCCATTCCCTTTCTGGTGAGTATGAGTTGACTAAACTCAAATAAGACAAAAGTCCTTTGACTGATTAATTCTTGAATTTTGTAAATCTAACTGACTTAGTCACTTCCCCGTATGCTACCAATCCTACTTCAAGATCCTCCTATGACTCCATTGCCATTTCCTATGCATGTAAGTTGAATAATGCTAGTGATAACCAGGGATTTTTTTTCTGGAAAAAAAGGAGATGGAACTCAGTTGTCCATAAGAGTTACATTATCCGCAAGAGTAACATTTCCTGTAAGTGCTACTTTGGTAATGTGCTCACTATCTGGAAGATGAACTTCATCCTTAATTCCCACTTGAAACCTAAGAACTAATTAATTAAAAAATCCAAATGAGCTTAGATTGATTTATGCCAGTTCAGGCAATTTATTTTGACCAATAAAAGTACCACCAGAAAAAAAGCCCTGGTGATAACGTAAAAATCAATCTCACTGTTCACCCTGTTTCTACATAAGCTACTTTTACTTGAGCAGTCTGATGAGATGATGTACTCTCCCATCAAACTCACACTCCTACCACAAACTAAAACATCACAATCATATTCCTTTTGTATCAACATTCTCAAAATAGCTATAGCATCATGCATTTCAATACCTTTACTTAAACCAATCTCAACTTCGCCTTACAAATCCTTGGTCATCTTCCCTAACCTTTGAAATTTACTTTTAGGATACTTAAGTGTGAGAAATTACGGCTAATTTTTCCATAATATTTACTCAACATTACTATATTATTTATAAAAAAATGGTTATCAACAAATTTACAAATTCATCCTCACGCTGTCTTTGTCCACATCACCTTCTCTTTCTAAAGTTATGCATTTTGACCTAATCTCTTGGTCACAAAATTCTTCTGTAGGTATATTCTTTCCTTTCCCCTGATTTTCCTCTGGCTTCATATTTCTTTCTTGCCCTGTCTTTAGTAGTTGGTGTTGTATATCTTTTCTTACTTCCAGACAATAATCTCACTTTACTATCATGTGAAGCTACTTTTCCATCTTTGATATTTATCTATATCCTCATATAGATCCTTCTGCCATGCTTTCTTTGCCCTATTCGTTTATCTTCTAAGCTGGTAGCTTATTTCTCTCTTCATTTTCCTCTTATGCTCTGAATAATCGTTCCATTTTCTTCTTTCTTGCAATTTTTTTCATAATCTCATCTGTTATTCAAGGCTTTGTCATCCCTATTGTATTTGTTGTTCCTATTTTCCCTTCAGCATACTCATTCATATCATTCGCATGAATTTTTAACCCCAGTGTATCATGAATTAGGATAAGGAATATGTACCTCTAAGTAACTACAATTATTAGTCTTGTCTAAATATATTTATTGATAAGTCAAATTCTACATTACATGGTGTCTCCATGTTTTTCGGGCAAAGCTGCGTCGGTGTATCTTTACGATGACGTTTCGTAGCCAATGCAGGCCACATCTTCAGATCAAGTCCGAAACCAATCAGATCAAGATCAATCATCTTCAGATCAATCAGATCAATCATCTTCAGATCAAGTCCGAAACTTCGGACTTGATCTGAAGATGTGGCCTGCATTGGCTACGAAACGTCATCGTAAAGATACACCGACGAAGCTTTGCCCGAAAAACATGGAGACACCAGCACAACAGCGCTGCGAAAGCCTCAAACAGAAATTCTACATTACATATTCATATTATGCATGCAAGTTATCTTTCAATTCATGTCATGAGCTTATTTGGGCTGTTATAGGAGTCAAAGAGATATAAGCATGACTGGTTGTTAGTAGGTATAAGTAATTATGGAAACAAGCAAAAATCACGTGCATTCATAAATAAGGCTAGTAAAGTTTCCATACAACTTGTCTGGTGTTAATTGAGTTTTATTTTTATGCAGGTTATTGGGCAGTCTTCATGATGGTGCCCTCTTGGGCCATCATTTTATGTGCCATACTTTGCTGGTTCATGTTATCCTCTGTGGCAACTCTACCCATCATCAGTCTTCATATACTCCACTGCAGAAATTGAACCAAGCACTAAACAGATGTTATCCTTTTATTTTTACTCTTCATCATTGCTAATAGGAAGTTGTTGATTCAATAGTCAATACATAAGTATTCAGTTTGCTCTGTAGAATTTTAATCTAACTTAGCATTATTACAGTGTCTGAAATCTAAACTGTTGATATGGATAGTGTTCTTTATCATAGCTCTTAAGCGTCGAAACACGTTTCATAATTAAATAAATACAGTTTAAAGTCAGATGTACGCTATAATTATTTAGGTGTCCATTGTGATCCACCATGAAAATCTTCAGGTTGACCTCCAAAGAGCATTGTGCCAGAGCACGCTGAGAGGTAAGTAAAACTGGGGCATAACTTCAGAGCAGTCATTGTAAGGAGTATCTATGCATAGAAAGTTTGGATTTTATTATTTGAATTAATTAATAGTGGATTATGAAGGTGCTGTTTTACATTTCTAATTGATTCACCATAATATATCGAATTTTTTAAGTCTGGCAGTTTTTCTGCGAGAATATTTTTATGCTTATCCTGAGGGCCGGCAACCCCCACTACTCCGTATTTGACCACCGAATATGTCCATCACCCAACCTACATAGAGTTTGCAACTCGCACCAATTTCAACGCACGATAGGGTCTTAATTTCAATCGGAAAGATGTCACAACTATAGATAAACAGTTTGCAATAAAGGGATACAATCGAAGGACAAACCGAGAAAAGTTTAACCCCAAATTAAGGAAGTCGAGGGAGGTGGGCCGGTTGAATGGAGGAAAGGTTTGTGATTAGAGATGGGAACCGAGGTTACAATGTGGCGAGATGGCTATGCCGGCCGAAATGTTTTTCGAGCAACTTCAAATATTTTAACTTCCTCCGTTCTGCGAAGTCTTCTAGCGTGAACATCAGATATCAGTTTTCGACGAATCTATCGACGCGTGATGGCCTAGTGGGTAGAGCACTGAGGCTGCTAACCGGGATGCGCGAGTTCAATTCCCGTGCGAGGCCCTGCAGGTAGGCCTGGGCGATATATTGATATATCGTAAAATATCGCGATAATATAATATATCGCCAATCCGGTTTTGAGTTTTTAAAATTGACGATATATCATTGCTCGATAAATATCGTCTTGTCGTGCAATATCACGATCTTCTATCGTGATATTTATCGTGATAATATATCGTGATAATATATTGTGATATTTTATCGGGGCGCGATATCGTGATATTTTATTGGGACGCGATATCATGATATTTTATCGCAATATATATCGTGCCCCGATATCTTATCGTGTCCCGATAAAATATCGGGGAACGATAAGACGATATTTATCGTCACGATATGAGTTATCGATATCGGCACCTGACGATATGCTAAAATTATCGTATCCCGATATTGAATTATCAATATCGCCCAGGCCTACTGCAGGTGCGTCCGGTGCAAGCTGTGAGACTTTTCTGGGTACCGGATAACTTTCTGGGGGACCTGTTGTGGGGGTGCTTGCAGCGGGAGTACCGTCCCTCATGGGGCTCATTTACGCAAGCAATGGCATGAATGTAAGATTCAAGTCTTTCCCGGTGAATACTTGTGATGTAGATTTCTCGGGTTTCCAGCCGGGATATTGGTGTGTTGCTCCAACAACATGGGTGCAACCAAAGATATACACATATAGATATACACATATTGTATATATCTGTGGGTGCAACACACCAATGTCACCCGGATGGAAAACCGAGAAACCTACATCACAAATGACATAAATGAGTGCGTCCATGTAAAACTGACCATCTTTGACCTCGTCGTCTGGTGAGATTTTGAGCTTTACCCTTACCCGGCTTCCATGGGAAAACTGGTCCTTTGTTCACTTTTCAAAGAGCTTATAGAATGATTGTTTTATATCTTGTCTATCTAAATGTATATTTTATTTAATATAATTATGCTCGACTTGCGGGATTCCCTCCGCGTTGCGTTGTATTTAGCTGATTACAGTTTCTCTGGCTGCCATCCTGCTGGCGTTTCTGACTGGATCTGACCGGATGATAGGTGCCAGCAGGATGGCTGGAAAACAAAGTGTTTAGCGACGCAACGCGGAGAGAATCTTGAAAGCCAAGCTACATAACGCGAGACGCCGCGGAAACCTGAGAACCAACATTTAGTAATAGTCAAGTATGTTTTTCTTTCCTGTGGACGTTGAATTGAGGCTTCATTGGTGTATTTGGTTTAGAGTAAGCTATAAGTGCTGATGATGCTCAGATTCCCTCCACCCTGCCTCTTCTACCCAAATATTCTTCTTCTCCCTCGCCAACCTACTCACCTCTCCTTGAAGGCGCAAATGGCCTCATTTTTCACTCGCCTCCCCCATTTACCCATCAGACCAATAGAATGATAGCTTAGCGATTGAATCATTTGCAAAGAGGAAAATATAGTGCTGGGCATGCGACAGAAAGAAAGGAAGTTGCTGGGAAAATCTGAAGGAGAAAAGATGGATAATACAGAGCAATAGTTATTTGGCAATAAAGGTAAGTGCTGGGTAAGAGGAGAAAAGACAAAAACTATGAAGATTCAGAATATTATCCATGGAGTTTAATAACAATGAACCGAAGAAAAACATTATGCAGAAGAAAGGAATTTAGTTTGGCTTGAAATGAATATGTCACTATTCCTAAATGGTACATAATAATTGGGTAATGACTTTAGAAACACCGCATTTGTGAATTTATTAGCCATATGCATTTATTAGGCTCACACCATCTTTAAAATTACATATGTATGGGTCCTGGTACTTCATAAAAATGAAATTGAAATCATTTAAACGTAAGTAAAATTACGCTAGATGCTAAAATAAGAAGTAAATGAATAATCAATTCACGTTCTCGAGATCTGGTTGAGTGCCCTATTTATTCCAGTCAGCTCAATGTGAAAGTACCTGTTTAATGGCTGGTTTGAGGAAAATTCGAGAGATTGCAGCAATTGACGAACAAAATAAGTTGAACACCTTGTACGCGAATCTTTCACGCACCATTTTGACCCCATACCCCCGGGCTTCCTCTGCTCTCCCGACACTGACCTATGCACCAAACGGACCACGATTACTGGATATATCAAACAACGACGCATTACCGAGCGGCGCCTCATTAGGAGACGCCGCCGCACTCTGTCTCACCGCCTACTCCACGGTAGGCGGCGCGATGAACCCAGATGGGAGCAATCCCAGCACCACCGTCGAAGCTATTGCTTCTGCATCTATTGACATGGCAACCTCCGATATCGCCGTCGCTCACCCTTCAGGTGACGCGAATGCAACAGATGGATTCACTTTTCCACGTAAAACAGTAAAAAATGTCACGCCCATTTTTCGCGAGAAGAAAAGGCCATTCGTCACTTCAGCTGACGCTTCAAAAAGGACGAAGACTCTGTCTTCCGAACCCTTTCTCAAAAACCTGTTTGAAGTCTTGGCGGATGCCTCGGCAACCACCACTGTTGCAGAAGACAGCAATGACAATGATGATGACGCCACCCAAATGGATGCGACACCGGCACCTTCTTCGTCCTGTGAGTCCGCTCGGGCCAAACCCAACCCTCGACCACTGCCTCTGGAGGTGTATGACATTGAAAGCGTAAACGCCTTCCGCGCCCTCGTCAGAGGAACGGCGAAGGACCAATCCTTCACAATCTCCTACGGAGAAACAATGGCGAGGGTGTACTTGAAAACAGAGGAAGACTTCTTGTCTCTGAAGACCGTCCTTGAAGCTGCCGATGCCTAGATCTCCACTTGGGCCATTGGCGAGGAAAGGACGGCGTCCTTCCAAATACGCGGTCTATCGAGCCGTCACACTACCGATGCCATTTTGGAGGACCTGAAGGATATGGGAATCCTAGCGCGCAGGGCAAGATAACTATTCAACAACGGGCGCCACTCAGGGGTCTTCGTCGTCGCCATCACCACCACGGAGGACTGGAAAATAGGCTCCATCAAACGCCTCAAAAATATCGCAAACCAACGCCCAGATCCGCCTGCACAACTTCCGCGGTCCACAGATGTTCCACCGCTGCTGCGGTTTCTCTCATAGCAGCTACCATTGCAGCCGTCTTCCACACTACATGGAATGCGCCGGAAACCATCTGACAAAGGAATGCACCGCAACAGAAAAGAAGTGCACCAACTGCGAGAAGGCGCATCCCGCGTACTCTTCTGAGTGTGCCAAGAGCGTGGCAGCCAAAACGGCAGAAGAAAAGAGGTCGAAGAAGACAGCGACAACGAAGCCTTCCACTCCCAAGAAGGTACAACATCAAACTGCCGTACCACCACAGCAGAGAGAGAGACCGCAAGTCTCGGCACTCAAAATGCCTGGGGCCACGGAAACGCCCCCCGCCAACAGCCGACCCAACGCCCGACTCCTCGGAAACGACTGGAAATTCCTCAGGAGGACCCCTTTCCAGGTCTTCCAGAGCCTTTTCCCACACCCTTGGAGACCGCTGCGTCCGTCCGCATCCCACTACGTGAAGCAAAGCGACGCATCCCTCCCAGGGAGCATCAAGTCCGTGACCCGGAATACCAAACGGTCCTTAAAAGGGCCATGACACCATCAACTGACCCACTTGCCTCTCTCTTTACGAGACTGGCAAGCATCACCGTTGACGTTCAGCAGTAATTACTTCTGCTTGCAGAGGCCATCAACACCCTTCCCTCCCTCCTAGCTCTCCATGGCGGACAACCCTAGATGGAGACACCTCGCGCTCGCCTGCTGGAATGCAGGCGGCGCCATCGTCCGCAAGTCTCCTGAGCTTCTCGCATTTCTGGCTCACCAGAAATGTGACGTTGCACTTTTGCAAGAGACATACCTTCACCCCGGCACCCGCTGGACCGTACCATCCAAGGTGATACGAAGTTGGAACCATCTTGCCCTTCCTCCTCACATCCTAGCAGACATCAGGGCCAAGAATTCCCTTCGACGCCGCTTCCAAGAAACGCGATGTCAGGAGGACAAAGCCCGGATGAACGCCGCTCGCCACGGAGTTCGTGACGCTATCGCCAAGTATCGCCGGCAGTCTTGGGAGAGGAAGCTCTCCTCCCTCTCCTTGAAGAATGGCTCTATCTGGCGCATGGCGCGCACGCTTCGTGGCACGAATAGCGAGGAAGCACCACTGTGAACGCCGAACGGCCCGGCGTCGTCCATCGTCGAACGGCCCGCTCCACTCGGCGGAAGACAAAGCCTCATTGATGGTGGAGTATCTAGAGGAAACATTCCAACCAGCATCATCACCAGTTGACCTTCCGGACCCTCTCCTGACGCCTACAACTCCCCCACACGCTCCACTCCGACCGAGAGAACTGAACGAAGCAGCACCATCAGTAAACTCGAAGGACCTTTTAAGGGCCATCCGGCTACTTCGCGTAAAAAAGGCTCCTGGACCTGATGGAATTCCCAATGACGCCCTCCGACCGATTCCAGTCTCTCTAGCATCCTTTCTCCTTAACATATTCCAGGCGTGCCTCTCCTTAGGACATTTTCTGTCCCAGTGGAAGAAGGCTCGCGTCATCACCATCCCAAAAGCTGGCAAACCACCTACCAAACCGGAAAACCTACGCCCGATCTCCCTCCTCGACGGCCTTGGGAAACTGTTCGAGGATGTCATACTCCATCACCTGAAAACCGTCGCAGAAGACCTGAACATCCTCCCGGATCATCAATTCAGCTTCCGGAGCGAGCATTCCACCACACATCAAGTCGCACGCTTGCTGAATTTCATCACGGAGGGCTTCAACCGTGGCCACTCCACGACGCTTCCGGACAACCTGGCGATCGGCGATTTCGGAGGAGCGACACATCAGAGCAGGAATCCTTCAGGGCAGCCTGCTCTCACCCCTGCTCTTTAACATCTACGCGGCCGACATGCCAAATGACTTCGGCAGCAACATCGTTGCAGCGCTATACGCCGACGATGCAACATTGCTCGCTCGATCGGCAAATTAACGCATGGCATCGCGATATTTCCAGCGAGCAACAGACGAGTTGATGGACTGGTACGGCACCTGGAGACTCCTTGTCAACGAGGGAAAAACGCAAGCGATTGTCTTCACCAAGGGATGGAAGAAACCCGGCGAAATTCTCGTCAGTGCAATGGAAGCACCTTGGAGAGACCGTGTTGAATACCTTGGCATAACACTCGACAAGCGTCTTAACATGCCTCGCCACGCCAAGAAGCTGCGAGGCATCTGCGCTTACCGACGGAAAACCCGTTGCTGTCCGAACCGCTACCGCTCTGTCGCCGCCTTCATCTAGTAAACGCCGTTCTGTGGTCCATCCTCACATACGCATCACCAGCATAGTACGGACTAGCAAGTGTTTCCGCCCGAAACACTCTGGACGTCGAAGATAGAAAAAACGTCCGCGTCGCGCTTCGATACAAACCACCGAACGCTGCATTATGGGAAATAGTAAACATGTCTCCCCTCACCGCCGTCATTCAGAGTGAGACTGCGTCATTTTACTCCGCTACGGAGTCATCAAGCCACGACGAGATTCGTCACATTGGAGAAATGGAAATCTTTCCGTGGGACATTCACCCTCGGCCGATGGCCGGCACTGGGCGCCGGGAGCACCAGCCGCCGCACAATGGGAAATTTCGGGACCTCAGGCGACAAAACCCCGCTCTACAGCTTGTGCGTGGATGAAATGACATGTTTTTTCTTTAAATACTCATCATTGCATGTAGTTTAAGGACCCGCTACGGAAAATACATATTAGCTTTATATTTTTACGTGAGAGTAGATTGAACTAACCTCGAATTTGAAAATATGTTGAAACATCTTTGAATTGGCAATACAAAGGGGAAACTGCGGATTTTCCTCTCGAATGTTTGGAAATGAATGGTGTTACTTTGTTATGATTATTTCTGTGAAATTTAAAGTTTTAGGTTGGGTCAGTGAGCGAATAAAGCTGCAAATCACGCAGTCACGGATTTACATCACAGATCTACTTGGTTCAAGTATATGAAAGCAAAAATAAATCTTTTTCTTGGCAGATATTGTGGGTACGAAACATAGCTTCCTAACCATTGACCATTACCCCAAACTTTAAATTAAAAAAAAATAATTAATGCTTGCTTAATCCATGAGAAGGAGGGAGTCACTAACACCATCATCTCATCCGCCTGAGAGTAAAACTCAAGGTGCATCGTTCTTCGGAAAGACGCAACGGTTAGCATTCGTCGCCAAGGGCTATTCCATGGGTGGTTCAAGGAGTCCGTTCTAGGACAACGTTTAATCGAGCGAAACAATCTCGGGGAATAACACAACATTCATGCCTGAAGCTGTATTCGAATCCGCTCCCCTCTTATTTCAAGTCCGCTGCGAAACCACCCTCGCTGTCGAGGTCATCTTTTTTGTCCATTCCATTCGCCAACAGTCAACTCTCCCTCCCCTTCGACCCATCCCCCAATGTCATTCCCCTCTCTGAATCTTTATTGGAACACCTCCTGGTTTCCCTCTTATCACTTCCATGATACAACTAAATATCATACTATTGGTAATAATAATATTGGCAATAAAGACTTTATTCCTCAACATCTTTTACATTTATCAGCAACATAATATCGTTCTTCGTCAAGGGCTAACCAGGAAAAGCTCATGGGGGGTTAGTGTTTGTGCGCCAATGGGCATGCAAAATAACAGAAAAATTGACAGTTTACAACCACTCTATTTTAAAACAAGCCTTATAATTACAGCTGTTACACTTTATTACAGTGAATACAATAAAAAAAACCTATGGTATTTACATTTGCATTTATCAATATTTGATAGCAGGATATTCAAATTAAGCTTTTTCTCCATCATTTGGGAAGGGGGGGGGGCGGCAATCGCCCCTATCACCCATCCCTCCCTGGTTACGCCCTTGTATCTGTTGGGATTGCAGATACCCCTCGGAGAAATTCCGTTTTGGGGTTACAGAATCGTTCATTAACAAAATCATAAAATGTTTATGAAATTTACTTTAAGATGCCATGTAATTTACATGATCATGGTCCTTTTTGCTGGTATAGATCACTCGTTAAAAAAAAACAATGAAACACAAGGAAATAAACTTCGCAATGAAAACCAGTAAAAAAATATAAAACAAAATATATCCGACACTGGTGTCATAAATTCATTGTCACACATTAAAAAAAATGTATTCGTTTAATCCTTTGTAGCAAATAACCCCCTCTTTTACACTTCTGAAATATTGACCTTCCTTTCTTGTGTTATCGATTAGTTCAGGTAATGAAGGTATTTTGTCTATTTAACTCGTCATCCCTATCTTCATCATCCCCTCTCCCCTTTGTTAATACACCTTCCATCAAGATAACCTCCTCCCCAATGTAGAATTCTTCACATTCATCTGCCAAAAGCTTGTGCGAGAGGTTAAATAATACACGGTGTCACGGTGGCTGTTAAATGTTTTTTGGGCAATCAAGAGAGAGATTGATGCAGGTATAATTTCGGTGCAGTGGCTGAAGATGTAAATGTGCTACTGTACTCAGATGACCATGTGTTGCTGTCTGTGAGTCCTCAGGAATTACAGGAGTTCCTGGGATAGCTTCTACAAAGAAAAGGGGAGGCTGGATTTGTAGGTAGATGCATTTTACCAGTAAGTATTGGTTTTTGACATGGAGAATGGGAAGAATAAATGTATGATGAGGGTGAAAGGTGAAATATTTTCACAAGTGAACGATTTTGTGTTTCTTGCTCGAAAGCTTGTGAGAGACGGAAGGATGCATGAAGAAGATTAAAAGGCATGCAAATTCTGGAAGGAAAGTCATCCATAGTAAGTGGTGTGCATTTCAATTAATGAGAATTTGTCTTGGGTTGTGAAAAATTAAGTACACAAATGTGCTCACGTCCAGACGTAATAATAAGGCAGCGAAACCTGGGTTTCCAGGATAAGTGTAAGAGAAGCCAAAATGCATTAGGAATGGAGTACCTGAGACTGGTTTGCAGCAAAAGAAGGAGATACAGGGTAAAGTATGAGTGGATCTGGAAATAATGTGGGTTGGATTGTCCATTACATAAATGTGTTTATATGATGAGAGTACTTCGTGAATTTGGTCATGCTGAGCAGGGTTACCAACCTGTCCTCTTTTAGAGAGGACATCCTTTTTTCAGCGCTTGTCCTTTCTTCTCCGTTGTCCTCAAAAAGGACAAGGACAGTCCCTTCTTTTTACCACTTCAACAGAGGACACAAAAGAAATTTGGTAAAAATGGATAATTTAAAAAAAATTCCCGCTGAAAATCTGTTCTTTTTAATTAATTATTCAACCTCTCATTTTGTTATTGGTATTTAGTAATCAGTAATCAGAAGTCATTCAGATGTTCATTTTTTATTAGTGAGAATTCTGGATATGAAGAACAGAAACCAGTAGTAACAAATAAACACTAAATAATATCGCATAAATGGGCAATGAGTTCCATCAAAATGTGTAATTTTTATCGTATGTTTTTACGTTGGGGGCGGGCGCGGGTGCTAACGCCGCACCCCCAGCAGTACAAAAAAACTGACCCCCTCCCACCCCCCGCTTAGAATATATTATAGATCATGGTCATGCACCCTATTAAGATTGACGAGTTCTCTTTTTTTATTGTATGGAAATAAAATGCATTAAAAATCGTTTTGCCACGCCCCTTTTTCCAAAAATATGCGAGCTTTTCTGGGGGGGGGGGCTCCACCCCCAGAACCCCCCGGTAAGGTGGTTTATATAGTGGTTAGAAAAAAATAAAGTATTTTATTTCGGAATGCTTTAGTGCGCAACTGTTGCCATTGGTATAGACAAGAAAAAATAATAATAAAATATTATATATTAATATATCACGTATTAAAATATGATTCAAAATTACATAAATTATATTTATATGATATCTTTTGGTCGCGCATCGCATGAAATATCTGATAAATTTGCGATTTTAGTAAAATTTCAAATTTTTATAATTTTTGACGATTTTATACAAATATAGTTGAGACACTACAGTTACATTCCAGTACCTAGAGGTGCTTAAAAAAATAAAAATAAAATAATCCTCTTATTTAAGTACTAACCAGTGTACTTACAAAGAAATTTATGCACCAACAAATAAAATACGGCATTGAGAGAATCGGGTCTTTGGATGTGAAACAAACTAAAATAATGACTGAAAGAAGCAATAGAAAAGTTATTAAAGAAAAGGATCTGATCACTCAGACTTAGTACGCAAAAACGATGAAGGGCAAACGGAGGTTTTTACTTCAGACATTTCTGATGACAGTGATCGAGAATTTGTACCACAATCTCCAACTTCATTGAGTAAACCGCAGTGGCAGATGAGAGTTTCATTAAAAACTACAGTTGTAACTAGTGACCATTATGGCGTGTCTGAACGTGCAACTGCTGCCATTGCATCAAGTTTATTACAGGACATGGTATCGGTTACCGAATCAGAGTAAAGTCTGAAGAGAAAAATTTAGAATGCGAGCCACTCTGCAAGGAAGACAATTGCAGAAGTTTACAGCCTCTATTTTGCCGGTAGAAGGGATAATACAACGTTTATTGTAAAGGCTGGTGAAAAAGATTTTCGCAGAAAATCAAAGGAGGAACATTACTCAAGCTCAGCAACTGACAAAGCCAACAGAATTACTTCTTCTTATCTTTCAGAAAATGGCTTATCACTTAACAAATTAGCAGCAATTGGATGTAATGGCTCTGTTACAAACACGTTGTCGAAGTGGTGTAATTCGCCAAATTTAGTTGCATGTGGGAAGACCTCTGCATTGGAATAAAGTTAACGTGGCACGGGTGGTTTCTCATTCGCCTGTGGCTTGTTGACGAAAAAACTATATCTCACTCCGAAGGGTGTCTGGCACTTGAGTATCTACTGCGTGGAGTTTACGGTTTCGCAAATATTATATATATTCAAGTATTCTACCAGCTGATTGGTAGGTTCATGGACAGTCCCCATTCTGTATCCCAACCTAATAGAGATTTTCTCGCTTTCCCTCCTAAGGATGGCCCGTTATTAGATCCCTCTTAAATTCTTCGTATCTTCTACCTCCTCTTATTTCGTCCAGAACTCCTATCTTCCTCCTTCCTCTTCGACGCTTCCCCAGTGTTCTCCCCTCTATCACTCTTTTCAACATGCCCTCTCCTCTCAAAACCTCCTCCATCCATCCTTCTGCCTTCTCCGAACCTCTGCCACAAGCTTCCTCTCCTCTCCGACCACATCCAATACCTCCTCGTTCGTCTTTCTCGCCATCCAGCTAACCTTCTCCATCCTTCTCCAAACCCACATCTCAAACGCCTCAAGTCTACGCACATCCTCCCTTCGCAATGACCAAGTTTCCGACCCATATAGCGCCACGCTCCATATTAAAGTTTTCACCAGTCTCTTCTTTACGTCTCTTCTCAGACCCCCCCTCATCAATTTCCTTCTCTTCGAAAATGCTTCTTTAGCTAGCGTAATTCTGCATCTGATGTCCTTACCTTAAACCCATTCTCCTCCAAAATACTACCCAGATACGTAAACTGCTCGACCTGCTCTATCTTCTGCCCTCCCACCCTTATATTCAGCCCCGCCTTCTTACTTCTAGAAAATCTCATTACTTTCGTTTTCTTGTGATTGATCTTCATCCCATACTTTTTGCACTGCACCTCTAAAGCACTCACCATTGACTGTGACCCCTTGGCCGACTGACTAACCAGTGCTTTATCATCTGCAAATCTCACTGATTTTATCAGCTCCCCTCCTACCTTTATTCCTATCTTCTCCTCCCCCCATGACTCCCTTACCATTTCTTCTGAATACACGTTAAAAAACAACGGCGATAGTGGGCACCCCTGCCGCACTCCCCGTCCTATCGTGGCCCATTCCGATTCTCCATTGGCTACCCTAACCTGCGCTGTCTGATTCATATACAAATTTCGAATCAGACGCCTATCCCTCCAATTGACCCCTAACTTCTTCAACACTCCCATTAATTTCGTCCATTCAACCCGATCAAATGCCTTCTCGAAATCTACGAAGCATGCAAAAACATCCTGCCCATACTCTAGGTTTCTTTCCACTAGCGTCCTCATCACCGCTATAGCGTCTCGCGTTCCCGTCCCTCTCCTAAACCCGAACTGGTCGTCACCCAGGTATTCATTTGCCTTCTTTTCTAGCCTTCTGTTTAGAATTCTCAGAAGTACTTTGGCCACGTGTGATATTAAGCTTATTGTCCTATAGTCTTCGCACGTTTTTGCCTTACTCTTCTTTGGTATAGGAATTAGTACAGTCTTCGTGAAGTTTTCCGGCCACACTCCATCCTCATAAATCCTACGAATAAGCGCAAAAAGTTTTCCTCTTCCGTTCTTCCCCATGCTCTTTAAAAACTCTGCAGGAATGTCATCTATTCCCAACGCCTTATTCCTTTTCATGTCTCGTAGAGCTCTTTCGATTTCGCTGTCTAGGATACTTGGTCCGATGCCATCTCTGTCGATATCGTTTTCCCTCTCTTTATCTACCCTATTGGGCCTTATTTCTTTACCATACAGCTCTTCAACATACTCCTTCCACCTCTCCTGGATCTCTCTCGGCTTCTACGATCACATTTCCCGTCTTGTCTGTTATCGCTGTAATTCCCCTTCCCTTATTACCACCCGTCAGTTCCTTTACTTTCCCATATAATGCATCTGCTCTTCCCTCTTTTTGGTATTTCTCTAACGCGTCGATCTGTTCCCTCCACCACGCCTCTCTTGCTTTCTTTGTTTCTCTTCTAAGCCTGTTATTAAATCCTCGGTATTTTCTCTTACCTAGCTCTGAGTTTACGCTCTTCCATTTCCTTCTCTCCTCCATCTCCCTGATCATCTCCTTCGTGATCCACGGTTTACTAATTTTAGTTTCGCAAAGATAAGCAATAAAATTTAGAGCAAGAAGATTTTGACCGCTCAAGCTTCAACGCTCCTTGTATGACAAGGAAGAATCTGTCATCGGCCGAACTTACCCCTCCCATTTAACTGGAGTGGAAACGCACGGCGCGCCACCGTTAGGACTTTTGAGGAAACGTTCATTTGAATGGTAATTCCGCGTGGAATACGGAGCAACGTTGCTAGGAGGGAAGAACTTGCTTAAGGTAAATGTGCCTAATGCGTTCAATCATATATTTTAATACACATTAATTGCTAATCAACATGCGTTTTCAAACCAATATATCCAAACACGCCAAGGGTGAATTTTAATGTACGGTATCGTGTACAAATTTATTATTCTTCATGTTCCGTTATATTCTCTTCCCTTGTGATAATTTAATGTTCTGGTGTTGCCCTTGAAGGTGGGATCCAGATTTCTCTATCTTAGAATACGAAATTGTATATTTATTTATTTATTTTATTTTTTTTATTTAATCAAAAATGTCCACATACAGCAACTGTTGCCAATTTACAGTGGTCCAATAACAAACATACAAAGAAAACAGATAAAATAAAAACATAACATAATAGCAGATATCATAACAAAACAGGAAATATCGGAAAGAAACTGAATGAAGAAGTGTTGTTAGCTATTTTCAGAAAGATGAGAGAGAGCCAAATTTGTAAAGATGTTGGAGGATAGAAAAAAGGGATCAACGCTCTCAGGAAGGGAATTAAGAAGGGAGGGGAGGCGGAAAAAAAGTGAGCGTTGAGCGAGCGATAATCTAGGAATTGGTAAATGGAATAGATCGTGGGTGCGCGTAGGCCGGGAGGGTACTCGGAAATTCATAGAAGAGAGGAGAGCGGGACAGTCTGTGATGGAGTTAAGGATGTTGTAAACAAATTTCAGGTCACTTTTAAGGAGGAGACAATGAAGATTGTGAATGGAGAGAGAAGACAGAATGGCGTTAGTGGACATATCTCGCATGTGGGGGAGTCTATACTTGTGAAGAAATGGGTATATTGTTACTCTTAAGATCTCACGTTTATTTCTATTTACTAATTCTCAGGAAGTCTGCTGTAGATGTGATGCTCAGGAAGAAGAAGCTGAAGAACGATTAGCTTACATAGTATCATCCCGTCTGGCAGAATATTCCCGTGGATTATCCAGGATTGCGGCATGCTTGGTGAGTCTGATGAAGGGATATGAGAGCATAATGTTTTAGGTGTGGGGTGACTTGGGAGATTTTTTGGGAGATTTGTTTTATGGAATTGCTTTACTCCAGAGGGTAATCCTAATTTCGGTCACGCAACGCTTTTTGGAGGAAGTAAACTTCAAGGCGCCTAATTTTATGGATTGTATTCAGTGTATAAGTAAATTAAAACCCCATGGAATTCCGCACTTTTTTTTCTTACGACCTCGAGTTTTAACGATTCTCGTTCCTTCTAGTTTGTGTGTGTCAGTCAGGTCAGATCAGATCCTTACTCGTCTATTTAAAAATCAGATTTTGGGAGGATATAATTGTTTTAAAATTTCGGACTCTTCAAGCGTGCCTGCATAATACCTTTTGTCCAATCACGATCTTACGATCACGATGCTTACAGATCAAATGGTATTGTATTTTATAATTTCCATCCATATTCATCAGCAATCCCCCTCAATCCTGACCTTTCCATTATTATTGATTGAGCTTCGCTTATATCAGGGTTCTTTCGGGGTTTGCACCGGGTAGTTAGGTCCATGGCGGCCGACGTTTCGATGCTCGAGTCGAGCATCGTCCTCAGGGCAGAGGTGAGTGCCTTGACTGGAAGTGGTCATCAATATATACCCTATGGGTAGGTAAGGTCCGAAATTTTGGCGGGAAAATTATGTATCATCCGGTGGTCTTGACTCTCCCATAATCTTGATGATAGGTTTCCACGTGTGACTCAGGTTGTAACCGGCGTCACGGTTAAAGTTTCGTTTTTCTCTCCGGATCTCGACGGCCTCCTTGATGAGCCGGTCCCAATAGCCAGATGAGCGGGCAATTATTTTTGTTTTCTCAAAATGGATGGCATGGTCCATCATGATGCTGTGCTCTGCAACAGCCGATTTTTCCGGTTGGCCCAATCTAAGGTGACGCTGGTGTTCCTTGATTCGTGTCTCCACCGTCCGACTTGTCTCACCCACGTACACTTCACCGCATTCACACGGAACGCGGTAAACTCCTGATGTCTTCAGGCCAATAGGGTCCTTTGCTCTGACTATGAGCTCCTTCAGTTTGGGTGGCGGTCGGTGAATGGTGTCTATGTTATGTCTGGCTGAAAAGCTTCGCTTATTAATTATTTTCGATTATTCTCTTGGTATATTAATCCCCATGTCAAAAGTGTCAACTTTTTCTTTTTTACCCTACATCTCAAACGCCTTCGACTAAATTGAATTCTCTTTTCCCAATAATAACATTGACCATGCAACTTTAACGCATCGAATAAATGCTCTTTCGTGGCTCAAAATCCTTCCTTAGCGTCATTTCTTCTAACTCCGGCAGAACGTCTTGTAGCTATTACTTTCTCAGCTGAGAAACACATCTCTTAATGCGGTCAATGTATTACTTATCGTGCAGAACACGTTTATAGCAGGTCTGTATTTAATCGCCAATTCTGCTCTCTTTGCTTTTTCAAAATAGGTTTTGTTGTCCATCTTATCCATGCTCGCCGCTGCACGTCCCCCATTTAATTTACGAAACATTGCGAATGCCTTATATCTTCTCGTCCTTTTCTCCCTGTTTGTGTCCCCACCTCTTCTTCCCCACTCCTTCCTTCGACCCCCACCTGACCCGAGTTGAAAAATTACTCTGATCGTAATCTTACATCAAAAAGCTCCTTTGTAGTTGCTCACTCTGCAAATTCGGACAAGTCAGCGGAATTTGAATTTAACCATGAATACCAAGATGTCGAAAAAACTCCCCCTCGGTGAAGTAATTTGATGAACCCTCCCCAAGTCACGATTCTCGCGCAATACCCTCTTCTAGCTTCGCCTTGCTTGGCGACTTCGGAATGCAGACAGTGAATCCGCTGCTATGACGCTCAATTTTAAACCATGTACAATCTAGCTTTTGGCTTCAGTTACGTTTTAACTCATTGAAGGAAGAGCCATAAAAATGCAATGCTATTTAAACGCTTTAATTGCTTTATTGAAATCTTATGATACGAAAACCGCAGTGATAAAGCCGTATTCGCCTCTCCTGACATTAAACTGGTTTTCACTATAGGCATTGAAAGAAAAATATTCGCAGAATTTATTTTATACACACTCTAGATGGACACGATATTTTTCCAGATTTAGGATACAGGTCCTATGAATATCGCAAGCATGACCACTCTTCAATTTCTAATTTATAGGTGTTTGAGCTTCTCAGGAGAGCAGCTTCCCCACGGGCAAGCCGCAATGAGAAATTATAGTTTTCACTTGGCTAAAATAATCTTTCACTGGACTACTGGCTGGATTACACAGAATTTGATTGACTACGTGTGATAGTTTAGGCAGGACATTTTATTCATTCATTAACGGTTCTAACGATTTGTCTGTCTCATAATTAGCAACTTGGAGTACTTTATTAGATTGATTGAGTAAGACGTTACTTAGTGGAAATATACAACGTTAAGCATGATGAAATAATACTTCGTAGAGTTCACACATTTATTTCCCGATCGATTTCAACGCCTACAGCGTCATTTTCAAGATAAATTGGTCAATTTAACTTTAAAAGTACGCCTTATACTTCGAAATCGAACGGGAAAAATAATGTGGAACTGTACTAACAATAAGTATTTTTTCAACAAGCTTAACTTAGAGTAGGATAGAGCGATATTACGTCCTCTTCCTCCGCGCCATCTTGCGATGCGCCGAAATGCATTTGTTTTTACCATCTGTTGGTCTTATGATTTCTCCCTTCTATTATCAACATGACGAGAGCGTTGTGGCCTAGTGGGTAGAGTGCTTGGCTACTGCAGGGTCCCGGGTTCAAATCCGGGTGAAGCCTTTGAACGCCCCCGAACAAAAATCCTGGGAAATCCTGGGTGGCCCAGGGAAAGGAACTGGCCCCCCTACCCTGAATGTGTGAAATTCACACGCCTGTGGCTTAGTTCGGGTTGAGCTCTACCCTCAACTATCCAAACCAACCTTCGGGTTGAATAACTGAGTGAGTGATTATCAACATGAAATATTACTTACGAAAAAAGAGTACATTTAAATCTGTTACTTTTTTATAACTTGATTCTAGCCACTCCTTGCGGCGCTATAAATGTAGGCATTCTGGCGATATTTTGAGATTACTTACTTCAGATAATAGCACTTAACGATGACCTTGCAGTCGACAAGAGCATTTTTTTTTCAGGTCGTAAGTTTTTCGTGTGTGGGTTACCCCCCTTTTCTCCCGTAGAAGTGAGGCCAGCGGAGGGGCCGTTGAGTCGTGGCGAGGTGAATAACCGCGGATAGCCGTGATTGTTAGGCTCGCAATGGCCTATTTTACTGGGAAATTTGGTGGTATCTTACCGGCAGACTTCGTTCCAATTCCAGAGTTTTGCTTACGGCTTGGTGCCGCACAGTCCTTCAAATGATTACGTCGCCTGGGAGTGAGTAGGCTCTAACTCAGTGATTCTCAACCTGTGTGCCGCGACACACTGGTGTGCCACAAGCCTCAGCCAATTGTGCTGCAACATTCATAAAAATCATAAAAGATCAATAAAAATAATAAATTGAATTATTAAACTAATAGATACTTTTCAATTTTGTAAATTTTATTTAAGTCTAACCCCACCAAAATCAAGACTTACTCATCTCCGTCCACAGTAATTTGCCTTGAAAGAATAGGTGATGCACTGATATAGCCATTGGAATTGAAATCCCAAAAGGTTGTTTGCGTTGGCGTTGACTAGAGAGATGGACCCCATGGGGTAGGGGAGGCAGTGGAGGACTGGGAAAAAGGTTTGCGGAGAATTTTTTAGTCATTTTGTTAACAATTACCCGTGTTGAAAAATATCATTTCATCAATTTGGTATTCTCCCAATAGATTGGCGTACTACTTTGATTTCTTCACACATTGGGGCTGTCCATCAATCAGACGTTATGGTATTTTATCTTTGCCTTCCCCGAAAGTGCTTTTGATGTGACACCATTACTATCTACCATTCGTCTGTCTCCAACACTTCCACGTACATGGGTGGACCTGCCAGAAACAATATCGTAGTAGAATCAGTACCTAAGTGCTTCGACGGCGAAGGTATTTCGAACTAATGTTGCACAAGGCCTGCGAACAGGGGAACGGCACTGGGACGAATAAAAAGATCACCCCTCCGAATTCGAGCAGCAATGTACAGCTAGGCGATAGAACGGGAACCAGTGTTCCCGTCGTGGCTTACTATTGCCCTGTTACAATGTTATCACTATCTCCAGTCCAGCTCGAGGGTGATCGGAGGGTGCAAGCCCTTCAACCACCAAGTATATTAGTAAAAAATAATCGTTCTCTTGAATTCCTACATAGTATGCATCAAACTAATAGAATCGACGAATTTTTCATTTATATATGTAGGTGAATCTGTATATTTTTAGTATCCATCTTTAGCTAAATGTTTTATCTTTCAGTAGCGTATAATATACGTCAGCTTCAAGTAACTAAAGATACATCCTAATAAAAAAATGTTTCTTTAATTACATATTTATTGGTATAATGATCAATATTATTAATGAACAAATCATAGAGAATACAATTGGTGATGCGGGAAAGATTATAGTTTTTCAAGCCTATTTTTTCGGAAAGGAGTGCGGAGGAACGGAATTACTTTTCTTCCAAAGAGTTGAGGAAATATTTCGCTAAAAGTGGGTGAGAGGCTTGCTACCAATTGCTTTTCCCTCTGTTTGCTTATATAGCTGTTTTTTTTTAAAATTAAGTAGCTTTGTTTTACTGCTATTTTAATCAGAGCACTTAATTCTGCAGAAACGTTTTTCAATTCAGGTAACCAATAAAATAGATTTGTTAAATACTGCCTTAGATACGTGGATGACATCCTCTGTCGGCGGAATGGAACGAACCGCCAATTGCAGTCATTCATCAACTATCTGAACAAACTCGATTTGAATATTTCCTTAACAATGGAAAAAGGTATCAATGGCACTCTGAATTTCCTGTATTTGTCAAATCTACATTTCTGGGCAAAGAAAAGCATTATCAATCTACAGAAACAGCCGATCACATCATATCAAGCGATTCGGTTAACCGGTTTTACCACAAACATGTTGCTTTTATTTCTATGGTTCATTGTCCCCTACACATCACCCTTACACCTACAACTACAGAACTGACTTGTTGACAATCATTTCTATAGCCGCTACCATGGCTAAAATACAAGTTTCGTCCCAACAATTCTTCTTAAAAACAAAAAACCCTAACTATAAAACAAATTTCCTTTACACAGACAGAAGGACCGACGAATTTCAAGTTGTTCTTTCTCCCATTCCTTGGTAACATATCTTACAGGATATAAAATCTTCTACCAAGCTCCCTTCAAGTAGTATTTTACACTCCCCTTTTCAAACTTCTAATTAACGGCAAAGACAGCCAGGATATACTCGGATGGTCAGGAATTAACAAAATTAGATCCAATATCTGCAATAAGGCATTTATCAGTCTAACTGGAAGAAATTTAATCATATTTATCAAAGAATCCGTCAGAAGTTACAAAGATAAGGATTCCTTCTCAATATTTGCGAAACACCTACATCAGAAAAATCATGTTAGCGACTTTATCCTCTAAACTTCACACAATCTTCCAAAAGGCCTAAAAGTGGACGACCTCGAGCATATCGAAATTATCGGGCACACTTCAAACCTATGCAACGAGCAATTATTCCCGCACGCTTCCACACTCCTTTCCGACATAACAGCCTTGAAAAATTATAACCTTTCCGGTACCACCAGCCCTTGATCCACGTTGCTAATGGACTCTGCCTTTCTCAACCTTCCCCGAACCTTTGTAATTTCTCCCCTCCTTACCCCCCTGAACTTCGACAACAATATATGGAAATTAAACAATCATACTCTAATTTTGTACCTGATGATGCCGTAACTCGTCGAAACGCGTCGTACAATTAAAAGATATTAACTGTAGAAAGTTCCAAAGTTTTTTATTTATTACTAATGAATACTTATTCATCAATGCTAATGTTTCGTGGAATTGTTAGTTGTGGTGATTTCTCGATGGCTTTTCCCGTTAGCGTTTTAATGGGAAGTAAGTAAGGGACTCCAAAAGCCTACCAAACACCTGATAGAATAAATAATCTCCAATCTCCAATGAAAGAATGGATACAGCGCGCGTAGTAAGCAATTTTGATATGTTCCCAGCTGTTAGCGCATGTCACTCCTTGGAGTAGGCATCACACATTGTTCTTTTTTATGAGATTGGCGAGTCCCACATGCGTAGCAGGCCTATAAGCAGCGTATTTGGAGCCTATTCTCCAGTTTTTTTGCTGAAGGGCGCATTATAAACGAAACCTAAATGCAGGAAATAATTAATCTCACATTGACGTTGCCGTGGAATTATCGTGGAATTCGAATGAACTGCTTTCAAAGGTGATGTTCGTGTTATAAGATAGCGTAAACGTAAATAATATCGGGAGATATCATCGAGTTTGAAGTTACCATTGTTTGGTCTAGTTCGTCTCACAACAGCTGTTTCGCGTTCATCTGACGCCAGTTTTTGCAGATAATTTTAATGGTTAAGTAGGATGTGAATAGTAAACAGATACCGGACTGAACATCCATGGTTAATATAAGTAAAGGCGTTACTTTACCCTAATCTTTTTCGTAAATAACCGATGAAAACAAAGTCATATTGTGTACAAACAATTTTTACTTGATTTTGCCAAAAACTTTTCCATAAACTTGGCGTTACCACTATCGTGCTTTTTGTCACCAGTATTAATAGCAACGCTTTGAATCTTCCCACCTGACCGAGGACGGTTTTTTCAGTAACTGGGACTCCTGATCACACCATTTGGGATGCCATGGTTAACCTTTGTGGTTTACCTTACGTGGTTTCCTGTGGTTACTTACCCTATTCCATCTCAATCTCCAACTTAAGATCGCCTTCCCATCCACTTTTGCCGACTCCTCCGAATGGGGTTGGTAACGCACGGCCCTGGCAATCCCAAGTTTGCGGATTCAAATCCCTCTCCCTTGGGAATAAATGATATAATAATAATAAGTTTATTACTCCAAATTCTAATGTACAACCTTCATAACAAAAATTAAGGAGCTTCAGGTAGCTTCAGTGATGAAAAACACCAGTGTGGAATCTACCATCCTTGATTTTAATGCAATGCTAGTCACACCAAATAATTAATTTTAAATACAATATAAATCTTTCATATTTAAATATATTTCATTAAATATAACACGTGGCAAATAACATATATTGTGAAGAATTGTAATTACAAAAAAGAAATAAATAGAGCATACAAGAAATGTTTTTTTGTTACATGTTCGTCTCAAAAACTGACAAATAAACTAAAATAAAACTTTTAGACCAAAAATATAACTTTTTTTCTTAGACAAAATAGAAAAAATGCAGTAGTAAATATATATATATATATATAGCCTTTATATATATAGTCTTTAGCCTTTTTACAAAAATTATTTATGCTCTTTATCTGTTTAATTGTACAAGGTAAATTATTAAAAATTTTAGGCCCTAAATAAAGAAATGATCTTTTAAATAATTAAAGATTAGGGTTAGGAATTAAAAAATTACAATTCCTTCGTAACAGCCATGCTCGTTTCCAGAAATTGCTGGAAAACTACCACTTCGCAAAAAAAATAATTTTAAAGTTTTGTAAACAAACATGTATCGAAATGGCAATAACTTAAGATTAATAAACAGAGGGTAAGAATGCTCAAAACGATTTTTATCGGCAATTATTCTAATTAACTTTTTTGAAGTACTACTACAGGGTTCAATGTCGTCTTGTGGGCCCCACCCCAGCATATCAAACCGTAGTTTAACTTAGTGCCTACTAAAGCGTTGTACAAAATGACTTGAAAATAGTAGGGGCACTTATTTCGAATAAAATAAAGCTTCGATACATAATATCGTAGGGGTCTTACTAAGTCATTAATATGATGATACCATTTCAAGTATTTATCAAATGCTAATCCTAAATATTTTATGCTGCTGACCTGCTCAATTATTAGACAACTACAATTCTGTTTTAAACAGTCTACATTGTGGTATAACAATTTAAGATTCATTGCATAGCAGTTGCTAGGATCAAAAAACATAAATTTTGTTTTTTTCACTTAGTTCAAGCCCATTATAATCAAACCATTTACGTACGAAGTACAAGTCCTTTTGAACGTCATTTCCAATGCTTATTTGGTCGCAACCACTGTAACTTAAGGCAACATCATCAGCAAAAGCTGTTAAAAAACCATTTAATTTAGATGTACACAAATCATTTATATAGATTAGGAATAAAATTGGTCCAAGTACAGAACCCTTAGGCACACCAGTGTCCACTATTTTAAATTTACTATAATTCTCGCCCACCCTAAAACACTGAGTACGTTCAGACAAATAGGATTTAAACCAATGTAAAGTTACACCACGTATACCAGCATCAGCATCTTATATAGTAAAATGCCATGTTCTAACGTATCAAAGGCCTTCTTTATATCAATAAATAATCCTCCAGTGCGTCTATTTGCATTTATTTCGTTGTATATATTAGTCATAAAGTTTGTCAAGGCATCTTCGGTTCCCATTTTGCATCTAAACCCGTACTGATTAATACTAAAATAATTACCCGCATTAAACTGAACTAATAAAAACGTGGTCAAATTACTAATTTGGAGGATTAGAAGGCTAAAAGGAATTGGGTTTGATCAATTTCTCTATCTATTTTTGAATAGTTGGCCCACGAGCCCTTTGAAAGCCATACTAAATATATTTTTACTTAAAAAATATTTCGTAATTACTATGAATAAATAGATACTAAAGTTATACTTTGAGGTGGATGCTGAGTTATAAATAATTTGCCCAGTGTTTAAGCGATGTATTGTAATGTTTTTGGCCTATTTTTTTATATTAATGCTGGTATTTTTATATTTACTTGTAGAGTGAAAGTGAAAATGGTCGACAGCTGCTATGGTTTTCAGTCGCCTACATATTTGGATGGAAGTGGTCTGCTACCATTGAGCAAAGTACAAGTGCACCACTGCTAACCATAGAGGTATTCGGAGCCACCTTGATTGTCTGCAGGACAGTCAAAAAACCTTAAGTGGTCATCCCTGATGATATTCTGCTCAGATAAGTACATTTGGTTTTTTACACAGTATTTTTGTGTGTTGATCGACGGCTGAAGTCAGACCTCACTTTATTGATTTGATGGGAAAATGAATATGAATTCTTCTTAAAATAGTGAATTCATGATGGATTGGCCTTGATTGATGAAATGAGTACACGCGTAATTGTCTATTCATAGAAGTTGGTGAGAAACTTGACAATGAGAATGAACCACCTAAATTATGCTCCTTGGTAAATCATTAGTATTGAGCCCTTGTCGTGCCTCTCCTTCCGATTCTCTTGCTTCTCCCTCCGATTCTCTTGCTTCGTTGTCATTTCCATCTTTGACTCTCTTCCTTCCGGTTACCCCATTGTCAAAACTTTTCTTCCCAATGTATTTCTCGCCTAACCGCCTTCGTCATTTCCCGAGTACCAGGCTCTGTACAACACTTGCACGTCTGATTTTGTTCTTCGCTTGTTGCTTTATCTCTGAGCTGTTTCCACGTCATCTATCAATGAGTCACCCATTTTTATCTTCTACCATTCCCACCGTCAGTGTTGTCACTATGCCTTTCCCTCATAATGACTGATCCGGTTCTTTTTCTCTTGAATTATGCCCATAGTAATTATCTCACTTCCTTTTCTCTGTTAAATGCCTCACTCCTAACTAGTGATGGGCAAAGTTGGTCTTTTGAGAGATTTCGGTCACGTCTATAACTCCCACTTGTGATTCAATCGTGAGTGTAAGGTCATGATTGATTGATGTTCCAGCTAGTGATCTGTTCAAGTTGCTAATGATTAATGATCTCTCAGGAAAGTCGTGATTGATACAAAATCGTAACGAACGCTGCTCTCGCTGGCCATTCGTGACACCTAATACTGGACAGCCGCATGTGTGACTCACTCACGTATACAAATTCCCGACTACTTCCAGACGAGCTAGGAGCCTGAAATTTTTCACGGACCTTCATTGAAAAAGTTCAGAGTAGGAAAAATCCAGAAATCATGGAATTTTTAACCGAAAGTGCCCCAAAAAAGGCGGATTATTGGACTTTTCGAAAATTAGACTTTCAGTTCTTGCTTAATATCTTTTGAATGGTGGGTCGGATCTGAAATCTGACGGAATTTTCATAACAGGGAATTGAATTTCCTTAAACGTGCAAAAAACATTGGTGTTCTACGCTTCGTAGTTTTCGCACCAGGCACAACATTTAGTGAAGAGTTTCTATTTTTTGCGGTTTTTTTTACAATATGTAGCTCCTAAACTAGGATTCTGATTTGAAATCTATTTTCCCCAGGGATTTAGATCTCGTCGTGACCTACAACTTCAGGCTTCTTGTTTTTTCTAACTCTTATAGAACTCTGGTAGGATGGTGCCAAAGTCGAATTTTGGTAAAACTGTCAAATGATTCTGACACTTGACGTTGACATGCGCCTTGACAGCCCCTTAGCAAATAATTAGTAGAAACCTGGACTTTACCAATAGTTTGCTGGTAACATGGCGCCTAATTCGGATGTTTGTGAAACTTGCTGTTTTTCAACTGTAGCTTCTAAACCAGATGTCAGATCTCGAATCTGTTAGGCGGTTTTTTTTTAAATCTCATTTAGGCCTACAACCTTATTCTATTCCTTCTTTTCCATTCCTTTGGCACCATCTGGTAACATGGTGTTAAAGTCGGCTTTTCGTGAAACTCGTGGTTTTTCGACTGTAGCTTCTAAACTAGAAGTTGGATCTCGAATCTGTAGGGTGGATTTTTTAGATTCTCTGCTATCCGTTTTTTTATCTCTCGTAGGTCTTTGGGAACATGGTGCCAAAGTCGACTAATTCATGAAACTTTCTCTTGTTTCTTCCCCTCACGCCTTCTCCAGTGTAGGTATTACCTTGAAAGTCGGCAGGGGTATGCGCCTTGACATGATCTTTACGGATAATTAGCAAAAAAACACGGATTCCCTCGTAGTTATATGGCAACATGCTGCCAAAGTGATATTTTCGAATGTTTCTTTCCCTCACGTCTCGTAGCTGCTAAACTAAGAGTATGATGTCGAATCTGTTGGGCGGATTTTTTAGATCTCATCAAGTCCTAACATTTATGCCAATCATTTCTCTTTAACTTCGCTGGAAACATGGCGCCAAACTTGGATTTTCGGATTTTCCTCTGTAGCTTTTAAACTAGCAGTCGGGTCTCAAATCTGTTGGGTATTTTTTAGATCTCATCGAGGCCTACAACTTAATGCTTATCCTTAGTCTCTATCACTTATAGTTCGCTGGCAACATGGTGCCCAAGTCAACTCTTTTGAATACACACAGACGTTGGGGGCTTCGCCCCCAAACGGCGACGGCGAGCAAAGCGAGCTTACGCGGGGGTTCTAGGGCAAAGCGAGTATATACTGTAATCATGACCGATGTGTACAGCTACCTCGTTTAGTTCCGGTTTCCGTGGTGTTGTTGGTAATTCTACGAAAACAATTGAAGAGACAATTGGGCGATAGGTTCGAAGGTTTGTTTTGTTTTTACGTAGTGTTCTTGGTTTGTGAGTTGAAGCATAATTCAGAAGAATATAAGAAATATCCCTTACGATTACAAAACTGTTGAAGAGTGACATATTTTATGGACCACAAAGTATTCAAAACTCATTATGAAAACCAATGATAAAAGTAGAATAGAACGCTGCGAAAGTGTATTTTGGAATATAGTTTGAACCGATCAACATTTGGCTGTAAGAATTTAAAGCAAATTATCCGACTGTAGCACTTAAATTCAATTTTCAATTACAGTCGGTATCACTGTTTCACTTGTGCAAGATACGTAGTATTTGTCAAGAATATTGAAACGAAGGTTTATCGTGTGTTTAAGTGACAATGCAATTATGGAAATTCAGTGATTACAAAAATATTATATGTACGATATGTGCTGTGATGTATTGCGTGTGTTCTTGTGGTGATATTTTTACATTTAAAGGTAATTTGTATTAGGTATACTTACGCTCCTAATGAATGTGTTATGACGGCAGATGAGTTTCAAGTGTTGCATAATCTTTGCAAGAGTCGGATAAGATTGATGACTGCAATTAGTTCGTTGTTTCAACATATAAAATTTGGAATCAATGCGAATTGAAGTTAAGCTATTGATTACATGGATGCTCTTGAATTTTAAGTTTGGCAGTTTACATCCTCAGTAAAAGGAGTAGTAGTAGTTTTTGTTTTCACGTGCTTCGACGGCTACGGTCATTTCGTACATACTGTCTGCCACATGCAGACAGGGACAACAGCACTCGGACGAATCAGAGGATCTCCAAACTCAAGCCGGGCCCAACGATGCTTAACTTTGGTGACTGATCGGGGAACAGGTGTTTCCATCGTGGCAGGCCGTTGCCTCAGTTAAAGGATAATGATTGATTTGTGTACTTAAGCAATGTAGATACAGTGAAACCTGTCTTAAGCGGAATCTCTCGGGGCCATCATTTTTTTCCGTATAAGACAGTTTTCCGCTTAACCCAGGGTCTCACATTTCGTAAAAGACCTTGAAAAGCATTTCACGCCCATAACATGCGTCGCCTAAAAGGTAGGTTTCACTCTAATTTTACATGTAGACGAAATTATTATGAAATCATGAAAGAACAGTATCACATTGTGGTTAAATTTATCTGTTCACTAGTTAACATAAAAAATGATCTATAAAATACCCATATAAGCCGTCATTTTTGTCTGTTTTTCCTTTTTTCCCTGTTTAATACAATTATTCTCTATGTTGCCGATATGTTTAAGGTATTAAATAAATCAGTGTTACCTATGGTAAGACTAAATTCTGCTAATTCTTTTAAAGAAACCGACATTTCTTTGTAGGAATTTTTGTTTTCTTCACATATTATAGTTATTTACTTCTTCATCGGATTCACAGGCTTTGTCTTCTTTCATACTGTCTGTCAGCGAGCCATCTTCATCGCTCGTCAGAAGATCGTTGTCTAAGTCTACAAATCTCTCAGCATCCATGTTATTGCCTATAGTCTGCTTTAAATCTCTTAGATCGTCCATTTTCATTCAAGTATTCTACCAGCTGATTGGAAGGTTCTTGGACAGTCCCCACTCTGCATCCCAACCTCATTGACATTGTCTCGCTTTTTCCCTCCTAAGGATCCCATTATTAGATCCCTCTTCAATTCTTCACATATTCTACTCCCTCTTATTTCGTCTAGAATTCCTATCCTCTTCCTTCCTCTTCCACGCTTCCCCAGTGTTCTCCCCTATATCACTCTCTTCAACATGCCCTCTCCTCTCAAAACCTCCTCCATTCATCTCTTCTGCCTTCTCCGAACCTCTGCCACAAACTTCCTCTCCTCTCCGACCATATCCAATACCTCCTCGTTTGTCTTTCTCGTCATCCAGCTAACCTTCTCCATCCTTCTCCAAACCCACATCTCAAACGCCTCAAGTCTACGCACATCCTCCCTTCGCAATGACCAAGTTTCCGACCCATATAGCGCCACGCTCCATATTAAAGTTTTCACCAGCCTCTTCTTTACGTCTCTTCTCAGACCCCCACTCATCAACTCCCTTCTCTTCGAAAATGCTTCTTTAGCTAGCGCAATTCTAATTCTCATGTCCCTACCACTAAACCCATTCTCCTCCAAAATACTACCCAGATACGTTAACTGCTCGGCCTGCTCTATCTTCTGCCCTCCCACCCTTATAATCAGCCCCGCCTTCTTACTTCTAGAAAATCTCACTACTTTCGTTTTTTTTATTGATCTTCATCCCATACTTTTCGCACTGCACCTCTAATGCATTCACCATTGACTGTAACCCCTTGGCTGACTGACTAACCAATGCTTGATCATCTGCAAATATCAATGATTTTATCAGCTCCCCTCCTACCTTTATTTCTACCTCCTCCTCCCCCATGCCTCCCTTACCATTTCCTCTGAATACACGTTAAAAAGCAACGGCGATAGTGGGCACCCCTGCCGCACTCCCCATCCTACCGTGGCCCATCCCGATTCTCCATTGGCTACCCTAACCTGCGCCGTCTGGTTCATATACAAATTTCGAATCAGACGCCTGTCCCTCCAATTGACCCCTAATTTCTTCAACACTCCCATCAATTTCGTCCATTCCACCCGATCAAACGCCTTCTCGAAATCTACGAAGCATGCAAAAACATTCTTCCCATACCCTAGGTTTCTTTCTACTAGCGTCCTCATCACCGCTATAGCGTCTCGCGTTCCCGTCCCTCTCCTAAACCCGAACTGGCCGTCACCCACGTATTCATTTGCCTTCTTTTCTAGCCTTCTGTTTATAATTCTCAGAACTACTTTGGCCGCGTAGGATATTAAGCTTATTGTCCTATAGTCTTCGCACGTTTTTGCCTTACTCTTCTTTGGTATAGGAATTAGTACAGTTTAGATCGTCCATTGGTTGTGAAATAGAAAATGTCCTGTCTATATCTATATTCCTTTAAGTGCGTAAATATGCATTTACATTGTTGATATGATTTGATAGAATGTGTTTTTCTTATCTGCCTAGGAGACCAGTAGTGGCATTAATCCAGCTTTAGCGAAGCATTGTTTAAACGTTGATGTTTTAATATCTTTCACTGCCAAATTAATCCAATTAATGACATCCAGCGCTGATATTTTTTTCATTGCCTCCGACACAGTATTCGCAGTATCTCCAGCAGCTAATAACGATCGCATCATGTACTTTGTATATTGTGCTTTCAGCGATCTAATTACCCCCTGATCCATTGGCTGAGTGATGCTAGTTGTGTTTGCCGGAAACCAGGCTAGCTCCAAATTCGTAAGGCGAATTTTAGGGTGGCAGGTTGCGTTATCGAGGAAAAGTATGACTTTCCTGTTTTTCCTCTTCATTTCGGCATTGAAACTTTTCAGCCACTCTTCCATGATTAAAGCCAAGGAGGTTAAAATGAAATGGAGGAGGCATGACCGTGAACGCTCATGGGCGAAAGTGAAGCAAGAATAGGGGTGCTTGGGAAGGGTTTTGTGCCGAGTAGGTGTTGCCAAACCAGTCACAAAACATCGCCTTGCCTGTGATGTTTTTAACTTAGATTTGACAAAAATCGAACGCAACCGCTGGACACGTGAGCCAGAGGAAGGTCTGAACTGTGCAGACTTCAATGGCAGAATTGGCTTCAAAAATCAAGTGGTATGTCGCCTCCATTTCTTTTCTAACCTTCTTGATTAAAGCCGTGTTCCATGCTTTTTTATTATGTCTCCATGTGACCGGTAATTTCTCAATGTCAAAATGTTTGAAACGTCGTGGTCGAGCTGATTTTCCGATGACAAGAGGCTTTAGGAGCTCCCCTGCCATATTTCCACAAATGAGAACGTCAATGAGATGGTCAAACGCTCCTTTGAGTGCTTCCCTCCTACAGAATTAAGAATAAGAATAAATGTCAAATAATTTTTCCATTAATGCACTAATTTCAAGAAACAGAACTCGGAAAGGCATACAAACTCTTGTAGTTGTCTCCTTTAACACACAATGCTTTAGACTGAAGTGCCCTAAAAATAATCCAGTTTCAAAGGACTTAAGGATCCCTGTTATAGACATCACATGGTTGATAGTCTTTAATTTTTTCTTGAACCATGCCTTTCCAGTCCTCTACGGATTCCATATCACGTCGTTCGACTCGCCGAAAACACTGCTCAAAAAAAAACATTGTGCCTTGCTTTGAAGCTCTCCAGCCAACCATTCGAGGCCTTAAAATCTAGTTTTCCTAAAGAGACTGCAAACTCCTCTGACTTTTCTTGCACCATTGGACCTGACAAAGGAATATTCTTCGATCTTCCTTGCACAAACCATTCCAAAACTAATTTGTTTAATTCTTCATATTCGCAGAGAGGAGTTTTCCTATTTGAATGTAAACTTAGGCCTAAAATAATAGACAGAAACACCATTTATTTTATGGTTTGTGTTGGTTGGCAAACTATTGTTGATTGGGTTATGAAGAAATACGTTTCTTAGGACCTACCTCTTTAAAACTCTTTCTTGATTTCGTCCTTCTTCTTAATTGCTTCGTAAACTTAGTCTTTCCACACTTAAACCTCTCTTGTATCAGCTACACGGAAATCTTTTCTCGTTCAAAGCACTCGGTCAACTCCAGTTTATTTTCCAGCGTTAGTACGTTTCGTGGCATTGCGGAAATCAATCAGCAGTTCCCCTAAGGTCCTTAGCGATCTCTGGTGTGGTCTTACCCTGTCAGCAGCACGTAGGAAAATTATTCCGTCTATTTCGGTTGCGAGCAAGAATACACAACAATGTTTATGTACTCGTTGTAGAGAGGTGAGAGGGTTCTGCGAGTTTAAGGGGAGGAAGTGTGCATGCGTGGGTTGGTGCAATGATCAAGAAAGAAAAAGAAGGAAAAATTTCCTTATGTTAAAAATTGTGAATTAAATTGTTTTTTGCAATTCCGCTCAACCCAGGTTCACGTCCTAGAAATCGATTCCGTTTCCGTGTTTGACAGTTTCCGTTTAACACAGGGTACCAATGCATGTAAAACCCTATTACGACCGCCGGGACCAAGATATTTTTCCGGATAAGACAGGTTTCCGTTTACCTCAGGTTCCGCTTAAGGCAGGTTTCACTGTATTATAGATAGATATTAGTGTATAGTTTTTTATTACACTTCTTTCAATAAATTTTGCCACCTCAAGAGTCATCTCTTATTTATGTCATTATTGTTTGGCCAGTCTCACATCTCGTGATCGATACTTGATGTCGTACAATCATTCCTATCGTGATCGGTAAAGATGAACTTCTCGGTCATTGGAGAGATCCAGTTCATCGATCAATCTTTTAAGAGAATTTGATCTCGGGATTACATCAATCACGACCGACCCATCACTTCTTTCTACCAACCCCCCTGCCCTCACCCCTGCAATCGTCACTTGGGAAATTTCCCTAGACATTTATTAGGAGACCATATTCATATTTTATTTTTTTTACTTTTAGCGTCTGCGAGAGGTATGAAGTATATTTTATAATACTAATGGCGCGAAAATAGATATATGTTATAAACATTCTCAGTGATTAAATAAATGTATCTCCATAAGTCTTTAACTTGACTCTTTTTTTCACGCAGTACAGTGATAACGCCTTCTCAAAAGAAGTTTTTTTGTGATTCTGCAAGTTATTATTTTAGACAGCGCAAATTATGTTGTTTTGTGTCGAGCACCCGCCTTGATGCATTTTCAATGATTATTTAACTATGTAGGTCCATAGTGTTAAAGGTGAAAGTTTTATGTCATTTGCAACTCAACCAATCTTTCTCAGGACGTTGCCTCCCCTTCCAAACGGGAAGAAGGGTACAGGCCAAGCAACTACGCCTGGACCTAACTTTTTCTTCCACGCATAGCCTCAAACATGATGCCCAGCTGATTTTTTTAATATTTCTTTTTGGGAAAAATGTGAAACACGTAAATATGTTATTATAAGTACATCTCGCTCGCCGTCGACCTTACCAAGGTTCATGAACATCACACCTCCATCCACCCAGCTGATCTGCAAATCATTTCCGACTCATTTAAGATGTGAATTTGGATAAGCGTTCTCTGAAGGTAACAAAAGTTTAAAAAAATCTTCATCCCGTGGAGGAAGTGCAGAGAAAATTTTTCTTGCAGGCTCTCTAACCATGATCATAAATCCTTAGGAAATGGAAGAAAATACTGAATCTTCTCAACGGCCATCAATTCTTATTTTGCGACACAACTTCACCTAGACTCATGAATTTGACGTCATTTTAAAGAAAAGACTCCCTACTTTTCAATGATATCAAAATATAAACCCCTTGCCGAACTACTTATCGAGCAATTTGCTTAAAAATATAAGCTGTTTTACATGGGATAGATTACTGCTCTGCGCTCCAGAGGGAGAATATTGAAAAAAATTAGGAATTTCTAACGTTTAGATTTCGTCAGAAAACTGTGTGTAGTTTGCATGTTTCCTCAACTATTTATAAAAAATATTTTATTACTCCACACATTTATTTTTACAGAATCGCAAAAAAAACCTGTCGTAAAGGCGCTTTTGCAGTACTGCGTGAAAAAAGTCAAGTTAGAGACTTATGTGGCTATATTTATTTAATCACTGAGAATTTCTACATAAAATATATCTATTAGAGCGCCATTGGTATTATAATGCTTATTTCATACTTATTACAGACCCTAAAATAAAAAAAAAATAAAATGTGAATATGGTCTCCATTATGATTTGAAAAATATCCCGCTCAAACTTCGTGAAGATTGCAAGGGTGATGGAAGAGGGGTGGGTAGAAAGTGGGAAGGTGATAAGGGAGGGAGGGAGGGGAAAGGGGGAGAGTGTTGGAGGAGGGGAGAGGCAGTGGGAAGGGATGCAGTGGACGAGGGGCGAATGAGATGGCATTTTTTTGCGCGAAACTTCTCCGAATTCAAGCAGCAGGGACCCACACTCCCCCAGCCCATCACCCCCCTCCCCCAGCCCATCCCCCCCTCCCCCAGCCCTTCCCCCCACTCCCCCGCTGTCGGACTTGGCTTTTTTGCTCATCGCGAGGTATTAGGAGCCATCTCCTTAGGCGGGGAAAAAAATGGCGCGCCAGTGATTTTATCGGCAGTTTTTTTCTGCTCGAATGATTTTTCGGACGTTTAGAACGGAGGCATGTCGTTCATGCATACGTGACCCTCTGTATTATCGATGCTATGAAACGAAATAAACTGGCGGTCTATATTTTCGAGCCACCTACATAGTATTACAGTGTTGATAGCAGCGCGTACGTTTCACTCGATTTCACAGCTCTGTGATCCGCGCTCTGGGGGATTTGTTTGAAGGAGTCACATGGTACAGTAACGAACGGGTCGAGACTTTGTTGTGTTTGAATCACTCTTAAAAATCTCTCGCAGACTTCCTGATTGAGTTTCTCTCATCGGAATATTGTTGATCGTGTTAAAAAATCTTGATTAATGGCGCAGTAAACAACATATTTGAAGCTTAACTTATAAATCCGAAAGGTTCTAAATCACCAAAATATCGAACCGTTTTATTTATTTAACAGGATTAAAAAAATTGCCCTTGCCCTTTTCGTACATTCAAATAAAAAAAGCATAAGAACAACGTGATTTAAAAATAGTTCGTTATTGTATGAGTACCGCGTGGCTCCTTAGTTACGTGATCGGAAATATCTCGAGAGTTTCAAACGCAATACCCCTGGTTTCCAAAGTCAGTCCTCACTCAGTAGAAGCAGCGCAAACAGTAGGCTGAGGTCGAACGGGTCGTATTGGCCACTCGCTTTTCTCTTCGCCGCGGCGATAGCCCCAATCGACTCTCTGGTGATATACGCGCTCACGATCTGCCTTCTCACAACCCCAACCCAGCTCAACCCTGCCTCTCGCGAAACCCCGCCACGTCTCCTTTTTGTTTACCTATACCCCCTTCCCTTCCTGGCTCCTTGAACCTTCTGCCTCCCCCTAAAACCTCTCCCCTACCATTGAAGACGTGCGCTCTGGCAGCAGGTCTTCTTTCCATTTCATGCGGTCATGATATGAAGTGAACGACGTCGTGGCTGGTCACGTAAGATATGAAGATTCATGTATCCTGCAGTATTCATCGAAGATCTGATCTTGCTGCAGAGAATTTAAGCACAGTGTGCTCCCGTTTTACTTTGCTATTTCGCGTTAAGTTTGATCAAGTGATGATTTTCGGAGAGGTTACTTATTTAACGCAAATCATCGACTCCTTGGACGACGGCATGGTCTAACTACGCGTTTGCACGCCCTTCTATCTATGGGTAAGTACTATTATTTGATGGATTTTTAATTTACTGATATAGAAATCTTGGTGTTATAGTCTTATCACTTTTGTGCCGCATATGGCACATTTTTTAAAATTCGTTGGTATCGTTCTCCAGCATTAAACTTATATTTGGCCCCATCTTTTTCAGTCGCAGCACTTGTTCGTCTATGGGAAGCAAGTTGGAAGCGCTGAATGGATCAAAATAGTTCGTCTTACTACCCCGCGACAACTCTCGATTTTTTTTGTTCACGGGACACCAGCGTGCTCATGAGAGGCAGGCAGACAGGGGCGTGGTGAAAGAGTATGCTGGATTCAAAAGGGTATTGAATTCATACATTAATTGTAAATCTCACCAAATCCATCGGAGTGAAAGTGTATTCTTCCATTTTTCGCATTACTGAAATGAGTTTTTCTACTACTTAATTGTGAATGAAAACTTGAATTTGAATTTTGTCACGTTTTCAGTAATAACCAGAGGACTGGCTGAAAAGACAGTCGAGAAGGCCGTCGACTTTATCTCTTCAATGGAATGCTGGTCTTTGATTGCATTGATCTTAAAGAACCCTCATGCTCGCTGCCAGCGTTTCGATGGGCTACGGTCGAGTCAGCCATGTAGCGCGTCCCACAGGAAGGCAGTTCATTGCAAGCAGGGACTCGGGAGACTGGCTGCAAGCTTTCACCGTGAAAGTGGTGAGTACATTCATTTTGGTAACTTTCCAAGTATATCATGCTGTTTGACGTGAAATATCTCTGTGGGGATAATTCTCATGATGCAAAATGTTCTAAGCTGTGGGGCGTGTGACAATTTTGAGCAATCGTAACTAGTGTAACAGAATGCAATTATTTTAACAAAAAAATTTCTTGTTTCTCATGACGATTACCGATGGTAGAATTACCAGACGCGGTTGCTAGGATCTTGTGTTGCGGCGTATTTTACCTATCAGAATCATTAAGTCAAGTTATTAATTTGACATGACGTTAGTTTTTAATAATATTGGGGTAAAAAAGAAGGCAGAGCGCGAATGTTTTGTAAATTCCTTGGCTTGGTAAGGAAACTCTTATAATCACGGGTATTTTTGGGAATTTCAATAAATTAATTTCTACCTTTCACTTTGCGCACTTGTTTGATTTGCAACCATGGTGGACAATCATTGTCAATATTACCGATGGTAGCACGGAATGCCTAAAACATAATCGAAAATATACAATTGAGAAATGTGCGAAGTTAAAATTCATTCAATGAAGTATTATCGTGATGCGACGCTTGGAAAATTAGCTTTTATTTTAGAAAACTGAAAAACAAATGTTAAATATCGGAATTATTAAACGCGGAATGACTCCCGTATCCGTAATGAATCTGAGAAAAATCAAACTTGAAGCTATTAAGGTGAAGGTTTCTCGAGCCGTTTATGTCGAAGTGTAAAGAAGTGTAAATGACCAGAGACTAGCATACGTGCCTATATTAAAAAGTTTCGAGCGAAGTACTAAAGATATCGCAGACCGGTGTTGCTGGTATTTTAAGCTAAATTAGTTAGAATAAATACCTACCACTCTAGAATAGACACTATTTTGTGGCGAAATTTGTTTTCGCGGTAATTTGAGCTTATTCAAATTTCAGATACATTTGGGTATAGTCTTCTCAGTGCAAAGTGCCTCAAATTACCTAACAATCGTAATAATTTGTTGATCCCTGGATCTCTCTTTCCTTTTAAGAGTAATATTCTCGATCCCATCATCAGTTAAGTAGTTATTAAAAACTCTTTGAGTTTTAATCTAATTTCGTATTAATCGTGGATCTAGTCTTGCTTTTTGAAGACTGAAACCATTAATTCATGAAAGGGACTGGATTTGCGTTAATTAAGAAACACAATGGGGTTATGGTTATAACATAAGAGTAGGTACCTCTACTGAAAAATGTCTTGTGAAACTCGTATGACGATTAAGTAATAGAGAATTTTCCATGCACTGTCGTGTGACGGAAATGTTAATCAATTGAATTTTGTTACTCAGGGTCAGGTACGACCGCATTTGTTATACAGTTTTGCCTCTAGTACTTGAACTATGGAAAACTTGTAGGTACAGTTAATTTTAAAAGGATTTATTTAAAGTAATTGACAGCATACGGTGTGAAGAAGTATTTTTCTGGAATTTGTTGGGTATAAGAAGGGAAAAATCTTAGAGAGTTTAATCAAGATGGATGACCTACAGAAAGTGGTGAAATAACACATCGTTCGCATTGGTTTTGTTCGCTCATGCCTGACGCAATATCTAATTGTTAAAGAGTGAATTAGCGGTTGAAATGGTTCTTTAAGCAATCGTTTATTGAAATTCTTGCAGGTACAACATATCGGTGATAATATGCAATCTGTATTTCATGGAGCATAAATTAAACTTTTCGAAAAATCGCTAAGCGCTGGTGCTGCATGGGTAGATGGGATAGTTAGTCTAATTTCCCGGTAAGTTAATCTTAGAGTGTAGGTATTTCACGTGCGTGGTATTTTGGACAGGGTGAACTTAAAAGGATGTTTAAGCGCAGTTTTTTTTAATGCTGCAAGGATGGTGGAAGGCTGAACAAGAACAAGCCAATTTTATGGGTGAATATAATGTTCGAATTTGTCTAAAAATTGGCTTTTTTACTCCGCGAAGAGCAAAACGAGCATGTTAATTGCGTTGTAGTTTGCAGCATAAGCTTTTGAGAATAGATCGGTGCCCCCGGTGTTGTGTTAACGCCAAGCGGGATTATTTAGTTAAATGACGCAGGACGAATAATTTGTAATAGCTGTGGCAATTGTTTGCCTCAAGCGGGAGATGCCGCAGTCGGAATTGCCATTATTAACTTTGGAAAATCCACGAATTGTTTCATTTAGTGTTCATTATATCCCATGTGGTCTCTGCCTCCTTTGTATAGGAATAGTCTTAAGCCAATGGAGGTTTAGAATGCTGATCTATAGCTCTCGCAAAAGTTACTGGCACTGCGCAGTGGGCGATTTTGGGGCATGGTTTAAGCGGGGTTCACATGGACAGAAAACTTTGCGGAATTGCGGATTAATTTCCGTTAATTTGTACACTTTTGATGATGATCCCTTCATTCAGACCCCTTCGCAGTTTATCGGTCCGCAAATTATTTTTCCGATTTTCTGTTCCGGTTTATCTATTAATTAATTTTTTCTCACCAATTAGCGTTGGTCTGACTGCTTCCGGAACCACTACACGCTGTCTAAACATCACTAATTGACGTACCAAAAAAAATCAAACAATGAAAACAGGAACCTCGAATCAGGAAAATGTCGGACCGATAATGACATTATTCTAGTGTCTTAATTTCCCGTTGATGGATGATATCTTGGTGTAATGATTCCATGTCAGCTTGCATGATTTTGTAGTTTTCTGATTCTTTCCAGATTGGCCTCTTTAAGTGAATCCGTGGTAGTTGGATGATTTTTCCGAGTCTCTTGAAATATTCGACTTCAGCTAATTTACCCGTGCCTAGTGACTATTGTGAGTATTTCGCTAGTTAATTAATCTCAGTATGTATTTTGTATTTTATATGAATTCATCAGTCTAGTTAATCGTACAATTTGGAATTGTTTTTCTTATGACGTGTTTGGCCTGTTCTGTTGTTCGTGAGGATTGGAAGGTCATCCCCAAAAGCCAGACATTTCTCGTTCTACCTGTTCTCATTTCTATTCAAATTTGGAATCCTTCAGACTTATTTTTCCCATGTACTGATTTCAAGGACCGTTTTTAGAAAATAACTGTGAGAGCTGGTCACCATGTCGCCCTCTGCTTTTAATCAATCCCCCATGATACGCACTGTTAGTTTTTTTTTACGAAATCTGGGTGTGAAGTTCCTAATTTTTTCAATTTTCTCCCTCTGGAGCGCACAGCCGTAATCTATCCCATGTAAAACAGTTTATATTTGTAGGCAAATTGATCGAAAAGTAATTCGGCAAGGGGTTAATATTTTGATATAATTGGAAAGATACTAGTGCTTTCTTTAAAATGAGGTCAAATCCATCAAATTCTAGGTGAATTGATGATCGCCCAATCTACCTCAAGTCTAAATCTGCGTAATACCTTGCAAGCCACCTCAAGGGTGTGTGGCAGGGAGAATCATCACTACACATGCACTGCACTGCACCCTAAATAAAGCTAATGAAGCTACTATTGGTGCATTAGCTAAACTGCAACTGCGTCAGTTCTAATTACTAAGGCTGAACGGTGGTAACGTGGCGGATCTTACAAACTTGAGTTTCTTTCCCGTTCACCGTCGTATCGATGCTTATGAACTCAGTTGAAGAGTAAGGAATCACATAGGCCCGCTTTAGTCTGGTTAACGTTAATCGGATGATGGCGTAGCATTTTCGTAACCTTAGCCTTTATATTTAATGAGTTCCAGTTTTGTTTATTAACTCGCTCTCGGTTAAGGTAGATGCAAATACATTGTCTTAGGCGTCAGTTTATGGAGTTTGCTTGCTTACTTTGAAATTGGTCCATGGAATCCAAGCTTTCCTACTTAATGAACTTCAAAATTAGAAAAATAGCTCCCATTTCAACATGAATTGGGAACCCACTAATGTATGCGAAATTGATTCGATGCGATTTGATGCGAAGTTATTCTTCTGATTACAAGAAAAGTTTTCTTAACTTTTTAATGATATTTGACTCTTTATCTTAATGCCCCTCTGTCTTGGTATTCTTCCGTCTGGTGTCATGGTCGCTTCATTTTTAATTTTATTGTAAAAAAACTCGCGGTGTGTGTAGTTCTCTTGAGTATCCGATAAACATTCACAATTGGCGGGGACGGTGATAACTTCGTGTATTTTTTATATGTGTAGTGTAATGCCTTTTGGTGACTACTAACGCCACACAGTTGAGGGGGGCTTGCAGGGTATTTTGTAGATGTAGATATTTTCAATACGCCTGTATGCTTAAGAGGTAAAGGCCGAACGGCAGAGGCGTACATAGTGGATAGAAATGTAAACGCAAGAAGTAATTGGTTACCTCCTTTAACTGCGGGGGAGAAAATATTAATTCATCGCAACGACATAATACAAGAAAATGGCTGCATATCTGTCACATCCATAGACAATCCCATCCACCTAATTATGAGTGCTTAATTTTATAATTTTATAAGTCCTTAGTAGTTCCGTTATCGAAAATGCTCTGAATTGCTACAGCTGCGAAATTTGTGCAAATTTTGGCAACAAACTATTTTTTTTTAAATCGAAAGGTCTTATCCTTGCGAAGACGCTATCATACCTCGTTTAGGGAAAATTAAAACAAGCAACACATATTCTTAAAATTATGAAACTTGAATGAAATTTTATGAAACCCCCAAAGTGCAGTGCCGTATTGTCACGCGAGTTGCCTAGTTGTAGAATTTGTTAGAATTTCTGATACTTGGTGGTGGCAGGCATTTTACCGCAGCAACTTATTTTCAGATGTCAGTTAGCAAGGCTAGCGTTAAATTTTCTACCCGAGGAGATATTTTAACTCTACTATTTAACAATTTTATTGAAGGATTTTTCCGGAATCCACCTGATTATCGGGAAAATTTCAGTTCAATAGAACGAAGGCAAAGGGAGGACATATGTTGTTGGAATTTGGCACAATTGGCAAATTCCCCAATAGGAAACTTTTCCGCCCTGAGGCGTTAGGAAATTCAAAAAGCATAAAATAATCCACCATAGTGTAAAGCCGTCGTGAAATAAGAATGTTAAGTAATGAATGTTTTTTGGGTGTTCTTCCTGGAATTGTTCTATTATTTAGATGGAAAATATTTGTTTGCTCTGTTGTGTAGTTGTATCTTATAAGCTAATAAATCTTGTCTCGTTGTTTTCAGTTGCCGCATGAATTTCCACTTCTCTATCTTCCATGCAATGCAGTTGCAAGGCGCCCGTTCAGCAGAAAGACAGTTTTCGGAGCACGGGAATGGACGGCCGGGGTTCAACGTAGAAGTGAGTACCTATTTGAGTAACAGGGCATTGTCTGTGTATTTTTCTCCGACGATAATTGTTATTTTAAGGCAATTATCCTATTTTAATCGTTCCAGAAATCAATTAGATTGAGTTAGAATTCACATAGACTTCGGGTTGGCTTCGGAACTGAAATAATATTCTGGGAAGCTTTTTGGAAGTCAGGGAAGATCTTAACTAGGACGCGACCTTGATAGAAATTTGGTATCCCTTTTTTACTTCATAGCAGCGAAATGAAATGAACTTAAACCGACAAGTTCAGTACAGTTCTGCATCTTGAGTTGCTCAAATCACAATCTCGGGCAAAGCCTTTTAGCTTTTTATGCGATGGCCACTCAGGTCATGGGACGAATTGGGAGAATTTCCTTTGAACATAAAAGTATTACTTGAGAAATGTAAATCTTGGAAATGTTGACTCGTGGTTTAGGCAAACGAAACTTTATATGCAGGCGGGTGTTTATCTCTGAATTACTCTTAATTCATTAAACCATTTTACAGCGTGTAACCGGCACTCTATCTGTGAACTTTCAAGCGTTTTATTTTGTACCAGGTTAGAGAAATATATTGAGGTCGTGTAGAGGAGAGGAAGAAAACGACTTTAATCAACGAGAAACAGCACGAGAGTGAGTTTAATGCGCGAAGCACAAATATAATATATACATAACAAGTGACTGACTGTGCAGTAGCGCACTCCGGCGCTACCAACCTCTCAGATTACCAAATACTGTGTTACATTTCCAAGGTGATAGAATACTAACTTTCCTTTTAACACCTTGGTACATTTCAACAAAATAATTGTGCTTTGGTATTTTGACAGTTGACGGAATGAAATGTGCTCGGTTATTACCCTAAAAATGTCAGTCTCAAATTTTCCACTGGCAAGAGACTTAGTGGGTGGCCAACAAGGGCCAGAATATAAATTCGATGAATAAAGTCTAGGTGTCAGTCAGTCTAACGTGGATTATTCAATGGATGTGATTTTATTAGCATAATTGGCCATTGGAAACTCATGCTGCCTCTTGGTATTTAGAATAGGCTACAGTTGATAGCCGGTTCAAATTTATAAGAAAAGTCTCCGTCTTATTTCAATTATTTAAAATACTATACAATAATTAGTCGCCCAAATTTCTCTGTGCTACTGATAGAAACTATCTTCCTATAACGTGTTTAATCTGCATCAAGCATTCCTGAAAAAGGTTAAATGAAAACTACGATGATGTATATCTATTTTTGATTATCTGATTTTGTTTTCAGGACATGGGGCAGAACATATCTTGAAACCATAAATACAATTTAAAGGATAAAGGGAAAAAAATTATTTTTAAAACAAAAGCAATGTTGCGGATAGTAAATAGAAAAAAATACGGGTAGGTATAATCTAGAAATTGAAACGAGATACCTTAAACGTAAATCTAAATCATTGTTAGCAAATGTTGTCTGAATGTAATGCTAACACCCTTGAACGTCGTTCCGAGAGGAATGTAAGAGATAATGAATGGATAATGAGCGAAAAAAGTGGCTACATATTGCAGGGCACGCATTAATTCGCTCGTTATTCAAAATTGAAAAATATGGCCTCTACTCGTGAAACGTGGCTTACTATAGTATGTATATGGCATATATACATACATCCCATACATTTCCTAATGCACCTCTAGGGCGCTCATCATTGGCTGTAATCCCTTGGCTGGCTGGGTGACTAATGATTGGTTACTTGTGAGCATGAATATACATATGGATCCTGAACTTCCCACAGTGGGTGTTGCCATAAATTCCGCAAGCACCAAAAAATCAGAACCAAGCAGATTGTAGCACCGCCACTCCAGAGAAGGTGGTTCTAATAAGGAAAGGCCGTGATTCAAATGGAGATACTGGAAATAAAAGTACCGGAATTGGCCTCCCTATTACTACCGGCCATTTTTGACACACACAAGCGAACCATGCCGAAGGAAAGGCCGTGATTCAAATGGAGATACTGGAAATAAAGGTACCGGAATTGGCCTCCCAATTAAACCAGCCATTTTTGACACACAGAATCGGAACCATGCCGACTGCAGCGCGACCTATCTTTTGCGGAAAGCTAGGCAACACTGCTGCCCGTACAGCGGTGTCGGAGATTTAGATCCATATGTATATTCATGCTTGTGAGTCTGAATGACTATCACCTCCCCTCCCACCTTTATTCCCATATCCTTCCCATCACATGCTTCTGTAACTATTTTTTCCGAGTAAGCATTTAAAAGGATCTAAGATAGTGGGCATCACTGCATCACTCCAATCTTGTCGTGGCCTGTTCCAAGTCATCGGCTACCATTAACGTTCGTGCAGACATTTATAATAGGTCGTGTCTCTCTTCAATCTACCGCTATTCTTCAGATCTCCCTCCAATTTCGTCCTATCCAGTCTATCAAACTCTCTCTCGTACTCTAAGAAGCAATTAAAAACATCTTGGACATAGTCTAGGTTTCTTTTTATTAGTCTTATTCAGTGGTGATCATCCCCCAGACTCAATGGATCATCATCTCCATGCATACAAGATGTTTTCATCCCCATCCCCCAAAATGTTATTAAATCGCGGGTTCCCCCTCCCCAATTATTTTTATAACGAATTTTGTGTCATTGACCCCCCTTTTGTGGGCACCACTGGTCTTATTCTATATTTTCCACCTCTTGAAATCATAAACACTACATGTTTCTGTTTTAGAAGCCCCTTATAATTTTGTTAATGTGTTCTATCAAGTGTTCATATATATACACGCCTTGGGAAATATATCGTGTAGTATACAGTCCTTTATGAAGAGCAGTTATCTGCTCAGGACGGATGGAGTGAATGAGGAGCTTCGTAGCAACTCCATGGAGAGAATGCTCAAACTTTTCCTATTCACGATTTCCCACGTGAACCTAGCCTAGTTCTTCGCATATCCAGTGGTGCCAGAATCCTCTTGATTAGTTTTTTTGGGTGAAGTTTGCAAAAATGACGTCTTCTAATCTTTTGTCCCTTCCTCCTTGCTTATGTTATTGTTTCATTTTATTTTCAGATCTTCCATTAAAAGCAGACATCAAAGGCTCCGATTGTCCCTGTGCTCCGTGTATCTTATCCCTTGGGATTCACGTATCGGAAATGTTAATCAAATTACCTACAACACTGTTGAATTTTCTTTACCGAGTGATTTTGGAAAGTAAATGGTAATCAACTGTAATGTGATGGTAATTCTTATAGACCTGGTCCGGTGATGAGAGGAGCAGCAGCCTCGTCGGTGGAAGACAACCGTCGCCAACTGGTGATATGCTGTGAGGCGTCGTTGAAATAGCTCTGGGAAATGGTGAATGGTTTCAAGCAGGAGCATGCCTCCTCAAGCACTGCGGTCATTTGCCATTTTCCCCATGCTTGATACCTGATGGAGCCTCTAGTTGTAATATTTTCAAGACACCAGAGCATTGGAGAGGAAGGTACAGGTGTAGTATACAGGCCTTTATGAAGAGCAGTGATCTGTTCAGGACGGATGCAGCGAATGTGGAGCTTCGTAACAACTCCATGGACCTCAGAACGAAGGCTTAAAGCTGCTACACTGTTGATACCATTCTATTAGTTGGTGGTATTATGATTAGAATTTCATGGTCAGGGAGAAATTTGTGCTTTATATGGAATTCTCTCGGCTGTTCTACTGGGTCAGGCTGCCTGAGGTTGATTGGAGAGTGGCTCGTCGAAACTTCGGCAATGGAAAACCTGACCCTGAGTCACACCCGAGATAACGCCCATTACTTGTAAATTCAATGTAATGTTGAGAGGAGAGGTAATGAAATTAGTTTTTTACCGAAAGTCTGTATGCACTCAATATCACCTTAGGGTTTTGATTTTTTTGTTTTGAGTTATTTCGCTCAAGTCCTGACTAAATAAGTTTGTAACTGAATTTCATTTTGACGTATGTGCACAGTGCCAAGGGGAGAAATTTCTCCTCCCAAGTAACTTTTATGGCTTCTCCACAAACCCCAAGCCTAAAACCTCAGTAAATACAATGGCCGTGCGTCAGAAAATTAGAACATTTGCCTCCCGTAAGAATTATAGTTATCGTTTACAAATGGGTGAACCTGGGTGAAATGTCGTTAGTTGCACATGTTCAGTTATTTCTATATTCTTTGGAAATAATAATTACAAACCATAATTTCTTTTAATCTTTTAATAGGAAGTTTCGAAATTTCTAAGTTAGAAACTCAATTTTTGAATACTGCACCATTTTCTTTATTTTTCTTCATTACGTGTAGTTTTCATATTTTTTATTTTATTTAAGAGAAGACACATTTACGTGTCATTGGGAACTATACGTTTCTGATCTGCCGAGATATTAATGCATCCCTTTGATTTTTATTGTATCATAAAGCTACTTTCGTGAATATCTGAAACTTTTTGAGCAGATAACACAATAAATAGATACTTTTCCAATGAACTGCCGAGGTATGTAGTCATGCACTGGTGCCTCATTTGAAATACTTGATTCATGTCGAGTGGAAAAGAAAAATTAAGATTATCTTCAAACTTGTCCACGTTTCGACTGTTATTTTGGTTAACTGCATTGAGGCTTATTTCTCCCGTCATTCAATCGCCTTTGAACTGCCAATCACAGTACATGGCTAGAGAGAAGATAGGGAACTGGAAAGGTAAGCTGTCTGACGAGTGTAATAATTTAGTAATCCATTTAAATATTTTGAGGTGCAGAGGTGTTTCGGGAAGTCATGATCAGTTAATTTATTTTAAACTTAAGTTGTTACCTCTCATTCTGGGGATTATTTGACATTTAATTCTAAAATTGTCATGCTAGCTTAAATCAGTGATTCGTATTTTGTTGGAAATAAAATCAAAGTTAGTTCACTGCGCGATTGTGCTGAGTGGCGGAATTGGCGAATAAATGATATACAAAATTTAATTTTAAATTCTCATCGGTGTAATTTCAAAACGTACGCAATCAAAATATGCGAGGAACCATTTTTTATGTCTGAATTACTCTAGGGCGCGATTATAGCATTTGGTCATTGCCGTGTTCTCTATTACTCGGGGAATTCTTCCGACAGCTTATTTATTAAGGGCTTCAGTAGATTTGCAAAATGATTTCCCTGTTATCTCTCTACTGACACTTCAACAATGATATTGCTTGCATCTCTTTTGCATTGTCTTGGCATAGTGAAGTCGTGTATTGTATTTTATCCATTATTGAAATTCCTTCTTTTTTGCCCGTAGGGCACTCTTGGCATGGGGGAAAAAGAGCAAACTCGCGTCACGTACCGTACCGCACTTTTTGCTTTGGCGATGTAGTTCCAATACAGTCATCAGATGATTCCAACGATTCCAACGGTATTGCTGTCCTAACAGTGCGCATATCTGCCACCAGATGGTAGGTCAAGTGGTAAGGGGGAAAATGTGCACAGTTTAAATCGCGTACCATATTTCCCTGTTCTTATTCTTTACAGAATCTTGAAATTCAAAACTTAGTTATCGTAAGCCAATAGTTTTTCCTAGAATTCTGTAGAAATAGCAATGAAAAAGTCAAATTATTCATAGGAATAATGAAAATAACATGCGAGAAAATGATGAAATGGTGATTGAATATGTAACCAATGATGATAATTGTTAATTAGAATTATTAAAATTGAAATATAATTAACATGAGAGATATAAATTTGTGTTATAATATTTAGACTCGTGTGTAATACCTATTTTTCAGATACCTATTTTGTCAACAAATAATAAAATTTCAATTGAATATTTTAAAAAATTATTGTACCTTATTCTCCTTTTTTATTCACATTTATTTGGTAATATAAATCGTTCAAAGATGTTTTCACTTAAAGCGTGTGGTCCTAAGCGCACAATTTTTTATTATTCCGCTGACGGACTGTTCATCCGTTTGCGACAGGAAACTAACAATATAAATAAATTAAAATAAGGTGGATATGGGACAGTGGACGAATTTTTATTCCCGGGGACTAAGCGAATATGATTGTTATTATACATTAAATTTTGTCGGACATAAGGGTCCGTTAATGTTGCAAATCATAATTTGCAATAAAAATGGAGAAAATATTTTATTAAATTATGGTACTAACTTTCATCTTGGTCCTGGAAAAAATACTTTCCTGCTAAGTCTTCGCAAGTGGCCTACGTCACGGAATTATGAAATGGATGAAGCATAGATTTTGATTCTATATCGCCATTGTGAAATGTTATGAAGCGTGGTGTGTATCAATGTGTAATAATCCATAACAAAATGACTGATTTTTGCGTTGTGTACGAACTGATTGAATAAATTATATTGAGGAAAAGTTGTTACTTCATTCACGTCTGGGTTGGTGTTTTCGAGGGAGAACGCTGAAATGCGAGAGTGATTTTCAGCTGTCTTTGGCTTTCCGTGTCACGAACGGAGAGAATTGAAACAAGTTCTCGCTGGTTGTAATGTAACTATTCACTCAGTAGGTAGCTATTCAGTTTAAAGAGGCCTCTTAACACTAAGATTATATTTTGATAATCACAAGAGGCCTAAGAATAGCATAATTCTGCAAGGACCTCCGTAATCAGCCTAAATCGAATGGTATTATGACAGTGTTTTGTTTATATCTTTCAACTGTCGAAAGCGATTCCGAAAAAGGGGTCATGAAATTAGGAAAATCGAATTTCCCGCGTTCGTCATCAGGTGAGCCAAATTTTTATACCGAATTCGCGAAAAGTTAAGGCACTCTCCATCTGTTGGTCAAGTTTTAAACTGACGGTCTACGGGAAGTGCTTTTGCGAATTATTAAATGCGGACGCCATCTATTGATCAAATTTTGAACTAGGGTTCCCCCCACCCCTACATTTTTATAATAAATGCATTTCCAGGTTTTAATATTGTGTTCAGGACAACATGGGACGTCCAGAAAACCTTTAATTGTCGACCATTTTTTGTAATAATGCCGATTTTTTTCCGGGCGCCCGGCCGGCCCGCCGGGAAAAAATCGGCATATTTACAAAAAATTGTCCACAAATAAAGGTTTTCTGGACGTCTCAAGTCGTCCTGAACACACTGTAAAAACCCCTGGAGAACATTTTCTATAAATTGCTAATTTAAAAAAAATATCGAGAAATAAAAAAAAATTTGCCGGCAAAAGGATTCGATGTAACATGCGCTATTTTCTCACCAACTGCTCCCACCTCTTATCCCCCAGGCTACCGGGGATCTTGTTTTAAGTGGAGTCAAAACTTGTACTTAAATTCAAAAATTGGGGACTTGGTCATTTTTCTGAAAATTTTGGTCGACGGGAACCGAAAAGCCGTCCGAGGGTCTCGAGGCAGGCCAACCCCTTGGAATTTCTTCTCTCTCTGGGGAGGCTCTGGACTTAGAATAATTTTGTGCTCTGGGGATTTCGCGAATCGTGTGCTTCGCAATGACAGCCAGATGAGAGGCTCTTCTTTCTGAAGAGAAACCGATCTCGTGGACGAACGCTTGGGTCGTTCGATGGCTGCCAAGGCGGGTGGACTGGCCGCGAAGGAGAGCCATTTAACTGATTGAACCGCGAGACGCATTAATAAGGATGCAGCCATACCACGGTGAAGGTTGAGTATCATTTCTCTTATTTCTGAACCAGACTTGGCGAGATACAGCCTCCGACCAAGGTTCAGGGAAGTATTATTAATCGCAAAACTTGGTGGCACTCGAGGGTAGCCCCTTGTCCCTCTGTCCTCAATTTCCTCTCTGCTCGGAGTCCCGGCTTTCTAAGGAATCAGTCCACCGTCGCAGAACTTGGTGGCACACGCCAAATTTTTACCAATCATATTTCCGACGTACTGACCATCTCTGCTCTGATTCCCTGATTTATAAGGAATCAGTCCGCCGTCGCAGAACTTGTTGGCACACGCCAAATTTTTACCACTCATATTTCCGACGTACTGACCATCTGTACAATATTATTCTTTTGTTGGTGGCAGTCCAAAGATATATTTTATGCCATTATTAAGAGGACTCGAGTTTATTTTCCAAAATCAATCTTTGAATGATTGTGAAGTTCAGGAGAATGCACAGTGCAACCAAAGAATATACTTAGTTAAATGAATATAAATTGGTCAATTTCCCTTTGATACAGGAATCTTAAATTGAAAGTAAATTAGTTTATTATTAATGATTATCACTAATATTGAAATTACCATTTAGATATCTGCATTCTTTTTGCTCTTCACCATTGGTAACACTGAGGAAAAACTACATTACCCAGGGGAAAATGAAAATGTACATATCATTTCTTTAAAGTTCATTTTTAATGGTTGAAGAAAACATTTATACATTGAGCAAGGAGTCTCAGAAAGATCCAGCTTAGTTCTTCACAATTGAGTATATTTTTACTTCATATTCTGAGATATCCAAGATGTGGGTAGTAAGCCAGTTGCCCAAATGCGTTGCCCTCAAGCATCAGTGAGCAGCTGCTGTCCAGCAATCACAGGAATCACCCTTGGTGCCAATTTGTTTGGATTCCACTCTTCACCAACTTGCACCATTTGTCCTTTTCCCTAAAGAGATATGGGTAAATCTGATATAAAAATCAAATGAAAATGCATTTGTTTGAGTGTCAAGAAATTAATATTCTCTTAACTAGGAATGTATGGGATGACAATACTGCTATCCAATTTCACTCAGTTAAGATAATGAACTTCATGCACAGCTGCTGAGCAGTTTACATAGTTCATGAACGGCTGCTGACAGATCAGGCCGATAAGTTCACCCAAACATCCACCAATGCTGCTACACAGTTTACATTAAAATTTTTAAGCAGCCATTCAACAGGGCTTTACACCCTTCCATATTGCCCTCAATGAAGTACTTAGGACAAACCAAATTAGTATAAATTCAATGATACACCTAAGATAATGAATCTATATACCTACATACTGACAACTACTCACAAGGTGGAAGACATGGAAACTACAAGAAACAATAAGGTAATATCCAGGTATGAAACTGTCTTTGGGAAACTTTTTTCCCCCATAGTACATGTTAATGCACGAACATGTTCATACACATGTTCATGTATCGTGTAACCAGGGCTTTATGGTCGGGCCATACGATATGACTGGCTGTTATCGGAATCGTTATAGACGGTAACTCTCGTGCGGATCATACGAAACTTACGGCCGGCCAAACGTAATCACCAACAATGATGCGCCATTGGCCTTTGGTAGTTGGGTAAAGGAGGATTAAGGACGGAAATGAATGGGGAGAATATGGCCCATACACAGGAAATTTCTGTGGTTATAAGATGGTAGAATTTTGCAGGAGAAATAAATTAATACATATTAGCGAGCATAATATAATAAAAATAGATTAAAAATTGTTATGACATCAGCAGAGGCAAAGGCAACCATGGAAAAGGTTGGGAGAGAAAGTTAAGCATAAAATAATTATAATATTTTCAGGCAGAAGCTAGGCAACAGATCCAAAACTTAATGCATCTTGTTAAGAAAAGATATAGATTCTGATCATAATATCTAGGGCATACTTATGAAATATGATGTTAGATTCAAAATTCAAAATAAAAATAAAGTTGGAAAATATAGATTTCATCTTTATTATAAAGATTAAAATTCCTTCAGCAGGCACTGCCAGCCAGATTTAAAAATGGGTAGCAACATGAAATTGAAATTATAATATCAAGTAGCGAAGATTTTAGGACTGGAAGGAGACATAAGGAGAACTGAGCTAGCAAATAAGGCATTCAACAATGGGAGAATATTAACAATTGGTAGCTTGAGTTACAATGTGAAGAAAAGACAAAGAATATTAAATGAAGAGTAGCTTTGCAAGGAGCAATAAAATGAATTCTTAGGAAAGAGGAGATTAGGCTGCAGACTTTCAAGACTCACAGTACAAAATGATATGGGGAGAGGGATGGAGCAGGTGTGGTGGACAGAAAGGAAGAAACGAGGAAGTGCTAGGCATGGTGAGTGAGGAAAGGAAACTGATGGAAGAGATTAGGAGGCAGAGCTGGTGGTTTGAACAGGTGATGAGGAGATAGGGGGTGCCGAAGGCTATGACACTTTGGCTAGCCATGAAACCCTCTTACAATTAGTTCAATCATTACCTACAGCAACTGAATTTTACTAAAATCATCATGTTAATATGTGTGTAGGCCACATGGATGCATTAGCCACAATTTCTGAAACTATATTTAGCTTAGGGAATCCACTCACCACTCAAGAAATTTAGACAATAAGCCTGGCTTTGAACCTGGAGAAAGGAAAAACTATTGATGTAAATGTCAAAGCACCATGCTTGGCAAGGAGCAAAGGAAGAGGAAAAACCTTTCCACAAAAAATGGCATGCAATTATTCAGACAAGAAACAATGTGGAATCTTTTTTGTAAAGAAAGAATTTTCTGTACACCTTGATCCTCACTGCATTGGGTGCTTAAACTTTACAATTGGAGTTTTTCATTACTTTTGGCCACATATAACAGCTTTAGAACAGAGATCAAATTAAAGAAGGGCCCTCTTGAATCATCATTTGTCAACCACCTTCCCAATTACAAAATATTCCACTTTCCAATTACACTGGGGTCAACTACTGATGACTTAATAAAATGTGGTCAGCTACAACTGAAGACCATGAATACTGTTTTTTAGTCCTTTAGTATGTAATGTAACCCAGTGTAAAAAAGGGCACCATGTACACACAAATATGGTAGGCAGAGCTGGCATCACTACTAAGTTTCTCAGCTATCTAAGATAATTTTCATATTTGACTCTTAAGAATTATCATTATATGTACTTGCTTATGAAATTAGAATGACTTCAGATTGGAATAGGACAGTGGCTCAACATTAAAGATTTAAAATTGATAAAACTGATGATCTCAGGCCTGACCTCGTGGAAATTATGGATATCCATGATGAGAAAACCACCTTTGTTAATTCCTTACGCTGGCACCAGCGTAAGAAAGTTTGTGGAATTAACAAAGGTGGTTTTCTCATAATGGATTTAAAATTGGTTGTAAATTTATCTCGGGCTCTTAGTGCAGTGTTCATCAGCCGATTCACGCATCCAAGTAGGAGAAGTTGCAGAACGTGGTATGTACGTCAAGTATCTGAAACAACAGAAAAAAAAGAGTTACAATTGTGTCAACAAAATTTTTTATATTTCCTAATTTATTTCATTAAACTAGAAACCTTTAACAGGATATAAAGGTTTAAAAAACCGTTACAACAAGCAGTAATTTGATTTTAATATCGAGATTTACTTGATGGTATAATGACGGCAGCATAAAAGACAAACTTTCTAATTCCATAAGAACCAGAATGGAATAGACGAAGAGCTTGAACTACTTCGCTTAAGGACTAGTGCTTATAAGTCTTGGCATTAACCCGCGTAATAAACGAAATGGCAAGTGGAAAAATTGGCCAGCAATTTGATATTCTTGTGTTATATTGATATAGAATTCAATTTTCATACACAAAGTGCTAAACCTGAAAAGATTTGCCAATGTGATAATTACTTACTGATTACTTAAGTATCACTCAGTTAAAAAATACTACCATAGCAAGGACAACATGCTCTTAGTTGGACGGGAGGTATAAAAGCTATTAGAGACCGAACAATGATTTTCCTAGTTTTCCAGACGAAGGATAAAAGCGCTGAAAGATCAACCGGAGAAAGCTGGCAAGGAATGGATATTTTAAGCATTAGAAGTAAAAGCAGGAGTTACAAGCAACGGTAAATTCATAAAATATTAGTCATAAGGCAGGATACTCCAGAAAAGATATACATTTGAGGTGCCATAAACTAATCGTCACGAAATTAGGCTATTCATAGGTAAGGTGTCCGTTCACACTCAACTTATTGCAGTTCTGAGTATAGAGGAAGGAGTCCTCACGGAAAATCGAACGAGATAAAAAGAATATGACGATCATTCCGAAAATATTTACAAGTTATGATTTACCTTTAACAATGTTAGCATAAAAGGTGAAAATACTATAAAAAATAAGTTACAAGGAATAAAATGATTCCTGTAGAGATCAAGAATGTCTCAAAAAGACGAAAATACTGGACCTAGTCGAAAAATTCGAATTTTTGGGATGCAGGATCACTGGAAAGGAACAAGAACTATGAACAGAGCAGAAGCTCGAGAAAAGAAATTCTTATAAGTATGAAAAAACTTTAAAAATGTATAAACTGAAATAATGAATGAATGATCCTTTGACGATAACGGCATCCGAAGAGAGGAGAATGGGGAAATGTGAAGTTTTAGAAGAATGAATAACTGTCAAATGGACGGAGATCAGACAGTCCTACAAAGAGCAGGGGACAAAACTTTTGACGAAATCTGGAGGAAATAATTTCATATTTAGAGGCATAACCGCTGCCTCATAGCAATGGACGAAAGGATGTACGGGGAAAATTACTTAAGCTAAAGTATGTCAGCAATGCAAACAGTCATTTCAAGCAAAGAATGAACGGTGGTAAAATAATGAATGGTTAAATAAATGAAAACAAAATATTGAAAGGGAGATATGCAGCAAACCAATAATGGGTTTGACGACAGGTTCGTTTTTACATTCGTAACGTTCAACGATTTTTACGAAGTATTAATAGTAGTACCATGAAAAATACACTATTGGTTGCCAATTAATATTCTATTCTTCACGGCACATTATTTTACCGAAGGAAAATAGTCAAGGTTGACAAGCTTTTCTGAAATATTTAGAAAGCTGCTTCACCGAAATTTTGTGTTTTGCCTCTTATTGAACAATCCAAAGAAGCGTTCCCAGAGTAACACTCTGTTTAGAGCTATTGATACCACTAATAAAAGAATCGGGACATTGAGACAAATTCCTGGCATGAGTCGTTAAATATTTTACAAAATGTAATCAGAACAAGAAGCATTTTCATCTCTAGAACGAAGCGTAGTACTGAATTTACAATGACGAAGAACTTCTCCCCAGAAGAATGCTGAGGGAAAAGTTTCACTACGCAAAAAGACAGTGTAAGGCAACACTTGGATTAATGTTACTGCTATTCACTACTTGATTCACATTTCTGGAGAAGAATTAAAGGTATGAAATATTTCAGGTTACTTGTGGAGGAGGCCAGAAGCACGCTCCAGAGCACGCTCCAGAGCACGCTCAGGCACCAAAAAGAGAGAATGATTTGAGAAATTGAAGCTCCCCAGGATGCATCGACAAAGTTTCATCACAACTGCTAAACTATGCCTAATGGTGACGAAATTGAATAACTTTAGTATGAGAGATTTATGCCATTATCCGTATGAAAAAGAAGAGCTTAATGACGCAAACATTTTAGAAGTATTTTTTGTGTATCTACATGAAATATTTCAAGAATTATCGACGGAAGAATGTAACAAAATGTTGCCTAAGATAAGGACATACTATTCCATAAAAAGTTGGGAAGCGAGAATTCTCTTTACGTTTCTTGAATTGAACACGTCTAAACAAAGTAAATGATCATCATTTAATGTATACAATAAGAAGTAAATATATGAAGAAGATTTGGATGCGATTAAATAAGGTTGCAATGCGCAGGAAGATTAAGTAAAAGGTTGCTATAATATTTATAGTGAAATAACAAGGTGGACCACGCTCATCCTTATTAACCGTCTAGAAAGTGTTCTCTTAGAGTTTCGTAGTTGCCTCATATTTAACAAGCAAAAGAAGCTTCCCCTCCAAGCAATTCAATTTCGGATTAACTTTCAAATAAAAGCTGGAAATATTTACACAACGAGTAAATCATCTGCTGTATAAGCTTAAATAATAATATTAATTTTAAGACCTATAAAAGGAAATAAATGTTAAGGATGTATGATAGATCGAGCGATCGCCTTCTGTCCGTATTAAATCGAATCAAGCCAACGCTAAAGTCCTTTGTCAGCGTTCAGAAAATGAGGACAAATAATATAAGGTGCTTATTCTCGCAATAGGCATTTTAAACATTGGCCCCTGATTTAAAAAAAATTGACATATCTCAGAGAGATACTTGGGTAGAAGACAGAAAATAGGAAACCCATTATGAGGTATTGCAGAGACCTATATGCAGAACAAAATACAAGCATTCGAGCATAAGCGAAGCAAGTGTACAAATTAAGATATTATAATTGCAACGCAAGTGACATCCAGGGATGCATGGATAAAATCTTGTAGTCCCCAAGTAGGGCCTTCACAATCACAGCAGGGAAATGTTAGAGCTGCCTACAGAACAGTACCGCTAATTTCTATATCATTATGAGGTTGGGAAGTGTAAAAAACTAAAATAAAAGTGATACAATAAATGAAAATAGTACCGATAAACCGTTTCGATGCTGAGTCGTGTTACACCGTGGTATTGGATAATGACAGGTAGTGTGCCCACAGTGAATTTAACCTCATTCTGCGTCTCGGAATTCAATTCCTAAGGATCTTAGCGAAAAACATAACATCCGGGTATTGCCGGCTCGACTCCGAGAATTGCACCTAAGGCGCATTCTAAGATTCACACGTACAGGATATGCGCGTCCCAATGAGTGAACATCACTCCGAAAAAACACTGCATGAAGATTAATGCGCCGCGAGCATTTGTGACCCATGACCAAATATCAAATTCGTGAAATTCAAAACAAGGAAAACCCGAATTTCTTAAATGAAATGCTCAGATCGAAAAGTGTAAACTCAGAGAATGGAGGGACTAGATAAGAGTCGCTGGAGACTGAGGCTGCACGCCAGGCTGAGATTACTTAAATTCAGATCATGTGAGTTTCAGGATGACAGTATATTTTTACCTCGCACTTCATCTCTATATACGATAAAAGTGACGGAATGAAAGGCTGCACAACTGATAGGAACGAAAATTCCCTCATCCAGCGCACCATTAATGACCATGGCAAAAACAGCTGAGGCTCCACTTCCACTAACAAATCACTTTCGTTCTGTCCATTTACCTATTCCCTCCCCTTTTCATGGCCGGTCTTTTTTCTTAGCACATCCCGCCACACGCTCTTGTGGTGTCTTGCAGGGTAGAATGTAGATTTCAACTGATTTTGCAAAAATCAAAACTTAATGCATCAGTTAAGGGATAGAGGAACTAAAGTGCCTAACGCTTGTTGTTGTAGTTGCCTCGGAACTGCTGGACTATGCCTTTTGGCGAGTCGCTATGATCAACGAGTAGTGATTTAAGATAGTTTGAGAGAGGCATTCTCTATTCATAATAAAGGCCATATTCGAATTTTATTATTTTTCATCATTTTCATGCGTGAAACAATTTTGGGAAAACTATCGATCATAGCATCAAGCAATCTGTGGACTATGATGGAGAAATTAATTTTCAGGAAAAATTGGACAAACCATGTCATTTTACAACGTATGATGAATTGAAGTAGACTAGCCGACTACATGAAAGGGGTGCCTTCCAATGAATTGAATAAAGAGGCAGTTGTATTAAGACCAGTTAGATGTAAATAAATGCGAAGGAATATAATGAAAAGAGAGCTTCGATGTTTACATTGAAAAAGCGAGGGGTGAAATCCAAAAATTAAACATTTGGCATGCCGCGCTGTGCTGCAATAATGATAATTTTGGCAGTGAAGAACGATTGACGAGATTGAGAACCGATATAAAAACTACGAAGAACTAGAACATAAGGTCAACGTAAAGAATAGTTTTGTTCTGTGGAATAAAGATTAATTCGCCGTGAGACTTAAGCAAATACTCTTTGACGAATGGAGGAGGAGCAATATTGGAAGAAAGATTGATTTAGTAAGTGAGAAGCAGAAAGTATCCCACCCAAGCCAAAACCGAAGCGAAAGCATTAATCCAAATAAGTCTACAAATAGCCAACAGCGTAAGCTACTATGCACGAAAGCACTCTTCTGATATAAGTTCATTGTCATATGGAAACAGACGTAAATAGTGGCAGAACATAACTGGGCGTGAATGAATGATTCCATTTGAGAATGATTTGAGATCATATCGTACTCAATCTGCAGATAAACAGGGAGGCTAGTGTTCACCGGGTAATATTTGAAAGAAAAAATACCATTAATTTTTTTCTTATCTACCATTTAGAAATTTCTTGATCGGAATCGTTTACTTGGCCTTGCCTTAAACTGCAGAGCAAAGGTAAATCCTCCAAATAACTCAGTTTTCCAAAATCACCACTGTACAAGGTAGAACCCCGACCCAAGGTGATAAAACACATTGACCCCGACCAACTTCAACGAGCAGTGGTAGCGAGAACGTTGATTCAGAGTGGCTGGATAAAGATCTGGTTCTCCATTAAAAAATTGCTTAACTAACTAGTTTTAAGGACAGCAGACAACCGAGTAGGAGTGTCGAGTAGATGTCCAAAACTTAATTGTCAGTTTGATGAAAGAAGTGTAAACTGAAGTTCCAAGATTATCCACGAGAAGTGAGGGAGAAATATTTTTGTCAGCTGAGAATTTTGAGGAAGTAACGGAAAAAAATGCGGCATATATTATGACCCCTACAGCATCAAGAAAACGAGCGATTGCCATTAAATACTACGATGCTGGTGCAAGTCGAAGAAAGAGTGAAGGCATATCTAAGAAGCCCTGCCATTTTACTACTGCTTTGATTTGACTAATCACCAGTAGATCTGTGTAAATAATATTCCAATCAAATTCAAATTGGTTCACAGAAATATCCCCAGGTCCAAGCTCAACGAAATGCTGAAAAATAATACAATCCACCAGATGACTACACTAGTGTCTAATATTTAAAGGAATGAAAGTGAAATATCTTACACAATACAAATAAGTTAGATTAGTAATCCAAAAGTTACTAAAATACGTTAAACATTTTTATTAAAGTCGCTGAATTACTGTTAAACAACTTAAGTCACAATAACTCAGCAAGCCTAAAGAAACCATCACCGCAGCATATAAATGCCTCACCAAAGTTTTTCATAATGCAAATCAGCATCAAATACTATGAAACATGTGAATGAATATAAGCATTTCCCTACAAATTATAAAGTAAAAAATTAATAAGTTCAGCAATAATTCAATTTATCATGAAAAGTGTCGCGATAATTATATTAGGGTTCTGATATATCCTATCTAGGATATATCCTTGCAAAGTTCTGACAAAAAATTGGGATCACTGTCACACCAATGGTATAAAATAAATACAAATTTATTAAGTTACTTCAAAGTTGCTTTAATTTACTATATTAAAAACATTAGCCTAAACCTGCGACTAGCAAGGGGAGTACCCAATAGCCGGGTATAGAATTTTAACTAAAGTTGGCTGGCAGCCAGTTCGTGGATAATTTACGAATCACGTAATTCTGGGGTTACATAACCAATAGCTTAAATATAAAACACGAAGTTTAATTGCTTTGCTGCAATTTTAAAATTTAGAATTACGTTTTTCGTTCCTATGAACATGGAATCCTAAGACTAAAGGAGTGATAGGTTCTAGATATTTTTAGGCTTAGATTTTTTTCATTTGAAGTTTTGCTTGAATTCTCAACTATACTTTTTTCAGTTGTACCTTCAAGATTCTTTTACACAATGAATGATTATTCAAATTCAATATCACTGGTACCTCAAACTAATCTGGATCGCACTTCCAATATAAACAGAAGAGTGACGGAGCCAGAATGGGTGCCAGAAACAGATGGAAGGACGAAGGCCCTTTACGCTACTCGCTCTGTGACGTCCATCCGCTATCAGTTTATGATAAGGGTATAATGCAAATAACCCTCGACAATATAGCTCTATTTCCATGCTACCAATTGCTATTACGATGATAATCAGGGGGATACTTTTAATTCTTTGTTTCGAAGAGGTGCAGTTACTTTAGTCTATGTAATACATGGATAGTTTTAACTTTTCATCTGTGTAAGACTCAAAGAATTTTTATAGTATTAATGCTTTTTACAAATCTTTCCTTCTCTTCATTACGAAAAATTAAATTTAAATACCAAGGTTGAGAGGTAATAACATTTACGGAAAACAGACGCGAGGTGGGCTGAATTATAAAAGGGATTCTTTATCACACTCCGCATGCAAGGTTCACTTGCAGCGTCAAAGTATGTACGACTATCTTGCCGAGAATCACTTTCATTCCACATGAGAGCCGGATTATTAAATCAGCTTTTATAAAACAATATTAGAATTAGCCGGAATTAAAGAATAGTTGGAATTTTAAGTATTCGCGGAGCCAGATATTAAATGTCAGCTTTTGTTTGCAAAATAATATAGAACACTTTTAACGCATTCAAAATATCGGATAAACGGGTGAAAAATATTTACCGCTCGAGTAAGTCAAGTAACAAAACAGTGAATGAGAAAAAAACTGATGTCCATCCCAGGAACTTGAGCCTAGAACCATAACACAGACACTACTTTACCCTTTAAATGCTTGTTCATATCAGCGATGATGCAATTCTATAGTTTTTCATCACAGGAAAAAATAGTAAACCCCTATCGTGGGACTAACTACCAGCCTAACCACCATAATATATTTTTTTTGTATCAGGCTTGGCTTAGTGGAAGTGATAGATATCTATTTTTCATAAAAAATGAACTTCTTACTTTTCCACACAATATTTAAAAAACTGCGACCGGTTTCACCTTAAGGCATCTTCTGGCAGAAGATGCCGTATTAAGGTGAAAACAGTCGCAGTTTTAAAATAAAGTTTGGAAAAGAACTAAGTTTTTTATTAAACATTGACGCCATAATAAAGTTCATAACATTCCCATAGCATGAGATTGCGTATATATGGTTTTAAAACATCACTGCGTCAAACACCTTTCTTGCGAAGTAGGAATTGAAGTAAGAATAACTGGATCCAATGTTTTCAGGTTCAATTGCGTGCGTCAGCGTTCTGATAAACGTCTTCTCCTCCGTTACAGGAGGCGTCTTTAGGTCAAACCAGGGATGTGACCCGAAAAGGTACGTTACGTTTCGTTCCGTACCTGGGAGGCACCCAAACTCGGGAGTCCAAGCCTCGGCTTTGTAGGAGACCGAACCCTTCACCGCGGGTGGTTTATAGCACCAACTGACCAGTGCCACTATAGTTTATAACTTTTTAAAATCGCACAATTAAGTTCATCTTTGTGTTGTACTATTCACGTTGATTAAAATGGTTCTTAAAACACAGTTACACGATAGATATCAACCATTTTACATGCGTTAGTAAACCAAGACAGTTTAATGTACATTTAAATAACTAGAGCACGTAAAATAGTTAATATCTATAGTCTGACTGCGATGAAAAACCATTTTCATCAGCGTGACTAGTGCAACACAGACGAGCATAGCTTTGTGATTTTTGTTTAACTTTAAGAAGTTATTAACTATAGTGTGACTGGTCAGTTGGTGCTATAAACCACCCGCGGTGAAGGGTTGTGTCTCCAACGCAGAGGCTCGGACTGAGTTCGGGTGCCTCCCAGGTACGGCACCAAACGAAGTGCCATTTCGGTCACATCCCTGGGTCAAACTGACACTTCCCAAGAATAAGATGATTTGAGATTGATGGTGAGGCCATTGGCATTATGAAGAATCCAGAAACTTCTACAGCGAGGATTTTTATTCACGGGCAACAACATGGAAAAGGCTATTAAACCCCTTAACCAATGGATACAAAGAACCGAATGAGCAGGTATTTTGGCGCCACTAACTAAATTAAAATCCGGCTACGATCCCACAAACAACCCCTACAGTTCGACATGAAGACGCCTCCTGTAACAAAATGTTTGTAACCATTACGTTGACGCACGCAATTCAACCTTGAAACATGGAATCCGGCTCTTCAGCCAATTGCAGAAGCCTAAGTTCCAGCTAAAGTGAGAATGTATGAGCAAGATTTAGTACCGCAGAAATCCGTGATACTATTCGATTGTTTCAGAAGCGTGACGTTATTTCATAACACAAAAAATACTGATGCTATTTGAAATTTAACCAGCTACTTACCCAATCAGTCTGCTGAAAAATTTGTGCCGTCTCATGGGTTTGTCAACTTGACGGGATCAACGCTGTAACAGCGGATCATCTCTCTGCTTAACAGGTAGCAGATGTTTCACCGCCGCACTGGTCGTCTTGAAAAATTGACCAACTTCATGAACCCTCATGCAATCTATGCGAACTGAAATCTCCGGCCAACACTTTCTGGTCTTCAATTCCGCTTGCGACGACTGTGGTTGTTTCCATTCACTTTCCACGACTGCGAAAGAGATGAAAAGATGGTTAAAATATTTACGAATTCCAGTATGGAAGACGATATGTGGCAGAGTAGCTAAGTAAGATAAATGTTTAATCTTTAAAAGCTATATTAAGATTCCTCCCTACTTAGGTCAATACTCGGGGCTAACCCCTTAAAGGATATAAGTAGAGCTAGAAACTTATATCAATCAGAATAAGGCCTTTCAAATTGTGATGATTTTCTAAATATCGCGAAAACTGGTTGAAAGCATGGCAGAAAAAATTAAATGCCAACCACAATATTAGACAAGTAAAGACAAGAATTTTTTTGTCATGAAACTAACTTCAAACCATCAGATACCGTTACTAAAACAGATGTTTAACACACGGACAAATGAATTGCAAAATTATTTAATTCCAGACAATGCATCCTGGCTTCAACAAAATTATTTGCCATCTATCTTTCCTACAGGATTGGTGGATAGGTTGTAATAGGGGACAGAATATTTCGGATTTATAGGATGAGAGAAACCTGGCGTCGGAATTAGCCTGCTATTAACAAATGGTGCCAAGGGTTGCACAGATTGAAGCTCCATCCAACGGTCTTGAGTACTTCACTTTAAGTGCTCATTTTCCGAAGCACCCAGCCACGGATCGGGATGGTACTAAAATATCATTGCTGCTTAATATATTCGACCCTGGGCCATCGAAATGGAAAGCCTGTGCTACAGCCACCTCTCTATCCCGATCCCTACTTTACGAGAGAGCATTGCGAGTCAATACCCTCATACAGCCAACGCTGGCAATATTAAGACGACGATAAGACGCAATAAGAATAAAATTTCCCGGAATACAACACCGGGGTAGAACAGGACTCACTTAAGGTCATAATAATATAGGGAGTCGAACACTATTGCCTCGGGGTCCTAAATCATTCGAGTTACTCCACTTTTGCAAGATATTAGTAAGTAATTAAGTTTAAAAAACATTTATGCTAAATATAAACATCAGGAGGGTTAAAACCTCAATATGCTCATACGTACGTAGAATCTTAACAGGTGGTCCCCAATGAATGACACGCCGCCTCCAAGTTCTTCGCGAAGTGAAGCGATAGCTGGGTCCGTGCCAACGTCGTCCGTCCCAACTCGTCGTTGTCTGAAGCTGAAATGTGTGGAGTGGAGTTATGGAGTGGAAGAGAATGGAATTGGGGGAGTGAAGCAACGATTCAAACGGATATCATCCATTGGTTGGATACTCTCTGTAACGGAAGGTATGATTGGTCACGCGTATGACGTCGTCGGCGATACGCTCGTCATTCAGCGAGCGATATGTTGGTGCAATGGGTGGATATTAGGATCTGCTGAATTGGAATGCGCTGCGTTGTTGAGGGGAATGACGGAATTCGCGGGAGGGAGATAGTAGGTATATTCTGGTATCGGTTAGGGCGAACTCTCTTAAAAATGGCCGCGATAAAATTGGTATTGCCGGTTGAAAAATATTCCAATTCGACCTAAACACTCCTCACGGATCATCGCTCTCCACTCCCAAATTCTTTTTCTTCTACACTTCCGTCCTTCACTTCTGGTGTCATAACAACCCCCCCCCCCTCCAACATATAAGCAATAGCGACGGCTCACTCAGCCGTGGTTGACTTGAGTATTTCAATGCTCCAACAACCAGCAACCTAGCCAAAGGGGTTCATTGGATCCGAAACCCTCCACCCCCCTCCCGAAATTTTTAATTTGTTTTTTGGCAAAGAGAACTACAGGGGGAAAACAAGTATATATACCAGACCACATAAAAGTCTGCTGTCGCGGCCGATATACCCACTGGTACAATATACCGCCCGATATATCGGTTGTCAGACCGATACATCGGGTTATGTCCATATTCACGTATCAATATTTTTAACTTTTATTTAAGAGTTTTCTTCACTCAATAAGATTTTCTAAATATTTGGTAAAATATTACCTTGTCGTTAAAAAGATTATCATGTGTCAAATCGACAAAACCACCACGCCATGTACAAGATAGAGTAAAAGCTAATCAGTTTAAGGTAAATGAGAGCAGGAATTATTTTCGAATCGTAATCATAGTGGCGAAATACCTTGGAAGGAAACTAGGCGTGAAATGTTATAAATTTGCATTTAAACCAGCATAGGAGTGCAAGAAGGCATGAAAGGAGTCGTGTGCAATAACATCATTATCGTGGGCATCCACATAAAATATTCCATAACTTGGAGACAATGTATGATTTTTTTCCTATGAATTATATGAAATAAAAAATTGTTCTTCTTTGAATTATATAGAAATTGTATATTTGATGCCAGGTACATAATACCAATACGTTAAGGTGGCTGGAGTGGTAATCGTGAGTCATTGAGCGCACATATTAATAGCTTTTCGAGGCGAAAAAAATTCGTGAACAACATTTCATTTAAGCAAATCTGTTTATACAGTGGAAATTGAAATTATACAAGAATTATATTTTAAAGTATTCGCCTTAATTAAAACATTGTTATGACTTGGGTTTTCGGCTCGGCATTCGAAATTCCAGCAAAAATTAGATGTTATAATATGTTGTTTTACTCGTCATGATACCTTGATATTTTGCTAACAACTATTATAATGATATGAAACAAATTATTTCGCGTTTGAGGCAAAATCTGCACATATGTAATCGAATTATTAATCTGCACACGTAGCCTTAGGGTGCATGTCATGCACCCTAAGGCTACGTGTTAAAATAGCATTGAATTGCCAAGAAACCAAATCGGTAAAACGCAATTTTTTTCACTTTAATCTACAGATGTTACCTACAAAGGACACGTACATGCAAAGTTTCGCGTAAGTCAGTACATGAACAAAAATAGCTCCAACCACCTTAAATGTGCTCTCATTGACATGCGATTACCCCTCCAGCCACTGTGTTCATTCGTTGATGCCAATTTGAAGCATTAATCGCCGACTTCTCGAAAAACGTCCACTGTTAGCTGTTAAAATTGAAGCCTCCCAATGTGCTAGGATAAGAATAAAGGAGCAAACCACCCGCCATATTTTATGTCCTTTGGCCTAAGCGACACCATGACGACCCCGTATGAGTCGTAGTTTCACTAACTTTAGGGTATAGTGTTACCTTCTAAGTATATGGGTATAGTGTTACCTTCTAAGTATATGGGTATTGTGTAATGCATGTTGGTGACTACTATGAAGACTTCAGCCCGGATATCCGAACACATTCCCAAGTAGCATGTCATTGTCTATAGGTTTTGTAAGTTTCATTGTTTTGCCTTACGTATTAATTGAGATATTTGTGGTTTCTTATGCATATGTTTGCCGCGTAACCTAGTGGAAAGTTCGGAGTCGGAGGTAATTTCACGATTTTTCTGGAGTCGAACGGAGGACTTCAGCCCGGATGTCTAAACCAAGTATCATGTCATTGCCTATTGTGCTCGTAAGTTTCATTGTTTCATCTTGCGTATTAAGTGAGATATCAGTGGTTCTTTTAACCTATGTCAGCAATTCATTTGCATGGAGAATTTGAATTCCCGCAGCGACATGGATCCAAGATGGCGGATTTCAAGAGCGTGTCACGACCTGGGTTAGAGCGACCTTGATGGCCCCCGGTGTAGGCTGGCGCCTCTTCAGGGGAGGCTTGCGCCTCACTATCACCCAGCATACCCAGTCACCTCAACCGACAACGACCGAACGCAGCAAGTGATGGACCGGGAAGGGGCAGAGCCAAACCGCCGCAGGGAACCCAGACAACCCCGTAAAACGCCAAGCCGCCCACCCGTCGCCCGGCCCGACGAGGAAGAGCCAAGAGCACCCCCCTCGCGGGAGACGCGCTCGGGCGCCGCCCCCACATCCATGCCAGAGGAAGACCGCCACCCCCACAATCGTGCCCGACCCGAAGCCAAGACGCATCACCACCAAAAACAACGAATGATAGCTCAAAGAAACGGGAAGGCATATGGCCCGGCATTCACCCGAGGGCGGAGGAAAACCCGTAAAACCTCCGCCAGGCCAATTTCGACCGCTAGTTGGCGTCTTTCTTATATGGATTCTCGAAGTGCGAGGGGTAAATCTGGCCGAGCAAGGAACCTCCCCTGCTGAGGAAGGTCTGAGGCAAAGCGGACAAATGCTTCTCACTCACCGCATTGTGTTCCCCAGGGGTGTGTCATCGGTCCTGTTATATTTCTCCTATGCGTTAACGACATCATTGCCGTGGTTTCTGTAGACTGTTGTTTTCAGAGAGATTTTCTAACTGGTAGGTAAGGATCCATTAGCAAAGGAGGGGGTTATAAAGGGATTGGTGAGAAAGCCGGAGGAGGGGTGATTTTGAGGAAATTGTTGGGCCACGTTACACATCATCAAACCCAACTCCAAGGTGTGTGGCACAGACTGATTCTACACTAGGCGTGCAATACACTTCCCAATTCAAAGCTGAAGCTAGCACGTTCCTCTGGCAGCTAGGCGCAGACCACAAAGCAGTCAGAAGAGCAAAGCCTGGCTAAACAAGAAAGTAGGAGACTGCTACATTGGCAAACATGCTAACATGCCGTGCTTGGGTTGAGATACAAAACTTATTAGTATAGCTACAAATACTAATTCATGAACTCCGCGAGAAACTCATTCATTCAGGACAGTTCTAGTGGGGTGTGGTGTTAGTTGTAGTAATAGCTGTGGTAATAGGTTATTGAACACAAACACTAAGTCTAGGCTACAAAGTGTGATTGGGAATTTCTTACTAAAAATCTATATAGCTACTATGGTCCCTTAATGTCAGCAGGAAAATTTTATTTTCAATCCATCGGTTCTGCAAGGTGATGAAAATTTAAATTTATCGACTCTCCTTCAAAGGGGCTCCATGAAATGTGCCATTTTAGCATTAGCTTGTCTATTTTTATTACAACTATTTCGCAAATTCTGTCCCCTTAAATAATGTGTCCTTTTTTCAGAAGGATGAATGGTGGAGAGCAGTTTACCTTAACCCCGGCATCATCGACATCCCCACATACATGCTTCATGGAATGGCCCAATTGTGCAAGTTACACTTCTGTTAATCTGAGATACAAAAAAAAAATGACTCCTTATTATCTCCTCTCAGGCTTAATTTATAAATTTAAAAATACTGGAGTTCTGAAGCTCCTCAGACTCCTATCTGGGGAGGATGGCATTACCCCCAGGTTTTCCTGGATTAAGCTGAGAAAATGCTCCAGAGCCTTTCCAGAGGATTCCAGTGTTGGAAGAAGTACCAGAGCAGTGCTCTGGTACTCTCTCTGGCTGAAATTAATCCTAAATAATAATGCCTTCCTCAATCTTCTGTACTCTATGAATTTGAAAAAAATGCTGAATAACTGTTTAACAACTGTAGAAAATTTTCAAGGGTAAATTGAGACAACTGTTGAACCCAACATTTAGCATTGGAAATCAACAGTAACTGTGCAAATCCTAGAAAAACAGTTGAAATCCATGAATAACTACATACTTCTACAGCTACTGCTGAACCTGAGTTGTTAACTGTTGAAATCCAAAGGTAGCTGTTCCATTAAATTTTTAGATTTTAACATTTTCTTTAGAAAAATTCAATGAACTGTTAAAGTCCATCTGTATCAGTTCAAATCCAACAATTTTTTCACATAGGGATCTTCTGAAAAAATCCTTTATCTCCCACATTCCGTTATCCCATTCCATTTGCCTTGCTTCAGAAGTTCATTTTCCTCTTTTTCTACACTCAAAATCTCAGTTTCCATCAGCTTACTACAGATGTTTGAGATGCTAGAGGAATTCGAGATGTGGTGTCATAGCAGGATACTGAGGATACTCTGGGTGGACAGAGTCATCAACGATGGGATTCTCATATGGATGGGAGAGACACATTGCCTACTTAAACAGTAAAGAAAATGATGAAACACCTGGATAGGGAACCTTCTAAGGCACAAAATCTGGCTGGTTACCATCTTGGAAGGTACTGCCGAGGGAACTAACTGCTACGGCAGGGGCAGGCCTAGGATGGAGTTCATAGATCAACTGTCAAAGGAACTAGGCTGCCCCACACACATGCAATTGAAAAGACTGACACAGGAACGGAACATATGAAAAACTGCTGTTAACCAACCCCTGGGTTGACAACCAGCAAAAAAACTACAGATTTGTCACAATTTCAACCTTCCCCAGTATTGCTGTAAAAGAATTGAGTACAATCTTGTAAAATTAGCTGACTCCTTTATCAGTGTTGGAAAATGGAAGGCCATCCGTTACTACCCCATACTCCACAGCTTTATTTTCTGTTATATCTTCCCATTCTGAAAATTTTTCAGATGCCAGTTAGGTTCTCACTGAATTTCTGTCACATTCTGCCCCTCAGAAAGATGGTAAGTGCTTGATTCCCTCTCAAATTGGCTTGACAAAGTCAACCAGATGGTTACAAAGAATAAAATCATATTCGAGGAATCAGTGAATCGGTGAAGGCAAACAAATTGGTTGAGGAAATTAATAACTCAGAAGTATAATTTGGATCTCACTGCTCTACATTTTGACAGCAAATTCATGAAAGTCATTGAAAAAAATAGTCCCAATCAGCTGTAAAATTTTATTAGCGATGCTGAGGCAGAAGAAACATGAGGGAATAAATGGACTAATGAGCAGGAAGTTAGCACCTTGAGTGTGGGTGTAACTCAAGAGTGACACACACAGCACTAGTGGTTTGAAATAGTAATAGTAATATCCTATGAGCACTTAATGTGTTTAAGCCCTTTCCCTCTTTAAAAAGAACCATTTCACCTACTCCTAACTCTGTGGTAGAGACCGTGCCAAATTGTTATATAACCAATCCTTTTCCACATGTATTATTCCCCTAATTATCAGCTTTATTTCTTCTGCTTCTGAGATAACTCCAGAAAGAAAATTTCTATTGCAGCTCATTTTAATCTATTGTAATTTGAAACTAATTTTACTGATTTTTTTCATGTTAGATTTGCTTTAAACTCATTTAAACTATGACTATTGCTCTACGACTCATTTGAAACTCATTTACATGTCTTGATTTACAACTAATCTACCAGCCAATACACCCATATACATCTGATTTCCAGGTGCTTCACAGCTGATTAACTTTTGGGCAGCATTTAAAGGAAATAGCAGATGATTAGCCTTCATTTTCTCACAAATGGTTACAAGAATGTCAAATCTTATCCTCTCATAGTTCTTCAATCAGTTATTAGGCAGGCATTAAATGTTGCTCTAATATGAACTGAAAATCAACGTATGAAACCTTCTTCTTATGATTACATCAGCATTAGACCATTACCTTATATATATACTCTCCCCTACATAGTAAAAGTGTTAGATATGATTGCAGTGAGTCACGTAGGTAGGCAGATAGGTACCTTGCAGGGATTCATATTAGATACAGCTGATACAGGTAATAAATATTTCACTTCATGAGTTTATGATCTGGGTGTTCTGCATGTATAAGAATGCAATATACTTGTAAAAGAGTTGACAAAGTCTAGTAATTGTTTTTCTTGTCCTGTAATTCTGATTTACAACATCTGATTTACATAGTGTTTCAAATAGTGTTGACTAGCTGTGAATTGGTACATCATATCAGGTGTGAAGTTTTTTGTAAAACAGATTGACAAATGTTCAATTTCCTCATGAGAATGGTGGATAGGGATAAACACTGCAGTATACTTTTTCATGAGATTCTACTAAAAAAGGAGGTTAAGTACAACTGAGAGCATAGCTACATCATTGGCTATGAGGACCATTGCACCTGAGGAAGGCAGAAAATATTACCAATAAGGTTCTTGTTATCGTGGTACATGGCCTCTGGTCATTGATGCACATCCCCCTTTGGCTTGATGCATTGGCGACCCAAAGGGGAGGGGGGGGGGGCAATTGCCTTCCCCCCAAAAAAACCTGGTGTATTTCTTTGTCATGGACTTTAAATTAAAAGCCTAAATTATTTTGCTGCTACATATTTTGTTATAGAAGTTTTGGTCATTTTACTTTTAAATCCAGTCAAATTTTATGTAAACTAAAATGGTTTTTAAAACCACAAGCTAAATGCGAATGCAAAACAAAATAATTTTGGAATTAGTCAAAACTTGCTCATCTTAAAAGGCAAACTTTTGCTTCCAAGCCACTTATAATGCGCCATTTTGCACATAGTTTGATACGAATTTTTGGGACAAGACCCATTGAACTCCCCTTTTCCTGGGGTGTATTCCATACCCCAAGAGCCGCTGGTGCCCCCCCCCCCCCCAAGCCTCTGGTCTGGAGCAGCCCCTGGCTTGATGACTCTTCCCACTCCCCCACATCCCATATACAATATTTTTTATTTCCCCCTCCCCAAAAAATTATTTTAATGGTGCACTTTGAATTATAATCTCCTTTTGTGCGCACCACTGCCTCTGGCTAAAATCGAAGCACCCTGAGGTTTACTAATTCTGCCATGTGGTAGTATCTATCTACCTTTGCCCTTTGAAACCTGATAAAGAAGTCCCCTACCATCTCATGGGGACAGAGTAAAAATTGTTGGTACTGTCTGTGACATGACTACAGCCAGTGTCACAGCCCAGGGGTGGATTAAAGGGGGGGGGTGGCCGCCCCCCCGTAATTCCTGGGAAAATAGAAAATATGGTAATCATTAAGGTGGTTCTCCAATGGAAGTTTTTATTTCACCAGCTCAATATACAATGTTTAAATAAAATTGGAATGTGGTGTAAAACTCGGGAGACCTGCATCTCCACAAGAATGGCATTCTTTACATCGTTTGTAAACGTTTTTCAACTGTGATTAGAGAGCTTTACTCAATAATTTATCACATCTACTTTTTAATATTGCCACACCAAAACTACGTTCCAAGCACTTCATTTCTTTTAACTTTTCGAGGTAGGTCCGCCCGGACCCCCGTTTCGTTGAGAGGTATTGCATACCCCCCAGGTGCAGGGGAAAGTAGTGAACCGCCCCCCCCCCCCCCAAAACAACGACCTTAATCCGCCCCTGTCACAGCCCTGCAACTCTTGGGAGCTGCATTCAGTGATCCCTCCTTTAAGTTTGAATGGAAGTCTGTGGTTACAATTTTTGGTGCTCCATATCTTCTCAAGTGGTTCTGAAACTTTTTCTGGTGGTATTATTTAATGGTTCAGGCAAATGTTAAGGGCAATTTAATCATGCAGAGGGTGTAATGAGCTCAAAAGCAAGCAATGTATGATGATGATGGCAAGGACCACTGTGACTAGCAAGATATCTGTACTCATTCAAAAGTTGTTTTTGTCATATTCTTAGTAAGTTTCTCTCTTGGAAGAAGTAATGGCTATTTGAAAACCCACATCTTAAAATAAGGAGCCCATTGAAAACTTATTCAATCTCATGATGCAAAATTGTGGGTGCTATCATCGCATGAATGACTTACAACTTGTCACCCATCTGGAGACTGGTGTTTTCAATGGATTAGAAATGACAAAAATGTGGTACCACTGAACTTGATGACTTCTTATGAGCAGGTTGAAATAGCATTTCAGTGGAGATTAGGAGGCCAAGCACCATTCCATAGAGAATATGCTCTAATGTAAGATCGAATTAACTGATTGGAAGTAATACTCCTAGGAAAGTAGGTTATCCCTGAAAGAAATGCAATCATTTACAGTCATTGCACAATACACTGCTTGGGGGAGGATAACTAATGTAGGGATTGCTCTTCATGCCTTTTAAATGTCGATCCTCAGCTTAGCTGTCTCTTCCTTGAGTTGCAGGGGCAAGACCAAGAGCCACCACAGAGTACAACTGAGGAGTTTGTGGCTCACATGAGGTAAGGAATGGCTCAATTGCTTGAGGCATTAGGAGCAGGAGGACATGAAGAACAAATCACCCTGAAACTCAAGAAGAGGCTGGCCAATTTTGTCAGTTTATTTCAATTTGTGAGAGGTTTATGGGGAGGTCTTAAAGGCAAAAGTGACTAAAAGTGATGAGCCTCATTTGCATGGTGATAATTCAAAGTTTCTGTAAAGCGATTGATTGTATCTAGACAACTGGGGTTCAATAATGATATTTTAATATTTTGAGGGTGGGCTTTGGGAGTGGGGTGAGTCAGTTGAGATGTGTGTGTGTTTGTTTGTTTGGGCTTGATCATAGGTTCCTACAGGGGCGGCATGGGTGCTCAGGGGCCCGGGCCACTGCAAGTCCAGAGGGTTCAGAGGGTTTTTGTGATCTCCCCTCCTCCCTTCGAAAAACTTTGTGCGTTAAAAACATGTTTCAGGTCGTTAAGGGCAAAAGGTTTGCAAATAATATATAAATGGCATAAAAAATTTTGATGCGATTAACGTATTATTTTATTTATGTACGTTAAAATTGGGGCCTGGGTGGGAATTCCCTTCCTGCCCTTGCCACGCCGCCCCTGGGTACCTATATAAATAATGTTGTTGAGCATTAAAGGATTAGTATACATTTAAATGCACACAGGTATATGGGGTCCACTGGCCATGCATACAGAAAAATGTATGCTGGTTTTCATATTTCGAACCATACAGTTTTAAATTATGTCCAAAATTAAATCTGATCAGCAGCACCTGCAGTGGGGTTTTAATCTGTAAGAGAAATTTTATAGAAGTCAACCCTGCCCTTTGCAAAGAATAATCTTCAATAGTAGAGTATTATTTTTGTGGCTCAATTGACAAGGAGCAAGTACATACTACTTTTGTTTAGGATCTGAAATGCATTACCTATGTTATGTCCATTTAATTTTTTCTTTTTCTTCTTGAAGTAGGCAAGTTGCCTGATTTTAGGTGAAAATCAATCCTGATCTTGGAAGGTGGAATAGTAGCAGTCTTTCTATCTTTTTGGTGGTCTTCCTTTTGATCTCCTGCCATGGGGGATGTTATCTCATTCAATGCAGGGGAGTCTGCTTTTCGTCATTCTACAACCATGTGCATCTCACTCAGTATCTACTACACTTTCTACTTTCTTGACCTTCTGAGGATGCTGTTTATGTTTGTCTGCTACCTTTATTCGATGTTTATTTTTGTCACCAAAAGTGTGCTCTCTGTGGTTATTCTTATCCTCAGCATTTCTGTTGATCTCAATAATCTTTTGATGTGCTGTTAATTTTTTCAAAATACTTTCACTTAAAAAAAATTCAGAAATGATTATCAAAATATTCAAGGTTGTGCAATCACTGAAGTATGAAGTGAAGTTATTAAAAAATATGATCAAAAAGCATGGTGAAATATTTGTAGCTATCAGCAAGGCAGTGTATATTAAATCCTTTCATCAATGTTGCTAGTTGACAATGAATAGTCAATATTGCAGCTCCATGAAGAACTTAAAGAGGAATCCTGTAGAAAGATTCAGTGAGTAGGGAATAATATCTTTTTCAGTATACTGAAATTAGCCTGGCACTCTTCTCTTTTCAATTTCCTATGTGTGCCCTTATTTATCACAGATCCTAGAGGATACAAGAGCTATCATGTCTTGCTACCTTTGACTAATGTATAAGTCAAAGGTAGCATAGATGCACAGCATGTGAGGAATATCATGAGAAAGAACCAACAAAGCAGCTGTGGGAAAAATGGAAAAAAGAATTCACCCCCTCTTCCATTGTATTCCATTATCAAAAGTAATAGTAACTTACATTCTCTTGTTGATTATTTGCTGGAAGAGGGAGGGAGTCTTGGGTGAGAAAATTAATGCAATTCATACCTACATGCATGCTCAGTGTTTTTCGTCAAATAAACCTTTGGTCTTAGAGCTAATCATAAATACCTATTCTTGGAAAGTGAGGCACACGGTAATAGGTTCTCAAGAGGGTCATAGTCAATTTTTTAAAGGGGCATAATTTTTAACTTTCCAATGCTCAAAAAGATAAGTACATAACTAATTTTAGGGGGTGAGGGATAAGTGATCCCAGGGTGGGCTGTAGGGAGAAATATGCCCATCACACACCAAGACCATCATGCGTGGTGAAGAGCAAGCTCCATGAGACCTGGCTTCTGCTGAACATGACAGATCTAGCTGGTCGATAAAAGCTTCCCTCACCATGGTGGTTCTCTGTGCCAATAGTGATTGCATCTGCGGGGCGGAGGGTAAGAAGTCGTTAACAGTGAGACTCTGGATACATGACGACCTCTGGTTTTATTTAGCCCTACGTAATGTATGCGGGGCTCTACATGGGCAGACTATGATTTCCCTAGCTATATGTGGGACCAATATGGAATTAAACAAAAATAAAACATGATGGACAACACTGATAATGAGGACTCTTGTCCAATTTCTCCCATGGAGGAGGAAGCACTGTTGGCGAGCCCTGGTGGGTCTCACAATGGGAGCTCCTCCACCATTACCCTGTCCTTGCCTTTTGGGGGCCCTTCTGAGAACCCCAAACTCCCTTGTCCCTTTAAACCCTTTAGGGGAGGACGAGGATGACATTCCCTATGACTCATCTGAGTCTACTTTCAGGTTTTTTATTATCCATATCTCTCTTGATTTTAAACTACCATGTTTCCCCAACCTCCTCTATCCCTTTACCCCCTCCCTCACCCAGACTCTTTGGATTGGGCTGTCATCTTTTTCCTATCCAGTACATAAAGACCTTTAACTTATTAACAGCAAAACTACGAAAGCAATGTTTGGCAATTATAGTATGCATTGTAATGAGTCAGAAAAATTATTAGCACATGGAAAATTGGCAATCATTTATACCTTTCCTTTTAATAACTGCGGGGATTAGCAGGGTGTGAAGTTTTTGGAATTAAAAACAAGGTTCCTATGCAAATATGTTGTAAGCAGGAATTCTGAACCTTCAATATTGCCACAAAGCATAAGTACTGAAAAAATCTTTCGATTCACCTCACAATGTACATACATGCTTGTAGGAGTTTATTGTGTGACAGACGATTCTTTCATCTATAGCAGATCATGGTTGTTACAATATTCGGGAAAAGAAATTCCCTGACATTTCCCTGAAAAAAATTGTCATTTTCCCTGACATTTTCTAAAATTTCAAGTGCAAATGAAAGATGAGAAAACAAACCAATGTTAATTTTACTCATCAAATATATTGACAAATTCATGAAATGAATGCAAAATCAGAAGATCGAACATCAACTCCGACAACAGCGAATGAACGTATAGTTGGGGTACATCGACCACTGACCAATTCATCGACCTTCGCCCTCATCCAATTTTTCCCTGATAGCTTGACGATTTTCCCTGACATTTCCCTGATGGGTTTCAAATTCCCTGATATTTCCCTGACTTGTAACATCCCTGTGGATAATAATATTACTATGAACACCATGATAGGGTTAGATGAAAAGTTTGGGATGAAGCAGGCAAAACTCAAGTCTATATAGTAGTGGAAAGCAGAGGATGATGGATTTAAAGAGGAAGAGGTAGGAGATTTTCAAGTATTATCGCACCCCACTGTTAAACCTTTGACTCATGCAAAGTGGCCGAAATATGAAATTAGTTCCATTCTTGTACGACTCAAATTTCTCCACTCAAAATAAATTTACTACCCAGATTTTACCTTTCTCAAGTATTAATATATTCTCCTAACTCCTCCAAAAACCCAAATTTGTCATTTATTTTTATCACTTGTGATCAGATGAGCATTTATCATCTAAAATATCTACATTTACATACATCTAAAAATATTTAATGCAATTATTGTTTGAAAATGTAAACTAAGTACATATCCAAGCAAGGGCCTAGCCACGTTGAAACACTGGTTCCTGTCAGGTTACAGAAGTTAATCAGCAATGGGCCTGGATGGGGGTTGGAGGGGTGGTCCTCCGCCATACCTTTACCGGGGTGGATGGAGAGGTGACACTCCTCCAGACCTATACTGGGAGGCCGGAGGGTAGACCCAGACCGGGAAGGTTGGAGGGAGGTGACCCCTCTTCCATACCTGTAGTGGGAAGGCTGGGGGTGGCCCCTCCTTCATACCTCTACCGTGGTGCTCCTGTCCCTGGTCTGAAAGTGGTGGGCAGGTTAAATGTGGGATGGTATAATGGTCCAAGAGGTCTGAGTGCCAGGAGGGCGCCAGAAGGCCCTCGCCCACCCTTACTATCTAACATCTAAGTACATTTCCATAATTTTCTGAGAAAAAAACACTCTATATCACAAGTTGACCAAAAAATAAGCAGGCAAGCGATCATTAGCAATCTTTATCACAAAATGCTCTGTCCCTGGTAAAATATGTGATATCATGTTAAAAATTGAAGCTCATATTAGAAAAAAAATAAGAGCAATGAAAATAAAATAGCATTCCTAACTTTAATGGTACTAATATGATCTATGCTTAAAACTTAAAGAGTAGATGGGAAGATTTTAGGTTGTATATAGGCAACACCAAAATTGTGAAAGTGTTGTGACCACCACTTAAAAGACATAATATATGCACTCATCTCAGTGACTAAAAGCGATGTGAAGAAGGCTTATTCAGGCCAGAACTTCTTGGCTCCAGGAAAGGGTTGCCGTAAATAATTTCCGGTATAAGAAGTCCACTTCATGGGGCTATCCTCCCAAAAAATACATAACTAATGAAAAGATTCATTGAGGCTTATTATTAATTATTACTGCAAAGGAATAACACTTCAAATGAAGTGAAATGAAAAGCATGCCCATCATAAGAGCTTAAGTGGATTCTTAAATTGTCTAAAACCATGGCTATTGAATATAGAAAATGTAAATTGTTTCTTTTTTTCTTAAATAAGCTCTTGATTTTACTCCAAGTGTATTGATATGTCCGTATTATGTTATGTGGTAAGTCTTTAGTTATCTATTTGTATGTATGGGTCAATGTGCAAGATATCAATAGAAGGTATCAGTAGAATATTTAGTAGAAGGTGCTTTTTACCCAACAGAGGAGTTTATGCCAATATCAATGTGAAGACAAGTTGTGTGTTTTATGTGAATGAATATATTTCTTTCTTTTTGACTTGTTCTATACATGTCAAATAATATGTCCTGAAATGAATAAAAAATAATTATTAATTATTATTATCATTGTTAACGTGTGATTTGCAGAATCTCATTGTAGGTTAGCTGGGTCAGCAGTATTGCATCATGTCATTTTGATGGCGTCCCCACCCTCAGGCCAATTGCCTTGGGGGACACCTAGCTCCAAATTGTTTTCATTGCATGTGTATAAAAATATGTATTTTTTTACAGAGCAATACATTTTCAATAAAATAATAATTCCAGCAAGATGAGTTTATCATTCAGAATTTTCTCTCATCCTGCATGAAGAGGCCATACATTCACTTTTGAAATGAAATGGTACAATAAGATAAAAATCTAAAGGCCTTAATTTTTTATTTAGAGCAAAAGTTGTCACACATCATATTTTCCTATAAAAAAAATACTTCTGCACACAGGAAATTCTATAGAATCATAAATAACATCATTGAAATAACATTCACAAACTTATTTTTCATAATTATGTCGTCTCTGTCATCAGAAGTACAACACTTTTACAAGGTGATCAAACGGAAAATCAATTATGTGGCTTTGGCCAATAACAGTCATATTGTTTTGCTTAGAAAAAGAAATTAAAACAATCTTCAATATTCGTAACTAATAAAATTAAATTCAGTAGATACCACACTACTGATTTAGTTGTTTAAATATTGTTAATCTTGTAACAAAGATTTTTACAAATAAGACCAATGATATCTGCACAAAATTTTTAAATATACTCTAGTATTAACAAACTAATAATAATTTTGGCTTCGAAATTTTATGCAGAACAATCCTCCAAGCCTAGAACATTTTATATGTAAATAATTCATTGAAAAAGACTTGGTTATCACAAAAACTAAAATAAGCAGGTGAAAATCCTGACAGAATTGCGTTTATTTGTGATTGCCATCAACTGTCCTACATAATGTTTTAAAAACAAAATCAACAACAAACAACCTCACCATTTAAATGCTTCGAATAAAAAGGAAATACAAACAATAACCACTTTCGCTTAATCATATCATCAATCACTCATACAAAACATTTCAACAATTAATTTAGATTGCAGGTGTCCCTTTGTGAAAGTCCTTCCTTAGATTTCAGGTAAAGATTTGAAACAAATTTCATGCCTTTTCCATACTAAATATAATCCAGATTATCTGTGTCTTTCTGAGGTGTAACTTGGACATCTTGAAACACTAGTCACCTTTTCAAGTTATCAGAGGGAAAAATAATTTCATGATGCAATGCCTACCATATTATGAAGTTTTTCATTTACATGACATAGTTGTTCTTTCTACCATATCAATTCATGGATGGTAGCTATGTTGCTTGCTTTAAAACTGATGCTCATTACAAACTTATACCTTTAGAATTCATTTCCTGCCCCAAGGAATGTCATTCTCATGAACAGAAACATGAGATTAGTTTTTGTCAAGTGCCATATAGTGTTGCAATGTATGAGACATATTATTAAAATTTTTTTTTCGAACCCGATTGCTGAAAATGAAGAATTTACTCACTTCCGATCTCTTGAATATCATCAGTCCAGAAAAACTTTTAACATTACATGTTAACATTACTATTGCACATTTAACTTATATCCAAAAGCCAACACACAGAATAGAACAACTTTAGAGCTCAATGTTGGCTAATATTTTGATTTTGCAAGCAAATTTTATTCGGTCACTATTCAAAAGAGCAACCCACACTTACAGACACATAGGCTCTCACATTAAGAAAAACCGAATGGATCTCGGTTGATATTACACTTGCTAGAAAAACCCAATCTTACCTTAAATACTAATAAATGACCGACTATGCCTTTTTCAAAAAGTGTTACTTGAACTAAGTTTTGGGTCAAGCACTTGGTTTGCCCAGCTTCAGAACACAAATTGCTGATAGCATACAATCTACGTACACACAATTAAAATCTTTGTTTCATCTACTAGCCTATCAAACTCAAGTATTGAAATGTGAGCATTTGAAATTGTTTTTGACCTCAAGAAGCAGTTCATCGTTATAACGGAATGAGATGAAAGTATTCTTCTCGTGATCCTATAGAACTTCACTAGGTTTCTGATATGCATCACTCAGCACCATGTCCCACCAATCGCTCGACTTGTTTAATGTCAACGCTACCAGTCATAAGCTGACAAATGTGCGTTGTGTTTGGAGAACAAATGTTGAACATTTACACTCACGTCTGTTTTCCTCCCAATGTCCATTGCTAGTAAGCTACATGATACCGTTTTACCTATCAACAGTCACGCAATGTAAGTCGCAGCTTGGGAATTTGAGGACTTATCACAATTCTCTTCATCCCTAAGTTTCTGCAGCAGTAGATAAAGACTAAGTGAGTCAAAAGGGAAAAACTTTGTCACCCAAATTGTCCACATCTTCAAACACGGATTTTGCAGTTTTTCTAGCTTATGAGCTTTCCTAAGAGGGGGCTCCATCGACTAAATCGACCGATGTAAAAATCACCGATTCAGACGGTGGTATTAATTTCACGCGTTGCGGCACTTTCTGGGACACTATCAAATCGATATGTTCACCAACACCCCTTTAACCCGCGAGGTATCACCCAAAAGATTCACTTCGGGTCTCTCGGAATACTACACTTCAAGGTCGCATGTTGTCATGTAGTTTCAATTGCCTAAACAGTTCACGCTCATCGCGCACCAAAAGCACGTGGCTTTACGACGCCGTGGAATACCAGTTTGGCGCGGGCGGCCCCTTGTTGACGGCTGAATGGTAGAGGTGGAAACCCGCGGCCGCGGCGGCCGAGAGGTGATGGTGCGCGTAGAACCCGTGGGAATTGTCCACGACGTACGACGCCTGGTGCCCGTGGTGCGGGTGGTGCGGGTGATGCGAGGGTGCCGGAGGGGGCAGAGGACCCCCCGCGGGCGGGGGAGGGGGACAGGACGCTTCGGCTGACATTGCCGAGTAGGCGTGGGGCTTGAGGGGCAGCCTGGGAGCTTCGTGCGCGGGAGCGTACTCCGAGAAGCAACCCTGGGCGGCCGCCTTCTCTCTCGGCGACACGGAAGACGGAGGTGTGATTGCCGCCGCAGAGTGGAACTCGGGGCCGTACCCCTGGAACGACAGGGGCGAGAACACGTCCCCGAGGGGCTGCTGGCCGTAACCGCCGTCCCCGGCGCCCCCCGGCGAGGGCTCGCCGTAGTACGCGGGCGGGAGGTGGGAAGCGGTGGCGTGTTGGGAGGCCGCGGCGGCGGACGGCACGAGGGCCGCCGGCGCGGAGGAGTTCGGCGAAGGGGCCGCAGTGGGCGAGGGGGCGGACGTGGGGGAGGAGGCGGAGGCCGCCGGGGACGAGAGGCGGCCGGCGGCGGCCGCGGCTGCCGCAGCGGCCGCCGCCGCTGCGTGGGCCTGTACGTTGGCTCGTATGACGCTCTCCCGGTTGGCGTAGAGCTGTCGGAGGAGGGCGGAGGCCGGAAGGGCTGGCGGGGGCGGGTTTCCGCTCCACTGGATGGTCCTCTGGTGCGGGGGCGGCCCCAAGGGAGGGTAGTGGGAGGCGTGGTGCAGCGGACCACCTCCCCCAACCTGCTGTTGGTGGTGGTGGTGCTGCCGGGCTGCCAAGAGGGTGTCCGCCCCCGGAAAGGTGGCCCCGGAGGCGAGGGGCGGAGGGGGCTCGGGTCCGGGGGAGTTGGAGGCGGCGGGGGTGGGCGAGGACCCCCTGACGCCGGCGCCCGGGAGGTGCTTGGACATGGCGTGCTCCAGGGCTCGGACGCCGACGCCCTCGACGCCGGCAGCGGATGCCGCGGGGACGGAGACGTCGGAGGGGGAGCATTCGTACGCGGGGGCGGCGGGAGGGGCGTCGAGGAAGGCGGGGGCGGCGGTTGGGGGGCCGCCGTTGGGGATGGACGAGAGACGGCTCCCCGAGTCGGGGCTTAGCGCTAGACGCTTGGCGGCGACGTCGTCGCGTCCGTCGGGGGCGCCGCCATCGCCGCCGACGCGCCGAGAGGCCTCAACAACTGCGTCAGTGGCGTCGTCGTCATCGCAGGAGGAAGCGTCGTCACCGCGACGCCATCGGCGCTTTCTCTCCCGCCGTACGCCATCACGTGATCGCGTGCCGTCCAGGGTGACCAACTGCGCGGGGATAGAAACACGTCTTCTGTGTGGTTAAACAAGTAATTCGGTTGCATCAAGTTTTTCTTATATGTATTAGGCATGGAAACCCCGAGGACGGCGGGTTAAATGCTGCCCGCTTGATATTTTTAGGTGACCAACAGGCTGGTTTTAGTTTATTTCACATATCGCATGTGTAAAATTGTACGTGTATAACAAAATCCTTTTCTCTAAATTGCACTGCTACGCATCTCCCAAACATGTAGCAATGCACAATACAGGGAAATACTTTATTCCATAAAATATTTTACCATTGAAAAATTTAATTCACACTTTTTTTGCATAATATGATCTACTTACCAAAAGTGGCCTGATCTGGGCCACTACATAAAAAAACGCTACTCCCGCCTGCCTTATACTAAGAGTTATAACTAGTACAGTTTTGCCATATGAGCTCGTATTTTGCAGGAATTTGAAGCAAAAAAGGCAATAGGATTAAAGGAATAAGACGAGGGTTAGAAGAAAAATAGTTCAGCACTAGTTTCAGCTTCAGCACTAAATTATTCATGTTAAAAATGATGCACTATTAGGCCCTGCTCCATCAGTAGCATTTAAATGCTTGATCAAGAAACATCCTGTGAAATTCACATTTCAAAGGCATGAGTCAACTGCAATCCATTCACAAAATGTTGAAGTTATCATGGATATCAAATCTAAAAAGGACTATTTGTGGGATGATTTCATTTAAGCGTTCCAATCAAATTAATGTAAAAAACGTTTACTGAGAGTGACTGAGGACATAGAAACTTTAAAATGTTTCCTACAAAACTCATTTATTAAGAAAAGTTTACACAAAAAATCTTCATCACAAATCATTTCAAAGCATCGCAAAGTAGCTTCTGGATTGTGACAGCAACATTTGTGAAGGGACGTGCGTTCAACACTTGAGTATGAAGGGAATGCACTCGCCAACTATGTCGGAAGCCATTCCAGCATAGTTGGCGTTAGTTCCAGAAAGAAGGGGCTTATAATCAACAGAGATACAAGCAGCAAATGAAACGAAAATTTGGATGATCAATCAGGGAGTGAACTTGTGATGAACTCAAAATGCCGTGAATAAATTGCCATTAGAGCAATAATCTCTATTATTTTATCGAGGTTTGGAGGCATCACATATCCGTTTTTCTGAATTTAATCCCCAATCATTTTATCAATTCTTGCCTCTAATTAGGGAAACTTCACATTTATAACTTCATGAAGTGAGTAATTACTTTGACCCATTATTTTTTCTTCATGCCCCATCACAAAGGAAGTCTTACCTGACATGTTCAGCTCAATGCAAAATTACTGTTGGTGCTCTGAAAACAGGCATTTGTAAAATTTTTGGCGACTGTTATTTTCAAGACGTTTAATAAATCAAGAGAATATTCTGATCCCTTCTAACTGGCATTGAATGCCAGTTAGATCCTGGCATATTATGAACATAAACTTGAGCTTCATTGACTCTGAGGAGAGAACTTTTAAGTTTCCATAATGTACACAGGATATAGTAAATAGGCTTACTCCCACATAATCATTGTGAAATCAAAGTGATAGACTTACAAAGAGATGTTTGCACAATATAAATTAATTTATCAGCAAGAGGTATCAAGGTATTAGAGCATTTTGTAGGATAAATAATTTATTATGTTCTTCTCTGCAAATAAAAGTTTAACTAACCAATTTGTGCAGATGGGCATAAGAATAATACCTACGGGGAAATCTGTTCTAGGTAGAACCTGAGCTAAGTGGAAACCTGTCTCTTCCAGAATAAAGTTTTGGGCCGGGAAGGTTTTCATGTATTTTTCACTTCTGTTCAATGGAAACCATAAAAAACAAAAATGAAATTGATTCCTGAATTTTTAAACCTGGGATCAGCAGAATTCCATTAAAATTTTCCGTGAAAAAAATATATCTTAGGCAAGCTGGATAATATAATATCGAAAAATGTTGAAGACTCTAAAATATTTGGCGGACTGTAGTCTGAAAGATCATTCCAAATTCTTTGACTTCTTAATTAGGGAAATGGATAGGTAATGTAGAAGCTGGAAATATATGAAAAAGGAAGAAAAAGAAAATTTAATCACCTACATAAATGCGAAATTTGTAAAAAAAAATATATAACTCAGTTGAATTAAAAAATTAATGCATGGCATGACACTGCTCTTTCAATTGCTTAGGAATTCCTCTATGGGCATTCTACCAAATTTCATATGCTTCATATCTTTTGGACCTAACATAAAGGACTTCGAATGTCATTTAATGAAATGCCAGGCCCTGAGTTAAGGGTAAAAGCTACATTAATTAGAAAAATGTCATGGTTCCAAGAGAAAATACTTAGTATAGTGCAATCAATACATGTATTCTTAAAAAAAATTACCTTTTCTTAACATTTGGCATTTTATCAATCAATATGGTGGGAGAAGATTAGTTTATTCAAAGAAGCCCTAATGGAGTTTTTTTCTCACGATTTCTCAACATTTTTCTTCCAATATTTGCTGTGAATATTAATTACTTTCAGATATCACCTCATATTTTTTCTGTGAAATGAAAAAAATGTTTCGACTACCCAGATATATAGGCAGCAACTCAAAATTGGCTCTTAGTTCTAAATAAAATGTACTATATTCAAATATAATACTGTATGCAATAAGTGTCTTTCCCACTTTAGGAAGTGTCAGAAGTATTTTACAAGAAGCATCACTTCAAACTAGAAGAAGAAGAGCTCTATTTATAGCATTATACTGAACAGAAGAACATGAGAGAAAGCAAAGTAAAGAAGAGTAGCAAAATAATACAAAAGTTAAATAAGTGACAGAAACGTAAAAACAATCTAATATGATGATTCATTCAACAAATTCAGTGGTGATTACTTTGTAACCAGGGTAAAGAATATCCAGGGAGCACAGTTGGCCAAGTAATCACCACCAATTTAAACTCAATCAGCTTGATATAACACCCTGCTAAAGTTTAACTGCACTGGAAGATGATTCCTTACCCAAAGAATGCATGCAATGTAATTTTAGATTTCAAGAAAAATAGAAAGGAAGATGAAAAAGTGTTTGGCCATCATTTATTACAAACATGCTAATTTAATCTGCTGAAACCTAAGAGAAAATATATTTATTTTTATTCGCTGAAAACTTGAAACTATTTCTTCTTTCATTGGATACGAATGCTAAAGTCACAAAGACTAAGGTAAATATACGGTATAAAGCAGACAGTTACTGAAGTCTTGGATGGTGAAAAGGAATATGATGGCTGGGTAAAGAGCATAGGTATTGGGTTGATATTCTTGACATTATTACAATGTTATATCTTCATACACACTATGTTAATGTGACGGGTGGATCGAGGTAACAGATTGAGGGGTTGTAGGCACTGGAAATGCTTCCAAGGCAGTTCAACTGTACCTCGTTATGAAGGCGTCCTTTACCTGGTTCGCAGTAGTTTCGGCTGGCGGCGTGAGCATCTGTGGATCCATCCTCCGTGGTCCGCCGCCATTGTCGCTGCCCCCTCCTCCCCCTCCGCCGGCATCCTCTTCCTCCTCCAGGTTGGAAGGTGGGGGTGGGGGAGGGGCAGGGGGCGGAGAGGAACCCCTGCGAGGCCCATCGCCTCCTCCCGAGCCCCCACCCCGACTGCCTCGACCTCCACTCCTCCTGCCCTCTGCGAAAGGAAAGCAAGCATATGACTTTTCTCTATAATGAAGATCTTTCCATTTGTACTGTTTGAAAATACTGCTTTCACTATTGACATACCAATTATTTGGTGAACATATTTTTAATAAAGACTTTTCCCAGTCAAAGGAGCCGACTGCAGTGCCATCTCCATTGAATTCATGAATTTTGACTACAATAATTGCAATAATTAGCTAATAACCCAAAACATATGGGGGCATGTGCCTAAATTCTACTGCCTTCTATTCCAGGGGAGAATACACTACTTATAAACAGCTTTGTCGTGAAAATAGCATATACATTAGACAGAAAAATAATATTGTTCCCCATGTGTCACCCATTCTTTTATTTATCACCATGTAGTATTATGTTCAATTAGCAAAAAATGTTCATATTACCAGCCATTGTTTGAACCCACGATAGGTGGGTGTTCTTTTTCTGGAACCCAAGACATCAAGGATTTACCCATTGGAGATATCCTGGCATTTGACAAGTCTGTAGGGCTCCAGGGGTAAACACTCCATTAAGGAAACAAATTGGAAGGTACGATGGAACAACAGGTCTAAGAAAGTGCCTTTAGTACCAAGTAGGATCCAGATTAAAGAACGCCATCAAAGTTTCTATCCATTTATCTATCCCCTTTATGTTCAACTCTACAGTCTCGCTAATAGACACAAAAGAGCTCGCTTGGTAGTCATCATCAATTCAAAATTACTCCTGGGTTGTTTGGTTACTTGGAGGAGGTCATCTGCACACCATATAAGCAGTGTTGACACCAACATTAAGCACTGTTGACAATAACACTAAGCAGTGTTGACACCACTAAAGAATCACTTAAAACAAGCAGAAAAGTCAATTAAAAAAAACCTATGAGCATAAAAGTTACGGTAATAAATTAGGAAAGTGGTGTCTAATTAGTGAATACTGAATTATGGAGAATTAAAAAACGAGGAAAAGATAGATAAACCATATTGTAAAAAAGGCGGCTATCTGTGAGACTGCATGTTTGTGGTTAAGGGTTAAAACACCAGATATCCACCGAAATTACTTGTGTCACAATCCTTTTGCTCCACAACTTTCCTCCATCATTTCTCTTTCCATGAATCATAGTTCTCAGAAGGTTGTTCGTCACGCGGATTATAAAGTTCCCCATTGAAATGCTAAACTTTGCATATTTCACATTAATAAGTTTTATTAACCACCTAAGTTTCGGCGCTGAGCGAATCATCAGGTAAAGTACAAGTTGGTTAAATATATATACACACATACACCCTCAAGAGGCATTGGGATGGAATGGGTGGCAAGGAGGGAGGGGGTAAATAAGGGAGAGGGTAAGGTTTGGGGGGGGGGAGGAGGATGAGAGGGAGAAGGGGGAAAGGGGAGAAGGGGGAAAAGAGTAAGGAAAGGATTAGAGGAAAGCAAGGAGAATGGGCGCTGCGGGTGTGGGTCTGGGTGGTTGGTTGGAGGTGGTTCTGCGATCGTATGTCACAACGTATCGCAAGGTGGGTGGCAAGGCAAGGTTTGCACGTCAGGCTTCGCGCAGGTGAATGCCACCATGTTTCACTACCACCATACGCAGATTCCTCCCGTTTCACCCCGTGTGACAGAGTCCAACACCGAGCACACTCGCAGTATGTACCCACCTCCCCGGTCGCCGTCCGGTGAGCCGTTCTCGGGGTCCGCGCCCTCCCTCTTGACCAGCCCCTGAGGTCTCTCCTCCTCCTCTTCTTCTTCCTCCTCCTCCTCTTCCTCCTCCTCGTCTTCCTCGCCCTCCTCACCCTCCTCCCCCTCCAACTGGCAGCAGTCCATCACCAGGCTGCCATACTCCTTCCGGCTGCGAATAGAAACAAGCGAAGAGGAATAAATGAACGTGAATGCAACGGAAAGTAGTGTTCGTGAGAATCATGAAGTGAGTAAAAAACGGGCTTAGATCCAGTCGTCATTCTTTCACCACTGAGGAAAACAAACGCAGTTGAGTGGGAAAATGCTACATTACTGCAGCAATTTCACCACTCAAATTAGTGAATTTAGAGATAATTTGCATGCATCTTCATCGGCGGAAGGATAGGGCCAGAGGAGATTCAATAAAACAATTATCATTTGATGTTAACTGCTTAAAAAACAATAATATTTTGCTGTTAACATCTAAAAAAAGGCTCTTACTATGAGTCTTGAAAAACATTAGGAGCAGTTTTTTGACTGTATAAGTGTATATATCCATGATTTACCGTAAATTAATAGCTTTTTTTCAAAATTATAACTAAAAACTAAGTTTTCATAACTAATGCACTTTTTTAAAAACATTTGGAGTTAGTTTAGTTTTTCGTTGATCACAAATCAAATGAAATACTTCGAGATTCCACAAAAAGTTTTACCATGACCACGTTTCAACGCTCAGCATCATCATAAGGTGACACTGAGCGTTGAAAGTGACACCTGGTGATGACGCTATGAGTTGAAACCTAGTCGTATTCAAATTTCTACGCGTTTCATTCAATCATTAATAGCTTCCACCAAGTCATGCTAGAAACTACTTCGTTTACCTTGATAATAAATCTGGGTTACCTTTGACATTGATCAACACACTAGAGTCCTTTTTTTTTAGCCACGCACGCCACTAGTGCGAACAAATTTTCTTTTTCAGTAAAAGTTTAATAATTTAGACCACTGACCGATACTGAATCAAGCATTATACAAGGAAACAAGAGGCGAAGGTAGAACAAAAGCGAGGTACTTCCTCGCGTTGTGGTGGAGATAATTCCTGGCTCACCTGATAACATAGTTCACGCATATGATGTTCTGCTCATCGGCATTCTTCGAGTTGCAGACGACTGTCGCACAGGTCTGGATCCATGTGAATCCCCCGTGACGGTTCATAATACGGTAGTATTGACTCATAGCCTGACCTTTGTTGATCACTGGAAACAAGAAGAGAGAAATTGTATCAGGTTGATGTTTGGACCGTCGTAAACATGGGGAGAGGACTATTTCAGGAATTTATCATATGTATTTGAAGGCCCAACCAGTTGTAGGTGTTGGGATGAAGAAACCATATTCTACTGCGTGAATGCCAAGCAAATACTATCTCTAGAAATCTCCACAAAGGGTTTACCAGCCCAAGGGAGACATTCTTTGGCAGGGAATTACGTCTCCAGAGATACAAACTCAATATGGTGGATGGCACAATGGACCAACTGGGGTCTAAGCACCCAGATCAGTGAGATGCACTTGCAAAATCTAATCTAATAAAAAAATGCAATAGTCTGATTTGGCGTCAACAACATAAAAAATACAAAAATTATTGGTTTAAATCAAAACGAGAAATTCAAATTATCTGTCACTTGAATGTAATACATCATTATTTAATAAAAATACCTTACTAAGTAAACATGTTGTTTTGTTTTGGAAGATAACTTTCGCGAGCTAGAAATTTGCAAATTACAAAACACAACTAGAGCGCAGAAAGTTATAGGTACTCGTAATTACACTCTGTAAACTCTATAGTATGAGATTGTAAAAACTTCATTTGTAGAGGGTAAGTGTTTAACCTTTAGGAATCTTCGTACATCAACGGCATATGAATCAGCAGCAAAAAATTCATCCCTAATTTATTTCTGGTCCCTAGATTTCGCAGTCATGAATTTTTCTCGAGAAAATTTAAGCACCTAAACATCAACTATAAATCAACGGTGAGAACTACTAACTGAAGCTCATGATCACCGCAAAATACGTATTCCATACTAAATAGAAAACAGTAGGTATAAATGGAGGAATTTTCATTCAGTTTAATATTAAAGCAATATTTATTTGACGAAAAAAGTACTCATAATTACGGAAGATAAAAAGAGACATTCAAAATTACGTGGATTTGGTTATTTTTTACACAAATTTAGGAATCTCAGTAATTGATTCCTGGCTCCACAAGTCGATCCTTCTAATAGTTCCTAATGAAGGTATCCTGCCGATTATGCTTCCGTAGATACAGGATGATAATTGAGAACTTCGACGAAGAGAAGCCAATGCAGCGACATAAGTGTCCATAGCTTTACATACTTCGTGATTTTATCCTATAACTTTGGAGTATAGTATATAAGCACAAAACATAGTTACCATGGGTTTTTACGGTGATCGAGCGCCCGAACAATGAATAATTTCTCACACTCCTTGGATACAGCAAGAATTAGCATCACCGTCAAGCAATAGAAAATTCTTGAAAATGCTTTTCACACTATGTTCGAGAATTTATTATTGCGAAGATCTACAGAGGATAATTTGGCTACGACTTTCCGGGTGGATGTTCAACATTCATATCCAAACATCTTATTTTTGTGACTGAGGACATGATTCATACGGTGAAGTTTTTTATACCCAGTTTCATCACGTCGCAAGTCCCCAGATTCCATTAAAAAACTGATGAACTAAAAATTGAGGATTCGAAAGTAGTTGTACTCACGGTCTACGTGGCACCTTCGGAGTTTGGAAGCATCTTCACCGTGGCAGAGAGAGTAGAGATTCTTTCCGGTCAGCTCGTCTGCAGTGAACTCGAGCAGCTCGTTAACCCTGAGAAGTAATAATCGATTAAAGAGCTAGATACTATCGATACATTAATAATTTGTTCATTCCCATATCATTATCAGTTTTGTAGAAATTCCACTTAATCATCCTAAAATTAATACTTTGGGAAAAGTTCTCAAAATAAAATTAATTCAAAGATTGGAGGAAAAAATCTATTAGGTGGACTTGAAGCAGATTAAGATTAATATTAGCACCTATGAAGAAATAAATCAAGGCCAAATCATCCTTGCAGATAAACCCAGGAGAAAATAAACGAGGAATGGATGAGCTTACTTATAAAATGAAGTTATTCCAGAGAAATGCATGATTGGTGCAATAATGAAAAACATTTACTAGTGGTTTCATTTGGCAAATAGATGCATGGAAATAGGAGAACAACTCTGTAGTATTTAACAATATTTACAGCAATTATTTATGAATCCCAAGATATCTCTAGGTAAATCAATTAAGTTATCGGTTCAATGGCATTTATCAAAGTTCAGAGTGGTGAAAGTATTGGATAGGTACTCATGCAAAAGAAGCTAATAGATTTTCCCTATCATTGTATGTTCTGCGTCAATTATTGATATGAAAGGACATTTGACATAGTTATCATGATAAAGTATACTAGGTAAATTTTTAAAACATAGAATGAAATATTCACGTAAAGGGAAAATACATCATTATTACGAGGTCGAGGTAGAGGGAGGTAAATTAAATAGGGAAAAGTAAGAAGAAAAGTAAGTTTCCATTTTTAGACCAGATTTTCCACGCTATATATCTATTAGTTTCATAAAAAAGACAGGCACCCTGCAAAATTATTTTTCTGCTAAATTTCAAAGAGCAACAAAGCGTTTTAACTCTCTTTCAGTCATAAAAAACATGAAAGACGAGGTATTATAAACGGGCAGAAACTTTGAAAAACAAGCATTGAATTTCTAGTCAAAGTAGAGATGATACTGAAAATGAGTGATAATACAATGTCAAAATTTGTCAGTTTGAGGGAGGTATCAATTACCATAAAAATGTAAAAAATTGGCCAACCTCAAATATGGACTTTTGGGTAAATATTGAGAATTTCAGTCTTAATGACGTAGGTTTTGATTCATTAATACTGCTATAATATTTACTTCACGGTTCTTAAAACTGCTGGAGTTTGAAAATAAACTTCGAATATGGTATCTACTATGACTGGAGAAAAATCTCCCTCAAATTGCCTTAAAAATCTCTTCGCTTCAAGCGAATGAAGGGCACATATCACAAGGTGCAAAATTTACTTCTCAAAAATGCAAAATACTCTAAAACAGTGGTTCTCATCCTTTTTTTGCTCTATTATCCCCTTTAACCATAGTTTAGAATATCATTCTACCACCCCGGTATAAATTGTTAAATAACAATTTAACTCCGCAAATGAAAATAATGCGCATATTTAGGAACTGATTTTAATCTGTGGCCTTTAATAAACTTTAATGAACACCACAGAATAAATTAAAACACTACAATTTCAATGATTTTACTTTATCAACAGAGCATCACATTTTGCAGATTTAAGGACCCAATTCCCCCCTTAAACCCTCTTAAATTCCCCCCCAGGAGGACAATTCTCCACTGGTTGAGAACCCCTGCTCTAGAAAAATGGCGTCACGGAACCCCATTAGAATGGCGAAGTCTTGAAATAAATAGAGAAAGAAAAGAGGAGAATGTGAGTGAATGGGAGCTTAGATGGTGAGGAAACGGAAGAGGAATAAGCAAGGATTATATTTAAGCCACCTGGGTTCACAGTGCGCTATCCGGAAGTCGAACGTGACCCTCGTGACGAACATGTCCGACTCCAGCCGGATCTCGTGGACGGAAGGGGGAGGGAGCGCTATGGCCAGCGCCACCATCCCGAGCAGCGGCGGAGACGGGGACTTGTTGCCGGCAGCGCCGCTCCGGCCGAAGCTGTACTGCGGTCGAAGCCTGCATAGCACCAGGACCACCTGATACGGGGGAGGGGGCGTCTGTTAAGAGCTGAGCTAACCAAGGGCTCCTCTATATACAGCCCGTTTTTTTCGAAATGTGAATCTTTCACGAGGCTTAATATTTGAAGAAACATTGATGCGAAACCAAAAATTACTTCATTTTCGCAATGCGCGACATCCGAGCTACTAACAATAAGCTAAACAATGAATTGACTCGAAATAGCAAAGATAATTCTTAAGATATGCACATTAACTACAGAAATGCTACTTCCAATTAATCGGTACGATTGACCTTACGAGAACTAGAAGCGAGTGGTATAAGCTTTAGGTACGAACCCCACATTGAAAATAAAATATTAAAGAGATACTGTTAATGATATTAATGTAAATTGTATACACTCCTCAATGAAAGGTGAAAAATGAAGAATTCTGGCACAAATAATAAACATACTGCCAGTTAACACGTTCTAAAATATAATGCACACGGATATGGAAGATCTGACGATGGAGTGATCATTATCTTTAAGCTTCAGGGGGCACTTAAGAGTAAGAAATTGTTTAGTGAAAAAGAACGCAGTTACATGATCATAAAGCAATAACCTGTTGAGATCTAATTTTTTTGGGGATGACTTACAACTTTGTTGAAAGGGAATAATACTCAGTGGTACCTGGTAATTGGAAGAATTTCCCGATCCATCCCTCCTGGACGAAGGTGCTTGCTGAAAAAGAATTCGAAGGCGTCTGGGATAGAACTCCAAAACCTTCCATTTTGCGCGTGTTTGAATCTCTATTCACAGTCTCATGGCCACTAGTTGATGGAAAGGTCTATAGTCCGTTCGATATAAGTTGGGAGTGCGTGAACTTTTTTTCCAACCGCTGTCATGATCACTTTAATTTTCACTCTGACTTTCTCTCTGACTAGAAGTTGACATCGACAGCTAAATGCTGCTCTCCCAAAATGGAGGTAAAAAATGACGTAATCATAAATTACAATTTCGTCACTCCAAAATTACGGCGAACAGACTATAGAAATTAAGTTACTTGGGTTTGCTCAAATTAATTCACTGAATTCCATGCCAAATGCAGCTCCCGTGAGATGTTAAACTTGATGTGAGATGTCTTATACCGAAAACTTTTAGAGTTAAATTTCTTAACCAAGTCAAAATAATTCTTAAGAGACTCTTATAGATTAATTTAATGGCAGTATGTCACAAACAGTTGACACAAAAGTTTGCATAGCTACAGCTTGGGAATAGCCATTGACATGGAAGTGGCCATAATTATTTTAAATAGAAATGGTTCAGTGGAAATCATTGCAAAGCATTTAAACTTTATAATTATCATATTTTATACATAAATCGTCAACGAGAAGAATTTTCAACCAGTGCATGCAATCTGATATCGATAAAGTTATTAGCATATTTGGTTTCTGCATCACCGATATATGGACAAATGATAATTAAATTTGGTGCCAATACGTATTTGGACATCTGAGTGCATGCCTGAATTGAGATATATATTCCTACAAAACTACAGCTGTTTTATTATAAATACAATTTTCAATGTGGGGCTAATAATCAAATGTCTCTCGACGAAATGGTATAAGACTTAAATGTTAATTATAGAAATTCGAAAGCGGACAGAATATAATACATTTTTTTGACTGTTAACTTAGCGGAAATTGCTCTAAATCTACGTTAGGTCCGCACATGAGATGTTAATAAGATGTTCATAGGACACTCAAGCAAGTGCGTTACATTATTTATTAACACTCACCCTGTACCCTGAAGATTTGAAGTGGCATCCCCTTTTCGTTAGCGTGGACTTCATTCGTATGCAGAACGCTCGGTCGAAACCCTTGTACGGAGACGCGCTGTTGATGGCCATAAGCGAAGACACTAGAGGGGAAAAAATAGTACATGAGGTGACGTGACAATCCTTCGGGTAGCACAGCCAGCTAGAGAAAAAACTAAAAATAACAAGAAAAATTCATTTTCCCCTATCTGACTGGTAAATTATACAAGAACTGCCTGAATATTTCGAACACAACCTTATTTTTCAAGGATATAAAGAGTTTTCACAAAAATGCATTTCAAGTTTCACTGCAAGGATAAGAGATTTCTTGTTTGCTCTCAGATTTGGGAAGGGCTAATGAAAGGCTATATTGAGGATGGTAACATGTAGATCTCACTTAAATTATTCGATGTCAAATCAAAGAAAATATCAATTACGCATTAAAGGGAGGAAAAAGGTACCATTATTCCTATTATTATTCATTTAGGTGTCAAAAGTTATCACCTATGAACAGAATCAACAAAACAATAACGGTTGATTTTCCTGTTGAGTTATTCTAATCCATTAAATATTATTAAAAACTGCTGGAAAAGCCTAGTAAATATACCTCAAAAACATTATAAACCTATTTTTCATGAAAAGCTGAGATTTTAATGCGGCCTCCTGTTTAACGTTCTTATAAAAAATATTGGGGCGTGGGATCTACAAGAGGTTAACAGAAACAACCCAATAGGTTACGAAAAAGACTTGGATTGCGATTTTTCGAGACCTAAATCATGACTCGTCTTCAGGCGAAGAGAAGAGGCACATTTCCTGAAGACGAGACAAGATTAAGTCTGAAAAATTCGCAATGTGTTTCATCGCCTTTTTGTGTGTTTCTGTCGGCTTAAATTCAATTGCTTTCGTTAAATGCTGGGCATTTTAGGCGTATTTCACGGTAAAAAAAACTATCATGCCTAAAAAAGCATACCCACACACTTGAAGAGAAAGAAGTTATTTTCTTAATATTGCTTAATAATCCAAGAAAATGATTTTCATGCAAAATAAAAAATTAGTGTAGGAACGTTAAACTGACTCTTTAATAAAACAATTAGTGCAAATATTTTTAAACTGCTATCTTTAAGTACGTCAATTGACGTCAGCTGCATTCTTTGGGAATTTATCATCACGTCAACTGAATGGATCAGTATTGAGAGTGTTAAATTTCTGCTGATTCCTCGTACTAACAAAGATACTCTACGATTAGAATTGTTACTCGCAGTGTCATAGACAATTCAGATACTTACAGCATTGGATTGAATATAAATAGCATGAAAAAACCTTATCGAATAAATGTTTTCGTTTGCTCAACCAAAGATACGAGGCTCAATTATGCCAAATATGTTTACCAATCCGTTTAAAATATTAAAGAATTTAGTAATTTCAAAACAAAGGATTTCTTTCAGAGTCACATTTAGAGGCAAATCTCACATAATTTTTACCATCATACTACACAAATCACTTTCGGATATGAATCAAAACCCACGCAAATTATCACTGCGACATCTCAAGTCCATCAATGACGCTAGTAAAAGAAGGCACCTTACTCAGTCCGCCTACAGTTGTATTGCCCCCCCCAGAGTTTGAGCGCCCGTATCAGATCCTAACGCACCCAAACCTTGATTTGGTATTCCATCGGCTTGGGAGCTCCCGGACAGCGAGACTCAAGCGACCTCACTCGCGCTTTTCTGGAAACCTTGCCCCCCCCCCCCCTATTCCCCAACCCCCTTGGTCCGGGGAAGAAGAAATCACTAAATTTGTTGCCATCCCGACGAAAACAAGTGACATTCGGGGGGAAAGGGAATTGGGGTGGGGGGGTGAGAAAAGGAGGTGGAGGGGAGGAAAAGAAAGGGGAAGAGATAAAGAGAGGTGGGCATGGAGGTCATGAGGGGAAGGTCAGCAGAAGAAGGAAAGGGGGGGATAAGGGTTGAAGGAGTAGGATAAGGATGTGGGGGAGGATGGGAGGGGGTGTCGGGGGTAATTCGTTGCCCAGGGAGACGGGAGAAACAGAGACGGTGGGGTGGGGTCTTGGCGATGGGGGGGGGGGGGGGCGAAGGGGGGGAAGAAAGAGAGAGAGATGCGAACTGAATACGCAAAGGCGGCCCCTCCTCTTGGTGGCGATGGCAAAGGAATGATAAAGCAGCAAATAAATTTGAGGACGCGGAGCATGGTCCCTTTAGGGTGGGTGGCTCAAAGGGAGGGTGGGAGGGAGTGTGTGTAAGGGGGGGGGTGGAGGGGGGAAAGGGGGGGTAAGGTCCGATGGGATGAGGCGAATCTCCGTGTACGAGTAGCCCGAAACAAGGTGGGTCGGAAGGGGTGTCCAAAAAGGACCGCCTAAGCCCTTTCGTCGATTGATTCCTTCGTTTTTGAGGGGGGAATCCGGCCTAGGACGTTCAAAAGGGTGCCTCCTTTCACATCACTGGGATCCTGTCCTTAATTCTATGCTTCACCGGTCCGCGGAACCACGTACCAGGTACGTGCTTGCTTGGGTGTCAGGTGCTCATACTGCTTAACTTATATCGCACCGTCTAGCTCATTAACATAATCCCAAGACAAATATAACATCCATGAATACTTGATGAACAAAAATATTTTCCAGTCCACAAATTTATTTGATTTAACGCTATGCGTTTCGACTCTAATCATCATTTTAAGGTAAATTACGCTCGAGTACTACGGCGCACGGCGTCGAAACGTATCATGAAAAGTCGGAAAAATTAGTGTACTGAAGAATTGTTTTCTCAATTATATAATTATCAATCAGCACCAAAATATCTCGCCAGAATCTGTGAAACAAAAAACCCATGCCCTAATTGGTTTCCAAGCTCACGACATTCGGGTCACAACCCAGTAAGTTACAGGTTTGGCTACCGAGGCCAGATTTAATCTGAGCTGGCTGACTCACGTTTTCAGAGGATTTTTTGAACACCTGAATAAGGTAACAATAGTTATTATATCGAAAAACAAAAATAATTAATGCATTTGATTCCAATGTAAATTAATTAAAACAGTACGCTTCAGTACGCAGTACACGTCTCGGTATTCGATTTGATTCAAAGTAAAACTCTAGAATATTAGAAACTATGGTATTTTCTGAAGGTCCCGACTTAATTGAAGGGGCACCGAAGGAAAAAAGTGCTTGATATTTGTTTGATCTTTAGAGCACAGACTGGAAAATTTATACATTCTCGGTTTTCAGGCCGGGGCATAGCACCCCTCCATCCCTTGAATCCTCCAGAAATTGCCACTAGATTTAGGAAAGCATGGGTAGAGTAATGGTGTACGCATTGGCCTAGCAAGCCAAAGGTCTTTGGCTCGATGCAAAGTCCAGGTGGATTTTATTTATAGGCAATGTCTATAAACCTGGGTTCATTGAGCTCGAATCACACACAACAATTAATGCCCGCAAAGTAAGAACATTAATGACCATCAACTAGGAAATAACTTTCCACACATATGTGCGCCAATTAGATAACGAAATTTAGAGGGAAAATGAGAAAGGTATTAGATCGATAGAAGGATATTATAGAATGCCACAGACGTCACGTGGTGGAATTGTTTTGAGTCAATCATGATAACTTACTAGGTTATATTCCACAACCTTAATTCCTAATATCCGACAGTAGTATAGGCACTGTGAACCTTGAAATGGTACGTTGTACCGAAATCATGGTTGGTTATTAAGAATTTAATGTGTAGAATGTAACCTAGCCTTCGCATTTATCATATTTGATTCGATAGGAGGTGATGTAAATTTTATGGTTTAAATGATATGACAAGTTCTTCAAATTTAACAAGCCTGACACAATTGATAATCAACGGAGGAATGTAATTTAAAAGAGTAAAAGGTTAGCTTATAAAAAATGTTCATCACAAATGAATAGTTGGGGCACCAAAACCCGAGACCACTTCTGCTTAAATACGAATTCAAAGTTTCCGTATCTGAATTCACATTCTCCGGTCACCGTCTTGCTTAACTTAGGACCGGCTTAACTTATTATTCCAGAATTTCTCCTACATTTTAAGGAGGTTGATTGGAGACATGTTGATACTGGTAGCGGCGGAAGGACGAATTATGCCGATAAAATAGGGTCGTGTCTCTCTCTTATCTTGCCCAGAATCGGTCTCAGCATGTTGCGCATCTACCGACCCTTGCCTTCGTCTCAATCGTTTATCTCCATCTCAGCCACCTTCTGAGCATCTACTGGTAAGCAATACCTGGGCTAAACTCGAATCAGCGGTCTTTGGAGCAGATGGTGACCGCATAATCACCCAATCCTGCCCGATCGGTGCTCGAGATAGACCGAATGGCCAAGGGTTTTGTTGCATAATGATTCTCTATTTAGAATGTTACCTTTACCTAACATGTGGTTCCCTTCAACTGGGAGCGTCTTAAAAAATATTTCGTAGAAAATCCACTCGGACACATACATAAAGATCTGCGAAGCTGCCCCAATACGACAGTCCCAGCTGACCGCTCGTCGACGTCATATCTGTCGTCATAATTGGTAATTGGCGTAAATAAATCAAATATTTTTACAGAATTTTTTTATTTTGTCGCGATCATAATTTTCCTAAACAGGAGGTTTTTGATGCAGTGACAGAAAAACGTATCGGTCAAAACAGAAGTTTACTTCTTAAAATAAATGAAAAAATTGGCTATTATTATATTTATTAGGGTAATCTACCGGTTAAGGTAGGTTAAATTGGAAGGCAATAAAAATCCTCAAGAGTATTTCCTTTCACGATTTATTTCTTCATCTCAGCTGATGTCCTGCCTCTCTTCATCCCTTCCATACAACTTATTCTCTTTCACACCCTTCCCCGCTTATCAAAAATCATTCCCTCAATCACGGTCTTCAGCATTCCTTCGCCCCTTATAACCTGTTCCAATCAACTTATCTGCCTCCTAACCTTCTTCAGAAGTTTCCTCTCTTACATTAGTGAAAATATGCCAATTGAGAAACCATATGAAAAATTGTTATTGAGGTGTTTATACTGAAGGAGTAAAATTAATAAATGATGGCCAACTTTAAAAAGATAAAAATGGTTACTTTCAATTTTTATAAGCCATTTAAAAATATTCTGCCACTGCAGCGGCCTTCTATGGCACGGTGGCGGACTAATGTAGCTATTGCAACGGAAGTAACTGTTTATCAAAAACTCCAGCAGAATTTTTTTGTCGTTGAAGTTTTCCATATTTTTGTATCGGCCACTCAATCTGTCTCCTGATTATTAAAAAATATTTTCCATTCTGTCTCGCTTCTTATGTTTCACAATCTCGGCTCCGCAGAGATATGCGTGACCAAATTCGGACCGTAATCCGAAAATATCGAGAAAAAAATGACAATAGTCACTGATGCAGCAACCGCCAAAGGGGCAGTAAAGTATGTCGCCATTATAATGGCTTACTTAATGAATTTAATCATAGTTTATTGTTGGTTTTACAGATACATTAAAACCATGTCACAAAGCAGCGGAGTTTTGTGGTTGGACAAGTAAGACAACTACGGAGACTGAAGTGCGGGAAGACTCGAAAAAATTGTTTGACTCGGTTCGGCGACCGCAAAAGAGACATCAAATTCAGTAATGATGGCTAACCTTAAGAGCCAGAAAGTATTTACTTACGGCATAATACTTTCCTCTCGCGCGCTCTCGGTAGCACTGAAATCATGTGCTACCGAGGCTGACAGTTAAAGAATTCTGCGAAAGGTACGGTTAATAAAAAACTACAACAATTTTTTGGTCGTTCAAATTTTCCCACGGTTTATGAACAGGCTTTTCGATTCTCGCTGAGTTCTGTACGCTGAAATGCTCCTCCTTTGTCTTTAAGAGACATTGCGAAATATAGCATAATAAGGAAATCTGTAGAATTGCACAATTGTATCTTCATTTTTGTTAAACTTGTATATTTCAATTTTTCCATTCGATACACGATGCGAATTCCTTTATTTACCAGTGAAGATAAGGCTGTATCTTCGTAACAATTTGTTGTGTTTGCTTCCATCGCCACATTTTTCTCTTCCGTTTGTCAAGACGACACGTTAATATATCCCAAGCTCAGATATATTATATACACTATGATTTAGAGTATAAGCAAGGTATCTGAGCCGCAGAGGGCGTGAATATAGTAAAAGTGGTAGAAAGAATCTCTTGAGTCGGCGACCGCCCAGGCGATCTTGATAAAAGCATTACTTCTCCCAGCGAAGGACGATACACGCGTACAGCAGTAGGCCGAAAACGTCACGATCCGCCCCTGAGGTGCCGGGATTTGAGGAAAGCCTCTCAAAAACCCGTCGACCAATTAGTCACGACTCCGCTCCCGCGACGCCGGATTATCGCCTGCCGTATCTCCCGGGTGCGTGGCCTCACGGACACATAAAGTCTTCGACCCCATAACAAAAATAAAAAAAAACCTTTTCCTTCCCATCCCACACATCCCTCCCTTTGGCCGGCCCTCCTCAACTCTCAAAACCCCTCCCTTACCCCCAGTATCTCCCCCTAACTCCTTCCCTCCCCCCTGCATCCGTCCACACCCTGTCCATTGTGTGAGTATGAATCCGCGCATTAAAATGCGAATGCGCGCTTCACATGAAGAACCCCCTTCTCCCCAAACATCCCCTGTTCTTCTCCCTCCCCCCTTAACTCCTACCTCTGCCCCAAACCTCCCCCGTATAAGCGTGCGTGTGAGGTGGATCTGGCCAGTTCGAGTCGAAAAGGAAGCACTGTTGCGGAGGTGGTGCCGCATTGCGCTTATTAATTGTCTCGCACAGAGAGTTTAAGGGGAATATTACGAAGGCGATGTTGGAGAGCGATTACCACCCGCGGACGTGCGATCGGGGTGAGCAAGTCTTCAATCGATGACATCACACTCCTCCGCGGGTCGTTATTCAAATGTTTCATTTCATGGACGTACGCATGCGTGCCTTTCGATTTCAACATCGTCTAAATTGTAACTCCTAAGCCATTGGGAAACTAATATGACGCCCAATGATGTTTACCTATAACGTGAGATGGGATACGGAAGATTCCGTCTATAAATGAAGCTCAAGGACCCACGGTGTCGCGAAATACTCTCCACAACGAAATGTCATTTCATGCCCACTTGTAGTAAACACTTCCGATAGGATACACACTCGTTACAGGAAGTTTTCAACCATATGGACTTTGCATCTACACTCGAAACTCCTAGTGATATAGATGGATAAAGGTATGAAATAAATATCATGCTCGCAACATCAACCACACTTATATTATCACCGATCAATATTTGTCTATTCACGGGGAACTAAATAATCCAGCACGAAGTCTTAATGTCGCGTTTATGTTACTTAACATCTTTCAATCACTGGTTCTCCCAAAGACTACAGTTTTTTACTTCAGAAGGCGAAATGTTTTGATTTTTCATAATCAGCAGCCATCTAACCGAAGATTGCCGAACTACAGTCTCCACTCCAACCTCTTTTAAGAAAACAGCTTTACTCATTATTCTTCATTTTAAAAGCCCTCATAATTTTCTTTAAGCGTAACATCTTTGGTCCTCCTCGATAATTATTCCCATTCATTTCTCCTTCCAGTACTGTTTTCAACAGGCTGTTGCGTCAAAGAATATGCTTAGTAAATTTACTTCTTCTACTGTCTAAGTTTTCTTTAAAAATCTTCTCTCCCCAACTCTCCGCTGGATTTCATTCATCACTTTCGCCGTCCTTTTGATATTTACCATATTTTGATAGCAACACATTTTCATTGCCCCAAACTTCTTTGTTCTGCTGCAGTTATCTTCCAAGTTTTAATGAAGAGCTTTCTTGCTTCCAAACATGGGTTACTGGCTCTTGATAGAGACTTCCACTGGTAGAATGCTTTCTTGATTCGCGCTGCCACGCTCATTATATCTAGTTGTTGATATGCCTTCTAGAAGCGACCCCTCCAACCTATACTGCCCGGCATGTCGTAGGTTCAATTGTCATAATCATTGTTAGGTGGCTCTACTGCAATATTGAACTCGCTGAATATGTGGAGATGCTCACCATCTCTGCATGTATTTAAGGCTAAATTAAATAAATTTAAGCTTCAAAGGTAGTCCGGTACTTGACTTGATTTACGGACGCGTGGAAGCTGGTTGCTCATGTGTGTTGTATTTTTGCATTGAGATTGCTGTGAGAGCCCATCAAAGTATTTGTCTTGATTTTCTTGTTCTTATTTATAGTAATATTTTTAAATCGTGAAAGCACCACTTTTGTAGTTGATCTACCACCCTAAATGGGTATTGTATAATGAGCATAAACAAATACATTATTATTATTATCTTGTTTTTTTCTTTCATCCCAGGTGACTTACCTATTTTACCTACCCAAAATGGCGAACATGACCACAGTTGCCGGTCACCTCCCCAAACCTCCAACATCCCAGTCTCTCTCTCCCCAATAACTATTCGAGGAGTACGCCGCGCTGCCCTAGGTCACCCGTCCGTCTTCAAGGGGACGCGAGAACATCCCGTCGACCGGTGACGCCCCTCCCTACCCACTCTCCCCTCCGACGGACATGGTTATTATTATTTGGTATTATGATAGCGGCGTCAAGACGACGATGGGCGTGTGCTGAATTTCGGATGCGGCCCCTGGCGATGTCGACGGACGCCCGCGTAGTATTCCAGGAAGTTGACGAATGCTTCCCTTGGGAGGTAGGGGGGGGGGGGGGCAGGGGGGTATCTGAGGGGAGGAGTATTGTCGCCGTTGCTTATCTCTCGATGAGTCAAACGATCGGAAGGGCGGCAAAGGAGTCGGGCACGGAATGATAAAACACGGGTGTTGCCGGCCGGCCGCGGCGCCGAATGTACGTGAAGGCATTTCAATCCTAAGGCGATGCCCACTCCTATAACAACCCCCCCCCCTCTTTCCCAGCCCCGCGTCGTCTTCCATACCACATCCCCCCCTTCATTGACCACCGGCACGCACTCTGACTATGACATTCATCTGCCCGTGTACGCAAATCGTGAATTATAACGTAGCCCGATGTGACGGATTCCTTTCTTTTGATTTTCAAGGTGGTTTGAACGAGATATCACATCACGCATAAGTTTCGATTTGGCCTCATGATGGAGAAGATTTCATCGAACAAATAAAAATTGCTCAGAGGAAACTTTGTGGTATTGCATGATCACAAATTTTAAATCTATCTTTTAACGCAAACCACAGATTTTTTCGCAAATCACACACGACCCAGGTTTCAATGAATAATTGATCATCATCATCATCAGGTAATTGAGTCTGGGAAACTATCGTGTGATCTGGGAAACTCTCGTTTACACAGTGGTTGGTTATGTGAAGTCAGCGGAAGGGGGAGGGAGGAAAAGTAGAGAAGAAGAGCGACCTGACCTCCGTTTCTGGTAAACCGCTCTCCTAACCTTTTCCCCCACCCTCTCCCGCTGACGTGACATAACCAACTACTATGTAAACGAGAGTTTACCATACCCAAGCACCTGATAATGATTATTCATTGAAATCTGGGCCGTGTGTAATTGCGAAAAAATCTGCGGTTTGCGATAAAATATTGATTGAAAATTTGTTAAGATTTCATCTTTAATGATGATACCTAAATGTCAGCCGCCTACCACCCTACTTTAAGAGATATTTGCAAAAATTAGAAGCCGCTTTACTAGGCGAGTATGAAAAAACCGTAAAAAGTATCGTTCGCAATCTTAAGGGAATGAATGGCCTTTTTACTATCAATAATAGTACATTTTCTTAATGTTCCCAGTTGAATCACGAATAAAAAGGTTCACCGATTATCATTTACATAATGATAAACGAAATGGGGAAATTTATTCTATAATGAAATCCCTACGATTGTGAGAAAATGTAAAAAAACTAAACAGGAAAACTTGACATTTCGCAAACTGCCATCACCCGAAACAAAACAAAAAGTTTGGGTCTATAAAGTGCCCGTTTGCTTCCTCGCCAAGCTAATAAAATCACAATGAGCAGTGTTCATCTCCGAACTTATGTTGACGGGAGAAATGTTCACAGCGCATGCAATGGTGAGGCTCAACGTAAATTTTTGTCAGACGCAAACCTTTCGGAAACGAGGAAGGCTTCTTCAGTGGAAATTTAATATTCAGCCTCGTTTTATAATGTCGGGTTAACGTCAACCGCAAAATGACGAAGCCTTTTCGTAACTTGATGGTAACTGAGAGTTCAAGTTTTGCATTCTCCAGCAGACAGTTGATTAGTTGATGTAAGCGTCCACGGTGGGAGGAGTATTAACGTCGCTTTACTTCCCGAGAAAATTGACCAGAGATAAAACCGGACCTAATATAAGAGGGAATAAAGGAAAGTAGAGTAGAAGGAATGATGTTATAAAAAGAAAATGCCAAGTAGACACGATCTAGCCAATGAGGAAGAGAGTGGCTAAATTTCCATGATCTTCGTTATCCTTGGACCCCATCAAACACCAAGTGGTGGTAGTTTCAGCTTCGTGGACCAAGATCTCGCGCTTTAATCCTAAGGAATGTAGGCGTCGAAGAGCATAAAATATTAAACTAAAAGCGAGTAAAACTCACTTTTCATGCTTGTTCTAATACACATGGATGAAGATAGTCTTTTATTAGTATCCAGAGAGTGCTTTCTTTAACGTAGCTGTAAGAGATATGAACATAAAACTTGAATGTAACCGGTGGTAGACGTACCGAAATGAAAGTGGAAGTCACAGGGTTGATTTGGGTACCCTTAAGATGAAAATATTCGTTTTAAAATTGCAGATTTTCTAAATTCTTTATTTATTCCGGTAAGAAAGTAGTGTTTCTTAAAACGGTACTTTTTGGAGGCTCATGGCAAAGGTTTTACTGGCCAAAGGGGGCGTCAATCAAAAAACAAAAGTTTGGTGAGCGGCCAATGGGGATACCATGGCGTTTCAGCCGCACACGCCTCGAAGGTTTTCTCGAACTGATATTCTCCTCGCGGGCTGCAATAAATCGGGATAAAAACTCACGTGACGGTCCTTAAAAAAGTACTCGCAACTCGGAAAACACTGCAGGAGCGACCTCCCCGAAGCGCTGCGAGGACGGGCAATGATGCATCACCGAACGCAAGTGCGCAAAATTTACCTTGAAAAAGTCATTTCGTCAAGAGGAGTGAGCGAACGCGGATTCCACAAATTCCTTATGCCCACTTCAAGAAATTAAAGTAGTTTTAGCGAGATATTTCTCTGGTCATAAAAGAGAGTATATCGGAATTTAATTTTGAAGTGTACGCAATTGTTAGAAGTGCCTAATGGGTATAGTACTTTTACCATTGACGCGCTGAAAGAATGTGCGGAATTCACAATAATAAATAAAATAAAAATAAATCCGGGTATCTCCTCAGCAGGTGGCAACGGATAGAATTAGGGCGGAAGCATATTAAGGAGGTTCTTTCGTAACTATGTGAGTCAAAACAAATACTGAATTCCACCTTTTCCGCTTGTACTATTTAAAAAATATTTCTTCCACTGATGAAATTCCTTAGCTTTTAGAAAACAAGATTAAGAAAAAAATATACAGATTATTTGGCGATTGTACTTTCATCAAAAACTTTTATCCGACCATTTGAGTCAACTGCAGAACAATTTCTATTGAAACAACAATTTTTGACTTCAGTTCCCGAAGTTAATTTCCTAAAAACTCACAAAACAAAATGAATTGGTGCCTATATTTCATCACCATCCAATTCCCTCTATACATTTGCTTCTATTAAACATTTTTTTTGCAAAAATTGCAATCATATTAGATATAGAAATAATTCTTTTGCCCATATTTAACCCATTTTCTCATTGAAAACAGTGAAATTTCAAGTTAAATTCGCGATAAACATAGCGTGGAAAGGTAGGATTTTATTATTAAAATAAAACAAAGGACACGGTTTTTTATAAGAAACTAGATTATGAAAGCAATAACATTTACGTCAATTGATGGTGGAACTACATTAAATAGATGCGCGGGTAGTAAATGGGAGGGCAAGTACCTACATCTCAATTTTGGGAAGCGTAGCTTTAAAGAGAACGACCAATAATAAGCAGAGGGCAGAGACAAAATCTCTCCATCACGCCCCAGCGGGGCTCTCCCCAGGCAGGTGTGGCCTGCGCTTTGATCAGTTTCCTCCTTCCTCATTGGGTTTCTTCAGGATAATCCTGTCCTACGTGTCACGAGGACACCTCGCGAACTAAATAAGGGCGACATTTGAATAAGTTAGCCGTGTAGCTCAGCTATGCATACTTCAATCGGCAAACTTTCAATGGAATAGTTGCCACAACAACAAAACTCTGATTTGAAGCCTATGCATAAGTTACAATACCACCAATAATAATGAAGTCATTTAGGTTTTTTCAAATATATAATAAAATTAATAACACCGGCTTCTTCTCAATTTTGAGTAAGATTTTTTGAAATCCGTTGTCTTAGGCATAACTTGTTTACACCCTTTGCACCCAACTTGTTGCATAATTTGTTAACATCCTTTACACCCAAACATTGTTTACACCCTTCATAATGAAATAAAAGCAATAATTTTGTTGTTCCGCTTAAAATTTATGCTGAGAGAATTTATGTGGAATGAAACAATTATTGTATTAAATTTGATGCGGAAAATCAAAAAGTATTGCTTTTATCACAATTATCGAAATACTAGGAGCCTAGGCTACGCCTCAGCTCAGAGCAATGTGCGTTGACCGAGTCCGAGTACTCCGCTGCCCTCCTCCATTGTTTTACGCTCTAATCCGATTTCATTACCGACCGGCCCTGTCATTCAGCGGCCTCGTTAGCAACCCTCCCGACGCTTAAGGGGTTGGGGGACGGCAACGCTGGGGAGTGGAGAGGGGCGTGACTCAGCGCGGCAGACACCAAAAGAACCGACGGGAAATTAGTTTAAACAAAAATCTCCCCGCACAAGAAGAATATCCCTAGAAAAGACGGGGCATTCTTGGTGTGAATCCCGCGAAAAGATATAAAAAAAGCATTTTCCCATTATCTCCGACGGAATAGGCGTGAAAGTCAGGGGGGATGTTCTTTGCCCCCTAGCCACGGAGGCCGGCGTCGTCTCCGGCGGAGGAGGAGGCAGCAGCAGCCGCCGCCGCCGCCAAGAGTTCGTTTTGGGCGAGCAATCAATCCGTCCCGTGTCTGTGGCCAGCAGACCAAGGAGCAGCAACATCATCCTCCCACCTCACCCCCTCCAAACCCTACCTCCCACTCCACATCTCCATGCCATTTCCCTCTAGTCTCCCTCCCACTCCCCCCCCCGTACACTTCACGTCACTTGAGTCATACCCAGCCCCCTTCGTCTCCCCTCCCCGGGATTCGATCGATCAAGCGATTGATTGAGATTCGATACCGGGAACTCCCTTTCATCCGGCCGTCTTTCACTTTTCAAGGCAGACATCGCAGCTCCGTTCACACGACTTCCACCGAAGTCCTCCTCGGTTCGCGGAGAGTTCAACGCGTAAATCTCTGTCGTTGTTAACGTGGACTGGGAAATGCAAAACTTTGACGCGGCTGACTTAGGTGAAACATTTGAACACACAGCTTCCGGAATGCTGGAATGGATGGATTTCAGTATATCACCAGCGCCTAGGAGGCTCAGTAGATTATTTGGATTTTAAGTGCTCCAGCTGCTCGCACCATCTAGCTTAAGACCTTAATCCTGTGACAAACCAAACTTTCATGCCGTGGGAGGATTCAAACCTACGACTTATGAGTTATGAGTAGCCGGACAGGCATAGAAGTTTCAATAACAATACATTAGGAATCACTTATGGCACACATTTGGATAGGGAAGGATGAAGAGCTGAAGTAAACCAATATTAGGATTGAACAAACGATGATGAACGACCTAAGTTTCCTAATAACTGTATAATTTAAATGATTCAAGCCAATCGGATGTACGCATAAGAGTTATACCGTAGATGCTGCCTTCACTGCATTTCATTCATATTTCATTCTCGGTGTCAACTCTCAGACATGTTTCTCTATTGAAGCTCTGGCTCTCGTGACTCAACCTTCACTTAAATGCACGTATCATAAAATCGTACAATTCGTCTCCACTTCTGCAGATGTAGCGTCTCCATTAAGTGCAGCCACATGTGCTACATTATACCTTATGCCGATTAATTTCCGTAAATGGAGCTGATAAAATATTAATGTTTCCTTCAGACTTCCTAAAATATGATTTCACTTAAATACAAATTAGAAGAACAGCTTAACTCACTTTCGGTCATTGGAGAATCACACCATCAAGTTGGAAGAATATTGTCAGGAAAACGGAATATACTGCTGAAATTATTTCCCATAGGAGTAGTAGCTAAGAGAACAGCTTCTATTGGTTAGTTGCTTCTGAAAACGTCATAGCTTATCAATTTAACAATTGAAGTTTAAAGACATCGGGTCTTCAGGGACACGAATATCAGATTTTAAAAAAACTCTCAAAATAAATGTCTGCCGGGAATATATTTCTATCCACATCTTGTATACCTGTATATTCCTGATAATATTTTAATGAACGACTTTTTTGAGTCAATTTTAATGTGAACTAGATGGTGATAACCCGAGAATAATAAATTAAACTTCTATTCCATTCTCTCACTCACTTTTGAACAACAATTACAATAAATACAAATAACAATTGAACATTATTAAATCTGATGTAACCCTTCTTGTACGAAACGATTCCAGAGGCACGACAGACATCATCCCGCACGTCGGGGAATCTTTGAGTGCTCGCCATCGCCCGCGGGGGTGGAGGTGATCGCCGGGAAGGATTGCACGGATGAGTGGACTCAAGAGGAGGGAAGAGGAGACAAGAGAAGCGAAACACACGCATTGATGGGCGAGAGAGCAGCGGGGTTAAAAAAAAAAAGATTCCAACTTGTCACCCGCTTTCCGAAAACTGGGACATTCGGGTGGGGGAGAGGGGAGGGGACTGTGTCGGACGTGCAAAAAGATAGCGAGAGGTGGGCGTGACCGCCCGTTGCGACAGATAGGCACACGCGGAGAAAAGCGGGCCGACCGACCGACCACCAACCGACAACCCCTCCCTCCCACCAACACCCCCCGCCACCATCATCAATTGTCCCGCGCAAACGAATCGAAGCCAAGGCCGCCACGTTACATGCGGGGAGCACGGGAGGTGGTCGGAGGGGTTAGTGTTGCATGGGGAGGAAGAGGCGGGGGAGGGTGGGGGGCGTTCAGGTAAACAATCCTATTAAAAAACTACTCGTCAGCGAAATTCATATTATTATTTAAATACAGGATTAAAAATTTGGTCGACACACAACGTTTATTGAAGTGGAACACTTATTATGGATGGGGAGTAATCCCGCGATAGCTTAGCGTCACGCGACACCTGACTGTTGAGTCGTTGCGTGGTTATGTAAATACAAGCGCTTCGAATTAATTCACAATACTATCACAAAAGGGAGATAACGCTATTTCATATGAATGTTTTAAGTCTATGTGTGTTTCATGTAATTAACATTAATGTATGAATATAGTTTTAATTTTCATATTACCAGAATTTGTATTCTTTTAAATTAGTATTATTATTAATTTTTCTATTTTATTTGTAAATAAAAATTTGTACTCCCCATTACCAGTCATATCCATACCCAATTGTTCCACTCCTGTCGGTCGTCCCGCGACAGCCACACCTTATATATTTCTTAACTCAAATTACTCCTAGTTAAAAATTACGATCGCTGATTGGCGTAAATACATTACGTCATCGAGAATCTGGCGGATGACGCTACAGAACTAGAATAATACGCCGCATTTTCATGTAGAATTAGGCTGGGTTATCCTGATCTGACGAAAATAATCCTTTTATTTCATTTATGGATTAGTAAGATTGGATCCATGCATTTTAAATAGGCGTATGGATTGGAAAGCAATACCTTGCAGTGACGTAAGGCCATTGTGAGATGCCGCTTTGCACCACGTGACTTTTTCAAATTTCGTTCACTTTTCCACTCCAATTATTAATGTCTGCGGTTGACGCATACATAGAGGGACTAAATTTTCAAGATTGTTAGAAAATTTGCTATCGTGTACACAACTCAAATATGAGAAATAAATTTTATTCATATTTCCAATTGGAATACGAGGGGGTCTTGAAAGTGACTTGAAAGAAATATAACATCTATTATTGTAGAATTAACTGAACTTTGTATTATGCTAAACAATTTGTATCTTCGCATAATTCAAGGCTTTCATATGAGGTGAAATTAAGTTAAGAAACTGTATAAAAATGTAAATACTAGTTAAGTTGTGCCTTATACTGTAAATACATATCAGCCTGCGGTAGATTGTAGAGCCATTGTAGAGGTGGGTTTTACAAACGCAAAAAAGTGCTCTCGTTGAAAGAGTGGGAATCTCGGGTGTAGAAATGAGAGGTGAGGGGAATATTCGGAGCCTATGAATACTGCATACACATGCTAAGCTGCAAGCCGCCATAAGGGTGTGTGGCAGGAGGTGTTTGGTCACTAACCAAGTAATTGTCTAAAGGAATTTAAAGCGGGAAAGGTTAAATAAAGAAATGTGCTTTGATAGAATGATTTGTTTTGCCATTCTCTATATGCTGTATTAAAAAATTTTAACTACATAAATGCCGCAATCAAATTAATGATTTCTTGTAAGATTAGTCAAAAATTAAGGAACCATCTGTGACTTGAAAGAAATATAACATCTATTTTTATAGAATTAACTGAACTCTGGACTATGCTAAACATTTTGTATCTTCGTATAATTCATGGCTTTCTTATGAGGTGAAATTAAGTTAAGAAACTGTATAAAAATGTAAATACTAGTTAAATTGTGGCTTATACTGTAAATACTTATCAGCCTGTGGTAGATTATGTAACATACGATACTTACACAAAATCCCACGACATATTGCTATTTTCGCGCGCAATAATTATCACGGAATTTCGAGAATTATAGTTCTTCATTGTTCGACTGATTTTTTAGGGCTATTCACGTCACAAAAAAGGGCGAAGCGAAAGTGGCAAGATCGGAGAGAGAAATGAATGGTTTTGGGATAGAAGGTGGTGAGAGTAGAGGCTCACTTTATCTCTGCGAGGAGGCCAAGTCGAAGAAGGGACTTCGTAACGGAATCTGACCTCCCGCGTGCGATTTGCATTTATCGCTCTTGCGTGTCATACCCAGCCCGCCCGTGGCAGAGGAGGCGTGATTCCGCTGACCGCTCATCCGCACATCTGATTCGATTTCAAACTCGATGCCGTCGTGACGAAACTCTGGATGCATCAGACGAGTCCCGCTTGGGCACATTCGCCGCGGCTCGAGTTTACTCAACGGCGGGGCGATCCCAATCTTCATTCTCCTTGTAACGCGCTCCACACGATCTGCGGTCGGAGACGAATCACCGATGATATCGCCCGCGAAGAACGGCAATCATCAATAACCTACAATACGACAGCCAATTCCGAGAAAACAAGTTTCAAACCCGTCGCGATTACACACAACACTGCCATCTACCTACTACCAAAATCGACCCGATTCCGTATTGCCTTGCGGAGTTGATATTTTCTCATGTTCTGTTCAAAACCCATGTCCAGTGATCATAATAAGGTGGTTATTTGCTAATTAGACGAGCCAGGAGGATGTGACACACCTTTAGAAATGTTTTATTTCGCCTGATAAACAAAGTAGAGGAAAATGGCGAAGAGGTCTCTCTGGGAACATGAATAAATATAGATAACATATTAACAGAGGTGTGGGAACCATTGGATATTACTAACTCGAAAAAAGGAGTCTGCGTTAAACTAACAACTGTAAGCCTAAAACTGTGAAAAATGAAGTGTTGATGTTAAAAATTATATTTTACAAGAATACGATTCTCTGTTAGACTAGACCGCAGAAATGGAAGGATTATTTACAGCAAAAAAAAGCATTGTAATTTCTGAAAACAATTAAGACTCCACGTGAATTAATCAACTATGTTTATTCTTACTCTAAGGGTTTAAGGGTTATAAATTTCCTTGGAGCGAAGGCTTCCGCAATGGCTTGATGTGTTGTTTACTTCCGGAATACCTGTGTCAGCTGTACCGGAAGATGGGGTCAAACACTTTCGGGATCCATCGCGTTTGCCTGGAAATGCACAACGTTTCACATTCTTCCTGGAGGCGTCTTCGAAATCTCTCTTAATCTTAAAAATCTCTTAAATTCATTTTTTATCTGAAGACGCCTCCAGGAAGGGAGGTGTAAAGTTGTGCATACCCAGCCAAACATGATGGGTCTCGAAAGTAATACTAATTGTAAGCAAATTATTAAAAATCGTGAAAACCAGAAAAATAACATGAATTTCATTGTTGGCTTAAATGTATTTTTGGCTCTCGAATAACTTTTTCAGTTTGCTGAGAGGGACATGTTAGGATCTTTCGTCTCAGAAGTTTACCGATCCCCTATCCTATGACCAAACGCCGCCAATGTATTCTGTGGCCGGTGAGCGGGCATGGGGTATACGAAAGGGGTACCTCCTCACCGTCGGGGTTCGCCGTGGATCCGGACCCGGCTCCGGGGCCGTCCTCGGAGACGCCGCTGGCGGGTGACGCGGCCATACCCCCGCCCCCACCGCCTCCGGGCGACGACGAAGAGGCCAGCCCCAAGCCCAGGTGCTCGGCCAACTCGGCGTGGTCCTGCTGGTGGATGTACTCGAACACGCTGCTGCCCGTCATCTCCACCTGGAAAGGAGAGGAAGGGAGTCAGGTTACAAATCTGAGAACCATCAGGACGAGAAACAATTAATTTATAACCATAACATATACAAGTTCACCTCATTAAGTGAACTCAGCAACAACAAACGTATTGAATAACAAAATTAAGAACGTATAGAGACCAGAATGAAATGTTAGAAATGCCATAATTTGTCGTAGATTAGAAATGAGTTAAAGATAATAAGGACAGTAAAACTACAAATTACAACTTTTGTGAAGTATTGCATTTTATATTTGCTTTTTAACTTTTTATTTAAGACGAGAGTCGAATAACTAAAATACTTATGATAGAGGAATGAATAATTTGACAGGAAATGGTAGACCAAGACCGTCTGAGAATTTAGTGGGAGAGACTCTTAGGAGAAGGAAAATTAGGAATTTACAAGACAAAGGCAGTGTGTATGAAACAATGCAAAAAATATAACAAGCAAAAGAGGAATGAAAAGGTAATATGGAGAAGATGTTTGAAATAGATCCAGTTTTCCCGAGTCAAACCTCAATAATTAAATTTTTAGACAAGTGTCTATGCCTAAAGGAAATGGTGTGATGAGAGTGTATTTATGTATCAGTTGTTTACTTCGTTCCTGAGACGTATGGAGAGTAAATAAAAACGTATAGACTAGGTATGTAGGCTATTATTAGGCTAAATGGCATCTTTTAGTATGATTCGTCAGATTAGCATTTTTCCACCGCGTGTATGAAGGTTTCTACGCCGCTGGGCACGCATAGTCGGCTATTTCTTTGGCCATACGCTGCTGCTGGCTCTCTCTCTCTCTCGAAATATTTTGATGGAATACGGGTCACCAGAAGGACATCTCACTATATAACACAAGTCTCTATCAAGCTGAGCAAAAGATACATGATAAATGAAAACTCACTAATAAGAAGAGGTTGGCCATGTGACGTGACTCCAATGAAACATCAGACATTCAAACTCAGCGCTTTTTTTGAACCAAAACAGTGTAAAACGAGGCACAACAAATCCAAACAGATAGTAATGTAATGACCTGAAGCTAATACAATTGATACAAAAGTGATTGATTACGAAGGATTTTTGTTAGTTTTTCATACGTCTACTTCTTGTTTCTGAATATTTACATTCATACTGTTGAATGAATTCATTTAAAATTATGACAAGGATCGTCACTGTCTCAACATTATGTCACAGAGGCACATTCCTACAAAAGATTAATGAATATATAAGCCTATGATAGGTATATTATTTCATGAGTTAACTGCTCATTGAAAGTTCAAGATGCTTCATGGAAACAAGATTTCTATCAGCAACCACATAATCATTAATTTTTATTAGCAAGCTTTGAGATTGGTTCCTTTATTTTTTTACAAAATCGTGTTATCAATTGCTGATTACTTAAACTTGCAAGTACATTTGATGATAACGGAGAGCTTCGTTGAAGAATATCAAATGCAGAAAACCATCACTGAGTTGAACTCTTACATCCCCGGTTCCTGAGATTTTACTGGTGTGGTGGTCTTCCTACAAAGTTAACACGTTGTCACATTTAAACGGATGAAATATATCCGCGTCAACGTTAATCCATTTCAGCGGTTCCCCATTTTTTCCGATCTACCTTTGCCACTCAATTCCAACAAACATGCCCTTAAATTAGAAATATGTTTTCTTTTTATATTCTCACTGCTATTTCAACGTTAAATCCGACATCATTACTATTGGTCGTTCAATCCTAAGACTGGTTGACTGCAGCCTCCCATGCTTCCCTATATACTGCTAGTTCCCTTACTCCTAGGTAGTTCATTTACTAGGTCTTACTCCAAGGTAATTCCCTATTCACAGAGTCTATGTATTTATCCCTTGGCCCTCCTCTTGGGATTTTTCCCACTATATTTCCTCGAATTATAATCCTAAAAACCTATTGTCTCTCAGGGTAAGCCCAATCCAGCTGGTTCTTCGTTTCTGTATATATTATCTATGGCCCTTTCTTCCTCTACTCCCCTGTGCACATATTTATTTCTTATATTATCCGTCCATTTGATCTTCAGCATCCGCCTCCAGCACAGGGTTTTGAAAGCTCCTAAATCTGCTATTACTCAAAAGTGTTCGCGTACCCTGAAACAGCGAAGAACGCACCCCTAAGGGTATGCGTTAATCAGGTTGTGAACCGCTGCACTAGACCACTAAAGTAGAATATGGGGGTGGGAGGAGGTATTGATTGACATCCCTAGCGTCTCACTGGTAACGAATACGGTAGAAAATAGGCAAAAACTCAGGGTGATGAGATGGCTTTCAGGTTGAAAGACCCATCAAGGGGATCGACCCTCCCCTTCCCCCAGGTCACTCTCCGCTCCCTCAAGAATATCGACTTAAGTTTCGGGATTCGGCGCCCGCGTGATAACATTCACCAAAATGGATCCTTTGAGGAGCTCGGGAGGATGGAGGGGAGGATTGGAGGAAGGAAGAGGGTGTTGTGCGAGGGATATAGCGGGGAGCGAGAGAGAGAGAGAAAGGGAGGAGGGATGGAGGTCTCACCGCCGCCACCGCCGTCGTCGGTCCGGGAATATTCCGCGTGGGGCGAGATGCGAATCGGAAGCGGGAATCGCGTCCCTCACCCCGAGTGCGGGCGCGGTCGGAATATTGATATTGCGATGGAAGAGGGCGAAGTGAAGGGATGGAAGAAAGGCGAGGGACGTAGAGGAAGGAGGAAAGGAAGAGAGATGAAAGGGGAACGGAGAAAAAGAAGAATAAAGATGAGAGAGCAAAATTATTAAACATGGGAGGAAATCCAGTTTGTGTGGTGGCTTTTGGTGGTTACAACTTAAAATTACTTAAATGTCTTTTTATTCATATTTTGGATTCTTTTAGAAAAAAACGTCCTTAATTTGATATGTACAACAAAATCATACTTTTCCACGCTATTATTTTCGAAAACTGTACTTGAAATAACATAATTTTAAATGCGAGAATGAGTGAAACACGGGAGAAAATAATATTTTTCCATCTGATATCAATGCCATTTTCGCGAAAAACTGAATGTAAAATACAAGTAATCCTAGGAAATTGGATGGTAATAGAATTTACGCACCTTTCCAACTTAGTTTTGAGCTATTACTAAGTTATTGTAATAATTGAAGCCAAAACGTGTAAATTCAATGAAAATGGCAATGAAGTCGGCTCCTGTGACTGGAAAAAATATTTATCAAAAGATATATTCGTCGAATTTACAGCGCATTCAGTATTTTAATTCCGTTTTTTAACAGCTACTGTATGCCATCAGTGAGAGCAGGATATATTGAAACAAAAAAAGGTAAGGGTGAAATTCAGTATTTGTTTTGACTCATACAGTCGCAGAGAAGCCTCCTTAGGAGTATTTTTATTCCATCCTGAGGGCCAAGGTTTGCATAATGGCAGGGGAAGAGGCTATTCCATTAGATTTTCAATCCACTAAGTTTAGAAGCACTTACAGCTGTATTCATAATTTTGTTTAGACCGTACGGAAGAGCCCCAAACGTCGGACAATCAGGCGTACCCAGACCCTGGGCCCAGCGCTAGCGGAGTCCTCGCACCTTGCTTTTATTCTATTCGCTTTTGAATATATTATAAACTTCTTGTGCGAATACAATTTCAATTAGAATAAGCATTCTATGCATTAAAATTTTCTTAAGATTTTATTTATTTGATAATTTTTCATTTATATTTGCCCATTCGACATCTGACCCTAGAGTCTCAAAATCCGAAGAGTTGCCCACACACAGGGTCTAGAGTGCGCTTAAGGTATCCGGCGCTTCTTCTTAACCAGTATTCATACCGTTGTTTTAGCGCTGATTAGTGCTATCCGAAGATCATGTTGGTTCAGTGGCTAAAGACAGAATTTCCATTTCGAGCGCCGGGGTTTGAGATCCTGAAGCGTTGTAGATTTTCCCTGTGAACTGTGAAATCCCGATCCTTACTCAGCTGTAGAGAGCACTAAAAGTGCAGTACTCTGTCAGTTGGAATGGACGTTAGACCGAGTATCTCTTGGCACCTTTCGTTCAGATAAAGCCCCTCCCTACTTATACTTCTCAGTTAAACATGGTATGAGAGTGGAGGATATAAGAATGTGACGTAATGGATAGCTTACTCCTTGTAATGCACCGAGGAAAATATTTTAAAAATAAGTCATTGAGACAAGGGAAATTTCATGACTATGCTTCTGTGTTTTACCCTGTCGAGAGACACTATCTTTCCTTGATATCTAACAAAGACTTTTTCCGGAATTCAACCGACCGAGCCAGCACACAAGGATAACATACTCTTCTCTTTCTTTCAGCCTTCTTGGTAGTAGCTACTTCGACGTCTATTAATAACGTCATGCCCGCCGATTTCTGAGAAATCTCCGCTAGATTGAAAGAAAAGATTACGGCGATTGCTGGAATCAGACCCTGCATTTAAAGTACTGAAAAAATGTAACAATAGTTTAGTCGCGTCAATCCCACAGTATCCACGAATATTTCAACAACTAGGCCACTTTAATTGCATTAAGACCTAGACAAAGCATTGCCTCCTTAACCTTTTTTCTTCGAGAACTCAATGCGGCAATGCGAGTGGAAACAGCTTGACTAATTTGCTTGCCACCTGCTGGAGTAGTCAGTGAAGAAGTCCCACGAAGATGTGGAGAGAACATATGTACAATGATAACTGAGAGGAAGAGAAAAACTATTGGGCACATTTTGTGACAATTCAATTTCTTGAAAACACTATTGGAAAGAAAAATGAGGAGAAAGATCAGAGGCAGGCAAATTATGAAGGGACGCTAAAATGAAAACTTATGAGGAAAGAGAGAAAGGGATGAGGAAGAGGAGAAGATCTGAGGGTCGCTGTGCGCTCAGAGGAGGAAGAGGGGACAAAGGAAGGGAGGGACAAGGGGGAAAGAGGAGGAAAAAAAGAGAGAAGAGGATGGACCAAGTCTCAGGGTGGATTCAAGGGGACCAATCTTAAAGACGGACTTTTGAGAGGACAAGGTTGGTTTGGTAGATCGAGAGATGGCATCTACTCCCGAGGGCAAGGGATCGTATTGGAATCACGATCCCTACTTGGGTGTTATAGTGGAGAGTAGGTGCTAGGTGTAGAGCTCCATCCATTGCATAGGACGTAAAACTATGGTCCCCTTGGCGCCTAACGTAACAAGTCGGCTCTGGTCGAAGCCGGGTTTCTCTCTACCCTTCTTTCTCTCCACAAACGATCCTTCCCTTACCTTCCTTCCCACCGATTCTCTTTTTCTTCCTCTTCCTTAATAGTAGGCTCCAGTGGCCTGTTTAATTAATTAAATTTCTTCAATTATAGCCTTCTTCAGTTAAGGTTGTGGCACCACGTTTTTGTTGACCGACCGACATTTCGTCTACCTGTAGGCTGTTTATCTCTTGCGATACGTATCTACTAATCTTTCACTGTTTATATGCTTGTTCCTTTCTCTTTTTCGTTGAATTATCCAGCTATTTATATTTTCTGTTTTACGAAATTTCCTGATATTTTCATCTCTGTACCTATCCACCAAACCTTGGTGGTGAATGTGTCTTCAAATTCTCGGTTGCCTCCATAAATAACCAACCCGCCAACAAATAGCAATATTCATGGTATTTTTAAGTCGTTATGTAGGTAAATAAGTAATTTTGAGGATACCGGGACTAGCCACGGTAGTTACCTTTACGGAGTCACCCGCAAGTGCACATAAGTGCGATATTCCACAGGAGAAAAATCATGTCCCGGTCATGGCGAATGATTTTTCTCCTGTGGACATATCGCACTTAGGTAAATAAGGTTACATGACATAATATGTGTCCATGAAATAAGGTTTTTGCGATAGCTAGTGAACTGACATCCAATCCAAAGGGCCAGGGTTTGGTTTATGGCTGTGGGATCTTATTTTTTCAGCTGACTCTCAACCTAGTCTTGGACGCTATTTGGAAATCGCTTCAAGTGTAGCACTCGGTCCGTCAGATATTTAACTGTGGACCACTTGTCCCCTATCGTTAGGAGATGGCCAATACAGATGCCGAATTTCTTTCCATCCTTCCTTCTCTCCTCAAAGAATCCTTCCTTTGCCTACCCACATTTCTACAATGCCGTAAAATGACCTCAGCTGCCGATCGTCTACCTAAAAGGTCAACCAAAAAACCGAAATTGCGAGCGAGGGGAAAATTGGGTCAGTCTTCACTGTGGTGATTCCGCGGGGGAATGCATTCATATCTTCAGGACGGAAAAGAGTGAATTATGAAAAGGCCCACATACCCCACCTCCAGAATTTCACGTATTTAATATGGGCTGTCGAAAAAGAGACGGCCATCTCAAGATATGGTGAAATGTGGGCCGCTGTGATCTGGGACCCACAATGGTGGCGGAGAACTGATTGGTGACAAACAGAACATGAGACAATGCGGGAGAGTTCAAGGACCATTTCAATAAATTTGGTTCCACGCTGGCAATCACGATATTTTTTCTTCAGGAGAAAACGAATAACTAAGACGGGAGTTTATTTCATCCATATATATTTAGATCCATTGACATTTTGTGAACTCATGCTGTAGTAAGATAATAGAGAATCGAAGATGATTACTGAGAAAAATTAAGCATGAAAATTTTCTGATGGACAAGAATAAAGTAACGTGTACCTACCCAAAGACATACATTGCGAGTTTCGGGCAGCAGAAAATGTTAAGGCATTAGATTTTTTTAAATTAAAAATAAAAAAGAACGACGGGAGTTGAGTTAGGTACATTAAGTCTTCAAGACGATTTAAAAAATCAGTCACAGGATTATGGTAAGGCATTAATGAAATACCGGGCAGGTTTCGCCTCCGTCAATACCTACTGCTTTTTCAAAATAGAGAAAACCTAAAAATATGTAATTTCCAAATAACATAACCTTAGAGACGACAAACTATGTAATTCTTCCTTCATTTTAGACTAATATTAAAATTAAATAAGTTAAATGTTTATTTTATGAGGCTTCAGATATGCAGCATATAATGCATGCCTGTATGGAAAATAACCGAGCAAATAATTCTTCTTTTCAGGGAAACATCGAGGCTGGCACATGATTTATACGACGTCCTTTGTCCACGAACGTTCAAGCGTTATTTATCACAGCCCAAGAAGCAGAATGATTAACAACCAACGTTCCGCAGAAAGAAGATATATGAGATCATCCAGATTCTCGATATTAAAATCATTATACTTTCCGTGACACGTTATCGAAGCTAGGCAATAACGAATGGTTCAGTCAGCATATTTTATTTAAGGTTTATGAGGAATAAATTCCTACAGGCAATAAAATACTGCGCTAAATAAGGACGCTTGAATTTTAAGACAATTGAACCGAAATAACATTACTGGATTAGAAACTATTACTACTGATATTTTAAGAGAACTCAAGTTAAAGACGTCGGTCTATTTAGGCTAAGTTCTAGAAAAATTAGCTGGTTTTATAACATTCATTTAACAAGATATGGTATGCCACAAGAAACACTGGCTACAGGAAGTTTCCTGACTACGGGAAAACTAAACAGACTAAAAACTGACAGCGGGAAGGTTAAATTCCACATTCAATTTCAATCGACCGGCAATAGTATCGACTGTTTAAGTCGTTCACAAGTTTTCCACGGCTTAAGGGTGGAAATAATGGGCGGTCAAAAGAATTAGGCGTGAAACATTACTGGTAGTAGGTGTTGCTTTTAGGATGGAAGAGTTCAAAAAAAGAAAGCCTTGCATCATTTCTACTGAATCAAGTCTTATTATTTGACTTGATCTGAATAATACTGAGTCTTTTCAAGTATGAACATTTTATGCGAAAATGGAAACTAAGGCAATTTGAATTTTGATATCACTCGCGGCGGCTTTACAGTTCAGCAAAAACATAAGATTAGACTAGAACGCTGCATCTGGAGAGCAGATATTCCTCTTCTATTTCCAGTTATGATACTTATCTCTGCAATAATAACTCTGCAGTACATCAACCAAAAATATATGTGCCGATGAGATCAAGAAAGGCGTAGTCAAAAATTAGGCATAAAGTGAAATAAACGAAAAATGAAACCATAGGTGATGTCTCCTCGTGGAAAAATTCTGAAACTAGACTCTCACTACTCTTGCACAATACAGAATACAAGTAGAAGAATGCTTCTGCGTATCGAACTAAAATATGGCAAAAACTGACACCAATTTTGCTCTCAACGGCCCATGCATAGGTTACTTTTATTATTTATTATTTATAATATTAATATTTTTGCATATAATACTCGATATTTTCAATCCACGAGAATCTTTAAAATACCAAATGGGAGAATGATGTGATTTATTGAGCTACTTAGGAAATAAGCTTTTCATTTACCGTGTTAATATAATTTCTGGATTCAATTAGAAAGTATTCTTAGCTGAATAGATAACATAAGAGCACCCTCCTAATGGAAGAATGTAACAGAATCTCCAAAGTGATTTCAAGAATTGGTAGTTCATTTTCGTTTAATGTATTGGGTATGTAGAGGCAAGGGCCCAGCCACATTGACACACCGGTTCCCGTAAGATACACCGGAGTTAAGCAATGTTGGGCCCGGACGGCGGTTTGATGGGTAACCATACATACCGACACGGTGGCGCTCTTGTCCCGTCTGCATATGGCAGACAGGCATGGGGTTGGCACAATGGACCATAAAGGTCTAAATGTCCGGGCTCCTGTCGAAGACCCTCTCCTACAAACAATCTATCTAAATCTAACTATTGGGTATGTAACGGGTGTATGCGCGATTTTTCACGAGGCCAAAAGCTGAGACTGCATGATGACTAGGACACGAAAACATGTTTAAATGTCATTCGGTCATCTGAGCGTCATTTGCGTTATTTAATAATAATAATAACTTTATTGAGAACCTGGGATCTATGTCCCCTAGGTTCTAATGGAATACATACAACTTTTGAATTACAATGTGATGCATTATATTAGATTACACAGAGCTTTGGCCGGGAGTAGAACAATAAAAATGTTTCTGAAACAAAAAGCCTCTGAGAGGCTACTGTACCACAGTATCGATTTATAGAGAATAATATCATGTAACACAACCCTTTTAAATATCAAAGATTTCATGCGAAATCCGTGTGAGTGCATGCGTAACTACGCTTACATTTATTGCAGCTTAAAGATAGCTTTCAATATGACCACCATCAAAACGGTTCGTAACTTCATATGCTCGTATCCCTGGATATCCGTCACCGTAAAAGCTGAATTCGCATCCTTCGTTCGAAAGATACTGCAATACTTGGAAAACTCAAAATTTTAGCGACTCATTTCGAGTCGTCTAACCATGCAGACGACATAGCATTAAAGGCAGTTTTCAAAATCGGCAGACACCATTAGTGCAATAAAATTTGAGCCCGATCATATTATATATTCTTAAGTAGACAGCTTGGTATAGTGGACAGATCCGGCCGTGGCCTCTACCACCACCAGTACCTCTGTGTATTTTTTGCACTGACATGTTCGCGGGGCCTGCCACCTTGGATACTGGTAAATAACGTCAAGAGGAGTATCTCACTCCGCTGGTGTCTACAGTATTTTAGCGATTGTCTTTGTAATGAAACGACATAACTATGCATTTCACACTAAGGAAATAAATATTTTTCATCATCCTCATTTAATTTTCTACACGATGGTAAGGTTTTTTTCGAGAAAAAATTATGTTGCAAACTCCCCATTAGACAGGATTCTCAACTCCATCGCTAGGACTAGAAATGCGAGACTCCTGGTATATAGGTGCGTCGTGGAGAGGATCAAGATGGGAAGGAGGTTTAAAAAGCGAGGAGGTGGTCTTTTCCGAGGTTGAGTATGCGGGGGATTCAGGAGGGGACGAGAGAGGGAGGGGGGAGAGAGAGAGAGGGGAGGGAGGTAGTGAGGGAGGAAGGGAGGGAGGAAGGGAGGGATAGAAAGGGTGACAGGCCAGGAGGAGGAAGGAGGAGGAAGGAGGAGGAAAGAGTATGATAGGGAAGGAGGCGGGAGGGGTGGTTTCGGTTCCCGCGCATAATCGAGCTAAGGGAATGACCCCGCCTCCCACCTTATCTGTCCCCCCCTCTCCCACCGGCAAACGTCAACCCCTGCCACTTCCCCTCCTCTCATCCTCCCACACTCGAGCCGCTTCCGGTAGGCGCCACCAAGGGGGGGGTGAGGGAGAAGGAGAGAGAGGGAAAAGGAGGGATGGAGGGATAAGCTGAAGGGAGGAAGGGGAGGGAGGTAGGTATAATGAGGAGAGGGGAGGGTTGGGGTTGGAGTGGATGTTCAAGGGGCGGGAGGCGCCGCCACGAGAAGTGGGAGGGGACCCGCGGGCGGGCGCCGACCAATGGGAAGCTGGCGTTGCCAGGGATCACGTGACGAGCCTCCCCCTCTTCCACCTCCCTTCTTCCCTGCCCCCCCGCAAACGCCCTTCTCTTCCGCGGCATATGGCGAGCCTCCCCGTGGCGAACGATTTCATCGACTTTTCTCCCTCTCTCCACTGGCATATCCAGCCGTATTGCCCCGAGAGGAAACCGCGCAAACAGCTTTGTTTTGCTCAAAATTAATAAGCACACTGTTCACACGGTTCCCATTACTTATCGATCGATTTCAGGCCATTTCTCGCTCTGGGGTTTTGTTCCTCGATTGATTGCTGGAGACATTGGACAACGGGATTTAAGCAGAAGTATGGCATTTCAATTATGATTCCAGTCTTATGAATTTCATCCATAACTTACGTTATGTTTTTATGGTCAGCTCACACTTATATCAATGTACTAAGGCCATGATTTTGTTCACTGATCCAGATGCTTGACACGGTTTCTCTTTGACTGAAGACTTTACTCAAATCATACCCTTGGAAAAAATATTTCTTCATCGAGGGAGCTTCCACACATTCTGCCGAACTGAATCAATCAGAAGCTAGAGGGAGTATTTTTCCATCAGCAAGCAGAGGGAGCGCCTATAATGAGGGTGGTATACCTTATTTAAATTACATGTACTTTCTCAGGGGAAACACCTTAACCCTCACAATGAATTATAATATACAACAGTTCATGGCACCGTGATTGAGATTTAATGATAAAAATAATAATAAAAATTTATAATAAAATGGGATAATTTAGACAATTTTAGCTTTTAAACGAAATATTTTGAGCGATACAAGAAAATACTACATTGTAGCAGATGGATGGTAACTCCCACAAATCCACAAACATATACCCGCACAACATTTTCTATACAAGCGAATATTAGAGCTATGTGTTTTCTTTTCTTTAAAACACATGGCAAGGGAAGCCATTTTGTGAATGAAGAAAGCATCCACATCATCTTAAGGTCGGAATTTAAAGAAATAGTACTCTAGTACTTATTTATTTACTTAACCACCCATCTTCCATACATTTGAAGTAGCAAATAATTTAAAAAAATGATGCACTAATACTTATTTTTGAACTTAAGCAAACCACATCCATGTATTTCGAAGTCGAAGAAAATCGAACAATAATAAGAGTTTGAAAATTGACATCAAAATTACACGAATTACGTGCTAATAAATATTGCAGCACATAAACACCTTTGTACCGACCAAATTCCTGATCAAGTCTGCTCTTTCAAATAATTCGTATGCAAAATAAAACATCTAATACCCAAAATTAGGTAAATCGTTGATAACGCTAAAAAGAGGAACGTATTTCACGCAAAATTTATTCAATTTTTACTTCTAGAACCAATCACAATTTTCGATATTCAAATCACTCTTTTCCACGATGAAGTGTTGAAGCACAGAGGTACATACCTAATACACATATGCACGCGAAGTAGAAAGTTACCATATATCTACAGCATGAATTACAGCTAATATCTCGCCTTAAATTCTCACCTACGCCAACTGGGACAACTGAATGCTTTCAGCCAATTTTAAAACATTAATTACATATTTTAAATGGATCACCACCAACCGATTCATCCAAAAAAGTCATGATCCCCAGGCATGTGCATTCTTCGAATACAGAGACGAAATTGACTTATGAACATTTATAACTTGATAAGGCCACTGAAATCAATCTAAATATTCGTTTCTGTCTCACCACTCTGTTTTGAGCTTTGGATGTGATCGTTTCAACGGTTAAGTAAAATACCCTGTAGCTGAAAGGGGACATAAGCTATCGTGCATAAGTATAAACTTTAACACGATTTACAAACGCAACGGGTCTCAAGGCGCGGTGGAGATACACAGAGGCACAGCAATTAACGGAAGCCCTGGAAAGAGAAAAGTGCGCTTTCTAGTAAGACAACTTCCGCAACCTGGGGTTTCCTTCGTGGGAATATCTCATTTCCCCAGGTCCTTACTCTCAGCGCAGAAAATTTATCGGGGGCTCATCGACTTCCGTTGCTTACCCTGCGACGTGCTGACGCAAACTCGGCTATGACGTCGACCGCAAAGGCATCGATAGCCACCAACTCTAGATTTTTTCCATGGAGTGACGAATTGACGCAGTTTTTACAGTCTGATATCTAATACACTCTCAACGAAAATGGAACACAAAAGATATCAAGGAACGGCTAGGCTAATGCACTGTTAACTAGGACAAAAGAAAAGTAACGAAAGATTCCTTTCTTTTGACAGAAATCATACTGAATTGGTATAGGAAGCAGTGTTGCCAATTCATAATAGGATTCAGACGCTGACTTCTCGTAAAAAAAGTCGCTATTTTGTCGCTAGATGAAAATGATGGAAGTCAATGATTTTGTCACTTTTTATGAATGCACTCAATTCTTTTTTGGTTCGTTTCCCACAAGCTTGTAACACACTTTTTCAGGCATTTTTTTATGAATGTGTAAAAATGTTTTAGGAATATGGAGGAGTCCAAATATAAAAAATCTGCTCAAAATGTTACAAAAGGTGTTTTTCTTCTCACTATCACTACCGCTCACTCACTATCGCTGTGTCACAACTGCGGGCATAAATGGGGGATCCCTTCCTTTTGTCATAGGAGTAAGGTCTCAACAGACAAAAACAATTCAATATATGTACAAAATAACAATATTGCTGTGCATTTTGTTTGAACGACAACACAATGCATTAAAGTCACTAGTTTAATCGTCCGATAAACATCTTTCCTAAAAAGTAATTAGATTTGTTGCAAGGCCCTCGAATTTTTACTTTGCCAAAAAAACATGCATAATTATATATCTAGCGACAAAAGTCGCTAGCTTGGCAACACTGAACGCAACCGGTAGAGTACAACGCTTTCTTTTTCAAGAGAAATCGACCTAAAAAGAAAAGATACCCGATTAGAGAATTATACATAAATTACGAAAACTACATCAGAGCTAAAAGGAAATTGCCATTTACTGGGGTAGCAGTTGAAGATTAAAAAGCGTCTAACGAAGTCAAAGTGCCCAACTTCATTACACGAAAGTCTATTAATTTAATTTTAATGAGAAAGAGAATGGAAATGAGAAACCGTAAAATATTAGTACCAAAACAATATCGATTAAGGATTCATTTTGAGAACTTTGAGGCATTGGATAATTTAAATTAGTAGCAAATTTTATCAAGATATTATTTATTACACTTTGAAATTTTAGCACCGTTTTCGAAGAACTCTTGAAAAACCGTTTCATGTTGAGGTTAATTCGGGGGTTTGTAAAAGGAAAAACGGGCGTTTTTACATATGGCTGAATAAACGAATGCATGCACAAATAAGAAATAATTACAACCCAGAAATATCGTCTCGGAACTATTTACAATATGAAAATACATTACTTAGTCCGCTATAGCACTCCTATCTCTTTTACTAAACAAGGCTCCTTTTCCAATTGGGAATTGTATTTCATAGTTGAATGAGAATTTTAAGAACTAGGTATGTTTATTCATATTAATTCAACTGTGATCTATTGGTCCAGCAATCTTTCTACATTTTCTGGAGTAACTTTAATTCCCAAACAGAGTTAAATATTCCAGATCATTTGATAAAAACTCTATACTCCTTTCCATTAATTTCACGTATTTGTCGTCTTTAAAAGTTAGCATTAGATCTTAGAAAATAGCAATTTAGTTAAACCTTTTGGTTCTACGAGATGGTTTGTCACATTAATTACACCAGAGTTAAGAAAATGTCAAAATTGCAACATCCGTACCTCAAGATATTTAACTCAACTAAGGGAAAAACATGATGAATAACATGCGTTACAAACAATCAGTTGACGATCAGAAAGTAAGCTTATTCCACTATGATCTGCTTGAATAGTGTGCTCCTTTGCGTGGATGCCTCTAGTAACACATAGGATTATTCTGCACCGCCCTCAGATAAAACATACAAAACCTAATTTTAGAACTACCTTAGGAAATCGACACTCCTTCGCAGGTTCAGTTCACATTTCTCTGTCGCAACGCGCCTAACCCTTTCGCCTCACCAAATTCATTCCATACTTAATATAAGCTCTTAATTACATAAAATTATAATATTACCTACATGCTATTCCCATTAGGAGAGAAAAAATAATGACGAGAATAGGAATAAGGTATTTTCAGGCAACGCACGTGGAAATTACCTGCATTGAAGCATTATCTCCGGATATGGATGAATTTTAAATAAAGCCAGCAGGTGAAAGTTTGGCTGCGTTAAGATCGTGACGGTGAAACAATCCAACTAACATAACATACCGGAAGACATATCTCAATCTCGGCGGAAGACCATAGAAAAACGAGAATAGTAAATAAAATTCTCCCACGGTTGTAAAAACATAGACGAAATCTTTGGGACCACAACAGGAAGGTTTAACTATACCGCGCGGAAAGCGTCGAAACAAGAAAAGACGCTTGGTTATTCCTTGCGTGTCAATCCAGATCAGGAGTGCGGCTGACATGGGTATTTGTGTCACGCGGGAATCATTCATGGCGCGGATCTCCGTCGGCGGACGCCGTGGCGTCATTAAGTTCACGCCCGTCTCTCCATCTTTATTCATCCTCCGCTTTTCCAGGAGGCCGTTTTTTCGCCATGGCAAGCACGTTTTTCCCCCACTCCCCCCCTCGCCCCGCGGCCTCAACAGTGGCGCTACCGACGTCACCGCCATTCGAATAGGGTCGGCAACTCCTACCCCATTTTACCTCCCTCTCCTACCCCATTCAACTCCCTTCCCGCCTTTCCGCGGGGCACGTAGCTCCGATACATACATGCCCACCACCATGCCATATCCACGAAACGAAACCAGACCCATCACACCGAGGGCGACTCGGGATGTGTCATAACTCGCAAAGCTCCCATATCGTTCCGGAATGTTTTTCCACGGGAGAGAGAGAGAGAGTTGAGCAACCAGAGGGAAAAGCGGGAAGGGTAGAGGTGACCCTCATCTTCCGGCCGGGGTAAAATTAAATTTTACCTACCTCAGCGGACAAGACCGCTCTCCCGAGCCGGTATCCTATAATAAAGTGAATTTCGCCGTGGGTCGGGGACAAAAATTTCGCCTCCTCCAGGTCGATGAACCTCTCTCTGCTGGGGAATTAATCTCGGTAATCAAGTGACAGGTGTGCGCTCCCCAGAATATTTACGCACCCGAAATTATTCTCATCGTAGGTAGTCCTTCTGGTTTGATGGAGTAGATGGAATAAACATACCTTAAGGCAAAATCAAACAACACGCTAAAGTACCAATAATTTCGCACCAAGTTCTTCCATCCATAGGCTATACGTCTTTAAACGATGTGTTCAAGAACTGTAGGTAATTGTACAAAATATCACAATTCCCTTTTAATGGAGTCATCTATTTCAGTTGTTCGTTCCATAAAATTCGAGTCAAATAATCCCTACCATGTATTTTTATTGCCATGCGTTCGCTACTTCATCAGTTATTCCTATGTTGCAAATTTCGTTTCTTACATTTTTTCAACTAGATATTTGTTGAATGAATGTAGACTCTTGGCGCACAAATTTGAAGTGTTTCAATCGAAATGAAAAGCCTTTATTACTACAATCTACCAGAATCGTTTAATCATACTCGCTCAAATCCACAACATGGATTAAAGTATTTCGTAGTCAATTTCTCCGCTCCTTCTCAACTCTGTTCCTTTAATAACATCTTAATGCATGTACTGGAGTAAAGAGCTAAGTGTTTAAAACTTCAAATACTTAAAAGAAGTTAAAAGTTGAAAAGGAAGAATTAAGACAGGATAAGAGAACATTTTCTCCGACAGCATTGCCAATGGAGATCTTAAATATAGGAGGAAATGGTTTAGTGAGGATTAAAGAGTACAGATGAAGATTGGAAGGAGAACAATGGTGATTGTAAGTGAAACAGCTGCAGATGGCTAATGAAAACCCATTACCACATTGATACAGAAAACGCAGTTCGACTAGGTTACGTACCGACAAATGAAAGACAGCCGGGTTCTTTGAAAAAAAAAAAAACGTATCAATGCCTAATTGATGAAATGCATCAAGGTTCCATTAAAAGGCTTTTATTTCATTCTGCACAATCATGGAGAGCGGAGTTAATAAACCCGCCTTGCCCTTAATTTTCGTTGTTTTACGGAATTATCAATTCTCTTGTTATGAAGAAGCATTCGAATTGCGATCTCACTCTCCACTTTCATGTGTTCGATAAACCTATCACGTATTTATCATCATTAAATATATTATGTATTAAAAAGTGCCTCTACTTTTATGCAGACATGCGAAAATTCCACAGAGGAAAAAACTATTCGCCTTGACCGGGACTCGAACCCGGATACTCGGAGTATACCGTAGCTATTCCCGGTATCATCAATATTTGTTTGACACACACATCGAAACGAGTTCATTAAAAGAGCATTGTCTCTACAGTGAGAAGGAGACATTGACATTAAACTCCTAATGCCTAAACTTATTTTGTCTTCCTTGCACCCATGTTTACGAATATATGCACAGAACCTAAAATTATTTCCACGAGGCCATTAGTTCCACTGCCTCGCCCACAACAGCTGCTCTACTTTTTTTAAAAGTAAAATCTTTATCCAAGGAAAATATTCGCGTTCAACGCTGAATGGAGATGCCTCGGGCATCGCCGCGATGTTTAATTGAGGAGGAGCAAATTAAGAAATCAAATAAAGAGGGCAGGAACCTCGATCGCCAACAACGAAGTCAAGGAATAAACAAGTTGGAAGGCTCGAGAGTGATTTAATGCTAATTGGATGCGCGCACGGCTGCGTATATTCACGCGTGAGGCGCCTCGCATGCAAAATGGCGGCCTGCATCTATTCCATCTATTCCCTTCTCTCTGCACGGTGACAGTCGTCGGAATTGGCCGTAAATTATGCAGTCACGCGGCAAAAGAAAGGGCTCACCGATCGAAACATGGGAGGGAGTATATGGTTGGCGAAGGCGGGATGGGAAACCCGGTGCCTATAGGTTAAATGGAAAGGCAAATTATAACTTTACGAAATTGAGGAGAGGGCGTTTCAATCACGATACTATTATTTAGTACGAATGCCACTAGAATCTAAATCGAGGAAAACTTGATATTAAGGTGATTTTTGTGATATTTTCCCCCTACTCAAATAAGAATTCGAATAAAATTAAGGTTGCTAAAATAATCATTAAGTAAATATGGAAATATTAATGAACCAAATATTTTGTTTTATTTGACTACAATTTTCATTAATCTGCCAAATATGCATGCTTTTATCTTAAATTTGACTAGTAATTTCATGCTGTACGCTAAAAATGCCTTAATAAACGAAGGGTTTTGCTACTTTGAGAAAAGTAATACGCTTAGTTATTAATTTATTCTACAAAATAATTAAGAAAACCTATGATATAACCATCATTGAATTTCTGAAGCCATTTTTTGTCGGACCTTCCTCATTATTTTCATGGTGTATCTTCAGTGCGCACAACCTTACCGTATCCCATGGAAAACGGCAAATATATTTTCACTAATATCTCGAAAAGTAATGCGGTGAGAATATGATATTATTTGCACCACTGGAAAAAATAGATCTTTTACTTTACAACGAGGCCGAACTCATTGAATTTTTTTCTGCAGTGATATCTCGCTCATTCTACCTTAAAATATTGGTGACGGCTTTTTTATTGATTTTACTCTTGTTTGCGCAGCACTTGTTATGGACGGCTCTCGAATTATCTTGTGTGTTATGCATTTTTTTTTATTTTTACATGCAGTTTACAATGTTATTGAGATGTTCATGTACATTCACTTGTTACTCTACGAGCCGCTAATGGGCGGGTGTGGACGGGGGGTGATCGGAACCATGTCTGTATTAAAAGTAAGAATCGCTCAATGAGAATGATGGGAGAGAAGGAGAGAGAAGTGAAATGTGTATTTGGTGCATAAGTGTTTCACTCGTTTTTGCTACAGTCGTGGATGGTGCGTGATCAAATAGAAAACTCCATGGTTTATTTAGCGAAAAGCAAAACATCACATGAAGTAGATATTATAAGGAAAAAGTATCACAAAAAAAGACTAACGGATACCAGGAGTTCTTTTTGAACGCCGGGGACCCCCAGTCAATCAGCGTACAAGTTTAACTGTAGGGATTAAATCACCTTAAAATCGAAGCATCTGATTTAAACGTGAAATATTGAGAAAAAATGATCACTTACATTGCTGTAATGACTTACATCCTAAGTCGAAATGATCGGTACACACCCTATTCCCCAAACAAACATAAACATCGGTGTGATTGATAAGAGATTGTACCTACTCACACTTTTGCACCAGTGTTTCCCTAAATTCACTTATGCCCTATTCATAGGGACCTCTAAAATTTCGAGCCTCTACAATGACGGAATTTTTACGTTTAAGACTTATAAATAAATAAAAAAACGCAACATAAAATTTGAGATTTGCCGAGGTATTTGTTGAGGCACGGAATGTAAAGGCATTATCGAGGTCGAGTCTCTTCAAAATAAGGCCCCTGCAATGGAACGTAAACAACAAAATACAGGGAGGGATGACAAGGTTCAAGACACTGTAAGCAGCGGTAATAAGTAGGTACAACATCAGTACACAAAATGTACGGAGACATTTTCAAGCCGATTATAGGAATATTTCATTCTCAAGTTAATGTCGACATCGTCAAGTGATTGGTTCACCGTTTATATGCAATCACTGCCGGAATGATTTTCGCTAATTGAGATGCGGTGGGCAATCTGGCTGAGGGCGAAGTGTTGAAGAGCAAGCACCGCTGAGAGAAAGCCGACCCTTCGGTAGTTCCATTTCCGTTAAGACCTCCCAGACAGGCGTTGTGTCAGAGTCCGGGGGCGCTCTCCAAACGACACCCAAATAAGGACCAGGGAAGACCATTGAAAGAAATCCCGGTGTTCACGGGAATCGAATCTAAGTCACCGCAAGAGGGCAGCTGAATACACACCCGATAATGAAGATACTAAGGACTCAACTGACACATTATGCTAGATGCGGTGCACCTGATGGGAAATCTATTAGGAACACAGTCAACAATTCCGCGGGAATCGACACGGCGAATATTTTGCACAAAAAACACATGTGCACGTCAATACCCAAATATTACGCTAGAGTTAGTACAACTGACACACCCAACAGAAAATTGAGATACCGATATTGTGGATGACCGGACGGTTGCGAATGCAGTGCATTCTGAAATGGTTTAATTCTATCGCCGATACTGGCATTCCCAAGCACATTACAAAGAACAATCCTGTTTGAGTAACACTGAAACATGATCGACAGCATTAAAGAACAGTAAAGTTTTTAATTTAAAGTACTAAACTAAATAATACCTAAATCTTAAGTTTGAATAACATTAAAATATGAAGATGGCTAAAGACGGTATGAACTAAAGGCAGAGTCCTCTAGTTGGCATTATAAGCCAGTCCCGTCTAGTTGAGTTAAAATGGCGAACCAGAGAACTCAAGACGATCCAGAGGACTAAAATCACAGAGCCTAGAGTTCTATCACCTACTACTAGGTTAGAGAGGGTGATCGTTTTGTAATACTGCTGCAAAGTGCTTATAAACAAAACCAAGATCGTGTTTAGATGACTATCCATTACTGAAAAAAAGTTGTTTCGTAAAATTAATAAACAATTTTTAAATTTAACATTCGAAAGAACTAAAATTTAAGCATTACGTTTAAAATGTTTTGATTGAACTGTGTAAACTTTCCTCTACGATTAAACGTCAATCTTTTGTTTATGAAATACCAAAAACAGCGTTCCTTAAAAAAAACGCCAAAAAACAGCACTTTTTTGTTCTCATCAGGATAAAAAATCGAAGATTGACTGAAAAAACAATCGGTAAGCATAGTGAAACGAAAAATGAAATAAGCTAAAGATTGGTGTATCTTGAATTCACGTAGTTGTTCTGTTTTATTCTTATTTGGTATCCACACTCAAGTCTACATAATAATGTTTTGCACCGACAGCAGTCACACACATTTGTATTACAAGACGCGTGATAAAGGGCGGTGTAGTGCATTTCACCCGGTTTTGTGGCACGTTCTGGTTTCTGTAGTCTTGCCACACTTCCTGAGTATAAGAGGGAGGAATGAAGGAAAATGGGATGAATCTTGAGAGAGGTAATGTCACAGCGGGATAAAATAAGAAATAAAAGCAAGATGGAAGAGACGAGGACGAGGGGGGAGAAGGAGAGAAAGGGGGGGAGTATGAGGGGAAAGGAGGGCTGTGAGGAGGAGTGGGATGGGGAGGGGTCGGGATGGGGAGGGGTCGAGATGGGGGGGGGGGAGGACGGGGGGGGAGACGGCGGGCGACCTTTCGTCGCATTGCATCGTACGGCGTAGTCCTCTCCGAAAGAATTCCGCAACGCCAGCAGATTACGGACGGCAACTACTCAACGAAAGTCAAGCAGAACGAAAGTGTTCCCGTTTTCTGTTTCCAGAGATTCACGAAATTAACGCCCGAGCACGCATTTGAAACACTTAGGCCATGTTTAATAATTCCTGGTCAAACATAATCTCAGAATGGTACCGCGATAAAATCGAAAACCTTAAGTTAGAGAGGAAAAGAGCATCTATTTGTTCATCTGTCCTTCAAAATTCCCTAAGATAAACAAAAATAAACGTTTAAAGGGAGATTTTCATTTCATGTTAGCAGGAAAGCTACGCCGTCACGCTACTCGCTATCACGCACCAGCAAAGCACGGTAATCCGTGAAATATTCTCCTCCTGGGATGGATAAAATACCTATCCCAATCAATATTTCATATGTTTTAGGAAGGTTTTGGAATGCTTATTGGAAAACAATGATCTTTAAGTTAGCCACTGCTTCATTTTATTTAATTTGGAACTGCATGCTTTTCATGATTTTGAAATGAATGGAAAGCAATACCGTAAATAAATACCAAGGGATAAAGGACCAAGAATTGAATACATGTGCCCAATGGCGAGAGACGTTAAACGAAGAATTATGGGGTGCGAAAATTTTTAATTCTGTAAGAGTTCAGTCGATCGATGAAAGGAGTTTCGTTCATCTCCCAAAGGAAGATATCAATGGATTCACAGTTCAAGGTTAGGGTTTAATCGATGAAGACACATGACTCTCTCACACTGGACTTTTAAGAGACGCAAAAGAATCAAAACAAGAAGGAATAACTCCAATAAAAACCCAGTTATTATAGAAAAGTGATGTGTTCAATAATTTATGGCATGGGTTGAAAAGCTCACGCGGTAAACGATTTCCGAACTAAACTTCATCAGAAAATAAAAGCTTACCGTACATAAAGAGAGCTGAATAAAAGTTAAATACAGATCATCGTTGGAACTTGGATAAAACATTTCCCTAAATTGTAACGTCCCACTGTGGGTACAATGAATTTGTATGAGGACGTTTATTTTTGAAGCGGTATTAATAAATTAAGTAACATTTCAAAAAACTAAACCGTAATTACATGCAAAATATGACAATGCAGAGAGTCAATTACTATCGTGAAATACATAGAGTTACGAGATCATGAAAACTGAAACCAGATTATAAATATTCGACAGGCTCCAAGTTATTTAAGTGTGTCAACTTTTATCAATTGTCATATTATCACAGTATTTTTCATTTAAATTATACACCTGAGCTGCAATGATTAAAAAAAACACTCGTAAAAAATTAAATTGAGTAATATTTTCCCAATAGGTAATTGATATAATTAGCTGACGCAAACCATTGATTCTCATTAACCAATAGAAGGAGAGAATGACACCCGAAATGCATTAATTTACAACTGTGCGACGTGGAATCATTCTTAGAAATCTGGACAGTAACAGCTGCAGATCAAAAGGGATTGGGAGCAATGGAGATGTCGTGCTACCGAAGAATGATGACAATTAAATAGACGGAGAGAATCACTAACGAAGAAGTCCTATGAAAGGCTGTAGAGAAAAGTTATAGATATAATGAAAACTCTGAGAAGAAGAAGAGACAAACTTATTGGACACATTTTGCAACACAACAGCTTGTTGAAAACAAAAATGGAAGGAGAAATAAATGGGAAGAATTACAGAGGAAGATCAAGAATGAAATAAATCAGAGAAATCATGAAGGACCTCAAAGTGAATAAATTATGTATGAATGGGAGAGCGGAGTGGAGAGCTGTAGAAAACCAATCTTCGAATTGATGATTGCTGAAGATGAATCAACGTGCAATACGAAATAAATAATCGTATGAACTCCTCAACAGAAATCCTGACTTGTACTCAAACAAATATACTTTATTAGCCAAGCAAAACCTCGACGAGAACTTCAGCTATCGCTTTACTTTGTTCCCATCCTCTAAGTAGCGAAGACGTTTTCGACTTGAAGGGATCTCCGACGTCTGCGCTCACAAAATGGCCGACACTCGGCTAACCCCCTCTCCCCCCTCTCTTATTCGGAGGAAGAGTGTTCGGGAGGGGAGGTTGAGAGGAAGGGGTGAGGGAGGATGAGGAGGAGAGGGGAGGGTGGAAGGAAAAGAAGGATCGGCTTGTCCTTTTGACCCAGGTGCCTTTCCCCCCAACACCCCTATTCCGCTCAGTCTGCCTCTTTTTCCCACTCCCTCCCCCACCCCCCTGTCCGCCGAACACCAAAGAACCTAGGCGGAGTTCCAATCCACGATAAGGTGTAGGTAATAGCCGTAGTACTTTAATTTTCCTCGAATTCAGGAAAAGACGTCTCAATTTCAACCTTATAAACCAACTTCATGCCCGAGAATGGAGTGATACCAAGGAGATTAAAATGAAATGGAGCAGGCTCATGGGCGTGAACGCTCGTGAACGCTCATGGGCGAAGGTGTAACAAGAGCAGAGGGCCACTGGAAGGATTTTGTGCCGAGTAGGTGTGGCCTAAAAGTCATTTTCCGTAGATATTCAACTTAGATTTGACGAAAATGAAACTCAACTACCGGAAACGTAATATAGAGTGAGGCCTAAATTGTGCAGACTGTGATGGCGAATTCGGCTTCAAGAATCCAGTGTGATGACGCCTTCATTTCTTTTATAACCCCCTTGGGTGATGCGGGCTAGTGTTGAGGTAAGGCTTCATAACTGGCCGTACAGTCATAACAATTCATTTTTGTGGTATTTGATATGGAAGGGTAGTGAGCATCGTGCTAATAATGGCGCGGATGAATTTTAATCCTAAGTTAATTATTATAAAATTTTAAAGATTGAAAAATGTTGCTATACTCCTATGCCGCACAATGGAACTTCGCTTTGGCTTTATACATTTCCGTTTTTTGCTTTTTCGCCAGACTCTACGGATGTGACGGCCGCCGACACTCGTTTGACGTATTTTTCTGCCCAAGCGCTGAAGATGTCACTTCCTCTCACAGATTAAAGAAGAGAATAGATGGCACCTTGATGCACGAATGTGAAGCCCGTTTTTTTGCGAAAAATGATCCAATTAAAACATGGCTAACGCGCGCAGTTTGCCCTTAAGCTTTGTGAGCAATGCAGTTCTTTACAGGAAAACATTTCCAATGGTAAGAGAAAAACACAGTAGTAAATTTCCACACTTCTTTATTGCGCATCGACCATGGTTTCGATACATGGTGTCATTTCCAAGGTTAATTCGACACTATTAAAAAAGATTGTAGGAATTTACCACTGAGTTTTGTGTAGCCATTATGGAGATAAAACATTTTAAGCTAATTGTAAGTCTGAAACGCTTTCATACGTTAATAATTTCCAAATCTGCAATTTTCCAGGAGATCATTATGGTACCACATCAACTTCTCTACTAATACCTATGTTTTCGGCATTCTAACTACACAATTGACTCATTCAATATTGCTGACTGCCCATTTTAATGGATTCAATACTCCCCTGTGTTATTATACCGTAAGGTTCCATCTATTCTCTTCTATGATCTATGGTTCCACTTCACAGCCCTACCTAGACTCTACTAGTATACCTATGGTAGGCATATACTAATGTGTGATACCTGAATTGGAACTCGATCTTACGGCTGACCCCACCACCATTCCCCCACTCTCGCCACTCAGTGCCTGCCTTCCCAATCTCATTCGCCTCATAATCCCCTTTTCCTTTCCCACCGTCTTAATCCCCCCGCTCCTTCTCTCTCTTAATCCTTCTCCCCTCCGTCCCTTCGTTCTTCCCCCTTACACCACCCCCTCTCTCTCTCACCCTCTCAACTCCCTTTCATCAGCCAATTCTTTCCCCAGCAAACCCCTATCAACCCCTCCCTCCCACAGAAAAGCCTCCTTGGTGGTCACTCTCCCTTGGTCACTCTCTTCATTCGACTTCCAATCTTCGAGCGCAAATTTCCTTACCCATCTTTCCCTCAATGAAGAAAACAGGGAATGAAAATAAGAAAGACTAATTAAGAAAGTGGAGCAGCATTTTTCTTTTAACGTTCTTTAAGATGAATTTCGGCCATCCAGGTGGTTTATTATTCTTTTTTAATGAGGCATTCATTCCTTTAATTCAAGCTTGCATTTCAATAAATTATTAAAATGGTAACGGATTTCGGGCGTTCCTCCGCGTTTTCTTGTCTCTACGCGACGACAGTTTCTCCAGCTATCCTGCTGGCGTCTTCAGGTCAGAACTTGTCCTGAAGACGCCAGCAGGATGCCTGGAGAAACTGTCGTCGCCTTTAGACAAGACAACGAGGAGGAACGCCCGAAAGCCGTTACCAATATGGAGAAACGCCACGGAAACCTCAGATTCAAATTATTAAAATATTTTAAAACTTCGGAGCCACTATTTTCATTGGCTCAATTCTCGCGTATTTCGGAAATCCAATCTGCAGACAAATCGTCAAATTGTTTTTCCTTCAAGGTGCGTTTATACTGACAAGTTTATTGTGCAAGTTACTTACAGCATGTAATTTGTAATGTTAAAACTATTGCATCTTGTAATGTTAAACTTTGTAGTGTTAAAACTAATTATTGCATCATTTAGAAATTCCACAAAGTCAACCCTTCAACCATCTTGTACAGCAAGTACCTTTCGACAGAATTGTCAGGTGTAAACGGTTCTGCGAGTCCACTTGCAGAACGTTAAATAGCTTTGGCAAGTCGATTGAAGAAGCGTATCATTGCCAGCGTAAACAGCAAATAATTTAGCTCTGTACTAACTTACGAAAACATTTTCGTCAGAATATTACCATTACTTAACCATCTTTGCCGCATCTCATGAGAAAAGTTCTCCTAAATGTTTTTATTTCAATATCATTACTAAACTCAACTTAGGGAATTAAATCAAGATACATGGGTAAAGAAAGTAGACCTGGGTAGTTACTTCATCGTTTTTTGAGATTGATGACGACCATCGAGGTGGATTATAAGTCTTTAAAGAGCAAGGAAAATGTAAGCACAGGATTCCAGGGTATTCTTTCCTAACAGACGCATTCATTTAAACTTGCATTCATTGCAATACGTAAATATATAAAAAATTGAGGCATTATTATCACCATCTGTACACACTCGCGCACCCTGGAAATCCAAGCCATACAAAAATCGTATTATCTATCTTCCCGAATAATGGGAAATATTTCATCAAAACAGCATTAGTACTAATTAGTTCCCCAACCACCTGCTGAAGTATTGCGGGTACTTCGCGAATAAACCTGAATTTAATCTATGCTCGGTGCAAGTACAGCGCTCCATTAAACGGGAGTACTTTAAACTATATTCATAAATGAAGCTTTGTAATAACATTTGAGAAAGTTCTGAGGATTTATTCCCCAATATGACATAAACTCGCTGGCCAGACATTACAGAAAACGACTCCTTTTCTTTCATTTAAAGAGAACCGCTGAAATAACCTTGGTTCTGAAAGCAATATGAAGACGTTCCGGTTGTCCGGAGACTCTGAGTAGAATAAAAAATTCGCTGAATGAAAATAATAGCTCTGGAAAATTTTAGCATAGCGAAAGGTAAGGAACGAGGCCCGTGTTGTTTGTGAGGAGTAGGTTTACGTAGAAGCTGGAAAATGAAAAAAGTTATGAGTTAGTCGTCGGTGAAAATTCTAGTGGCATCCTAGTTATAAATATTGTCCTCATAGGATATATTCCTGAACATTTTCTGCTTAAGTTTGGTTAGTAAATTTCTAAACCGATGAACTAATAGAGATGAGACAAGCATGAAGGGACATATTTTTATTAGGACAAGAAATCTTCTTCCTACTGCCACAAGTAATTTAACATTAGTAGCAACAATAAAGTGATTATGGAAATTACCAAGGAAGATTATTACCTCAATTATATAACCATTGAACCTGCTCTAATTTTATCTCGATCTCAGTTAAACGCTCCCATTATGAGCATTCGGTGGAAAAATTTGCAATTTAGCATTTGGATATCATCTTTCTGAGCTTCGAGGGCATGTTTCCAATGGAATAAAAGATTCACCAATCGGGTATCATCGTAAACGATTGCTTTTCTCCTTTTAAAGAGAACCGAAGAAAATTTCAGTTTCAAAAGGAAGAGAACAATATTCGTATTGTGAGTGATTAACAACAGTTTTAATATCAAGAAAAATATCTAAAATCCATGCCTTTAACCGTAGGAGTAGGTTTTTAGTGACAACAAGGTTATAGCAATTACCTTGTTGGTCCCTGAATGTCTGAGTAGCGTTAGTAAGGGGATCAAAAACTTCATTTTCTACACCTACAACTATGTACACGATAAATATTTCGCATTAGTACCACTAAAAGAACATAGGAGAGCGCTTAAAGGATGTATTTTCCCTAGTATCGAGTATTCATTGACTGGAAATTAGAGAAAACGAACCATTTTCTCTTTTTTAAAGTAATCTGTGGACAATTTCAAGATACCGAGATGAAGACCTAGAAGACCAAGATGGAGCTTAACTGATTGGAAAAATATGTATTTTACTGTCTTTGTAAATTTTAGCGCCACCAGAATTGACGGGCTTAACCCTCCAATGATGCCCTCAAAATAGCTTCCTGTTTAAAAGGCGATAGGAAGGAAAAGTAAAAGTAATTCCGATTTAAAAAACTTCATTTCATAAACTTGTAGAACTCTCATTTGTACACCACAGAAATATCATTCGAGAGAGTTCAGTGGATATATTTTTCCCATGGCATCGAATTTTCGCTGACCGCACATTATAGCAGATGACTCCTTTTCTCCTTTTTAAAGGGAATCGTGGAAAATTTCAGGGTTCCGAAAGGAATGAGGACCGAGGGCCGTGTTGTGCGTGAGGTGCGAGAGAGGCGTGCAAGGGGCGGCGGACGGGAGGCAGGAAGGGAAAACAGGGGCGGCGATGTATTGGGGGAGGGGCCTTCGCCGATACCAGCCGCGCCTGGCCTCGTCCGCCGCCGATGCTCACCGCCGCCGCCGTCGTCGGAGTAGCAGTGGAGGGCTCAAAAGGAGAAGATTGCGTTATCCTTCCGCGAGCACAACGACTGCCCAAAAACTCACACGAGCCCCCCTTCCCCATATACTCAACTCCCTCCTCCATCCATCCCACCCTCTCTTTGCCCCACCCGTTCCACGAACTGCCTCCGACGCCACGGACGCCAAAGCTCTCTCTCTCACCCCCTGCCACACACTCCTATGCTCGTCCACCACCCCCGCCTCCCCAGACCCACCCACCCTCCCTCTCCTCTTTCAATCCCCCTCCTTCCCACCCCACCCCCCACCACCGCCTCTTCCCCGCATACGGCCAGAGAATTCGCGTCACGTAGCTCCCTCTACGCCCAGAGTCGCGCCGTACATTTCTAATGGAGGAAGCGGGCAAATGGAGAGGGAGTTGGGGAGAGGGTGTCCGTGAGGAGGGGGGTGGGAGGGAGGCCATAGGGGTGGCAGTTATAGGGGGAAAGGAGAGAGGGAAGAGAAGAAAGAAGGGGGAGAGAGAGAGAGAGAGATGGAGAGGAGGGAGGAATGAAAGGGAAGCCAAGGGTGGAGAGGAATGGTGAGAAGGGAGGACGAAGGTGGAGGCTGAAGGAGACGGGAGTTAAATAGGCTTTCGGTGGTGCACAGAATAGTTTAGAGTAGGATGAGGTAGAGGAATATGAGGAATAGGAAGAGGTGAAATGAAAGAGAAGCAGGGAGGGAATGAGGGAAAGGAAGACTGAAATGGTAGAAGAGATGACAGGGAGGGAAAGCGGGTGAGGGAATTGAGAAGACGGCGGATAGGAGAGAAGACTAAAATAGGCTTTCCGTGTCACACAGGATAGGATAAAGAGATAATGCAGTTGGATAATGTATAGGAAGATGAGGAAAAGGAAGAGAAAAATAGATGAGAAAGATTTGGAGATATGGAGAGAAATGATGGAAAGTAAGTAGCCAAGAAAGAGGTAATAGTAAAATAAGGTAGTTTAAAGAAGTAAGAAGATTGTGGAAAGGAGAAAGGATGTTAAATAGACTTGTCGTGCCATAGAAGAAATGATAAAAGGAGGATAAAGTGGAGTAGGAGAAGGAATCGGAGGAAGAATAGGGGGAGAATCAGAAGGTGATGTGGTGGGAATGAAAGGGAAGCCAAGAGAGGACAGGGATAGTGGTCAAGGGAAAATGAAGATGGCGAATGGGAAAGAGGGGATTAAATAGTCTTTTTGGTTGTGTGGAGTTGGAAAGAATGAAGGAAAAATGGTGGAAAGAAGGCTGGAGGAGAGGCAAAGAGGGCAGAGGATGGAAGCAGGGAAGCTGAGAAAGAATAGAGGGAAGACGAACATGGTGGATGGGAGATGAGGAGATAAATATGCTTTTCGTGGCGCACAGAAAAGGATAAAAAGAGAATGTAGTATCGTAGGATGAGGAATGGAAGAGAAACAGAGGGAATGGCCCAAGATAAAATAAAAGGGAAAGAAAGACGAACATTTAGAAAAAATTGATAGGTAAGGGAGTTGGGTAAAAGGAATACAATGATGGTGAAGTAGATGGAAGGAGTATTTCCCAGACCATAGCGCATAAGGTCCTACAAAATGCAGTGATTTTCTAGTTTAGACAGAAAAAAATCATTATAATTCGAAAATGGATTCATTAACTTCCAAAACATAGCAACTGTATTCAAGATATTCATCGTAGAATCCCAGAAACAAATGAATGATGAAGAGTGCACCTTTAGCTCGCTGCCATAGAACAGTCTGCAGCGAGAGTAGAGAGATGGGCATCTCCAATGGTAACGAAAAATAGGATACTTGAAACACAGCTTCACCCTCGGCTTATAAGACGCAGACCGATTTTTAGAACGAATTTCGGAGAAAGAAAATACGGTAAATAGGATCTTTATGGTATAGAGAAAAGGGTAAATGAAGAATGGAGAGGAAAGGGGAAGGAGGTAGAGGTAGGAAGAATCAGAAGGGGAAGATGTGGGAATTTAATCGAAGGAAAGAGAGGATACGGATAACAGATGTGAAGGGAAAATCAAAATGGGGGAAAGGAGAGAGGAAGTTGAATGGAGTTTTCGTGGCTTAGAGGAAAAGATAAAAAGGATTCGGGAGGATAGAAAAAATAATAAGTAAAGTAGGAATGAGAAATCACACTGTGAGGTGATGAGAATGAAAAGGAAACCCAGATTGGATAAGAAGAACGAAGATGGTGGATAAAACAGAAGGAGTTGAACAAGCTTTTCATGGCAGAGAGGGAAGGATAATGTGAAATGGAAGAAACGGACGAAGATTAGGCAGAGGAGGATGAATGAGAAACAATCGAGAGAGAAAACTGAGGAAAGAAGACAGGAGAAGTGGTAAAGAATAGGGAAGCCATTATGTGATACCTAATAGGATGAGAATATGTGAAGGGTAATAAGTTTATATAAGATAGTAAGGTAATAATAATTTCCAAATAATTGCGAAAATCACAAATAACAAGTAACGAAGTGTCGCACACAGGTGCAAAAATATACACAAAATTAATAAAATTAATGCACTTGACTGGGATTCAAATCATGATTGCTGATAAAGTGTTTTCGCCAGTTGCACATCCAACACATCTAAGCTTAAGGCAAAGTAAGTTAGTCGTCCTAAAGCGACATCTTCCGCGACAGTGGCTTATCAACCACGACTACGTCTCCTGTGCTATAGTGTGGACTTGTGACGGTAGCATCTAGTTGGCACAAAACCCCCACTGTAATACGCATTAAATATCTTCTCTCTGTTTTTTATATGAGATGGCATAGTGTTCCACATTTTTAGGGCAGGAGAGGAAGCAATAAAGAGGGGATAGGAGGGGAGAAAGAAAGCCAAGAGAGAGAATAAGGAGAAATGACAAAACCGGGAAAGAGTTAAAATAGTCCTTCTCGTGGCGCGGAGGGAAGGATATAGTAAGAATGGTATGAATAGGAGAAAGAACGGGGGAGAATCAGAAGAGGGGACGGAGAAGAGATGAAGTAAAGATGAGGGGGATGGGGAGAGGATGTGGAGAAGGGGGAGGGGGTGCGAAAGCGGGGGTGGGTGACCTGTGGGAGTATTTTTTTATAGACGAAGCCCGAGTAAAGGGAAAGTGTTCACGAGTTTATTGATTATTACTGCGCCCGGCAGAGGGACGGGGGTGGAGTGGAGTGATGACCAGTCCCCAGAGGAGGTGGGAGGGTGGGGGTATGGTGAGGGGAAATGGTCGCCAACGCAACTGTGAGGACGCAAAAAGACTAGAAGCGAGAGGGGGAGAGAGGGTCCCACGTTGGAATGAGGACCTTTAAACGAATTAAATCGAAAATTCCACTCGCTCCCGCAATTATTCGTGGTTGTGGAGAAATGCGTGATCGATTATAAGTACTTTCACGACCTCGAGAGATACTATCCGTGCGTCTTTATTTCGCTCCAACGATTAATCAATCTGAAATGAACGGAATCGGCTTTAACTATTATGTAAAAATCCATTGTCAATTATAATATACAACAATATAAAATGCTCATGGGTGAGATTCGATAAACGAAACATACAGGGTGAATATTTACTTGTATATATTAGTGGTGTTAATGGTGAGGGAAGAAAAGGTAGACTGAGACAGTCATGGCTGAATGTGGAAGAGGAGACTCTTAAGACGAGGAATAATCGGACTCTAAACAACAGGAGAGCGAGTATGAAGCAATGCATGGGTGTAAGAGACGCGAAAGAGGTTTGCAAGGATAGGACAGAATGGAGGATATTATTAAAAAGAGAGCCAGTTTTATAGGCCTAACAGCAATAACTAAGTTCTTTGACATTGCCTACCCCGAAAGGGAACGGCGTGATGGGTATGTATTTTTAATTTTCTCAAGCATTTTCAGTACATGGCTTTCCGCTTTACTTTTAATCCTGATTACTGCAAACGTGTACTAAATGATAGCAGCTGTTACACTACCTTCGAGAAATTGTTCACTGTATTTGGTTGTACGAGAAATACAAGGCAATTTGTTTTGCCTAAAATACGATGTCTCCAGTGCAAAGCGGATAGAACTTATGTAAAGCTACTAATCAATACACTATGGACAAACATACAAACACCTGCATAAATAAGCTTAATCAAAACATACCTAAGTGAAAATCATCGATGATCTATTTGCTGCGGGACTACACTATCAGGCTCAGCCAACTGCGGGCTACACTATCAGGCTCAGCCAACACGTATCCATTCCGGAGCGAAATCAATCGAATATTTATTTCGATGGATCGGCCGTTCCTATCGCTTGGGGAATTGGCAACCCATTAGTCATGATAGAATCGGACAAGTGAGTAAATGGGTAGGGGAAGGAAATTCGGAGGGGAGTCCAAGGGAAACGCAGGGAAAAAGAAAACGAGGAATATAAGAAGTATCATCATGAGAAAACTGAATTAAGCAGTCGCCAACATAAGGTCATTTTTCATTGGCTAGCAATCGAATGATAGCAAAATTTGATTTTAGGATACCGAATAATGAGTATAACAAAAACTAAAAGTTAATAAGGAGGGAAGAAATGCTAAACAATGGAATAGAGTGTTCAGGGCATTACATTTCAAGTTATATTTAATGAGTAGGGTTAGTAATGCATCGTACTACCAATAAATAGACGTATAAGAGAGCAACTACTTTGTCGAAGGCCAGTATGAATTTTGAAAAGGGAGGGGAAAGCGAGACGAATAAGGACACCAAAACAGAAAGATACCTTTGAAACTATCTATAGGATATATCTATGAGGCGATTCCTAACCTAGATGTTATGGGGTCGCCAGTTGAGTGGAGAAATATAACACTTAAAGGGAAGAAATCGGTTTATTGGATAGTCCCGGCGTCTTAATGGAAACCAGAACAATGACAGCACCGATGGCAGAAGAAAGGGGAACTATTAGAATGAATAGAGAAATTAAGGAGCATAAGGCATGTCTGTCCTTCCACTTGCCTCTCAACTGAGGCGCCGACATAATGACGAGACATTCGAGTAGTTGGACGTAACGATGAAAGCTAGAGATGAATTTCGTGCATTTGAGAAGAATTTTTCACGCAAAAAGTATAGAAATAGAAGATACAGGAATACATTCCCATTCGAAAGAGGAATGAATAACTTTTATGGAATCCTTAAATAATAAATATAGAGGAGCAAATATTCTTACGCGTAGTATAGCCAACAAATGGCTCACATACATGGAGGATTTATAATGTGCCCACGAAAAGGACAGAAGAAAATAGCCTCCGGGATAACAAGAAAACTTGAAAACTTTCTAGCTATGTTCGTAGAAGAGATATGTTGTTGAACATTTTCGGTGCAAGTACAAAAAGAGAGTGATGCCAGAGGGATACATGGGCATGAGAGAAAAAATGAGCATGTTGTGCAAAAGAGCTTCGCAAATCGACTTTTTCAGTTTGCGAATGAGTAGTTTTTATGGACCCATACCTATCTACTAACAAATTTTGTCAGTTGACCACCTTAATTATTGGAGAGTACACACAAGATTTCATACTTCGAGAAGTGAATGCAAGTGCGTTCACCTCGTAAATGCATTATCATATCACTTTCAGAAGACAGGAGGTTATAGAAAATCGTAACCACTGCCCCGCTTTTGTTCACTGACATTTTATCCTGGTCCTTAAAAACGTGAGGTCGCAACATTGACCCCATGAAATTAACGGGGGAATGAGCGGCGGGGAACTACCTGCGACACCTCCTCCCCACGTAATGAAAAAAGCGACGGCAAAGGAATGGCAGAACTGGATCATGGGAATTGAACGAAAAAAATACGGCGACAGAGATAAGCGCCAAGTGCCGGAGAGATAACCAACGATTAAAAAAAAAGGGGTGAGTTACAGGGTGGTGGTCGGGGAGGGGAGAGAAGGAGAGGGGAGTGAGAGAAATAGTGAGGGGAGGGTTAGGGAAGGGGGATTAATGGAGGAGCTAGGGGTGCGAGGGGGGTGGGCTGGGCTACAACAACCCCTTCTCCGACCCCACCCCCTCCAACCCCGCCCGGTGCCAGAGCCGGAACGCAATCAATACCGAGAGACGTGTTTCGCACGTCGTTCCCGCTTCGACTTTTTTTATCCTTTTTTTCCCCGGGAGCGATGGGTGGAGCTTCCTCGCGGCGCTCGCCGCTCTCCGTCGGCGGGCGGGGAGGGGTTAAGACGCCGGGAAGGACTCGACAAAGACTCCCCTCTCTCTCACAGCAACTTCACACATCCTCATGTGCATACCGCCCCGAAAGCCGACACGGGGAATGTGAATGGTCGAAAGAGCGCGAGGACGCTGGTAATTAACGTGTTCTGATTTACTGTATCGTTTCAGGATGAACTTTGTGGAAATTAATGCCAACTGAAGTGAAATCGCAATTTATATTTCCTCCAAATTTATTACGAAAGAACGAATTTTAAAATTAACGAATATAGGTGTACGGTACGGTAGATGGTGACGCCGAAGCGCTGACTCTAGCTGTGCATTAATAAAATTGAGTGAAAATTATACCATGTGTTTTTACTTGTGTAAGTTTCCATTTCATTAATAAAATCAGAAGGCTATCTCTATAAATTTCATGGGATGGAAATCTCTCCACTAACGTAACTTTTATCAGCAAGCAAAGAAGCTTCTGCCTATTGATGTGTTAGGTTAATGCTTACTCTACGTTTCATTTTTACCGGGAGCGCCTTCTAAGGATTCGAGCCAAACGTAGCAATAACTGAAAGCCTCCTTAGTTATTGACAAAAGGAATTGCTAAAATCATATAAAATACTTTAAATTAAAAAAATATATTCTGTACTATCTGGCAACAATTTGTGCCGAAAAAATACGAAGAAACTTAGAAAAAAAACTCAGAAAAGCCCTGTTGTATCCATTTAATGCTTAAGTTTATCATTAGATTACCTTAAATAATTGAACTCAATACTTTAAAAAGAGTTGATCACAAACTTTGCTGGGGAAAATTAGATATTTTAAGTCATTTAGCCCCCAACTTAAGCTACTAGCTTGAAGCGTAAACCTGATCAAAATCAAATGAATATTTAAAAAATGTGCAAGGGAAAAAGGATATTTGTAAATCACAGACGATACCTTTACCGCACCTATCTTTCAGCATTCTCTGGCTCTATTCCATTTTCCTCGAATATTATATTATTCTTTAAAACTAATTATACTAATGCTTCCACAGTTGAACTTTGAAAAAAGAACTATGGAAAGAAACAAGTTAAAGAATATATTCTTGAACGGTAAATAATATTTAAACAACTTCTCTTACCTGTGAGAGGCCAAGGTAGATGGATACGGTTTCCGAGATGTAAAGAAATCTTCCGTCGGCAGCAAGCGTGAAGGCAAAGCCGTCAAGGGACTGAACGGGAAGAAAAATCATATATCAGAAGAAAGCAGAGAAACAATTAGCACAAAAACATTTTACCAGGATTGTATTATTAAGTTTTGAACAAGAAGATATTTCCCTTAGGAGTTACATGATCATTGTAGCAGAACCCCAGCTAGGGCAAAAATCTTGAATCTTGTGAACAAGAAGCAAGCCAATGTATTTCAAACTCCTGAAAATATTGCTTGAAGAATAAACTAATCACAATTGTTATCGACCAATATTACATGCAAGAAGGCCTATGGTGATATTTGAGTTTTAAAGGTTAACATGGAACCCTTATCATCCCATGCAACCCTTGCTTCATAAGAATCAATGACAGCAAACTGGAAACCTGTGTAGATAATTCAATAAATGACTTGAAACAATATAAGGATAGGGGCTACGTAAATACAAAAATGAGTGAAAGATAATAACGCGAGTAGCAATTATAGTCGCACTTCATTTCAAAAGAAATATTGATCCTAAAATACCAATTTCACCGCAAAAATAAAAATTTCGAAATATTAAAAATGAATAGTAATTCACGCACTTAAGGCCGGAGCTAGTCCTCCCGCCTCCATCCGGCTTCCGTCCGCTTTGTCGGAAGGGTACGTACACTACACTGACCGCCTTCGTCCAACCAAATCAGACGACAATAGGGTTTTGCTTATAGTCAGTGCTTTCGAGCACTGCCTGATCTAGGCCAGTCTTGAGTCACGTAAAGAGACCTGAAATCGGCGAGGTTTGCACCCTGCGCTACATTGTTACATTTCTCTGCAGTCTGTTTGGTACCATTGTATCCATATCGTGTTTCACATTTCTCCACAATGTACATATACCATTAGGGGAAATGCTAAATAAGTTTTGATTCAAAAGTCGGTTCGATAGATAATCCCAAGTTTTTTGTGCATTCACAGGCTCCGTGGGATTTGTGTTACAGGTGGAGACGGACGGAAGCTAGCGCACACTTCACCGTCCGCCACGGACCGTCCGTCCGCATCCGCCAAGTATTCTCAACCGAGAATTCCGGGAGGAGCGGATGATGACGGACGGAGGCGGAACGGTGTAGTGTGCGCCAACATTCGGTATAACCAGAATTTCAGCGAGTTATATATTTTCGGAGGGAGGAAGCGAACGGAGGCGGGAGGACAATTGTGCGCCGGCCTTAAGCACTACGTCAGTTATATGTTATGATATTCTTGGGAATAATATTTAACGTCAGGAAAGAACACGCAGATTAAAGCTTACGCTAGTAAAAGTGTAAGGGCTGAAAAAAGTTACGATCCAAGTTGATTATTCCATCGAATTTCCCAGTGCCAACGGGCATTTTAGTGTCATGCATGCTGTGCGAGGGCAATTCTTCATTTCCAGGTCAATCTGATATACATCCACGTCCTTCTTGTGACAATTAAATGCTCCTAAAATTAAATCTGCTTGCGTGTCACTTCAATCCACTAAAGAAAGATAATAGATTCCACTGTATACGTATGTGTACTGCATTTATTTGAATCCTCAGTAACTTCCTCACTAGCCAGGGTGTAAGCCGGTATGGAGGGGGAAAAATAATTTAGTGTTAAATATAACGGAGATGGAAACGAAATAGGAGATTCGGACATGGAAGCAAAAGTAAATTTTGAACACGTGAAGAAAGAGAGAGAGGAATGCTGAAGAGGGTGATAACGAGGGGAGAATCCTGAGGTAAACGCGGCAGAGGTAGGAAAATAACGCCAGGAAAATAGATATATGTCCTTGGGAAAGTTTAAATGTGACCACGGAATGTGGGATTTAAGGTTGGAACGATTTAAAAACCTGCCTATCAATTGCAAAAATACCAAATGATGATGGAGCGAGTACGTAATGCCGACATCAGGCAGTTTTCGGAAGCCTCGCCGGTAGCCCGCATCGCAGGATACACGGAAGTAACGGGAGTTTTCTATTATCTAAAGTGCGCCGTTTACATCGCAACACAACAGTTCAATTGTTTTCCATTCGTTTCAGACCCTGTGCAATAGTCGGCGCACTTCAAAACAGGTCTGGAGCAAAGTTAATGTACGCTAGAGAACAAAATAATTCCGATTACCGCATCCTCCATCGTCGTTTTTGTGTGGATTTTCAGGAAAAGGTGTCAAACATGTATTATGTAATATTTTTAATTACTCCGTGGCAAAAAGCTTTCGTATTTAAATAATTATTTTGAGCGAATTCAATAACCATACACAAAAAATTTGTCCGTAACTGTTGCGCACCTACAGGATACAATCTACCGGCAGATTTACAGAACATTACGCCAGCGCACATCGTTCCATTCATCGCCGTTCGTGTGCTCTTAAGTGAGCTGACGTGTTCCAATCGTCGCCAATTTCAACACCTGAAGGTAGTTTGAGCGATAAATCACTTTATAAAACATTCGATGAGTTTGGCTTCATTATAAAGAATAAGGTCTCATCTTTCCAATGAGAAAAAAATATCAGCCACTTATCATTATACTTTTCAAGATATCAGCCAATAAATACCAGCCATTTTACATGAGAAAAGGTATAGTTATGCACTCCAAAGAAGCTTTATTTTAAAATGTCGTATTTATAACGCATAGATCCCGTCAGAAATTTAACAACATGTAGCTAATGCTTTTTAAACTATTCTTTTAAATGTATCAATGACTCAAGGCAGAAACTTTTACAGAATATGCAAAAAAATCTTCGGTTTTAAGGCGTTTTCACCGCACGGCGTAAAAATATGAGTCAAGTTAACAACTTATACATGCATACTTAGTTAATTATTGAGAATTTTGGTAATTTAAAACAAAGTTTTTACGTCATTAATGTTACAATATTTACTCAATGTGTGTTTGAGTTGCTCAAATTGAAAAATAAAATTTGAGTATGGTGTCTATTATAACTAGGGAAAAAATATCACTCAAACTACGAGTACCTTAAATGGAAAGCCACCAATGATAGAGAAGTTAGGCTCACGAGGCGCGAGGAGAAAAACAAACATGGCGGACATGGAGAGAGGCAATGGAAATCGAGGAAACGGCCACAGCCACGTCTTCCATTGCTCCGCTCCCCCTCTCGGAGAGAGGAGGAATAAGGGGGAAGGGATACAACAATAAAAGGGTAAGGAGATGGGGGGTGGGATGATATGTGACCGGGGGTGGGAGTGTGGGTGGGTGAAGGCGGGGGAGGGCCAACCTCCCCGGCGCGGCGCTGTGAATGAACCGCGTCGGTCACGTGATCTCGCCACGGAATCGAACGAGTGTTGTGGCGTGGAGAGAGACTTTGCGCGATGCGTCTCGTGCCCGCAGCAGCCAACCCATGAGGCCACTCTCAGCAGCTGGGTCTCGGCACGGATCGACAAATCGCCGTGCTGTGTGCTTGTACACGTTTCACCACGATTCTGCACGTGGGGGCTGAAGAAATGAATGGCACACGAAACAAACAGGGCCCGCCCTTTACCCTGAAGAATTCGAAAGAACAAACGTTTTACCACACCTGAACGGAAAGATCGTTTTTCTGCCCCATTTTGCGGGAAGAAAGTGGAGCTTTTGCTCCTTGTTTTATTCACGTTACCTATATCGTGTTTCGTTACCCTAGTAACGACATATTTACACTGCTAGAAGTATTACCGTATCGAAAGAGACGAATTGAAACGTCAAATTAGTATTATTAATAAAGTCAACTAGATCTTAACATGAATTCATCGGAAGATTCTAGTGATGGTGAAAAAGAATTTGATGGAGAATTCCGAGATTTTGGTTTGGAAGCTCGAAATATTTCAGATAATTTGATAACTAAAAAATCAGTTTACACGTGAAATTAACCATCAATTAACTCAAATATATAGTGTCATGACTTCAAATTGATGTACAATAAACCATAAATGAAGCCATAAATGATCAAACTGTATGAAATAGTTGATAAACGTTTATTGAAAAAATAAATCCCGTACCTGTCAAAAACATAACCACATTTCGCTTCCGTCATACGTGGTATAAGTATTGGCAGAGTGAATAGTTATACGTTACAGTTATAAACGAAGAATGTTTTTACGAAATTTCCATTCAGATGTGGAAAAAAATCGTACGCGTAACACGGGCAAGAATTTGGACATCTCAACCTGCGGTTTTTCAAAGTCCTTGCGGTTTTCACTCCTTAGTTACGCAATATAACTACGGAGAAATCTTTAACCACCGACAGGACGATTAATGCCGATACGAAAATGAAAACGGTGATTCTACAACGGAATTTAGTAGAGATCAAATGGTTATAATGCCGTAGAAGGTAGGGGTTACTATGTTTGCAAAATACCATGCCAACCGCCGCAGAGGCGGGTGGCAAGTTACGTTAGGACACCTGTTAAGGAAATTGGAGAACATAGGGAAAAGAATGTATGATTATTGGGAGGCAATTTAATTTGTCGGATGGATACTTAAGCGCCAGAATGGCAAATTAAAAAAATGGCAGAAGACTTTAAAAAAATAATAATTTCAAATACTATACTTTGTAAGTTGAATTTTTGGAAAAAGTAAGGCATACAAATTTAACGTATAAGAATTTCGCTGACACCGCACACATTTTGGGGTGATTTCACAGTCGACGTTGTTAATTGAGTTCCAAGATAAGGTTTATGAAGAAGATGCTCTATTTCTTTAAGAAGGGAATAATTTGGCAATCTCCAAGCGTTTAACAGATCTGAAGATTCCACCAATAGTGCATAATTTTATTCATCCATATCACTGACAACCTGACTGAAGTTATGCGAACTCTATTGGCACTCGGGCAGAACTATGGGTCTGGTGGCTTCAAGGTAATGCAATGACCCGATCAAGCCAGAATTCTTCCACTATATAATGAATCTGTGTAATCACACGGTAATTTTTCAAGTACAATTCTAAAGGCCGTTTTACACGGTACATTTATTTGTACAATCTATCGTGCGAACGCATGTACAGTCAAGTGTGCAAGAAAATATTGTATGAACGATTGAATGAGACTAAATGTCGTTTTACACGATGAGTGCAAACGCACAATTTTCCGTGCAATTTAGCGGTAGAAATCGCTCGGAATTCGCGAGTCTTTTGTTTATCATGTATATGTTTCACTCGTGAACATATGTTTCACTCACGTATTTAAGTCATTGACGTTTCTCGCCGGATCTCCACTCTTTTTAGACAAATTTCGTGGGTTTATTATGTGTGTGTGACAAAGTGTTATTATCAAATGATCAAGTGGTATAGCAGAACACGGGACCCTTTTTTTATACCCTCCTAATTTCCCTCCCTTGTATTTGTACCAGTGTTTTAATGTCTTTTTTTTACGATTTCTATGTTACTTGCTATCCAATAGAAATAAAATGATTATCAATATATCACGCGGGATATCAGGAACTCTACTTGAGGACCAGTCATAATTCTGGGGGAAAAGGACACAAACCCAAAGATCGCGATTACACTGAAAAACCAGAACACCAAATAACACGATGAAATGACGATGTAAACATTTGAGCAACTTTGAGTTAACTCTTCTCGGGTTCTAAACTGCTCATACTGCTAAACTATTCATAATTGTCGACGTAAGTAATTAATTCTTACCTTGAGAATGAGTGACGAGTCGTCTCTCGAAACTTCGACAATTATGAATAGTTAAAACCGGTGGAGAGCCCGAGAAGAGTTTACTCATGAAAGATTATATACACAGGATAATAATTACTCATAATATTCGACGGGAAAGTGTTAATCCTTTTTATAAACAACTTTATTTTCAATCGTAACACAGGCACCACAGTTTTCGCCACATCTGCGCCATCTGTGGAATATTAACGATACTAACTGATCGAAATTGTATGAATGTCTGAATGGAATTAGAACAGGTTCTATTTTCCGTTCAGGCATTCATACATTCGCACAAGCGTTCGCACAATTTGCCGCTTTACACGGTACAATTTCCTGATACATGCGTTCGCACGATAGATTGTACAAACAAATGTACCGTGTAAAACGGCCTTAAGGATAGTTTGAGCAATAGCTTTTAAATGATTGGGAGAAATGATGGCTTAAACTATGGTCATTTTTGCTGTAATTGCGAGCATAATTTCCCTAAGGTTTAAAATCCTTATTTGATTAAAACGATTAGAACTCACATATGGCACCTCATCCCCATTGACAGCCAAGTGCTCTGATTGGCTGCTGTTCAATTCATGTACTTATTCAGGGGACGGGAGACATGACGGTCTCCATTAATGAAAAAAAGGATATCGATCATTGTCATATCCGCAATCCCTGAAAATGATAGCGTCAGCAAATATATCATTTGAGCTCTAGCTGCCACAATCCCTGAACTTGTACGTGAATAATCAGCTAGTGATTCAGGCATTAGCTTCATGTGAAGTTTCGAACTAACAGCGTCGGCCAAGCGTCCTCCAAGCTTGATCAATTCGTTAAGGAGGAAAACGAAAATGTAAATAATAAATTCCCGGTAGTATAGTATTTAACATTTCATCGGTATAATAAATCGTCGAGGACACGCTCTCCGATCGCTAAATCTTTCGTTTAAAAACTAAAAATGCAAAATACTACGCAGGAATTGGGTGGAAACAGATTTTTTTCCAGCACAGTGCGATTCATACGCCACCAGAAATCGTCGGCTGCGAGCATTGTGGTGCCCCTATCCACCGCTGGGAAAGCTCGACACTGACGACGGATCCTTTCCACTCCGTCCTCGCGACTCGCCTCGCTCTCGAGAGCAAAGCAGCGGCGGCGGGCACTCTCATAGCTCACGAGCTCATCGAGTGAGACTCTTCCCTTTAGCAATCCTTCAAGAACTTCCCCCCCCCCACCGTGCCACATCGCCCTCTCTCTCTCTTCCACCTCCCCCCCCTCTCCCCACGACCCCGAGAGTCTTAAGGGCGGGCGGAGAATGGCCCCGGGACATCGTGACGGGAATACGAAGAGGAGAGACGGAGAGTCAGAAGAGTAGAAAGAGAGACGGGGGGATATAGGAAGGGGAAGGATTGAGGCAGGAGTAGTAGGGAGGAGGCAGATAAGCGAGGATGGGTAGAAAGCATGAGAAAGGATGAGACACACGTTTTTAGGGTGGGTATGATGGGGAGGGGGACGGGTTGGTTTTGTGGGGATTTGGGTGGGCCAGGTGATATGAAGGGGGTGTGAGGGGTATTTCGGGAGTCCCTCCCTCTTCATAGGTAGAGGAGGTTGGGGGTGAGGGGCAGGCGTCCGATGTAGGAGGACAGGAAGCGGGTGGGTTGAGAAACGAGGCACGGTGCCAAAAAGAAGAGGAAGCCAGGGGGGGGAGAGGATGGGACAGACTGGGGGGAGTGGCAGGGGGACAAAGACAAGGAGGTGGGTGAGTTAGTGAGCGAGAGAGAGAGAGATAGAAAGAACAAAGGAAGAAGAGGAGGAGTCCTGGTTGAGTAATGTCTTCATTTGGCAACTATCTTATGAGGAGGCACCGCGATGGCTGACGTCTCGCTCGGCGCAGAGTCGGGTAAAAATCTTATTCCCCCCCACCACCTCCTCCACGTACAGCAAGACCTCGGTTAATTCATCCAGTAATACGTTAAATCAATTAAGTCGGGATACATAAATGCTGGGCTGGCCAAAATCCATTACAATACCCTGAAGAAAACATTCAATTAAGATAGAGCGGGGAAATTTCGATCACTTAAAGTAAACCACCAATATTACTCGCAGAATTATCACTGGTACGTTCATTTAATTTTTGTAGGTTCACCAATGAATTTAGTAAGCAAAACAAACAAGTTTTGGACGGAAAAATTAACAAATATATTTTCTATAAAGATTTTAGATAGGTTTGTATCATAATTTGGTTATACTTTATATTCAGTGTACTGTACACGTACTAGAAATGAGGTCCAAACTCACATACCACGCTCACTCACACGCTCTAATGTTAACTTTCAACGACCCTTTTTTTGCACCACGTAACATCAGAATACAGAGGCATTTACAAACAGCACTGACGAAAGCTGTCGAGCGAATTTTGCATGAAATAAGCGTTTAACAAAGTTTGTTTGTTTTAAAAGTGTGTTTTAAGTTTTAACAAACATGTTCTGTATATTTCAACTCATGAAACTCATTAAACTGTTAAAATGATTTCCTAAACTCATTTTTCCATAAAAATTTCATGTATCTTATTCAAAAGGACCTAACTGGCGTTTGATGTTCATGCTGAAATCATTTCCAACGAGCTAAATACTAGGCTCTTCTACTGCGCCTAAGTTGTATGCATGTTCTATATCTTTAGAATCTTTCACGGTTGTTTGTGCGCAGGCTCTGAACAGTATTCCGCGTGACGTGACAGATTCACCTACTAGCCTCTGTAAAAAAGAAACACTCTAGATTACTTTTAAATGAGCATTAACCAAATCTCCACTCGGGTCACTTGGTGGGATATTGAGATGTAAATTATTTAGATATGTAACTGTCATTTACGGTTGAAAACAATGGATTTTTCCAGGAAAGTGAATGATTTTCTGTCATGTGGATTTCATAGCATGTTGATAATTTTCTTTGTAGGTATGTGTATTTTCCCTTTCCTCGGGATTCACTAGTATTGTATCCAGAACATGCTCCATTGCATAAATTTTAAAATTCTGTCCATTTGATTTGTTGATACTTGTCCATATCAGCTTTGCTTACGTTATGTAAACCGGTTCGTTTGTTTTGAGCTCTAATAGTACTGTTTCCTTTAATGCATGCTCAAGGTGGTCATCTCGACCAAGGAAAACAGATTTTTTCTAGTCCATGCTATGTTCAATACATTGTCCATGCAGGCTATTTCGACGTTATATTCAGCTGTATCTCAAAAATTCTGTTCCTTTAGGATAAACGTATGACCAAAGTTTCAAGGTACACCCAACGGGAACACAACCTCATGCTTTATTTTGTATTCCTATTGGCACGTAGACGTAAAGATGGCGACGAGGAAATGAAAAAAAGGCGTGGGTAGTCCGCTTTCCCAAGGTCATTGACTCGCGAGACACTCAGAGTGTTGCCCGGGGCGGGGGTCAGGGGTCGAAACCCTGGTTTTATTTGTGAATTCGGGGAAAGGGTTTTATGAGAGGCGATGACGGCTTGGACTTAGCAAGAACAATGGCGGATAAGAAGAAGGATTTAAACTTGAGTCTGCCGAACGAAGCCTGCGGAATTTTGAATTTTTGTAGCTACAACAGGGAACGAGGCTGCCCTTTTCAAGAAAGTACGTTAGTTTCAGCTTACAATCGAGAGATAAGTAATTTATATAACGTACTAAATTAAATGAGTGTTTTAATATATAAAATTCATTTATTTAAAAAATAAACAAGGATATTTGGATATTGGAGATATTTGTTTCAAAAATAGCATAGCCAAAACGAATATTTTCATAAAAAAATCTTGCTCCAAAGGCCTAGCAAAATAAACGTCTTGAGGTTTTTTTTGCTAGGCCTCAAACCAATCACTCTTTTTACTACGACTCTCAAGCAAACTATAACGCGCGAACTAGAGAAATTATGGTAATTGTAAGTAACAGACATTCGAGAGACTTCAACGCACGAATTTAAAGGCTTTTACCAAGTCCCTACGTTTTTTATTATTGTTTAGATTTGATTGTTCTATTTCTATAATGCCAGAAATTGCTATTTATTTGCAACTTTAGCAAAAGTTGATTAATCAAAGAATAATGATTAGTGTTACAACGAATTCCCGATAAAACGATTTTTCCGAGGGTGGAAGATCAAAGAAACATTATTTAAAACGTTTCTAAGAAGAATAGCCAATGTAATTGTTCATATGGTCCTATATTACGCCAACTTTTGTAGCAAAGTATCAAAAATTGCAATTAAAGCTAAAAAAAAAAGTTTCAGGGAAGAAGGTAGGAAAATATTCCCTCAAGAAAGCAATCGGCTAGAGATATTTTTCAAAGCATTTCCTGTGACGAAAGATACAACGCCTCCTATGAAAAAAAATTAAATTAGATGAAAATATACTCATAAATCTGTTTCTCTTTACATGTTAATCGATTCTTTAGATTATGCTGCTAAAATTGTCTACACGTCTGCCATCAGGCAAGCACCCTAGCAATATTATTAATACTAGCATGATTTTAAATGTATTACTAATCAGTGCTGAGAAGAGGACGTTGAAAGGAAGAATTAGGATAAAGGAACGGCCTGAATTCATTCAGCAGAAGAGATTCTTCAATGTGATTTAAAGGTAAATAGTTGTATTAAGTCATATTATGGTAATAAGTCATATTAAATGAATAGACAAGCAGAGAGTAAAACTGTGCAGACGAATAATGAGTTAAATCAAGCAGAAACGTCAAATTGCGAGCATATGATGGGTTGTCCATCGTTGGTGCAGAAAATGACCCGTTCACATAAAACGCACTTTGGCAGTTGGGAATTGCTGGAACTCCGTCGTTCAAAACCACTGTTACACAGAAACGTAGCAAAACTTGCTCGGAATGAAAATCTATGATGGGAATCACAAGAGCTAGGGAAAAGTAGTAATCGTTACAATTACCAGAAGTTATATATTTTTTCTATGAAATCAACAAAAGCGTGCTTTAAAATTAATACGTATCAGTTTGAGAAATTAGTTTTCACATAAATCTAGGGCGTCATTGCGTTAGATGCATGGCTAATGCTGGTAGGAGATGCCAAGTGAGTTTCTTCTGCCAATAAAGGCAAATTATTCTATACGTGGGCACCTGATTGGTCTTAAATCTACTTCCATACATCATCTGAGCCTCCTTTTGTAGTGAATTAAGCGGTGTGCGTGAGGAAAAGCAAGTATGAGCTATCACTGACTTTGAGTTGACAGTGCAAAATTTTCATTAGAGCATTTTGTGAATGCATTATTGTTTGAACCTGGATATGATGAACTTGTACAGGAAAGTTCATGTAACGTTAGACCTCCCCAAAGACGGTAAACCTTCAAAACACAGGATATAACTTTACGCAGCATGCGGAAGTCTTCTCCGTTGGAGAAGAGAATCTAGGTTTTTCGACGGGAAGAGCTGTCCTAAAAGATACTGAATGAATGAATGAGGACTTCCTGGCGACAATGCAGGGGTCAATGATCGATGTAACGTTATCAGTCGCTGAATGGCCGCCAAGAGCGTGAGAATCGACCGCGGAGGGCTAGATTTCAGAGAGAGCGAGAGACAGGAATGGTATCTACCCGGTGGTCATGAAATACGTGGACAGCTACTAAATTTTCTAGTGGAATTCTTTAGAGAAAAAAAACAAGAGCGAAAACGAATACAGGCTTAGGTAAGAATATACCTCAGCCTTCCAGAGTACAATGAGCGTAGATTTACTCGCCCTGCCAATGAGCTAAAAATTCTTTTTTAGGTTTTTAGATTTGATAATAATTATAAGGCCATTCTTCTTCACCGCTTCACGTATTAGGTTATATATTGTCACGGTACCCATCTGTTATAACGAAACAACTGGAAACTTTGGCGTTTCATATTTCAGTATCATTGGAGACTGCATTCATAATTTATTACATTGCTTGTAGCACGTGATATCTCCTTAATGCTATAATATGTTGAATATGTCTCTTTAATGCAGCTGGAATTTGAGGAAAGAGGACGAAAATGATATTCCTAGACACGTTGGGGTTGACAATGCAAACTTTAAACCCAAGTGTATTGGAAGAAAAATCAGAGGAAGACCTCGTAAGAAAATAATGCCAAAGCTAGTTAATACTTTTAAAGGTGAGAGTTATAATCAATTTTAAACAGTCACTTCACCAATTACACAGAAGAAACGATTAAAATTACTCGACTAAAACATCGTGGCCTTTAATTGACAAGTTACAAAAATATTTTACTGGCGAATTCTTCCTCCGACAACCTCTTTTCACGTGAAATTCATCCAAACGACGCTCCCCATCTTTGTTATTCGACGAAGTCATGAATAAAGTACGTCACACCTCATTGAATAGAAGTTGTAATTGAAAATTAAGATGCGGAGGAGGTTCAAGGCTACAAATTACAAAACAACGCCACGTCTACGGTGGATTAAAAAAATGCCCAGCAAGTACCACAAAAATAAATAGGATTTAAATGATTCCAATTGAATAGCAATTTAAGTTTCAATTTGAGGAAAATCATTTCTTCCAGGATCGCAGTATATGCTGTAAGTCTGGAAAAATATAACATACATCAAGAAGTAGAACACAATCAACTCATTAAACTATTATACGAAAGCTAGGCAGATTCACTCATTTCTTCCGGGTATTTATTCTTCTCTTTTAATTTCTTATGAATGTCACAAAATCTGGAATTTTAGGGAAGAGGAAAACATAAATGGGTTTACAGATGAGACTACGAAGCATACAAAGAAGAAAAAACAAAAAATATAAACTTTTAAAATTCCAGCATGAGAGAACAGTGGATGCTAGGAGAAGTAATGAATTGGAAAACTTCAATGTAGGCGTAAGTATAAGATAAACGACAGCAATTTCAAATTATTTACCTGACAACTAAGAAATAAGAAATATTTTACGACAGAAGACTCCTGAGAACAATAATGGAAGAGGAGACTCTTGATGACAATATTTGAAGGGGAAATAAATAGGATAATTACCAAGAATGACCAAGGATATAAATATTTAAAAACAGACCAGGAAATTTATGAAGGTAGTCGAAGTGAAGACTAAAATGAAACGGTTAGCTGATAGTGAGATGGAGAGGATTACGATGTAAAATGAATCTTAGGATATAAGAGAGTTCACGATGATAAAGAAATTACAATAAATAGTCTAACCGCTCATTTTGAAAACTTCGGAACAGAGAAAGGGCGCGCAAATAATAACGGTTGATATGGTTCCGTAATTGGTTTTAGCAGGATATGGTGGAAGGGTAACTCATGGAAAACTGAGTTGCGGGAGTCTGGGTATAAGCAAGCCAGAAAGTGTAAATAACAAGAGAATGAGAGAGAGTGCGTAATTTGTTTGTTTTTACCATTAGATTTAACTTAAGGTTTCGTGGTTTATTTATAACTTACTGTAGCCGAGTAAATTACGCCAACAAATTAGTATCGCTATCACCCATTTCTAATTTAGCCCATGCCTACCATGAATGCTCCAATATGTTGAACATCAACTACCGAGCGAAAATCTTCATTGGATAGAGGCCGAGACGCTCGCAGTAGCTTCAAGTGACCCGATTCGACATGGGTTCGGCGCTCAGGGGTCAGTCGTGAGGGCAGCGAGCCCCGAACGAAGCATCCCCACGCGCAGGCAGTCTGAATGGTGGACTTGATGGGGTGAGAGGAGTAGGAAAGGAGTGGGGTGTGGGTGGGGGCCGGGGCGGCGGTCAGGAGGGGGCTGCTGGCAGCCCAACAGAAAGGGTAGACGCCTCGAATTAGGAGCACGTCCGACGACACAACCGAAGGGCGAGAAGAGAGGAGGGGAATGTTGGAGTGCTCAATGGGCCCACAGGGGCGGCCGTAGAGGGGTGTAGTGAGTACCCATCCCTTCCAGCTTCCCCTAAACACACGCCTGTGATGAGAATGGGACGCGCAGAGGGCTGCGAGATACATCTACTGTGATATGCTAAGTTCCCGAGATATGGCGATGCGATGTAATGAGACACAGACGATGAAATACGAGGAGTAGTAGATTTTTTAATTAGGGTGTGTGATTAAATTTACACCACACGATACCGAATAACGTAAAAAAACTAGTTCCTATGTATTGTACATTTTATGGTGACGTGTTGGTAAATATACTATTGGATATTATAAATGCTATAATTTGTTTTACATGCCTATTTCTCTTAGAAACACTGTTAGCTATTTTATCGATCAAGTATTAACAAAACGTCGACCCAGCGAGGCAATGCGATACACGATACAATACGATATCCGATGCACGTCGATATTCGATACAGTACGATAAGTGATGTAATTCTATATATACTATACAATGAAACTTGTACGACATGCCGGAGATATCACGATGCTATATCGGTCCTCTTGGCTACGACATGTATCGCATAGCGATATGAGATGCGGTAAACGATTCAATTCGATATCTGTGATGCAATGAAATAAATCGCGTCTTTCGTGACGCAAAATTTACATCGAAATCCGATAGTAGGATTGGAGCATCGAAAAGCGAGGAGGAAGGGTTAGGAGGGAGGGGATGGAGTGTGGGAATGAGGTGCGAGGGGAAACAGAAATGGATTGACTGATTTATCGCATCCCTCCCCTCCACGGGACGAAGGCAATACCATAAAAAAATCTCCTTCCCCGTGTTGGGTACCCACATATGCACAAACACAACACTCGCCCCTCTCCGTCCGCGGGTCCTCCAACCTGCTAACAATATGCGGGTCAGGTTTTGGGCCCTTTTCACTGGAAACGGCTACCGGTCGGCCACCGTTCTCGCAATCATAATGCACGTCTTCAGGATGAGAGACAGGAGAGAATGGGGAGGGGAGATGAGGAGGCTCCCCCGTGGCGCCCGTGATGGTCTGTGATGTTGTATCTGGGAGGGAACGCGTCTGCTTGGTAGGGTACGGCATAGAAAAGGGGGAAGGGATACTTTCAGATAACCAGCAATATCGTGTTCACATCTACATACTGAAGGTGTACAACAGAACCGAAAAAGAAAGGACTCGACGGAACAACATAAAAACGAACACGGTGAACTGAATACGGTGAACAGATCACGCCTCCGATCCAATGTCCAATAGTCAAAATATTTTGCTGAAAAGTTGAGCAAACGGGTTTTAATGCCATGTTACAGGCTCAATTATGAGAAAGTTCACCAATTGAAACAGTCAAATTCTCAGAATATAATTCCATTTTCTTGAAATTTTCTCAGTCATACGATACTGAAGCCCGATTGGACAATTTATTACAAATGTATTAGTTAAAATTTACAATCAAACATTTCGGTTATTTTTTTCTAAAATATTTTGGCCTTTTTTTCATTCATTTTAGTCAAATATTTTTATGCCAAATCTTTTGGTATTTTTAAAATCAGAAATTTTGCTCGTGGATCCATCGGCTTAAGGCAAAAATTTACATTTCCGGCGATCGGGAATAACTTGTAGCGTTTGTCTGAGCGGAAAGAGAATGCGCGCAGGCTGAGGGTTTTTGAGATGTAGATGCTGCGGAGAATGGACAGAGTGAATTAAAAATCGAGGAAAAAATGTGAAATCGAAGTGATAAAAATTAAAGGAGAGAAAGGTAAATTGGCGGTAGAGATCCGTAGAAGGCAGATAAAGGGATGGCGGGCGTACTAAGACACGAGGACATTTCGAAGGGGATGAGATATAAGTGTGAACGCCGAGTGAGCGAGTACAAGAAAGGGGAGAGGATAGTATGAAAGTATGAGGAACTTAATAGAGATGGATGAGAGAATAAGATAAAGGTGGGTATAGGAGAGATATTCGTTGAAAAAATAAAAAAAATACTCCCAAAATGGAAAGTTAAAATAAGGACCGATCAAAACCTAACCAATCACCAATACCCAACGATGATGATGCACGCGAAAATAAATGATAATGCTATCGCTACAATTTTAGCATTACCTCTACTGCCGGCGCATTAGCAGAAAAATTAATGCACTCAATACTACCGTTGGCGAATTTCAATGGCTTCAATATTCTCCTTCCCTAGCTAACCGTATGGTTATTTCCATTCTCTTTTTAACGTGGTTTGAGCGAAAGCGAGTTAGTCATAATATTCGAATTATATTTTTTAAATGAAGAAGTTCCAAGAAGCATGAAGAAAATATCGTTACGTCAATGACGCAAAAACGTCTGTTATTACAACTGATATTATCATTAATGAATTAAATATTATATTTGAGGCGTTAACTTGGCTTATTTGTTTAACGAAGTACGCTGAAAACTCCTTCACAACCTAAGAGTTAAAAAAATACATTTTATAAATCGTTTTACGCTGAGTAATTTACTTATACCAAAAAATAATTGAGATATCATAGAAACCACACACCAATACATGTTGACGCGATTAGTAAGTCAGAACTTCCTCATTTGTTTTTCATAATGTCTCTATAGAGCGCAGAGTCGTACTATATCCCATGGAAAACAACTTTTTTTTTAAACGAAGAAATTTTTTCCCGCAAATATCCGGATAAGTAATGCGTAAAGTGGCTGATATTTTGGTATCATTAAAGAGATGAAATATTTTAATTTATAATGAGGCTTCTTCGTCGAATTTTATTCAGTGGTATCTTACTCATACTACCTTAAAGCCAGTTTCAACTTGATCAAGACCTAAGCAGTACGCAAGCCGGTACTTGATACTGAGAATGGAATTAAGTATAATTTCAGATTTCCTAAAAGGTTTTACTCGATAATTGGATTTTTATTGTCGAGGAAGTGGTATTTACATATCGCGGTGCATGCCTACTATAATTTTTCAGCAAGCAATCTAAGGCAGCAGGCAACCAAAACAACTGTCGAGAAATTTTCATCCATCGTAGATTTCACGACCAGAAAAATACTGAAAGGTGCAAGGAGGGGCTGATTAAAAAAATGTGATAACCGAAAAGCGACTGTAAAAGCTAATGCTATTCTTTAACAGCTCCAGAACAGATTGAAAGCGAATAGTGCTGCATCAATTTTGTAATCAAGTTGCTTAGCGAGTACGATAGCGATCATCTTTGTCATCCAGCATGCTGATTCAGTATCATACGATGCTCTAAAGCTATCGTATTAGCGAGTATCCTCAATGTTGTGCTGGATCAAGTATCAAGTATCGGGATTAATCTATGGAATCACGGAGGAAAGGGAAGTTGTGACGATTGACGTGGGTGGCCCACAAACCCGCACGGGAGCCAACATACGTCTCCCGAAACGCCTCCGGAGCCCGTGGAGGAGGCCGCACCTCCGCCACCGAGGCTCGCATTTGAATTCAGCCCGGCGGCGGGCGGGTCCTCCTACCGTAAGATGGCTGAGGGCCGCGTCGGGGAGTGTCAAAACATTATCGTAAACCCTGAAAAAAATATACGATGACGGGAAATGCTACCCGTCTTCTTCGAGGAGAGAAAACGTTAGCACGAAGCTCCCGGCGGATCCCGGTACCATATATCTCTCAAATAATACGCCTCGAGAAGTATTTGACACTCGCGTAGAATAGCAATTTCTGACTCTTTCTTGTCGCATTTATCATGTGAGAGGGAGGACGTTTTGAATGCCTGCGGAAGTACAATATCAAACAGGACACTTAAGTAAGGATATGCGATTGCTGAATAAGTTGTAGGTCCAAGAAGGAGGCCATTCTTATAGCAAATCACGATGAGATCTTTCAAGAATCGAGGTCAGAAAGATGTAAGACATAGGGTGCCATGGAGATATAGTATGTACTCCAAGGCAGTTCAAGAAATAACCCGCTCGGAGTTTGGTGCACATGTAGAATGACTATCGTGAGCCGTCAGCAATCCATTTGAGTCCCGATAGGAACGCATACATTTTCCTGATTAGCGATAGTAACAATTTAATTGCGACAACAGAGCATAATTGCAGCCATTAAAACAAAAATTAACTCTAACTAATTAACTCGTAAGTTGAATAAATTAATTTTGACGAGGTGGAAATAAAACTAGATTTAGAAATGTATTCAGATGAGCCCTAAGCCTTTACGTATTCCTTTCAATATCAAAAATATTAAGGGTCTCTATGTAATTAAGAAGAACCGATTGTGAATTGAATTGCCCCATTTTTTCAAAACAAGTAGTCCACTAAACTCTGCCTCATGACCCCTAAACTCACTTTTTTAAAAGGTTACTCCTAAGAGGCTCATTTTCCGCGCAATGACTGCACGTGGATACGTCAATAATTCTCACGAGTTCCAAAAGTTATTATTACTCATTTACAGTGCGGGACATCTCGTTCTCATAAATCTTTAGCGTCGGCTTCTTTCCAGGAAACTCGAGAACAAATACCAACATAATAAAACCCTCGCGAATGTTCTTACAATTCTGTCTGATGCATTTCAGTTTTATCATCTCTTTTCAAAGCAACTTACCTCTTATTACTCTATCCATAATCCGACCGTGTACAGGGCACTTGACGGCCTGATCGTCGAAACGTCCCGTAAAATATTTTGTGAGTGTCCTTTTTATTTCCGTGTGCTTGTGTTTTTTAAAACTATATTTATATTTGTGTGTGAATATATATATATATATATATATATATATATATATATATATTATTCATAAACAATACAGTCATTACACTCTCACATCTGTAAACCGTAGTGATGCTCTGTGATTACATTCAAATCAAAGAAAAATAACCAGCACTTTCATTACAAGGATGCTTAAAAAATTAATTTGGTAGAGGCCATGAATTGATTAACACCCCGATACTAGATAGAAAGGAGACTATTCCTCAGCATAAAATATTAAGATATATTTTGGAATTTAACTTGTCGCCGACGATGACGGCCTGACCGTCGAAACGTTCCGTAAATTATTTTGTGAGTGTCCTTTTAATTTTCGTGTGCCTGTGTTTTCCAAGTATATTTATATTTGTATATATATATACGTATATATATATAATATGCCAAGAGGGTGGCCGATAAAAATACAGAAACAGAAAAAAAGGACACTCACAAATTGAAACTTCCGATATTTCGGTGGAAAGTAGCTTCCACCTTTCTCTAGGTAGAGAGTAAGAAGTTGAAAAAGTAGTTGATTCTTACTCTCTACCTAGAGAAAGGTGGAAGCTACTTTCCACCGAAATATCGGAAGTTTCAATTTGTGTGTCCTTTTTTTCTGTTTCTGTATTTTTATCGGCCACCCTCTTGGCATATTATATATTTATCACCCGAGTGATTCTCCAAGAAGTTATATATATATATATATATATATATATATATATATATATATATATATATATATATATATATGTGTGTGTGTGTAAAGTGTATTATTGTACATACATTGTAAATAATTAAAAACGAAAGTAATTAGGTCTAATATATCATGGTAAAAAAATGCTGTTTGGTATCGCTTTGATCTTGAAAAATAGAGGAGAAACGCTATAACCAAGCGTTTAAACTAAAATTGCAAAACATATGTATTAATACTTTAAAATCGGTGGAAGAAACTTAAACCTTGTTCATTTGGGTATATTATTCTCTAAGTTTCATGGATGTAGGGTGACCTAAGAATATTATAATGAGATACAGCGTAAATGATAGCTAGGCAATTTTAAATGAATATCAGCAAAAAATATACCTTTAAGATACTAACCGTGAATGAATGAGTCCATGATCGACAAAAATGCATTGGTTGTTATAAATATTTGTTTAATACATTTCTGTTACAATCCATGAGCCATTTAGCTAGAAAATAGAGGAGAAACGCTATAACCAAACGTTTAAACTAAAATTGCAAAACATATGTATTAATACTTTTAAATCGGTGGAAGAAACTTAAACCTTGTTCATTTGGGTATATTGTTCTCTAAGTTTCATGGTTTCTAAGTTTCTAGGTACTACTAACGCATGTGAATTGAAAATCATAATTACTAATAAATAGTTTGGTATTGAATGAATATCAGTCCAGTTAAATGAAATGGATTTTCACATTTCAATGAAGTCCGCGAGCTGTCTGTCGTTTTCTATCTATTGGGGTGTTAATCAAATTTAAGTTCAAGCCAAGTAATGGTGTTTGCTATTTTTTGATCTTATAAAAGAGGCTCTAAACGCAGTAACCAAGCGTTTAAACTAAAATTGCGAAATATATGTACCAATACTTTAAAATCGGTGGAAAGAAACTTAAACATTGATCAAATGGGCATATTATTCATTGGCAAGTTTCATGGTTGTATCGTTTTTTTCATGTAATAATTCGAGAAAGAACGTTATCACACATGGAATCTTTTAATTTTACTCTTTTAACATAAAAAAACTAAATCCTTTATGGTCTGGATCTCGAGTAAATACCCGTGGTTATTTTTGTATTAACGAGTTGAAAAAAATTAAATGCCTAATAAATATTCTTACAAAGTCCACGAAAATTCTTATTGATGCGACCAATAAGCAAGCAAAGATAATTGGCGAAACCTAAGCTTGAATGAGTGGACCCTTGAAGATAAAAATGGCAATGTAAATGAAAATTGTAAGCGGGTTACAAGTAAGTTTTTCATATGATGTTTCCCTGTAAAACATGAAATGCGAGAGCAACTTGCTTATGGACCTCTTCATACTTCTGAAGGTTACGTCATATATCAAAGCCAAGAAAATGATCAATATGATTATAACTATATATATATATATAGTTTTAATATGCAAATAACTATGCAACATGTGAAACTCTCCAGGGCTCTTCCGTGCACGCCGATCCGTTATTCTAACGTTGAGTGTACGATGATCATAGATTGTAGAAGCGACAAGATAAGAGTCAACGCAGGGAAGTAAAGCTTGTTTCCCCACGAAAAATGATACACTTACCATGGCTATCCCACGCAATTTCTTCATGATTTTTATGAATAACGTGATCCCTTTATGGAAATTATATCCATTTTGCATTTTTATAGATAAATGATTACGGCACCGAGACAATTTCGCTACAAATACCAATGTTTTCAGCGCGTTACCTGCACCACTGATCCATTAAATATTGCTAATTACGCATTTTAAAGGCTTCGAAATTCCCCTGTACTATCGTGACGTAAGGTTCCAACTATCCTATCTAATCTATGGGACTGACTATTTTCCAAGTTCTTAAAGCCAAAACATACACATTATACAAAGAAAACCACAGCGAGCATTATCATGGAGGAGAAATTTTGCCCCACGATCCTCTTAAGTTGTAACATCAGTGGGTCTACATCACAGTGCAATCACCCAAAAGAATTTTTGCGACTTATAATAGTATTACTCGCGGTGCTGCAACCTGCATACTGATCACGAATCTCTTCAAACAATACGGGCGCAACAGTCACGTCTTCAACAAACCGTTTTGGGCAACTTGATGGCCGCGGGTGTGCCAGACCTTAGCCGCTGATGGTACCTAAATATAGAAATCCTCGGATGCTTTTGACCCAATGGGTATACTTACGAAATCATTGTATCAGTAGCATAGCTGCCTATGAGTAAAAGAATTTAACTCCAAAATCTTAAGGTCTTCATGGCTTATTGAGTAATTTCTTGAATGGCCAAATTTTTCGGGACCACCTTTTGTGAAGGGATCAGATTGGTGTGGTAGCTAGGGTACAGTCATCCCATCCCGCGGGTCAGTGTTAGAATCCCGGTAGTGGCGGAGACTTATCAGTGGAAACCTGTCACCTACTTAGTGGAGAACATTTCAAGTGTAGTACCCCGTCCGTTAGAACGTGGTTTCCTTGGCGCCTTTCGTTAAGAGCAGGCTTTTGGAAATCCCGATTCGTACTTGGGTTCTTATGTTATGGCACTTCAAGAGTAATTCATCCAACCGTCGGATGGGACGTTAGGCCGTGATACCCTTTGCACCCCTTCGTTAAGAGCAGGCTAACATTGACGCCGGGTTTATCATAACCCTTCCATTCCTCAAATAATCCTTCCCTTACCATACTACTCACCTGCTCTCTACGGTGCAAATTATCTCACTTGCCGATCACCACCTCCAAATAACCAGCCAATCACCTTTTGCTTTCCCAACTTTTAACGTGTACTAGGTACTGTATAAGTAAATAAATACTCCAGATGTAAAGAGGATGCTGCTATATGAAGCGAGGACCATAACGGCAGCTGCACAAGGAAAGTTGGAATTGATGGAAAAGTGGTATTATAATGGTGGACTCGCTTTGCTAGAACCCCGGTGTAGGGGGCTGCTCCCCCAACGTCAAGGGGTGTTCACAAAAAGTTGAATTTGGTACCATGTTGCCAGCGAACTATAAGTTATAGTGCGTAAATATAGGCGTAAGGTTGTAGGCCTCGATGAAATCTATAAAAACTGTGAACAGATTTGAGATCCAACTTCTGGTTTAGAAGCTACAGTGGGAAAACAGAAAAATCCGAATTAGGCGCAATGTTTCAGTGAACTATAAGTGTAAGAGAAGTCACCGTGGCAGCTTGTTGGAACCCTATATGACGGCTCGCTCCGCTCGCCTCTTTTTTCGTCAGAAAAAAATAATATTGGCTCGCAAAGCTCACCAAGGCTCTGGGGGCTTCCCCCCTAAACGGAAATATTGACATTTCCACTTCAGGGAATCGAACTCTATTCTTTCCACTCCTCAAGTTACCTCTTTACCAGTAAACGACAGTATACAGTGTGTTTTCACAAAAAGTTGACTTTGGCACCATGTTTCCAGCGAACTATAAGTCATAGAGAGTAAGGATAGGGGTAAGGTTGTAGGCCTACACGACATCTATAAAAAACCGTCCACAGATTGGAAATCCGACTCATAGTTTAGAAGCTATCGCCGAGAAACCGGGTCTCCGGACCTCTGGTGAGAAAACTACGAAGCGCAGAATGACACGGTAAGTTGCATCTTTTAGATAATTCAAAACCCTTTTTTGAAATTTTCGTCAGATTCGAGCTACGACCCACCGTTCGAAAGTTACAGCGCGGGAACCGAGTTGACTTTGGTACCATGTTACCAGCGAACTATAAGTGATAGAGAGTAAGTGTAGGCGTAAGGTTGTAGGCCTTGATGAGATCTATAAATAGCCGTCAACAGATTTGTGATCCGACTAATAGTTTAGAAGCACCAGTCGAATAACAAAAAGTTTCACAAAATCCGAATTTCAAAATGTTTCAAGCCAGCTATCAGAATAGTCCATCTTTTACTAATTACTTGTAAAAGGCATGCCAAGGCGCATGCCCACGCCAAGTTTCAAGTTCGTATCCCCACCAGTAGAGGCGTGAAAGAAAGACTCATTAGCCAGTTTTAACAAAATTCGACTTTGGCACCATCCTACCAGAGTACTATAAGAGTTAGAAAAAAACAAATATGATGATTACAAATGATTTTCCAATCAGAAGCCTAGTTTATGAGCTATAGTAAAAAAAACCGCCAAAAATAATTTTTTAAACTAAAAGTTGTGTTTGAGGACCTCTGATGAGAAAACTACGAAGCGTAGAACCCAAATGTTTTTTTTTTATCTTTTAGATAATTCAATTCCCCGAAATGAAAATTTAATCAGATTTCAGATCCGACCCACCGTTCAAAAGATATGAAGGGAGAACCGAAGGTCTACATCTCGGAAAACACAAAAATCCGCCATTTTTATTTTTTTGGGTCACTTCCGGTTAAATATTCCAGGTTTTCGGGATTTTTCTTACCATGAATTCTTTCGAGGAACGTTCACAAAAAATTACAAGTTCCTAGCTCTTCTAGAAGTGGTCGAGAATTTATATACGCGAGTCAGTCAGTCACACACGCACAGTGGAAAAAGAAAACTTTGGCTAGCCAACTCGAATAGTCTACAACGGAGCTCTGGCGATCGGCCGCAGGACGCGGACTCTGTGGTTTCTCCAGAAAACACAAGCCTAGCCGGAAGTCTAGCGGTACGCATCTTTCGCTCGTTACCCGCGCCACGCCAACGCCATCAGTAATGGCGTCCCCGGTACCGCTTTCGGCGTTCTCACCGTGAGGAGGAGTTTCGTGGGGGAGGAGGGAAGAGGGAGATAATATAAGGAGACGGGCAGGTGAGGAGGGGGAGGAGAAGGGGGCTTAAAGGGTGGAGGAGGAGGCAAATGCGGTGGAGGTGATGATGGAGGTTCCAGCTATCGCCGTGGAATAATAAAGTAGGTATAGGGAGGGGGGAAGGGGAAGGAGGGAGGGTGAAGACTTTGGAACGACCGGAAGCTTACGGAAAGGAGTAGGATGGACTTTATGCCCGTCGAAGGGAAGAGTGTGTTTGGCGTGGGGGTTTTCGGGCGGTAAAGCCCCCTTTACACATGGAAGTTGACTTCTATAACAGTAGCCAGAGAGACGCTTCCGAGCAGCGTGTTGATGTGTAAGCACGGACTTCTTCGGCAGCAAGAGTTGACAGGGGTAATAATGGGAGATTTCCATTCACTGTATTGCACTCCTCACTTTGCAACGTAGTAGCGCAGTTGCTTTCCATTCGTTTCAGACCCTGCGTGCAAGGACAGCGCACTTCAAAATAGATTGGAATTAGAGTTGATGAGCGCTAGACAATAAAAGTATCTTAATAGCATCCGCGATTGTTGTTGATTTTCAGCCAAGGTGTAATCCTATACTATTAAACGAGCAAATCTTTTATATGTGTTTTTTTGTAAATTTTATTTCAAAAACTGCTCTAACGATTTTGATGAAAGTTACAAATTTACTAATATAGGGTACGAAAAAGCGATTTACCTAGGTCTTGAATCTGGAAAAACTCTTTTTTACAAGTTATTGGGAAAAAATTTGCATTTTTTAACAAGTAAAAAGGCTAGGCTACTCCATTTTTGTTATACAGAGGTTTCTTTGTTTGCTTTGTTAAATTGCTTACACTCCTGATACTAATTTAAAATGTTACTTTTAGATAAATGAAAAAACAAAATTTTTAATTCTTGCATTCAATTTCCGTACACCCATCGTATTTTCCTGGAATTTTAGTTTTTTCTCGAAAAGTTCAAATTTTTTCACTACTTCAACAGTTGAATATTTTGTTTACTTGGAAACCGCAGCATTGGCAAGGAATGTAAATTCATGCCTGAGAAATTTACGCCTCTTAAAAAAAATCTCTTTTACAGATGTACTTTGAAATTTTAGCTGGAATATATTTCAACCCAACCTCTCCATGTGTGGTTAATGGCTGCTGCAGAGTAAATGGTAATGATCACGTAATTTTGCAAGTGTTCACGTGAGTCCTCCAGGGGCTGCTGAATATTGATCAGATCTACAGAACAACCTGAGATCAGAGGCAAATGGTACGAGGTGATGACCCAATGCCCAATATCTCAAAGAATTTTATTCCGGAGCAAATAGAACAAGTTGATGACTCAATACCTGGTACCTCAAGTAGTTTAATTCCTAAAAATTAAGAACAATTTCTGACGTCAGCAAGACCAAGCCGGTTAGCAAAAACTACATTCAAAAATAGGTTATTTGAAATGATGACTGAACTAAATGATTTTTACTCTCATGAGATGAACGATCAGAAAAGAATGAGGCAAGAATATGAGTCTTCCGATGATCGTCTAGAGCATTTAGAAATGATACGTGATCTTGCACGAATCCAGAGAAGTGGAGAATCAAACGACCAAACGGATCTACGTTTGTAAAAGATAAGGCAACGACAAAATAACCAAAGAACAGAAGAATCAGACTCACAAAAAAATTAGCGGTTTCAAGACATGCGTGAACGAGCGGCTCAGAGGCGTACAGAAGAGTTTGATGATGATAATCGTCAACGATTGGAAGAAGAACGCCGGAGAAATTCAAAACGACAACAAGCATAATAATAACCGAATAAGTTCCTACAGGGCAGCTACAGCGGCTGATATTTCTCACCATAATTTGCAACCTTTTAGTGTTGCTTGAATACATTATGGAGGATTGCATTTTCCCGAAGAACGTGTGTCAAATCAAATTCATTGAGATTCGTTTGGGGACTGCTGCTTGTATGGTAGGATAGATCTACCACATCCAGAATTTCCGAACGAGTTAGCGCGATCGTTTCTTCGACGTCATCCATTTTCTGATGACTTTTATGATAGGATTCGAAATTTGAATTTATGTTTTGCAGTAGCTTCATTCACCGTTGATGACGATCGAACAGTCAACGGTCGATGAGTTAATAGTTACATTGCTAGCGGTCAAGTTTATCACAAACTTAATGTAGCAGCTCACCCTGCTCAAAATGATGATGGAAAATTTGAACGGCCTCAATATGGACAGATATAAATTTGGATAATCAGGATGCTCTTAGTGCACGTATAAACAATGCCATTAATCATGGTATCAGCGAGAATTTTATTAGTCTCTTGGAACATATTTTGAGATCTGAAAATCCGTTTGCTCTTGGATAAATGATAATGCTGGAAGTAGAAGAAGCTTATAGACGCGCTGCTGCAGAAGGTGTAGATCCGCCTTATGTTAAGCTGCTTTTTGCATTACCTGATGCCGTTGATCACAGAAGGTTTAACCTCCCCCTTCAGAATGAAGTTTATGCCATTGTTACCCTTAACGCTGACCAAAGCCTTCCAGATAAAGAGTTAATTATCCGTAAACGTAGGAAATCTTTAGTTACCATGAACAATATTGACAGTCGTGTTGGGCCGTGTACTAATCCACGATTTTACCCTAATTTTGTAATTTTGGATTCTCTGTATTAATATTCCTTTAAGAAGACCTTATACCAGTCATCAAAATTTGACTAGATTTGAACTAGCTCAGTACCAATTAGCATTTATACCTCAAATTGCCTAATATTTTCCTTCAGACATCAACCTAAGAAATCCTTATCCCCGTCTTTTGAAGTTCAATGCTTTGCATTTCGGTGGTCGGCATTTTCAGCAATATCTGGTTGATACTTACATAAGAGTGAAACATGACAGTATTCAATGGGTTATTGCATTAAAAAAATACTTGCAGAAAACTGTACACGAGCTATTCAATTTTTGAGTGAATTGGCTGAAAAAAAGAAAGCTGTTTTTGGTGAAAGGATTATTTTGCCTTCTTCGTTTCCTGGATCTACACGTTTTTACACGGAACATTTTGAAGAAGATATGGCCTTTGTCCGTCGACTTGGATCACCTGACTTCTTTATCACAAATACATGCAATCCAGAATTGGCGAAAGCAGCTCGTTCAACTTTTGAAGAGGTATCAACCTTGCAACAAATTTCCTAAGAGCGTCCTGACTCAACAACTTCGACACACGAGAAAGGTTGTATGGAAAGAAATATTGAATAATTTTTAATCTAATAATACCAATAATCTGTCAATGAACATTGGAAATAATGAAAACAATGTAAATATTGAATTTATTGATCATTTCAGAATTTCGTTAGAAGAACATTTTTGAGTAAGTGGTGTTTTTAAGTTTGATTTATACTACCTAATTGCATCATCACTACTATATTTAAAAAATACATATTCGTTATGCTTCATAAATTTGTTTTATTTAAACCTTTTTCGCACAATGTGAATGCCTAATATAATTAAACTAGACAATACGTAGCAGAATAGGAGCATACAAGTTCTTGGTACCCCAAATAAACATCGAGCAACGCTCGGTAACCAGGTACTGGTAAGTAAATTGGAAAATGTCAAGTTTTTAATTACTCTATAGAAAAGAATCTTGAAAACTTAACACAAATAACTCTGGCGTGAGTATTGTGTGAACCTAAAGAATACTACCTACCAGCAGGTCACCGAACACTTCGCCCGCACACCGCTCCATTCACCATCGTTCGTGTGCGCTGATGTGTTGCGGCTATTTTGCCTCAAACAATAAAAATAAGTTGGCACTAAAATTGTAAATGAAAAGTATAACTTAGTTCTTCCACATACCTAAATTTATTAAAACAATACCATTAAAATTAAACTTAATTAAACGAAATTAAACCATAATATTAATAAAATGTGTTGTTTTAGTGAATTTATGTGGAATAACTAAGTTATACTTTTCATTTACAATGTTAAGCAAATTCCATGAAGTCACGCCCGAGACAACAGAGTTTAGCACTAAAACTTACTGCGCTTTACAGATGCATATTTATATTTAATTTGATTTATGCATATTTATTAATTCCATAAATGCGAGTGTAACTATAGAGGAGTGCATTGTGCAAACGCATTTATTGCCGAAATGCGAAAAAGCAGGAAGCAACGTTTAAGCAGAACGATGCCCTGCAAGTAGCGATACGTGTCGAGGCATAATTCATTCGAGACTTTTATGGACGTCAACTTCCTTGTGTAAAGCCAGCTTCAGGGAAAAGGGTATGCTATCCTCCTGTGTATGAGGGGAGTGGAAGGGGTTACGACCTCACACATTGCAGTGGATGAAAGAAGATAGATAGAGAGGAGCCGGAGAGAGGATAGGAGGCAAGAGGATACGCCAGGAGCGTCATAAAACTCACAGGTGATGTGGGCGAGGGTCGCGGCTAGGTGTAGGGCCCCTTACACAGCGGTCACTTACAGTAGACGTACCAGTACGTATACGTATTCAAATTGCTAAAGTTCAGGCAATTTGGGCGAGATACCAATTCAGATAAAATTCGATGAATTTGGCTACATTATAAAGAAAAAGTTCTCATCTTTCCAAGGAGAACAAAATATCAGCCACTTACCATTATACTTCTCGAGATATTGGCCAAAATTACCAGCCGTTTTCCATGGGAAATGGTACGCGCACGCTCTCCCTAGAGACTTTATTTAAAAATAATGAGGAACTTATGACACACAGATCTCGTCAGAAAGTTAACAGTGCGTAGATCACATGCTCTCTAAAAATTTTTAAAAGTAAATTAACTGGGTAGTCACCGTAGTAAGTTTCACAGATTTGCAAAAAAATCTTCAGTTATTAAAGGCATTTTTAGCGTCCGGCGTGAGAAAATGAATCAAGTTAGCACATTACATATAAAAGTTTAGTTAACTACTTAGAAGTTTCAGTAATTTGAACCACAACGTTTTTGCGTAATTCCACAATTAATAAAAACACTTGGTAACCTTCCACGAAGATTACCAAGTATTTTTATTCATTGTGAATTGCAATATTTACCTCATCGTTCTTGCTGTTGTTTTAATTGAAAAATAAAATTTGAATATATTGTCTCTTGTATTAAAATTTGTCTCTATTATTGCTAAGGAAAATTCTCACTCAAAATACTTTGTTCTTGAGTTATACCATTATATTCTCTGTCAACGGCCTTTATGGATTTAAAGAGGAAAGTGAGATGAAAGGGTTCGTGGTGGGAGGGGGACGCGAGTGATTTGGATGGGAGAATGGAGGGGGGACAAAGTTGAGAGTAGGCCGTACGTTTTCCCATGATGCACCGCGCTCCCGCCAGGATAAAGACAGAAGGACACGCCCTCAAGCGCGTCTTTCTTCCTCGGAGTTATTCACTCTCCTCTGAGGGAGGTGCGTAGTCACGGAACCGCAGCGAGAGAGGAAGTGAGGGTAGACTATGGAATTCATACACTCCGGTCGATATGGAGTTATGGAATCACTTTAAAAGGTTTTCCGCGAACCCGACCGATCGGTGGTCGACGGGTAGTCATTATTCTCAATTCCGGAATTTCCTCTTCCGCTACGGGGATAGCATAAGGAACGTGGCCGCGTCATCTTGATTTCGGTGCCCACGAATAACTTCACGACTGAAAAATGTACGAAGATTTCTTCGAGGACATGAAAAAGACGTCTGTGTGGCTCTATGCCTTTATGGTCTTGCTCTAGGCGACCCTCGCAGGATCGGCAGTCATTGTTTACTTCGCATCACATTCATAGTCACTAACAATGACCACTATTTTGGAGAAAAAAGAACCTAGGTATAGATCAAGTTGGGAATTCAATTAATGCACTATTATTTTACATGCTTGTAACAGAAAAATCTTTGGAAAAATTACTTCCAGAATTATGTTTGTCAATATTAACTCAGTGCTTTATTGTTTATGTTGCATTAATTTAATTCGAAATTGGCTTATTCTCACTCACACCATCTATCGGAGAACGCATCAAACATAATATACGAACATTGCAATTAACATAAAAAGCAATAAAAATTAACACTACCACTGCTAAAGGCCTGCAAAATCACTATGATGTAAATTATTTTAAAAAAATTATATTTTCAGCTTCAACTACTTATATCTCAGAAATATTGTGATTGGCAGGTGAACGACGATCAGATTTGAGATCGGCATATAAAATTTATCAAGGTAAAGAGTTATTTTATTTGTATTTTCGAACTCAAGTAGAGCCCTTTGTAAGTTATACACTAGAGAGTTCAAGGGCACTGCGATCACGTCACAAATTGACGAGAAGCAACCATGTCACCTTTTGACAATTGACTCGTGGTTTTGCGTAGTCAATTTGTAGCGTCGGCTTTTTTCACCGTGCCTTCAGCAATCAAGCTGCACTTTCATGATCCCTTAGTCCTGAGCTGCTTACAGCTGCACCAGAAGGTACCAAATGGGTTATCCGTTATTTCATTAAAATATGACATTCCTCTCATTTGATATAACTGCACAAAAATCCCTTGTTTCGGGTAATGATGACTATTTATCAGAAGCTTGAAAGTTCTTATTACTCTTACCGGGAAAAATGTAGGTGAAGGTGTCTCACTGGCTCTTGATTTTGTTTCCAAGAAATAAAAGTCATCCGGGAACATATGTACTATTTGCAATTATTCAATATTTTACATTTAACGTTCGAAGATAAAGGAGAGTCGTTGAATATAACGCGACTAATTGCTTATGACTTCTCTTTCATTACCAGACAAATGACTCATCGACTTTCTTTTTAATGCGTGATATGATTAAACACGGATTAAATACGTTCAAATCCTTGGTTTCCTCGCGTATTTATCCGAAATCGCTCCTTATTATTCTCTGGCAGACAGTGCGAAGCCTTTACTCAAGCCAAACAGCTATGAAACAACTGGACAGTCAACCTGTAACTCAACCAAACGTCAATGTCACGTAAACACCACTGCCGATGAACTTCTTAGGGTGTAATTTAGTAAATCTTTGATTACCTTATATCAAAGTTAAACCTTTTTTAAAGCAAACTACTACAAACTACTAAACTAAAGCACCTCAAACGTCAGTATCAAAAGGTTTAACCTTGTAAAAGATAAACAATTACAACTTTATGCAATATGTCTTGCCAATATTCCTCACAAAAAAGTAGTGAATGAATTGATACCTATTTTTTACTACCTCGAAAAACTCCGTAATTGAAAGAGTATAATCACAAAGAAAAACAAGAGCTTACAAAATTAATTTCAAATAGAAGAAAGTTTATAGCACTACCTGGAGGATATGGGTTCCTTGGTGCTGCTCGAATATCTCCATGGCGATTCCCGCGATGGTACGTGAACGAAGTGGACCTCCTATATTAACGAAAGCAGAGAAGAAAAATTAATAGGTGATAATGGTGAAGCACAGGCTGAAAGACAAAAATAGAAGATCATAACCGCATAGTACCATAGTAGAGGATTTAGATAAGGTAAAATAAAATTATAATTACATATAAAGGTTAGCATACATATTTGATTAATACCTAATAAACTGCGAAGAAAAAGAGACGATGTAGGATGTTTCCAAAATTGACATGGAACAATGTTGGAAAAGATACTTTTTAAAGACTATATATTATTAGAACTGACTGGTGCGTTTATTTTATACGAGAGATATCTGCTAAATTTTGCAGGCAAGTAGTGATGATAAGGATCGTTGGGTTCGATTTACTGGCAGCATATTAGCTATCGCGTTCAAAGATGGAGTTAAATATCCCTTCTAGTTCTTATCCTGGCAGGTCTGCTACGGCAAGCCTTCGGGTAAGTTTTGATTTTAGCTTTTCAGTGCGTTGAATGATTTTGCGTTCTTGATTTCGGCAATACTGATTGTATTTTATTAAGTCGCGAGCTTTCACCGACCCTTCTGCCGGCTTCGTCAGGCATTATTGCCTGACACACGATACTCCATTATACACATATCACCCAGCGAGTAGCCGCAGGGGCGTATGGCAGGGGGTGTAGGGACAACTACCATGAAAAAGAGAGAAAATATCATAAAAGGGATTGGAAGCTGGAAAGGACGAAGATGAAGTATATGTTTTCGGAGTATTTTGTTATTGGTGTCCCGATCTGTTTTGGCTGAAGTCCATAATGTTGCGTGTAAAGGAGTTCTTGCGCCTATCAGTTCGGCAGATTAATACTCTCATTTTGTCGGTTCTATTAGCTCTGGATATACTAAGGGGATATGCTCACCCTCACCCTGTCACCCTGAAACTCGCGTGATCTAAATTTATCACGAAACCTTATCCTAGAGTGTATAGCCTCCAAGTCTCCTGTGGATGCCAACCTATTCCTTAACTAACCAGTGCTACCTAATCTGCGTGCTCGTAAATATATTATACGAAGCGTGCGAGTTTCTTTGAATTTAGTTAATTTCGTGTACCAAGTCTTTCTGTGCCGGCGCCCAAATGTATTCGCGATGTGACATAACTAGAGCGAAAATCCGTTTGGTTGACAAACTTTGACCGCGGAACATCGAAGTAAGGTACGTCAGAGGTCATGTTTGGTAACTATCCCTGATATATTCTGTCATCCATCCTCCCCGATGACATTGCTCATCGTAAAAATCGACAAAACGACTGTCCCTTGGGGTGCTGCAGATGTGCCGAAGGGGTTCTTCTACTTCTCTGGGGATGAGAATCGAGTACAAGAGCGGGTGGATATGGAAGAGCGACCCCGCCAACCCACTGCTTGCCTCCCGAAGAACCCCCCTATAGTCGACTCTCCTTTCCGTTCCACCCCGACAGGCAATCTCCATCCGAAATGAAGAGAGCAAGCACACATAGTCCCACCCGCCAAAGTCCCCTTCTACCATCCCCCTCATTGTATGATTAACCCTTTCTTGAGAGGAGCGAGGGGCAATCGGGGAGGACGAGCAGTTATTCCTATCGGAAGAAGGACGTAATAAAAGTAGACCCGGATGGAGTTGGAATCGACCATTCCCTTTCCTCCTTACCGACCCCCCCCTTTCCTGTGTTGTCAGCGTCTCCGTGGCGACGGATAAGACGACCTGGGCGTTTACAAACGCGCCCGAAGATCATCGCCCCCTAGATATATATTGCAACCCCCTCGCCCTCCCTCTTACCCTCAGGACCATGAATACAGTTCTTATGGGCAATATATTGTCACTCGAAGGAGCAGGGATAAATAAGGCAGACTCTATTCCAAACACTTCATCAAACATCGATGCCATTATCACTTATGCAACTTTTCCCGTTGATCGTAGGGACATTATCGTATATATTACTTGTCGAATCCAATCAGAAATCTTAGTCGTTTCAGAAGATAGTTCACAATCATTCACGCAGCATTGAGTGCAACCGTAAAAGAAGTGTAAAACTTATAACAAAGTGTAGATATAACTTATTATAACTGGTATCTTTTATCACAGATGGATGTGAAAACGATCTTCATTTTTACTGGGTTATTATTTGCCGAAAGAGATGGCAAGTGCTCATACAACAATGCAATGCTACAGTGGGTAATGTATAGCATATACATTTAGATCATTTCTGAATGAATAAACCGAATGTCTTCCTATATATTAAATATAATGAAAAACTTTATGGAGAAGATGGTTCACAACATTTCCATAGCATATCTATTCAATTAAAAAATGATGAAATATTAAAATTATTTTACTGTAATCACCAACAACTTTAAGATCCTTAAAAAACTAGCGAGTGCGTGCGAGGCAAAATGTTTATAGTGAGGAAGCTAAAGTAGACGTGACACGGCGAAGATGAAACTTAAGCTTCTCATGGCTCATATTCTTAGAATTAGAGCCCACTGGCTTTACCTAGTGAGTATTTCGAGGTGCAATGGCATGTCACATCTAAGGGATATAAGAAAATTTCCTGTGCATATATATAAAAGGAAAAACGGTAACGAAATAATTTCCAAAGACTGCAATACATCTGTCATTTTACGATTTTGTAGGCAGATTTTCCGCTCAAGTAGCCCTTAAACTAAGTTGAAATCAAGACGAGAATAAATAATGTAGCAGAAAAAATAAAAAGGGGATATAATGCAAGGAGATGGCAATTCTGTCAAAATTCAGAGAGTCAAAATTCCTTTGGTTTCATTGTAAATTTTGATTAATATCTAATTTAAAAAGGGGATAGACAGGAGTAGGAAAACTCGAAAAAATTCGCAGAGTAAAATCAGTAATCTCAAACGAGGAACTATATTGAATCAACGTCATCACCACCATCGCCGTCATAATTAAAAACAGTAAGGGAACCGTCAGATACCCGCTAGAGAGCGAGAGAGCGGGGGAAATGGATGTGTTGCATTCGCGGAAGTATTCCATCAAATAATTTCCGAGTCCTTTCCCTTTAGAAATGGGGGAGACGAAGAGGACTTCAGACGATCGCCCGGAGCACAGTATAGGCTTATCAACGCGGGCGCGTTAAAACAAATTAAGTATCTCCCCAGAAACACTCATTCCCTCAGTCGGATATTAAAGTGGGAAGGAGGACGAGAGGAGAGGCCGGGGAGGAGGAGGTGGGGAGTGAGATCAGGAAGGGAGACAGTGCTTGGAGGTAGGAGAAGAAGTCGGTGGAGAGGGTACCGAGAAGGAGAAGGGGCCCCCTTCTTAACAATCCCGATTCCGAGCACGCCTCCGGCTATGATTCCGAGAAAGATCTCCAAGAGGGATATGATTCGGTAAGGACGGGGAAGGGTGGAGAAGAGGGGGGTTAGTGGTAGGAGAAGAAGGACCTCTAGAGCATCACGGGAAAGGGGTTTGGGAGATTACCCTCGCCAGGGTGCACGTAGTGAGGAGGAAGGGGTTAGGGGTGTATTGGGGTAAGGTGAATGTGCGGGCTTCACTGAGGACCAAATGATTCACCTGCATTGTTATAATGCAAGATACAAATGCGAGTGGCATTACACTACTATATAAGATCGGACAGCTTTTAATAAATAAATATGGTCCAATAATTCTCAATTTCTTGGTCTAAAAATTCTGTTTTTGGAGTGCAATTCCGTCAACACCCTCTTATTAGGCCCAGAGCCTCGATCCTATCCTAGTGCCCATCCCACTTAATTTCTTCAACAACCACCTCACAACTAATAAACCTAGCCATTCAAAATAAACAAAAACATTAAATAAAAACAGATTTTCTATCAAATTAAAAAAGAATTAACAAGAAAAAATTAAAAAGTATAAGGAATTTTGTTAAGTATACGTAAATACAAGATTATAGCAATCATACTTTACAATTGATGCTCGAGAAAATATTTAGTAACTTTAAAGCAGCATTTCACAACCAGTTTTATTTGCGTACCCCTTAGTCAAACATTTCAAAAAGTAGTACACATTATGTTAAAAAACTAATTATTATTTCAATTATTTCGGTTACTACAAGCCTTGAATACACCATGACTCTAATTTATTTCGCGCACACACAAATCACCAAGGACACACTAGTGTAAGAATATGTATTTTAAGAACACATATAATGAATGCATATCTTACAAAGAGGAGTCCACCTGGCTTTTAATTCTGAATTGAAAGTATTCAAATTCCAGCAGTGGCAGCGATAATTTTTAATCTTATCCCGATCCCTGCTTTAGAGCTATGTGGGGAGCACTTTAAGTAGCAATGCTCCCGTCCGTCAGACATTGCGTAAAACTGTGGGCCCCTTGGCTCATTTTCATAAAAGTAGGATAATGCGAACGCTGGGTTTTCCTCCACCCTCCCTCCAATCCCCAGATAATCCTCTTACTATCCCACCGAATGGCGCAAATTACCTCATTATCATCATCAATAGTCATCAATCCGAATATTGGTTTGCTGCACCTCTCCACTCTACCCTTCTCTCTAACAAACGCCTCATTCCTACATAATTATTCACTTTGACGTCCTTCATGATTTGCTTAATGTATTCCATTCTTGTTATTCCTCTGTAATTCTTCCCATTCATTTCTTATTTCAATTTTGCTTTCACTAGGCTGTTGTGTCGTAAAATGTGTCCAATTAATTAGTCTCTCCTTTTGAACAGTTTTCATAATACTTCTTTTCTCTTCAACTCTTCGTAGGACTTCTTCGTTAGTAGTTATATCCACCCAGTTGATCTTCATTATTCTTCGGAAAACCACACCTCCATTGCTTCCAAGTTTTATCATTAAACTCCTCCGATAACCAACAAACCAACGAAAATGTGGGATATCTAGTTTGTTTTGGCTGATTTATACTCAATGACTATATCTAAATAAATTGAATACTCTGTTTACTCTCTGCACGTTCTCTGCCTGGAAAATAGATAATCCTCCCCACCTACCCTTCGTGGCGCTAATGACCTCCGCAGTCGGTGTCTTCCTCCGAATAACCAACCAACCAACCAACAAACGTAATGCGGAAAGGGGTTGGGGTTAAGGATATATAAGAAAGGGGTGGCCTACGTAATGGAATAGAGAAAGACGGCACCTAAAGGGTTATGTCTCATCCCTTGCCAAATCTCCTTGTGAGAAAGGGCATGAGAGGACAGGAAATGAAGGGGATAAGGGAGTGATGGGGTAAGGACTCCGGATCATTGTGTGCGTGTGCAAGGCGCTAACGGGTTAAGGGATGTGGGCGGTGGATGAGGTGGAGGCGGAAGAGAGAGGGAGAGGGGGGTACGCCCGATGTCACTGAGGGAACCGTCTTCTGGGTCCGCTGCCAAAGTGTTTCTCACCAAAGCGCACGTGGACGCACTCGGGGCAGCTCGGGGGGGTTATGCCTCGGATCCGATCCGAAATATAGATTCGGTCGCTAACGGATAAATAACAAGTGGAAGAAACAAAATACACGCAGTTTTGCACTAATAAAATATTTTATTTGACCTGTTTCAATGTTACTACATTATCTTCATCTTGGAGATCAAGTAGTATCATAGAAACTAGTCATACTAACTCCTTTATCAGAGGAAAACTGAAACTGTTTTGTTTCTGTAACCATGGAACGGTTCTATCACATCACACCTGAATCGGTATTTCAATTATTATTTATTTACTAGAGCGATCTACCTGTTATAGTAGGTTTAAACGAAAGAGAATAAGACCTCTAGGTTTTTACAATCGCTAGCGTTTATCTCTCTCTCCGATTTCTTTCTTCATCTGAACATACGTCCTATCTCTCTTTATCCCGTGCACAAAGCCTATTCTATTCATTACCCTTCCCCGTTCAACCAACATCCTCCCCTCCATCGAGGCCTTTAGCATCTCTTTGCCCCTCATTACTTGTTCCAACCACCTACTTTACCTCCTTCTAATTTCCTCCAGAAGTTTCCTCTCCGACTGCATTATACCATACCACTTCCTCGCTCGTCTTCCTATCCGTCCACCGCACTTACTTTATTATTCTCCACACCCACATCTAAAATTCCTACATTCAGTTCTCGTTCACTAGTCTCAGAGTCCACGTTTCTGCACCATACAACGTAACACCTTAAAACAAATGATATTGCCTCTTCCCATGCTGGGCGATATCATCTTAACCATTTTTTGTTGATGTTTATGCGTATGTATCCCTTATTTTAAACTTGTTCTAGGTATGTAACACTCAACAAGGCTTAATACAAGTCAGTATATATTATTCATGATACCACTTAAAAATTGTCATCACTGCTGTATGTGGACCGGTTTTTTCCATAACATATCCAGGTTGCACCATTCTCTCAGAAATGTGCCCACTGCTGCCCACGCCAATTCCACCGTCCAACGTTCGGATGGAGGGCATCCACAAATTACGAAACGGGGAGAGAGAGAGATGGAGGAGATTCCCAGGGAATCCCCCTAGATTCGCCAGCGCGGGGTGTGTGTGTCTGTGCTATCTTCGCGGAGAAAAACTTTCATCTCGCAACAGGAGATTGCGGAAACGCGCGTGACTCAGAGCGAAGTGAGGAAGTAAAGGGGATCGCGCGGTTGGGGGGGGGGGAGGGTGAGGGAGGGTTGGGATATTAGATGGATGACTCGAATCCGAAGGGGCAAATAAGGGGCAGGGTGGAGGGGATGGTAAGGGAAGGAGAAAGGGATAAGGTGAATAAGGGTAGTTGGGGGAGGGGGGAGGGAGCTAGGGTTCAGACGGACACGGACCTCTCCTCTCCTATTGACCCCGCAGGGCAATATCCCCCTCCCCTTCTTCTTCTTCTTACTTCCCCAATCGACCTCCGGCACAAACACACACAGAGACCGGGACGGACACAAACACAAGAGCCGTTCTCTTCCAAATTCACGCCAATATATTTCCTGCACCCATTCTATTATCTCTCTCTCTCTCCCCACGTGTGAACCCTGAGGTATTTATTTTCCTCTTCCGCGCGAGTGATGGACCTCTTTTACGCCTTTTGCTTCCTTCCTTCTCCTCCGGCTCTGTCTTCTGTGTGTACCCAGTCGTACCCCACCCTGCACCCATCCTCCTTCAGTCGTCACTCCTCAATTCCAACCTCTCTGGACTCGAGACAGAGATAGAGAGAGAGAGCCCCACGGACACAATGACCGCTTTGCCTAAAGGCATGACACTTCCACTACTCCAATGGTTAAACATGTCACCCAGAGAACTCAAGCGGTCCGACGATCATTTCCGTGATAACTCAACGCAACGCTTTTCTTTTTGTACTTACGTAAAGGTTTTTCTTATTATTAGGTGATCTGCCGGTGAAGGTATGTTTAACACTAGGACGGAATGGGTCATTTTGACCCATAACACGCGTTCAAAATAAAATTTAACCACTCATTTGTGATTCGATTCTTTTTAAATTTTGTAACTTCGTGTATTTTTACTTATATTTTACTAATATTGAAAGAAAATTTCGTAATTATTGTTGCTTAATTTTTAAATTGATGTTATACCGAGGACGGCTATGGGTCATTTTGACCCATTATTTCTCTCTGTATTAGAGTCAAGTTTTCTCACTATTTTATTCTCCTATTCATCACTGATATTAATTTATATCTACTAAAATATATCAGCGACCATTTGGATCAGATTACCAAAATTATAGAAAATGGTTACTTTCAAATCGTCTATGAATATGACTTACAATTCAAATCGCCAGAGGAATAGGATTAAACATATGTCAATTTCATTCTGTCGTTGTATACATTATTATCTTATTCATTATTAAAGTATGTAGCGTAAAATATGACAGCTAGATGATAGGAATGTGAGTAGTATTGCTTCCATTCCCAGAACGAGAGGTTATAGCGGCCAGTGGTGCGACAGTGGAAAAGGATAGTCCTGATCATCGCCTGACAAATTGTTTTGACCTCTCACTATAAATTCGCACGTTCGCCTAGACCTATTTTGTCGCAGAAGTGTTGGCACACTACTTCTCAAAGCCGTCTAGAGGATGCTCCGTGCTCAAGTTATAAAATCGTTTCCGAATCCCCTATTCTTTAACTGCAAAGGGAAATCACTCCGTGGGATGCAAAAGGGAGGAGAAAAGAGTTTTGCCTCGAATGAGAGCAGAAAAGCCTATTGCTTTTGTCCCTCCTAGGTATTGGATTAGTGGGTACATTTTCCGACGGCGATTTTTTAAATTTTTGCTAGCCACTGAAAACAGCTCCTAAGACCTTTTACATCGTGGAATTAACAAATAATGAAGGACAGACACACAACCATGCCATGGGCGGTGAAAAATCCGACCATACGGCATTCGAACACTTGACCTTTTAGGTTGGCAGGCGAGAGCTTAGCGCCACCGCAAACAGGGCCGCTTTTACAGTAACATAATAGAAAAAGAATTGTGACGAAAAAATAACTTTATTTTTATCTCTTTTTGTCCTATATATTTCTTAAAAAATATGCTTCCGTAAAAACAATTAAAATAACATAATTGAAAAAGACGGTAGAAGAATTGTCAAACTCGCATAGAAATTAGCATCACGTCATTTTCAACTTACTGTTTTCATTTAAAAACATAGGCTCCGCTTGAAATAATTTCATATCTCTTTCCTTTAATTAAAAACAAGTATAAGTACAAAAATACCTATTTATATCATAAGAGAAGCTTAGTGAAGCAGTAAATACCTGTTCCACACCAAGAAAAGTAATTGTACCAGTAAGCTCTACTGTAATGCCGCACAGACAGCCTTTGGAATAATATTGTTGGGCCATCTTCCATGTTTAAGATGCCGAATTAAGCATGGTTCGGATTACTGAGACTCTACTGTATAGGAAACATTTATAAATAACCACAGTAAAACAACAGCACCGAACATTACAAATTACTCCCTGGTACGGTGTATTCTCGCCCTGTGTGTCTGTGTGTGTGTGTACCATGTTGTGTTTTTCTTCCTTGTCGTCCCTCTTCAACCCCCGTACCTTGACCATTCTGCCACCACTCCCATGTATTGGCGACACCTCGGAGGGGAAGGTAATAAGAAGTAATACCAAAAGGGAGGGAGAAAGGAAGGAATGAGTGAGGGTCAATAGTGAGGAATATCCGGGCATGGGAGGCTAAAGGCTCTCGTTACTTGCAAGGAGCTAGAAAACCTCTTGATTGATTCCTGCAAATGATTTTGGGCCTGTTGGTGCTTTCACGAGGTGTTTACAGATAAAAGAACTCCAGCGTCCAAAACTATGTAAACATTCCCCTCAGCTATATGCAAATAACCATAATTAAATAAAACAATTCGTAACACTTTCACTTCATTTTTTAAAACTTAATCGATCACAGTTGTAATAGTTTAAAACATCGACATCTATATTAAAAATGGAGAAAAATATCGAAGAAATATTTGGAGAAGTTTTAGTATACTGAAAATGTGTTACACTTTTTTTTTATTACTAGTAAGTAAGCTGAAAAAAATGACGACAGAAGCTATATCTATAATATTTACCTCGTAACTACAGGTAGCATGCCATTGCAATAACGCTGCCAAATGGCATCGTGCGGTATGGTACTGAGAGATGCAAGGAAAGTATTCGTAAACCTGTACTCATTCAAAAATGGATGGCTCATTTGAAGGGAAATATTATTAAGTGTAGGTAATAGAGCATAGTGTTGAACACGAAACCACAAAAAGCATATTACTCGCAATCCAAAGGTTCAGAAAGGGAGAAAACGAAGATGAGAAGTAGTGGATAGCAAAAAGTGGTCAAGAAATTAGAGTCGAAAGTTAGATAAGTCCTAATAAATATTAAGAGTTTTACTGCCAAATGGTAGATAGAGGGAGGGATATTGGAAATATGGGAGAGGGAGAAGATGGATGGAAACTTTAACGGTTTGAAAGGAGAGAAGAGGTTGAGGAAGAGTTGAAAAGGAGTTTTATGTAATAAAAACTATAAAGCTGCATGAAGGAGAGGTTAAAGATGTTCCACCGCAATTTTGGGAAGCCATGAGCAAGACTCTACGATTCATTTGGTACAATGCTAAGCTGGTGATGTTAGTGTATTCGCATGGCCAATTATGAGAGGACAAAAGATTCGGGATTGCTATCTATGACTCTTTTGACCCCACTGCGCACATTATCAAAAGATCAGCTAAGAAAACCTTAATTCACCTCAATGTGTCCACCACCTGAAATACAAGCAACACTACGGATTCTCTACATAGGGCAGGAGGCCAGACACTAGGAACATGGTTAACTAACAAGATGGAGCAGATGAAGGACACAAGAGCTCATATAATTCATGTGGACGTGTGGTAGTCCCATGCGCTTCCTTTGCGTGAAGCTATGCATGGAAACGATTGGGTCGAAATCAGAGTTCATCGAATTTGGGGTCACGACACGGGAATGGGAACATAGCTCAGGGCGATGACTTGTAGATCATGCGAAGATCAGGGTTCCTCTGAAGATGCAAGCAAAATAATTGTGCTAAACGGGGTTGCTTCTCTGCGATTAACTGATTGTGTGTTCCCGGAGCTTGGTTCACGTCAGTTCATATCACGAACCCTATCTTAGGTGGTAAGGTCGCCAGTATATTGTGAGTAAGGCACAGCAATAATCAACTTATGTATAAGTGCATCTTACCTTAAAGAGATAAATTGCTCTCTCATGTTAGCCAGGAAAACGGACATAGAGTATAAGAGTATTTTAAACCGAATTTATTAATACTAACTAACTACCAAGAATAAGTGGTAGAAGAAGTCATTATATATTTATATATTTTATTAAAGAGTCTTTTCTGCGGGATAAAACGACGGTACTCCTACTCTAAAACGCGGCAGGTCGTTTCTCCTTATTTGTTATTCTAATTGGACATATTTAGAAGTATTGACAGGGTTGATACGAATATTTTGATGGAACCATACGTCACGTGGGGAAAATTATCGTCGATATTTTCATTTGAAGATAATATTTCAAAATTTAATAAACTAGCCAAAACAGACATGAACGCCACTCCATTAGACTGACAACCACATTCTTTACAGGAGATAGTTTGCAAGGAAAATTGATGCTATTTACCCAGGATAACTAGAAGTCTTTTCCTGTTATTCATACATTTTTTTAAATCAAAAGTGTCGGGCGAGATGTGGTGGAACTGCATTATCAATAATGAAAGTAATCGATATCGTACTGATATCGATTAATTTCATTATTAATAAATATTTTGTTACTACAGTCGTACATTTTGCGTTTAAAAAAAAGATAAACTTTGAACCATAAAATATTCATATTCGTCAATATTGCAACTTTTTCTGGAGGTGATCCCGTCTTCAGGATGCCTAAGGGGGGTCACCTAAAGCTCATTTGTTAGCTATGATTAGTGCTTTGAATTGTATTTATGTGTCTGAAGGGCAATATATATTATTAGTAAGGCGGATTCCTAGACAGTTGCACTTCCATCCACGCGCTCCGTCGGCGGTAATCATGGGGAAATAGCCGCAAAGACTCCCGGCTCGCCGAGATTCCGATCGGAGAGAAGGGTCACGGGGTGAACGCGAGCAGCTACCACCCCCCTCATCGCGCCGTGCTTTGGAAAAAAAATAACTTCTTAGAAAGAGCGAAGGAGGGAGGCATGCGTCGTGCAGGGGGTGGGTGGAGAAGGCATAGAGGGCAATAAATCATAAGTGAGCGGGAGGAAGAGAGGGTGGAGGGTTTCCTTGGCATGGGACGGAGGCGGGGAGGAGTGCCTAGCTTATGGCGGAGAAGGAAAAGGAGGGGGATGTTAGAAGTCCGAGCGAGACGGAGGAGGGACGGAAGACAAATGCGAATCTGGAGATAAGTGAACGGTATGGACCCCGTGTCCCGAATAAAGGGGGAGAGGGGGATATTGGCCAGCGTGGCCTTGGGGGAAGAGGGAGGAGGGTGTCGCGGGAGGAATAGACGCTCTAGGGGGAGCAAGGGGGTGGGTTACAGTAGGACAACAGCGGGGGGATGGTAAAGGTCTATTGGAGTTTGACGAATTGTGGGAAGGATTGGGAGAGAGGAAAGGGATTGAAGGAAAAATAAGGGGAGGGAGTGAAAGACAGGGGAATATGGGCGCTGTAGCTTTCGTTCTCGACTCGAAAAAGGGACCATAATTCACTGCCGAACCCCCTCTATCCCCCCCCTCCAAACTTCCCGCACCGACCGAAGACTAAGGGGCTTATGTTCTTGCGTGGAGAGAGGAGGACGAGCCGGAATTGCAACATTTTTCAAAATTTGAGACTTTGAAATGATTCCCGTCCGGAGACCGCAAATATCCCCGGAGGGAGACTTTAGCGAGCGGTGGGGAATCCGGAAGGGGAGATGCAGATGCGATTGCACGGTAGGGATGGGGACCGGGTATCGGAATGGGCTGGGGGAGGAGACCTTAGGGTTTCTCTACCACAGGACAGCGAAGGACGAGGGAAAGGGATGTTCTTTCGGGTGTGAGGATAAATCCACGGCATGGGGCGTGACCTCATCGTAAACATACCGATCGGATTCCTTTTGGGAGAAAACATTGTCGGGCCATCTCGCTTCTCATCAAATGTGACAGGTGTTCCGAGGGACGATATGAGATTACAGCCGATAAATATGCGAAATGCTTAAGTAAAGAACTAGATTTAAAGAATGCAATAACAACAGTTCATCTCTACTGATTTCATTCAAGTGGATACCGGAGAGAAATCTATCCAAAAGAAATTTATATCCGACATATACATTTCAGTTTATCGACATCATAAAGACATTTTATCCAAACTCAAATGATATGGGGATAAGATAATCCACTTTGCCCATGTTCAAATCGAAAAACTTTTATAAATCTAAAAAGATAATCATTTTCATTCGGAGGCATATTTTTTAGTTTACTACCACTGCATTGTCTGAATAATGTGAAATTTAAGCCATTTACCCATTCATGATATATTGCTGTCACTACCACTATCATGAAGTGTTCTATAAGCTAAGAATAACATGTGCATACACGAAAATCCACAGAATAGGAATTAATACTGGAACAAGCAGTTTGATACAGATGTTTAAAACTTCTATTGGTGATTCGTATGATTAGAGAAGAAATTGTATTTGATGCTCAATAGCCTATCATTACGGAATAACAGATTTTACTGAATATAATAATCGTATTAGGTGTACTCTTGGATAATAAGTGTGACAAATTATTAATAAAAGGCTGAACTAATATTAAGATGTAATATAGAGTAAATAATTGAACTGTCACCAAAAAAGTGTATTTAAGATTATTAAAGATTCAAGGGCTACCTTAGAGAGGATAAAACATTTTCTAAAATACGTAATTTAACCATTCATTTAATCGTTTTTTTCAAAGTGCGTCGGCGTTAGTTACCGAAATATCTTTATATTGACATCAATTGTGGGCATCGTAAGTGGTGGGTGTCATTAGTAGATATCCACATTTGTAATGACAAAAGATATATTCACATAAAAGATAATTAATATAATTTATTCCGCGATTTGGTAATATGGGCACAAAATTATGATTTTAGCAATATTAAAGATGAGCTTGAATTCCGAGATCGGACTTTCTCATTTTTTTTCTCATTCTCGAATGTTTCAACCCTACACAAAATTACGCTAAAATTTTGGCAGTCAAGACTCGTGAGACTCTTCGCGTGCAATGAGACACGTCCGCTTAATGACCTGGAATACGATAAAATGCCCCCCTTTTATAAGGAAAGAAAAACATATGTACGGATTATGGATAAATGAAATAATCTTGCAGGTTGGGGTAAAGGAGAAGCTCGAGGAAAACCCTAGATCAAAAATGTATTACATTGTTTAAGTGCAAAGACAGCCGTTAAAAATCATTACTCTGTACGCCAGCGTAGGGTTCCAAGGAGAAAGGGATAGGAGACGTTATTTGCAAGCAAATGGTGAAGGGGATGAGACGAAGCAGAGGCGGGGGAAGGGATTCGATCGCCGGACCTCGACCGTGTGGACATGGCAGTGCTCTCAACGCGTCTGGGGACCAATGGTGAGTGGACCCGAGTGGTCTTGTCTCGGCGGCCGGACGCCGGAATAAGAATGCGCAGACATTCAACAATGGCGTCGAGTAGAGCAATGAAGTGCGAGTTAAATCCTTGTGATTCAACCCTTGACAGATTGGAAGGATATTCGGTTTCGTTTAAAAAATATTAGGTTCATTAAACCGTTAGCGGGTATATCTAAGAGGGAGTCAGGGAAATGTTATTTTATTTAAATGAAGCCGAACTTGGAAATATTCAGCAAGTATCTGGGATCAATCACAGAAATTTGATAAAAGAATCAAATAAAGTTAAAAAAAAAGATCAGACAGATATGTGGAAAAACTGTAATAAGAAAAAGTGAACACTAACTAAATGGATGAATTAGGACGGGGGAAACATTCAACAGCGAGATAAAAACATCTAGAATTATAAAGGGAACCCAAGTTTAATTCTGAAAACAACGGAATTATCCGCTCCCTCTCTTCACCCTCAGACTTCGCCACTATGAATAGGGAGAGATATATCCTTAGACCGATAGGTTAATACATTCCTTTTTCCCTCACGCAACTCGAGGCCACAAACCACGAGAAAACGGAAAAGCTCCCATTACTTGAACAGGGTTGCTTTGGACCAGAGATTATGAAATTCCAGGACTTTTCCAGGCCAAGACTTTAATTTTTGCAGGTGAAAATTCCATTACTTTGAGTTTATTTTAAAGGACGCGCAAGAATAGGATCAAGCCACATTGAGCATCAGATCTTGCATCAACGCAAGTACTGTGAGGGAACAAAGCTTTACAATAAACAGAGCACCACCACTATCGTTCTGGGAGAAAATCTTCTTCCTATTTTAGGGTATATTATTTTTATGCCTCGGTCTTTGTATAGTCAGAGGAGAAACCAATATTCCATCTCCCTCAGCACGAGTTTCAATATTAGGACCTAAAAGTTTATTTTAGGAGCAAAAGCTACTAATAAACACCAAATAAGAGCTCCAATGCCTCATGCAGGAAAGGTATAAAAATATCTTAAGCCCACACACCAACAGTGTCCAAAACGATTCCACTCAATTATTGAAAACAATCATATTTTGACTTTCAAAAGCAAATTTATAGAATACTAGTAAGTTATCATTTTCCATGACTTTTCAAGGCCCGTTGTTATTTACATGGCTTTTCCAGGTATTCTAGGATTTTCAGGACTGTACCAAACCAGTTTAAATACTACACAAAATCATATTCATTATTCATGAAACATTTTCAATAAAAAACACAAAAATGATAGGATTCCCAACGCCCCGAACCAAGCACCGTCGCGTCGTGGTCGCTCGCGTAGATGCAGATGTAGATACGATGAGAGGGAGACCTTGACTTGACGGGCAGACAGTATACACTTGAATGCTCCTCTCGCCGTCCACTTGGAGATTCCCGGGCACGTCCCTAGGGGGAGTACTCCGAAGATGAAGAGGTCTCGAGCATTTATCAAGGAAACAAAGTAAGACAGATGAAAAATCTTGCGACTCCGCCCCGCGTCGACGTCTGACCCTTCGCGCCAGACACCGCAACTTGCTTCGCGTTATGACCGCGAAACGAGAGTTGGTTTCGTTTGAGAGCAAAAAACGTTGACGAGAGCTAAAAGAAATCATGTAATTCACGAGGATTTCAAAAGATTACTATCAGACTTTGTGAGAATGAGTGCATTCGGTATTCCCGCCAGTTTTTTTTTTCGTTTTGAATGACCTTTATGGTGATGGCTGTTTTCCTAAACCCATTTGCATCCGTTTTCGTACTGGTACATCTGCTGAAACATGCCACGAACTCCAAAAGCGTAATGGTTCTTAGATGGCGTTGGATCTCTTGTAGGTTGATCCTGCCTCTGCCTATTTGATATTTGTTTGGAATATATTTAGTCTCGGCTTTTAATCTCGGATTTAAATCTGCGAGCAGGTATGGTCAATACGTTCTCCCATCGATAATACTACCGTCAACCATAGATACAGTATGATATCTTGTACAAAACCCCGACTCTCAGCTAAAATCAAGTTAAGGATAAAGCTACGTCATCTCACTGTCAACATTAATGCTAATATTCTTTTTCTCTATCAATATTCTTGACCAAGAATCAGAAATAAGACCGAGCCATAATCATTTACGAGTGTCAGATTGATGTAGTCCTCTTGCGAATTAACAGATAGTTTTTATCCTTACATCCACGAAAACATAATGACATTTTTATTAGTAGACTCCAGTTGCCAGAAAATGGCTGGCATTGATAGAGTAGGCGTCCTTTAAATATTCAGAGGAAGAATAAGAGTGGGTAGAGAAAGACAATTATAGGGACATTTTTTGGGTTTTTTCCCCTCATATAAACGTTGCTCTTGGGAAGAATGATTACCAACTGGACGCCAAGATAAACGCATCCCAGGCAAAGAGTCACTCTTCCGATGAGTGGCCGCGTGCTATAAGGGTAAATCATTTATAGTACCAAATGGTGCCACTTCAATTGATATTTTTGATACCAACTGCTTAAGTATACGTTGTTTTCACCTCACGTTCTCAGAATGACCTAGGCGCGGATCGATAGAGCAGAGAATTAACAATATTTCCTAGAATTAAGCTATGCAAGCAGAAATTTTCCCCACCATTTTAATTTAGCACATATGTTATCAACCAAAACAATGCCTTGCTCTACATATAAGGCTAAATTCACTTCATAAGCCTCAGTAGATCCTGCAATAAAATAATCAAGCCAACTAGAAAGTCAATTCCGAAATCTCCCATTTTAAATCTTACTTTGTTTAATGACATTATCTAGGTGGCAACACACGAAGTCATACCATCAACAGGTAAATAAATATGTCGACATATATGACTTTTCCGTAACAATATCTACCTAGTTATTTGAGACACATTTCAAGAGGCAAATTCTCGACTTAGAAAACTTTTAGGGGATAAGGGAAAATTGGATATCAAAACTTGCCGGCCAGTTGATCATGAGGATACGACAAATTAAAATATTGGTGGATCCTTTGAAAGGAAGGACAACTTTCATAAATGTATACATGCGCTGACTCTATCAAACGGTACACGAAGAATTTTGTATTCAAGAAAACGATACAAATATGCAAATAGATAAAAAAGAAGAAAATAAAATGGTGTGGCCATCGGGGGACGGTCAGTGGAAGTGGAGCAATGAGTATGGACATGACTGGCAGTGAGTAGTACATAGTATTATATATAAATAAACAAAAAATTAAATTAGTATTTATGAAAATATGAATATGAACATTATATGTATGTATTAATGATAATTACATTAAATTCACATAGGCGTAAAATATTCGTAGGAAATTATACAATATCCCTCCAGTGATAATATTGTGAATTAATTCAAAGCGCTTGTACATACGTAATCACGCAATGACTCAACAACTCCAGGAGTCGAGTGTTGCGTGACGCTAGGCTTTCGCAAGATTTCCCCCCATTCAAGAGTGAAGGGAGGTTGCTCTGTGGGAAAAAGAATGATGTCGAGGACCATGAAGTACTGCGAGGACGCAAAGTTGGCCTCAGAATAAGAGATTGCAAGTGTACACGCACACCAGTATGTACTCATATAAATTTCATCCGGATGGGACATATAATATGGTTTATGCCCGCGGTCTTCCCCCCACATGCCTTCCCGTAATCTGAACAAGCCTACCCTCCCTATCTCTTCCTGAGCCCTTTGTCTTCTCGGAGTCCTACCCACCATTCAACCACCATCTCCTTTTCCCCTCCCAGGACTATCCCATACGTACTCACTCATTCACGGAATCCTCCACCCCCGAATAATATTCTTCCCTCATTTGAGCCAAATATGGAGGTTCTTAAAATATTCCCTTTGCACTTCCTTCCAATCGAGTGAGTACGGCACTAGCAAGCAGTTAAAATAGACCGACCACCTTCCAAGCATGTGATCAATGGTCTCCGATCTTAAGCTTGTTCAATTTTTCAAATTAGTACTTTCTAAGTGGTACTTTGTAAGTAGTACAGTTTGACGTGCTTCGACTGCTAAGGTCATTTCGTACTTGATGTATGCTGCTTGAAGACAGTAGCTACAGCAATCAAACGATTAGGAGGATCACCCCTCCGAAAACGAGCCGAGCCCAGCAATGCTTCACTTCGCCCATCGAGCAGGAGCTGGCGATTCCATCGTGGCAGGCCGTTGCCCTAGTATTTTTCGAAATAATATCTTATTTTCATAGTATATGAAAATATAAAATAAAATAATAGTCTCACGCATCCTAATGACGCTTGTTTACTCCAAGTTTCATCAATATTCCACCTAAAAGGATAGATGTATACGAAAACGATCCAGCAATTTAATCCCATTCATTACACATGAAATGTGATCAACTCGAAATCAATTGGAGAAGCGATAACATTTTAGACCTTTTATACATGATATCAATGTTTGTTAAGGTTTGCAATCCAAACATAAAGAAAAACGATTTAAATCAATTTCGAAAAGAAAATTTCCCATCTTACAGCTCGTCAGTGGGTATGTGAGGATATTTTTGCCACATTATGCTAATAAGTTTAAATCGTATCCAGGAAAAGAAAAAGTTCGTAAAAATTCCAGAAAAGGAGAATTACAAATATATACTATCCAAATAAAATCATAAGAAATAAATCAGAAGCCGTTTTCTACTTCATAAGGAAAAGCGATGAATGTTAAATGAAGTATATGACATAAGGCAATAAACGAGAAGACGTAGTCATCTGCATTCCAGAAGTTGCAGGTCTATGGAGAAGTGAGACCGATTGTATCACCTATTCCTCTCCCCTTGCATATCAAGGACAAAATACTCCGAAGCCAACGATTGGCATAAGGGAAACAGAAAGTGAAAGGGAAAGCAGGATAAATGCCATCCCAGAGCGGATATCCTAAGCTAATGTCAGAAAAACGTATGTAATCCACATGATTCCCACAATCTTGTCCTAATGACCAAATATTTTAAGCACAAATATTACATTACCCTTAAAACCCACTCAAAACTTACTCGATTCTCAGTAATAGCTTCTCCAACAACCCAGTTCCAGGAGAAAGGACATTTTTGAGTAGTTTTCAGGTACGTCAACTGATAGTGTAATGCACCTTCTGATGAAGATGTCTACACACATGCCTTAATCCCAAACATAAACGCAGCTTATACCTAAAGCAGGATTCAAACCCCGTGATCGTTGGGTTAATAGGCCGGCGCTTAACCAACCAGGAGCGTGATCACGGTTATGCATAACGCGTGCGCTCGCGTTATCGCTGCTTTGCAATCGCGCTCACGAGAGCGAAAACGTGATCGCCATTCTTCAAATATTGTCAGGTGCTTTAAATCACTAGCGTTAACTGAATTGGGTGCGTTCTTGGGGCACTAATTGTAGTATTGTCATTCTAGAGCGGTTTTCGTTTTGGATAACGATAACGGCAACGCGAGAGGTGAATCGCGATGCGATATCAGGATCCAATGGTAAGCAACACCCGTGTGTCTGCAACCTTTTGGGTTTTCTTCGGCATTCGTTGTGAGGCCAGTCAAGGGGGACACGAGCAATCAACGCCAAAACCCACAAACCAACATGGAGCAAATTTCATTTTCATACACAGATATGGCGCATCTAATTTGTACTTAATCCAATAATTTACTAAACCGATTTTTTTGACGGTTTCCAAACACTTGAGGCTACGATTATGATTAGGCAAGAAGAAAATGAAAATAAACTTGTGACAACTCCACAAAATTGTTTTGTCGGTATAGTATTAGGATAGAGGCACATACCACCCATAGATACGGCACCTAAAGATGCCGTTGCTGAAAAAAAACCAGTTGTCCTTCTTATTAAAAATATAGCGAGGTGTCCACCTGGTGGATTTTGCTAACATCCTACAGGTCTAGAAAATAATCTTTATTCAGTGGAGAATCCTAAGTTACTACTTCATATAACTATGGATAATTTCCATAGAGTGTTCCACATTTAGTTGACACTATGGGCCTTACCGAGAACGCTGTTGCCAAGATTACGCTTAGTGTGCCCACCCATACGCAATGTAGGCAACCACTTCCAACGCCATGCATAGCACGATGTTAATTTTTCCTGCTGCAACCGGCAACATTGCATCTCCGGTCTTATGGAAATTAACACAGGCAAATAATCCTCATAAAAGTCCATACTGTGAAATAAAGGTGGAACACCCGGAAAACTACCATCTATTATCCAAAGTCCAGGTTCATTCAAGTATTCTACCAGCTGATTGGTAGGTTCTTGGACAGTCCCCATTCTGCATCCCAACCATATTAGATCCCTCTTAAATTCTTCATATCTTCTACCTCCTCTTATTTTGTCCAGAATTCCTATCCTCTTCCTTCCTTTTCCACGCTTCCCCAGTGTTCTCCCCTTTATCACTCTCTTCAACATGCCTTCTCCTCTCAAAACCTCCTCCATCCATCTCTTCTGCCTTCTCCGAACCTCTGCCACAAGCTTCCTCTCCTCTCCGACCATATCCAATACCTCCTCGTTCGTCTTTGTCGCCATCCAACTAACCTTCTCCGTCCTTCTCCAAACCCACATCTCAAACGCCTCAAGTCTACGCACATCCTCTCTTCGCAATGACCAAGTTTCCGACCCATATAGCGCCACGCTCCATATTAAATTTCACCAGCCTCTTCTTTACGTCTCTTCTCAGACCCCCCTAATCAATTCCCTTCTCTTCGAAAACGCTTCTTTAGCTAGCCCAATTCTGCATCTGATGTCCTTATCACTAAACCCATTCTCCTCCAACATACTAACCTGTTACGTAAACTGCTCGATCTGCCTTATCTTCTGTCCTCCCACCCTTATATTCAGCCCCGCCTTCTTACATCTAGAAAATCCATTACTTTCATTTTCTTGTGATTGATCTTCATCCCATACTTTTCGCATTGCACCTCTAATGCATTCACCATTGAATGTTACCCCTTGGCCGACTGACTAACCAATGCTTCATCATCTGCAAATCTCACTGATTTTATCAGCTCCCCTCCTACCTTTATTCCTACCTCCTCCTCCCCCCATGCCTCCCTTACCATTTCTTATGAATACACGTTAAAAAGCAACGGCGATAGTGGGCACCCCTGCCGCACTCCCCGTCCTATCGTGGCCCATCCCGATTCTCCATTGGCTACCCTAACCTGCGCCGTCTGGTTCATATACAAATTTCGAATCAGACGCCTGTCCCTCCAATCGACCCCTAATTTCTTCAACACTCCCATTAATTTCGTCCACTCCACCCGATCAAACGCCTTCTCGAAATCTACGAAGCATGCAAAAACATCCTTCCTATACTCGAGGTTTCTTTCTACTATCGTCCTCATCACCACTCTAGCGTCTCGCGTTCCCGTCCCTCTCCTAAACCCGAACTGGTCGTCACCCAGGTATTAATTTGTCTTCTTCTCTAGCCTTCTGTTTATAATTCTCAGAACTACTTTGGCCGGGTGGGATATTAAGCTATTTTGTCCTATAGTCTTCGAATGTCTTTGCCTTACTCTTCTTTGGTATAGGAATTAGTACAGTCATCGCGAAGTTTTCCGGCCACACACCATCCTCATAAATCCTACGAATAAGCGCAAAATTTTTTCCTCTTCCGTTCTTCCCCATGCACTTTAAAAACTCTGCAAATATGTCATATATTCCAACCGCCTTATTCCTTTTCATGTCTCGTAGAGCTCTTACGATTTCGCTATCTAGGATACTTGGTCCGATGCCATCTCTGTCGATATCGTTTTCCCTTTCTATATCTAACCTATTGGGCCTTTCTTTACCATACAGCTATTCAACATACTCCTTCCACCTCTCCTGGATCTCTCTCGGTTCTACGATCACCTTTCCCGTCTTGTCTGTTATCTTGTCATTCTCTTTCCCTTATTACCACCAGTCAGTTCCTTTACTTTCCTATATAATGCATCTGCTCTTCCCTCTTTTTGATATTTTTCTAACGAGTCAATCTGTTCTCTCCACCACGCCTCTCTTGCTTTCTTTGTTTCTCTTCTAAGCCTGTTATTTAATTCTCGGTATTTTCTCTCACCTAGCTCTGAGTTTACGCTCTTCCATTTCCTTCTCTCCTCCATCTCCCTTACCATCTTCTTCGTGATCACTAGTTTTCTAATTTTAGTTGTACTCACTACGCCTACCGTTGCTTTTTCCGCTTCTACAATTCCATTTTTCAAACTTCCCCATTCATCTTCCACTGATCTAACTCCATGTTCCTCACCCATTATCTCATCCACCTTCCCTCGATACTTTTTCTTCATTGCCCCAGTTAATGCCTCCGTATTCCACTTTTGTACCCTCCTTCCCATTCTTATCTTTTTCAGTTTTACCCGACATTTGATTACTAATAAGTTGTTTGCTGTGTCTGCATCAGCTCCTGGATAAGTATGCGAGTTTTTAACACTATTCCTGTATCTGTAACGAACCATTTTATAATCTATCTGGAACCTATCTGTGTCTCCCGGCTTCTTCCAAGTGTACCTACGTCGAGGATGATGTCTGAACCATGTATTTGTAGTTACTAGGTTATTTCTACGGCAAAACTCCACAGCTTTCTCGACCCCGTCGTTTCTCCTTCCTAGCCCGGAATCGCCCACCTCCCGCCCATCTCTTCCTTCGCCCACCACCGCGCTCCAATCCCCCATTACTACTAAGTGCTTACTCCCAAATATCCTACCAATTATTTTCTCTAGCTGATCGTACACCGCATCTATCTCCTCCTCTTTATGATTAGAGGTAGGCATATAAACCTGGGTTATAACTAAATTCGTTGGATCTGCCTTTAGTTCCACGACTATTATCCTATCACTCACCTGTTCTGCATACACTACTTTTCTACCTAGTTTCCAATTCATTACGAATGCAACCCCGCGCTGACTTTTATTCCCTCCACTATAAATTACTCTATAGTCATCGCTCCAGTAGTCCCCGTCATCCTTCCATCTTACTTCACCCAGACCCATGATGCCTACACCCACCCTCTCCATTTCTTTCTTTATATTCTCTAGCTTCCCCGCCCTCAGCATTGTCCTTACATTTCACGTGCCTATTCTAATAGTTTCGTTCCTCTTCTTTATCCTATTTTCCTCTGCTGCTACTACGTCTGAGCAAGGATTTCGTGTGATGACGACCGCAGGGGCCTTAGTCCCAACGCTGCCGGGCACGACTCCCGGCCCTCTGGGTCGAGTCCCGTAGTTGCCAGGATTCATTATCATTTGAGAACTGCCCATAATTTCAAGGTTTTTGTTTTAATTGAGAAAGTATTCCGTGGCCTTACTCAATAGTGTTTTTTACGTGACACCATCACTTCAGAGGCCACCCCACTGGGGTCAGACGCCTTTGGCAGCCGCCTCACTGAGGTACATACGCTGCGCGGACTACCATTCGTCTGTCTCTTAACCTTCGACCAATCTGGCATGGGTGACCCTACCAGGAGCATTGCTCACGCCAGTGCAGCTCTAGGGGTCATCAGAGCACGCAAGCCCTTCCACCATGACAAGGTTGTAGTCCAAGAGAAGGGCAAAGTCCAGGTAATATGAGGAAATTCCACCAGGTTTCGCCTGCCAGGGTCTGCCTACCATTATTAGACACTGCGAGGATCCGCGTCGAGGCAACGCGTGGAAAGCACTTTGCTGCGTGTTCCCCTATCTCCGCTTTAACTCTCGCGCCTCTCCTCCTCGCCCCTCCGCCACCACGCCACCTGCCTCCACCACGCCCTCACACTCTGTTCGCCACTCCCCCTTCCTTCTCAGGTGCGTCCTCCTTCGCCCCGCCCCCTTACCGCCTCCCTTCCCCCTCACACACGCAACCTAAACCCCCCCTCCCCTCCTGGATCACTCCGCTTTCTTATCACGTTTCATTTGTTTCGGGGTCTCTCCTCCTCCCCCGCCTCTCATCACGTCCTTTTATTGCCCTAGCCCATTCCCCTCGGTCCCTCTACCTCCCCCCCCCCTTCTTCACTGCCCTACCCATCCTACCCTCCTTTAATCTCCACTCTCCCGTACTCAATACAATACGCGGAAAAACAACATTACACATTCGCCGCCCCGAGCTCTTCTGTAGAGCCGAGTTTGGAAGTTTTTCAATGACTCCTCGCCTACTCGCGCCGAGAGTGTCGGTATTGACGAGAAACGATAGCAGTTCTGTCACTTACGTAACAGAGAATCTCTGGGACCGTGGCACTTAGTTTCGCGGCAAATTTCCCGACACGAGACCGCATTTCCAGAACATTTGGAGAAATTAGCTGAAGTTTGTAGTCCTCAACGTGCACATTATCTGAAGTCATAAATCGGGAAATTGTTTGCTGCACCTCTCCTCTCCAGTCTTCTATCAGCCGATCCCTTAACACTTTAAAATATTAATTTTAACAACCCTTACAATTTTCATGATGAATTCCATCCTTAGTTTTAATTATGTATATCTTCCCTATCATTCCGTATTCCATTATTGTCTTAAAAAGGTTATGTCTAAGTGCCTGTCCTACATTTCACTCTCACTGGACAAACAATTGCCACTTCAGCGCGCTGAAATTCACTTTGAGCTACAAGAAAGGCAACTATTCATAATCTTAAGTCTAACTCTTCATTTTCCATTAGATCAAAACACCCAGTTAAATATCGTAAATTACAAAGCCATGATAGAAATAAAATTAATATCATGGATGTGCAGGGTGAGGAAAAACATACACACATAAAGAGGGTGAAATTCGCGATGAAAAAATCAGCTGAAGTAACCGGGATTCGAACCCGGATCTCCCAATTGCCAGTCAGGTATTCATAGTGAGCCGTTTATTTTAGGCGTATTTCAGGACATTTCAAAAGCAAACCTATCGTGCCTGAAAAAGCCATTCCTACCGACATGCTTAAATAGATCATTTTTCACAAAATACTGCTGAATAATTAAAGAAAATAAATTTACTTTAGAATAAAACATTAAAGTTGGTACTTGAAATTAAATCCTTAATAAAAAATTGCTGCAAACTTAAATGCAATCTTAAAATACGTCAATTGACGTAATCAGCATTCTTTGGGAGTTTTTTTAATCACGTCAAATGAAGGGATTCTCTGCGAGAGCGTTAATGTTTCGCCCAATATAGGCATTGACCTGCCTTTACTGAGTGCTGATATTCCTGCAACGCTCTCGTTACGTGTGAGATCAGGAGAGTTCTCTCCAGTGTTTATTTCATCTGACTAGCACAGTCACCACAACACTCCTCCGAAATTTAATGTCTCCGACCCGGAGCAGGATGGCGGCGCGGCGTGGGAGGCAGACGAGCCGGTCGCTGCGGGAGATCCGAACGGAGAAGGCGGCTCGACAGAAAGGGATCGGGTGGGCGTGCGCTAAGGCTCCGCGGAGTCTGGCGCTGATTGGGATCGCACCGTGGCGTGAGTGCAAGAGTCAATGGGTGCCCTTTTTACGAATGTGCCATCGAATAAAAAAAATAAAGCAAACTCTTCTGGCGCCAAGTCGTTAATTCACAAATGGCACTACCTGCCTGAGAATTTTCGGAGGCGATATTTGATTACCACTTTATGCCAGTAAGGATCACCGAAGTACTTGAGTAACTGGCGAACGCGCTGAGGCAGTACGTTCTTTTTAACGAAAAAATATTGAGCGTAGCTCATTTTGCGTGGACCAAAAGAATTGCAGCCAAAATCGATTAGTTAATTTTGAAAATAAGGTAAATTTACATGTAAGCCATTTTAGTTGGCAAAGGCCGATGAAAACCGAATAGGTTTGAATGCAGGGATTTATTAATTTGAAATTCAACTCTGCACCAGCATTCTGAGCACATTACATGGAATAGTTCAGTAAAAAAGTCCATCGCTGTTTAAATAATATGAAAACTAGACCCTAAACGTTATTAATGCCAATAGATAAACCTGTTGCAGAGGCTAATTACATATAAATACAGCACAAGGAGTTGGCTGTAGCGCGTATAACTTCGTTCTGTTGCGCACACTGGTTTCATAAATCTGGCCACACTGGTAACAGGATAGAGCGCTATTTGTTTAAAAACCGCCAAAAATAGTTGTATTTAATAGTTGATCAAGTATGATTTACGACGCATGCCCGTAAGTTATGCGGTAATTGAAGAAGTTCGACTTTCTGATTGGGTTATATCCTAACCTGTTCAAGAAGAATTCACATCAACTATTCGCCGGGAAAGTATAAAACCATTCATCACAAGTTCAAAGTTTCTTCACGTGTTGTCCCAAACCGATCTGTATTCATTTGCACAAAAATGTACACGTAGGGATAATGAATCACACGAGACTCCTGCTCGTATACAGTCTTTGACAACTAGTCGCCCAACTCCATGGCGCCTCTGGCGTCAGTTTTTGCTTTCTGTTGATTTATTGCTCTCAATTCAATTACTTTCTCTCACACGTTGATGGTAAGGACAGTTTTTTGATGAAACCTTACTACTCTCCTTCTTCAAATTACAAACCATTTTCTCACTCTCTTTTCTCTTAGTGACTCTTGGTAAAGTTCACACGTATCCACAGGAACAGAAAATATTCCGTATCAAGATCACAAAAATTATAACATATTTTATGGATATGTTTAAGGGTTTTAGCCGGTATTCGCAAAAAAATCAATGTATTTCTATGCTCTAAACGATATGGAAGAAATGCTAGTCAAGACTGGTTTTTAGTTAAAATTAGTTCAAAAACAAATCAAATCTTCATGATTTTAATGGTAACCGATTAACCCTTTGCAGTTACCGGAGAGGCACTGAACTTCTCAAGGGAAAATTACCCAAAACTCGTTTTGTTCAGCTCCATCACCAAGTTCTATAAGAATTCGTGAGTGAACGTTTGGATCCAATATTGGTAAAATATACAAGTTCTTATTCTATCTAGGGATGCAGATGAAAGCGACATGTAGGCTTCTTGGACATAGACAAGCTATCATTTGTTAGCTCGGGTATTCCAACAAAAGAAACTTAGCGAAAGTTTCCTGACGCTAACTCTTCTAAAACTTCGGTGAAGGCGACCCGTCCAATCCGTCGCATTCTGCCAAGTGGCACACGAAGAGGAGACACCCCCTCCCCTACGGATTGAGCAAGGATTACGCACGACGCTCATACGTGCAGTGAAAGAAATAGGTGCTCAAACCGACATACTCACGCTCGCCCGCCCACACCACAACACACGCTCCGGCCAAGAGCCCCGAAGCCCACGCAACTCGAAGCCGGGACGTCACGATGTTTTCCCCAGTTCCCGGTCATTTTCCCGAGCACCAGCCGAGCGTATTACCAGAATGAATTTTTTCCCGAAAAAAATTATTCCAAATCTGCTTTCCGTAATGCATTTATTATTCTTCCCGAACATTCTTTGAAATTTAATAATGTTCAGACATAATATATACATAATAATGTTATGCGATATGCCTTTCAAATAATATAATTTGCGTCTTTCATATCCTTATGCGTAGCAAAGCTGGAGGGTATAGTTTTGATTCAGGATGAATGCATTCGGGAATATTAGTTTGGGAAAAATGAATTCAAAATATCAGACGCGGGATTATTTTCTCGGGAAAAAATACATTTGTGTAATTCGATGTTAGGGAAAACGGATTCGGGAAAATTACTGTGAATAGCTTTCCCATGCGCTAGGCCCAGCGTCATTCCTCGGGGCCTGCTGTGCACTTAATCGCGATGAAATCCAACATTTTTTCAAGATGGAAATAGTATGATATTCCTCCGCGTCCGAAACAGCGTGGTCCAATTCAAAGACCTTGGGAGCTTTTCATTCACTTTAATGCAAAACTAAATTCGTAAACCAACAGCGCACATGCTTTCCATTCGTTTCAGACCCTGAAAAATAGGCAGCGCACTTCAATACAAATAGAGAACAGAGTTGATGTGCGCTAGAGTGTAAAAGAACTTCAATAATCGTACCAAGATTGTAATTTTAGCTTTGATTTACAGTAAAGGCGTCAAACATAGATAATGTTTTGTTTTTAACTTGAGTAAAAACAACTTTGTAATGTCCACAGAATAATTTATTTTATGTACTACGCGTTTCAACGTCGAAGCGTCATCTTTCTGGGACGTCACGACGACGTTGAAACGCGTTGTACGGTAAATAAATTATTCTGAGGACAATACAAAGTTGTTTTTACTTAAGTTCAGATTGATATTAAACAACATCTCGTCAGACATGGTTGAATATATCAAGTTTTTAAATTACTGAGAGGTAATAAGCATATGTTTTTAAATAAGTATTTTGAACGAAATCGATAATTGTGCGTAAATAATCACCCGTAACTGTTGTGAACCTAAAGAATGCTACGTAACAGCAGGTTACCGAACGTTTCGTCTGCGGTAATTGTAGTTCGTGAGCGCTAAATTGCGCTGATGTATTCGGATATTAGTCAACTTCAGCACCTTCAAGGGAAAGCTCGTATTAGCTTCCACCGGAATCATAAAGTTTTACTGCAACGACCTGAAAATATCAGCAAAGTGGCTACTTGTATTTCCCTTGCTGGACTAAAGTTCAATTGCAACCTCAAGTCTTCCCTTCCACAAACTCGCTCCAATCTCGCGGATCAAAATCACACAACGGATCAATTCTAATCTCCGCTCAAATTGGTGTAAATTCATGGTCATATTATAAATAAACTATGCATGTTTTCATACATTAACTTAACGTACGACCAGTTTCGTCACATAGGCGAAAATATCAGGTCGCCAGGTGACGTCTTCATAACCTCATCATGTCGCCAATGTGACGAAACCCGTTGTACATTGAGTTGATATGTGAAAACATACAGTTCGTTTATGAATGATATAAAGTTCCTGCCGGAATTCAGCTTTTGGGAAATATATGCCCAATTGTGAATTTCAGACTGTAGATGGAATGTTTAGCATGGATTGATAAGCACTCCTACCGGAATAATAAAGTTTCACTGCAGCGACCTGAAGTATTTGCCCTGGTTGGCCTAAAAGTTAACTGCAACTAGGGCCGGCCAAAGGCGTGGGAAACGCAGGTAAAAGTAATAGGCTGCGACTTATTAATGAATGTAAAAAGGGGACAGAAATTATGAAAATCGGAAAATGCTACTGACCTCAAGCATGTATTTCCATCCAAAATTACCTTCATTATTAAAGTGACAGATGCGTATAGCTAACTTAAATAAAAAGCACACTAAAACCAACGCAAAATTAAACGGCTAAAATTGCAATAAAATTTGCTGATGATATTATACCCACTCTCAATAAATAGGCATAATATAAATTATCCCCACCAACACTTTTCCTCGTAAAACCTAAAGCTTGGAGACAGCTTGTAGATTAATGGTTAAGTTCCAGGCGGGAAAGGAAACTACAACACTAAACGCCGGGTTCTAAAACCCGAGTACCCCTCAAATTAATGTGTGGTTTAAAAAAATAACAACTAACAAAAAAAAATTCTTATCAGCGGCAGCCAAATAAAATTTTGCCCACACCTGTAAAAGATATTGGGCCAGCACTGAGTGCAACCACAAGTATTTTCTCCCTTTCTTTCCACAACCACGCTCCCAACAACCCCTTACCCTCCGTCCACGTCTAATCCACACACGGGACCACTTCCAATCTCCGCAACCCGACCATCCCCCCTTTCTCTTTCTTTCTATGTGCCCACCCTCTTTCACAACCCCCTCGGAGCGCCGAAAAACACGACCGTATCCCACAGGCCACCCCGCCAATTTCATGGGCAAATATGAGGTGTTTAGGAGGGGGAGGGAGGGAGGGGACACAGATGTTCAATTTTTTCGGGGCTTTTTTTTCCCTCCGTCCCAAGACCATCGTCTCGGGTAAGGGGGATGTGTGTGTAGAGGCGAAGGGAAGAAAATGAAATCGGACGGATCGCACTTAAAATGGACCATCCTCCCCCTTTCCGCAAACCTCCCACCGACCAGCTTTCACTCCCCCCCCCAAGCTACATTCGCAATCATTCCCTCCACTTTTGTCCTCCTCCCCCAAAGGCAAGGATTGCCAACTCCTGCAGAATGGATCCCAAAGAGTAGTACGTTCCAAGGAGGAAGAGGAAATTCCGGGAGATCACTGGATACCGCGTCAAAATTGAAATAACGACTACCATTGTATTGCTAGTAAATGAATGTAATATGATCACAATTGTACCCGATGGGTAAAATTGTACAATTTAGTTTGATTCTCTCGAGAAAATAGTAAAAAAATTAGCAGACAGCGTGGTTATTAAAACAAAAGCTTCAACATATTTGAAAATATCTCGATTCAAATGCACGATAAAAATTAAAATTGCTTCGCTGAAAAGTACAAAATTAAAAACGGAAGAGAATATATCGTGTTCAACAAATATTAATTAATTTTAAATGCTGAAAACCAAAATAAACTTCAATGCACGTATGAAAATAATTCTTATGCAATACATTTTTTCCTTGAATCTTTTAAGAATACCATGACTAGGTTTTCGAATTTGACAAGCGTTGTCAAAATAACATATAAGTTAGTATAAGAAATCATACTAATACTATAAAAAAAGTGTTGATTTCTGCGTTTGTCTGTTGCCCAATCACGAAAAAACCACAAAACCGAATGACCTGAAATTATGCAAGAACGTAGCTAATACGTCTGGTTCAAGCATAGGCCTATTTCTGTTTTGAAAATTTTCACAACTTTAAGATTACGGTCATTTCCAACTTTTTCGAGGAGAAGCTGATATGTAAATATTTATTTTTACGCGGAAAAAATGTTATTGTTAGAAGAGGCTAACGTAATAATTATATTTGTATATCATAATTACTGCAATTATCCTCCCCCTGGAGGCGTAAGATTATGAAAATTATAGTTCTATTCCGAGGGATCCACTGGAGAATCCTGAAGGTTGGCACCCCTATCTACGACATACATGGCAAACACCCTCTCCGGCCCTTCATAAGGAAAACCCTCTCCGGCCATATCCCTCCCTCGCCGCCACTCTTGCACATTGTCTCCGAGGCATCTCTCGACCGCACTTTTTTTCGTCCCGCTGGGGAATCGTGGACCTCAAAAGCCCGGGAAATGACGTCCGAGTGACTGGGCAACATGTGCGTTCCCCCTAACAGCTCTCACTTCGAACAGGTAGGTAGCGCTGGCATCGAGATTTAAGGATATCGCGTGGACGAAATATAACAGTAGAGAGCCGTGCGATTTATACATGCCAAGGGGAGCGTTAGGTGATTCAAATGGGTACATTTATTTCGAAATGTATTACCTCTCGCACAAAAATACATACGTGCAATATAGATGATGATGAATTTTCTGAAGGGGGAAGAAGATAACCTTGTTCCAATAAAACTGGAAAAAATGAGCGCATTTATCACTATGCATGAATGGCGGAAAGAGGAACTGGTGCAACAGATTGTAGGTACCCACTTCCTTCAAGAAAATATGTAATTTATACTTATATAGTATAATGAGTGATTCACTTTGATTTAACGGTATTTAATTTGTTGAACAAGAGCTTTTTAAAAAATTAGAGACAATACAAATCTAAAGTTATTTTCAAGGGGTTACTAAGGAATAAAATTAAAAAGGAGATAGGAAAATAGAACATAAGAGCTCACGCTAGTCCCGCCGCAAACCCAATTAAGATCTACTTGGAGAAAATAAGCTATGATATTTGGTATCACAAACAACATTTATCGATTCGTCAATTTTTGAGAAAAGTTAACTGATAATCGGCGTGGAGCATAAATTAATTATTAAAGCATATATACGTCAGAGGAAATAAGGATTGTCAAAAACCAATATAGCAGATATCAAAATAATTTCTGGTATATGCATGGAAAATTCGAAATACTCTTTTCCAATTTCATTCGTTTGTGCAAACAATTCTCTCGCCTTGAGATTGCTTTCCTTATTTACGGAAATAATTTAATATTGAAAATAAGTACGACAGAACCAACCATAGAAATACTGAAGAAGACGAAATCTCGCCACGATGCCCGAATGACCTTTTGCGCCTGATCCAATCAAGCACTTTAGACCAAGAGATTGATGAATTTATATCTTGCAAACGGAAGGGACGAGTGTGTAGAGAAGGGGACAAAAAAATAGGCTGGGTTTGGTGAACGTGGGCGCACCGGGCGAGGAGAGAAGAGGTTGAAATTGAAAGGGCAAACAAATGAGAGGACCAGCTGAAGGGCTGAATGCTACTTCTTCCTTGCCTAGCGCCCTACCTATATGTGGAAAATAAATGCCAGTGCACACTGACCATGAGAACACAGGTAAAGAACGGAAATAGGGTTAAAATGATCATGTGAGTCGGATGTGTAAGTTCCCCTCTAAAACGTTCTTGGCGCAGCGCAGTAAAATAATTAAGGACACGGGATAGGGAACTTTCAACATTCTATGAAACGGAGGAGGAAGGCTGTTTAGAGTGGATGGTCAATCAGTAAACCTTTATAATTGCAGCCTACAATGATGCTTCAACGCTCATGTATTTCCACCAATTAACGCCGGAATACTATAACTTTATCCAGCTACATTATTTTCTTATGTGAACGGGCCTAAATGCTTCCTCCTCGGTTAGCTTAAGAGTTTTGGGGAAACTACCAAGAATGTAGAGAGGTCGGAAAACCTCACCCACGCATCCAAACACAACCAGACGCATCCCAAAACCCTCTCCGCCTCCCCACCCTCCGACGCCAGGGAACCCACGCCAGCGTCTTTGGGTGTGTATATATATCTGGCGAAATGGCCAAAGGCTCACCCCTCCTCCCCGCCCCCTCCTCATATCGGATTATAGAGGGGAGGTGGTGGTCGTGATGAGCGCTGACCACTAACTTTTTCGCCTGCGGTGCGTCCTCGTATTCCGAGGGGTCAATCCACAGACAGACGCCGTTCAAGTCCACCCTTCCCTCTCTCTCCCCTCTTTCCACGGGGCCAGGGGCACCAATTGCCCCGCATCTCCCCAATCCACCAACCGCTGCCCTCCCACCCCAAACGCCCCTACCATCACACTCGGTCCAAATATCTCTCCATCGATAAGCACTCATTCTTTCGTTTCCGCGATCTTTGAACGCAACTTTCCACCGCGACTGTGAGAATCCAAACAAAAACAGAATTACATGTTTTAGTTTGAACGACTTAAAAAGATTCTGTTTTCGCTGATAAAATGCCTCGGCTACTTGAAAAAAATACACAAAATATGTAGGTTACTAGACAGATATATAATTTTAAATTCATAAAATTAACTATTAAATCAACAGTGATAGTAATAATTTAAATAGGTAAGGTCTAAAAATCAAAATAGTTATTCCTTACCGACGTATCGGAATTAATAACTTCCTTCTTCAGGACCACAACCACGATATAGGTCATCAAGCAAAAGCATCAACCATCAATGCATATTCAATTAAAATATATAATTCTAAACATAAAAGTGTCAGGATGGACCCGGTCCAAGTTGTCGATATTCATGATGAATAAAACACTTAGTTATCTTCAACAGATTCCACGAACGATAAGGGACCATAACAGCGGCCAATGAGACTTTTATCTAGGTTTGTCGATAGGTAGTGTTGCTCTTAGTAGTAGTAGTACTCCCTAATACTTGAATTCGTATCTGTCACCTAGTACTAACAGCACGCCGTGCATGTTTTCTACAAGTCTTGAGTCTCTGTCCATTTGTGTAGTTGCAAAATATTATACATATATTAGCGGTCCCTCTCCATTGTGATAATATCTTTAGTGTAGTGCATACTTGTGAGGCTTCGCCTCGTGACAAGCATTAGCGATTTATGCTAATGCATAATTAGTCCTTACACTAACTTTAGGGTCTAGTGTGATGCACGTTGGTGAATACCCCCTTCCACACACCCCTGAGGTGGTATGCAGGGTATTTTGTAGATGTAGATGTAGATTTATTGAAACGCGTCGTGCCATTTAATAAATCTGAGGAAGATTACTAAGACTTTTATCCATCATGAATATATCATTCTACCGCCAGTAATACACTAGAAATTAAAAAAAACTACACCTTAATTGGTATATATCCTCGTCTCCCCTGTTACTAAATATATTTCGTAAACAGTTACCATTACTACTGCATATATAAACATATACATAGTGTTCTTGACAGTTACCTTCAAGTTGGTGTAACAGAGACATGCAGAAACACGTATATAGAAAAATTACACTAAATGTTTACACACAGTTATCATCTCTCACTGCTTATTGCTATGTACGGGCAATTAAAACACATCATAAATATGCACATGAAACATGCCGGATCGGCTCGAATTTAGAGGGGTGATCCTCCTATTCGTCCGAGTGCTGTTGCCTCTGCCTGCAAGTGGCAGACAGAATGTGCAAAATGACCTTAGCCGTTGAAGCACGTTAAAAGAAAATACTACTACGAAACATACTGGAATATACACCAACATTGAAAAGTACCATGTACACGCAACATGACCGAATATTATTATTATTATACTTTGAATATTTGAGGTCGAGATGCATAACTCTGATTTTAAAATAACCTTGTGAAAATTAATTATGCTCGTCTCGAATAATTTAGTCTTTGCAAATTATAGTAGGCACCACGTAAGTTACATTATCAGAATGTAGATTTATAATGTGACTGTAAAGTGGACCCCGGCTTTACGATGGTAATCCGTTCCATAGGACCGATCGTAATGTAAATTCCATCGTAAAGTGAATCAGTATATTACCGGACGATGGATCGGTTTAACTAAATCATTGCCAATGCATTCAGTGATACACAATACAGTACATATTGGTACGAAAGATGCTGGAATTCAATGATTTTAAATGTTATTTAACCAATATTTCAACTTTAATTGAATCGTCGAAATGGGAAATTTTAAATGGCACGCGCATAATCAGCGCGCTTTGAAATTCCTAGCATGCAGATCGTAAAGTGAATCCATCGTAAAGCGGGGTCCACTGTATTTGACATGAATCTTTTCATACGTCTTCTTATTTCAAGTTACGCAGTAGTAATCAATGCTAAGTATTGATCACAGGGAATTTTTAAAATTAGCTTGACGCAACTGTCCACTATTAGACAATTTCCCCTAAAAAGGATCCACTGATGCTGATCCGATATTCGACTGATATTTTCTACCAAATGTACTTGATCAAGCTCACGATACAATTCCAATGTTCTTAAAACAAAACGCTAATGAAACTGTCAGGATTTACCATCAAGGGAAATTGATAAATTATTTTTATCCCGTTGCCCATATTACCCATTTTCTCTTCAACATCCGAATGGTCAGTTTAAACAATGTAGCAATCAATAATGCATTCACTTTAATTTATTTCATTATATAATAATGTTTCATGCATTGCATATGGAGTATTTTTTCACAGTTCGCCGATCCAACAGTTTGGTAAGAGGGGCATTATAATTTTCCGGATGGAGTCAACAGATATCGTGGGAGATAATTTAGTTTCAAATACTTTGACGGATCAACAAACGTGGCGATAAATCAAAACAACTGTCCCTTTCATGAGAATCAAGACAAAGAGGCAATGATAACCCAACACAAATGGTTCACTCACACTACATAAAAGTTTAATAAAAATTTCTAACATAAGGAAAAAAAATCCCGATTTTTGGGCAAGGTGAATCGTAGCCTGTAGCAATAAAATGAATAGAAATAAATTCAAGCATCAACGATGGGTCATAGACCAAGGCACCAAAATTTCCAGCTTGTTTCTCATGCAATATTATGTGCATTATCCCTTGAAGTCAATGGTTTTCTCCCAACCTATTAGCACGGAGGATATTTAGGAAATTTGGTTTCAACTGATTGGAAATAAAAGTTACAATATCGAAAACTATTATTTCACAAAAAACCTAAAGCTAAAAAAAGAAGTTGGAACGACCCTATATTAATTTTACATATTTAAAATATGAGGATTTATATTTACGGGTTAATTAATAAAATGTTATGGATATACTCAAGCAATAAGACGAGAAAAAAAGAACAAAAGCATCACTTTCATTACCCAAAGTGGAAGAACGGAATGGTTAAAAAGAGATGTAACGTGCTAATAAATCCATAACATACATTCCCCAACCATTCAATGACAATGAATGGTTTTAAAAATTATTGGAAGTCAACTTAAAATATTCACTCGAAATTGTGTAAACATCTAGGCAAATTCGATCAAGTTAATTAATCTGTTTCTCCTTCGCAGATAAACAAACTAAACCAATTTATGGCCCACCAAAATAAGCAGGAGTCCGTGCATATGCCGTAAGATTCCACGTCCCTTCCAGCGACTCACTTCACACACACTACAACGAAGGTACGACCTCCTCTTCTCACGTAAGCACCACCTCCCTCCACTCCTCACTATCTCTGTCTCCCACCCCCAACACAACCCCCTCCACGCTCACAATCCTTTCTGTCTTCGATATCGACCGGCGGGGAGGAGAATAGGACTGGGCAGGCGGGAGGTGTAGGGAGGGGAGTGCGGTGCAACTTCTTCTCTTGGGGGAGTCCCCATGGGAGCCATGGCCTCGGTCGAAATATAGGGTGCCGCCGGCACGTACCTACCAGGGGTGTGGGGGGAGGGTAGGTGGGAGTAGGCGCGCGGGGGAATTGGTGAGAATTCGCTTCTCTTGGGAGGGTGGGCGGCGGGGGGAAGGGTGCCAAGAGGGGGATGAGAGGCCCCGTTTGGAAGCGATTCGACGGACGGACTTCGCTCCGTTCGGAAACGAAGATAGAAAATGCTTCCTTCGGGGCAGGGAAAGTGAAAGAGGGGGGATCAGGTTGTTGGTGTGGTGGCTAGAGTATCCACTGGCTTAAAATGAAGACGACCCATGTTCGAATCCCGGAGGTGGCGAAATATTTTCAATGGAGATACAGGTATTCCGGCTTTTACTTCACGTAGGTCTATCTTCTTCGGAAGATAGTTTCGCCAGCGTTGCAGTCGGCTTCCTCAGGCCAGTGGACTTCACTGACCACTTCACCGACCTGAGGAAGCCGACTGCAACGCCGGCGAAACTGTCGTCCGAAGAAGATAGACCTACGCGGAGTAAAAGCCGGAAGACCTGTATCTTCACATGTGTTCCGCGGATCATAGTTCGGGAAACTCTTCCCCATATGATCCTTCCCTTACCGTCCCACCCACCTGTCCTCAATCGCTCAAATGACGACAATTGTTGGTCGCCTCCCCAAATAACCAACCAGCCAACCAAAGTGAAATAATTGGGAGAAACAAATGTGAGTAAGAAGCTTAGCAAAATAGGTGCGAGTTGAAGCGCAGTGAAGGATTTAAAATAAGAAATGTTTGCATAATTAATGTTAGCGAACTTGTAGATATTGCAGTAGCTTCGTAGTGCTAATTTAACTACTTTCACGATAAAATTATTAAACGTAGGTAGATAATTTAAACTGTTCCGTCAACTAGTTGCTTAGGTACCAATTTAAGTTTCATCAAAAGATAAGTAAACAATGATGGTTGATTCGAGCATAATTTTTGAATACCCAGTAAAAGTTTTCCAACCAGCGAAAAATAGGCGAGAATAGAGGATATCAAGGAATAGAAGCATTATCATCGAAACATGCAGGATAAAGCGCGAATAATTGATCCTTTTGACTGTCAAATTCTTGATGTAAAAGAGGATCAGAGATTTTGAGGAGATATCTGCGCTGATTGCGCGAAACTACTGAGCAAAAATAGAATTATCAAAAGCCATGACCAACTCAAAACAGCTTTAATTCCTGAGGGCCTCGTCTATCCCAGCAAACATCATTAAATCATTCGGGTAAGCAATAACCCTTCCACTGGCTGGAGAAAATTAATACAAAACTAACTTAAGTTTTGTGTCTTGAATAATTCAGGCCAGTGTGACCCAAAATTCGCTGTATTGAAAAGCCTCCGACCAAAGACCTCTTATTATACTCTATATCCGCAATACCTTCACTTGCAAGTAAATCCTTTTTGGGAAGTTGTCTCAGGTTACGGGGAACGGCACGGCAAAAATGACCTAAATAATTATCTTCTACCGCACCGACAACAGTTAGCGAAAGAACGCGCTCTCCGTAACTTCGCGCCGAAGAATTTCTGCTTATAGAGCCTTTTAATAGTGAATGCTACGTTAAGACTGAGGCGCCGTTCTTCATAAGGAGGGCAAACAGAACCGGACTAAACTATGTTCTCCTAGAAAAGAAAACATTCGGCCCACAACGGCGTATGTAATGCGTTATTCCTTATTTCGTTACGGCAGAGGAAAATTCATCTCCGATATTGACAATTTGATGCCAAAGCAATTTAATTGTGAGACTTGAATTTGATACACGCGTGCTCAACAAGTAGACAACTTGCAAACAACGTTGAAAGAAATAATTCCACCATTAACCTTTATATAATACTGACCGCATTTTAATAGTAGGCTACTTGAACCATAGTTGGATACACGATGAACAGCAAGAACTTGGTGCCTGTCTCCGGTAAATTAGAACACGTGGAACTTGGCCGGGAATTTCCATTACTGAGGTAATTAATACTTATATTAGAGTAGCAGAATAAGTAAAGTTGTAAGATGAGAAGATATAATTACTTGAAATTAGTTTCAACATCATATCACTTCGTCCAAAGAGCGAAAACTAGGCTACAACAGCATATCCTTACAAAGCAATCAACATTTTCACTCGAGGGTCGTAGCAACAGATAGAACGACGCCTTTGCTTTGAAATTCCTTTGATTGCTGTATGTACTTGGGAATTCAATATTGATAAACACAAATTTTCATGAGTACGGAATGAATTGTGCGATAAAGAGCACGATAAAGAGCTGTTATCGGAATCAGTGAGAAGGAAAGTTGACGCACTTTTCAGGGTCTTCACTTCAGAATCGGGCTAGAGACTACAGTAAAACTACAAATGTTAAATTGATGTCATCGTAGTAAATGAAATAAACGCTTTTTTGCCGAAATTTTTGTACGGAATAAATTCTGTAGAACGAATTTTGAATTGGGGAAAACGAACATAATGTATGTAAAAAGTGCCCCATTGAGTTTTGTCCAGTGAATTTAAACAATCCATCATCGAAATTCGCAGTCTCAGGACTCTGGATTAATTCTTTAATATTGTATATAGATTAGGAAACTAACCTAAAATAGTGTGCCTAATTTCCATGTTAAACGAAACTTTTATACACAATCGAAGTTCTAATGAAGGTACTTCATTATGCGATGTAGGTACTACAAGTTAAAATACCTATTGAAAAAATGACATTTATTGAGAAGTTTCCAACTCTTTCAAATTATAAGAGGAGAAGTTATAAATTTACGTGAAAGTATAACGAAACGAAGAAAAGATTATCCTATTCCGAACATTTCTATGCGGAAACCCACTCAAAGGAATTATAGGCACCGATTCACATCGTGTGTCGGGTGTTGACGATAAAAAGGGAGATACTATTTCCTCAAGGAAATTTTGGCGAATTTTAGGAGCAGATGATTTTCGGTGGGAGGTAGGGGATGATAAAAAAAGAAGCTAGGATAAGAAATTCGGAAACTCGGAATTTTTTGTATCACGGAAAACTTAGAAATGCGATTTTTGAATAGAAGGAAACGTAAAAAACTCAGTGGCGGATGTAAAAACCAAGTTCCCCTAAGTTTTTGCTAAATATATGATGAAAATAAAAACTTCATATAAAATTGCTTAGACAAAAAACTATGAAAACTGAACATAACTAATAATCAAATTATGACAGTTTTCCACGGTTTATAATAATTTGATACTCAAACTAGTTTTTAATTCACTATATATCTGCATCTACTTCTGCTGTAGAATGTGAAAACATGACATTCTATGGTAATAAGTTTACAATTATGGGATACTACTGTTCACTTCACCGTTTTCAAAAGGATGAAATAAATCGGATGCGTTTCAACGTACATTATTTTCCCATTTAGAATGTGATTGAAGAATTTATGCAAACACAACTTCACAGGAATAGTAACCACTGACGTGGATTGAGTGCAGAGTGCAGATAGTAAAAAGACGAAAAACGATTTTAAAAATGAATTTTTGGAAGATTTTACGAGGAGACGTTTTTCGGTGGGGGATGATAATATGGGCGCGAGACAAAATAGTATGGGGAAAGATAAAGAGGTATCTAGGGGGTGAAAACACAGGTTGCTGATGGCAGAAGTCTTGCGGTTTTTTCGGAGTATTTGCGAAGTCTTTATTTCGACGAGGCATCAGATTAAAATAAAGGCTGGGACACAATCAACGTTAACGTGTGACGGGAACCGTAAACCCTATTACGTGGGAAGGGAAATTTCAACCACCGGACACAATCGACGTTACGGCGCACCTCCCGTGAAAATTGACTGTCGTAAGCGCAACGGCGAATTCATGCAAGAGTCTCTGTAAACATAGGTGACGATTGCATTTTAATTAAAAAACTTAAGTTGATTATTTTACATAATATTGCTACTTTCAGGGAAATTGACGAAGACAAAGTGTTATATTTTGGCCTCCTGCTAATCACGGCTTCTGACATAACATGCTAAGTTAACTTTAAAACACATGGTTTGTTTATAATTTAAGTTATCAGAAAATTATTTTAGACTAAAGCGTAAGGAAACAAGAACACCCACACGGAGACTTTGTGAATAAACAACGAAAAAGAAATATTTATTGCCGACAGGAGACATGTATGTTGCTTTTAGTCGTGCAATTTATAAATGGTCTCTTTTTATAAAGAATAAATCATTCTGAGAAGGTGGGAAGGTTGAATATGCGAAAGTTTCTCACGAGTTTACTAGTATTATTAAGTACTATTTAATAATATACTTATCATGCCACGTCATTAGTTTACACATCGAGACGTAAAAATACAGAGCATGAGTTTCCCCACAAAAATGACAAATCGCTATAAAATATTCAGCCTTTAAGGTACAAGGGGAGACTGCGTACGTTGATCTGCCTTTTTTAAAGGCGTAATTTTTGTGTGATGCAGGAAGATGCAATTGCTACGCCTATGTGCCGTGGTATTTTCTGAATACGCCCTAGTTATGTTCCATGTCTAACTATTTTTATTACGATTATCACCCCAAAGGTTGCTCTCCACTTCCTGCTAGAGCCGGGAATAAATGAGTAAATGTTGATTTTTGTCGACTATATTGTTTTTTTTTCATATTGTAAATATATTAGTACTGAAGTTACTGGAAGGATTAAACCAAGTCCCGCACGGTCCGTCTGTTATTTACTAACCCTTAACTTCGTTTTTCTCTGAGTTTTTTATTCCAAGATTAAATAAGGTAGTTTCCTATTCGTACCTTGGCAATTCTAATTCCGAATGTAATTTACGCTACTTTCACCTCTTCGTAATTATGAAAATGTAGGTAAAAGAAGCAGCTGTTGTTGTTGTGTGCTAGATTAGAGTAAATACAGGATTGACAGACTATTAAATAAGCGATCCATCACCTTTCAAGTGAAGCTATCTGCCGTCCCGTTATCCAAAATAGTTACTTATACGGCACGAAGGTAAGTGAAATTTAAAAAAAAATTGTGTTTAAGTCCTAGTACGAAGTTAAATAATTCGGAGGAAAAAAATCTCTCCTGACATCACCAAAATTAAAGAGAAAAAAATGCCGCCTGAGTGAATCAAATTTGCATCCTTGCGCTCCGGATTCTAGCACGTTACCGACTATACCAACATGCTCATTATCACTGCAGGGTTCCCTTTGGGTATTAATACTCATTGTCAACATTCAAAATGGCGGGTGAACGTACGTAGTCTTAGCTTGTCTGACCATATAACGTTATTATGTCGCATCAATCAAAGATAAACACTGCACAACACGATGTCTTGACATGCAATAATTGTGAATAACGATCATTTTGAGCACAAATTTTACTTCTTGCGATGGAATAAACGACTTTTCCTTATGGTGTTAAATTTTTGCAGATGATTCGTCCTCGCTTGGGATATTTTAAGGTAAACTGTGAACCAAAATACCGTTTATCTTGTATTCGCGCATTTATAGACACCGAGCAACGTGGCACTAACGTTTGTTCATAGATGATGACTGGAGAAACTGGCGAAATATATTGAAAACTTCAAATAAAAGCTAATATGGACTGAACGTCCGCCTTTTTCTCAATGTGTGTCTTCTAACTTCTTTGGTCCTGATTGGTTCTCCGTGAACGGGAAACGTGAAGAGATGAAAGTTGCCCATCTCTCACGTAAACGTACTCCCGGTACACGTTGGCTGTGTCCGTCCCCGGTACTTTCCCGTTAGCCATCTCTACACGTATTCCCGTCAACGGCTCGCGTCACACGTTAACGTTGATTGTGTCCCAGCCTTAAGAGCAATTTAAGTGACACTGAATAAAAAAAATCTGAATGCGAAGTAAACAGAACTTTTCCATCGTGTGGACGATTAAGATGAAATACTGAAACGGAGAATGCGCGGAAAATTCTGTCTTTGATGAGAAAAATTGCCCTTTGAGACTTGCTAAGGGTATGCAGAAGAAAATGAAACCCCTTTATCAAACGACTTCGACTCAGGGTTGATAATTTGAGCCTGGGACAAACCCTATATTGAAGTTCATAGTAATTAAATACACGACCTGGATGTAGATGTACTACATACAACGGCCTACGCTCCTGAGCGTGAAAATATAACATTGATTAAAAGGCAACCTCTGAAAGTATCGGATAAAACTTTAAACCATTACACCGCTGTTTTTACCACCATTTTGAAATTGGGGAAATAATCTGACGCATTCGAACAAACAATATTTTCCCATTGAAGAGCGAATCCCGAAATTCCCCGTCCGACAAATTTATGCGAGCACACCCACTCACAAGAATAATAAGCACTGACGCGGATTGAGTGTAGGGAGTTGATAAATAGAAGAGAGAAAAACGATTTCAAAAGGGAATTCTGGCGAATTTGACGAGCAGACGTTTTCGAGATGATAAGAGGGGCGCGAGATAAAGAATTGGGGGGGAAAAGATAGAGGCATAACATCGGAGTGGAGGGGTAAAACCATAGGGTGCCGAAGGCAGAGAGCGGGGGAGGGGAGGGTAGTTTCAAGGATTTTGAGGAGGGGGCGTGGGAGAAGTTGGAGTGGGATGGGAAGGGAACGGATAGATGAAAACCTGGAGAGGGCTGGAGAGAGGGGATGTGTCGGTAGTATTGTAAGGGGAGTTAGGAGAGGGGGCCATCGACCCCCTCAGTTCCAGCCCAGCGGGGGGTTGTAGGTGGGAGTGGGGGTGAAACGCGAGAGGGTGAGGTTGTGAATTTATGGGGGAAGGCTGTGGGGTTGGGGGGAGAGAGGGGTTAAAAGGGAGTAGCAGTGGGAGGGAGGCTCCGGAACAGCTTCCCTAAAGGACTTTAAACTCGACGGCCCAATTGTTGTGCCACGCCATGCGTTTGAGAAATCTAATTCCGATAAACTCAATCAGCCGGTGCATAATGTCGCCATTTCCCTCCCCCCTCTCTCTCTATTGTCTGAGCTGAATATATCTAGCTCCCCACGGAACGGCGTAAATAAAACCCAGGTCCGCGGAAGCGTAATTTTTCCTCCGGGAAAGCGCAAAAAAAACCCTATGTTCCCACGAAGCGCTTTACGAGCGCGAAAACAGCCTGTTTTCGCGTCCGTGGGTAGGTAATGAAAACAAATGCGCGGGTGCTAATGGCGGATCCAGCTTTGCCGAGGGGCTAAGAGTCACTAATTCCAACGTGCCAACGTTACGCGATCGACGGTCATTAAAGGTAGATGTGAGGAGTATAATCCTACAATTTGTCAGAATGACTCCCGCAGAAGGGTATTAAAAGCTATGTAGCTCACTAGCCCTCGGGTTTTATTTTTATCCATTTCTCCCAGATCAACACACCGGATCGTTCTAAAGATGCATACAAATGATTCCAGTTTTTTCCCAGGGTTCAGTGATATCCCATTAAATTCCTACATGGTTCACACTTTCCAACTCCTTAAGGTTCCACTGGTCAGATGTATCTAGGAAGCAATAACCAATCACCGAAAATAGCAGGTGAATCTAATTGACATGAAAAGCAAGCAGACGCATGAAAGCACGCATGAAGATCCTAGTTTCAAGAATAATAGCAGATGAGCCGAGGTATATTAATTTGCTTAGACATTTTCCTTTGATTGAAGGCTTCAGCGAAAAGAGAGACAATTGATATAGGGCACAAGGATATGCAAACAATGTTGAAAATATGTCATGCATAGCGTTGAATCCGAATTTATGCAGAGGTTAGTGAATTACCAAACAGAAGTTGGCGATAAAATGGCTTAAAATCAGAATATTCATTGAAGAACTCCGGACATATATTATATTGTAAACATTCTCATTCTAAATCAAAACAAACAAATAATTGGACTGGACAAATTCAACCATTGCCGATGAGTCTCACACAATAGTTTCAGGCGAGGCAGTCGGCTTTCCAGTAATGTATCACTGGCGACCAAAGCGCTAAAGCATGGCTAAAATTTAAGCAAAATGGTAAGATACAAAGGAATTAGAATAGCGGCCACGCGGACCTAAGAAAAAACTTGATTCCGAGGGGTCGGTTAGGAGAATCCGCAGAGGCCAATTCACCGAATTATTTCAATCCCCGCACTAAAAGCGACAGCAGAAACAAACAAAGCTAGGCCTTTAATGCACAAAAACGTACCTCACTTTTCATTAATTGTCCTTCCCAATTCCTGTGTGCTATAATCTCTGCTTTTAATGCAGCACTGAAATAGTTGATGGTTTGAATTTTCTGCTGCATGAAGTACAGATCATCCTTCCTTGCGATGGCTACAACTTACAGTATTAGAGTGTGACGATTTTGTGAAGGTCCCAGTCGCCTTAGGCGAACCGAAGCTCTTCAATGGAACCCCTTTGCCCCTTGTCAGGCAGTTGCCATCCTGTCAGTTATTCAAGAAGCCTGGCTGAGCCCGCGCGCTTACAGTGGTGAGGAAATCCAATTGACAACCTCCATACCGACGAAGGGAAATAGAATTACGGTGGTCAAATTGCGGGCCCTGATGGCGAGGTAGGGGGGGTTAGGCGTGGGAAGGGTTGGTGGGTTCGAGTAGGGATAGAAGGACAAGGAGGGCTGGTGAATGATTGAAAGAGTATGATTGAGAGAATTGTGGGGAGCTGATCATGAAGGTTTCAGGAGGAAGCGTCCGATGCATGCATGATGTCTGAGAAATAGACGGAGAAAAGTAGAAGGTGGGAAGTCAAAAACTGCATCTTACACTTTCCACTGTAAATAATATATCGCACTACATCCTTAACCATATTTTAACACTTACTTAGGGGTGGAATTATCAGAAAAGATGATTATTCCAAAGACACACTTAATATTCCGCAGCATATTTTGGAATGAGGTCCCTTCTCACTCACTGGGATTCGTTGTAAATATAACTCACTCATCTTTTACGCCCTATTATGAATTTCATTGAAATCGGAGCTAAGAGAGAAAACACCGGGGTTGTAAATAACATAAGAAACATCTACTTTCAAGGCTTTCGCGTACATTTAACAAAAGGGACATGGCAAATGCTATATGTAATCCTGTGGAAATGTTTTCTTGAAAATTTGGAGTAGGAACATTCTAAAGGAATGCCGTCTATTGATTTTCCAAAGTAATGAGAGAACAATGAACCTTTCAAATACCTACGGAAGTACCTATTAGGGAAAGTATGTACTGTGTGGGCCATAAACGCACTAAGATGGCGACCTCAGCCTGCGACCCAGAAAATGTTCGTTTTATGCTCCTACATCAACGAGTGAGTTTTTTGCCACATAGTGCTTCAAAGAAATAAGCGATTGACTACCACTAATCAAAAAAATCTTATGCCATTGATGAAAAATTAGATTAAAATTTTCAGTGATATAAAGGGAAACTAGTCACCGGCCTCGGAGGCGGCAGGGTGACATCCTAGTCTGCCAACCCTGATATTGCGGGTTCAAATCCCGCCTCGGCGGTCATTCACCATCCAGTGCATGGTTGCATGGTCTCCTCAAAATATATGTACAAAAATCATCGTCATTTGTGAGTGTATGTGTAATTAATACAGTGTTAAATATAGAAATTATTACGGTATGAAGTAATAATCCCTGCTTGCCTCTTCCGAAGCGAAAGAGGAACGCAAGGATAGGGGAATACGGAGGATATTATTGTAGGAGAGCCAGTTTCCTGGGCCTAACAGCAAAAACTAAGTTCTTTGACTGTGTCTACCCCGAAATAGAATGGCGTGATGAGTATGCAATAATGTAATTGAAAATGAGTGGAAGAGAATGGGACAGCAGCAAACGGTGAATTTTCTATTTTATTATTTAAACCCTGTCAAACCCTGTTTCAATGTAAAGTTAAAAAGTAAGATAGATAACTTGGAAATGAAATTTTTAAATATTGAAAAAAAAGCTCTCCTCTCCGACTGGACGTTACGTGACGGAAAATTTAGCCTTTGACAAGGTTCGTCCGTCATCGTCCGTTGGGGGCACCATAGATGTCCGGCCATCGTTAACAGGTTCCACTGCGTCAAAATCACTTCGCGAACGCCACCGACCATTTTTGTTACGTAAAGAAACGTCAATCGTTATCCCGCCCTTACACCGACGGTATAGGAGATGCATTTTCGCTGCAGACGGGGATGTGAGGGTTTGGCGGAGCGGGACATTAAAAGGCTTCGAGCGAGGGATGGCAATGGAGAGGAGGGTTGGCTCGGCAGGAATAGATTCTGTGGAATCGTGGTATGAGGGCGAGCTGGAGTTCGGGGGGGAAATGGCAAGGGGCATGAACGGAGGCGAATGGCAGCGGGAAAGAGGGAGAGGAGAATAAACTTGGCTAATTGCTTATTGTTAGCGTTTTGTAAAGGGAGAGGAGGGGGTTTGGGATTTTGTGATTGTAAGCGCAGGGAGGAAGGGTGGTAGTCTAGATTGAGAAAGAAGGGAGGAACCCCCAGTATCGCTTGACGTAAATATCGAGGGGAATTGGATTTCGGAGGAATTTAAATACATCTCCATAGCATTTTTTTCTTCTAATTCGATTTTATCCACATAAAAGTAGATCAAGGGTAAAAATCCAGTTTTTTTGTAATCTGAAAACATTAATTAGCCACCAGATTGAGCATTTGCTCATGATATCTCGGGTGATTTTTCAAAGTGGCATTTCAACCTGACTGCCTAGGGATACGGTTGGTAAGTTGATTGGATACTGGTTGATTAGTGAACCTAAGCATACACTGCGGTAAGAGTGACGTGTGTCACTGAAGCGATATTAAACGTGACGAGTTAATGCATAGAAATAGATAATGAAGCAGCGAAATGAAAAAAGGCTGAATTAATTGAAAAATTTTAAGTTTAATTTGGACCATTCTCTATTTAGATAAACCGTAGGAAATATATTTATTTATTATCAAATTTTCGGAACTAATTTTAATGACATGACCTGCCCCAAAGGTACTATCGTAATAGGTACATGAGCACGTATGTTAAATATCCATAGAAAAGTTATGTTTTCGTGACAAAACTCAAAGTTAAAATGTCTCTTCGAGATCACTGACAGCATCAACTTTAAATAAATGTGCGCAAATGCGCAGTACAAATATTCCCATATTTGAATATTTTGTCTATCTCTCACCTCTTTAAATTTTATTTTAATTAAAGTTACGCAGATTTGGCACCCTCATTAACTCTATCTCCATGGGTATGACGTTTAAATAGAAGTGCAGTAAATAATTTGGCTCAACGGAATTAGGATTTTTTTTAACGAATTGTCGAATTTGAATATTAGAGAATTTCGCTGAGGAAATTAGCAGGATGAGCTCACCCAAAGAGCCACCCGAAAATATTTGCATCAATTGCAAATTGCCACTGAATCCTTAGCGGCAGTGTATACATATTTTTCCATAGGAAAGGAACGAATTAACTACATGGAGTAATTGATGCTCTAGTTAACTACGCGAAGTCTACATTGAGTGATGGTTCCACAGTATTCTATGATAAAGCTATGGTACCCCTTTCACCCCTCGAAATCACATGTATCTTAAATACTACTTTGGCTAGATGCACCTTCATCAATTTATCTAGAAGAGACGTTTCCCATCATTTTTAGTCATGTATGCACTATTCCTAACACAAATTATTTGTTAACATGAAACTGCATATATTTTTCAAGCAGCCCATCCTATGATATTAACTGAAAAAATTGTCCACAACGTCACTCAACGGTGCGTGCTTGGTGGTGGAAGCACCAATGAGAACGATGAGGAATTAAACAGAGTTGAGAACGAGAATGAAATGAGAACGCCATTTTTAGTGAGAATCAGCATATTTGTTGTTATGGTAAAATAGATATGTTATAAAAACCCTAATTTGGAGTATTTGCTATTATTTTTTCTTTATGTCGCCCAATTGAGAAATATTAGCAAGTCAGCAAATAAAGATTGTATTCTATGAAAACTCTCCTTCATCTAAAATGCAAAATTAAATGTTTCGGGGAGAATGAAAGTCAATTTCATATCAACGGAGTGTCTAGGCAGCTGATTTTCTAAAAGGTAGATGTTATGATGATTCTAGGCAGATGTTGTGAGGTACTGTGCGCGCAGAGCCCTAAGTTTTTGGGAATTTTCAGAAACAAGTCCAAGATGCGTTACCGAACTTTAAATCATTACCTGACAGCACTTATAACACACCTAAGACAACTCAAAGGGAAACATAAGCAGCCTGGGAACTGGGTAGGCGGGATGCCAAGATGTCAACCCTTTTCAAGGGCCCAGGTACGAATCCTGGCAGAAGGAGATATTTTTCTGTGAAAACCAGATTTCTACTCGAGTGCTATTCGAGTAGCATTTGTAAGGAGTGGAAGCTCCAGGTCCGTACTTGAGAGCTGTGTACAGAGCACTAAACAAGTTCGTTCTCCGTCTGCGAGATGAGAGGTCAAACTGTGGTTTCAATAACACCTTTTACTAGCCAACTGCTCATGCCGACGCCAGGTTTCATTACTTCATCCTTACTCCATCCTCAAAAAATCCTACCCATATCAAATAACCCACCTATCATTACTGGAGGAGGTAATTAAGTGGCCTCCCGGTCCTAAGTTGGATACTATATGGGAAGCACTTTAAGTGCAGAATTACAACCGTCAAATGGGACCTAATACAGAGATTCTCTTGGCATCCATCGTAAACATAAAGCCAATGCCGACGCCGGATGTCTCTCTATCCTTCCTCCACTCCCCAAGTAATACTTCCCTTAACAATTTACTCACCTTAACGCTCCTCATCCGTGATGGCGCAAATAATATTACCTACCGTTGTGCAAATGTGCAGCATTAAGTTATTTTGACAATTTAGTACATAAATGCAAGTTAAGGGTAGTATGGAGGAAATAATTTAAGCAGAGTCAGCTTTGCAGGTCTATCACATATAGTTAAGGTGGCTGTAGAGGTAATCGTGAGTCATTGAGTGCACATTTAAATAACTTCTCCAGAAAAAAAAATCTTGAACCATATTACATTCATTTCGTTTCCGGTTTATGCAGTGGAAATCACCATCCATGCAGTTATGTAAAAGATACAAGAATAAAATTTTAAAATTTTCGCCTTAATTTAAACATTCCTTTGACTTGAGTTATCGGCGCGAAATTTGAAATTTAAACCAAAATTACATCAAAATGAGTTTTTTTACTCGGCAAGATACCATGATATTTATTAAAAATTATTACAGTAACATGAAACGTATTACTTCGTGTTTGTAGAAAATCTGTACATAGATATGTAACCGAATTATTTCGAAAGATATGTCATGTGCCATAAAGCTACCTGTTTAAATAACATTGAATTTTCCAGGAAACCAAATCGGTAACATGCATTTTTTTCACTTTTATCATTAGATATAACTAATGGCAACACGAACGCAAAGTTTCACGCAAACCTGTGCAAAAACAAAAATCGATCCAAACACCTTTAACTTTTTTGGCTCTGTCTACCGCGAAAGGGAACGGCGTAATGTATGTTTGTTCAATCCAGCACCAAATCATCGCTCATAATACAACAAAAACTCAAGGGTACACGTTAATAAGCCCGCGCGAATAAAAACAGACGAAATTCACCTGGACGGGAGGGTAGGTAATTTCTCTGGCCGCATTCGCGAAGCGGATGAGAGGGCTGAAGGAATCCGCAGAGAGGGACAGAAAGACGATAGGCGAAGGGATAGCGTCGGATGGAACCATGAGGACCAGCAGGGGTTGAGGGCGGGAGGAGGAAAGGGAAGGGCATCTGCAGATGAGAGCGCCGTTGAAAAGGAAGGAAATTGCACGAGGTTAGGGGGGGAGGGAGGTAGGCGGGTGGAGAAGAGGAACAGAGTAAGGGGTTGATGGGGGGAGGGGGATGGGCGGTGGGTGGGTTTCCCAGAGGGTGGGTGGCGCTTCTGCTACAGAGCTCGCTCGCAAGGGGGCTCAACTCGTGCGCGAGTTTCGGGGTGGAAAAACAGAGGCGGGACGTGAGGCGCCTCCCAAATGGCAGAGAGCGCCGGGAGAGGAAGCGTGTAGGGGGGGGGGGGGAGGGAGGAATGGGCGTTATATTCGGTGCACGGAGTGGAAGGTGGAGAGGGGCGTGTTGCGCAGGCGCGTGGACGGCTGGCAACGCGGGGCACCATGGGAAGAGAAGGATGAGGGAAAGGCTTAAATTAAGGTTTGCCAACTCTTGAAGAAACGAAAATATCATATTTCACAAGTATATAAATTGCCTTAAAGCTAAAAATCCGTGGCCATCTCTAACATACACTAATGATCTGATAAGGGTGTTGTTTGTTAGGAAGGCTAAGTTCAAAATAAAAACTAAAAGAATCAATACAATACCATCCCTCGTGTGTAATTTTATCCGCCGAATACCGCAATCAAAAGCTTATAAAACGTAATTTTGTAAATACTTCGAAACCAGGACCGGGAATCAAACATCGGACCTTCTGCTTGCCGGGCCAATGCGCTCCTCACGCCTCCCAGTTTGAATTTAGCAACTGAATTTGGAGGAATCATGGTCATTTCTACTCTCACGTTAACTCTTCCAAATTTGATGATTATTCCCTACGGATGGATGCGTAATCTCAGTTAATCAGCAGCGTAAATCTGTAATTTGATCAAGGTTACACTGGCTCAGCCGAGCTCACGGCGGACCTGGTTAAATTTTGGTAATACTGTATCCCTTTCCTGTACACCTATCATTTAAATCACGAATCGTTGAGTAACATTCACGCGTTCAGTGATACAAGTAGCAATTACCGTGTGACCAAAAATTACCAATTCCCACGGATGTAAATGGTTTAAAAGGTAAATAAAGAATAGTTTTTTCTTGGATAGAATATGGGTCTTGGGAAATAATAGATCGTTCATTCCTAACTTTATCGCCAAAATATTGCAGCTATATATTTACTTCTTCGGGGATTTAGTATTTTTCACCTCGGAAAGTGGGTGTGGTTAATTTTTTGGATAGTTCTTCTTATAGTTTGCAAGGAGTAAAACAAATATGCTAAACTCAAATTACAAGAAGACCCTATCATATAAATAGCCATTTCATTTTACGGAGCGAAAAATACTCAAAGCTCTGAATAAGTAAATATAATACATTTGAAAAACGCTGGCAATGAGGTAAAAACGATCTATTATTTCCAAAGACCAATATTCTACCGAAGAAAATAAAAAATAGACATCTATTTATAAAAAAGGGGTTTCCGAAAACGTCTGGATAATAGTATGTTTAGTATGAAAAAGTGATAGGGAAGAATATTTTATAAATTTTTATTTGTACTAAAAACAGAAGGTTGTAAAACCGCCTCAGCTCGGGTGGCGGGAAATTAATAAAAACCTTTAGTCCGACTTCTGGAGTCTCCCGGAGAATTTCGAAGGGTTGGCAAACCTGCTTACACTTCTCCTCCTTCAGCTCTCCCTCCTTTCAGTCAGATAGGAGAAGAGAGTGTGGAGAGGGGAAGAGGAATGAGGGGTGGTCCAGGAGGAGGGGAAGAGAGGCAGGGTGCGGAGGAGATCATGGCGACTATGATCGACTCGGGCGCGCACCTTGAGGGCGTTACGTATCGACTTCGCACCTGTGCACTGAAAGAGCCGTCTAGCCTGCCCCAAGAGGTAAAGGAACTGTGAGTATCACTGTCTGCGTGCAAAGATTTCCGCATGACCATTCACAGCCACATCATCATCATCAGTCATCAATCCGAATATTGGTTTGCAGAAGCTCTCTACTACTCAACTCACAGTCAATCAATTCATTCCCAGATAATTACTTAATTTTAATTATGCCACTCATTATTTGCTACATGTATTCCTCTCTTGATATTACTTTAATAATAATAAATTACATATTTCTTCATAACAACATCCGCGAATGACTACCAATTTAATATAATTTAGCGAACACACACAACCTGCTCTGGATAGTGAAATATGTTACCCTGGTGGGGTTCAAACGTGTACCTCTGGGTTGGCAGGTGAGGACGCTACCTCGCTAATAATGTATACATCATACATCAATGCGTAATAATAATTTTACTTAATAACCCTTTCCATTTAGATCTCCTCCAATTATTGTTTTCAATGGGCTGTTGTGTCGGTAAATGTTCCCAGTAAGTTTATCTTTTCTACTAGGCAGAGTTTTCACAAAACTTATTTCATCTCCTACTATTCTGAGTTTACTTCACCATTGTTGAATATCTTCAGCCATTTAATATTCATCACAGAAACATTTACAGCAATAAATTAAACCATTTTACAGGAGACCTAGGAGAGGTACCTACTCTGTTTACTCAACCCAACTCAAAAATTTAATGGGAGATCTTAGATGAAAATGTTTTCATAAAGTTAGCTATATGAAATCACGGATTTTGATTAATCAACACTTTCGCATTCTGCATTTAGCATTTGAGAAGATTGCACAAATGTTTTCATGGAATAGGAAATTATTTAAATATTCTATGGAGACTTCTGACTTTCTTCTATCCATTATTTTTTATTTGGATACGAACTTTCTTCATACATCATCTTGGTCTCAAGATAAGAACCTATTCTCGGAGTAAGAACTATGATGAGTAATTGATTGGACGTTCATTTCAAGCAATGCAAGTTGAACTTGTCAGCAGTAAATTGAATGTAGAGGGCTTTAATGTTGAAGATGTATCATCACCTTCATTGTAGTATACGTAGTATTGGGTGCTATTGGTGTGTAGACGGCTATGGCAATATGAACCGGCATCACTTTCATACATTAAAGCTGTACATTATTTTGAAAAATTTCGGCCTCTTTATAGGCGAATTTGCGCAATTTTACATTCGATTGGACGAAATGGAAGCCGTCAGCGACAGGGGCTTAAAAATAACCATTTCATAACCGACTGACCTTCACGCTGCATATAATCGATTCTTCACGGACTCCCTGTATTTACTCATTCGATAATTGAATAAGTAAATACAGGGTTTAAAATGTAGAGAGGAAGTATCTCGGCTGTCCGGACGGATAGAACGGAATAGGTTCTAGAAGGCGGTCATGCCGAGCTCATTAGACAGCATCCGGGGAACAAGAAGGAAAGAATACAATCAAATCGCTCCTAAAAGCGCGAGAACAAATAGTTCCACCCCGCTAACCCGTTATGTTTGTGAATCATTGAAATAAATAGATGAAGACGATTCAAATTCAACCAGGAATGCATCTTACATCGTGGAAATAGTACCTGCTAGCGGTGAATCAGGAGGGGTCAACGAATACTGAGTGGAGATAGTCTTCTTTTGCTAAATGCATGATTTGAAAAAAGATGAGATCTTGTAGGTATATATAAAATAAATTAATTATGTATTTGATTATTTGACAAATAAGGGAAAATATATGGGAAAAATTAACGATTTTAATATAAGACACTGTCTCCGGCGTTACTTTGTGGAACTCCTTCATTTTAATAATAATAAACACTTGGTTGTTATTCCACACTTTAGGTATATATAAAATAAATTAATTATGTATTTGATTATTTGACAAATAAGGGAAAATATATGGGAAAAATTAACGATTTTAATATAAGACACTGTCTCCGGCGTTACTTTGTGGAACTCCTTCATTTTAATAATAATAAACACTTGGTTGTTATTCCACACTTTATTGGAAACAAAACGACCCGGGTTTCAGCATATCATGCCAACATCAGGTACAAACAGTTGGGTGGCTTACACTTATATAGGTATCCGTGGGTGGAGGGGGGATTTGAAAACAGGGGAGGAGGTTGGGAAGCATAAGTAACGGACAAGGGGTGGCCTTGGGATTGCTTCCATAATAAAACAACAAGGTAAGGGGGGGGGGGGCGGAGGGATGAAGAAATAGACTCCCAGAAAGGTTTAAAAGCATGAGGAAATTAAGGTTGAGAGTTGTGGAGGGATGGTAGTGTGATGTAAAGGAAAGGTGACTGGGAGGGGAACATATGGTCATTACAAAGTTTAGTGGGGCAATTCACAATTTCAAACTGTCCTAAGAAGTCCATTTTACGCCCCTTGTCAATACAATGTGAAATCCGAGGTTCAAAATTACACCAATGGTTTTCGTCACATAAATGTTTGGCTATACCAGAGGATTCGTCATTATTTAAAAAACATCGTCTATGTTCTTTTATTCTAATGTTAAAACTTCTTCCAGTTTGTCCAATATATTTAATATTACAGTTATCACACTTCAACTGATAAACATCACTTTTTTTGTAAATTGTCATACTTGTCCTTTGTATTAAAAAGCATTTTACCCTTTCAACATTTTACCCATTTATTTTTTGTATTAACGATTTTAGTGTGAAGTGGCAGAATATGACTCCTAACGCCTACAGTTACAGTATCATTGAACAATATTTAAATTTTAGCTCTCAAATTATAAATTTGTGAGCGTTTCCATGTTAGGAAAATGCGCGTGATTCCATCTCCGGCCGAACTGCATCCAACAGCGACGATGCGTCGCAAAATATCGCTGCACAAGATCGATTTACATACATAAAAACATAAGGTAGTAAGATGCATTTATTAAATTTTTACTTAACTTTCGGGAGTTTTCCATTCTTATAAATAGTTTTCCATGAAAATTGCATATTTATTAAATAGAAAAATACTATTTTCTCCTTGTTTCTCCAATTCTCGCATTTAACTCCAAGTAATTTCAAGTCTAATTTACTAGAAAACGTGGGTGGAAAGTTAGGATTGTGTTGTTCATATCTAATAAAAATATGTGTTTCTATAAGTGGCCACAATATGAATAAAATGGCATTTAAGTCATCCCACGGTGAAGCCACCTTAAAAAGAGAGGACAACTCCCGGCTGGCCAGACTGCGGGACACCGAATGGATTCCGGAATGCGGCCAAGCTGAACGCCGCGCCGTCCTGGGAACAGGTAGGAAGGAAGAGGTCCCCTCCAGGGGCGGGACTTCGCTGACAAGCGGGGGCGGGATTCCATCACGGCCCCCATTGCCTTTGGCAGGCGTGCCGGAATCCCCGGCGGCTGCGGCGACGCGGGAGGGGCGTCGGAGGGAAGTGTGGCGAGTGGGCAGCCGATGTGGGTCGGCGGGGGGCCCCGTCCGCACGCGGGCACAAGAGGGTCAGGGGGGGGGGGGTAGGGGAAGAGTGTGTGCCCGGCCCGCACGTTCGCTGATCGATTGTGGGCGGAAGTGAAAGCCTCCCTCCCCCCTCCCAACGCGTACCCCCCTTCAGAGCGGTGGGCGAGTCTTAACTCTTCCACCCGACGAAAGAAGTGCTCAACATCCCAGACACTCATAGGTCTTGCCGTGTCACGTCCACACCGTATATAAGTATATAGGTCTTGGGGGTTTCTCGAGTTATGGACGCCGCGCCGGGGGGAACGCCAACTAATTTCATGCCTTTATGCTCTCCTCCGCCGGCAAAGTGAAACATTTCAGGGTGGCCAGCATGCCTCCAATCTCGATCAAGACGCTGGCTCACGTACCTTCAACTCACGGTAAACGGTGATGAAATAAACAAAAAATAATTATGTGAAAGTTCCACGTTCTATGTTCAATTTTTCTCGTAACTCGCAATGAATGAAAGTCATCATCAAGTCATGCAAGACGTGGGCATATGTACCCACATAAATTGACTTGCAGTCAGGATAAGGACATGTTGAACAGGTTCGCTTAAAACAAATTGTAACTTGATATTTAGTGTTCAAAGCGTTTACTACTATTAAACGCTTCGGCATCACAACCTTAAATCTTTATCAATTACATTAAAATAGAAAAAAGGTCAATTTCGGGCTTTTGAACCGAAATATAAATTCTTAGCTGAGAAAAGTGCATTCTAAATGAGGCTGGGTGAGTTTTTGCGGTGAACTGCGAGCAGCACACACTTGCCAAAGTTTGAAGTGCACAAAAAAATACGGAATACGATAATTGTTCCATTTCGTGGTTAAACTTCCCCACTTCCCCGATATGTAGGACCTCCAAGGTTCATATCCTTTTAAATTTCAAAAATACTTCCATCTCATACTCCCTGATATATTATATTTAATTTCAAGGATACGATGCAATGCATGCTACATACATTCTGAATTCTGTGAATGACCAATTGTGATCAGACCAAACTTCGCTATTTTCCTGAAAACCCACGCTGTTTTATTTTTAGGAGTAAGGAGGATTATATTTGGCTACGTCTGTCACGAATAAGCTCTTCCATTATTTTTTATCTCGTAATTGATCAGAAGACCTGCCATCATCATGCCATATTATATATTAGATTTCCTGAGGCCCTTAATATTAGGTATTTAATGAGTAAATACGTCCCATAAAAGTTAATGAATCAACAAATATAAACAGATACAGAAAAATGAATGAGAAATGGAAGAAAGAGGAAGAGCAACAGCCATATTATAAGTTAGAAGAGGTTTTTTTGAACACTAGAGAGACAAAACGGTAATTTAGTGGGGGAATGAATTGATGACTTCAACTACTGAAGGAAGTAGAATTTTGGAATGTAAGCTTAAACCGATTTGAAGAGCCTATTGACGCAGAACATAGGAAGTTCTGTTTTTAACATTCATGATACCTGAGTAGTTCTTCCTTCAACACTCTTCTTTCACTACATCCCTTAATTGCCAAGCAAGAAGCAGGTGTGCCTCTCATAGCTTTTTTCACTAAATGATATTTAAATTAATGCAAAATATTCAGCCAAGGCTACAATTCTAAATAATGAGGCTAATAATAAGTTAAATGATGATTAAATCCCGCTGATTTCAACGATTAGATTATACTTTCACGGCCAATTCCTCATATGATTAATATTTGTTCAAAGAACTATTGTACTTCAACAATCGCTTCACTTTAAGCCTGAAGATTGTCATTGTCATCGCCTCCGGCGATTTTGTGAAAATGGGCACAGGATTTACTTCCTGCTATTGTTAAGAGGGAGAACGAGTCATCGCCGATAATAAGTTTATTATTAGCGATGATACGAAATTGTATTCAAATGGAGAGCTGAGTCACACTTCACGCACGGGAAGACCGACCACTCGATTGAAGTACCAATCAATCGTGTCTTGACCACCGCGGGATTTCCAAACATACGACGCTGTGTGCGCAGTAGACGGTCATGATATGAATATGCGCACTTCCTATTCCTAGAAGACGAGGGTACGGGGAATACAATTGAAATTCAAGCGGCGTGCGTTGGGTGAGTTGACAGGTGTTGACACGTATGCTCATAAAGCACAGGAAGCAATTTTTTCGCATCCACTGCTGATGGTAGGCTCATTGGAATGGTCTCAAATCGTTTCTGTGTGCGCGGAATGGCTTGCACTACTCGACGAATACCAATACCCACGGGATCGAGGCTCGGATAATGCATGCAGGACTCCCCTCAGTTTCCGAGTAGCAGCGAGATGTTTCAAAGAAAAGCCTACAGAAGTCACGGTATCAAAATATTTTATTTACATTTTTGCGACCAACCTAGGTATCTACAGCCTAGGTTATACCCTCGTATGGTATGTCAAAGATTTTTCTATAATTTAAGACGGAAAACTAATGCTACTGTAACCATAGGGAATTCCTGATGAAGCACAGTTTTCGGTGAAGTATTCTTCAGCACCCATTTTACTGTATTTTGTAGCTTATTTTATTTGATATGATTCCCTGCGTTTTTGGAAGTGGAGGAAAATAACGCATTTCCTCAAATAAATTAATTTCTCTTCAAGATTTTTCCTTTCTCTCTCTCAAAAGACATAAACGTGCCGCGATGGCATTGGGTTGTAAAAGTCTAAACTATTTGCACTAAGGGAAATTTATCAGAGCCAAACTTATTATTGGAACATTTAAAAGGTTGTGAAAATTAGAGTTTAGATTGAATGTGGAGTCGTATTACATTCATAACCCTTCTATTCCCAAATTTCATAAGCTTTCGGTCAAAAAAATGTTTTTCTGATTATCATCAATGGAATTTTATCTTACTTTAGACTCGAATAATAACGTATGTTTCCAAATATTTGCCACAATAAAACGTCACTGTTTGTTTGGCACCCTAATATAATGCTACATGACATAAATAACAAAGATAATGCAATTAAAATAAAATATGTATTATTTTCCCTCTTATAATAGTAATGTTTACGGAAAGTCTTTTCTTATTCTTGCCATAAAATTATGGAACTCACTCCCCAAGAGTATTATTTGTATCCGTCCCATATCAATGTTTAAAGTAAAATATTACAAATATCTGACGAATAAATCATGTGATTTAATGTTTACCGTTATATAGGGTCCTAATTTTCTTTCTTTTTAAAAATGTAAAACCGGTAATGCACTCTTTCATTTATTGTTTTTTATTAAAAGTGTTCTCGCATATTCTCACACCCGACATCAAAATCCCGTGTCTAGAAAGTCTTACATATACAGCCACTTCCGTGCGTTAATGTGACATCGAGAACTAATTAGTAAATGGATATTCCGTGATAGTTTGAGGAAATATCGTCACATTGCGATAAAAGTTATTTGGAATTAATTGACTGAAACCTATATAGCCACATAGTATGAATATAAATGCAATATTACTGAGAATAAACAAGATTTTTCCAATTCCAAGGTGTTTTTGACAAAAGACTTATTACATTTAAGCACTGTGATAACTGTCTTTTGCTAGGTGCAAGTCAGATTTGTGAACTAAGTCCGAACGTGAGACAGTTCCTTGAGATAAATGGCCTTCAACCATCAAGGTGCCTTTTTTATCACCGTATGCTATTCAAGGGCATAAGAATGACAACTTCTCAGTATTCTACGGGCAAGACTGTACGGGTAAGATGATTCAATTGTGTACTCTGATTTTGGTAAAATAGTGCTGGTATTAGCTATTTGTTGTTCTGCAGCCTATTGTGTGCAATTGCTGGTTGAAAATATTGTGCTATCAGATAATTCCGTTCTTTCAACTGAAGATGTTATCATTCAACAGATTCAAATAGTAGAAAATATAAGAGGGCTTAGAAATTTTGCAGCCTGAAGTCATTTGAGGGCGTGTGTATTTTGATGGACAATACTACAGACACGTTTGTGAGTAAAATACCTCAACGATGCGGTGTTCACTAGAAAGTTACCGCTTGTATTACTTATGGTGAAAGTCTTCCGGTTGCTTGAATAAAAACAGTAGCAAAACTCATATCTCATCTGTTTGCAAATAAATCTCTTGGATCGACTAATTTGTTGAATTTAGACAAAATTTTCCTTATTATCCCACCGGATGCGTAAAACAAGAAATTTGGGAGCTTTAGCGCCTATCTCTGCGCTGTAGAGTTTTGAAGTGCCCCTCTTAGAGAGCGAGTAACAACGCCTTCGAACATTGTGGCAAATCCCTCAAAGGAAACCCAAAAATACTTCGATGGCGCTTTGAATCGCTCTCTTCGTGAGGGCGATCTGAAGCGCCTTTGAAATGAAGCACACCTCCTAAGGTGTAGTCCAAAGGCGCTGCAATAGCGCTCCGGAACGCCTCTGCTCACAGTGCACCACAACACCTAGTATGCGACGTGAAGCGTCTTGAGAACGGTGATGTCAAGGCGCTTCGGGGGTGGTTCGGAGTGTCTCCGCCCGAAAGTGTGAATCAACACCTTGCGATCACCTTGGAAATGTATGGCCAAGGGTGTTTACAAGGTGCTTCGGGGGTGCTACGGAGCGCTGACCGCTAGACAGTGTAACAGAGCACCTTGCCAGCACCGTGAGAACGCCTAGAAACGCCTTATGAGCACATTCAAACGCCTTTTAAACACCTTGAAGAGCGTTGAGAAAATCGCCATGATTTAGTGGGAAGCCTCCGAAATTCACACCTTTAAACACCGCCACCAGCAAAAGCACCTCCTAATAGCTACCCTAAGTTTCGCTCCGACAACGCGGGAGGGCAGCACGCGTCAACGCTATATACATGAAGGGATTACATGCTAGTGGGGAGGCAACACTTTCCCTCTTCATGCCTCGGAACCCCCGGGGATCCCGCCACACGAACCCTCGCACCCAGAGTCCCGCCCTTTTGCGCAATCAACCCCGAGTACCAAACCCTAGTTACCACCTCACCCTCCTCCCTTGCCAAGACAACCCCTTCCGACCCCTCCGCTGTCCGGAATAATTGCTCAACGACACCGCAACGCCCTTCCAAAATTCCCGCCTGTCCATCCCTACAACCCCGTCCGCGGGTCGTCCCACCGCCCGCCCATCGAAGCCAACAACAGATCCCCTCTCCCCCTACCGCACTCCTACCCACTCAAAACCCTTAATAACGAATCACGGGTAATTTCATTGTCGAAGGGGGGAGGGTAGGGAGAGAGTGAGTTAAGGGGAGGGTCTTTGAGTTCACAGCGGCGTTAACAGGGTTTGACGAGCGCCCGCGAACCGAGGGGAAGGGTTGGGCGGGGGTGTGGGGGGGGGGGAGGGGGTAAGCCGTACACAGGTTTTGTGTACGTGTGTGGAGTGAGGAGGTTAAAATACACAGCACGACACTATCTAGGAGACTGCCGTGTGATCAAAAGGCCGACAACTTGGTTTTTTCAACTTTTATCAGAATGAATTGGGCTTCTTCTCTTCGAATAAAATTACAGACATGAAGGGATAGTATACAATAATTACAGTTCAATCAGATTTCAGACAGAAATTAAGAAATAAATGCCCTTCACGTACGTAGGAATAGAGATGATGAAGGAAGGCATTCCGCCTGAAAGCATCCTTGGGCACACTGAATCGACAAGGAGGTATAAAAATGGGATGCCTTGAGAGAGGTGCTTGAACAAGCCAAAGAGCGAATGGACGGATAGAAGGAGAAAAGAGCAATTGAAAAGAGGAATAGAAAAAGAGAAGGCCATATGGAGCACACGTGGAAAGACAAGATCTAGACGAGTTGGCCGCACGACGAGACCATGCGAATTTGTAAGGGACATAAAAGAAGATTAAATATTAAGAAGATTATAATAAAAAAAGTGGAATATACTAAGTATAGTTATTTTCACAATGGAAATTTTCCACGAAGTGACGCCTAAAGGAATCTCTTCAAGACATAAAAGAAGGAAAAATCCCAACAGGAAGATCGAGGGACAAATATATTGGACAGCTACAACGGGATAAGGAGAAGAAAACCTACCAGGACACGTCGGAGTAAGCAGGGGACTGGGTAGAATGGAGAACAGCAGTCAACCAATGTTAGTAATGAATTAAGAATGGTGAATGATGAGGTATGCACGCGGAATACCTCGTTTAAACACAGTCTAAGGCAACAATTTTCCTAATCGCTCTGCAACAGAGCAAAGCGTTCACAGCAGTTTCGAAGATGACCAAGCAATATTAGAATAAATGCTCAATTTTTTTAAAGTTAATTACATTTCCGGCTTAACGATGAATAGAGCCTTCACTGGCGGATTTAATGGTGGGCGGACTGGGCGGCCGCCCGGGGCCCATACACCCGGAGGGGCCAACAGAATTGCAAGCCAAGATATAAATTATTATTTACTATTTGATCCATTATTTGGTGATTGCACAGATCATAACGCATTTTAGGTGTCTTATTAGTATTTTATATTTATTAATGGTAAATTGGTAACCTTTTAGTAACGGTAAATTTATCAAATAAATGAGCGTCCCCCTGACTGTGATAGTTACCGGATTCTTCGGGAGAGGCTGAATATCAGAGTGAGGCTAAGACATGTCTTACGTGATAACCCAGGGGCAATGAGTAGAATGATGAAACTGGAACTTTTGATATACTTTAACTCATACTTTAAATAGCAAAATAATCAATTTACCATTGCTTTTTAGTCCTAATTTTATGTGAATTAAGCATTTGTAATGCTTAATTTTTAGATAAAACGTTTTGAAACATATTGAAAACACAAAAGCTGATTTACCAATAAAGCATATTGAAATATACGTAAATAGATATTAGCGTTCACGATTAGTGCAAAATGGCCAAAGCTGTCAACCAACCTAATGAACCAATTCTACCTGCATACCAAATGAATAATTTTACCCTTAAAAAGGCGCGCTCAGTTTATGTCACGCAAGTAGGCGCGTGGGGGGTCTCGCAGATCCCCAACATTTACAACAAACGACTAATGAATTATAATATTTTCTGAACACATTTTATCCATACATTCTATTTTCATTTTATTTTTATAGTAAGTATCATTTATGCAACAATATCAATTAATTTTACCTTAAAAGGCATTTTTATCGTGAATGTCCGCATTTTTGTGTATAATTTCGTGGAGTTCTAATAACTTGCCTGCAATAACATATTAAAACAATTTTTTCCTTTCTCGGAACAATAGCTCCAAATATATAAATATAAAATGCATATTTTTTTAAAATAAAACCACCACACCCGGGAAAAATAGCATATGGATACCATGGACAGAAGGTGTAACGTTAGTAGCCGCGCGGGGTTACTGTGACCCCCATGACTTCAAAATTTTAAATACAAATTAAATTATTTATCATTAAAAATATTTCTCTTAGTTATAGTATAGATAGGGTGAATACCAAGTCTCTGAAAGGCACTGAACATATAAAACATTTGTGTTGCACAGTTAAATAATTAGAAACAATGATAAATTCGTAGGGTCTGACAGACCCCCGCGCGCCTACTTACGAGTTAAGGTCGTTTTTAGTTCTACCTCCAGAGGTCCTCAAACACCGAAAAATGCCACTAGATTACTTGTAGTTACCTCAAAACCAATAGCGATTGCATTGCTTTGGTAAGGGGAGGCGTGCTCTTTCCAAACACACTCCCTATTCGTGCCACATGTATGTAGGCCAGCACCACCCGCTCTCCAGTCAATTTGAACCCCCTTGTTGTGGAGAAGAGGGGAGGTTAGGTGGGGAAGGGTAGCTGGAGAGTTACCGATCGCTTAGGTACAGAGTCATCGGGGGGAAAGCCTTGCGACCCACGGTTGAGGACTTGGTTAAGGAGGGGTGGAGGGAGAAGCAGGGTTTATGGAAATTCGCCTACCCGGGCCGACTTTGTTCAAGAAATTAAGGGTAACCGTGGAGAGGTCTCCACGAAGGGGGTAGGGGTGGAGGTGAGCAGTGGGGCAGAATTTGCGTTGGGGGGAAGCGGTTCAAAAGGGAAATCAGGGGATGAGAGAGGTTGAGGAGGGTTGAAAGACAGGGGACGAATCTGTGGAAATAAAGTGAGGGAGGGGTAGGGCATATCCGATTTCTCCGTAAATGAATATTATTTTCCTGAAGGGAGTTATGTTTCACTGATTGGGCGTCAATTAGTTCATAACGCCTCGGGCAAACCAATTCCAAGTCCCCTCTCCAGTAGCTTATCGCGGCCTTGGCGCAGTAGGGGGGAAGGCACGGGATCTGGCAGACTTACACACAGCAATTTATCCGCTCCAATTCATATCTTATCAAGCGTACACCTTCCATCAACATACAATGCCTCAAGTAATCACAGGTCATTTCACAGGGAAAAAATATGGCGTTATAACCTCCGAAAATATTCCTCAATAATTTAACGCCCTCTAAGTAATTTTAAGGGGAGTGTGGAATTGAATAGTATTAGTGAATCACCAAAACGCCGATGGGTCTTAAGGAACCGAGATTAGCACTAACGCCACAGTAATATTAGGTTTTCTCACGGGAAGGACTGTGCCTTAATATCTTCCGGAAAATCCCGTTAATAATTTAACACCCGCAGCACAATAATGTTAAGCGACTTTTACATCTCGCAGACATTCGTGAAACAAGAAAAACGATGATGTGTCTAATTCCCATCATATATGGGTCCGTGACTATCAATAATGCCACTAGCAATTATTGGTAATCTCATAGGTAAGGTTGCTTCAACCACCTTAATAATAGTGTACCTATTTTTTCGAAAATGATGATGATAACACCTAAGAGCGAAATTCCACAGAGGAAAAATCATTACCCTTAACCGGGAATCGAACCCTGATTACTCAATAGCGCGCTGAGTTTGGTGTCCTTCTCCCCTGTGGACGTTTGAGGTCTTTAAAGGAACAAGTGGTTCAGGGTTGCCGGACATATAATGTCAGGAGTCCAAATCGTGTGCAGAGTGACACAGTCCCTTAGATTAAAGCCAGGAACCAAGGGAAATAAAGTTTCAAGATCCCAACCATGGTCGGTCAAATAATTATGTTTGGAATATTATTAGGCATTTATTTCAATAAGGCATCCTTGGTAGCTTAACTGGCTAAAGCACTCGCCGCGATATCGAGGGCCCGGGTTCGAGTCCCGGTCAAGGAGAATGATTTTCCTCTGTGGAATTTCGCACCTATGAGCACTTGCGGGTGACTCCGTGAAGATAATACCCTGGTTAGTCACGATATCCTCAAAACTCGTTTGACACCTAAACCGTTAATGGGTACTTGTCCTTAAAAGACCATAAAAATAACTCATGATCATCAGCAGTCATCAATCCGAAGATCGGTTTTACGCAGTTCACCACTCCACTCTCTTCTAGGTTAACCATTTCATTCCTACATAGTTTTTCACTTCGACATCTTTCATAATTGGCCTGCGGTATTCCATTCTTGGTCTTCCTCCTTAAGTCTTCCCATTCATTTCTCCTTCCATAATTGTTTCCCGTTGCTGTTAATGAAGAGTGTCGATTTTCACAGCAAAAACAAACAAGATTATTACATCTATACATTAGCGGGCTAATTACCCTTGAAAGACCACGGAAATAAAGTTGTAAGATTCCAACTTTGGCCGGGCGAATAACTATGTTTGGAAAATTACTAATTACGAGTATTTCGATTAGGATATTTCGTAATCACCTCACTGATGATACATTTAAGCACAACCATGGCCGTCTCAAGACGTTCCTGCGGAGGAAACGGGGCATGGAGCAATTGAAAATGGGGTCACTGTGGAGTTTTTAAGCGAGCCATTTTTCATACCTTTAAGTGCTGCGGCCGATGTGGGTGAGTTGGCGGAGTCTCTGATCCACGGAGGATCCCCGTGTCCAGAGAAGTCCCTCAGCTTGAGGTAGGAGATGGTCAGTCGGATGATGGACGCCTTGTCCAGCTGCGAGGTGATGGCCGCGGGGAGCGGGAGCATCTTGGCCAGTTCGTAGAACTCGAAGTTCTCCTTGCCCCGCCGCGACCTCGCCGCGTCCCGCGACTTCTCCTTCCGCAGCTCCAAAATGCTGTTGGGGGAAAGCAGGGAGGCGAAGGCGTTAGATCAAGGGAGTCAATCGGGGAAAGTGAAAACATTCGGAAATATTGCTGCAAAAGGGGCCGAGCGGTACGGGACCATTATGTAAAGTCACTTAATAAATTATTGCGACAAACTACACAAGCGGCTCCAGCGAATAGGCGATCAAAGCTTACACGCAATAGAAACAGAAAATATTCCTGTACAACAAAAAGTTCACGAATGCCTCCGGAACTCAAAGAGTACAATATAAAACTTACTGGTAGCCAAAAGACGGCATTTTTCTAAATGGATATATTCATTATGTACTTCCGTTAGTATTTTTTGCGAGGAATCTGGAATTAACAAATGATTCAAAGTATGCCCTGCAAGTAGCGATACACATCGAAACATTGGAACACTCACCACTTCAAGAGAAGTCAAGGTCCACCTGTAAAGCCGCCCCAAAGTGGCTGGAGCGGTAATCTTGGGTCATTGAGGGCAAATTTTAATAACATTTTAAGTAAGTCAACAAAATATTCTTGGACCACATTTCTTTTAGTGCCTCTGTTTATTCATTGGAACTCACCAATCGAGCAGTGATATAAGAATCATATTTTTTTCCCTTAATAAAAGCTTGTTATGACCTGAGTTTTCGGCAAGGTATTCGAAATTTAGACAAACTTTTATTGAAATATGTTGTTTTCGAATATTGGACTCGGAGTGACACCTTGATATTTGTTAGCAACAATTATAGCAATGATAAATGTATCATTTCGCGTTTATAAGAAAATATGAACACATAAAATCGAATTACTACGAAATGTATGTCATGTGCCTGCTAAAATAGCATTGAGTTGCCAAAAAAACAAAATTAGTAACATGCCATTTTTTTAAAACTTTTATCTACAGATATCACTAATGAGAACACATATGCAAAGCTTCACGCAAATCAGTAAGCAAAACAAAATTGCATCAACCACCTTAAATGGCAGACACCCAGGCGTGCCTCCGCGTGAGGATTCTGCGTGAAATAAGCAACGACACGAGTTATAATACGTACACGGGCGATGCAGCGAGACCAAACATCTTCAGCGCCATTACGCTCCGAAAGCCAAGAGATAGCTCCACACTCTTAACGCCCACCCCCGAGTCTTTCTTTTAAATACTCGATCCGACACTTTAGCGCTCCCCCATGGTCCACAACGTCAAGACGCCCCTCCCCCCCTTCGCCCAGTGTCCACTAACTTCTCCTCCCCCCTTACCCAAAAGGGCAAAGGGGGCAAAATGGGGGAGGGGTGGGGAAATAGGGAGTGGATGGAGAGGGAAGTGTTGGAGACGTCTTCCGAAAGTCCCTCGGGGGATATAAACGTGAGAAACGGCAAATGAAGCAACGAGCGCCCGAGTATTGGCAGCTGGGAGGGGAGGGATCGGGAAATTGGAAAGAAGGTCGGGAGAGGGAGTGTGCAGGGGAGGGGGGAGGGAAATGAGCGGTCAAGAAGGGCGTGCGGGTAGAGGACCTAGCAGAACTAGAAGGACAGGGGTGATGGGGGAGGTAGGGTAGGTGAATTTCCACCCCTACCATAGGAAAATCATGAGGACACCCTCATACCGAAGGGGAAGGAGTCGATATAGTCCTGGGGGAGGCTGTCCATTTCCCACAATCAATTCCCGGCAATGAATAATTCCCCGCGTCCTTATTTGGGGCCACCATTAAGGGCAACATCTTTGTCGGGGGGAGGAGGGTGGGCGAGTTTTTCCTTGCCCCTCACACCAAATGCCGCTCATCCCCAAAGTATCCGTTTCCCCCTTCCCCAATCAAGGCCCACGCCGACGTTTCAATCTCAATACATACCTACGTTCCTAACTTGCTTCCAACACATTATTCAAGTCACGATAGTAACAGAGCCAGCAATCAGAAAGTGTCACGAGGAAATATACCCTTGGACCGGGCCAGAAGCTTGGATAGCGTGCTGGTCTGAGCATTTTCTCGGCAAGCCAAGGATACTTGGTTCGATTCGAGACGGATACTTCTCGATTTTTTCTTTCAAATTTTCAAGGGGGTACCTTGAAAGATCGTGCCAAACGTAATGAATGACACGAATATTTGTCTTATAATACCTACTCCAACGCGGAATATTGCTGGATAATTCGCAAGGAGTTAAAAATGATAATCGATTTTAGAATATAGGCAGAAAATTAGGAGAAGTGTGAAGCAACTGAAGGTATTGCTCCCAAATACAAGTATCAGATAATGTAGTTATTCTGAGGGACAAATCTGTGTGACAAATGATGAAGTCTTTCACAAAAAAAGTTGTCAAACCGAACAAATGTAGGCGATTAAACGACGGAAATTAAAAATATCTGACACGAGGATAAATATCGACTGCTCTATTTTAGCTCTCCAAGAGAAGGTTGAAGGAAGATTAGGTAATGATAGAGGAAGAATGTCCAGGCTAGCCAATCTGAGAAAGTGACATGAAGCAACATGGGTGGAATTATTCCTGACTGCATCAAGTAAATCAGACATCACCATGATGCTGGCCAACGTCCGGACTGGATAAAACAGAAGAGGAAGAGGGAATAATCAGAAATATACGTTTTAATCCATTCTCGCATATGAATAGAGAAAATATGCGAAGTGATTACCGTAAGAATGAAAAGGAGGGAGAGAGATAGAGAAGTTAATGGGAAGGAGAGGCGACGAGGAAGAGAGAAAGCAGAGGTCGGTCGATGATTATAACAAGCGTTTTGAGACGAAGTTCCCTCTCCGACATCCCCCGAACAGTTCCTTCGGGATCCATTCTCCAACCAGCCGCTTTCGTCTTTTCGTTTCCAGTAATGTGTTCAGACGAGCGACTCATTCCGTCCCTGGATAACTGTCTACAGGGATTGGTACGTCCCCACTCTCCGGGACAATTCTGCTTCAAGTCCGGAAGAGAGAATGATATTGCAAAATATTACCTCCAAATCCAACAAAGTGATCAAGTTTTCAATCCCTATACCATTAGGAGTGAATTTTTAGTGAAGTATTAATGACTTCTTTCTAAGTTTTCACGCTGACCATGACGCCTTTAAAAAAATAAAAAGATGTTTATGGAGGGTTGGTTTCCAATTAATCATATAACATGATCAGACCTATAGTATTTTCAATAATTTATGAGTAAAAATAATTGTTAATTAATCTTTCATTATGTTACTATAGCAGCTTTGAAGATGAAAATATACATTTTAGAAACATTGGCAAGAGGTACACATGTGATCTGATATATTGATGACCAACCCTCCAAAAACATCTTTTTATTATAATTAAATGAAGTGGTCAATACCTAGCTCCCACCAAACTTTAAAAAATAGCAAACTAGACCAGAACCAGTTACCTGGATGGATATTTGGACCCTCTTAATAAAGTTTAAACGTATTTTAGAATAAACGCAATAGCGAAAATATACAATACTTATGTTTGGTTTGAATATAATATCTCAGTCTGGCTCTATTTGGTTACTGCTTTAATTTTTTTTCTTGTGTTATTGAGAAAATCACTATTCAATTCCTCCTTTGTTATTATGGCTCTATACTAGTATTAGGGTATTAAAATGTGCCACCTTAACTCGTACTATCGAAATTTAATTTTTGAATGCATGAATCAATAAATGTATTACTTCAATCAATAAAGTGACCCTTCATTTGAAGATGTCGGACCTTTCCAAGTTTTGGAAACTTCGAATGACACCCCCTTATTAATTATACAATTCTTTCCTGCCAAATATACCTTATTTTTACAAGTTATTCACGCATTCCCTAATCCATAAGTGTGCACAAATCTCCTTCTTTGGAATTCAAATAAATTTAAAAGCATTCCGAGTAGATAACGACCAATCGGAGAAAAACATATATATTAAAAAGAGCTTTGTAATTTTTCTTTATAGAGTTCGAGAAACAAATTAAACTTGAGGAACGATATAAAAATGTATTTCACCATCATTTCCAGCGGAATTCTCCATGGGATTTTGGTCTCAATTCTAGATAAAAAATACAGCTAAGTGAGGAAATTTTAACTTTTAGAAGTTGGGTTTACACATTCCTAAAAAGGAAATACGTCCATTTCTGAGGCGGAGGGAGGGACTGGTGATAAACTTCCAGCCCCTTTTCCAAGAAAAAAACCCGAGACGATGGCACTAGACGCAGTAGGGAAAAGGAATGACCCAAGCTCCCTTGGAATAAGATCGCCCTCATAAATTGATGCTCCCCCCCCATTCCTCCTCTTTGCCTGCCCACCGAGTTCCCCCAAGTGTCACCTAAACACTTTGATGACCGCTGTCGTTCGCAAAAGCTGGAAGTGTCCGACTTGGGAAATCTACTCTGGCGAGTGCGTATTACTGGTGACTGCGACGTTCAGCTCTACCATTCCAATAAACCAGACGAGTTCGCTCAATTCGGTAATAAGGTGGCCGCGTGCGCATCATTCAAGATTGATGGCTAAGAGAACTTCCACCGTCTGCAACAATTCCAAAAAAAATGCATTTCTGAACGGATTCGCTATTTTACTTCCGTAGTTTTTTGGTCTTTTCAGATTACATAACTTCGTAATTTTGACAAAAAGGAATAAAAGTATGTTAGTTGGGCATTTTTCTTAATTGCCGAATTTTTTAATAGAAAAAATTGATTCATCAGTTAATGAATATTAATAGTTTCTTCTGCTCCATTAAAAATTTTAAGGACCCATGAACGATACACATTTTTGCTCGTAATGGCGAAGCATTGTACTTTTCCAATGTTTTTCACTGATGAGACCAGTTTCATCATGTAGTGCCTGGGATGGGTATGTATGCTTCATTACTTCTGCTATTCCGTTACAAATCGATTTCATATTTGAATTGTTGGGAGCAAAAGAGGTGAAAGTCAATTTTGTGTCACATTTAATTTAGGTGCGCTGAAATATTCCTCTACCTGAGTTTTGATTTTTGCATGAATAATGCGAGACTAGCGTCAGTGTTTTTCCACTAGAAAACACAAACTCGGGGATTAATTATTTATTTTTCTGAAAGCATCATTTCTCAAAACTGTCAATTTTGACTAACACCACTTCTGTTATCACTGGCTCATTTTCTGACCAATGCCCGCCAAACGAAACAATTTAAGTATTCTATTATTTTCTTGATCGTAACTCAAAACACTTTTATCCCACCCATACTTTTACTTTCATGTACCGCCCGGTATCTATCAAACCCCTTTCAGGAGTTGTTCCACTCTCAGGGGCAGTATTATAAATCCCGACTTGCGGAGAAAGGGTTGAAAAGTCACTCGCCCGAGAGAATAGAGCCGTCGTGTTTAAACAAAACATCTACGGTAATTACGAGGGAGGCGAGTTTGGTAATGTAATGAGAGGTTTTGAGCGGGGAGAGGAGAGGGATGTGAATTTGACCCGGGTGAGGAAGGGATTCCTTTGCATTTAAATACGGAGTAATCAGAATACAGGGGGGATAGGTGGGAGGGAGTGAGGGTTCGGACGCGGTCTTTCAGACAGGACGACTCCGCTAATCAGATATGCCCAATCATCCACCGTTCCAAATCCTCTCCGCTACCCCTCACCCTCTCTTTACGGTGGCGATCGAGAAGCCGCTGTTCCTCTGCGGCCCTCCAAAGGGCCCCATCGCCTCTTAGCCAAAGAAAACAGTGAAACCGCCTCCAATGTAATATTATTCAAAACTCAGTAAAAAAATAGAGGAGAACACGCATCACCGAAGATTTACTTCTACCATGTCGCGTTTATTAATGCTTGATAAACCATTTATAGTAAGATCATGCAGTTTGGGGAACAAATTACAGATTGGTAACATAAAAATTTAACATTCCTAAACATGTTTAAAAGCCATTGATCTATTACTAATACTAGTGGAAATAACAGATAATTGTTAGATTACACAATATAAATGTAACAAATCATTATCAGGGGGCTGAAAATGATAAATGATTCTAAATTGTGATTGAAAAGCTTTCTATACGACATAATAATATATTATGAAATATGTAAATGCTCAAATGCCGTAATTTATATTGGTTGTTAGATACAAGATGCAATATAAGTGTTTTCATTGTATTTTCTCTTAAAATATGCACGAATATAACACAAATTCCATACGAAATAATATTTGAATATCTTGTAAATCATAGATTTATTTTATAGGTATTATATTCGCATTACTATTACCTTCTGAGAATCAGGGAATGTTATACAATATATGCCCACTATACATCCTGGTCTCATTTGGAAGCTGTCCTAACATGTGTGAAGTGCTTTTGTCGCTATTGATTCTGTATACATGACCTTTAAGTGCCAAATTACAGCATCATATTACATGCAACGATCTTGTTCACAGGTTTATTATTGTTTATGTAGAAATAATAATGTTGAAAACATGAAATCAACGAAGAGGATGCCATGATTGTGTTATCTAAAATGATTCTGTTTAAGTTTACATTCGTCAACTCCCAGCCCTGTTATAATTCACGATCCTGTTCCTCAACGTACCTAAAACTCGTTCCGGCAGCAAGATTGTGAGCTCTAAAAAGATTAATTACTAACTGGAAGAAATCTTTACGAAAATTACGAATCTTTTATAACCGAGGATGTCTCAATAGTAAAACGTGTCCATATGGAAATAGATTGAGAACTAATCAATGTAACATTTTTCCTAAGCCTAATATTGAAGCCTTCAAGCATTTCTATGACCTCATTGCTCCTACAATTTACTGTAAATACCAATAGATATATATATATATATAACCTATTGAGCATGGCGACCCTTTTTTAAGGAAATTTAAAGCTTTTTGGTTCTTACATAGGGGTGTTGAAAATACCCTAAAAACTATTGTTTGAATTATAAGACAAAGATTGCAATATATATTAATAAATTGTTGTTTTCCTATGTTTACTTCTGTGTAATTGATAAATTTGTATTCACTTTTATGTTAAATTCAATTCAGCTATTATATATTTTTGCAATATAGGAACACATTTTTTTGAGTAAAAAAGCCAGAATTTTTATATTAATCTTATGAGTATAAGCTACCGCACAACCCACGCACACAAGGAATAGCAATCCCAAAATAAGAAATCATTTCTTCTAGGGTGCCTAGTTTCACTCTTTCCTTATTTAAACTTCTGCGCATTTCTTGGAGTGAATTAAATGCTATTATTATTATAACAACCACCCACATTATATGTGCTCCATTTGAAAGTTGTTCATATATTGAAGTGCACAAGTTCATTGATTATAAAACTGATTTATTGAGACTGAGTCATAAACGCAGGAAACATTTCCTCTATGGTTTATGACTACAAGGGCTAAGGAGCTAAAGACCTAAGGAGCTAAGTACATTTTTTTCTAATTCTAATCAGATATTCCTTATAATCCGCCGATCTAATTCCTCTCACCTCCCCACCCTCTTCGCGGTGCTGAGCGTGAAACCGCTGCCCCCCGGCCTTCCCCCAGTATTCTTATTCTCCACTTCCACCTTTAGCATCCCTACGGAGTAATTGCCGCGCTCAGACGGCCGGGCGCTCACCCGCGGCTGGCCGATTCATATGCATGAGGACTCGTTTTAAGTGCCGCGATTAGGGATGGATGCGGAGACTGAATGGGTCTTCTGTGTTGGTCGGTGAGCACGAACAAGAGGTCGTAGCACTGGCGTGTGTGGCCTGCGTGCCTGAGCTGCCAATCGTGAACGGTTCGATCCACTCTTCAGAGTGATTGGACATCGGTAAATAAAATTTAGGCGGTGACGAATAAGAAGGGGATCGTTACCCTGATTCCAAACATCGATATTGATCTATTCTGGCGTATTAGGGATGGGAGGTTGGTTGCTAGACTCGGGCGTGAGGTCGTTTGGCACTGGCGTGAATGCGTGAGCACTGATGAGCCATGAGTGAACGGGTCGATCGAGAAAAGACCGGCTCTCAAAAGTGCCTCACCCTGCCACACACCCTTGCGATGGCTTTCAGGGTATTATGTAGATGTAAATGAAATGAAAGACCATTGATGAGTACAATCCCCTGCGAAATGCACAAATTACAATGGAAAGACCACTTCGTAATTTTCTAAACATGATTATTCACCTATATCACTTTCAGCGCACACAATAGGTCGTTCTTCAGAGTTCTACGTATGAACAGTCTACATATGTCACTTGAGAATGACGTACTGTGTACGTCGACTCAGGTTGATGAGAATAACAAGTGACGGATTATTAGTCTTAGTTCTTTCACTGTTGCATCTCAACTTTACAAGTTGCCAATAATTGGTGCGATCGAAATTCCACAGAGGAAAAATCATTCGCCTTGACCGAGATTACTTTTGAGCTACGAATAGATCACTTTCGGCTATCAGATCATTTCATTAAATAATTTCAGTGTTTGGGACTAAAGCTTCACTTAGAGGGCAGCACGGGCCTTTTTTGATCGGCCCAGAACAGCCCGGCCAGATTTGAAAGTTAAAAGTGATCAGCTCGCTCGAGCCTCGTATGATTATTTGCACACTTATTATAATAAGATTAGGAATATCAGTGTAAGAATTAGAGGGGAAAACTCATCAATAGTAGATGCAGGAATTACATGGCATTTTACTTCAGTCTAACGGCTGTATCGCGTCAGTCTCTTCCGCATACTTGTAGTTAGGAAAATGGGCCAAGGCAGTCCCTGTGTTGGCCCGCCTAAAAACTTGAAATGTGAGCATTTCGGCCCATGGCCCGGCCTGGTAGGTCCTCAAGCTTTTTGGGCTGTGGGACAATTATATTGAAATTACCAATTCAGAAATACTGTAACTGGCAAAAACCAACGTCAATTGATATATACTTACGGAACTGGAGCACACATCAATAAAATACGAACAGAACAATTGTAGATGTAAACTATTTTATCATTTCATCTACACTAATAAAGCGTAAATAGTCCGTACTTTTTAGGTACCAAAACCAAATCCATGGGCCATGTAATATCCAAAAAGAAAACAGCGGACTCTATGAAATACGCTATTAACGAGGAGTGCCGCATACAGGCATTTTCATACCCATTTTTCGTTTCGTGATGATCATGTAGTGAATCGAGTGGCAATTGAAGACGTGGATGGCAATGAGACTTGTGAAAGAAGAGGGGACAAAAAGAAAAAAAGGAAAAGAGACGGGATAGAAGAAGGTGAAGAAGAATAGGAGGAGGACCCAGGAGTGGGGGAAGGGTCAAGTGGAAAACGAAGGGCTTGGAGGGAACGGGGGCACCCGGCGGTCACGTTCCCGGACGCGCGCACACTCACACAATGAATGCGTGCGTGTTCTATGGCGGGAGAGGGGCCTTCGCGATTCGATTAACGGCCGCTCTCTCGGGCTAACGGACGCAAAAGCCTCCTCCCTTCCACCCACCCACCCGAACCCCCCTCTCACGAAGGAATAGGTCTCCGGGGAGCTCCTTCGGTCGTTCCGTGGTACGGTGGGGGATATTTGGAGACGGGGGTGTCCGGATATCCCTCGCGCAGGATGGGGACATTCTCAAAAGGAATAGGTGGGACGGAAGTGGGCAGTGATGATTGCGAGCCAGTGTCGCCGACTGAGGAGGATCCTCATCTGATTGGACACATTTTCTCACGGGGGAGAGGTAACCTTTATTTTACGTATGCTCGTAAAATGTTACGCTTCATCGATACTACTTCATGGTATAAAAGGTTGGACAATGAAAGCAAACACCATCAACAAATAAGAAGCTTTCAGGATGTAAATATATCGCAGAATCCTTAAGATACTGTGGACAGCGAGAGTGACAAATGAGGAAGTTTTTACGTGTGTTACGCAATGACTTGAACAATTACTAAAATTGAACAATGCTCAATAAGAGCGAAAATATCAACCTGAATTTTGGATATAGCAGTGTAGGTTAGAGCTGCACTCAGCTGAAATCCCAGAGCGCATGAAATGACTCATTCGAAGAGGTGGAACCAATTATTTTCCCAGGCAAATCAGTGTTTTTCCGTGAAGTTCGGAACGTGCAGATCGGAATTTTAAGATTTGGGGCTACCCAGAATGACCACCCCTAATTAGAACCTGGTACCTTAAGTTCTTCGACACAAAATTCGATGATATCCTCCGCTCCTTCCGCCGCATTTACCAGTTGAAAATAAGACATCAAGTTTTCACCGATCTCCGATCACAATTCTTCGTAGTTGCCCAAGTGAGAAATCACTTATTCCTACGGATTCCTTACTTTTCACCGTTCACAAAAAAGGACAAAGGTGACCAAGGAGCGGCAATACAAAACATCATGATCCATCTTGTTGGGTATGAAATACCAAGGCCACCGATAATCAAATAGAGAGGGGGAAAAATTCGTTTTGCCGAAAGAAACTAATAGAGTATGGTCGGAACCGAGACATTACTTTTTCAAAACTGTGCTACACGCTTCGGTGCTTCGTTGGTTAGGCCATGTAGAAAGAATGGATGAAAATTCGAATAAAGAAGCAGATTTAAGATAGAGTAGTGAATAATGTGAGAGGAAGGGGTAGACCGGGCTGCCACCGAGAATTGAAATTTTTTGACTGTGCCTACCCAGAACTGAAACTACTCAAGGGGTATGCATGTAAGTAACTGTGCTGCAACCACAAAAAACACCAAATAAGCCAAGGGATAGAAATGGGTGAGGGGAGCCAAGAGGTTAGGTCCAGTGGAATGATTTGGGGGAGGTTTGAACGGAGGGAGGGAGGAGAAAAAGCAGGAAGGAACAGGGAGGGAAAATATGGGCTGGTGGGAAGGAGGAAGCAATCGAAGAGGGTATGAGACGGGTTTGCTCGTGGTGTGGGGGCGCAAAGACTTATGGGAGGGAAGTGGAATAGGTGGCGGGGAGCGAAAGTGGGGAGTGAAATGGTGCAGATAACATTTATTCGCAGATGGTCAAGCAAGGAAGGCTCCAAAGGCGGCTCTTCGATTGTCCACGGTGGGGAGGAGTGGCTTTGGTGGTACATGGGGGGAGCCAAGCCGGGAGACGCCGGGGCAGAGGGAAGATGGATGGGTGAAAGTTCGGAGTATAGAAGGCGTCTCAGGGGGCGAGTAATTAAAAGTGGTGATGGCCTGGGATTGCTCCGGCGATTATTTCGGCAAATGCATTTCTGATTGAATGCCTCTTGACTCACGCCCTCTTGTCAACCCTAAAAAGCTCAAAAAGAAGCTCAGAAAGAAAACAGTATTCCACGAGTTTTCCGAGAATAGAAAGTCTACTATCTTAAAAAATGTACCGCGGTCATTCTATGCCAAACCAACCATGCTCACACCTCTCCCCTCTTTTGATTTTCATAATATTTCGGACAATAAAAGATCTCATGCAAAGATTCCCAGCCCTAATTTTTTGTAATTTTTTAATTACCCACTGTTTAGTGATAACAACTTAAAAATCAACAACATTCTACGACATTAACTTAGGGAATACACTAAAATGCTTGCGTCTTCACATTGATGGCGTTGATGTAGGTGTTTCCCGAAAGATCTTCAATTGGACTTTAACTTTATATTAAAAATAATTGTGGTATTTAAAAATAAATGATTAGTAAGAAAAATCTCACTGGTTACCTTCAAATTCCATAAACAAAAAAAATTGAAAATTTCTCCACAATATTTTTCGGTGCTAAGGATTCAATCAAGAGCATGCCACATACAGAGCTGGGCATTGTGTTCACATTAAAAATTAAACAAAATGGGCTAAAAGAGCAAAGCAACTTCTCTCGTCGCTCATTATGTTTGCCGCAATTCTGGAGCATAGAAATCGAACTTTTTAGTATTAAAAACTCCTTGAAGCACATGGGACAATGAGTATTTTAAACGTAATCATCTCTATTTTTAGGAATTTAAACTTGAAATGCCTAGAAACGGAAATTATCCTGTGTTCGCTATTAAGTCTTCATTTGCCGGCCTTTTTTGATGTACTGAATTCTTCTAGAAATAATTAGCTCCTGCCAAAAAAAGTGGAGAAAAAAATTATGAAAATAAGTGATAATACTAACAATGATTTAGTTTCGAAGATTTAAAAAATTTCACCTCATTAACTTCAATTAGAAATTCAAGGCCACTTTCATGGCACCAAAAGTTATCAATAACAACAATAATCAACATTGAATACGACACACAGCACAGACAGACACCCGGCTACTAATTCCTCATGAAGGATATACGTGCCTCACTGGAACCCCATTACAGTTCTATCGAAAGTTAGTGGCAGTCGCCTGTGAAAAACCTGACGTCAAGGAGGGAAAGGATAAGGCAAAGGAGCGCAGGGGAGAGGAGAACATACGGTAAGGAAAGCTGTCAACATAATTTCGATTAACCTGAAAGGGCGGGGAAGTGTCACTAGCACGTTATGTAACAGCATTTACAATACCAACGGAGCTGCTTAAAAATAAACTAAAAGTGTTCGAAATCCATTGGGGAAGCATATATAAACAATTGTACAGCTAGCAATAGAGAGTATTTTATTTTAGTTGATGTATTTACAGATAGAGAATTAAGAAGTCGGCAGTGACGTTTTAAGACCTTGGGAATCCTGGTAGTCAAAACGCTGCCTTACTCCCCCGTTCATAGACCTATGACCCTTCCACTGAAAAGGGCATTCCATGCAACTTCCACCATGTGTTGCTACCACTGTACACATATCGTACTTAAATAAAACTGCAGTAGTTGTACTGTCCACTTATATTTAATGTAAAATATTGCACTACACGTGTTTCGACGCTTAGGGCGTCATCATCAGGTATCGTGCCGTGTAATGTGTCATGTGCCGTGTGTAGTTATTCACTGCGTGCATAGTTCATGCTCCCTAGTTATTGGTCCATCTTTTTCCTTCTCCCTCAGTTTCAAAAGCAGCTGGGTTATGAGCGGCAACAATCGGAATTCAATGTCCGCGCGCATTCTCCGCGCTTCCCCTTGGCGACGCGGACAAACAAACTCGGGTCTGCTTAGATGGGATGGCTGTGACTCAGCACTCGATTCGCTCCGCTTCATTGTCTTCCGAAGGGAGAAAAAAACGGGACGGGGTTGCACCTTCTTACCTCAGCCTCTCCTGTCGGGAGCGTCCCCGCGCGCGTAACTTTTAAAGAAGGCCAAGAAGTGATCGGATGAGGTGGTGGAGAAAATGGGCGTGGCATTCCTCCCCCACACTTTTCCAATCGTCGGTGTCCTTAAGGGTGCATTGACCCCCTTTACCCTTCTCCTACTACCGCTCTTTATCTCCATTCGGAAAGGAGAACGAGATATCACGTTTCTAAGGTATCCAACATGAACGCCACGTGAGAATCGGAAGACCCGAGGAAAACAGGGTGAATCATCAACAAGGTTTGGGGAAAGTCCAGAAGAGGGTATGTAATCCATATTGTAAGGTTGTAATAATAAATTTCAAGTTAAATTTAAGTTAATCCAAGTTTATTAATGATTGCGCATTTATTGGAGCGAATTTAGGACTTTAAAGCACTTTCTTACAGATTCAAAGAACTGCCGATCAGACCTCGCAGTAACATGAACGGAGTCACGCGCTATTGATCACACTAGTGAGTGAAATTCACAGTGAAAATATTCACCTAGACAGAAATTCGAACTAAATATCGCCCGAGGGCTCTGAGCAGTAGAGCAACCTAGGAATTCCCTTCCGCTGTGACTTTCGCGGAGCCAAGAAGGAGCAAGGTTTTATAAGATAGCATGAAGTATCCGCGTACTTCATGCACGGGTATCCCATGCACGGTCCCTTGTGATAACAAATTCACTCAAAGATGAATTCATGTGAAAAATACTGAAAATTCCTAAGCGGTAAAAGTTCATTAATGGTGGCGACAGGGTGACACAGATTGAGGAGAAACTCAAGTGAGACTAGGACTCGTCAACCACTTCGCAATGAGGGAGGAAGTACCTCTGGTGGACCGCAGAGATGCGTGCTGGTAGGAGAGAGGCAGTGAAGGGATGAATGAGAGTGAAGGAAAAAGGAAGAGGGAGAGAGGATGAGAGGAGTAGGTGGGGGAGAGGAGGAGAAGGAAGGAAGGCTGTCTCGGTCGCTTTTAAAATGCTCCCGGAGCTCAATTTTCTGAACTGGGCGACCTTTCGTCACAGTGGCGGAAGATGCCTGGAGTAACAATCCGATGAGAGGGGAGGTGGGGGGGGGGAGAATGGGATGCTTCGGTGAGAAGAGAATGAGGGTGGGGATGCAGAGAGGGGGAGGCCTGGGAGGGAGGGAGGGATGTCGAATGAATCGGGAGGGAAAATGAGCGAGGTAGCACGAGGAGAGTAACTTGAAAGGAGGCTGAGCCGAGGGAAGGCTGCGTGAACTCGCAACTTCATTCTGGGAGATCTCGGGGGTTTTCGCTGGCTCCATTCTCTTATCCGTAGTTTGAGCGAGATTTCACTTCAAATAATATTCTACGGTTTTGGCCTCATCATAAAGAAAAGGGCCTCACATTTCAAATGATAACATAATATCAGCCAATTAACACACTACCTTTCGAGATATTTGACAAAAAGTACAAACAGTTTTCCAAGGGGAATGGTACAGGTATACACCTCAGGAAGGCTTTATTAAAAGAATGAGAAATTTCTTCCGAATGGATCATGTCACAAATTAAACAGTGTGTAGATTGTATGCTTTGTCAATATTTTTAAAAACTAAATCAATCACTCACCGAAGTTATTTTTACAGAATCTTTAAAAAGTCATTGGTTGTGAAGGTGTTTTCAGCGTACGGTATGAAAAAATGTGTCATGTTAAAACATTATGCAAGTGTACTTAGTTAATTACTGAGAAATTCTGTCATATAAAGCAACGATATTGTGTCAATAACTTTACTACATTTATCTCATTATATCTGTTTCAAGCTAAAATTATACTATAATATGGTATGTATTATGACTAAAATACATCTTGCTCAAACTACCTTAACCAGCAAGTAATGAGGTGAAATATGAACGCCATTATCAGCAGTCATCAATGCGAAGATTGGTTTGCTTCAGCTCTACCATCGACTGTCCTCCAAGCTAACCGATTTGTGAACTTGAATAAATGAACACTTTGTTCTGTTCACTGAATGCTTTATTATACATACCACGCGTTTCAACGTCAAAGCGCCACCCTCAGGTACACAGTTGCTGCTGTGCCACAGTTTTTAGCCGAGGATGATGTTTTGAAGTTGAAACGCGTAGTACTATAAAGCATTCAGTAGACAGAACTAAGTTTTCATTTCTTTAAGTTCATTACGATCGACCACATCTCGCCACGCATCGTTGAATACATTAAACGATTTATCCCAACATAATTTCTAATATTAACCACCCTCATAAATCATTAACCTCCCTCCTCTCCTTCATGCATTCCACCCTCGGTATTTATCGATAATTCTTTCCATTTATTTTTTCTAACAGTACAGTTCTCTAGGGGCTGTTGTATCTCAGACTTTGTCCAATAAGTTTGTCTCTTCTACTTCGGAGAGTTTTCACTAAACCACTTTTGTCTTCAACCATTCGTATTAGCAATTCTCTCCATAAATTTAGTATTCATCATTCATTTATAACGACACATTTCCATCGTTCCCACCCACCTTTGTTTAGCTGCATTAACAGCCCAAACTTCACTTTCATATATGCATGCATGCTTAAAATATATGCTTTAATGAAGTACTTCCTTACTTCCAAGCCTGTGTTGCAGGCTGCTAATTGACTCCACTTTTGATGGATTGCATTCTCTACTCGCGCAACTGCTCACTAAATCTTAGTTAGTAATGTAAAATGAAATAATGTAGGTGTAAAATAGAGGGCGAATAACAAGATGGACAATTGCAAAGGAAGAAAGAAGAAGACAGGATGCTTTAGAAGTGTGGTGTTATCGACGAATGCTGGGTATCAGTTGGATGGACAGAGTTAAAAATGAAGAAGTGTTCAAGAGAGTGAGAGAGAAGGAGAACAAACTATGTAAGTGTATTGTGAAAAGAAGAGAAGAATTGGTGGGGCATATATTGAGACACGAGAGTCTAGTAAAGTGTGTGTTAGAGGGAATGGTGGAGGGGGTACGATACAGAGGGAGGCCAAGGGAACAATGTCTGGCGCAACTGAGGAAGGATGCTGGGGCAACATCCTATGGAGAAATGAAAAGGAAAGCTCAGAAAAGAGATGAATGGAGGTTTATATTCAAACCAATCTTAGGATTGATAACTGCAAGAAGAATAGAAAAATATTCGCCAGTAATGGGATCAGTATACATTTTTGCATTCATTTCGCATTCATTGGCTTCTTAGTCATATGGTTATGAAAATTCATATGTCACGTTGGAGGGTTGACGGGTGCTTTCCAAGTTTAGGGTGGCAGTCTCCGCATTGGCCCTGCAAGCGAAAGGTCGGTGGCTCTATTCACGGTCCAAACGGAGTTTTCTTCGCGGCAATATATTCGTATTTCTATCCCGTAATCTTTGCAGTAGTAACAACTTCAACGCTCAGACTATTCCAGAATTAGATATTATTAAGGATTTATCCTCTCGGGCAGTGGCTTATTAAAAGTCCTAATTCCCTAACGTTGACAACCTTGATGGACCGTGAGGGCTGAAAATCGAGCTCCCTTGACTCCTGCTGAAATTTTCATGCACCCAAATAGGAATTGGACCACTAATGAAAAGTTTCCCCTAGCGCCACATGATCCGGGAACTCCGCGCGAGAAACCTGTATCCTTCCCACTACGTCAGTCCCATCCGTTGTTTCATCAGTTAGAACTTTTGATTGATTACTCTAATCTGGGTCGTACGACCTGTTTGGTCCATTTTCCAAGCATCTAACTGAGTGCTTACCTGGAGCCTTATAGCCTTCCGAAAACCAGGATATCTCCAAGAGGTAACCCCCAACGCCCCTGGATTCCGGAAAGGTAATATCCAGGAAACGATTACGAAGCTCCCTTACGTCCTAGGGTTCCGGAAAGGGAATGCCCGTTTAACAATTTCGAGCCCTAGCAATTGCTAGGCATTCGTATAGTAGATAGGATGTGGTTTCCGAATTCTCTTAGCACCATATGCAACTTGATGTACCTATCTTCGATTCCCTTAAATGTTGTGGAGGAGCTTTCTTGCCTCATTAAGTCTCCAATGTAACATCTTTTTCCATGCCTAATCCCAAAATCATGTACCGCCACCCTCCACAAAAATTGAAATCGCAAGTGAAAAAAAATGAAATGTTATCCCCCACGCGGAAGAGACACGCATGCAACGATGGAAGATTCTCAGAAAAAAAATAAGGTGAAGAAAGAAAGGGGAGGAGAAGTAGGGGAAAGCTGTAAGGGGGGATTATGGGAGAGGTGAGGAAGGGGAGGTCGGGCATTAAGAGCGGCTGGGGTGGCGATGGATTTGAGGCGACAACCGCTTCCGCTTCCCACAATCGCATTCGGATTAAAAAAAGGGATGCAGAGAGCGGACCGATGGAACCACGAGGGTGCTAAGAGCTTCAGGAAAGAGGAATAGAGAGGGGATGCTGAGAAAACTTCGGGGGAAAAAAGGAGAATTCCGCATTCGGGGATGAAATGATATTCCGGGCGGGCACATATAAAAAAGCAGTCGGTTGGGGAGGGGGGGGGGTTATAGTGTTTTGGGGCGGTTTTTGTGTTTGAGAGAGGGGAAGGGACTTTTGGGAAGGCAGAGAGAGCAAGCGAGAAGGGTTTGGGGGATAAGGAGGGTTGGAAGAAAGAAGTGGCCGGGGTATCCTTTCTATTTTTTTCGGCACTAACATAAGACTCCTTTCGGGCGCGGTAGAGAGAGGCGGTAATGGCTGCGGTAAGACGCGACGGCACTACTCAGAAGAGAAAGAGAGGGAGGGAGCTGGCCACTTCTTTTATTTATGCCTCCGTTTTTATATTCCGGGCGCGAGGGGCGATGCAAGGGGGGAGGGGCGGCAGGGTGGGAGGAGGGAAGAGGATTCGCCAGAGGAGGGTGAGACATCAAAAGGGAAGGAATGGGAGGCGTGCTGAGCCGTGTGGAGGGGATTGCTGTGGTCGCGGGATGCGTCTAAGACCTGCGCGAGAGTCTACGGTAAGGGCAGACCCGGACTTCCGCAAATAATTTTTTTTCATAAAATTTCGAGTAGTAGTAGTACCTCATTGTAAGTTAAACGTGCTTCGACGGCTAAGGTCATTTCGCACACACTGCCTGCCACTTGCAGACAGGGGCAACAGCACTCGGACGAATAGAATGGCTCAACCCTTCGAATTCGAGCCCAGCCCAACGACGTTTAACTTCGGTGACAAATCGGGAACCGGCGTTTCCATCGTGGCTGGCTGTTGCCCGACAACTTTGAAATTGCTTACTTCAATGATTACAGGTACTTGTAGACGCGCATTTTTATTCATATGATGACATTTTGCTGGGCCCCGAGGCTTTTCACAGAGTCGGGGCCCCATTTTTGGTGCTTTAATGATTAACCATATTAATTTTTACTTTTCATGTAATTTTCATCTTTGTGCTATTTAAAGTTAGCTTTTATTTTGCTAAAATTAATGATACATAATTTTAGTTTTATTATTTTCCGTTGCTCATGTCCTCAATGTGCACCATCTGTTATTTTTGAAAGGGGCCTTTCCCGGGAAAATCAAAACAAAAAATATTAAGTCGTGAATGATAAGGGAGAGCGGCACAAAATGTTCATCAAAATCGGCCTGCAAAAACTTGTGCGTCGGCACTTTGCCAAGGATAATCCTTGAATTTCATATTCTCCAACACTCATAAACGTCCGAAGTATCTGCGTCTGGAATTTAGTATTTACCTTCTCAAACATTTAGTATCTTATAATGATGCACATAGAAGTTGAAACCTTTCAAAAATTTCTCATTGAAAACGCTCTGGGTTACGAAATCGGAGTACCATCTGAAACCTAAGCGCAGTTTTGAAAACAAAGGTCAAACAACATCTCGCCGATGAACCAAGAATAAACTCGTACTACGGTTTAAGTTGCCCATTTCTTTCTCTATCCCTAGGTAGTTTTCCAGATAATGGTAAAAGATGTCCATGAAACTACAAGTGTGTACTTTTAATTATATTTATGAGGAAAATATTCGATGAAATAATGGTGGAGTGTCATATATCATCTCACTGAAAGAGATAACTTTAACTTAGGTGGCTGGAGTGGCAGCCGTGGGTCATTGAGTGCACATTTTAATAATTATGTATCTAAGCAGAAAAGAAAACTCTTGGACCACATTAAATGTAAGTGCATATGCTTATTGTTGAAACTCACCATACAGGTAGCAATAAAAATTCGGTATTCAAGAAATATATTTTAAACTTTATTCCTAAATTAAACCATGCTATGATTAGAATTTTCGGCGCGGTATTCAAAATTTAGACGAAGTTGTATTGATATATGTTTTTTTTCGAATATTTGACTTGACGTGACTCCTTGATATTTACCAGCAGCAATAATGCGAATAAGAAACACGTTATTTTGCGTTGAGAAGAAAATCTATAAAATCTGCGAAATAAATGGATGTGCCATAAGGCTACGACTTAAAATAGCATTCAATTGCCAAAACCCAAATGAGTAAGTTGACATTGTTTTCACTTTTAGCTAAAGATACCAAAAAAGAGAACAAGTATGCAAATTTTCAGGCAAATCTGTATAAAAACAAAAGTAGCTTCAGTCAACTTAATGGCGGATTATAGACTTTCTCGGCGAATAGGTTGATCATAGTATTTACTAGTTTCACACTGCGCTAGATCATTAGAAGCCAACTTAATATTTTCTTTGCATTTATCTACATTTCTCAAGGAAATTTTATGATTCAAAACATAGATGTTCCCAACTTGAACTAAACTAAAACTTAAGGAACAATAAAAGTGAATTTTTGAATGCCATTTGGTCTAGGAAACCGGCAACTCTTTTCTCATTTTTAATAATGTTCTCCGTAATATCTTATCCTTGCATAACTCTTTTGCTTCAGTTACATTCATGCATTGTTTCACATACGCTCTCTTGTTATTGAGACAACGTAAAAATTATTATATTTGGAAAGGTAACCCGTGGCTACAACGAATCGATATATGAAAGCGTGATAAATGAAATATATTTTTTCAGCGCTTAGAACACCCACTATCTCCTCGAAGCCATACTAATGGCCCCACTCTGACGAAATGGAGATTTATTCGTACTATTGAGTTCTAGGAGAGCGAAAAACGTTTGAAGAAATTATTATAGACGGATTAAAAGAAATTTTGAAAATAGAGTCAACCTATTGGGCCGGACACCGAGAACTAAAACTTTTTGACTGCGTCTTCCCAGAGAAGGAACGGCGAGATAGGTATGTATGTATGTATGTATGTATGTATGTATGTGCGTGCGAAGAAAATTAAACATATTCCAGTAATGAGAGAAATATAATTATAATTTTATCCTTAAATTTATTTAATTAATTCGTCACCTGACTCACATTCAATCAGTCTGAAGTTTTAACAATTGCTGGTTACCGTCATGCAGGTAGCCACATTTTCCTACAGAATTATCTAATCCGAAAAATATAACAAATTACCTAATAGATCGGCCAAGGTAAGCCGTAGCTACAGCGAATCCATAAAAAATGAGGATTTAATTAGTGGTATCGTCTTTAGGCAACCCAGCTATATTCCGAACATAACCGTAGAGAGATAAAATATATATTTTTTCAGCGTTAAGAACACTCCATCTCCTCGGGGCCTTTTCTAACGACCTCACTTTGGCGGAAGCAGGAGTTGGGGGGGTTCCTCCCACCCTCTCCTCGTCCACCTCTCAACTCACACACCCCCTAATACACCCACCACCCATCTCCCCTCCCCCAGCTCGCTCCCCTCCAAAAGAAGAAGAAGACTTCCTTTCCCTCCTTAACTTCTTGCCGATTGGTTCTTTTTGAGCGTCGAGGATGGCACGCTCCGCAGCGCCTAATCCAATTGGCGCCTCTAGAAATTCGTCACTTCTCCTTCTCCTCCAAACCTCTCGGTTTTTTCTCTTTCCCATCCCTCAGTCTGTGCCATCTTCTACCTTTCCTTCCCCCTCATACCCTGATCCGCACCCTCGCCAAGGGTACGGGGAATGCCTTAACACAACCCCCTTTCCTCTCGTACCCTTTTCCCTCTCTTTCCGACTAAAACCCACGCACACACACCAACACATTGCACCCCGACCTTCTCCACCAAGTCTCTCGCGTCTTCAACGACCGAGCCCCCTCCCCTATCTCTCTCTCTTCATCCCTCTCTCCCCCCCCACTTCTTCTCTTCTTTTGGTCCATCCCTCCCCGTACCCGTGCTTAGCTCACGTACGTGACCGCACTCGGAGATGACGCGCGAATCAATCCGTCGGAATCAAAGAAGATTCCCGAAAAGTATTCACGTACGCGTTATTTGCATCATTGTCAGATTTGGCCTCCGTTGGCTGAAAAGGACGGGGCGGGTGGTGGAGAGTCGTCGGCTCGTAAGCCGAATTGGATATTAAAATAATATGAGTCATTTCCGTCCAGCGGACGTGCTTAGAGAGGGACATCCATTCACTCCCCGGGCCAAGGCAGTTTACCTTAAGGATTACAATAACCCTTAACACGACGAATCCTTTGCTAACAAACCACATTAAGAGGACGTGTAAAATAAAATATTTCCTTGCTCCTCGATAATTTCAAGTAAAATTTCAGCGTTCTCACAAAGTTGAACCTTAAATTTCATACTCTGTTTCATCCTTCAAAGACGACTCCTTTACAAAAACTTCTACCGCTTCAATTGAGGAGGTTAAAATATCTCAACTTCTTTCTAAAAAAAGTCAGCCGCATGCCTTCCGGCTGATAATGTATAACTTCGCTGCAGTATGCATTGGACTGATTTGGAAATGTGATGCCTATATATTAAATTCATAAAGTTTGGCAAAAGCTTTTAAAAACATGGACTGATTCCAATTGATTTTTCGTGAAAAAGTTGAGGTTTATGGAAATTAGAGTACTTTTATAATTATCTACATAAATGTAATGAGATTGCAGACACGGACACGGACACGGAAAATTACGGGCAAAAATCCCAAGGACAACATCCATGGAGTAGCTTCTAAAATGATGCAAATGTGAATGGAAGTAATTTTCATATATTCTTTCGGAATATACAGTAGCGTCTTTTCCGCACGTTTAGGACATATGATACTCGGAAAAACCCTTCCCCAAAGTCGTGGAAATGACCGGAAATGTAAGTACATAATGGCAAAGATTTTAAATCATGGCACTTTGCATTAAGACCGGGATATTTATTAGCATTAAACTTGGTAAATTTTCTTTTGACACTCTCCTTTAAATTCCGAGTCATATCACTTCCTAGATATCAATTAACCACTGAAAACTGCTGTAACTACTGAAAATATAATTCTATCCCTTCCCTGAATCGCTAAATTTCACTGAAAACATTTTCATTTTTTTTCTTTGAGCAAAAAACAAGTTGCGACACAATGTAGCCTTCAAAATCAACCTTCTGGTTAATCACCGCAAGAGAGAACTAAATAAATTTTCAACTATTTCAATTTTTCAAACTATAAGACGCCATCTACACATATAAAAACGCTGCTCACAAGGAATTTCTCACTCAACCAGACGTAAGGGTTGACTTGAACGGAAAGAATTATGCTCCTCCTCAGCCGAGTTACCACCTTTTCATTCATCAATGGATTTATTTCGGAAAGGACGAGTCGGCATTCGCTTTCGTCAGACCGAACAGTGTGTGTGCGCGGAAAGACTTAGTTTTTTGTACCCCACTGAATCCGAGATATTTCGATTGAATTCCGTTCTTGGGAAATTTCTGCGCACCAAATGGGAACAATTCTACGACCCTACTCCAGAATAAGTCGGAAAACCAAGTTAAGTCACCCAAGGCCCTAGCAAAGGGCTAGTGAAGTGGGGGGAGGGAGTGAATGCCTCTCTCAGCCCTTCCACGCCCTTGTGTTTCGCCCCCCCTGCATCTAGCCCCCTTTCGGCCCTTATCCCATTTGCCCTCATTTACACCACCCGCCGACGTCCTTTCCCGTGCGCCGCCGTCTCCTCCTTCATCCTCCCTCCCCGTCCATCAACACACATCCGAGAGCACCCTCTGCCGATCACCACTTAAGGCCTTCACAAGTGATCGGAATGATTCGCCCCGACCAAAAGGGAAGAGTGCCGAAGGAGGGGAGGGTCCGAGTCCGAGACCACGTAAATAATATGGTTCTGGAATAATACTGGTCATCGAAGCCGACAGAGAAAACAATACCACCATGAATAAGGGGGCGAGTAGTGTCAATATCTTTCCTCTCTCTCTCCGCGCTGAATACTAAAACTCCTTCTGGAAAAGTGTTATTTTCGACTAGGGATATGACAAATGAAGATAATAAATCCACTCTTGTAGATATATTGGTTTCGCTAAACTATAGCATACATAGGAATTGGTCAGTTAAGGCTAGGTATGCCTACATATAGGAAGTAAGTTTGGAGAGAGGTTTACCCTAACCCTGCACATGTGAATATTATTTAAGTGGACCACCGAAGACCTAACTGACTCATTGATGCTAAGAGGCTAACCAAAGTTGTGCCACCAGAACCTGTCTACTTGCACATAACAGACTAATGAAAAAATAATAAAAAAATGAAGATGCCACACTGAAGCGAAACTAGTCGAAATAAATATATCTGAAACAGTGGATTGCTAAGCTTCAATTGCCATATTCCTCGTCGAAAATGACAATGAAATTGCACAAAGTATCGGCTGAAACTATTAAGTACAAAAATGTCTGTCCATCCCGAGGTCCGAATGCGAGCACCGTTGTTGGCGAAGATATTTAGAGGAACTACGATCCCCGCATGGATGCATCGTGGAGAGCACTTCAAGGTGCAGTACTCCGTGTGCGAAACAGGACTCCTCGATGCCTTTGTTTTTTAGTAGGCTGGTGCCGACGCCCTCTCCATTCCTCAACAACTCCCACAGTAATCCTGACCTCTCGAAGATTCCACAACGATTCTAAACTATGCAAATGACCTCCGTTGTCCCTCGCCTCATCAAATAACCAGCAAGTAAAAGTTTATTAAGACTGAAGAATGTGATTTGCAGTTAGTTTTGGGCTTAATTTCGTCGAATTTACAAAAACACGATCCGGGGTTCCCCCACCCTCACCTATGACCTCCAATATTTGTAAAAGGGTCCAATGTTATTGCTAATGAGCAACTCACTCCCCCCACCCCATTTGATCACCCTTCGAGAGGAGTTCTCTCTGTTGGAGTCTTCCTCCCACTTCCTTCCTTTGCCTCAAGCACACCACTGCTCACTGACCCAGCTCCAAAGAATGTCTTACTCCAACCTCCCTACCCTTCCAATACCCCCAAACTGAGTATACATATACGAATGTCTGTAAGAGTCTCCACCTGAAGATGACGCTGTACTTCGAAATCCAGGTCTTGTTTTAACAAATCTATAGTGGCATTACCTAGTTAGCGTTTTCATTCCAACTCAAGAATGTGTTTGAGGGGAAAATGCTAAGACCCTATGTTGAACTCTAAGTTGGGCCACTTACATTTACAGCAATGGAATGTTTTATTAATAGCAAAATTTCACGCGTTCACACTATCTAAAACATCTTCCTTTAGTATTTTATTTCTTCTGCGTCACTCCCTCCTTTAGAAATTCCCCCCATTCACCTGACAAGTATTTTTATTTATATTTAAAATCAGCCTAGCAGAGAGAGCCGTCAATACAACCTTTTTCCCGAAATCTTTCCACAATGCGATATTTTTTTAAAAAACTCCTCACGACAAAAAAGCAGAACATAAACAAAAACAAAACCAACTACTCTGTAAAAATACGAATAAGTTTTCAAATAAAAATAAACATAGCAAAAAATGTTCATAAATATAAAAATATTACTGTTTGTAAGATCAGCCTCCATGTCACCTCAGATTGATTACAGGCTCCCAACCCAGTCTTCCCAAGGGTATTACTAGTACTGGATTAACTTGATTTTTTCACACGCAATTCATAAAACTTCCCTTAAACCACACCTTCTAGCACTCCCTAAATCACCTTTACCCACCTGATGTCTACCCTGCGTCACTCCTCGCCTTATTTGACCCCATCTCTCCTCGAAGTCCTCCCGCCATTGTTTCCGTCTGCACTCTCTCCTTCGCTTTTCCCACCCACCACTCCCCCCCCACCCTCCCTCCTCACGAACTCCCTCCACCAAGCACTCCGCCCGACCAACCCCCATATTCAGTCTCTCTCCTCTATTGACTCGCGAGAAAAAACAACGAAGAGAAGGGGGAGGTTCCGGCCAAAAGTCAATTTTCTTAGTCTACACGTCTTGCCGTCCTAGGCTCAGGAGCGCAAGAGGGGTCGCGGGGGTAGGCCTGCCAACTACTAAAGAGATAATTCTTAGAGGAGAAGGTCTTTCCAGAAGTAAGATTTCCAAGTGACTCTGGGTTTAAAGGCTAAAAGCATGATTAACGTAGAATACGTATCATCATAGAATAAGCAAGGTGAAGTCTACAGCTTGAACTTACTATTACTTACTACTATTTACCAATAATTTAAATCAAGAAAAGTTTAGATTCATTTGCATCAGCAGTAATCAGCACAAAGAGTGTTTTGCTCTCCACTAACTTCTCCTCACAGCAGACCGTTTCATTCTCACATAGGTCTTTCTTTGACTTCCTCCATAAATCCATGTATAAAATGGATCCCATCCATGGTATTCCTCGGTAGTTCTTCCCATTTATTTCTCCTCCCATGATTGCTTTAAAGAGGCTGTGATGCCGTAAAATGTATCCAAAAAGTTTTTTCAATCTCTTTCTCAGAGATTCTATAGTTATTTACATATTCTGTGGCATAACTAGTGAGTAAAATGTGACCATTATGTCAACTGGCAGCAAACGATAGTAAAACTGTAACGCAAGATTCTTGAAAATTAATACTTTTATACCTAAAATATATATTAAAATATATACTTTTATTTCAAACTAAATTCGTGCTTTTATAGAGTAGTTTATTTGCTTAATTCTTTATAGTTTAGTCTTTTGGTTGTGAGAAGCTTAATGAAAAAAGACAGAGAGATTTTTGAGAGATTTCTGTAAAATAAATGAGCTGACAGGACCGCTATACGTAAAGCAGAATTTAAAAATAAATTAATTGAAGCTTATTGAACTTTACTTCGTTCACTAACGCCACTATGAATGTTACCCTTATATTAAAACTTAAAAATGAAGGAAAACTCCTACATCCGGGAGGGGAAAGGTTGTAAAAATCCTCGTGCAAAGGGAAGCCAGTATTATTAATGGAAGGTATTTGCACGTGAAGTCCTTGCTCTCAAATTTTTATGACATAACTTTTTTATCGACAAATGACTTTGGGATGAAAATATATTTCTTCTATTCCTCGCGCCCTTAGCGACTGCGTCATTGGGAACCTGAAGGTTGACATCACGGAACGGTGTCGCTCAGCGCTGGCAGTAGTACGACGCGTTTCAATGTTAATACAGTAAATTTACCCTAATTTAACTAAGATAATTGTTTAAATTTCCTTTATGGAAGGAAATAAACCATTTTAGCTAGATATTATCAGATGAAGCACATGTATGCAAGAGAAACGACACCGTGCGGTGACCTCAAACCATCTGCATTTCCTGTTTTGGATCATGTGAATTTAAGGGGGCTGTAACGGTGATCGTGGGTCATTGAGTGCCCATTTTAATAGTTTTGTAAGTCGAAAATATTCTTGAACCACATTTAATTTAAGTGCATCAGCTAAGGCGATGGAACTACCCATTCAGCCAGTAATGGAAATGGTACAAGAATTGTATTTTAAATTTGTTTCCTTAATCATATCATGTTATGACTAGAGTTTTCTGGACAGAAAACGAAATTTAGACGAAAATATATTGGAATATGTTCTTTTAAGAATATTGGACTCGGCTTGACACCTTGATAATTGCTAGCAACAATTATAACAATATTAATTATATTATTTCGCGTTTAGATGAAAATCTGTAAATAATTAATAGAAATATTTTAAAATATGTCATGTGCAATAAGGCTGTGTTAAAAAAGCATTGTATTTCCAAAAGAACCAAATCGGTACGAAGCAATTTGTTTCAATTTTACCTCTTTAATATCACTAATGAGAACATGCATGCAAAGTTTCACGCAAATCTATACGTAACAATCGATCCAACCGCCTTGAAAATATTTTTCGCACTATGTTAACGATCAATTTAAAATACCAACGGTTGACGAATAAACATAACTATTAGGTATTTTTGGAAAGTTTAACAAATTTTCTATAGTGTGCACTACTGAAGTTTAAGGAAACATTTTACACATTTCACCATTCCGGGAGTATCCCGGAGAATCCAAGAGAGTTGACGACCCTAGTCTAAGGGGAGGAGAAGGAATAGGGTGGGAATGGATGATGTGGATGGAAAAGGGTGGGGAAAATGACAGGGAGGGGAAGGGGGAAGAATTTATGCGGAAGTAGGGGTGGCGGGCGTCAACGAAGAAGGGGTCTATTTGCACGGCGGCCGTTGAGATTCCAGCGCGACCGTTCCAATGCTAACCACCAGGAGGTGCCCCACTCCATCCCTCACTTCTCCTCAATATTCACTCGGCCCTCTCCTAATAATTCTTTCTCCCCCTGCGTCCCTCGATATCCCTCGCCGACTTCTCTTTCTACCCGGGAGAAAGAATTAAAAATTCCCTCCTCTTCAGTCGCACGAAATCTTAATTTATAAACCCTTATAGCCGAAGTACCCAGCTTGGTATCATTTGAACCTATTTTTACGCAAAGTAAGCTGCCTATAACTCGAAAGTTTTACATTTTATCGTTTAAATAATGGTCTTGATGACTTTGATCAACAACCCTGTTATAATATCATGATGTTTGCTGTGAATATTTGTATAGGTACATATCTCAGGGCTAGCTTGATACATATGGGCCGATGTTGATAATGCAGATGAATTTTGATATTTAAGTACTCCATATTGTCCATAATAGTGACGAATACAAGAAGGATATAAGACGAATAATAGAACAAATAAAATATATAGTATCACACTTTATGAGTGCACCTACCAGAGAAGAATTAGAAAAATATGTTTTAGTGGTTACAGCTAAGTCAGTTATATTTTTTTGTATCACCAATATGAGATCAGTGTTAAAAGAATTTCGGCAAGTAATACATCGGTATCGGATTGTATCAGCAGAAAAAACTGGTATCGGATAAGTATCTACTCAAATAAGAATATTTTCGCCCAGTGTGTGGGGCCCTTTCTCAGCGGCGGAGAAAGAGTACATTATGTACTAAACGTAGAAAACGTGCGTATATAGTACATGCCCTGCTATATAAATTTTTCTCGCCCTCCTAGTCTCGACGTTTGCCGCAGCACCCCCTGCCCCACACTCTCCGGTGCCACTTGATCTCCCGCGTCACGTCCCCCGGGAGTGCCGCCGCCGTTTTTTCTAAATCGCCCCCACTTCCACCCTCCCCCCCCCACCTCGTCTCTCAACACGTTAACTCTTTATGAAAAAGTGCGCCCGAGATTAAAGGCGAGGCGACTGGGATGGCGGCCGTGTCTTTATTTTTTATTAATATTTTCGCCCCGTAAAGTCAATTTAAGAAAGCAAGAAAGTTCATATGCGGAATAAATGAATGCCTAATTGTCTCCCGTCTCTCCAGGATATTTCGCTGAAAACCCCGTTCTCTCCGTAGCCTTAACCCTCCCCTATGCTTTACCGAATATTTATTCCTTTGGTCTAAATTAAAACTTCTGATTCTCGAGGTAGCATGGACAAAACAGGAGGGACCATGAGGTATAGTGCGATCAAAGGGTAGGCGTCATCAGGCTCATCAGGGGTTTAAAAATGTATAGATCAAACCTAATGCAAGGTAAATGTAAATAGAGGCAATCACAATCCATTTATTATGGTAATTTCACCGACTATGATTATTTTAATTAAAATACTTTCACAAAATCATGAAGTACGAAAATGGAATTGAAAATACAATTACATTTGGAGCTTCTTTTGATTTTTTTCGGGATAATTTTTTAACACAATTAACTTGAAAATTACTTATGCCAAAAGATAACGGTAGAGCTTATAGTATTTCATTGCCATGCGCGTAACATTCTTTAACTATCGCGGTATCTTTAGGCTATACTCAGAAAGACACATGTCCAAAAATTGGAATCATCTAAAACCCTGAGACTCCAATTATAACAGCATTATTGTTAAAATAGGACATTTTTTATCTAAAAAGATGGAATATAACAAACAAGCAATAATAAATAGTCGTTGAAAAAATTATCTTCTCTTCAAAATTATATATCTTATTACTCTTTTCACTCTTATTCTCGGAAAGGTTCTCTCATGAAGTAACAGGCAATGCCTTACAATTGAGAAAACCTACAGGGTCAGAAAAACAATTTTCTCGACATTTTCCTTTAGTTCAACGAAAAAAATAATTTTCTCTCAATATTGTACGTCTTAATAGGAATGGCTTCACGGATGAATTTTTTATGATAATCAATCGGAAGGATCATGCGTATGTAATGCAGGAGTTTTAAAATGGGGAGGTATTATGAAAACTGACTCAGAAAGGTATGCGTCATCTTATAGATGCATGATTGAAGAAATTTATGAGCTGTTCATAACTGAATTTTCATTCCAATTTGCGTAACTTAAAGACGTGCAGAGTTAATGTTATATGTATATGTGCATATATATACAATAAATATTTCGGTCAGACAAATGGTGAAAGAAAGAGGATAGGAAACACCTAAAATGTGACAACACAATGGTGGTGTGAAGATGGTATGGCCGGATGGAAGGAAGATGGCCGATTCAAAGTGAAAAAAATTCGACTAGGCATGTATATAAGTATCAATATACATACATAGTCTTAATAAGTTACGTGTTACCACAAATATGGATTAAACTTTTACTATTCTTTCATGTTATCAATAAAATCTAGAATATAATGCATCTTCGGCAAGTCCAAAAGGTAGAGTGTAACCTGGGTTCCACTTGGAAACAATTACGAAAGTTGTTCTTCCTGTGACATTAGTATTGGTTCCTTATTCAGGAAAGCCCCGGAATTTTAGAATCTCGACAGATATAAACCTCGAAAAATTCAAATAGTAACATTACAAAGTTGAGACTGATGGAGGCTTTGACGTCACACCTACGACATTGTAGAAGTAGAATCCTCTCTGAATAAGCCCCCAATGTTTCATTTCTACCCTCCCTGCATCATATTCCCTTGGTCCAACACAACGAGTTGCCCAAACCCTACAACTTGCCACCGAAACGCTTCTCTTTCCGCGACTCTTTTCTTACACTCCCCCCCAATTCTTCCAGGGCCCTTTGGATGCCTCCCTGGGGACCCCTCGCCCCACAACGCCCCACTCATGCATCGCCCCGAGGGGCACCCAGGATTTCCTTCCGCCCTTCCCGAGTGGCTAACAGTGTTTAAGTAAGTAGAAGCACCTCGCTACGCGGGCGCGCGCGGTCAAGTTTCCGCCTCCTCCCCGGCCGAAACACGGCGGCCCGCACGCCGAGGAACGCACAGACCGAGGGCGCGGGACAAAGCTAGCGCCCCCCCCCCTCCCACGTCTCATACTGCTGCACCCCAGCCAGACACACGAGATGCCTGGCAACCAATTTAGCGCGTTAGCTGGCGAGGGAAATATCGACACCCCTGGACCATTCCTCCCCCACCACAAGATGCCTCGACAGCCACAACAACAGCCGCAGACAAAACAACAATGCCAATGCGTATGAAATGATTCAAACCTTTGGTCATAGAACATCGTACCTACACGCAAAATAACGGAGGTATTTAACTAAACCGGCCTTTTAAGATACTAAAAACGACATGATTATCCTTATCCTTAGGTCTCTTAATATTATTTTTCATAAAAAATTCTTAGTACTATAAATAAATTTCTAAGGTCTGATTTGTGATACCTGGTTAAACATTTTCTCGGTATAATATGGTACTCTCTTTCATTGAAAACTATCTCGTAAATTAATCGATGATATTTTGTACTTAGGTCCGAACTCTTAGTGAAAATCTCATTGACGCCAATGCTACATCAGTTAACGGTTAACGTTGACCAGATATGAAAAAACCAGGCCTAGAAATAAGATATTTATCACTCACAGAAACTCTTGACTGAGGGACACAACAAAAAACAGATCTAGACAACATTTAGAATTATCGAAAATAAAGAGCAATATTGGTGCTACATCGGCATCAGCCCAATTTTTCGTTGACTTCAAGGAAGCATAGATTAAACATATAATTTGCTAGATTAAATTCACTACGATGAAAATTTCTGGATTACATTAATCTCTGCCACATGAATGTATGGAAACATCGTTATGCCTCTTTAACGGCCGGATATGCAAAAGAGAGCGTCATACGCAAGCCGTGAAAATAATATCGCCGCAGTTACTTCGGAGAAATACGATCACCTCTGCTCGTTCACCCCACCGCCCAATGTCCATGCGAGTTTGAACACATCTCATCTCCCATTTCCCAAATTCTACTCTTTTCTCCCCTCGGATAGAAAAGGACTGCCAAAACACGTAGACAAGTACCGGGGCACACTTGATCACTCCAAGGGAAAAACTTCTTTACTGCCTCCCTCTTTCTTCTTCTACCGTCCTAGGGAGATCTCCCGAAGGGCCCTCTCCTCCCTTCTCCTATTACCAAGACTTGCAGACCCCCCCCCCCCCCACCTCCCTGACTCCTCTTCCCCCAATGCAACCGGCCACTCGTCAGCCCTCGCAAATCCAATGAACGCCTCTACTTCTTCTCGCTTGCGTCCAAGGCGCCAAAATCCCGAGGGAGTCCTGCCACCCACCCTAAAACCTCCATTTTTCCTCCCCCTCGCAATTCTCACCCTCTGTACTGCCCACCTTTCCCTCTGACCGATTCACAATCCCACATCCTCTTGCTTTTCATTCTGCCATTCAGCCTTCCTTCCCCACCGAATTCAAGCATAAGGTTTTTCTTGACGTTTCATTCTGTCTCACGATACTCGAGAATGTCTTTGCTAGTGAACTACATTCAAATTGACTGCAAAATGTAAATTAGTAGCGACAAAAATTGAGATGATTCTCAATAAAGAAATTTCGATTTTACACTTTCATTAGGTTTCGTTTCAGTCACGACGCGATTCAATGTTTTTCTTTAAGTATTTATTAGTAGTATAATTTCCATCCGAGCCTCTTACAATGAAAGAATCGAATAGCTAAGTGTATTGAGAGGTAAAGAGACTGAATTCCCACATTATCACTTACTTACACATCAGCAGAATATGGAATTAAAATGAGAAAATTACTAGAGAAAATAACTGGAGGATGTAGAAAAATATGGAGGAAGCCATGAGAACTGGATAGTTATAATGAGTCAGGATGAATGGAAAAAAGTGATAGCCTCAATCAATTATCCTAGTTTAAATAACAATCATCTATGACAAAAGAGTATGGGCAATTTAGATAAGATGTTACCAGTTACTAGTAGTTACGCACAAACATGAATAATAATCGTTCAATATAAAGAAACGCTCGATATAAAAGTTCGCTTCCAAAAATATAAAATGCAATAAATCAGCAAATGCTAAACATTAGCTATCTAAGGCAAGTTGATTTGTCCTTCACTCACCTGCTGCAAAAGTTGCATATACACGCACAAAATAACAGTTATCATATTCGATTGATGTTTTGAAACTCAATGACTAATTTTGAAACCAATGAGTTTTGAAATCAATCATTGATGAATCATAAATATTTGCATGAATTTATCGCAGTGTATTGTAATTATAAAAAATAAAAGTGAAGTCACTAAATCATTGCTGATTCATAGCATTTGCATGCCAAGATATCACGCTGGTACAATATGCTATATTAGCTCGTGATTTTCAAATTGTATAGGAAGAAATGGCGAAACAGCGATATCTGCGATTTACAAATTATGACGTTTATTTAACCATCGATTGAGGACATTCCATGAAAATCTACTTAATAAAATATCTAATCAAAATTTATCAGAAATAAGCCATCAAAACATCACAATCAGAGCTAAATGAAAAGATGCTATCGGCGACATCAATCTACTAGGTTTGCCAACGTAATGCCTGCAATAACTGTTCTGGGTTCTTAACCAGTGAAGACAAAACACATCGCATCAAATTTCTGATTTATATTTCAGAACTAAACTGATTGCGGAAATCTCAACTTGCCAGTGGAAATTGCCATTCTGTATAGCTCAAACTATGGTAGCTGCCTCGGATAACAATTCCTCCATTTCTAGGGGGTCGTAAAAAAAAACCTCACGCCAACTGCCCAGCACGCACAGCTTTCTATTTCAGAGCCGACGATTCCGGAAGAAGATGAAATGCTGAAGCTTTCGCCATAAGCTATAAGTGGAAAGGGGAACGTGTATACGAGCTTATGTTTATGCGCGTACCTACTCGTGGCGGTCAGCGGAGAAGGCTTGGATTCTCGCGGCAATCCTCACGCCTCTCTCAAGCCATTGGCATTCCGGACTTCCCAGAGTGGCGCGATCTTTGTGCATCCACTCAATCTAAGGGGAGAGGAGGAGACGAGATGTAGAGGCGAGAGTGACAGCGGAGGGGGAAATGTGGATGATGACATGACCCACCACCCCTTTGGTATGAAGCCAAATATCCAGTTGGCGTCGTAAAACACTGGGTTTTACGTGCGTGTCCATAGTCATCGTGTTCCCGGGTCGAATGGGAAAGGACGACGGTCAAGACAGACAGGCGGAGAGGAAACGATCGGACTACGGGGGAATACACAATTCACGCGTACTATCGCACGCCCCGCTGCGTCCGGCGCCAAACGAATTAAGCACAAAAATTGTCCTTATTCTGTCACCTTTCCCTTTCATATGGAATGGATTTCAGTGGGCAAGACGGGTAGTTTTACTACCTGAAAATTACACGTAGACGATTTGAGTTTTAAAAACTTACATCTACGAGAGATATAGTAAGGAGGTGTACGGCTGATAGCGCGTAGGTATATTGGACTTTTGAACTTATGTGAAATATTTAAATGTTTCAATTGATTTCAAATACAAAATATTTCCCTCCTGTTGGTGGGATACCTTCGATCTCCCCAAGCCTTTATTGGCATCTAATACCTAGTAAGAGCACCATGTTATCTAACAAACCACATAGAGTTATAGAGAGAGTACTCTCTCAGTTTTACCGTTTTCAAACTGCCATAAGTACTTCCCTTGGTAATTATTAACACCGGCAACATCACTGTGCGAGTATATATTAATGTTTTTATGTTTTAAAGCTTACATTTACTTCTTTTTTAAGAGATCAACACCATGAAGTCTCAAACATTCGACGGCTACATGCATCTACAAATAACAACTGTGGTTGACATGGAGAAATCGTTTTGAATACTTTCTGGAGTTATGCCAGGCGCAAATGTTCGGCTCCGCGATATGGAAAGCCAATTCAGGCTAATCTTTCGACAGCTTTAGCCTCAAATAATTGACATTCAATTTTGGAAAAATTAAAGGCATGCGCTTATTACTGTCATCATCATCAGCAGTCATCAATCCAAAGATTGGTCTGCTACAGCTCTCCACTCATCCTCTTCCAGACTTGCAGCTTCATTGCAACATATGTATTCACTTCGACGTCCTTTAGAATTAGCCTGATGTAATCCATCCTTGGTCTTCCTCTCCAATTATTCCCTTTCAATTCTCCTCCATACTGTTTTCAATAGTCTATTGCGTCGCAAGGTTTCCATTGAGTTAGTCACATCTTCTTTTAAAAGTTTTCATTAAACACCATTTCTCTTCAACTCTACATAGGACTTCTTCATTGGTGGTTCTTTCTATCCATTTGATTTAAAGCTTCATTTCATCCATTCCCATTAAACTCGAATAAAACATTTTGATAACTAGAAGCATCAAGCAATCATTCGGACACCATAGCTGTTAAATCCTGGATGGTTTAGATCAGGACTTGGATGAAAAGTAGGTATTATAGAAAGAATTCATTTATGACTGTACTGAAAAGAGCCAATAAAAATGCACTAGAATGACCCAACTCTCTCTAAACGATATCGTAACTTCGTAACTGCAGTTAACGTAACTAACAAAACTGGGGTGTATTTACAACCAGAGGCGGTTCCTAGCCAATTGACTTTACCCGCGGGGTCTCTGGAGGGTTGGAAGGGTAAAAGGTTTTGGGAATAGAGGAATTTTATGAAAACGACACCAAAGCCTCATAATTAGAGGAGTCAGCGTTCTAAACGATATAGTAGTCATCAGCGAGTTGTAAAATCGTGCAGTAGGTAAGAAGTGAGGCGGGAAATGTACGACGTACGACGTACATGCATGCAATGCCGTGGTATGTGGAAGGGTGCAGCGGAAGGTGTCTCGATCCATGAGGCTGGACGCCAAGAGAGTGACAATGATGAGGGGATGAGAGGGAGGAAGAGGGACTGAGGAAACGGCGCTACGGAAAAACCAGCGCTTGGCGAAAAATGGCACACTAGAAGAGTGCATTCGGTTTCGTAACAAGAGATTCACAAACATTTACAAATCAGCAGGTACCTTAGTTAGATTCTCTTTTGATGAAACATCTACCACGATAGGAAAGAGCAGTTCCACTCGAGACTTAAACCCTCGGAATCATATTTCCAATATTAAAATCCATGATGACCTGAGCATATTACTTACAGTTTTTCACTAATAAAAGATTCAATACGACTAGTTTCGATGTTTCTACATAATCTTCAAGTGAGGCTTTCAAGATATAGGTTCAAATATTTACATGAAAATATGAGGGTGAGGGAGAAGATCAGGGCAGGTTGGGTAGGGGAGGGGATGTGAAACAGAAACAGTTTAGGCTCGGAGAATCCACAGGCAAGGTGTGAAAGAGGTGCAGGGGAGGGAGGGGAAATCAGAAAAAAATCAACCTGTATCTTGAAAGTTTCACGTCAAGAATCTTTAATAGTGGACAACAGTGTTTTGCTCCTGTCATTATGGAACGGTTACACCTCATCACACCTGAATCAGTACTTTATATTAAAATCCATGTAAAAGGCAGAATGTAAAATTTAAAGGCATTGTTTGAGAGTTATTTTTGAAGAAAAATATTATTCGTATGAGCTACAATTGTAGTACCTATCTGTAAAACCATGATAACTCCAGGTAATTCCATTGCCTTGCATTAACCAGGTTGCCGACAGCAGAAACCGTAAACCGATATATGTCTAGGCAACCAGAGTTGTATTTGAAAACAAATGCTTGCCTCAGTCCAACTCATACTGATGACTTGGAGCACTTAAGGTTATGTTATGATACAATTATTTTAGTAGCACCTAATGAAAGGACGATTTTAACTAAAATGGGGAACGTGGATAGTCCGATGATTGATGGAAATACACAGCCAAGACGATGGCAGGATAAGGAATCGAATTCCTCAATGTAAAAACTAACAACACACATGGGAATGTCAAGGAGTGAGAAGACCTCCCAGTACGCCTCTTAAGGCGTAAGTGGTGTGGGCATAAATTGAAGTATTAACATCATGTAAATATTTTAATTCTGCCACAGCTTTCCCAAACGTAGTGTTAAGATTGGATAATTAATGGTACACAAATTTAATTGAATCATATAAGTACTTACTTTTTACTGTGAATGCTGTTGCGAATTAAACAGAAAACCACTATACATTTTTTAAACGTAAGTTGATAAAGCTTATTTTACAATTCTTTGAGAAATAATCGGCCAAACTTATTGAAACTAAAGATGATACTAATGCAGCGTATGAACTGAAATTATTCTCCAAGAGAGTATCAAAATAGGAAAAAGGTGCAGTTATAACTTGATCATAGGGTATATTTAAATCCAGCGAGGCAATAGAAATATTTAATAGGCAATGAACACACATGACGATAACCAAGAGAACTGACCGACAATCAACTGAGAGAGTTTCTACGGTTGGTCTCCGCTGGAGTCACACACCATTAGTTTTCAATTATAGTTCGGAGATTTTAACGGTCGAATGGATGGGTGAATTCTACAGTTTAAAGTGAGATTGGAAAATTTCACACTCCACCATCAACACCATGGCTCGAGACAAGAGACGGAACATTCCAAACGATCATATAACGACAGTTGGTAAGGAATGAAACAACTAATTTTTTACCAGTCCAAGCACCAGCAAAAAGTCGTTTATATTGAAAAGAAATAAGACTAAAACTAATTATCACTAAACAAAAATAACAGTTCATCCAATAATCGTAAAAAATATTATTCAAGTTTCATAGAGTACGCTTTATTCTTATAAAACTATGGGATAATTTTCGTCGAAAAGCCTGTGCTGGGGATTGAAGCAGTTCTCTTCGAGAAAATTCTTATGAATCACTCGACTCAAGTGGTTTATAATAATGACAAGTTGGACTATCAAGAACAACTTCCGAACTTAATTAACAATTACGTTCACAAAAGATAACTGAGTTTCTAAACAACAATCGGTTTTTCATGCATGTATCAACACGGCACTTAAAAAACAATGCTTTGATTCTTGAATTACTTTCGTTCAAAATGGGTAGAAATCATCTCTCTTTTATCTTGGGAACTTTATTCGTGGGCATAATTTTGTATAAAATAGTTGGTACTGCATTGCCAATATCCGAAATACCAGAAAAATACCCTTCATCTGTGAAAGTTTTGTTTACAAGCGCCTCTGGAGTAGAATATTCGATCGCGTGGATAGCCAAGCAAATCAGCTAGTGATCTCACGTAACAAGGCCATGAATGCGTAAAATCGGAATTTTATTCCCAGAACTCAACACCAATCAGGCACAAAAGGCATTTGGCATACGGAGAAGAGGAGGACGTAAACGAGGATGTGGTCATTTCCATGAAAAGTCGCCATGCTCACTACGCGGAGACACATTTGAATCGGTTAGCGAATTCTTGGAAGGATAAGTTGATGGGCTGTTTGGGGTGATGGGCATCGTGGGATGAGGCAGTGGAGAGGAAATTGGAATATTTAAATTTTAAGGAAGTCTCATCGAGAATGCGTCAGCCAAAACAAATGAGATATCCCACATTTTCGTTTTCTGGTTGGTTGGTTATTTGGGAGAGGCAACTGACAACTAAGGCCATTTGCGCCACTGAGAATAGGTGGGCAGATTGGTAAGGGAAGGGATTGGATGTAAGTTGGAGAGAAACCTAGCGTCGGTATCAGCCTACTCTAAACAAATGGCGCCTATGAGTCCACAGTTTAACGTCCCTTTCGACAATCGAAGTACTACTGTAGAAATGCTCACCACACAGTACTCAAGAAGGGATCTGTATTTACACTTCACAAATCTCCGTCACTTTCGGGATTTGAACCCGGGCACTGCGGAATGGAAAGCCAGTACTCTAGCCACCTCGACAATCCGTTTTTCTCGTAGCGTTTGAAACAGCGATTTCACTGATATCCGCAGGGAAGCTAAAGATAGAAATTATTCAGAGAGGTAGACGCATATTATATGGACGGGATTGAGTTGGTGAGGAGCTTAGAGAGTACTGGCTTCCAATCCCGAGGGCACATATTTAAATCTCGGCAGTGGTGGAGATTTTTCATCATAATTCCGATCCCTCTTTGGGCGCCATGTTGAGACTCTTCTAATATAATATTCTGTCCATCGGATAGAACAATAAACTGTGGTCTAATTGACGCATTAAGTTAAGAACAGGCAATAATAAAATAATCCTTCACTATCCACCCTCCAACCGGTCCTCAGCAGCATAAACGACGTGCGTTGTTGGCAGTGGTGTACCAGACGGGTGCCCGGGCTGGCCCTCGCCAAGGTTCCATCATGGAGGGGGCGGCGCGGCGTTTTTTAGCTGATTTTAAGAAATTTTCTCGTTTATTAGCAAATCCTTTTTAAAAAGACATGATTTTTTATCTTTGTCTCAAAAACAAGCTTTGATGAATAATGACAGTCAAATTTTTTAAGGTTAATGACTTTTCGACCAAAACGTTGGGGGGAGGGCGATCCATCCCACCCGTTTAGCCAGGGGCGCCAGAAACCCTACGTGCACCACTAAATGTCAGTCGCCTTTTCAAAGTAACAACCGCACATATTCAATAATAGGCTTACCATTGTACGAACAAAATTTGCCTCAACTTACGCCAGTCAGAGCTAGAACTACTGCTTCATTAGATGCTCCGCACCGATCTAAATTTCATCGGCCGTATTAATAGGTTTCACGTTAAGGAGATTTTATACTGCCCTGGTCCAAGTGAGGATTCAAATGGGTATAAAGTTAATTACACTTCGCAGTAAGGTTAAACTGACAACGCTTACTAATATATGCCTTACGTTTTCACATTCTTCCGACTGAATCTGCTGGAAAAAGCACATATGGAGAATAAAACGACGATATAAATGCAGTTGTAATGGAAGCGCCGGACGATCTTCCTAAGACTTGTGTGTCACTTACGGAACATCTTCCTCTCTCGCTACGCAACTTTCAGCAATAAAGACTAATGTTACCATATGTTACCAAATGTTACCCCTCACCGACTTAGGCCCCAACAACCACCCATGTTTATAAAAATAAGGCGGCAAAATTGGACACCATATCATTCGATGTCTACCGTTCGAAGAGTTTCGTAATTTCTACCCTGGTTTAAAAAGCAACGAACAAAGTCGTTTATCAAAAGAGAGAGCTTTTGATTCATCACGTATTCCGTAAGTACGATAAGAGTACTTATCACGCCTCAGAACCCACATTTCAAGCAGTATCATCCCGGGTGCGTAAGATGATAAGAGAAGATAATTTTTAATACTTCCTTCATAATAAATTACAAATTAAATTAGCAAAAACTTAATAATAGGAAGTTTTAAGTAGCCTTGAAGAAAGAACCTGTGTTCAGACTACCTTCTTAATCAAGAATAATGCGCTCCCAACATTACAAACATTTACAAATAATGAACAAAACAAAAAAGCCCACTTACACATTTGTTAATTTTTAAAATGAGTTTTACTAAAAAAGATCCAATATCTGACTAAGAAAACAATTATTTTTAATGAAAATGCCTTTATCATCTTATGATTTCGGGCAGCATATTACAAGATTTAGGCTCGACATATAAAATGATTTTTTAAAGAGATCCAGATTTGGTTCAGTGATACAGTCATTTACAGTGAACCACGAGGATGCGGGAGTGGCGAGGAGCCCTGACGTAATGAGGGTATTGCTCGTCTGGGAGTGGGACAAGGAAGAATGGAGACCCGGGGAACAGAATGGGACGGGGGAAGTGGGACGCCCACGAGGTGAGGAGAGAAGATCGAGGACGACTGTGGTCGGGGGGGAAGGGAAGGGGGCGCCGATGGGGAGGGCTGCATCATGTCCGAATCCGTACGTCAGCAGAACGTGGCAGGCGTGGCGTAGCTGGACGCCCAAGACGGTAGTGACATCATCCAATCGGGCTTTTTTATCGCGCGCCCCTCGAGTGGCGGCCGTTTTCCGACCCCCTCTACCCTTCCTCCCCGATGCTCCCAAGGGGGTCGCAAAAAGAGTTTTAAGGTAAGAAAGGCCACCTTAAGGAGGTGGGAAGCACGGGGGAGGGGAAAGGAAGGGGGGCTTTTGTGATAAAAATTTGAACGTAAAGGACACCGAGACGAAAAAGGAGGCTGAGAAGTTAGTTCATTTTCCTTTTCGTTAACATAAATGAGATGGTTCTCGTTCAACTACGATGTAAGATACCCTCAAGGTGCTTAGTTGGTAGATTTAAGGAGGAGACCGACAACTATGTGCCATTAGGAATAGGTTCCTGAAGAAATACTCCACAGAGAGTGACCAGAGGCACAACAACATATATGAGTGATTTAATGATCTCTCGGAAAATCATACAGGTAAACTCTTCTCCGGCTTCCCACTGGGCAAGTTATTTCATTTTGGCAGACGTTTCGACAGGAGACTTTCCTCTCATCATCAGAGTTGTAGACCACAATGCAGCTCTTCCACATATACTGCCCTGATATCGAGAGGAAGTTTCCAATGAATTGGAAGAGAGAAGCATGGTCAGGAAGTTTTAGGGGGGCGGGTAAATAAATGGAAAAATATGACCTTGCAGTAACAGACCCCATTATGCATGTAAAACTCCTACGGGAAAAACTGCGATACCCCTTGATTCAGAAAATAAAAAATCAGTGTCCAATCTGATATACAGCCCTGAGGCCATCGGAACGTCAGACATAATGCTAAAATCAACATTTTTATATACAAATTTGCTGAAAAATAAAGAAATGCGAGGATCATCACGAAACTTGCAATCCCACTCCAGGTTGTTTGCGTTGAGGATTGGTTGGTTGGTTATTTTGGGAGGTGACCGACAACTCTGGTAATTTGCAATATAAAGAATAGATGTGCAGTGGTATAGGGGGATGGGAGGCAGGGTCGAGAGAATCCCAAAGTCGGCACTAGCCAGTTGTAAACGAAAGAGCTATGTGGCTCAGATACATGCACCATTGGAAAAATGGTACAGAAGAAAAAAGATGCTTTCGAAATTTGGGGCAGGAGACGGATGCTGGAGATCAAATGGACGTATGAGAACAGAAACGAGGAAGGGTAAAGAAGAATATAGATGAAAAAACCATATGAAGCACTATCAGGGAAACAAGGTCCAGGTGGATAGGCCACACTTTGAATGAACGAATTCGTAGGAACATAATTGAAGAGAAAATAATAGGGGTAATAGAAATAAAAGCCCCACAAGGAAGACCGAGGGACAAATATATTGGCAAACTAAAACGCAACTGAAACGAAATATTAACATTAACTCCCTACTTTATGTAGATAATAAAGTGATTATACAAAAGACAGAAGACTAGTTACAAAAAGCAATATTTTCATTTGACAGTATTTCGCAAAGCCATGGGTTGAAGATTTCTGCTACTGCATCAAAAACTATAGCTTCAAAAGGAAAAAAATCCCTACAAGAACAACAAATAGTCATAGGATATTGAATTCTAGAGCAAGTTGTCAACTTAAATTACTTGGGGTGTGATATCTCCTATACTCTATATTGATTGGAAGCTTGAATAATTTAGATTTATAAACAATGTAGAACAATCTATTAAACACGTAGGAATAAAATACGAAAAGACACACGCCTAAAATTTTACAAAACAACAGCTGTTCCTACCTAATATATGCGAGTGAAACAATGACCATAGGTTGAAAAGGGAAAAATAAATAAGAAAATTAGGAAGGAACTAGGAAAACAATCAATAAGGTATAAGATTGAAGAAAATACATAGATGGTGCCAACATTTGAACCGAATGGCAGAAAGTAGATTACCTTCAGCAACTCTAGAGCATAGGCCGATAGGACGGAGAGACGTGGGATGACCGGGGAAACGACGGGTTCCGGAACAGGTGAAATAAAGGCCTAATCCCTGAAGTGAAGAATATGAGGAGGAATGAAACAGATTTTGAAACGGCTGAGCCACAAGGGGTAGAAAGGAGTTATCAGGGACAGTGTAGAGGGGTTGTAGTCAATTATTCTGAGGATTGAATGACTACTGATGCGATGAAGTAAAGACATCAACAGGTACACAATTTAACATCCCATCCGTTTGAAGGGTTACAACATTTGAAGTTCCCACAACAAGACACCCATGTAGGGATCAGGGTTCCCAATGAAAAAAATCTTGAAGCCCTCGGGATGCGATTCCTGTACTTTAGCCACCATATAATTCCGATCTAAACCCTGAAGACGATGGACGATACCTTCGAAACGTCCGCGAAAAGCAACCTTGAGAACCTGTGGGAAATTCGAGAACATTACCCACACACAATATATTCACTGGGATAACCTGAGAACCTAAATAATGGAACATGTATATTTCTCTAGATAAATAATCGGAGAAGTCTCATTCTTTTAACGCCGCCGAGTCATGAAAAATTAGACGGGACGATAAATGATGGCTAAATGTTTTGGAAATAAAAGTCCGGGAAGTCTTGTAATTTTTACGTGACCGAGTCATGCTACATTCAACGAAAAACTATGATAAATTCTATGGTAAATGAAGTTATTGGAACCTTATTATGCCATTGATTTGGAACATATGAATGATTTGTGGGAAAACGTGGGATACCACCCATCTATGGTAACTTTTTTCGTAAATTCTAAATAAAAACGCAATTTGAAAAATAATACAACGATTAATGCTTGAATAGATATTGCGCATACCAATAGGTAAAAAGTTATAAATTAGGAAGAAAGATGATTCCACCAATGTAAAAAATAAAGAATGATGTAACAAAACGTTTATTGCCAGGGTTAACTATGTGAAATTTCTCCATGATGGAAAGGAACAAACTGCGAATTTTAATGTAAGTTTCTTTTATTCACGACCCAGGTGTCAACAGTTTATGTCATATTCAGGTGTTTTATGATGTGATTTGTATGATGTAATTTACACAATAAGAGCTTTTTTCCATTAGGAATATGTAGCTTTTCCATCAGGTTAATGTTACATTATTTTATTAATAGCTCTTGAATTAGGCATTCAATTCGGGATTAGGAATTACATGAACTGTCTCCGTTTGAGCTAGGTACTTAACAATACGTAAAATATTTTTTATATTCCATTCAATTTTCCCGAATCCTATTACTTTAAATACATTTAAGAAATTTTCAATTATCTTTTTCCTCTGGATCTAAAGACGACTCCTGGACCTTAAATTAGATTGGGAAACCCAAATGATTAGCAATTTTTTCTGAATGACAAAGTTATCGCAAGCGATGCAAAGGTGTAATTCAATGTACTCAGAGCGCAATCTGAAATAAGTAGCCATAAGTTCGGCATTGGAAATATCATTTGTTGCAGCCCACGAATATAAAAATTACCAAATCTTAGAATAATGATTCAGGTTTAACGTTGAGTAATGACACATTAATATTTAGTCTATTTAATGTAAAATCGGTATTATACTTTATTTCAGTGATGAAAATCCTAAATTAAGTCGAAAACAGGCAAAAATATCCGCAAGAATCTAATAGATGTCAAGCACCATTCAAAACTAAGAGAAATCAGTATCTACTATGTGATTAATTTCCCCTCCGTTTCCCCCAACACCTGTCGGCAGCATTTTCAGTGTAATTACGCGGTTTTCAAGCATGCAACAGGTTGATGAATGATAAGCCATTGGTTCATTCCCACGCATTAAGGCGTTAGAAGGCAATTTCAAACTCCTGATAATTGTCAAAACGTCAGTCCGAGTTCTACAAAAGGTGGGGGTCAGCCACAGGGAAATCAGATCAGGAGACTTCGAATTTGAAAATCGGAGCGCACTCACTTGCAGAAAGAGTGCGAACTGCTTGCAGCTACCGTTCTCAACTTACGGATTATTCACACAAGACATACTTACCGCACGTTAATATTTCTCAATGAAAATTCTTACGAAGGTGGATCACAGTTAACGCTAATTAATATAACTAATACAGTCAAAACATTTATAAAATACACCTATGATTACTAGGGTTAAACTGTAGCCTCACATAATCATATTAGAAAAAAAATCTCAAAACTCCAATATCATACTTTATTCCCATAATGGTTAGACATATTCCTCAGGGTGAAGACGGTATCATGCATAGGTAATAGAAATAAGGAGAATTGAGGGCAGAAAACGACATGAAACCCGAAATTCTCGTCGATGAAATCTGTTCGGTGAACTTGCTTTTCTACACAATGTATTATAATACAGGAACACAGCCATCGTCTTCCGGGATCCCCATTGTTCGCATCAAATCTTATTCTTCAACAAAATGCGTGCATCAATCTATAATATAGATTCTATATGACAGCTCATTTAATTAATTCGAGGAGTTTGATAAAATACAAATGCGTCCATGTCTACATCATTTGATAGAAATCATGGCCTGCGATAGAGCAGGTAAATTAGGAGAAAATTCCACAACCAGGTACTATACAAACGTTTTCGATGAAGAAATTTGCATCACAGAAGTAAGAGCCTATGAAAACTTATAAGCACTAAATACTGTGCATGATAAGACCTTATGTTTCATAAAGCTATGCATAAAAATCAGGCACAGTAAGTCTTTCATATATATGAAAAAACATATGTAAGAAGTGGAAATAAATGGTATTAAGACCATAAAGTTAATTATATTCGGGTGGGGAAAAGTATGAAAGTACTTGTGTGTTTTTATAACAATTATATGTCATAGAATGCTGTCTATTCCAACATTAGCTTTTCATAAGTGTTAAATAATCTATTACGTACCTCAAAATATAAAAGTAGCTATATAGAATATGTAGAAAATAATAAAATACTAAAAGTGACTGCGGTTGGTAGGTATCTACAGCGTGAAAATACATTTTGATAATAGAATTAAACTTAGTTATTCCGCAAAACTATATCAAAATCAGAATTTTATACGACCCGGTATTTGACAGCAAAGCATCATCTTTGGGTCCAGGTATTACGTCCTAGTCCGAGTCGATATATTTTTTTAATAAAGTTTTGTGGTAGGCATTTCTATTACGAAATTCAACAGTATATTTCCATCAATCCACGCCTCATATTGTGAATTTCGTCTGAATTCAGTCCCTACAAACAGCACCCACTATAGCTGTATGACAGGGGTTCTCGACAAGTACCAGTGGGGTATTCCCCCACCTCCAACCCCCCTCCCAGGGAACGACCTACCACGATGGAAACACCAGTTCCCGATCAGTCAACAAAGTTAAGCATCGTTGCTTCGGGCTTGGCTCGAATTTGGAGGGGTAATCCTCCTATTCGTTCGAGTGCTGTTGCCCCTGTCTGCGCGTGACTGACAGCAAGTGAAAAATGACCCTAGCCGTCGAAGGTCGTTATAGTAAAATACTCAAAATACAATTATCTCCTTGATGAGAATTTAGGAGAGTTAAGGGGGAATTTCGACCACTATGCAGCAAAGTGTGAGGTTTAGTAGACTATGCATAGTCTGTAAAATTGTAGTTTGCTCTAATTTATTCTGCGGCGTTCAAAAATCGTTTATTCAATGCCAAAGATTGAAATCAATGCTTATGAGCTGTCCTGAACGTGCATCTTTTGAGTTAGACTATCTACGTGAAGGGAGAATGGTATCCTGAACTCTGGCGAAAGGGGTTAATTGAGAGAAAAAGGTTGAAAACCGTATGAGAAACATCTCTTTTGCAATAAACGTGGGGTTTGCGAATGGGATAGGGCATTTGAAGAGCCAGGGGCGCCGTCATCGCAACTCCTGAATTCGCCGTCAAGGGCCGTGGAGCACGACAGCACGGGAGCTAGGCCGCAAGCGCACTGTGACCGCCATCGGAAAGAGCCGATCGATTATTTAAATCGGAAATGTTTAAAATTCAGAGCAGATTCGTTGTTATGGATTTGACATCGGTTCCCCGACTGTAGATCATTGCTATTCTTTCAAATTGAATCGGACGTGCGGACCTCTGTGGATTACAGAAAGGCTGGTAGGCCACTCTCACTATTCGGTACCCGGGCATGCATGTATTACATTTGGTCGAAAGAGATTCTCTAAAGTAACAAACTAATGATGAAACTAGAATTATATAGCAGTTTATTTAATCCAATCTAGCTAAAATAGTTTTATTTGATGGTACTTAATCAATGGATCATTTTATGCTGACAAGTGAAAAAAAAAATTTCATCCAAAACTGTACGTGCCTACATTGATTTAAAGCAATAAAACTAATTTTAACCCTTTAATACTGAATGAACCGTTTAGCTTGATGCCGTTAGGTAAAAAATATTAATTCGTACAACCTTGAACCCTACAAGGAATTATTATTCTGCTTTGAGTTAAAAATCACATAAAAAGCAGAGAGGAGAAAAAAACTATATTATATAAGAGATGAAGATTTGTAAAAGGCGTGTGAAATCATGAATACCTTTAGAATACCAGGCATTTTATAGTTCGCTTGGTTGATCAATTGACTGCGAACAGAAAGTACTCAAGTTCATAACTAGATGGTGTTTCTACACTCCGGCTAAAATCGTGGAGGAGTGATTTACTGCGGCATGGTAGATCACTATAATCACCCATAAAACGGACCTTACCTAACGAAATCAAGCGATATTCCACCTAGACATTCTCAATTATTTACAAAATAAAACTACAACAGAATTTCACATCAGTCGCATATAATCACCATGTAATTGTTTAGAAAACGTTAACAGTCCCATAATGAAGAAATACGTGGAACACTATTTTCATTCCGGACGGTCGAACACGTCAACTATGCCCTCCCCAACATAATTTCTAGCCGTAGCCTGACGGACAAGAGAAAAATAGTCCACCAATCTTAAAATGAAACATACAAAAACTCATGACAAGATTGAAATTAATTAGTTAGTCAACAGCAAAATGTAGCAGTGTGGCGCGCCCATTCTAAACGTCTTGGGAGAACTGCGTCAGTGTAAACTTTTGCACTGATTTATTTTCTTCCTGAAACTATGGAAGTAAGCATTCCGTGTGTTTCGATATGAACAAAGTAAAAATGGTAAAGGAGACATTTTGATGTCATAATAATATTAAATATCACAGCAAGTTAATGACCATGTGACGGCAATTGAAATGAAAAAAAGCACTTCAGCTTAAAAATTACTCTACAGGCAATGTTTTATCGTAACAATTTGAAAACAAACTCATCCCATCTAAATCCGAAGGATTCTTCATAGGTAGACATTGCCCTAAATTATGTCTTCGGCATTGGAGAGACTGCGTCGGAATTTAATTCTGATTAAGTAATTACCCAACAATCCGATGATGGAAGTCAAACCGGTAGCGCACTGGTCTAGAAATTCCAAGGTCGTGGTTTCGTATGGTTCCACTGTTAGGGATCATTTGAGTTTGTTCCACCCACCGTAAAACGAATTAAATGTGATGCAACTCATATTCTCGCTACTAATAGAAAAACATGTCCTCTGTTTGATATGAACACCAAAACACTATTTTCCACATACGCTTTCCACTACTTTTTTCAGAAATCGAGGTTGAAACATAGTGTTAACTAGTAGAATGGGTAAAATAATATTTTTCTGTCTTTTACAATTTATTTTTCAAGAAAATCTTGTTTAAAGAAGCGAATTCTCCTAGGGATTTGAATGATGACAAAATTACGGCACATATCCATTTTAGTGTTTGAGCTACAAGCAAACAGCTTCAGGAACAAGGGTCAAAATAAGTTAGCTCAATAAAAACGGCACTGGAGATGGCTACTATGAAAAGAAAAAGTTTATTAAAAATAAACTCACTAAAACATTTATTTCCTTAAACTTAGCGGTTAAAGCATTTAGAACCCAATTAAGAGCTAAGCATTCCAAAATAAGTAATTTTCACATTAGATCCGCGAGAATTTCAACGATTTGAAAGAACAAAAACATCGTCGGAAGGATACAAAACCCGTGAAATCCCTCCCTGTTTCCTTCACGGGCGTGAGACACCGAGGATAATCGTCGCACGAGGCGCGTCATCTCTTGTCACCATAGAAAACACCCGCGGGGAGCCATCGCGCCGTTTGTGCCGAAGGCAACCGCGCGACTCGGCGACGGAGCGAGACGCAAGGCGGCCGCATCATCGGAGGCGGCGGCGGCAGCCGGGGGCCGATCAACCTCCCGGGGGGCAGCTCCCAGGTGGGGGGAGGACGGAACGAATCGCAAACTGAATGCAAAGGGTGGATGGGGGCAGTAGGCGAAGATAGAAGGGAAGAACGGGATGACTCGGGACGAACGACCGGGCGAGGACGGCTGGAAGTGCCGAGGAGATGATGCCGACGGAGCGTCGTGACGAATTTCCGAAGTGTTGCGAGAGGGTGCGGCCGCGGTCGGAAAATAGCCGAAGAGAGTCCTGAACCCAAGAGAGTCCGGAGTCCGCCTGATGAACACGCTTCAAGAATTTTTTGTCCAAATTTTCATTAACCGGGGCCCGTGGGTCGATCGCTGATCAGATGGATACGACTCAATAATAAGCTTAGGCTGGTTTTTGGACGTAGGGAGATGGATGCCAAGAGATACCACCCTCTGCTGTGCAACTGCAAGTGAATCTATCCCTGTGAAAATGGCTGTATGATCCCACAATTCACCACCACGTGAAAACTAAGCATTTTTATTTCAACAAATTCGAGTGATTAACAAAAAACAGACCACGTATTAAAAGTACGAAAATTCAGTGTTTCAAATAACGTTTAGGAACATAACTCAAACTAAATTTGTGTTTCGCCCCCAAATGTTTCACTTAATGGCAAGAAAAGCAATTTTAGACCTACAGCGGCACAAATTAGCCTTTACGTAAACAAAGGATACACAGTAAAGCATTTATATTGATAATAAAAAAACTATATTTCTTATTTCTTCTGGACATAATTTCAACTATCACAGTAAGAGACTGGAATTCGTACCCAATCTTTCATGACTGAGAGTAATGAGTTACGCATTAATTCTTTGGTGAAAACCACATTTAAAAGCTTCAACATACACTGTAGTAAGCGGTCAATTTAAAATAAAAATATGAAATACGCATTTTTATCATCTAAAAATTAATATCAAATAGCAACGGTAGTATACACAATTTCATAAATTCATGACATAATTACCGATGAATTAATATATCAGAGGATTACTCTTGGGTGATAAATCATTTTTTTTTCTCGAGCCATTTAAAGGTTTATTTCATATTGAAGCACTATTTTCATGGAGGCCATTGCACTGTCATCCTAAGGTATGAGTGGCCGAACCTCAAATGGGGTAATATTTCGCTCTTAAAAATAATCTCTTAGCAAGGAAGTAGGAGAAAGGAGGTACGTCAAGTTTAGGGGCAATTAACTCCCCAATTGTTTTAATAAGAAGAAGCGCCAAACACTGATGCATTTGCGTCATTAAGGATAAATGGGGTTTAAGGTATATGTAGGGAGAAGAGGAAGAATCGAGAGAAACCGTCGACATTAGTAGGTACTTTCAAAACGATACACACCAAGTGGTGCAAAGTTTAATTTTCAATTCGACGGTTCGAATTGGAGAACTGCAGTTGGAGAGCTTTCCGCGAAGCAGTCCATTAGGGATCGGAAATTTTACGTTTTTCAAGAATATGCACCTACCGGAAGTAGCGCATTTTGCGCGGATGATTTTTCTCAATTTCGACAAATGAGTTGAATAAAACAAGTAAAATTCGTGTTTAAATTATTACAGTTGACGGTTATTGATGAAAAACGGGCAGTTACGAATGCGCTGATATCTAAACTTGAAACTACACCGCTAACAGAGGTATTCGAAGCACATTACATATAATACCACTGATTAAATAAATAATACTTTGAACTTAAATAACACGAAAACCTCATTCTCTGTATTAACGGTACCAATATTTGAAATAAATGTCCACTGCAGAGCGACATAGTAACTAAATACATCTGAATTGCAAGGAGTTGGCTGTACCACAGAGTAAATATCGTTTTCACTCGGTTTTGTAGCGCGTTCTGGTTTCGAAAGTGTGGCCACATTGGCCAGCACAAAAGGTCGACTATTTTCATGGGCTAGCATTGACCTGTCAACGAAGTCACTAGCAATTAACTGAATGCGTGGAATTATACGTGATACAATTAATGGAATAAACTTCGTTAACCCAACACTTTTTATTACAAGCGATCCAAATCAGTTTCAACACTTTAACATCAGTTTCAATGGAGATAACCTCCTTGAAAATAATTATATCCTTTACTAATCCCATTTGAAATTGACGCGAAAATGTTGAAACTGGTCGGGGTTGCAAATAGTAAATTAGTGAGCGTTAGATTAACAAAGCAAGCTCCAGGAACATATATATAGCAAAGTATATAGAGCAACTACACAGTTTAAATTATATTGAATGTGAAAATATCCCATAACGGACCAAGATGTTGAAAATAACCTCAACAAATTCAAACGCATGTGTGGGACTATTAATAAAACCTAAAAACTAAAACAAGTAAAGAAACTAAATTGAAGTTTGACAGAGCGATGGAAGTTTCGGTAGTACTGCACGGTACCGAGACGTAGGTTATCCCAGTGAGAAATAGAAATAGCAAAGTTGCACATTGAAAGATAGGATAAGAAATCAACTGATGAGATATAGGTAATTGAAACATAGTTCAAAAGAAAGAATAATAAAACTTAGGGCTCCTAGGTGCAACCATTTAGGAAGAATGCAGCAGAACCGTCTTTTCCAGAACTGCTTTACAATACCTACAAGCATAGTGGACATCGCAATGTTGGTCTACAGAAGCTAACAAGGCTTCAGGAATAGACTACGCAGTCTAACTAATGAAGTGAAGAAGAATAAGCAAAGCTAATTTATTTAAGTTGGCTGGATCGGTAATCGTAGGTTAATGAGTGCACATTATAATAACTTTTCAAGTAATTCGAAAAAATCTTGGCCCACATTTAATTTTAAACAAATCTGCTTATGCGGTGGAACTCACCATTCAGGCAGTATTGGAAACTAAACAAGAGTCATATTTTAATTTTTTCCTTAATTAAAGCATGCTAAGAGTTTTCGGTGCGGTATTCAAACTTTAGACGAAAATGTATTGGAGCATGCTTTTATTTCGAATATTGGGCTCGGCGTCACACTTTGACATTTGTTAGCAAATATTATAAAAATAATAAATGTATTATTTCGCGCTTAGAACAAAACCTGTTCATATGTAATCCTTATCACGAAATATAGCCATGTGCTATAAGAATACGTGATTGAATAGCACTGAATTGCCAAAAAACCAAATCCGACTTTTATCTATTGATTTCACTAATGAGAACACGTATGCAAAGTTTAACGCAAATCTGTGCATAAGCAAAAATCGCTCCAACCAACTTAATAAACCACTAGAAACATCGGAGGAAAACGAGTATGTCGCTTTAGGGAAATAGGAATTGAAGGATGGTTCTCGAGGACGTCGCGAATTACGAGGAAAGCAGACGACGTCGAAGGTGGATTTCCAGGAACGATCGTCGGACGTAAAACAGCCGCGCTCGGCAGAGCGACTGGGAAGGTAAAAAAAACACAAGGCGAAGGAGAGGTAGTGAGAGCAGAGGAAAGGATGCTTGCTTGTGCAAAGGGGAGGCGTAAAAGGGAAGGGAAGGCTGTTGGGTGGTGTGTCGGGTGCATTGGTCACGCCTTCGGGAGCGGATCGGTGCTCGAGTTGCGGGAGAAACAATGGAAGAGGGAGAAGCCGGCGCTCTTGACAAGGACAGGACGAAGTTGGGATAGGATCCATCAGATAGGCAACATGGGAGTTATCGAGGAAGACCTTGGAGGGAATACACGAAGCAGATTATAAGGTACGCACACATTTGGACATTGCAATTTTTGCTTCCTTAGGCTAAGATTAATTTCTCAATGACAAGTAGGTATATTAAGGAATAAATGTTGTCCAAGGTTACAAATATTTTGTGCACAGATGTGGACTTCTTACCACTTTATTGTATGGTAGCTATACTGGGGTATGCTAGGATAAGAATAAGAGTGACTATATGGAGTGGATACGGGGTATCTGAGATGCGGTACAAGCAAAAGGGGATAGGTCTAGGAATGAGTGGGTTATGAAAGAATGTGGAATTGATTATCCAGCGATGGACTTGTATGCAAGGAGTGTGCTTCGTTGCTTTAGCAGAGTTATGATAGAGATGTGAATGGAGAGGAAGGGGTAGACTGAGAAAGTCACGGGTGAATGTGATGGAAGATTGTCTGAAGAGAAGGAACATGAGGGGTCTTAAGAACAGGAGGGCGTACATGTAGCAATGTATTAGCGCAAATGAAGCGAAGGAGGTTTGCATGGATAGGGTAATATGGAGGAAGTATTAAGCGGAGCCAGATTTACAGGCTTATTACCGAGAATTAAACTTTTTTGACTAGGCCTTCCCCGAAAGGGAATGGCGTGATGGATATGTATGTATGTTAAAATGAAGACTTGCGAAGAAATAAAACTATCAGCAGAGAGGGGAGATTGAAGTGAATAACTTCAGCAAACCAATCTTCGGATTGATGACAAATGACGATGAAGCCACATGGAGGAAAATGCGACTGTAAAAGACACGAGAGAGAGCGTATATCCAGCGGTAGATATCTTTGCATCACCACACTACATTGCAATATAACGCAATAAAAAACAGAAAGTTCAACATAATTACATTAAATTAAACCTTTTAAAACATCAAAAAGTAATTCAAAATAGTAGTGACAATAAATTTATCCTGAAATAATAGTTTTTAACCCGTCCACTGCCAGAAAGCCGGTCTATTGGCTCTAGGGGAATGGCAGGATACACAAAAACTAACACTGAATTCAGTCACCGGTGGCAGGCCATGCCTTTTCCAACCCGGTTCACCAAATCAAAATTAATCGCGAGTGACGGTCCGAGAAAATGATGATTCTCCTCGTCTCATTCGTGAGGCGACTTAAATAGGTAAACGATGAAATAACTTCGACATAGATGTCAGACACCGCCGTCAAAATGCATGGAAATGCTTCATTGCATAAATTCCCGCCAAAACATAAACAATCTAATTCCAGATTCCTCGTTTAAGATTGTCCGAGCGATCAGGAGGCCTCCCTCAGGGCGATACTGATACAGGCCAATTTCCAGCTATTGACTTCCGGATTCTGATCTGAAAATCAGCCCTGCAATGGTCGTGAAACATCTTCACCGAAATTATGAACCAACGCAGCGGAACCCGGAAGTTCTCCAGCCCGAAACATCCGAGCGCTGCGAAACCCTCTAGCAGCATTTCAAAAAAATTGATCTTCCCGAGACACTGAACACTTATTAATGTTTTTTCTAACCAGAACTTTAGGTACCATCAACCAGGCAACTGCTTGATAAGAGATTATCCACCATAAATAACACACAAACTTTTGAAAAACCCACTGACGCGGGCACCATTAGAATCAAACTCATCTATGAAGATAACATTAGACAGATAAGGTATACACTACGCACGTTTTGATACGGCAATGATAAAAGATCATTGATTTTTCATGGCTCAACTATGGCTGTGAACGTCTATCTCGATAAACTCTACTAGTCATTCCTAAATACCCTAAGATTGCACGCGATAACCCACGATAATCAATCCTGATGCCTAGGAAATAATTTTAAGGCAAAAATATTTTAATAATAAAGGCTCCGCGGCATTGATGGAGCTCAAAAGATATAAAACTCAGTACTATACATACAATAATATTTCTTGATTTTTACACAAAATATATTTGACTAAAATACTGCTTAAATTATATTCTCATATACTATACATTTTATAGAAGAGCCAAAGTTATGTTAAACACAATGGAGATGAAGTTTTTCGCATTTTAGATTAAGGGAGGATCTTACTATATGAAGGGTATGTTTTTACTCAGTAAAAAACATAAGAGGTGTAAAATATACACAAAGAACCATAAAAATGCCAATAAATCTTCATTTAGACGCCCAATTTTACCTTATTCTACCGATTAGTAGTCAACCAATAATTGACGCACCCTACTTCAAAATCCTGTCCAAAATTAAGAAATCAACGCAATAGTACGTGAAGAACTGTAGCCCAAGGCCACAGAAGCATTTCTGCGGTAGAAATGGGTTTAAAATGTAATGCTAAGTTTACGGAAGTAGATCAGCCCAGGAATCTATTCACTCCAGTTTTGCCCCTTCTTTTGCGGCTGAGGAAAATTATTCAACCCATTTGCCATGCACCGAGGTAGCCTTTCGCGATGCGGACTCCCGCGCAATGAAAATTCGCCACGCAGGAAATTATTTCCAGCGGCTCCGGAGAATTCGACGTTCCGCGCTAACGCACCGTGAAGGTATTCTCAGACTCACCGCTCCAGATATTTTCGGTTATCGACACCCACGGGTAAATCAGAATCACCTAACGGATTCCATCTCCAGGCCGACTCCATGGGAATTCGTCCTTTCGTGGAACACCTACCAAAACTTTTATTCTCGGCCCTTGTGCGTTAATAATCGGATCAACTATGGCTGAAAATTTCATTTTGGCTGGTCCATGAAATTTTATATAATTTTCGGCGCCAGTAAGGCTTATGCCTCGTGGAGGGCGGCACGGAGAGAGGAGTATTGGGACACCGGTGATATCGCTGATACCCCGACTTGGCGCAACACACGTATGACGGTGCACGCCCACCATATCTACTTTCGAGTGGGCTTCATGAGCTACATGAACGAAACGAAATTATACTCTGAGATTACGGGAAAGTTAGAGCAAAATATTTACAGCATAAAATAAAACTGATATAAACATTTCGGAGTGGCAACCTGGCTTAGGCCAATTCCAAAGGCTACTTAAATAAATCTCACTATGCATGAGAATCAAAATTTGTTGATGAATGACTTTATTTACACAACCCACTGCAATGCCGTAGTGTTGTGAAATTAAAGTTTAAATGAATAAGTTATGATGTATAGAAGGGAAATACATTTATAAAAACACTGACAAAAATTATATGGATATTCATTATACGAATAATAAATTATATATTTAACAGTACAACGGAAAAATTAAAATAACTTAGTTAACTCCACTAATTATTTACTATCACGAACCGGGTTTCAACACTTTGTGTCATCTTCAGGAGTTAACTAAGTTATTGTAGTTCTTCCGTAATGGATAACTTCCACAAAATCAAGCCTACAACCGTTTCCTTTGTTTTAACAGTAGAACTTGGAGAGCAGTTAGTAACTATGCCTTGCATAATCTAGTAACCTCTAATGATGATGATTACCAGTGTTAAGGAACGTTTTTATATACCTGCCAACTTCATGATCCATCTATTTACCAAATTACAAACATCGCAGTTTATATAGTCATATCCTATATAGGGGAGCATGGTGGCCTAGTGGGCAGAGCGCTTGTCTACTGATCGAAGGGTCCTGGGTTCAAATCCGGGTGAAGCCTTTGGACACCCCCGAGAAAAAATCCTCGGAGTGCGAGGTGGCCCAGGGAAAGGAACTGGCCCCCCTACCTTTCACACTTCAGGCCTGTGGCTTAGTCCAGGGTGAGCTCTACCCTCAACTATCCAAACCAACCTTCGGGTTGAATCACTGAGAGAGTGATCCTTATATAAAATAATGCTTGAGGATCACATTCTATTATAGTTCAGTCATCACAATATATATTCATGAAAATAATTCTGACGATACAAAAACTTTATTAAGAAATTTTCAGGTTTCAACGTCACGACAAATAGTCTCGATTAACGAGGAAAACAACCTTTAAGATTAACACGTCCAGGAACATCAATGTACTCTTAATATCAGTGGATGCCTTTATTTTTCTTAATTTTTCAAGTCTCATCGTGCTTATCCTCGTAGGCATGCCTTACCGCCGCGTAGGCCTTTTACGGTGTGACTGAGTGGGTAGCAGCAGGTCGACTACCACAACATTCCAAATTCGACAGACACGCGAGATGCATTTGACGAGAGGCCCAATTAAACCTAAAGAAATGGGAAAGCTACGTACACAGATACCTCAAATATAAATATGTGAAGTTCTGGGAAAGACAAGAATCATCGCAATCCAAACGATGCTTACTCCACAGATTACTCTACGAATTGATTGAGTGCAAAAGGATTACTACCACTGCTGGTCGACCGATTAAGGGAAGTTTAAATGAAGAAAATATTGCCGCAACTAGCACTTTAAAAAAATTCCAATTTCTCTTTCAATCTCTTATTTTCTTCACCTCAGATTCCATTCTTTCAAGCGGCGCACATTAGTCACACCGGGGAAATTAGGGTCAGGATACCAATCATTTTGGGTAAACATCCGAAAAAAATAGAATATTCAACAAAAGAATTTAGAGCTTGAAATCAGTTTTGGTGAAACAGTGCATCACCGACTACATGAAAATGAGTAAACTTTGTTTGGGTCCAAATACAATTTTTATTTTACCTGACTCATTCAATTAATTTCAAGGCTACAACCTTGGTCGGGAGGTGAAATAGAAATTCCATTGTGGACCACACGAAGTTTACTTCATTTCAATTGTACAATACAATACTGCAAAGTTACGCCGGAAAACATTAACTTTATCTCCGTCAAGTCATTTTCTGAAAACCTGAGCACAATATTTTTGAATCATTAACGTGGCGCGACACTGGAAATACGATGCACTCCTTCTAAATCGACAGCAATGTGACTGAAAAATGGATATAAAAAACAAAACAGAGAGGAAGCCCATCCATGCACCTCATGCAACCGTTTCTGGCAAACCACATGCATACAGAGACCGTCATGCGACACAATAGTTACGGTCCCCACACCTCGGTTATAGAGGCAACTCTACCTACTCGTCTTAAGGAGGAGGAATCGTCACGGTTCAACGGTCGCCGTTCCCTTGACCAATCGCTCCTCTCTCTCTCTTGGTCTTTTCCCTAGATCGGAGGCAAAGGACTCACCGGAAGAGATCCATGAGCACTCTCCACCACTCCTAAGTGTGTACAATACACTTGTCTAGGCACTCGAAAGAGCACCTCCTCAGTAAAGGTCTCATGTGCGGTTGAAAATCTCTCGCATGAAGTTAAAGTATGCAGACAGCAGGAGTCCAAAGTACTCCGAAGACACTTTCCAGCCTGAAGTAATGTGATAAACATTAACACGGTGATATGATATTTCTAGTTTACGGAGTAATAAATCCACATAACCTCATAATAAAACTCTCGTAACATAAACCAGCATCAATACATTTCTACACCTATTGTTCGAAGGTGCCAGCTAAACTTGACCTTTTGAGAAGAAGCTTGTGGAGAAGAATCTAGCAAGTTCAACTTCTAACGTCAGAAACATGTACCTAGAAGTTCACGTTTATGGGAGTGTGTTTGCAAACAAAAGATACGGAGAGTGCTCCACTTCCACAAATGGAAATACACTAATGACACAACATTTTCATGGCATGAGAACTAGATATAAAGAAACTACATAGGAAATCATTTTCAAGCCTTCTAGTTTAGACAAAAATGAATGATTTTTACTATTAATGTGCCTCTACAACAGAAGCCAAGCGATTTTCCAATAACTCCACGTTGAGGAACCAAAATTTCGGCACAATGATCAAACGGCAATGTCAACCATATTTTAATTTAAATATGTAGTATCAAAGGTGCCAAATCTAGATAAGGTAGATTAATGAATCCCTCTCGCTCAAAGGATCCATTTAAACCATGCCAATATACATATATCTCCCTAAATGGCAATACCATTTTATTATAACCTCTAAAAGCATTGAAGGCTTCTGACACTATGCACAGTCACTACCCTATCTAAAAAAACGGAGAAGGAAGTCCAATGCCATGGAAATTAGGCACCGCTTGGTCAGACACGATACTTTTTACGATTGCAGTCCACAACGGTGTATTCTAGTAGTAACTGGTTTAAAATGGAGTAACTAAGTATAATTGCCTCGGCAATCGGAACTTTATGCAAAGGTCACCAGTAATGACACAGAGACTTTCAGGAAAGTATTTTTGTGGAAGGATAACTAAGTGGCGAAGACATTTAGAAACGGGCTTCGTGGAGAAGTAAAATATGGTCACATTTTTCGATTTCACGCATTAACCTGATACGAAGAGAGAGGAGAGTTATACGAGTCATAGAGAACCGTGGCGGCGTACCGTTCACCTCCCTCACAGGAAGTGTCCATCCGAAGCGATGCCAATGGGGTTAGAGAGAAGTATGTAAAGATAAAACTAACACGTGCCCTGAGTCTATCACATGAGGCTGTTGGGCGGGCGTGGGCTGCTTGAACAACAGGTGACAGTCGACGTCGGCGATCCCCTGCGGAGGCACGAACCACGAGTGTGCGAAGGCCGGATTCATCCCACCCCCGCCCAGGCCTCCGTTGCCGCCGGGGACGCCGCCGGGGCCCATGCCCCCACCGCCCACCTGGTGCCCCGGGGGTGACGAGGACGAGGAGGCGGTGGAGTTGGGCGAGGACGAGGTGGAGAGCAGGTGGTGCGGGTGATGGTGCGGGTGGTGCAGGAGGTGAGCGGCGGCCGCTGCGGCGGCTGCAGCGGCCGCGGGCCCCGGGTGGTGCCGCTGGAACGACGAAGACACCGCGTAGTCCATGGCCACCGCCTGGTAGGGAAGCATGACTGCTGGCGCGTGGGAAAAGACGGGCGGGGGATATTTATCGGGGTCCTCGGCGCCCCCCCTTGTCACACCAGGGCCCTCACACGCTCACTGCGGCCCTGCAGCAGGGCCTTCGATCCCACAAAAACTCTTCCGTAGTCCTCCTCAGTTTGTTGCAACGTCTTCCGGTGAGCTCCGGCGGAACAAGGGGGGTAAGGAAACCCCCGATGGTAAACCTCCTCTTGCCTCTCCTGAACCCGACTCACTCAACAGTCCGTGGGGAACTATGCCCCTCAGCCATTTCGGCGAATCCCCAGCGTAAGGTCCCCAAGTTTCTTGGACTATCTACCCTTACTCAACACCACTACAAAGGCACGTCTGGAAAACTGAAAAAATCTTTGGGAGGCACACTTCCACCGCTAGAATTCCCCTTTTCCCTTATCTTGATAATTTTTCCGCAGCTTCACACAGGAGGGAAAACTTTTCCGCTAAGTCCTGGGAAAATTACGACGTACTTCTCGGGGCTCCTACCACCTCCCAAGCTTGAACACACCAAACCACAAGAAACACAACTCCGGAACCACAGTCCTCAAGTTACACAACCCGCGCAAAACTGATGGTTCGTTGTGGGGGAATGATTTAATCCAAATGGTTAACTGTTGGTAGTCTACACAGGCAGTCTAAAAGGATGGCTGTTTCCTCCCAGCTGAGCGGACGTCCAAATATTCCAACGACCCAAATTGTCTGCCACCGGTCGTCTGCACTGTCCGTCCACAAGGACCTTCCCGATGGAGTGATGTCCAAATAACAAAACGTCAGCACAGCTTTGATCAGTCCAGACCAACTCTGCACCCCGCCGAGGGCGTTCTCAAGGGGTTAGCGGTCGCGGTCAAAGGCCCTCCCCTTTAAGTAGAGTAAGAAGGCGGTAGGAAGACGTGATAAACCGGCAATGGGACAATCCACCGTGCCCGTCCACCGAAGCGACTCACCAGTTAATGGAATCGAAAACTCAAAAGGGGACTTTGTCCCCCTCTCTTTTTTCCCCCACAAGGAGACCGTCCACAGCGACACCTTGACGACCACCGTAACCCTCTACCACACCCCAACCCACACACCCATCCTCTTCCCTTTAGGGACCCCTCCCCCACCTTAGGGACCGCGAAGGAGCGCCCATAATGGCGGGCGCCTCTGACGTCACAAGTCGTTCCCCACCCAACCCCTTTACCTCCCCTCACCTCACTACTACCTGGGTGGAACAATACCGCCTTCTTTTTACCCACACCCACCTCCTCCTCCTTATCAGATGTGCCTCGTGACTCCACCCCACCAAGAAATAAGAACTTCCTCCTTATATCCCGCTGCCCCACCACACAGTCTATGAAATGGGCGTAAACCTTTTCATGCAGAGGAGGACGGGCCCGCACTCTTACAACACGGCACTGCCCCGCGTGTATGCTACAGAGCGAGGGGGATGCAGGCGGGGAAGACGTATCGAATGGTGCGGGAGCTGCGACGGTATTCAAGGGAGGGGAAAGACCGCTTCTCCGCCCCGGCGCTTCGGACACCCGCAGTCGACGAAGCTCCCCCGACGGGTAAGAAGGAGAAGGAAGACGGAGGGAGAGAGCGAGGAGAATGATGGAAGGAAGGTTAGCAGCAAGCTCCGTCGCCCGCCCACGCCCCAGTGCGACTGACTATAGTGCGGTTCCTCTTTCCTCGATCCCCAGCTAACACCTCCACATCTTTCGTTACCACCCCTCTCTCCAATCTCTCCCCCTTCCCCTACCCGTAAGGATAACCAAAGGGCCCCCCACCCCATCGTGCTGGCTCGAGAGGGGTTGAAGGGGAGGGTTACAGTCCGTTCTCGACGCATTCGGTCGAGCTCGGGCGCTTCCGTGCGTTTCCGCGAACGGCGGGGGAGGCGCCCGATTCTGTTCCCTCCCCGTTGGAGGAGAGTCGCCCGGAGAAGGCGGGGGCGTACGTGATCCACGCCCACAAAAACACAACACCCGCCTCTCTCTCTGGGAAACCGGCTCCGCCTGGAGCCACCCGGAGGCGCCAAACTATCTCTCTCCATCCCCTCTCTCTCTACTCTCATCTCCACACACAAACAGAGAGAGAGAAACAGCCGCGCGACGATGGAGAACCACGCTCCTGGCACGCAAGCACCGCGCACCTCGAATACGAAATGCCAAACTCAGGGAAGGGCGGGCGGGCGGGCAGCAGCAGCAACAGCTGTGCCGCATGGGCACGGACCGCGGATTATAGGCGAAGTGCGGGGTGGAGGGGGAATGGGTGTGTGGGTTCGAGGACCCACGCGGGTGTGGGTGTTTTATGGGAGAGCGGTCGAGAGGGAGAAGGATCGGGAACCAATTGAGCGACGAACGGGGAAAGTGTGCGGAGGGAGACCGAAGGGAGGGAGTCAGTCCGAAAGAGCGAAATGAGACGACCGACCGAGACACCACCTCATCTCCGAGCCGAGCCACTCTCTCTCCTCATCCATTCTCCTATTCCGCTCATCTTTAACACATTGGTAACGCGATAGTATTTTCAGGATAATCTCGAGGACATACATTTCAATGAAAAATTTTAATTATTCACCTATTCAGAAAGGTATGTATATAAGCGAGGTTTCTCTTTACTGGAGCATTATTATTTTTATAATTTCGGGGCATGAAAAGCATTTGCAAAGGATTCATTGATAATTTGTTAAGCTATACTCCAAGTTGGTATACAACCACACGCATCTAATTTAGCCATTACAATTTGATAAATAATTTTTATTTTACATGATTTTCAATATCCATGAAGCGCAGATGTGGTGGACAAATATTTTGGATGCTCTAGAATCACCAGCACGAGCTACGTGTTTGCAAATATTTTTTTTTTAATGTCTCTTATTTCGTTTTTTTACAGCACGATGCCAAATAAAGTGGTTCATGAGGCTTTCCTGTACTAAGAAGAGGTTTCCACTCAAACAACAGTATGAGATAGTAACGTGCCCTTTCACCTATCCCATAATCTACATAATTCCCTGCAAGCCATCTCGAGGGTGTGTGGCAGAAGGTCAGTTTCACCAGCATGCACTACATTATATTGTACTCAGGTAAATGATACTGCGTCATGCGGTCCCCAAAATCTCAAAAATTGAATGAGTTACCTCAATACCAATCAGAACATCGGATTTAAAAATTCTTTTAAAAGTGATGAGGAAATTGTATCAATATATATGGGTAGTACTTCAGTCAACCGCACAGAGCGGCCTACTGTACATTAAATAACTATGAGAAACGACTGAGAGAAAGGAAACAAGTGATATCGTGGTAACCAATGCCAACATTATAGAATTGATCGAATACAGGAATTATAGAATAGAGGAATTTTCCTGCAGAGTAGCATTTAAGTTTCTATCAACAGCAGGGTACACTGCATCATGAGCGACAGTCTGTTGATATGTCGGATACAGTAACTTGGAAGGTCTTTTGGCTCACGGATTTCGAAAACACGTTACATAGAGCAACCTCAAAATTCTGAAAAGCGCACAAGACGTCAGAAATATTCCGCATAAGAGCCCATATTCATGATGCCGGTGCCTACAATTTAGGTCAGGTCAATCAAAATTAATAAGAAGCATTGGTTTCCGACTCGCAATTGTTGGTGGTGGATTTAATTCTTCGAGAAAATCGGTTTTTCAGCTCTATGAAATTTTTCTCTAAATTTAAAACTAAGACTTGAATCCTATAATTTGAATGCACCACTGAAATCTTTAGTGAATTTGGCTACACTAACTATATTTAGAAATTATATTAACCGAATATAGAAATCTAGATGCATATGTGTGTGGTGCACTGCACCTCGGAATATTGAAGAGGGAATAATAAAATTGAGGGGAGCTCATTAAATCAGCGAAGCTGGCTATCGTAGATCTTCTTTAAAAAATAAAAGTTCCAATAATTGTGGAAAATATACAACCAAACCGGAGAAGTTTGGGAATTAAAACCTTACCATTAGTGATAACTTCTAACTAAGAAAACGATGAAATAGATAACCAAAGAAATATTGAGATAAATAGGAGAGTAAAAAGGCTTATTGATGAAAATAAAAAAATAAGCACCAGATTGCAGACAAATACACAAACAATGGATTTCCGGAATAAAATAGAAGGGTAGATCCCACCAGGAAAATAAAAGAAAAAAATATTCTTTCTAAAGGATAGGCCAACCAGAAAGAAAGCATGGCGTATGAATCGGCATCAAATCAGACACATTTTAAATTGAAAGTCAAATGAAGTGACGGTAGTACGAAGGAATACCATGTTTCACAAAAATGCACTGAAAATAGCACTAATTTACTGTTTTCTTTCAGCAATCAGTTAAACTTTTATCCTTTTTGATCAGTTAAAAAACAAATATTGATAAAAAACGTATTTTATAAGTTTTCATCATGCATAAATTAAGCTATGTGCATCTGAGAACTCTCTTCCATGAATGTATAATATTTTCATTTTTATTTGTTTTTTTTGCTAGACATGCCATTTATACAGGGTTCATGAAAAGTAAAACGGCACTTATGGAGGCCATTGCATTATTTTCCCTTCCCTCGAATAAATCTTTTGAGTGGAATATGCCTTATCACTGTCCAACAATCATCATGACTCGTTCCATCAACCACATCACCTACCAATTTAAAAGTAGGATACTTCCTGAAACAAAAAGCTGAGATTTTTAAAATTTAAGATAATATTAATTTTTACCAGTGAAAATAAATAATAAGAGACCACATTAAATTAAAAAGACATTTTAGATGCTGGCCTGAGTTATAGAAGTACCTCAGTAGCACCGAATCGGAGCAAAATTATTAGGTTTCTTTCTCACCCTAACCCCTTCAGTAATTTACGCACCCGGTGGGATCTCTTTTGCGGACTAACAGCGAAGATAACATCGTAAGGATTACGTATTTCTGGATACACAAGCAGCACTTGATATCAAAAAGGCATTAATATCCAACCTAAGAGGTGGAGGCAATTTATCCTTGAATAAAAGAAAAAAGGAATATCTTCCAATTCTGGAGAGTCCGCACCATCTCTCCAGAGATGGAACTCGGGGTCCCACAACATTTCGTGCTCGAAAAAAAAGACAACGACGTAACGACTCCCGCGTTTATCGTCCCGAAAGAGGGCATAATTTACTCCGGTCCCGGGAATAACTTCGCGGTCATAATAATGTTTCGTTTCCTTTATCACAAACGGAACCGCTCGTTTTCCATACTTTATGGGCGTGTACCCTGAGTGGGACGTGTAACCCGTGTTCATTCGCAAACGAGCGGCAAGAGTATGGATGGGCGGGTTATGGGGGTAAGGGTGGGAGGGAATAAAGGGGCAAGTGGGGAATGGGAAGAGGGAGAGAGGGGTGTAAGGTGGAATGGGAGAAAGAAGAAGATGCGGAGGAGGAGGATGGAATCCCTTTGCCTCGAGGACTGCGCAGAGTAAATTAAACGCTCAAAGAGGAATTCCTTGTCGTTCGCCCGAAATGAATTCTTTTGCGACGTGCTCGAGGAATTCAGGAGGTACCAAGTTTTCGTTATCGAGCAGCGAGGCGAGTTGAGAAACATTTTGGGAGTACGGAAAACGCATTAAGGCTGTTTGGAGACGGAGTTGTAAATTAATTTTAGGAGGAGGGGGCATAGGAATGGGAATAGCCTCTGCGTAGTTTCTACATTATAGAACATTTGTCCTAAAAGGTGGTGTGATTCTACACCACATTTATGTAAAAGTTAAGGTTATTATAGATAAGATAGTCTTGAGAATGCGTTAGTGGTAAATTATGAACATCGACACATACTTCATTTATCTTGTGTCAGAGAAACTGCACACTCACTCATCTTCCTCAACCCTGGAAACTCAAAGATTTTAGCTGATAAGCTTAGGTTGTACAAAAAAGCTCTACCGATTCCCACTGAATTAAGTAAATAAATGAACGTAAAAGAATGTGAAACCATCTTTAAAATGTCATGGAGAGTAGATAATAGATAAATAGATTCTAATTTTAACGTAAAATCTCACGAATAATACTTAACATTTCATTTGTGATTAATGTCATGTGTCAACTCTTCGGTATAATTTGTACCCAAATTATCAAATTATCACATTGAACCATGAATAAAACAAAGGGATCTGTGCGAAAGTAACAAGTGCGTTCAAGTTTGGGTCAACATGATAGAATGACATTCTCGAAATTGGGTAAAGCAGATTACGTGAATTAAGATTAGAAACGAATTCTTTTACATTTATCGGATTAAAAAAAATGTTGAATGAAAACTCTATGAAGCAGAAGAGAAAAGCTATTTGGGCACATTCTGAGACACAACATCCTCCTGAACATTGCAATCGAAGGAGCAAATAATTGGAAGGAGTGAACTCAATGATGGAAGGCATGGAACAATTAAGCGAGTTAGCTGGAAAAATTAGATATGAGATGGACAGCAAAATTATCTTCGGATTCAAGACTGATGATGATAACGGAAATGATAATATGATATTGGTATCGATATCTGTAGATTGACAATGAAGAGACCACGCTAGAAACGAGTGAAAAAAGGCGCAGAAAATTATTGATTACATTCTTAGTGATCCAAAATGTTGACCTTCTCCTTTAATTTTAATCCGAAAATTACAATGCACAACTAATTTAAAACAAGCCATAAATGATGAATTAAAATTACATCAAATGAAATATACACTAGTAGAATAATTAAAGGTGTCACTTAAACCATCACTATTTTAGTAGGAAGAATATTACTGCAATAGGTTGATGAATGGAAAACGAGGCACACAAAATCCAGGCTTAGAGAGACGTTGAGCAGGGATAATACTATTGGAATAACAGAAAGCGGCACATTACATCTAAGAAGTCTAGAGGAGTAAATCAACGACGTGAGTAGGACACCGTTTAGGGATGGGCATGTTAAAACCTTCACGTTGCCGATACATACACCGAGAAGACATTAGCTCGGCAAGTTTTCAGTTAGTGCCCATTCTCATACTATGAACTCTCCCAAGTCCTTACACAGCGCGTTTTATCACTGAGAGAAAGAGCTGTAAATCGATTTATTTCAGAACTTTTATTCCACCAAGTCAATAGTGAACTCATTTTATTTATACAAGAGAAAGAGTAGCTAAAGCACTTACTGCTCGTGCGGTATTATTTTTGTTTTACATCAGTCATATGCTTCATCTCAAGACAGGATCGTCGGAGTTCTATGATTATGGGTTCGTACATAGTAACGGCAACAGAACTTACTTTGAAATAAGGTCACACTAACTTACTATAAGTTACGTCCATTGCTACCAACGGTTGGATTTATAAATAAGCAGCTGACTTCAGTCCCTCACCTCACTTCCAAGTTACCGGCATCTATATATTCTCGTACTAAATCTAATATAATAATTCGATATCAGGAGACCAATCTTTGATCATATTTTCATTTTCTTTGAGCGAATTAATGAAAAAATCACACTTGCTGAGCAAATTAATCTTTGGAACATCTTTGAAAATTAGGATTTCGCTTGCCTTCCAATCGCGCAGCTTCCGAATTCGCTTAATATTATTTTCATTAGCTATAGTTATAGTTAAGTATTTATTGTACATTAAATTGAACACAATTTGCAATTTTCCACGGTAAAGAGCAAACTGTGTGATTTAATATGGATTCCTTTCTCTATATAAACCCTGAGTCTGTTTTCCTTATTTCTTCACATTTATAAAATAGTTTAGTTTCACGGTTAAAGATAACATTTCTTTCACTATATTTCATTTCCTTATGCATAAAGAAAACTCATTGCTACTGTATGTGTCATTCTTTTTCGGAAATATTAGTCGTTTTAACAAAACCTCGAATGCAACAATTGTCGTGAAAATGGTACTAGACTTGAAAAGGAAAATAAAAACACCAAAAGAGTGTGTTTGTTCTTTTATCACAATTGATACACCAGTAAGTTAAAATCGGGCGCTAAAACTAAACTTAAACTATATCGTAGAAATCAGTACGTCTCATTGTCAAAATTTTTTTTTACATATATTAAAGTTGTAAAATAAAATAATCGACCTCGAAATCCCCACTCATTTTCAAACTTCTCTTGATTCGGCCCAGAAATCTTTCATGGGCTCAAATTCGTTTTCCGAACGAACGTTCCCGATGATCAGACCTAACCCAATGAACTTCTCGTACTTGAAAATCTGTGTCATGAGAATCTTAGAGCCGTCTTCGATAAGCTTAAATAATTATTACTCGTATAAGAATAATCGAATTCTCTAGTGATACTGGAAAAAAATTTTCATTGGATATGAAGGTAAAAGGCGCAATTGAAAACGAGAGAAAAAGGCAATAGATAATCAGTTTTAAAAGCGCGAAATTTTACTCCAATCGTGGAGTGGATTTGATAACATTCGCTGTAAGCGTACACCTCGATTTACGAGGAGCAACTCACTGAAGATGGTTGGGCGGCGCAGACATGGGGGCTGAAGGAACGGAAGCGGTCTGGGTGGTCCGAAGATGCCCATGGGACAAGCGTACCCTGTCGAGTGTGCGATTCACGTAAGCATTGTTGGAGCCGTAGAAGGAAGGAATCTCATGTTTAGGCCTTGGTTACCTCTTTGACTATCATTCGAAACCCCTTGCATGATTGAAATGATTTCTTTCCAGTCATATGAGCAGCAAGTGTTCCAGTGCCTTTTAATTCATGCCTGTGGACACTGATTTGATATTTGGCGTATGCAAGTAGTTACAACACTGCTGAATGATGCATTCTGCCTGTTTTCAATATCCCAATTCATGAAAAAATCATGGGACTAATTCATTTACCTGCTAAAATTCGCATATTTTTCTTAGGGAGGGTACATTGGAGCAAGGAAATTAAGGATATAACTGTAATAAGGAGAATAACGTTGTGCAGCTCAGAAACTAAATAGCACCGTTGAGTGTAGCAAAAATATTTTGAGATGGGGTTATAAAGAAGGATGGAGAAGGCGGACTAGGTGGGGAGAAAAGCAAATGAACACGTGTAAAATATGCTCAGGGAGGACAGGAGGCCAGCAGCAGGAGGGCGAAGAAACGCTGGCTGGAAGACGTATGGAGAGGCATGTTGACGCGAGTAATTGAGGGGGAAATGTTGGATACACCGGGAAAATGGGGAAAAACATAGAATTTCGGGACGGTTGGGGATGCAGAAGATAAAAAAGATTTTAAAAGGAATTTAAACATGGAAAAAAATTTAGTTTTGTGAAAAAAACCTCCGAGGTTGGAGAATATGCCCTCAAGACTTTCCAAAGGCCTACCATGCGATTGGTATTAAACAAACGATGATAAATTATGCAGATAAATCTATGGCTGTTTGGATAGTAAAGCGAAGCTGTTTGAATCACAGCGAGGCGTAACTTTGTGGTACTCCACTGTTCATATGAAATGACGGAAACGTTGTATGTTCCACAAAACAATTGCTTTAATTTTATCTGCCAGCTATTGTTTTGACTTATTCGATATCAATATCAAGGCAGTTGTACAATTTACAGAACGAGTAAAACGAGTACATAAATCTGCAGGAAGGGATGGAGGGGGGGGGGACACTACAGTCTTTTATCTCCTTTCCACAACCCTACATCCCTTCCTGCAGGTATATAATGTATATACAACATGCCAATTGGAATCGGGTAATAGAAGACCGATTAACAACACACTGGTTAACGAGTAACGACTTCTGTACTTCTCAAGGTTATAATAAGCTGCCAGAGACGCGTCCAACACCCCGGATACTTAGCTGCCAACTGTCGGCGTCCTGGAAGAGGGTGCCACAAATGTTGGTGAAACAAATGAACTCTGAAATTTGTTACGACTGATGGAATACAAGCAAGATAACTCGTTCTATAACTTGGACTTGGTAACCACTTCAAAAGTGAAAAAAACCTTGGCGGCAAAAGGAATAAAAAAGATATATTGTGAACTTTGCAAAGTTTCCTTCATTTTATATGAGAGAAAAAGCGCTCCTCTCCTAAAGGCGTTCACCCAGGCTCATCCCAGGCAGGGCGATGAATGCCATATGAATGGGAGATGGGGAGGGCAGAGGAGGACTGACCAACCAGACGACAGACCCTCAACGTCTCCGCCAACCCTTCACTTAAAGAAGAGGGGAGACTTAAAGATGATCGCTTGAGAGGGAGAGAATAGGAAAAAAAAGACATCCGAATGGGCGCGCAAGGAAGGAATTAAAATGCGGGAGAGGCCCGCGTCCACGCAGACAAGACGGAGCGACCCCGGAGGCGAAGAGCGCGGAGTAGATGACATGGGAAAGTCCCTTACAGAGTAGAGAGGGGACGGAGAAGAGTAACTGAGGGTATACCTACTCAGCGTTGCCAAACTAGTGGATTTTACATGTCTTTGGTGGCAAAATATAAATTTTAGGGCCTTGTGACAACGCTATCTATTTTTTAGGAACAACGTTTTAATTTATTCGACGACAAATATAGTAATTTTGAGCCGTTTTCGATTAGAAACTCACTAAACGATAACATGGGCCCCATACAATATTTCCAGGGGGGGAGGAGCAAGACATAGGTATAAGAGGGGGGGGGGGGGCGAGGAGCCCTCTCCCGGAAAGTTTACTAAATTTGAGGTCTCAGGAGTACATTTTTAGAACATCCTAGGTGAATGACAATTTTCTAAATTTGCTACTAAGATATTAATTTAATCCTGCTAAAACAATAAATAAATAAAATTTTCCTTCCATTTTTTATTTTTCCCGGGAGGTATGGGCGCCCATGCACGGCAATATCGTTATTTTTAACATAATGGTGATGCAAAGAATTGCGGACCTGGCCGCGTAGTAACGTAGTAGTCCACCGATTGTGTGAAATTCATTTTCACACAATCGGAAATTCAAAGTGAATTTCACACTAGTATGTGAAATTTACTTTGAAAAAATCATGCGCCTGGACTTGGAATCCAACCCAGACCCATATATTTCGCGCCGAGTGCGCTAACCATTTAAGCTGCACAGGCGTGCTGTAAAACTGTGAATTTTAATGATACTGATTTTTTGTTCGTCTGTGGAGGCCTTGTAACTACGAAAATACCCTATATCTGTCCGCAATTGTGACGCAGCGAGAGGAAGTGGGATTGCAAGTACCTCTTTTTAGCACTTAGAGCAGATTTTTTTAAATGAGGACATTTCCAGAATCAAATTTTAATCGTATTTATAAAAATACCTGTATTCATATGCTGTTATTTCTGTGGAAAATGAAACGAAAAATCATTATTAAAATTAATTTATTATGTGAATAACATGTTTAATGCATTCCCACCTAGCGACACTACTAGTGGCTTCTATCATTTTTCATCTTGCAACAAACTAGTGGTTTTTTACTTAAATTTGGCGACTAAATGCAAGCATGAATTGAAAACAATGTATAAAAGAGCATTATTATATGTGAGTGGAAAACGAAACAAAAACATTGAAAAAATTATTTTGGTTTTCTCGAGGAAAAACATGGTTTTCTCGAGGGTACGTTGAACCTCCGAGATCGATATGCAGGACTCCGAATCGGATGAGAATATACATTTAGTCCATTACCATTTAGTGACAAAACAATTGATTTCCATCATTTTTCATCTAGCAACTTCATATTTGAAGTTAGTCACCCAATCGTGAGTTGGCAGCACTGGGCATACTACGGCGTAGAGGAGGAGAGGAAGCCGAGGAGAGTTTGGGTGGGTGGTGGCCGAGGGATAAATTTCGTGAGAGAAGGACCCTAAGGGGGCATCAGGGTCAGTGGGCCGCCTCCTTAAAGAGGGAGGAGGGTAGTCGAGACGCGGGGGGAGTTTATTATGACGTACCGTGAGTGGGGAGAGCCGTCGGGAGGTTTGCCGGGAGACGAGGGGTGCATCGCCGGCGAAAGGGGGCGACCGACGTGGGTAGGAGGAGGAGGTTGAACAGAACTCGGAGGGAATAGAGGATAGGATAGGGAGTCCGGGAGATGTGGGATGGAGGGCACGTAGCCGCGGGGACGTGACGGCCTGGGAGAAGGGCAGGGGAACGACGGGAAAGGGAGAGGGTGCGGCGGAAGGTTGAGAATGGGATATCGCCCGGTCGGTCGGTCGGGTGCAGCATTCGGATTCGTGCGGCGGCGAGGTGCGGTTTGTTTGGGTCTGGGGGAGTGAGAAAAAAGGGGTGTTGGGTGCGGAGGAGAATGCAACGCCCGACAAAACGTGGACTCCCAACGCGTGGTGAGGTCGTATCCGAATGGGTGAAATCCGTGCAGCTGGAGAGTATCCATTGTGAGAAATCTGTGCCCTTGGAGCTGGGCCGCGACGATCCAGAATCCATACCGAATTAGTATGCTGGACCACGGGGGAAAGGGACCGCAGAGGAGAAGTCCGGACCCAAACAGAATTTTTTTGACCCAGTCAGGTTTTGTTTGGGGCCCGCGAGGTAGCCTAGTGGGTAGAGCGCATGGTTACGAAGGGAGTCCCGCGTTCAAATCCGGGAGAAGCCTACAGACATCCCAGTCTTTACTCCATCCGGGCAATTCTCTGGACTCTTGAGAAAAAATTACTAGCATCTTAAATGTGGGTGTGGGAAAAGATGAAGGTCACTGAAAACTTAAAGAAACCTGCCATAGACTAAAGCCGGTGTTTGGACCAATAATGATCATCGAAACTCAAAAACTCAAAGGAGATAAATTTTTTCCTTTACATCCAGTAAATAGTGTAACATTATGGCTACTAGTCCAGCACTTTAGACGAAAATAAGCCAGAATATTGAATTATAATGCTGTACCACGGTGGGCGGGTAATTTAGAGCAGGTGGTGCAGAACAAAATATGATTTTTTTACCCAGTCAGTTTGTTTGTGTAGCGGCGTGGTACCGTAGTGAACAGGGCGTTTGGTAGGTAGGTAATGTGTATTTCAGGCGCATCAACAGTATAGTTATTAGCGTCTGTTCCAAGTTAAACTTTTTTTCTGGAGCAGAAGGAAAGAATGTATCTCCTTAATTTGAGTTTCCATGAGCAAAGCACTGGCAATCATATTACACAGATTTAATTCGTATTATATGCATAAAATGTCAAACATTTTTTACGAAGATTTGTTGCTTTTAAGAATACCACCTGATATACTATTCCTCCATCATCATCAATTGCGGTCTCGGGTACAGATCGGGCTACTTCTCGGGGCCTTCCCTTAAAATTTCCCGTAATTATGATCATTAAAATTTCGCCGTGTCACAAAATGTGACCTAGCGATCTGGACCTTGTCTTCCTGATATCCATATATTGCACAATTTGATTTTCCCCTCTTTCATGCTTCTCTGGACTTCCTCGTTACTGATCCTATCTGTCCATTTTATCTTCAGCATCCACCTCCAGCACCAAATTTCAAGGGTCTTTATTCTTTTCTGTTCCAGCATTCCAATGGTCCACATCTCTGAGCTAAATATAGTGCAACCCTCCAAACGAATGCTTTCAGGTGCTGCTCCCTTATCGGTTATCCAATTTTATTTGAACATAGCAGCTGTTTTTTCATCTGAATGCAATCGTTAATTGAGCTAATCTTATATAACTTGATTGCCGTGCTTGATATCCGTAATTAAACGAGGGCAGTGGTGGCCAAGGGGTAGCGACTCCGACGCCTGATCCAACGGTTCGAGAATAGGGGACAGAAAAGTTTTTCCAGCCTTTAGGGAATCAATCTTCAAACCTTCCGGAACGAGCAATGAAGAAACTCCTTCGCACTCCTATGCTCCACCAATGGAGAAAGGCACCAGTGTCACCAGGGGAAACTGATGGCACAGATGATCGACATGGCATCAACTGCCATGCCTGTGGGCGAGAGCGTAGTTCACGGAAATGGACTGCGATGTGGAAGGCAAAGTAAAAGGGAAGCCACCATATCATTCTTTCCAGTAGATGCAGCATTACATTTATAGACGTGATGGCATTACTCCTGATGAAAAATATCCCAAATAAGATTCTACCAAATATGATATTCCGAGATTATTGAAAGGATTTTCATTTCTGTTTTCTAGAAGTTTGTTACTTTTATTTTTCCCTGATCTTCTCTCTATCATATACGTCAGTATTAGTCTGACAGTGGCTTTATATATTCTTGCCATAGTCTCCTTTCTTAAATATGTATTCTTCCAAATGGTATATTGAGAATGGGGACTCGAACTTAATCTGAGCAAATGCACGGCGGTACATTTCTTGCGGAGATCGTCCAACTATCCCCGTGTATATGCTGTGGATGGTGTTAACATAAAGGCGACAGATGAAGTGAAGTATATAGGAGTTACGATAACTGCGGACCTATCGTGGGGAGCACATATAAGAAATATTTGTGGCAGAGCTCTGAAGAAGCTAGGATTCGTCAAGCGTATTGTGGGAAGATTTTCGGATGAAAAAGTAAAAGAGAGGTGCTATTTTGCACTCGTCCAGCCACACCTTGAATATGCAGCGAGCATATGGGATCCGGTGCAGAAAGACTTAGTCCGGGAACTTAATACAATACAAAGGAAAGCTGCGCGATTCGTCAAAAACTGCTACGGGCGTACAGACAGCGTTACACAGATGTTAAACGAATTAGGCTGGGAGCCGCTAGAGACTCGGAGGCTGCGCGCTAGGCTTAGATTGCTTGAACAATTGAGAATAGATATTTTTCAGAGCGACGCGGAGAACATCATATTAGAAACCCACTATATTTCCAGGTCCGACAGAAACGATAAATTAAGAGAGATATTTTGCCGAACGGATAGGTATGGGAATTCGTTTTTCCCCCGAACAATAAGGGACTATAATAAATGCTAGGCGTAATTTCATTAGAGCGTGTCCTTTTTATGTGTAAACGGCTGGTGTCCTAACACCCCCCGCCACACGCCTATTGAGGCGGCTTGCGGGGTAGTATGTAGATGTAGATGAGGCAGCCCGCAATCTTGTTCACCTTAATCAATTGTTCCTTAACCTTTTCCTCTCTATTTTCACAGTGCTACAGCTCAACTCTTAAGTATTTGTAGGACAGGTCCTGTTGGAAGAATTTACCATATATTTTGTAAGTGGTTCTCCTAAAATTGTAATACGTTTTATTTTTCTGGAGATAAATCATATTCAGCATTATACCTATTGTATTGAACACATATAGCACTGTTTGAAATTCGTCTGCATTGAAACATTATTTGAACTATGTGAAAACGATAGAAATTCACTATCAAGAAAGAGAAGCACTGGTAAAATTTCCACAATTTTATTGATCACAGACCAATGTTTGGCACGTTGTCTTATTTAACCCATAACATACCAAAACCTTGGTTGGTGGTCAATAAAAGTGTTAAAATTTTACGCGTTTCTCTTTCTTGAAGATAGAAATCGTCTTCATTATTGGCTAGACGGACAGCTTCATCAGCATAACATCAAATTTTGATTTATTTATGACCCAGAGAATTCATTTCGCATTCTTCCCTGAACAACTAATTCCCAATCCTATCCCTCTGTGCTAATAGCGCAAAAACGATAATAACAAATTCTTAAAATGATTAGTAATCATCATTTTATAGCATGATCACGACGTACGATGATTGAATGGTTCACAGGAGTATTACTCAACACACCGATGTACATTGAGAATAAATAACGAATACGAAATAGCTTTGGATCACAACAAAAGATATAAAATATTTAAATTTTCAATCACAGAAACAAAACACCTGCAATTTTACACTAATTCAACCTCTCTCCTCCCTCTCCCTCATTTTCCATGGGTATATTTGAACCTGTATCTTGAAATCTTCACTTGAAGATGATGTAATAACCTCGAAACTAGTCGTGTTAAACCTTTAATTAAGGAAACCTTCAAGTGTATTGTTTCTTTAATTAAGGAACGGTTCAACAAATCTTACCTGAATCTGTATTTTATATATAGTTTCAATGCTCCTTTAACTGGAAGAAACATTAGGGGAGACGTAAAGTGGCATGGGAGATGGAGAAGGAATGACAAAATTTGGGGAAAGGCGTGAAGGGTTAATAAAGGAAGAAAGAATAGTTGAAGAAAGTACGTGAACTATCCTAGGATAATTAGTAAAGGGAAGAAAACCAATTAGCTTGGAGTTGCATACGCCATCCAGGGCAAAGTTTAATGGGAAAATGGGAGAGATTACAGAGGCCTTGGAGGAGAAAAGACGGAATCGAGGGACGGAAAATGGGGAAAGAGTCGAAAAGTCCTCCTAGAAACCTTCAAGTCTAACATCCAAGGGGATTAGGAATGGAAAGGCTGCCGACTCTATCGCAGGTATTTTAGAAGTAATCAGAGATTGTTCCCGGGCGATCTCAAAGGTGGATATATGGCTGAAGTTCAGGGAAGGAGAAAAGACTGCGAGGAAAGGCATGCCGATGGACCATGGGGTTTAGAGAGCCCGACAAGAGAGATTTGGAGATAAAAGAGACAGAGCTAGGGATATATAAGGGAGAAAAGGGGATGCGTTGTAATAGCGCGGTGGGGGAGTTTGGGGAGGTGGGAAGGAAAATTGCGGGGAAGTTAAAGATATCTGCTGCCATCTCCGGGTTTAATTGAAAGCTAATTGGGGCCAGAGGGAAGACGGGGGCAGATAGGGCTTTAACGGCCGCAATCCACGTGCAATATGATTGGCCATAAACGAGGGAATACGGGAGAGCCGTTTAATTTCCAAGGCTCTCCGGGTAAACCCACGAATTCCCATTGCGAACTCGACTCTTCCAATTGGAATGTCCTTCTCTTCTACTCCTCCCCTTGAATCATCGATCCGAAGAGCTTCGAGCGAAACCGTTTCAAGCAAATAAAAATACATGTAATTTCAAACGTGCCCCAGTTCCATGCGGGAGCCCAGACCGACCTTATCTCTACAAAAGATCAACAATTCTAGCCTCACTAAGGCCTTAGTTCCTGAAATATTTCCGTTGAAATTTAATCAAGTCTATTTTGTCCAGAGTAACTTCTTGCAGAGTAGATCTACTTCTTATTTCTTCAAGTATAAAGCATTAAGCTGGTTACTTCCCTTCTTCAACCTATGTATTTCCAGCTCTTGCGTGGGTATCCCAGAGATCTCCCGCGTTTGTTTGTATTCTCCTTTCACCCATTCTTTCTACATGTTTTTTTCATCTATTTCTCTGTTCTCGTATTGAATTAAGGCTACTTACTAAGCCTTTAACAATACGAGAGTACATGTACCACGAGCTAATTAGAAAGCAATACAATAAGGGAGAGAATGAATAAACATCGCACTCTATCGAAATAAATTATCTTAAGAAAAAACATTCTCGCACGCAGTAATGTTTTAACTACGACCCTAGAAGGAGACAAGATCCTCAATACCTCGTCACATGTGAAATACATGCATTTTGGGCACACATTTAATTCTCCTTAACACTAGATGAAGAAAAATTCAACATGCCGTGGACTTCACGTTATGAAGGTTAAATTGGCGTACAGGGATTTTGTAAAGGGTTTATACTTCATGAATGCTGTCTTTTCATCATGACGGAGAAAACCAAGTATGAATAATACCACCTCACTTTACAATTCTATCAAGTACACGGTCTTTGCGTACACTGTCAGGAGAAACTAATTCCAAATTCTATAAATATCAGAAAAAATTAATCAAGTGAGATATCAGCTTGACAATTACTTTCTGTTTTAAATATTATTGTAAACTGAAGAGCTGTTAGCATTTCAGCTTCGAGAGCACCGGATGGCATTCCGTCGGCCCAAAATATATCTTATCGTTTCAAGCAGATTCTTAAACGTTCTGAGGGGATAAATTGTTTAAAAGCAAAATTATCTCAAAGCTGGAGACTAAGTATTCGGAAAATATCTCCTGAGCCATTTTTTCCATGCTCTATTAAGTCACTAAAGATCATGCTCCAGCTGGAATGATTTCAGTCCACTTCGACTATGATGCAATAGCTTCGCATATGTATGCCAAATAAAATTATGTGAATTTTGGCAGTAATCACTCTAACTTCTTCACAACAGGAGAGACAGTAGTTATTTCTTAGGAGATGGACGGTTTTCATCGCTTCAGAGAGTTATATTTATTTACGCTCCAAAATTAAGTTTAACAGCGGATTTTAATTAAGTTTACCAGTAAGATGTTAATTGTTTCCAATCATCTATATGCTGTTTTACCACGTCTCTCCTGACTCTTTAAATACAGCGAATCATTCCGTTTTAATATATAAACTTATGGCCGGTTGCAGAAGAGATACATATGTATCAAAAAGAGTTATTAAATCTATAAGTTTAATTTATTTGCGTAGCAAAAACATTACATAAATTCCTTGGTCTCATAAATTATTAGGGGTTATGGAATGAACTTCAATACTTTTGAATCCCATGAGCGACTAATATGGCGGATGCACAATAAACCGCTTAGAGGCATAATTACTTGAAGGAAGAGTTATTATGCAAAAAGTGACGAGTTTTTTTCTCATGCTGACTATTAATAATATGCATAAGTAAATGTATTCACAAGAAATACATGCATAAATACGAAGAAGTGGTAGGAAAGCAGGCGACATAATTCGAAGTCATGACTATAGGGGGATAAGTTATGAAAGTGATAGTACCTGCAACTATAACTTTTAGGAGCTCATAAAAATCGATACCATAATTGAATGTTTGTGCAACCGGCCAGTAATGGGAGCGATGGTTGAGACCGAGATTGAGTGGAATTTCATAAAGAAATCAGAAGAACTTGAAATAAAACTTTACGATTCAACTGAGCATATTTTTTATTGTTCCAACTAGTTTCGTGGCACAGTAGCATTTTCAGCAAAAAAACACTTGGGTTGTTTCTTGAAGATGGTACAATAAAGCGAAGTAATAAACATATATTCAGTGGAATTGCAAAGTGTATATTTGAACTTCTCTTAGATACAGCCAATAATTAGACAATATGGCTCTAATGCGGCGGATGAAAATTTCCTCGGCATACGGATCGCGTGGTTGAAAGCAATAGCGTCTAATTATAAAACGCTGTCGAAGAATCCCATCTCGTCACTATGCGACCTCAGAAAAAAAACATGCGTTTAAGTCCCTTGCGATCCCCGAAGCTTGAGCGAGAGGAGAGATATGCGCGAGCCAGGGCTGTCCCTGACCGTGACACGTGCCCTGTCGCGCCGGACGTCAAAAATCCCTCCCAATGGAACGACAGGTCGCTCTCGCTTTCAGCGACGCCAGGGGCAGGACCAGAGGGGTGGGGCGGGACGTGGATGGTTGGTTGGAAATGGGGTGGGAGGGGACGTCGGAAAGAAAAAAAATCAGCGAACTGTGAAAAGCGTCGATGCCGGGGGGGGGGGGGGATGAAAAAAAATGCGAGCGGGAAGAATTACGTGGTGAGGGGCGGCCTAACATACAAACGGAGAAGCGGGTTGGGGTGGGAGGGAATAATACGGAATTTGCATTTGAAACCTCTTTTGGTTGGGATGCAACTTCTTCTTCGCCTCTCCGATTTTGTTCTTTTTTTCCCCGACACGCCTCGCGGGGTCGCTGTATTTTTCTCTTTATTCCGATGGCATTCCCCCCCCACCACTCTCTCCGTCACCCCCCCCCCCCCCCCCCCTTCGTCTCTTCCTCCTCGAACTGAACTGACTTTTTCGATTTAGCTTCGGCGAATGAATTGGACTGCGCTCAACGAGAGGGAGGGGAAAGAGCAAGATTTTTGAGTGCAGAAATAAGTCTCGTGCGGGTGGGGGGTGTGGCTGGTGGGGAAATTGGCGGACCAAGTCGTGCGCAGCGCGGTTTACGGTTCGACTGTTCGGCTCCTGTCTGCCCGCCGCCAAACGCGGAGTCAAATGCTCTTCAGATTCTCGGATAGGAGGCAAGGACGCGATCCTGGGGGCGACCTTCCTCTTCACTTTTGTGCCTGCGCCGGGCTGACATTGAAACTGTAAATAATTATGAACTTTCGAGACAGAAAATATGTCGACCTGTTTTTTCTAGCTATTAAAGAAAATATTTGACACTTCAACGAAGGATGAAATTTAAATTGTAGATTAATCAAAATTTCCAATAAAAGAAAAGGAATTTTGAATCCTATGCATTCATTTTGGTCATCCAGGTGACCAACGACAGGAAGAGTAAAAATCTCGCAAACACGCAAGCTTTACGAGATTTTAACTCACCCTATCGTTGACCTGGATGAACAAAATAAATGCATAGGATTCAAAATTCCTTTTCTTTTATTGGAAATTTTGATTAATTTATATTTTGAATTTACTTTTAATTTACTCTCTTCCTGAATTACATTAAAGGACAAAATGCCAAGAGGATGATTAAAATGCACTGATTAAAGGAGAAATTGAAAATATCAATTGCAATAAAAATGATGAGACGAAATCGGCCAAAAGAACCGATAGTCAGCCGGAAACGGCCGGAAGAGCATCTATGTTTCAGGCCTCATAACTATATTTTATCCCTTTAACTCCTGGAAAAAAAGTATTTCAACGTTTTCTAGAGAAAATGCGGGAATAACGTATATGTACGTTCGACCGCCACCTTCATCATTCTTCTAGTTCCCCTCAAAGTTTTATGGCTCGAATTTAAAGAAAGAGGTTCGAAAGCTTACTCATTTTTTCCATATTGTTCTAGAGTTGAGTGTTCCACTCCAAGGCGAATGGGAAAGGACGTGAGTTGTCAGACGAGGTTTATGACCACGTTAAAGACTTGCATTTGCATTAAGTATTATAGATAAAAACCTAGGCATTTTTGTACCGTTTGGTATCAAAATAATCAGAATGGGAACAGGTTTGTATGGTGTAGAGCACTGGGAATGGATTCTCGAAATTTCGTGTGAATCATAGTACGCGGAAGTAGCAAACTGTTGTATGCTTTCGTAGATGTATCCCAAGCTTCACTACCACTCGAGACGTTTCAATCTAAATTGTCGCATTAATGCAAGTTGTGACAACTCGAGAATACTACATTAACGAGACCATGTGAATATATAAGTATTTTTGCATGCAAAATTATCACTGGGTTTTGAAAATAGGCCCACGACCCATAGGACCACCCAGAGGGTCCGGGTTTGGATTCCGGCAGTGACGGAGATTTTTGTAATTGTTTCCTTAAGATACTACAATGCAGCGAAACTAATTGAATAAAATGATATTGAGCAGAATCTCAGTTTTTATTCGAGGGTCTCATAATATCTCCATCCACAGCCTGGAAGATAACAGGAAAGACTCCTGTCGAAACGTCGACCAACGTGGAGAACCTAAGCCGGTGGAAAGTCCGAGAAGAATTCATCAGTCTCCTAATTTTGTTTCCTAATAGCTTTTGGCATGTCATTAGGATAAGCAGACTTTTTTAAACAATTAAAACGAAAAAACGGAATACTGCGCTCATTTGCTCCGGTTCATAAAGTCGCGACGTCGGCCTCACAAATTTCTTTTCCTCGCAGTTCGGGTGGAGTGCGAAGACATCCCGGAAGGAGTCGAAAGAAGAAGAAATAATAAAATATTCAACTCGCTCTATTCAATTACGCCATTTTGGGGAATCGTGAAGATGGACAAGCCACTTCCTTCTCGAAAACCCCACGGCAGTGGGGAAGGGACGACATTAAAAAGAAAAAAAATGAAATTATCAAGTGCTACACTTCGTGTGAGGGGTGGAGGGGGAAATGGGGTGGAAAAATGACCTGGGGGCAGTATTATGCAGGGGAGGAGGAGGCGACGCGATTTAAGGAGGAGGCGGAAGAGGCACCGCCCCCCGTCGCGAGAGGTCTAATTACGTCGCCTGCCCTCGGGGTCACATTAAAAGGCGGTAGGTAGGGCTGGGAGGGTAAGGGGGAGTAGGTAAGAGGGAGGAAGAGACCTTATCGGACTAAAGCATTAACCCAGCAACCTACCATCCCCACCACCCCGCCACTTATTACACCCCCCCTCTAAGCACAGTGCTCTGTTGGTGGGGGGTGGAAAGCACAAGCCATTGTGGGTGGGAAGGAAGAAGGCAGGAGTGTCTCCACAGCGTTCCCAAGAAGTCGCGTCTGTCTCCGGCGGCGGCGGTGGTGGGGACATTAAAAGAGGAGGGTTGTGTCCCCCCGACGAAAAGGAACTCTGGATGTAACGAGGAGAAAAAGAGGGTGAAAAGTGCGGTGACGTAGAGTGGGGGAGGGAGTCGGGGTTTTTAAGGGAGTACGGGAGGGGTAGGTTGAATAGCGGCGAGGACAAGAGGGAGATAACGAAGGAGGGCAATTCTGTATGGGTTGGGTGGCTGGCTGGCATTGGGGGGAGGTTTACGGGGCCTGAACGGTGGACGGGGGCAGGGAGTGGCCCCACCGGGAGGGAGAGATTGCGGGTAAACTCGAGAGGAGAGAGGATGTGAGGAGGCGGGGAGTGTAAGGGAGGTAGACGGAGGAATCAGGGAGTCTGAGGGCGCTTTATGATTGATTATGCCGCTCGCTTGACAAAATAAAACATTACCTACTACGTTGGATGGTAAGGAAGGGTTGTCCCAGATATTAGCGCCCTAATCTAACATGATAACATGGTTTGGATAAATAACTTGAAAAATAAAAACAATTGATGTGAGAAATGAATTTAAAAATTAATGAATCTCTACTTCGCATTATTAACATGCGATAATTGATACAAGAAGTTGGTTTTAGGCAGCACTTTATAAAAACATACGCTTTTAGCATACTCCTATATGGCAAGAAAGCCAGTACAGCATCAAAGCAAAACAGTTTGTAAAGTGTGGAGGTGTCAATGAATGATGTGGATGAAATGAATGGAGAGAAATACCAACGAAGAGTTCTAACGAGGAGTTGAAGAAAATAGACGATTTACGAACAACGATGGAAAAAAGAAACAAACTTACTGGACAAATTCTGCGACACAACAGCTTTTTGAAAACAGTACTGGACGGATAAATAATTCGGAGGAATAATCGATGAATATCATTATTGGAATTCATTCATCATATTTCGAGGGACTTAAAAACGAAGTGATGAAAATTATGCATGAATAAAGCGTCTATATAACAGGATAGTGTAGTGGAGAACTACAGCAAACCAATATTCTGATTGATGGCTGCTGGCGATGAAGATGACTCCTAAATGCTTAATCGCACTGCCAAACCTAAGACCATAAAACTATGATAAGCACAACATATGGAACGTTGATGGTATTTGAACCCTCTACCTTTGAAGTAATAAGACAGTTTGTTACCAACCTAGTTACCACGGCCGCGAAAAAAGGCATTTATATAACACTATAAATTACTTTGAACACGGTAGTCTGAAAGATATATAAGGCATGGATAATAAAATGGTACAGAAAACCAGATCAGAAAGTGAACCCGCAGAGATAATGAAGCAACGGACAGCTGGATAAACTAATCTCCAACACCATCCTACGTAAAAACACTCTTTTAAATTAACTCTATAATTTTTCACACAAATTTATAAATTTCTATCCGATTCAACGATGCTTTATATTTTTCAAGGAAAAAGAAAATAGGGTGGAAAAATAAATATTCATTATAGAGTACGTAACCTCTCTCTTAGAATCAACAACGCAAATGATTTTTCAGCAGGATATGATGCCTTTCCGTTATGCATCATCATAATTAATATTAGCAGTCACAAATCGAAATATTGTTTTGCTGCAGATCTATACTCCAATGTACCGAGAGCCAACTGTTTTATTCCTTCTCTGATTCTTCATTTAACATCCCTCATAATTTTCCTCATGCATGGCATCCTTTTTCTTCCTCAATAATTCTTCCCGTTAATTTCTATATTCAGCACTGTTTTCATCCTGGATGCTGTTAATGTCGCAAAATGTATCCAATGGCTAAAACTTCTTATACCCCCCTCTTGGAGTTTTCAGTATAATCATTTCTTCTACAACTCTTTGTAAGACTCCTTCATTGGAGATTCTATCCGTCAATTTGACCTTCATCATCCTTCAATAACACCATATTTCCATTTTTTCTAACCTTCTTCGTTCCGTAGTAGTTATTTTAAAAGTTTCAACTCCATATAAGAGTAATCTAAATATGTGGCTTCAACTCTGATATACACAGCTGAACCGGAAGATGGAACCTCATACTCCAAATATAAGTTCAAGTTAAGTGCTTCCATATTCTCAAGCTTGTGTTGCTGGCTGTAGCACTATTCTTCTGGTATTACGCCTTCCTTTTTGCAACTCTTTGATTGTTTACATAAAATGCCACTGGTGAGAGTTTCAAGGGAGTAATGAAACTTAAAGAGACTGGCATAAGACCTAAAACGTGAGAGGCAATAATTAGGCTATTTCCTTCACGCTTCCTGCCGATTTGCAGAGGTGGAGGCAACGATGGAATAAATGCGTGAGTTTTTGGAATCTATCTTCCGGTACAGCTGCAGGTGTCAGCGATTCAGCAACAACAGTAGTTACCCCTCCGCTATCGGAGTCAACTTCAAGTCTCTTCAACGGATGAGAAACTACTGTCGCTGAAACGCTGACACACGTATCAGTACCGGAAGATGGAATGCAACCCATCAAGCCGCTGCGTAAGTCTTCGCTCCTACTAATTACGTGATTCTCCGTACGGATCCGAAGTTTATAGTAGACCGACGCCACCTTCCTTGAAAGCTCCGGTTCCGCCATACATACTTGATTGGCGGGAAGCAAAGTGTTCAGGGGCCAGCTTCTAACGTATGTCGTGTTATTCTAGCCTTCGGTTTATTCGCATCCCCAGAAATTGATATGGATAATAGGGGCTTCTAAAGCTAACGCAACACCGCACTGTCTAATCTTAATCTTAATCCTCAGATAAAAAAAACATCTATAACCAAGGCGGAATTCCAACCCGTGAATTTTGGGAGGCAGAATAGTGTATTTCCTTCCCGGCTACAACTGCCGGCTTCATGTTATATTTCCTGCTGTAAATTACAAAAATAGTGACGGTAAAGTAAAAACGAAAGCAGAAAATTCTCAATAATTCCGAAAATGAGTCAATCAGTAAGAGGAGATGAAAAATTCTTCAGCACTAAGAGCGCTAAACTGGAAGGCAATCTACACCACAGATGATTTAAGTATTTAGTAGGATCATTATTTAGCGGTACTCGAATATCACTCTGTAACTGTTTCTCTCTATCAATAAAAGAAATCTGTTTCCTTTCTAAAAAATATCAATACATGGAAGAAATTAATTCTTATTATATTTTTTCTTGATGACGCTGGCTGAAGAAATTTTACATAAGTTGATTTCTAGGTAATGTACATTTCGATAGCATTTATTTTTATAAATACAATAAATCTCGTTCAATATAATAACTTAACAGCTTATTTCATTTCTTTTTCTTTCTAATGAAAAAAATGCAATGGCTAATATAAGTTTCGAAAAGTGCTTTCCGAAGAACCAGGCTGAATGGGAGGGGGCCAAAGAGGTAATTCTGTTACAATCATACTGCATCCCTTAAAATTTAACTCTTAAAATTTGGTTAATAAGCTCGAGGTGATTAATAGCTAGTATAAGAAATAAAATCGACCCAACGACCTTGATAAATTTACACGTAAACGCACGTGAAAAAGTATATAATGTAATTTGTGAACACTTACGGCAATGTTCAATCAATTTCACTTAAAAAATTTACTGGACATGAAAAACAACACCAGAATTTAATCACGCGTGATGCTATTACTTAATCCTGCAATCGGAGTTACTTCTCAAGGTTCTCTCGGGTTTCCTACCGAGTCGGAGTGCCCTGTCCTGCCTCACCTCTGTCCTGAGGAAAATGCTCGAGTCGAGCGTCGAAACGTCGACCTTCATAGACCCTCTGACGCGGCGGGAAACCCAACAGAACTTTAAGAAACTCATACGCCGGGAAAGCACCTGTTCTTAAATCGGAGTTACGTTCGTTTCTTTTTATTTACTTATATACCACTGTGAACGCCGCAGAATGGGCGTGTGGCAGCGATGTTACGACACCACCCATTAAGAAGGGAGGGAATAGAGTAACAGAATCGTTGCATAAAAAGGACGGAAGTGAATTTCTTTGCAGCAGAGTGTCTTTCGAGTTACGCTCCATTTTTGTTGTATTCACCTATGGTGTGGGGGATGAAGGAATTGTTGTACCTATCAAATTGGTGTATCTCTCAAATTTAGTCTCCACAATATGATATAAAGATGTAGTGCTGGACTGAAAAAATATCCAAGTCACCCTAAAACACGCATGAACGAATTGTTGAATAGCCTAGCGTGAAGCCGCTAAGTCTCAGCGGCTGTTGCCATTTTAGTTGAGTATTAGAGCAGCGGTAGCTGGTCATCAGATTGCCTTTAAACACAGAAGAGCCAGGCACCGCGAAACAGAGGACCTTGCTTGGAGCGATATGACCGCTTCTTCATTGCGTTCCTAGGGAGGGAGGAAAAGGAAGGATAGGGGTTGCAGATTTGGAGGGTTAAGAGGGGTGTACGAGTGTCTCTAAAGCGAGCACGAGGCCCTTGGGGGTCGTTGGCACGCGCACGGCCCGAGACGTCGGGCTTCCCCAACACGCGAGCGTCAAAGAGATAAGGAGAGTTGTGGGTTGGAATGAGGGAAGGAAGGGGGGAGGGTGCAGATTTGTGAGCTTGTGTGTGGGTGGGTGGCAGCGTGGTTTGCGGGAACCACGACTTTAATGGCAGTGGAGAAAAAGAAAGTGAAGAAATCGGATAGGTTTAGCGAAGCTGAACTGATAACTCCCACATCTGAGAATGAGAGCGAACCAGATACCGTAATCGGAATTTTCCATCCTTGATAATGACGAATGTTTGACGTAATTTCCCCGAATATTTAAAATAATGCCAATTAGTATTCAAGATTTCTGTCCAATGTTTTTAAGGATAAATAAACGATAGATTTTTTCACTAACGGTGAAATGGTTAGAGATGTAAATTTGCGAGTACTACCACGCGCCGATAATGATTTGTTGCGGTCTGAGAGCACACAGGATTCACAGAGGCTACTGGATAACTTTTTTGAAGCAACAGAGAGAGTGGCATTGAGGGTAAATAACTTAGATACCTATATTTGACTAGGAACATGGTCCGTATGATGAGGAAATAGTAAAATAATTGAACAAGTGGATGATTTGGAGTCCCTTGACCGAGTGTTTACGAAAAATGGGAGGATAGATGAATAAACTAAAAAAGTGTGCGAATGCTAGACCTTCCCACTTAACAGAATGGCAGCGAAGCTTGGGTATTCCGAGACAAGCAGAATAGTAAGTCAAATGCAGTGAGTATACCTGAGCAACTTTTGCGGTAGAAGCAAGAGGTATAAAGCTAGGAATGAGAGGGTCATGAAAGAATATGGAATGGATGTTCCAGTAATCGACATGTATGAGAGGTGCGTGCTTCGTCGGTTTGGTTATATCCAGAAAATGGATAAGAATCGAATGACATAGCAGATTTATGATATAAGAGTGAATGACGTGAGAGGAAGGGGTAGACCGAGAAAGTCAAGGGCGAATGTGATGGAAGACACTTTAGACACTTTCAGAGACGGAATATTAGGAGTCTTAAGAACAGGAGAGTGTGCATGAATCAATGAATGAGTTCAATTAAGACAAAATTGGTTTGCCAAGGATAGAGCAGTAAGGAGGAAAAACATCACGCCGAGTTGGCTTTTTTTGCCCTACCATCAAGAATTCAACCTTTTTTTGACTACGTCTACCCCAAAAAGGGAAGGCTTGATAGGTAGGTATGTAGATGTAAACGTTAAGATTTGTTGAGGCTATGGAATCACGTCAAAGACATTGCCGAGGCCGAGTCTGTCTTAAATAGGGCTCTAGTTGAAGGCAGACACCCAGGTAACGTCGTTTCTTTCTACCTACAATTAGTCTTGGCTGAATTACTTTCACATTTTTGTGACATTAAAAATTTTATGGACAGACTAAATAGAGAAAAATTTAAAAAGTACGGAAAAATATATTCATGCCCACTAAAATAAAAATTATAGAAACCCATTAAAAGCAGAATTTTCTTGAAAACTCAAGTATTCGTACCATTTTTACTTTTCTATACAATGTGTCTTTTAATCCTTCGTCTTCATGTGATTCCTTAGAGAGGAAATCTAAACAGAAAAAGATTAAAATGAGAAGAATTTGCTTCAGAATAAGGGAGGCAAAAATAATCCATTACGGTAGTCAGCAACTTATATAAAAATCTGGGGAAGTAAACTCAAGGGTCGATGGAAGGTAATTTTTCTATGGATCTATTTTCCATTCCCAATTGATTCCACCAGCCGATACAGAGGAGCTTGTATAATTCTGCGCGGGTCGCGCGGGTTCCAACTCCGCCTTCACTGAATTCTGCCTCACCACGTAAGTACACATAGCCACTCACATGTCACTCTCACCTAAATAATTAGAATGTATTATTTGAATGATTTAAGTCAAGTATTATCTTCCACTGGACTGAACTAACAACCAGTGCCTGTGCCCGGACATTTAAGGATACCTTATTCAGGAGACAAAAGCAGCCAATTTGAGGAAGTGTTCCTGGGATAACATCTGTTTGAAATCAATGCATGAAGGAGGATGAAAGAAGAGTCACCAAAATTGAAAATAAGTCTGAACTTAATGGCACCAAGGTAATAGTACGCCAAGGTTCATTGACATTTACTTCGAACTTTGCGAGCCACCACAGGGGTGTGTGGCAGGGGGTGGGAAGAGGGAAAAGACGAAAGTAAACTTACTGTATTTTAAGGAGTAACTTAGTGTCTCGCGCAGTTTTCATTATAGTTCCTAATGGTGCGTGACGAATTTTGCACCTGTCCATTCGTCAGGATATCTCTTACTTATTTTGTCGTATTACGAAGGTTGATGGCTATTATTACTAGGCGATCTACGGGTTAAGGTGGGATTAGATAGATGTAAGTAAGTATCCTCTAGATTTTTACATATGCGGGACACTTTCTACGAATATATCTTTTTTCATCTCCGCATACTTACGAGGTTTAGAATAAGTACCCATTCTGATGAAAGAATAATGGTGGAATCGAATAAGGTTAAGGGATACTTTAAATATAATTAAATGGGCTTATTATTTTAGCCAATAATACTTCCTCGTTTAGAGATTGTCATAATGCAATGATGTCGAAAGACCGAGGAAACGACTATTAAGGCTATAAGAAATATGTGTTTTAATGAAACTCCACCAAATAAATTTCAATGGGATACTCTTACAGCAGACAAAATTGCAGCAAAGGCTTTTCTCTAAAAAGTTCGGTAAATCGAAACAGTAAATCCATATATACTCTATTTTTAATCTATCCCAGCTTACTTCATAACCACTGCTAATTACACCAAAATTTTCCTTCTTAAATTGGCTATTTCTCTAAAGAGAGAGGCAATACCAGGAAGATGACTCAGAATGAATTCCGGGCTAATACCTTCCATGGCTCCGACTGTGCGAGGTAACAAATAAGTCCCCGGGACACTCTGTATTCTGTTCGAATACTTGAAGAGGCCGCGTTTGAAGGAAGTAGGGGGAGAAGGGGAGAGGAATCTAAGGGTTCGCCGTAGATGGAGATCGAGAGGACCGCCGTAAACTCTAATTGAAAGTCATGGAATAACTTAGGCGTCGGACGAAACCCCTTCCGCTGGCCCTATCCCTCCCCCTCATTTATTACCTTCCCTCCCAACCCCGCTTACCCTTACCCTCTCGCCCCCTCAAAAGAGCTCACGACCTCGAAAACCATAGACCACGGCCCACTCTTCTTTTTCCGCAAGTCCAACGTAATCTCCGCAGCCGAGTCCGCTGGGCTGTTGCGGACCCTGACTATTAAGATCTCGGTCGTAGATAAGGGGGCTGGCCCGCCCGACTCCCTGTGCGCAAGGGGCATTTAACCAGGATTTCCCATTTCGTTCCCTCTCTCTTGTCCCCCCACGCTAAAACTGCTCCTTACTTACTTACAAGGGTTCGAAACGCCTAACGAACGAAACGGACGTGAAGGCCCGCCACCTTTGGGATGAAAAGCCACTCCCAAGGGGACCGCAGAGTCAGTCAGGACCGGCGGACACCCGAAACCCCCTCCCACACCAATCCACCCCCAGTTCTTTCTTTCCACTCATTCGGATTGGGGGGAGGGGGGGGGGGTGAGCAGAGCATTTAAAACGGGGTGGACAATAGGGGTCCGTAACAAAGGGTGTGCTTGGTGACCAGAGCTGAGAAAAAGGATTGGTGGCTGCTGGTCAATCGTCACCAACAATAGACCCTATTTTGGAACGAAGAAGCAAAATAAAGAAAATATTTCAAAATATCTACCTTTTACACAAATGTACCCAACTATTAGTTACTGGAAGATGGTACTCATAAAATTTTAACTGGAAGAGGAAAATAATATAATTGGTTTATGGGATTATAAAAACACTCCCAATGTGACATTCAAAATACGTATACAATGTGAATAATACCCCAACTAAAATCTCACTGTAATTTATTTTCCTGATTATTTAACCGATGCAATTCTGTCGCATCGATCATTTAATCTGAGCCAAAAGTGAATTTGTTCCCATTTAAAGCCTATGCTAAGGATGCCAAGTAAGTGAAATTTTCTATTGCTGTAATAACGCAAACATTGACGATCCTGGAGCCAAAAACTAAAATTTTAGGCAAAAACAAAGCGTATCTAATACGAAACATGAGGGCAAGGATTATAAAACTTTATTGGTTCAGTAATTCGAGACTAAAAATCTCAAGCCTATATCATGAGTAGGGACATGCAAAAGTCGCAAATGCCATAACGCGAATTTTAACGCGAATTCTGGGGTTTTCCCGCGAATACGCGAATTTCGTGTTAATCGCGAATTTCACCAATTCAAACGCGATTTTCTTCATTTTATTCTTCTGCTCATGCTTCTCCCACGAAAGTGTTTTCGAGGCGTATGTTTATGGCACATTGCTCCGATCAACTGAGGGTTTGGATAGCTTTCTTGGCTAATTTTCAATAATATGTGGTAGAATAACAGTACTACACAGGAATTGACGATCGTGAATGAGTCGTCAGCGAGAAATCACTGCGTAATGTTTTCACCAACAGTATAAAATTTTTACGCGGCTCTAATTCATTGCATTAAAATATTCCCGGAGAGGATGAACGATTATTAACGAAAGAAAACTAGTAACTAATCTGATATATTCAAAATGAGCGTAGATAATCTCAGTATATTATACGAAAATAATACGCACAAGAGTTTTAGCAAAATGCCTTTTTTGTCGAAAGATGACATCTAAGCATCAAATATGGTGAAAAATTCTCGGGAATTTGTTAAAATAAAGGTGCCTTCCCGATGTCCTCAAAGTAAAGAATTATATCCACAAAGTAACACATTCGAGGAAAAAATACGACTTATTTGTCAAGAGGATGTCTAAACCACGCGTGGCTACTTTGTAGCTACGTTTTCGGCTACTTTGCGAACGCGTTCACGCGATGTCTACAAAGTAGCCGAAATGCCATTAAGCATTTCTTATCGTCACTACCGGCGCTCCCGTTTTAATCCCGGGAAGACTCGAAAAGTAAAGCGGGTTAAAAGTATAAGCTTACCGTCGTTTGAGACATCGGCATCGTGAATTTATTTCGTTTCGTTGCATTCAAAAAAAGTATAATGCAGAAGTGGGCAGTGACCGCAAAACAACGCGAAGCAGAATTTCGGGACCACGGATTATATTGTGCTGATGACAAAACAATATTTTGTCGTTTTTGCAATACAACTGTTTCGTGGGAAAGAAAGGACAGCTGCACGAAGCATATCGCGAGTGAAAAACACAAGTCTAGTGTAGGAAAAAATTCTGCAAGTGGAAGTATAGTTATAGCGAAACTTGATGGCATTCCACAGCAGAGAGTTTGAGTTTACAGAGGGCGAATTAGGCATTAAAGAGCAGTCAGAGGTACCGCAGGGCTCAGGTGGAGACCTTTAGAGAGAACCTAAACATATTCATTCTTCATCTCTTGTATGCTCTGCTCTCCCTGACGTCATTCTCTGTACAAGCGAGTGCCACCAAGTTTTGCTACACCTATACAACTATTCGGCAGGCATCAATTACAAAATTGCTCCAAACGACCAAAAAGAGAGATGCCTCCTACGAATTTGCAAAAGACACAACATAGGCCTTCATAAAAGCCAACATTCCGATTGAGAAGGTGGACGATCCAAACATTAGAAGATGGTTAAACAAATACGTAGAAGGTTAGTGTTAAATTATGTACTTTAGTAGCTGCACTAGACCATTAATAAGTGAAAATTTTATGTTTTTCATACACCTAGTTATTCCATAATGCATGAGAACATAATAGGTTCCCATAAATATTGATCAAATTTTATGAATTCTGCAATTTCTTTGTTTTACGCATTAGGATTCATTCTCCTTTTATTTTATATCTACAATACCCAGGGGGTGGTGACCTACCTCATGCTCGAACGCTTCGAGAAAAATATGTAAATTATCTGGCCAAGGACCGAATCGAAGAAGTTGCTGTTCAAGGCAAACCCATTGATGTTTTTTGTGATGAAACCACGGTCAAAAAAGACAGATGTGTATTTGTGGTACTGTTTAGGACATTTAAAGATTTTAATGAGCAGCCATTGCTTTATGTCGGTGGTGTCCACTTTCTAGAAAGTGCTGATGCAACCCAGTGTATTAGGGCAATACTTGAGTCCCTGAGGATTTATAATGTGCAATACTCAGATGTTAAAAGTGTTATAACAGACTCAGCCAAATATATGACAAAGTGTGTTGCAGGCTTGAAATTGATTATTGGTGAGGGTTTAATCCACATACAATGCTGGGCTTACAAATTAAATCTTGTGGGAAATATTTGGATCCATCAGATGGCTGACCTTAATAAAGCAGTACTGATGACCAAAAGTTTATTCCTCCATACAAGAAAAAGAAAACATTTGTACTTAAAATTTCTTCAGGACAGAAATGAAAAGAGTTTAGTATTATTCCCTATTCCTGTTGTCACCAGATGGAACTCCTGGTTTATTAGTGTCTTTTATTTAGCCGATTATTTTCAACACATTGTTGACTTTTGTAGCACTAACAATTCACGATTCCGGTGTAGAATATTTTTGTACTTTAAATAATGATACCATAGATTCTATTCAATGCCAGGCAATATTTGTTATGGAGCATGGGAAACAGCTGGTTGACTTAATCAAATTATTGGAGGGTTCAAACTATCCTAATGCACAAACATTACATAGAGAGTTAAGGAAGTTAAAAATGAGTCTCGATAATATTCAAAAGGGTATATTTTTTGATAAAACCACTAATTACTTACAAACCATGACAACATCTAAAACAGCTGCTGTAAAGTCAATACTAATGCAGATGGCTTCAAAGGCATCAACCAAACTTAGTAAAACTCTTATGGTAGAAGACCCAAGCAGAAAAATATTTGAAAATCTCTCAGTTTTTGATCCCCAAGAAGTTCTGACTACAGAGGTGAACCTAGACTTAATTACAAAATTAAAAAAGGTTAATGGCCTTGAGTCAATGGAGACAGAGAAGTTGATGTTGGGGTTTGGAGAATTACAGCAATTACTACAAAAGCAAAATTCTCAGGGTTCAGTGGATATAATTAATGCCATGCAGGTGCTCAAATTGTCTGACACATAGTTTGCATTTAAGTGCCTGGAAGCAATTTGGACCCCCTGTGCAAATGTGGACTCAGAAAGATTTCTTTCCTGCTATAGCACTGTATTAACAGCTAGGAGAACAAATCTAAAAGAAGACAATTTGGCCACGATGGCAATTTTTTCAATTGAAAATACAGAAGTTTAATAGTAATTTATCTCTTTATGTAAGTTGAATACATGAATATGTGAAGAATAAAATATATACAATGTGAATTCAGTCAATACTCCATGTTTATTATTGCATAAATTATCCTTAGTCAATATCATACATAAGTCATTGCAACGGGTGGGCCCACTAAAAGCGTGGCACTCAATCAATATCAATTATTTTGCCGTTAAAATAACACCGATTTCAGGGTAAAATAACACCACTTTTGTAAAAAAATATCACCACTTTTGGCTAGAAAATAACCCCATTTTTTGCATGTCCATAATCATGAGTGATAGTAATTTTAAAGAGCAAGAAAATGAAACGACACCGAATCCAACGGTTTTCTTATGGGAGTAATCTACAACCACCGAAGGGCCCTTTTTGACGCCCCGGGGGCGCTGAGGCTTTATTAATATAGCCAATTAGTCCATATGGGTCCAGAGGAACACGTTTGCCCAATTTTGTTTGAGTCCGTCACAGGCTTCGGAAGCCTATAGCGTTCCCACAAACAGAATCTAAGTTTCATAGACATAGAAGATTATAGAATATGCCCGAATGTGGCAGGTAAAAAAATCAAAACCATAATTTGTACACAGTATAAAAATTGGAGTTGACCAGAGATGAGCAAATATCTGCTGCATTAGATAAACTTTATAAGCCTAAATAAGATAAAAGTTGAGAACACATCAATATATCAATTTTTATTTGTATTGCGCCAAGATTTTAAATATCGATAACAGTTAAAGCTATAGAAATATGGTTTCTGAATTATATTTGCCAATATTCTCCCAGTGGTACATAATTTATGTTGTATTCATTTATGCTGTATTTATTTTAAATCTCTGTTCTTACTCGCCCCTCCTATGGCATTATGATTGAAAATTTGAAACTAACATTTTCTTGTATTGCTCTTCCCCACATATGTGCTCTGTATAAATGTCTCTTGACCACCTGATCAATGCCTACACCATCTTACGGCGAGGGGTCCTGATCCAGCTACGATGCTCTTCTAAATAATATGGCACCTTTTCATGTTCAGCGTGCCACCCTCCCAGGACGCCAACTACCATGACGTCGTGGGACACCAAGCCTTTGCACTTTAGTTGCAGTCCTTCTGCCCTGACATTATAAATATCTACATACTATTAGTGAATCCAAGACGCTGATCACGAACCTAATCGTTCTTTATCAGAAAATTGAATTATTTCTAACATAAACGTAGTATACAATAGTAGATATGCTTAAAAGTTGAGAACACATCAGTATATCAATTTTTTAAATATTTTATTGCGCCAAGATTTTAAATATCGATAACAGTAAAAAGGTACAGAAATATTGTTTCTGAATTATATTTGCCAAGATTCTCCAAGAAGATATATGTTGTATTACTTTAATTTAATTTTAAATCTCTGTTCTTACTCGATCCTCCTTGCGCAGAGTATTTCAAACATAATACTTGTATCTTCCAACAAAGTAAGTCTATTGTAAGTCTAACGCCACGTAATTCATAGATTTCAAGCAAAAAACGGGCCAAGGTGGGTTTGTTAAGTCCTAGTTCAATTTAGGATTTGAGCCAGGCTAAGTTTGCGTTTGGCTTCGCCAAGACCTTAAACTCCCCACTTAATAAGAATTCTCAAAAAACAGACTTAGCGCAATAGGTTTAAGAATGTAACTCCTAACTTTTTTAAAAGTCCTCGCTCTCATCCTCCCTCAGTCATGCAGAACAGAATCAATAAACATTGTTTTGCTCATCAAATGAAAAGGAAAAAGAAGACGGGGTGACAATAAGAACTTCGATTGAATGCAGCTGGTCAATCGCCACCGAGCTTCCAAAGGTCTCCGCTTCCAATCTATATCTATATACTAGCCTGCGAGCTGCCGAAGAGGCGATGGGCAGACGATGTTAAAACAACAGCCATGAAATGGGAAGGAATAGGGAAAAAGAGGAGGACGAGGACAAAGCTGAATTGTATGTAAACGATGCGTCATTTTATTTTATATTATTTTTTTATTCGTCGATTTTTGAGATTACAAGAAACCATTACCAATGTTACCTTTCCGTATCGTAAATTTTTCTCGTTGAGAACGATAAGTAACAGATCCTCACTATAATTTAATAACATAAAGGCGGTCAACTATCTATTTAAAATACTTTTCCATTCAAGCCAGACGTAATCTAACAAGATTCTTTCTTTCATTGAAAACGGAGGACAATAATTAACCACTACTTCTTATGCATACGCCTCTTGATGGTGGTAAGAATAACATGATATTAAGTTTTAATAAATTTGAAAGGACCTTTGTTGATGCCAAATTAGGATCACGCATATTTCTCTACTTTGACAACGATTTACCGTGAAGTAATAACTGAAGCCAATTCATATGATTTAATTCCATTCTCACGCGGCGTGAGGGATCGAGCTATGCATGGTGGTATGCTTGAAACTCCTGTATCCTTCCTGTCCTCTATCCTTCAATCAGTTAAACAAACGTTACCTGAGAGGAGCAACCTGAGTGTTGAGGGAGTATTCACAACTCGTTGTTACACTGGCGCACAATCCGGAGTTGCTTAGATGGTTTCCATAAAGTATTCATTTGAAGTAACTCCTGGAACTCACCTGAAAAAAAAGGGAAACCCATTTTAACGTAATAAGCAAACTGGCCTTTCTACACAACTACAGACCGCTAATATTCCTTAGGAGGAGCGCCCGGAATCAAAATGCAACTTATGTGTGTATTTAGCCCATATCAACCGCCAAACAGTCCTATATTTTCCTCGAAAACGAAGGATCGTGTAGCCTCTTTCTCCAAATTTAGCCACAGATAAGGTTGTGTATAATATATTTGCAACTGCACTTTTATCAGTAATATCAGACCAGTTGTATGCTGTTCACTGCTGTTCTGGGAATATTACGCAACCGTATATAGGATTCAAACGGAGCTCAGTTTACCATTTGGGTGCTACCCACTGATAAGTGTGCTCTGCGGTGTCAACTGACTTCATGGAGGTCGACGATGTTTTATGATTGCACCAAAAGGGTTCATTTTAAAAGGACTTCCTAACCCTAATATTGCCGTATACTGATATATTAATGACCTAACATATCCAAGAAAAACCTACCCAATACAAAGCGCCGCAGATTCTTTTATTAGACCGATAACTTAGACCAACTTGACAGGCGCGGGTATAGGTACTCGTCTTACCTTCGACACGAGTACCACAGTACCACCGCCCACGCTTTCCAATGACAGATTTGATCAAATTATAAAATAAGCAGTGTTGTAAAAAGGCACTCGCACAACACACCAACTGTTAACTACCCAATATTTATCGATGGAATGTAGTCAATCCTTCAAATGAGACGCCTTAAAAACAGAACACACTTTTAGTCATTTGAAAAAGACAAAATTTTAATACAGGGATTTCGACATGCTAGAAATCGAACGTCAATTGAATTCGAACATCGTCCTTACAAGATGATACACTTGAGTGAACTAATTTTTATAATAGTATATGATTTTTTAGTGTTGGCCAAATAAAATGCAATTTTTCATCGCCAACGTGGACAACGTGGCAATTTGGATATTGCATTATTGCCCTGAGGATGCCAATAAATTTGCCGAAACTTTGGTCATTAAAATTTGAATTTTATTTGACCACCACTAAAAAATCATATACTATTATAAAAAAGTGGTCACGAAAAGTCCCTAACTGATTTACTAAACTTTTAAAGTTACAAACGTGAAGGTTCTACTTGGTTACTTTCAGCAGTATCTTGGGATAGAAATTGTTGGGTGAGCTTTCAATTGCTATTCTCAATAGTATTTTTCATATTTTCTGCTTGTCCCGTCCCCAGCTAGGTCACTCAATATGCATCCGCCCAAAGCTCTCTACAATAAAATGTGTTGATTTCAATGTATCCATTCACGGTTTTCAATGTATTTACTTCCTAAAACCGAAGCAATATATTAATTGTTGGAAGTCCTTAAATTATAAGTCCTTCCTAAACTATATCTTTCAAAGACGTCACCCTAGTGACACTTTTTTTTTCAACTTCTATTGAGGGTCACCCTAAAGTCTGGACAAATGCAAAAATATATTTAAAACAATTTAATTAAAATAATTCATAATAATTATAAATATTACCCATAATTATAAAATTAAAAAATTAAATCAATAATCATATCTTATTTACCAATAATATATTAATTACATGGGGTAAGTAAAATGTTGTCATCGAGATTTCCTGTGTCTCCAGATTTGAGGGACACCCTGTATTTATAAGATACACGTACACGAAATTATTTACTGTGCAATGGAAGAAATATATAAAATAATACTGGATTGGGTGGAAGAATGCGCTAAATGGTCTCAAACGGTACAGCAACAGTAGGTAAAATATCAAAATACATATATTAAACACCATCTTAAAAATAACTGAGTCACAAAATCCGCGGAGTGCTACCCTGCGCTGGGCTGCGTTCTTCTCGCGTCGGTCCCCATCCGCATTGGGAGGATGGTGACGGGCCCAAGGAGAGACACCCCTCTTCCGCACCCCCATTGACGCCCCCTTGGCAATCTCCACGCCTAACTCCATTAAGCCGAGCTGCGTCAACCGAAGAAGAAGGGAAGAGAGGAATAACCCAGTCGCCCCTTTGAAGTGCTCCCCACCCCTTAACCCCCCCACGGCGAACACCCCCAGTTGTGTGTGGGGGGGGGGGGGGGAGAGGAGAGGAACCAGGGCTTTCGCGTCGACGGAAAAGTAAGCAAACGAGTGCGACAAAAGGACGACAAATCCATCGTCCTACCCCAAGAGCGGCGGAAACTTGATTTGAACCACAATAGCGGTTAAAACCCCCGAATGCACCGCATTCTCCCCTGCTTCTTTAGCGGCCGCAAACAACTGCCGCTTGATTCGATAGCGGGCGCGCACGAGGAGACTGGGGGGCGTACGAAAAGTTCTCCAATGAAGACAAACGCACGGGAATGATTCACTTGTACCGAAGGGAGGGGACCCAGGATTTAATGCGAGAATAAACGCTGATATTAGAATCGGATTAAATTTTCGGCGAACGGGATTAAGTTGGTAAATAAAGCCATGGATAGTACACTTCGCTTGAACGTGGGGGCATCAATTCGCGTCCAAGTCTCCCTAAATATTTCAACATGCCGCTTTAATCTCATTTTGGTGTGTCCCGATCTAATTAAATGGATAGTGAGAACTACTTCTCATTTTCCAATGACTACATCAACTTTCCGGGGATACGATTGATGCTGCCGAGTGCGTCCACTGGTATACAGATGGTAGGTCGGCGTAGAGGTGAACTACGAAATAAGCCAGTTTACTCGAAGAATTAGCGATCAGTAGTTGACGGCAAGCAGTGGTATCTAAAGAGTGTAAGGGGTTCCATGGCTCAAAAACGATACTGAAACCGGTGAAGATGCCGCAACTTTCCCGAATGGATGCCGGCAAAAAATGGACAGCCAGTACCCCGGAGTAGGAGGCAGCAGCCTTTCTTCACATGAGTTAAGGTGGAGACTGCGTGGGCTGGTAAAGCAATACTTCTTACTCTGAACTGGTGAAGACATTCACCTAAACGGCTGCAGTATTGCCACGTGGAAAGCAACGTTAAATCACCATATTATTATTCTTAAGCGCAGCTGCTTATCACCATTTTCATCTTATTTCATTAAAAATGACAGATGTTTAGGAAGGATAAATTATGGGAAGAATAACAAAGGAAGACCAAGGTTAGAATACAACAGAAAAATTAGGAAGTTAAATTGACAACTTATGAATGACAATGCGGTTAGTTGAGAGAAGAACGGAGTGGAGAGCTGCTGTAAACCTATTTCTGATTGATTACTGTTGATTCTCGCTACAGATAAATAACATATACATACATAAATCATTATAAATAAAAAAATAGAATAAAAAACCATGTAATACAAAATTCAGCCAAAGACGGGTTGGAAAAGATTGATATAGCAAGATGCGTGGGTCTAGTCACGACTCCTGTGATACTTTGCGATGCCACAAGCTTAGCATCTATTGCAGTATGTTTAGTATTAGTATATTTTTTACTAATGTAGCAAGCGGAATAGAGCGTGTATCAGACGATAGAAATCATATGGACCATCAAAGGCAGAAGAGTGACAAAAATAAACTTATGATGAAACTGAAATATCACCATTAAAACTCGATATATCTCGCCACGTCAGTCTCACTAGGCTTTTTTTTAGCAATGAAACATTTTAATGATATAAAATTCACTATTTCTTTGGACAATAATTTATTTGGAAATTGGACATAGATAAATAGCCGAGCGCTTAAGTTTCGAGTTTGAACGGTCGCATCTCCCCAACGATATGAGAAGGCACACCCCTTGAGCTCGTGGCTGATATTATCAAGTAGCTTCTACGTAATACGTTCATTTCTAGATCATTATAGAGGTTTTGAAATGTCTTCCTATTCGACGTAAATTCCTTTACTTAGCATAAAGTTCTCCCATTTGCCGCACTAAAGCATTAATTCCAGCTAAAGGTATCCCAAAAGATGATATTTGGCATCTGCTAATAAGATCATAGTAGTGACGCGACAGGTTGATATTTTTTACGACCGGATTATAATAAAGACGATGCAAAAATAATTCTACAGGAAATGGCGAAGTTATTCATTTTTGCACAGATACTTTAGTTCTTTCAAATATAACGGTTACGTCCCACATTAGCAATAATGATAAAAGGATTTCCCGAGATAATATTTTTATAAGTATTATGTTGATGAGAATGAATGGACCATAATACGAGCATATCGTATTATGACGTTCAATTCCACAAAATATCCGCATGGTTCCCTGGATTCTGCAAGTTCCAAATTAATTTTCAAAGCACCACCATTAACAGCTGCCCAACGAAAGCACGTTCAGCAAAGCAAATGATTTTCATACATTAGGCTACATGTTTACAATTATATCGTGCGTTTAAGATGTAAGAAAAAAGCCGGAAATACTAGCCTCGCAATATACACCACTTAGGTATACAGAAAAGACAATGAGATCATTATCTTCATTTCCATTAATTTTACTCTGTTGACGATATCCATATTGCTGTGGAAAATTTATGCTATATGTTGAATATTTAATACGGCGACGACAATCTATTCTTTTTCCACTAAATTACACAGCAGCAATGAATCCACATTACTAGAGAAAACTGATCATGCAGTTCATGCTTCCGAATTCATACCATGTAACTAAACAAGCGAAAACTAGAGGAGGCTTGTAGTTAATCATTTGCATTTTTCGGTAAAACCCAGTCCGACAATTTTTTCAGCAGCGGAACGGAATGAACAACAGGGAAGAAGAAAAGGATAGAATGAAGAGGAAGAAAATAGTGTTGCGGCAAAGAATAAAATGTGGAGTTGGAAAAACGGTTCGAGAGTACGAACAGCAAGTAGAGGGGTTATATGCACCTCGAGTACAGAGAAGGTGGAAGGCGTCTATGGAGATAGGGGCTGCGAGGTATGTGCGGTTGGAGAAATGGTGGAGGGACGGAGGACGGAGGAAATTTGAGAGGAGGTTGGGTGTGTGGGGGGGGGGGTCTAGTGGAAAGGCGTAGGACGCGGAGCGATTCGGCTGGACGAAGTCTGAATACACAATGAGCGCAGTTTTGGGAATTAGGGCAAAAGGAGACAGCGCGTGTGTGTATTTTGGCCGAACCTATCTCTCTCAACCCCATCCACTCCTCTCATCATGCCCCCATGCATCCCTTTGCTCCCCCCGCACCTTCCCCACCACTTCCTATGCCCCATAGCTTACCTTACCGTTTCCTCGTCCCGATCCCTCATAAAGAAGGATAAGGTCTCTTTAGAAGGCAGAGTGTTTGGGACGGAGAAACGAAAGAATGCATGAACTCAATAGTGCTTGAATATCCTTTCTAGGTAATTGGACTGGTTTTCAGCGATGTTTATTTTGCTTACAAGGGCAAAGTAAAGATCCTAAACATAAAAGAAAAACCCAATTAATAAAGTAATATTAAAAAAGGCTAATTTTCTGCTTACAAATGCATTAATATTTCCTCATATTTTAAAGAGGGTCATGTGCCATCAAATGAGAAAAAAATTCCTCTAATTTTAGTTCGTTTGAGATGAAAGCTACAATAAGCAATATAAATTCTAGCTATCTTTTTCTTCAGCAAAACATCACAACAATCTAAAATGAAATATGCAATGATTTATATTTAAAGCACTTCTAGACCGTTCACGCAGGTTTTAGTTTCTTCGGTAGTTTAGATCTCACAGAATATTTTTGTGTTTTGGAGACTTAATGCATCTGGTAGTCTAAAACATTATTGCTCTTGTATGGCAAAAAACGTGTGAATAAAGTTACTTCATCGTGTCAATGTTGGCGGGTATCTTGGGCGGAGTCAGAATTATTTTAGTGTTGTGGGACCTTTTTGCCTTGAAAAATGTTACAAGTTAAAATATAAGAAATACGTGCATGCAAAGAGTAAATAGAATAGCAGAAAAAACAAAAAAGACATAACTTCAAGTTTTATTTTCCTGGCCATGAAGTTACCTAGAGAGTGTAATGTATTTCGCACTATCAAAGCAAGTGTTCGCGCCTGTAAGTTGAATGGGCGGGAGCTTTGCCGAGGGCGGAATCGCCGCTCACCTGTTTGTTTTTTTTGTTTTGGTCGCGCGACCGAGTGGCACGCTGGTGTGCGAATGTGATTTTGCGTTGTATGGTTGAAGGAAGAAGTTCATTGCAGGTCTTCACGGAAACATCGAGCGGCCGAATATTCCTGCTGAGAAGGCGAGTTCCTGCAAGGTGAGTGAAGATTTTGGTTCTCGGTGGGGCTCCCGATTATCATGGTTGTCGATAAACCGGAGGAAATGGCACAATATACAGTTTTGTACAGTACAGCATGCTTAAATAATTATTAATGCGTTTTGAAATAATGAGCGGCCTCATTCATGCACTCTTATTTTCGTGCATTCCTCAGAGAATTCACGATGATTTCCGTCGTTCAATGACATTTTTATGGCTCTTCACCAAGCTACTGCCGCACGCTCGAAGCACTTGAATACCAAAGTAATCATCTATTAAGGCCGTTTTACACGGCACATTTGTTTGTGCAAACTATTCCGTGAGTTCTTGCATGAGGCAAAATGTATCGTGTAAAGCGGCAAATTGTATGAACGCTTGTGCGAATGGCTCAATGCCTGCACGGGAAATAAAACCTGTTCTAATCTCGTTGAGACAAATGCACAATCTCACGTACATTCTTTTGTACAAAATATTTCATCTTGTAAATACGGCCTTTAGAAGGAAATCAATTCCGTTTCCCTCAGAATTGCCCTCATATATTTGCAAATTAACTGGTTTCATACAAACCGAACACCAATTGTCACAGCCTTGGATCGAATCATTCATTAGTAAAATCTTCTTTTTAGGGTAACAGGATTAGAGCCACAAAGAACAAAGCATCACCATTACGCGACCAAGGCAATAGAGATATAACAGATAAAAAGGAATACTTGGCAATAAGATGAAACTCCCATCAAGGAAAAAGCTATTGCGTCTTTAATACGTAACACGTACCTAATAGTTTTCACCGAAACAATGAAAATAGTCCACACCACAGGAATAATTCATTATATTCTGCTTTGAGTGCCCTAATTATTTTGTTATTCTTTAGTAGTAAAATGAAACCGGCTGATATGCACACGTTTGTAAGTAGATAAAAATCACTGACATAATATAATTGCACAATCGGTATTTATCCCTTGTTATCACTTTCAAATCATCCATTCGTCGACTCCATCATACGCCACATTTGAATGGTCTTCTAGAAATATTTTTCCAAAAATATGACAAACATTTACCGCTTAAGTATTGTAGATGTACAAGGCAAGAGTATGAATAACAATTAGTGCGCTAGCCCAGAAAATAAGAGCGAAAACAACATGTATTACATACAAGTTTCCGCAAAATGCTATTACCTAATACTCATTAGAACTGGGGTGTGGTTCGGCTTCCAATCCCAATGGGCCCTGTTCATATCCAGACTGAGAAGGCGATTTTTTCGGTAGAATCCAGATCCCTAATTTGGAGTTATGTGGAGAGAACTTCAATAATAGAACTTAATCTGTCAGATGGCAAGTCAAACTGTGAAATACTCGGTATCATCCGTTTAAAGAGTATACCGGGTCTCGGATTTCGATTTAAGTTGTCAGACAAGAAGTCCTAAAATACTGATTTACAATCAACTCCCTGTTAAGGTTATATACTCATTAGTTCAACCAGAAAGTCTGGTAATTGGCCAGAATGAAGGAATAGAGGTCTACGCGGCACAGGGGAATGAACGTCCTCTATACAAAATGGCTTAATTCTAAGGTTTATAATGACAGTAAAAATATTATACCTCGTTTTTTGTTCACACTATTGCGTATACAGCCCCGAACGGGGGATTATTCGTGAATCACCATGCTAGAACTACCTGCTAGCCAAATTCCGTGGAAATCCGAGACCCGGTTATTGGATACTCCGCTTGTTAAATGACGTGCATGACCTCAGTTGTCAGTCACCTCAAATATCCAACCAAACAATCGCATTTATTTATTTTCCACAACCATCGAAAACGGCTCTTAAGGCCTTTTACATCGTGGGGTTTTACAAGGGGGTAATCAACAACCAACAAAGGACGGACACAATCATGCCCTGAATGGTAAAAAATCCACCCAGGCAGGACTTAAACCCGTGACCCTATGATCAGGAGGCGAGGATCTTATCATACTGCCATTGGGACTGTCAAGCCATGATTTTATTAATGGATATAAATAAGATAAAAATAAAGTATAACCTGTATTTATGTAAGATATACATATAAACTACTCTGGTAAGAGTGCATCTCAGAAATACAATAGATGGGGAGTCCATTAATCGAAACTGGCTCCGTTCAGAACTAGCCTTCTCGCAAAGGCCATTTCGACGCTCTTTTGCTCCCCTGAAAATGTCACAAAGGCCACTGGGCGAGCAGTCGTCGCGAAATAACCGCCTCGAATCGGCAACAGAGCCATCAAATGAGGCCCGAGACCAGAAAAGGGGATGGATGGGAGGGAGGGGCCGACATGGTAGGACTGGGGGATGAAAGGGATGAAATCAGCGGACGGAAGAAAGAGAGTGAGCGCCGTACGCCGGTCAGCCCCTGTTGTGCCCCCCGTCGTAAGGGAAGAAAAATATATGTTTAAGGGAAAAAACGGGATAGTAGGGTTGAAACAGCTGATTCTGGTAAGAGAGGGAGAGCAGAAAGATCGTCCTGCGGTTGGACCTTTGGGGTGGGGAGGGGGTTCCGAGCATTGGTTTCAGGATGGATAGTTACGACAACTACCGCCATACCCTAACACGGGTTACGCGGCAAGTAGAGGTGCGTATTTAACCTCTGTTCGCACTACCATCATGCGTACCAACGTAACCAATCGACCAACATCTACAAAAAATTCTTTTTTGAGATTTAGAGCTCCCTCAAGATCTTTTTATATTCGAAGCGGTCTTTCACCGTCTTTTACTTCGGAAAAGTATTCTTACCAAATGGGGAAGAAAAGGCCATGAATATTTAACTAAACCTAACATAGCGTTGTGTGAAAGATAATTTATCCACATGGTTCCAAAAAAATTAACAATTTTTCCAGAAAATATAAAAAGGAAGAATGTTTTAGTATCTAAATTTCTTCATTTCGTAAAATCAAGGCTGTTAACTCGGCATGTTTCACCCGGGTAGAAATGAATGTATAAATGAATCGTCGTATTTTTTATGTAACTTTTGGTATATTTTTTTATTTATAAGAATTGTAAGATTATTTTTAGAGACTGTTGGTGTCACACATATATTTTTGTGTCCACATACTTATGTTTTGTTTCACTATCTGTTGGCCACGCATGTTTCTGTAAATTACAAGTAGTCCTACCTAGTCTTTAAAGAGAAAATACCTTAAAATACTACCTAAAGCTTCCAACTGTTGTGTTTAACAGAGTTGGATAAATTTATTTGCTGGGAGTAGTAAATATTATTGTTGCTGCATTATTATGATACTGTTGTAGCATAAAAACTTACAATGTAAATTCGTGTAGCCCTGTCTACGAATCGAAATGAAAAATAAAAGATAGTATAAATAGAACCCTGAAGACCAAATGGACGAAAAGAGGTCAATGAAGAAGTCACGCAAAGTGTAGGAGATGAAAAGATGTCTAATGAAAAATTATTGGACACATTGTGAAACGTAAGTCCCCTGTAAGCCATAATGGCAAACAAAGAGAAATATATGGCAACAACCATCGAGGACAATCATGAATGGATTATGCTAGGTAAATTATGAGAGGCATTCAATTAAAGACTCAAGGTGGGATGCAGAGGTTTGCTAAAAAGGGAATTGCGTGAGAAATGCAGCAAACTTACCTTCGTATTGATGATTTCTGATGACGATTATCTGAAAAACACACTAAAGTTGGATTCCGGCACTCCAGCGATTTTTAGCAGTTAAAAGAATGCTATTCAAAACATACGACAGTATTCTATAATAATTTCTCAACATAAAAAGCTTCCCATTCTCCATTTTGTTTGCCATACCCTACTGACGACCGTGCTTCTTTTTCCTGGTTTTCGCGAAGTTATGACGCCCACCGCTGCAAGATGATCCAACTAGCAATTAAAAATTAAGAGTGTACGAAAAGATTAAGTTGCGTTTCCCGCTTACGATGTTCGTGACGTCAGTGGTGTTAACTGGGTATTACCTACCGTCGTAAACCTTTTTGCCCTCTATAGGATTAAAATGTAAGGTTTATCGAATACTAGAATAAAAATTTTGCATACCAGGAATGTTAGCAGTTTTAAATACCTACATTCTCAAACCTAATAACCTTCCCACAGCTCAAAAAAATAGTTTACTCTCATCCATATTACTTTCCATAATTGCATCACTTTTTTCAAGTCCCCCCACGAATGTAACACTAATTATAGAGTTATCAAATGCTGATGAGTTTATTTCATGTGAATTCCATCCTAATAGTAATAAACTCCAAGAGATTAAGTTAAAAACTTATAATTTAACTACCATTGAAAGCATACTTTCAAAAAATGATCAGCATACTCTATGATTTGATCTTACGGAAATTTGCACTACCCCGAGCTTGTTCCATTGTAGCACTCATCATTATGTATCCATAGACATAATCACTTAAAGCTGAGGAACATTTACATATTCTGTGATTCCAGAGCAATTGACATGTGAACAAAAGCTATGGGTTGGAGAAAACAGAAAAATTGGGAAGAATATAAAAGTGTAACTAATATTAATCTATCTACTCTGGTACAGCCCTTTACTGACCGGAGAAATTTAATGCCCGATATTACTATTTGTTTTAGGTTCTTTTGCCTAGCTGCCCAGCATTCTGATTCTGATGGGAGAAAAATCCCGCCTCCCTCAATACGGAAGGCCTAAAATATTTTCGCCCAATATCGGGAGTCTCTCGGAGACTAAAAGAAATTTTGCAATCCAAGCTTAACATGATAAGGTGAATTTATCAGTATTCAGGTGATGATGTTGCCCTGCAACGAAGCCAAGGTCGTGATCAATAAAAATACTCAGCGGAAATCGCAGTGCTATAAATTCAACTTTCCTTCCGACGATGAAAGATTTCCATATCGTTAAGCCCGAAACTGAGGTAAGTCAACATTTTTACGCACTAAAAATCACGCTGCCACGATCGCGTGTTCATACAGCGTAATCGGCTCTCCGATGGCACGACGGTACGTTGGTAGAGGGAGCAGAGAGCTTGAGGGTCTGAGAATGTGAGAGACTGACGGAGGGATGGTGCCGACGGGTGCGTGGGTGTGATCTGCGGGCCGGATTGACTGGTGAAGGGGAGGAGCGGGAGAGGAAGACAGTTGACGCACATGGGGCGGTCACTTAGCGGCGGGGCGGGGGAGTAGTTTCTCCGTGTCTCCCGTGTGTGGATCTGGAGTAAATAGGACCTAATCAGGCGTGAGGGAGGGTTGATTAGCGGGTGCGGCCGAAAAGGGGGAGTTGGTGCGTGCGGGGATGATGACGGGGAGGTAACCGGGGTTCGACTTTGAGCTCCCCTCCTCACTTCCGGTTCCGACTTCTCTCCCCTCCCACCCCCTCCCCAACCGTAGACCAACTCAATCATCGTCCCCCTACCACACACATCCACGTACCAATCCAAATCCACGCGTGCGATCATCGACAATGACCTGCCAACCCCCCCCTCCCCCTTCCCACCCTCGGATCAACCCCACTCTCCCATCCCCCGAACCCTAACAGTAACAACACATACGCACACAAAACTACCCTCCTCGTGGTTATTCCCCCAAAAATATCAATCCTTAAACCTCCAATTGCGTCCCACGTCATCTTCGCATGGGTCTCTGAATAGCGCAGACGTCATTCTCTGTCTACCACACAGTATTCACCCCACACCGGCATACGATCCCGCCCTCATCGGGAAATCTATAAATTTTTATCAAAACACGACACATTCGGCGGTGTCTGAGCAAACATGACTTCTGTTCCTTTCGGAAATCCCTTATTCCGAGGATGAACTCCAGCTGCCTCGCCCTTTTTTCTAAAAAAAACGCTCTCAAACATTCCGTTTCAGACGCTAAATTCAATGAGTGGACCACCTCCACCAAAATATTGGAAGGCAAACGAGAGAAAATGTAAGAATACGGACAAGACTTGGCTCCGCGCCATCACTTGACACCTTGCTAACGAGTGCGGAGGTATTTAGGTTGTGATTTTTACCAAATCAAGGACCTCTGTCCCACAAAAATGAAATAACAAAGATCTCTTATCACCAGCGTTTCCCTTTATTTATATGTATATAGTCGGTTTACTTGGTTCCTTCCATCCTACTTTTCCACGGCCTACCCCATTCACTGCCTTCCCTTTAAGTCCAATCCAAAATTTGTTTTGGGAGTTTCCCATTTCCCATCCGTTATACATTTCCATACCACCTAACTGCCTTGGTTTTGAACTACTATGGTATAACTTACATTCATGATTTCTCAAATTCTTTTGCTCCTAATTCTCTTTTTTCCAGCTGCCCTTCTCTAATAGTCCATTTCGGAGGTCAATTATAGGTTTTCGAATTTTCCTTTTCGTGGCTATACTTCAGAAATATAATTTACTATCGCTTTATGGTAGTACATGTAGATCCTGTGTTTATTTTCTTTGGAAATAGACTGGGCCCCTAATAAATTATTAAAAAGTGCCTTCTGACCATGAGTACACCGTTCTCCAATGGAGATATCCAGTGTTTTACTCCTAGTAATTTTTATCCCAAGGTACTCCTACTCTTTGCAGTACCTTATTTCAATGCCAGATTTTCTCTTTAGATTCCCTCAAATTTTCATCACACGCTGTAGATAAATAAATTAATTATTCACAGAGCAATTTACAGAATTCACAGAACATTGGAGGAAGATATTTCGGGTTTCCTCGCCTGGTAGTAGTGTTGTTCAGTACCGACGTTTCGAGGGCAATGTCTGCCATCATCTTACACCATGATTCACCCAGAAGGCGATGGTAAACTTATCCCTTGAAACGTCGGTGGTGAAGAACACTACTACCCAGTAGGAAACCCCCTTCCTCCTATCTATTCGCCGGAAAAGCCTAAGATCCTTCAGAAATTCATTTTCACTCAGTCTAAGCCCTAATTCTCCCTAGTTTTGCTCAACTTCAAAAGAAGCATTCTCCAGGGAAAGACTACCTTCGGTACACCTACAATATCATCACTAACACATCAATCCGCCGTCAATAAAGCAAGATTTTATAGCTTACGTTAAGTCAACACTCATTGCCAGAGAAAAGTGTCATTCACGGCTGCCAAAGATTACAAATAAGATGGCATTAAAAAAAATAATATCATATTGCAAGAAAACTGAGCACAATCGTCCAAGAAAGCAGGGCTTATGAAACTTAAATACTGCGATAACATTAAGTGAAAATATTACTTTACGAGCCCTGGAAAAAATCTAAGGAAATTAGCTTTTAAAAACTCTGACACATCTTGGGTTTCCTATATTTAGATGGATAATTTACCAAGTAATTACATCTCTATGATAAAAATGAAGTGCTAAAACAGTGACCAAAAAGTTTAAACATTCGATATTCACTACGTTTACAAAATGAGCTATTTATACAATACTATAATATTTAGGAAAATTCAAATATTTTCTCATAACGTACATGCTTTTTAAAGGTATTCAAGATGGTACTAAATTAACATTGAAATACTCATTACAGTAAGATCCAACGCTAGCTGCACAAGAAGAGGATTTCATTACTTTCTAAAAAAAAAACTGCACAGTTGTTTTAGCTTAATATAAATACAAAAGGATTAGCTACAAAATAGCCAAACACATCTATGCGCTTTCTCCACATGATAAGGTGATCCTGACTACTATTAGATACACCTATACGAGAACTTCAGCTCACGTTATAGCAAAATACTGCGCAGCTAACGCAACATTCAGTGAAAATGCCAAAATGCCATAAAATTTGCAGGACTTGAGATTAGAGGGAGGAGGTTGGAAGAATGCATTCGTATTATCAGATAAGAGCTGAGGTGAAAGAGAAGGCTGGCACCAACTTAAGGTCCACGGCATTAGCCCTCTCCTATTGCTGAACGCTTCTTTTGCTAGTGCAGCTCTCCTTCTATAGTCTGTTATCGAGCCTATTTTATTCTAACGTACTACGAAAGTAATTAAATTGCTTTACTTTCTCCAGTTTGTGCTATTTATTATAACACATATATCAAGTATGCTCAAACTAATACCTAAACAGGAGCCGAACCCTAGACAACTTCTTCTGGTTCCACCCTCCATGCACATTCTCTCCGATCATGGCGGTATTGAAAAAGAGGAATGAGGAAGAGGGTATTGGGGATGGAATGCGAAGATGAAGAGCCGGAGAAGAGGGACGAAAGGTGGGCGGAGGATGTTGAGGGGGAGAGAGAGAGAGAGGGCCGAGGAGGGGAAAATACAATACGGACGTACATAAATCAAGGCAGCGGTGGTGCCGCCGTTAGCACCCGGCGGTGACAGTCGGAACTCGCGCAATAACACCGCCTTAACACCTCGCCACCAATAACTCGTGTCAATGCGGACCCCACAACAGCCTCCCTCTGTTTTGAGTTATTACCCCGCGCCAAAAGGGGCCATCTCCCCCCATCCCCCCTCGCCCCCCTTATTCGCCTCACCCTTCCTTCTCTGGGTCCCTCTTCCCGCACTGCAAAAGGGGCGACTTCCTTCCACGGCGAACTCCACACGACACCGCAATGTGCCGCTAGCCCGCTTCCCTTCCCTGCTTCGCCAATTCATTTTCTTTTTCCCCGTCTTCCTCCGCGGCTCGAGGAATTCCCAGGTGGCGAGAGGGACCGCCGACCGCCGCTCGCAAATTGAAACTGTGCCTTTGGAAGGGCGATAGGTAACATCCCATTTCCCGGCTAATTTGTCAACAAAAAGACATGGGGTACGGCTGGCCAATTCCGTGATGACCGTAAGAAAAAATGCCACGGCGCTATTACTATGCACATCAATGACGCCGTGACCACATCAGTCGAGAGGTAACAGTCGAAGCAATATATTTATCGGCAAATATCAGCTTATTTCATCCTTATTGACGAGCTGAGGCAAGGTGACTATATAAATATACGAATTATTGTCAGTGAATTTGCGTTTGAATAACAATTCATCGCTGGAAACAAACTCTATTCGTTACAAAATCTCAATATATCGATTATATTTTCAAATAATCTGGTAGTCAGGAGCTTGTTGTTCATTACTGTAGTCAAATACTTATCAACCTGAAAGTATAATTGGAGTGCTGTCAGTAAAACTGATACTATCACCATTTGATCAGCCGGAATATTCTGATATCGAATATAGGCAATCAACTACTACCAGTGAAAAGGTTTGAACACAAAATAGAGCCTAAAAATATGGCTATTGTTTGTTTAAAAAGAAAATAACTATTTCAGTACTTTGCTATACTAGGGTGTCCTGGAACCAAAATTTCCAATACACCTATGCAAGGATGGGCATTGGGAAACTCTAATATTTAAAATACAAGTATCATATTTACAAGAAAAACGAAAAAAAACGAAGTTCCCAATTTCACACAAAATGATTTACTTAATAAAACGGCTTCCGATGTTAAGAGGAGATCACTGTAGGTATCTGATTTTAATGTTTTAAAAATTGATCTCAAATTTCTTTTTATATAACAAAGCAACTAATATTGGAAACAATCGCTTTTACTCGCTATAATTATTCCATAAAATCTGATCATTTGCATTAATGTGACTTGCAGTTCAATTTGTTCACGATGAATCATGAGACTTATCAAGAATAATCTCTTCGCGTAAAATGGACATTCTTTGCAGGTTTATAATGAATAACTCTCGGTCGCAAAGACGTCCACGATACGACTCAATCCTTTGCACTGAAATAAGCAAGGATCATTCGTACACAGTGGAAGGGGAATGGAAGAAAATATCTTCAAGTGAACGAACGTAATTCGATTCCTTCATAGAAATTCACCTTAAAGCCCATTATGTACGAAGGTAGCATTTCGAGTAATAGCTGACAAGGATTTAATTTTCTCAGTTTCATAGCACACTACAAGGAAAGATGACGTTTGACAAGGAACAGCATAAACCCGTAATTCAACGAATTTGGACTAGTTCAGACAAAAGTTTCCCCAAATCCAGAAAAAAAACTCAGGGGAAGTTGTGCAACACACGCCGCGATATAGAGCCAAGCCCTCATTCGGTATTTCCACATAATATAGCTTTGCAATCCGAAATATAATCTCCATTCCATTCTATTTCTTCGTGGAATGCGGCTCTGGCTTTCTGAAATTTTAATCCACTTCGTGAAGAGATGACATTACGGCCGTAAATTATGACTGGGGGGAAGGCGTCTATTTTTTGCGAATTCACCGGAGTTCTCAGAGCAATTGTGATGTCCTGTAGAGGCAGTTGAGAGGGAGGTGTGGATATTGGGGGTAGGGGAAATGTGAGAGGGGTAAGCATCGCGACGCAGGACGGTTGAGGGGTATATTGGGGGTTGGAATGCATGTTGTGCGGGCTATGAGGGTTGCCTGGGGCCACGTCCCTCACACCACCCTCCCCATTCACCCGCGCGATATTTCAATGTATCGACTGATATAAGCGATAGTTAAATGTATCGACCAATTTTATGAGATATTCCATCGGGATATCGAGTTTCCAGGTTATGTGATTCATCTCCGAGCACTATGATGCGATAAGCAATATCTGATAATAAAAGCAATGCAATATTCGAATTTAGTGCGCGATATGGCGTGTAAGCTTAGACGGCATAGTTTTAGCGATTGCTTGAGACGTTGGCTGGTTGGTTATTTGAGAAGACGACCGACAGATGAAGCCGTTTGGTGCCATACAGGATAGGTGGATAGGCAAGGATTATTAGAGAAGAGAAAATTGGGTGGAATTATTAGGAAAAGTATTATTGATATCTGTACCGTAGTTGATGCAGGAAAATAGATGTTTGCGAGGAATGATAGTGACGGAGGTGCGCTTTTGGTATTTATTTTAAAGAAGAAGAAAATACGGGCGAAACAGTGGATCTCTATGTTTCACGTCCATGATGCCACACAAGTGAGAATGATCATCCTAAGTTTAATAATATTCTTTGCCATTGAAAACGGGTTTGAAGCCAAGCTTCCGCTAAAATTCAATATTTGCATACAATTCTAAGATGACCCACAATTCCTCGGGGAACTAATCACGTGACCAACAAATGACTGGCAGAAAGCGACGGTTTTCCTCCCTGCCACAGCTACGCCAAGGCAGCCAGCGTTGAAAGTTGAATGATGGGCCATTCCGACGGCAACGCAGCCTGCGATGGGGGTCTCAAATCTGATTGGCTAAGCAGAGAGCGTTAACGCAGCAACGCGATAGGAAAAATATCTGCGATACGATATTGATATCGCAATGCGATACCGAAATACGAATATCGCCTAGCCCTACCTCTGTACAACTCCCCCAACACTACTGGCGCTAAGGAGCAGAAATGGGTCCCGACATTCCATTCGACGACAAAAACGTCATCCACTATGCGGGGAAGGGAAGCCTTTGAAATTCCGACGAAAGCGCATCTCCCCCTCTTTTCTTTGTGACTCCCCCCCCCCCCATCCTCCCATACTCTTCCACCCGTCCCCCTGCTCCCTCTTCTCTTCCTCCTTCACAGTGTGACGCTGCAGCTCTCCATCCCTCAAAACAACCATGAGTTATGTCTAGACGAATGGGGTGGGGACATCGGAGCAGTCCTAATATCGGTCCCGGCAATAAAGTCCATCCAGAGTCATTTGTGGACTGGGGATTTAGGAAATGCTTGGGGGGGTGGGTTTGGGGGTGGTTGAGACCAAAAGTGGTTCGGGGGAAAGAGGAGGGAGGATCTCCGCAGGGCAATGAAGACTTGTGGAGCGAAATGAGGGCGGTCTAGGGTGAGGTGTGGGAACAGAGGCATTGGACTTAGCTGTAGAAAGGGAGGAGTTGGTAAAGAGAGGGGTAGGATGACCAAGGAATTGGATAAAGATGGGCCGATATATTTGTTAAACTTAGGTTAACAACAGACAAACAAATATACGTCATACGCATAGTGACATCTGCTATTTTACTCATCTCTATCGAAAACTAATTAAAACTTTATTTTTCACTGGAGGAAAATGGGCATAATAGCGGGCACATTATAGAGAAAATAACTCTAGCGAAGGAGATCTTCAGCAATAGGAGAAAGGAAATGATGGAGACCTAGCGTACGAATGTAAATAAAGGCTTAGCAAAGAGTTGAACATGGAGTGTGGTTGTGTGGTGGGGGAACCTGAGCTCTGAGAGAAGAGGACGAGAATTGGATGCAGGCGTTTGAGATGTGGGTGCGGATGAGAATGGAGAAAGTAAGGTGAACAGGAATACAAACAAGGAAGTGCTAGATATAGTGAGTGAGGTGGTAAACATCTGGAGGAGATTAGGAGGCAGAGTAGGTGGTTGGTACGGGTAACGACGGGCGAAGGGATGCTGAATGCCGTAATTGAGGGGGGGATGTCGGGTAAGCGGCGAAGGGGTAAAAAGAGATTAGACGTTATGGACGGGATGAAAACAGGTAGGACGTATTATAGGATGAAGAATAAAATCGTTAATCTACAGGATATTTATTCTCTTCCATGCAAACCTATCTCATCCAGCATTAAATTTTTTTGTTACATAGTAGGAGCACCAACTATGTTATTTCATTAATATAATTAAGGTTTTCTGTTTGGCCTTTTCTGAACAGTATTTCGCTATCACATTCTTCATTATTAGTGGAGGAGGCCTCGAAAACTCAAGCCATTTCCGACACCAGGGACAAATGGGTACGTCGGTACAGGTAGCATTATTTGGGGAATCTATAAGTCTGGAGAGAAACTCGGCGTCGGAATTGCACCCAGCAAAAGACTTCCTATGGTCCTACCTTCCATCTGACCAGAGTGTCAGAGATCATTAAACAGAACACGTTAAGGGTTTGGGATTCAACTGAAAAATCTCCAATACCACCGAGATTCGGGTGAGTTGAATTTCTAACCTTGAGTGGCACCCACATGAGTTGAATTTCTAACCTTGAATATAAATTAATTTAATTAAAAACTGAAAAATAAGATGCAATGCTGGCGGAATTATTTCTAGAGCATCACAGCGGTGATCCTAGTTACGTTTCCCTCTTCTCCGTCCCTTGCTTCAGTTAACTCGTCAGGTTCTAAGGTATTCATATTTAGTAATATTTAAACTCTGCTCATCTCTGTTCTATCAACACGAGAATTTTTTCTACATGGGTAAATTTGTAAGCTGAAGATTAGTGACATTCATGAAAGGTATGCGAGGAACCTGTGAGAACAGAGATTAAATAAAAAATATAAAACACTGAATGAAGACTGAATTAAGAAAAATAATCTTGTCAAACTATGGAATTGGCATTATTTTTGACTTGTGCAATATCGAATATTTTTGACGTGTGCCTCCAGTGTATTTCAGTGAAAATCTTCCTGAGGTAGAGAAAGAGTAAAACTACCGCATCTACCTGAGGATGATGCGAAAACGTCGAAACGCGTCGGATTTGTGAAATAAATTTGTGGATAATTAAGGCAGACTCATTCATTATACACACTACAAAATGACGTCACGAAACACGGCGAGTTTTTTAGAATGTGAATTTTTGAAGCGATAACTTCTTTTGGCCCGTTGGGCACTTTTGGCATGGGGGAAAAAGAGCTAACTCGCGTCACGTAACGTAGCGCACTTTTGCTTCGGCGACGTAGTTCCAATACCGTCGTCAGACGGCAGCACCGCTGTCCTAACAGTTCGCATAACTGCCACCAAATGGTAGGACAAGCGGTAAGCGGGAAAAAGTGCACCGTTTAAATCGCGTACCATATTTCCCTGTTCGTATTCTTTACCGGATCTTGAAATTCAAAGGTTATTAGCTACTTTAGTTATCATAAGCCAATAGTTTCTTTCCTAGAATTCTGTAGAAATAGTAATGAAATTAGTCAAATTATTCATGAGAATAATGAAAATAACATGCGAGAAAATGATGAAAATGAGGAAATGGTGATTGAAGATGTAACCAATGATGATGTGAATTGTTAATTAGAATAATTAGAATAGAAATATAATTAACATAAGAGATATAAATGAGTGTTATATTATTCATACGCATGTACAATGCCTATTTTTCAGGTAAATGCCTATTTTGTCAACAAAAAATAAAATTTACATAAATGGAAAATTCATTTTTTTTAATTATTGTACCTTATTCTCCTTTTTTATTCAGATTTATTTGGGAATATAAATCGGTCAAAGAAGTTTTCACTTCCAGCGTGTGGTCCTAAGCACACCCAATTTTTTTAAAGGACTGCCATTTCTTTCAAACATGAAATGCTCCACGAATTTAATATTACGCTTGCCCAAGTTATCCCATGCTAATTTTCAATGGACAGCTTTCATTTCTATCAAATTAATAACCAGTACACAACCCTACAGGCGTAAAACGCCATGTCCAACGGGGAAAATAAAAGAAGTTGCTGGGCCTCGGTAAATAAAGAATACAAATGTGTAACCAGACCAAGTCTCATGTTACGTCGCTAACATTTTTATAAGACCTTTTGTGGCGGAAGAGCGGACATTTGGGTGAAGTGGTAGTCGTGCGGGACTGAGCGACCGGTCCGTGGAAGATGACCAGGTGGGGAGGCGCAAGGTTAAATGCTGAGGGGGAGAGAAAAGATGGGATTCCAAGATAGAAGAGAAGCACAAGAGAGGGAGAGAGAGGCAGTTTGAGGAAGGTAAGACGTCATGCGATATAGAAAGGGAAGGAAGGCAGGTAAGGATGAATAACTGAGTGGGCACTGCGAAAAAAACCTGTGTCCAGTCATTAGAGCCTTCACTTTGGATGGTTGAGGGCGCAAAACAGAGTTCTGCATCGACAGAACGAGATTAGAAAAGAAATGTTTGCAAATAAGTCATTACCAAACTATCAAGATACATTCTACCAAACTATCGAGATACGCGAAGGCAATGTCTGTTTCAATTGTTCACAACCATATCACACAATCAAAGAGTGTCCTCAAAATAAGTCTAATTCTCAAATTTCAAATATTACTAACAATCTTCCTGAATATAATTATCATCACTCTGTTGAATTCGAGTTTCTTGACGAAGATAGTATTTGTACTTTAAAATTAAATTCATTACTTGACACTGGTAGTCCATTAAGCTTTATCAAAGAAAGATTTGTTAACTTATCATTGCAAAACCAGTGGAGGAATCATCTTTGAAATACCACCGTATCAATGAATCAAAGTTGAAAGTTTTATGCATAGTTGAAGTCAAATGTATTTTTGAAAATGAAGACAGACCTCTATTGTTATACGTTGTACCTAATACAACTATGGACTCGCCGGTTGTTTTGGGTAGAGATTTCCCTGAAGCTTTTCAATTGAAAATTACTAGAGTTACGGACGGTAACTATTTCAATGATACATTAGAAATTTTGAATATAGATATTCCAACTGTTGAAACGACAACAGATAATATGTCTATAAATGACAAAATTCCTTTAGGAAAACAACTCGAATTGAAAGACATTTATAAATCATTCTACTTGGAACTTGAAAGACCTGACAAAGCGAAAATTTAAACCGAACTCGAAATCAAATTGAAATCTCATCAACCATTCTATTTCAAACCTCGGAGATTATCGTTTGTGGAAAAACAGGAAGTACAAACCATAATTGATGATCTATTGAAACGTGGTATAAGACCTAGTGAATCAGAATACTCTTTTCCAATTGTGCTGACAAAACGAAAGAATGGTGGAGTAAGAAAATATAAATTTTATTTTCTTCCGTTGTCCGAGGTCGGACAAATGTCAGGACGGCCGAATCTGTAAGATATGAACTACAGGTTACACTCTGAATGTGGTTACATGTTATATATGCGTTTGTTTATCTTTTGTTTGTTTTCATTCATTTCGTTATTCGTTGTTTGCTTGTTGCTATGCATCATTCATTCTTAGAATAAACGCCATTGAAAACGTATCCTGACTTTCGAGTGCTAAAATACGTAATATATTTTGTGAAGCTTTGACTCTTATACAATATGCTTGCTATTGCTTTTTTGTTTTACGCCCTGTAATTATATTCAAATATTAGATGAACGTCAAACAATAAATAATAATGATAACTGCAAAGGCTACATTGAACCGTCTAAGCCAAGACGTTAATCCAAAGACATGTGCCCATGCCCACATGGGAACCCGCAACCTTAACGTTCTAGGCCGGAGCATTACTAACCACGCTACCACGTCCAGTAAGAATACCATAACAGAAGAGAAGTTTTACTAGGAGAATAGAAATATTCCATTTTGAGTAGTCGATTCACATGCCTCTACTCACGGCGATTTAACTAAGGGCTAACAAAGGACTACCTAAAAAAAGTAAGGACAAGCATAGATCTGGGACGCAGAAAATAAATTCCTGCGAATTATCGCGCAATCATCAAAAAGGAAGGGAACAAAGAGACCATTACGGATTTCGGCGGCGGCGACGGAAAAGGGAGAAAAGAAATGTCCGCGGGAATAAAATTCCAAAGTGAGAGATACCCCCACCACCAACACAACACATCATAACAGGACGGCCGAGATGGATAAATGCACCGGCCAGTGGGGATTAAATATCAAGGCGGCCATCCGAGCTGGGCGAAACTTAACGATGATTTGTGGGCGGGATAAGGGAAGGAAAATGAAATTGGGACAAGGGTGGAGCGGGACGGGAAGGGGAGCCCGAGGAGCCGGGGTGGGGGTGTGGGGGGATGAGAGGGTGCGGGGGGATGAGAGGGTGCGGGGGCAGACCGAACGGCTGCTGCCCCCGCCCGCTTCCAGACGAGAGTTCCCCGAGGTCATGGGCAGGGCACGAAATGTGGAGACGTCACATCAAGGCAACGATAATCTCTGCGAGATCACTTTTTGTTTTTCCTGCCCAGCGGCGCTGAGGTAGTTTGAGCGAGATATTTCCCTAGTCACAGCAGAGACCACATTCAAATTTTATTTTTTAAAATAAAACACCAGTAAGAAGCATGAAGTGTATATTGCAATATTTATGACGATTTATCACTTAGTTTTAAATTACTGAAATTCTCAGTAATGAAATATTTATGCATGTATAAGGTATTAACTCGATTCATTCACGCCGTGCGCTGAGAACCCCTTAACAACCAAAGATTTTTTTGTGATTCTGAAAAATGTACTGAGATGAGTAGCTGATTAATTTTTTAAAATAGTTGGGAAAGCATACAAACTGCAAGCTGTTAAATTTCTGCAAGATTTATTAGAAATGCCTCATTTGTCAAATGAAGTTTCTCTCGAGTGCATCCCCGTACCATTTCCCATGGAAAATGACTGGTATTTTTTGGCCAATATTTCGAAAAGTAGTATGTCTAATATTTTTTTATCATTGGAAAGGATGAAATATTTTTCTTTATGATGAAGCAAAATTCATTGAATTTTATGCTCAAACTACCTTAAGTGTACGGTGAGGCGGGGAACGGGAATATGTGCGTGAATGTACTACCTTCAAACGTACTTGCCTAATTGCACGGACTATATTACACGCAGTTATTTTTTTAACCAGCCATAGTGCTTTATTAAAGATGTGCTATTTAAAAATCAGAGACATTACTCTGGAAGAAACAAGGTCCTAGAAATCCCGTACTAGCAATTTTCCACTAAATTTTAAAAGGTGACAAATGATAGCATTTTTTCTCATCTAAGTGAGTGGCGTCTTAGTGTTAGGTATACGATGAAATTGAAACTTTCCACCTCCTGTAAGTTTCATTTTTTATATCATTATAACTAAATGATGAATGATTTGATAATAACGAAGACATCGACAAGTGTCGCGGACGAAGCTTTAAGAATTAAACATTAGCCATTTCATCATTTAACAAGGATGAGTTCCACCAATTCTGGCTCTAAACTTAATTAATTCCATCATTGGTTGATGATCGTTCCAACACTGACGAGCAGGTATATGAAGATGATGAGGCGCAATCTTACGTAATATTTTGCTTGAAAGAAAGTTTACTCATACAAAGGGATAAAGAGTCATTCGCTGGTTTTTAAGGTCCTCAGGAATGGGGATAAATGCGTGAAATACTACAGAAATCTCATATACGTTTCTTGAGGACCACCGGGAAGAGAATTTTGAAAAGCAAGGTACCGCCTCGTTGAGTAAGTTAGGTTAGTAACTGATAGTAATAATGTTTCATTACTCCCAAGCAAAGTGCACGGAAAGATTAGAAGAAAAATGCAACCGAATCATCATTAGGGAACTTTAAAGGAAAGACCTCCAATGAGGTTAGCATCAGATAAATGTACCCATGAATGCTGGACATAACTAACCAAATATACCAACGATATGCTTAGATATATGATGGAAAAATGTCTTTTATATCCATACATGCAAGCATCCAAGTATTTTACACCTTGTAAGAAAGGAGTGAGGATTATTTATTGTCTCTTTAAGAACAGTAGATGAAATATTTATTTGAAAAATTAATATAAATAATAAATAAATATAAAAATAATAAACATATGAAAAACACTTTTGGCTCAAGGAGAAAAAAACATACGCCGGGCAAGCATCAGATCTTTCTCGCCTCAACATGTAAGTAACTTCGAAAAGTTAATCTAATTGGAGATCTGGAATTACATCGCTAGCGTTCGGCAGTTGAAGGCGTTAAGTTTTGGGACATATACTGCCAAGGGTATTGAGAAGAATGTGACTCTTATGGTGTATTTCAGTTAGAAAAATAATATTAGAACGCTTAGGTTTGGAGACACATTTAACAGGGTGAGGAAATTTCCCATAGTTCTTCAGTCTTTGAACAACGACAAAGAGATTTTAAAAGATTTATCATAGGTTTTCAAAGTTTATATGGTATCTTAACCTGTGTGTTTGATAAGCTTCTCAGTCAGAAATGCGTTAATATGACAACATCCATGAGGAAGGAACCTTGAAAATGTAGGTACCACATTCACTGTAAGAATACTATGATTTTTTCTGACGAACGTATTTATTCATTGCAATCACAAAACTTTGTACTTATTCTCAAGCTTTTTATTTATTTCTGCGACCGGTTTCAACTTGATTAGGCATTCTCTTGCCAATGAGGCTAGAAATTAAATCAATAAAAGCTGTGGAAAAGTAAAAAAAAAAATATATTTATCCTCCCAATGCTGATTCAGTACACTCGCACGGAAGACTTAACGCAAATTGTTCATGAAGGGAACTGCAACCTAAGAAAAAAAACTCTCTGGACTTGCCATAGTCCTCGAATAGTTTTTGCCAATGCAGTGACGAAAACGTGCGCGATTACAACTTGCAATCGCTGTGAAGGCCTCGTCGGAGCCTCCAGCGAACAAACTCGTAACTTATTCGTAAAAATATGGCGGTGGGAATCTCGTTACGCACTGCCCCTCCCCCCGCACCTCTTCGCCCTTCGTGGATGGGACGGACGGGAGTTGGAAGAGAGAGAGAGGCCTTGCTCCTTCACGGGGGACGGGCGACGAACTCTCCTTCCCAAGAGGAGTCGGTCCGGAATAAAGACCTCGAGGGAGACGACGAACCGCCGGTGTGCTGTCATCGCCAGCCCGTGGGAAGGCAGCCGTAACGGCATGGGGTGAAGGAGAGGAAGATTCATGAAAAAGTGTGAGCGGTGGAAGGGAAGGAAGGGAGGCAGAGCGGGGAGAGGAAGCCATGAGACTCAGGGCGCACTATGAAAGGTGGAAGGAGATAGATAAGCGGAATGAAAGGCACACGGTAGAAAAACGACTTGTCCTCCATAAATACTTACAGCGAACCACAGGCACACACCCTGTACACGTATGAAACGCACAGGTGCACGCTGTATTGGTGCTTCTGGATCAAAAACGGCTAATCCTAGCGGATTCTGTATCAATCGAAGTCAATCAACCACAATGAGTCATACATAAGTATGAAGAGACGCCCTTTGCCTCAATAGCGTCTGCACAGTAGTACAGTAACAGCTTTCTCTCTCGTCTTTGTCGGCATTATTGTGTTTAAACAACCGCGTTTGATCACAATCACATCGTTTTTTTTCTCAGGAAACAAATCAATCTTTGGCGTGTCATACGCATTGAATGAGGTGCGCTCTGAACGGATGACCAGCAAAACGCTATATATTCACGATATGTTCGCTAAATCAAATGATTTTCATGAATCGCAGAGAGGACATGCATGGACTCGATCATTATACAGCTGAATAAGCGGCATAACGACAAAATAACGTTGCATCGATTTCCTCGATAATCGAATGATTTATTGCTCGAAAACCGGATGCTGCCAGATTTCGAATCAATGATGAGAAAATGTCAATTGTATAGGATTACCGGAAAAAAATAATTCTTACTGAGGAAACAGATTCAAAGGGAATAATTTTATCGCTATTTTTCTAATATGTTTTGCAAGTGAACAGGATCTTTTGATTTCATTACAAAGAAAACATATCATCAGTCTCTGCTGCTTCTTAGAAACATTGAAAAATAATTATTCTAGCTGTGAACGAAAATACTCCTTTATAAAACGTAGAGAGAATTTTCAATAAATAGTAATATGTAGCTATGGGGGGTAGAAATAAAGAACAGAGGTTGAACTGAGTTTAATAGTCACTATTAATGCGTGTGTATATCCATCATTTTCGCGCCCCGCAAGCTTCTAAATCCGCAGGAACAATGGGTGCGTTCAATCTACCTTCTTAATTTCCGTCTATGCCAATAACTTTTATTTATCACATGATATAATATCTTTCATTTAATTAAATAAATGCCCTTTAGGGAAACAACCTGCCAGAATAAGTGAGTACCAGACAATTGTACCAGATACTTGTATACCAGATATTCTGGAACGGGAAGAGGACATTCAGTCAGAGTACTTATACCACCAAATCCAACAACAAAAGTCATACTGTTTTTACTCCCACTCTGCGAGTTTCCATGGAAATTCTACTCTGAATCTATCAACAGGCATGAGGGTATTAAATCTAGAGGTAAAGCGGAGTCGGGAAAATTGCATGCCGCACTTGATTCATATGAGGGATTTAATGAAGCAAGTCGGCTCCTACGGGCAATAACTAGAACGAATCATCAATGCTGGGAGAAATGAACGGGGAAATTACCCGAGACCAACCTCGTTGGAGATCGTCGACCAAAGAAGAAGTTCATCACATAACTCGGCGAGGCATATATGAGCGCATGCAGAACGTAAGGGGGAAGGGCGGGAGAATTATGGGTAGTGTGGGAAACAAAAGAAGGACGATCTCGAAGAAAATGGACATAAAAAGAAATACAGGAGATGAGGAGTGGGGGAGGGAACGGAAGGGTATGAGGGGGAGAGGGACGGAGATTGAGACAGAGAGAGAGGGGTGGAGAGGGAGGAAACGGAGAGAGATGTCTTGGAGATAGTGGGCACAGGTGGCTAGTGCCGAGGACTCTTGAGAAGGAAGAGGATGAAGATGGGGGGGGGGGAGGAGGGAATGAGGAAGGAGGGGGATCGGGCAAGTGTGGTGGTTAAAGTACTAGCTTTCCATTCCGATGGCCCGGGTTCGAATCCCGCTCGTTCATGGGATGGGATGTTAAGTTTTAGACCCTTTGGCACTTTCGTTAAAACCCGTTACACACAGTACTTGATCCAGCACAAGCTCGCGGGCACTAGCTGGCATGATAGCTTTATAGTATCGTGTGATACAGAACCAGCATGAACGCTAGCATTAGTATCGCATCATAATTGATACCGTAGTAATACTCGCTCCCAGTAGTACCTAGTAGCAGTCAATTAATCACATAGCTTATACAGCCGCTGTGCGATCTACACTTTCTGAAATCAACACCATCTTGTGGCTATTAGTACTTCACTGGGCATGAAATGAACAATAAATAAAAATGTTCTGACAGTTATTTCCGACCCCTGCAGCCATATATCAGTTAATTTAAAATTATAGTGCACATGCCCGACAGTGTAAATATAAATACCACTCCTTCGCCAGTAAGTTAAAAAAATCGTTAGAAACCCTATTCGGCGGCTCCAATTACACTGGAATCCGTCCTCAATATCATATTCCGGATAACACACTAACAATAAGTAGGTCTTTCGCTGGATCGTCTATCGTGTGAAACAGGCTTAATAGCAGGATAATGCCGAAGCCGGGTTTCTGAGATTGCTGCACTAGGCTAATGTAGGAAAGAATAGAAATGTGTGGACAAATTTCTATTTTGTCATTACCCTAATCCATTTCCTTATTTTACTATTCCCTCTTTTTACATGGATTGTGTCCTAACAACCACTGCCACACATCCTAACGCCGCTTGTGTGGCAGTGCCACACATCTTAGCGGCTGCTCTAATGGTAGAAATATATGATGTAGGAATATACATTACCTCAGGGGAACACTTTCAGGGTTGAGAAAGAAAGTATCTGGTTGTTTTTTCCTGAGCCCAGTCGTGAGATATTTTGACGATCTCATACAAATAGCATCTTAAGTGACAGCATTGACTCACCTGCAAAGAAGAAGAGCCCATTTTAGCAGCTGTGAAAAAATTACCTTGGACTTCGTACATTATTAAATACAATTCACCACCGCCACCACTATAGGCAATATATATCATGCATATGAAGTCGACTTATCTGGTGTTAAGTATTACTAACACTCATTATACAGTAATAAAAGAATGAAAATCTTAAGTAGATTAGGTGATTAATTAGGTCACCTTTTTGCCCTCGGGGATAATCCATCATTTAATAATGTAAACCACCCTGACACCTCCCCGCTTTTCTGGAAGGTGTCCAGCCTTCTGAAGGAGGCTGCAATGTGGTAATAGTTTCTCAAATACACCGAACACCTAGTTTTCCGCAAATTTGGAGATAAACTTAAAAGAATCATGAAATTGGTATCATCATCAGACACCGATCCGAAAATTTGTTTGCAGCGGCTCTCCACTCCACTCTTACATTAGATAACCGCTTTATTCCAACAAAAGTTTTCATTTAAATGTTCCTCATAATTACCATCACGTATAACATCCTTGGCCTTCATAGATAATGCTTCCAAGTTATTTCTCCTTCCATTATTGTGTTTAAGAGGCTAATATGTTTCAGAAAGTGTTCAATAATTCGTTTATCCTACTTCTTAGAGTCATCAAAAAATATCATTTGTTGCCAACACACAGTAGGATATCCTACTTGACTATTCACTCCGTCAATTTTTGTCTCCAAAACTAGTTGATAACAGAGCATTTTCATCGCTTACAATCTTCTTTGTTCTCTGCTATCATGCAAACCATTTCGTCATATAAGAGTATACTCCACGTATGTGTATGAATGAAGTGATTCCTAACTCCCAAGCTAGTGCTAGATGACAGGAACCTGACTGTTAATAGACTCCTCTTCTTCCCGAGAGACTATTTTTTTTGTGCTACTCTACTCACAATATCTTCCTACGGAGGGAAATGAACACCAAATATTTAGATTACACTTAAATATATTATGTAACACGTCCGAGGTGTTAACACTTTTTGCCATCATCAGGTAAAGAATATACCCTAGGATGGCACGAAGTATTGAAACCTAGGCCGTAATAATGAAAATATTTAAGTGGAATCTACAAAGTTAGTGCTTATTTCCCTCCTTGATCGATCGATTCTACATTGTGGGGCATGAACTATGATTTTCGACTGGCATTCCTAATGCCGAGATAGGAATTATATGCCTTAAGATCATCTACGCTATACGCCCCCGCGGGGGATTACATGGTACATTTACATCCACGAAATGAGGATGATGGCAGACTATGCCTTCGAAACACCGCGCCTGTGCCACTCACCAACAAAACCCGCTTGGAAATCCGAGAGCTTTTAATTATACTAAGGTTAAGTTAAATTACATCTACATATTACCCCGTAGGCCGCCGCAGAGGAGTACGGCAGGGGGTGTTAGGGTAGCAGCCATGAAAGGGAAAAGGAGAGAGGATAGAACAGAGGCGAATTGCATGCTAACGACGTGTCTTACGTTAGTGTCACGTGCATTAGTACGTAGAATTAAAAAAATCTCCCAGGCAGAGCTTAAGAGTATATTTTCTAGTAGGTAATAGAGAGGAAGGGTAGGGAGATGAGGGGAAAAACTGGAATAAAGGGGAATTGGACTGCGGTGAGAGAGGCAGATCACTTGTAGGGTAGGAGGCAGCACCAACCCCGCGTCCGAAAAGGAGTTCTTAAAAAGTTTACTGTTCCCTCGGAACAAGCGAACTGCGGCTCTCTGCGTAAAAGTTTTTACGACTCGGGGCGTCTTAATGCTCTCTTTCTCCGTCTCTCCCTCGCTCTCTCTCTCTCTCTCTGGCTTCCTTCCCGACTCTCCCGTAGCTAGGCGCTTGAGTACGGGCGTCTCAAGTGCTCCACCCGACCCAGAAATAAATCCTGAAGTTGACTTTTAGAACTGTGGGAAAAGGTGATAATGTTTGGTAATTAGCGGTGAGTACGAGTCATTAAAAAATATGCTGTTTCGTCGCCGACTTGACTTTTACTGCTATATAAAAGTTAACAGTTCGTAAAAACGATTCGTGTGCCTCCGGAAAGAGAAGTCAAAATGGTGTTAAAGTCGAGTTTTACAGTGATGTCTGAAAGGTAGCACAAAGGAGCTGAAAGATAACAAAAGATGAAATTTTTATGGCTACATTAAAATATATGATTATAACGAGAATGAATTTCATGGTAAAAGGTTTTCATGCATATTATCACGCAATCAGTTATGTTTTCATATAAATTTAAATAAACTCAGTTTTTATTTTGCACATCGCTCTATATTCGAAATTCAATGAAGTATAATTGCAGTAAAAAAATAAATTAACCTAATTAAATGCTATATAAACTGAAACCATTACGCGGGGTTAAGACCATTTATCCTCGGGACGGATTGACCTAGTTTAATAAAAGAGGAAGACATAATAACACAAAGTGGTCATAATCTTTGTGTTGATAGCAAGGTTTTACATTGGAAAAAATAACGAGAACTAGGATATTGAATTTTTTTAAATATTGAGATAGCTCTGCCATCAGGAAGGTTATTTTGTAATATTTTTTCTGATCGTTCCTAGGATAAAAATAAAGATTTATGTCACAGTTGAAAGGTATACCAGGACCGTGCTATTTTGTATCTCTCTAAAAATAAAGTTCTCAATATTTCCGCCCGAATTTACGGAATCATAATCACTGACAATCGACTCTATTTTTCGATCTGAATCTCAAAAGTTAGTAAATATTCCGTGACGCGATAAGATATGCTGACGAAATCCGCCGTATGGATTTGCTTCCAAACGACTTACTACTGCAACTATGTGAGCTTTAGTCGACGATTTCTTTTACGCGGAATCATTGTTGGTAGGAATCGACCACCTTCATGAGACAGCGGAAGAGCTAAGCGTTAAAATACTACGGAAAATGACGTTCATTGGTCGGAGTTGATAGACGACAGAAGTCGCTAGCCACTGGTTGGTGCTAGCGCCACGGGGACCTTCGCGTTTGCTGGTGACTGGCCGGCTCACTTGGTCCCTTAAGTCTGCAGGATAGCACTACAAGAGAGGGCTATAATCCTCGATATTTGAGTCAGTAATCGTCATATCATAATCTGTAAATTGGTAAAATATTAAACTTTCAACATTACTTGAAAACGTAGAAGCTGTTTGTAGAAAATTCACCCCTTACGCTCTCCATCCTAAGGTGCGATCACGGATCTCCATAACGCGTTCGCTCGCGTTATCTTCATTTTTACAATTACGCTCGTGAGAGCAAAAACGTGATCATCATTCCTCAATTGTTTCAAGTAGCTTTAAACATCTAGTATCGATTGCTATAGTTCATTCTTAGGGCATAAACTATCAGAATTGCCCTTCTGGAGCGGTTTGCGTTTTAGATAACGACAAAGAAAGAACCGTGATCCCACCCCTGGGCCCTGAAAGTATACTAGGTGTTGCTGGGTGATCACTCTTCGCCCAGGTTTAGATCCGTATCTGCTCGCCTTTATCTTATTGTCGTCTCCATCGCATATTTCTCCTGTCACATTCGACCTCGTTTTTTTCAGCATGGATATTACCGCAGGCAGTAAAATTTTTCCCTATCCAAAGAAGAAAGGAAAGCATCCCTCCCGCAGACCGATACCCACCTCCAACCCAGCGGGTGACATTCTACGAAACACCTTAAAATCACCTAATTTGAACTCGGACTCAGGAGTACGTGGCAGCCTTCTTCAGCTTTCTAAAAGGTTTGCATGCTATACCAACACGGTCACTGTTTCCTTGTGTCCCTCCCATGGGGTTGATCAGGGTTGGAGGTGGTTGGAGTCAGGAAAAGGGGCGATGAGGACAAGGCGAGGAGATGTTAGATAGGACGGAGGGCAGGAAGCGAGGATGAGCAGGATGGTTTATGGTGGGAAAATGAAGAGTAAGGAAAGGGGGATCTGGATGAGCTGGGACTACGAGAAGATATAACAATAATTCCCAGAAACTAGCGGTGATGCAAATAATCTTAACTCCTGTGAGCATCTGTGGCAACACCAAACATAAAAATGAACAGAAGAACGAACATATTATAAACTTGAAAGATGAAAGGGGAAATAACGCATCATTTAGAGTAAATGAGACATATTTTATTTTATCATTTATACCCCGATCAGCCAGATAAAACGTGCCAATATCTCAGATATAAAATATATTAATGAACAATGTGTAACAGGAGCAATGATCACAATTCAATGACCTTTGGCGGAGATAAATTGCTATTTTATCCTATATATGGAGGTTCTCTACAACAAATTTAATTTTATGCACTTAGATTTTTATAAATAAAATATCCATTTATCATTTCGGATATTTCCTGAGGATCATTTAAAGACTTTAATATCATTTTAATCATATGCGTGTACATATATATCTACAACAATTTTCCAGTATGAGATGCGTGCTGCTTTTATTGGTGAAAATTGATTAAATGGAGAGTAACATAGAGATTAAGGACGTATGGGGATTAGTATTAGCGATCGAACTTCTATTGTGCACACCACTATTCTGAAATGAACAACTTATCTTTTCCGAAGCCACTTTTTAAGCACAAGCTATTTTTTTTTTAAATGAGCCTTTTCAAATCTTTATCATTCTTAGACATTGAATTAACGCGAGAGAAGGGATTTCAACTGGAGGACTGATATCGAATCGGTTTCTTGATACTTTGAAAGGGCATGCAGTATAGTATCAAATAAAGTTTCTGAAAACTTTTCACCCTATATCCCCACGTTTCCGTAACATGGCAGGCCTCTAAACAAAACAAATAAGCCATAAAGAATCATGCCTGTACACAGTCGCGTAATGACGCGACTTCAGACGTGTAATGCACCGGTGGTGCATGACACGTCTGGAGAGTTTGAAAATAATGCACCATATATGAACACTTTTAGCAGAATTTGTCGTCTCTCACGTACGACGAGACTGGAAGTTGTAAAAAAATATGCGGTAGTTAATGCCAGAGGAAGAGAATGTCTCCACAGACTCCTATTCATTCCCGCCCACACCTCTCATTTCTCAGGGTATATATTTCCCGCTGGTGAGCAACACCCTCAAGTACTAGGAGTATATCTTGAGAGTGAAAATACAGCGGAGGGAAGAAGAGAGGAGGGTAGGTCGTCTCCCTTCAGCTGTGCGACACTTAACTTTCAATATCGATCCTCGACACAAAAAATATCGAGTTTTCAGTGATATAACGATAGCCATTGAGTTCAAATAGAAACATAAACAGAATGATTTTAAAATAATTACGAATGCGCCAATTATACGATACGCAGTCACGCGCACTAGCCAAAAGATTTACACCAAAGGTGATGAAATTCACCATGAAAAAATCATTTGATCTGACTGGGGCTTGAACCTGCATCTCCCAATTACCGGTCAGGTGTGTCAACTCTCTTAGTGGCTGGTCAATGTAACTGGCTAACACACCTGTCCGGTGCTAAAGAGATTTGGGTTTCTATTCTGGTCAAGTGAAATGATTTTTATAGGCGAATTTTTCCACTTTGAAGTATAAGGAAGATAGATTGTATTGTTCTTTTTCGATATGTATCATCTGGGTCGTGTTTTCGATGTCGCTTCTCTATCGCAGTTAAGATTAGTCATGCAAGTATACGATGATAATCGACACTAGCTGTTTCGGATTCTTTAAAGCTTACACGTGTTATAATTTACATTTATTCATTTTATTTATTTTGCATTAGGCTAAGTATCTTTTTCAATTACATATTACCCTTCGTACATTAAAATAGAACCATACCTATGTCGAAGATTTTAAAGAGCTCCCATAGCATCGAGTATTTTTCCATTTTACTAATTAACTAAGCCAAAACGTATGCATTAAAGCAATGAAAGTTATTCGTCACTTTACTAGGGTACGTCAAGCACAGAAGCAAGTCAGGCTTCCAATCCTAAATAAAGGTGTCACCTATTAGCCAAAAAATATTCCTTTACAACAAAACCTGAAGCGTTCGCACCAATGATGAATATTGCCCTATTATCCCGTTTTATCCGTCTTCTTTTGCCCAATCCAGTCCGGACGTGGGCTAACACCATGACGATGACTGATTTACTAGATGCAGTTCGCAATAGTTCCACCGATGTTACTCCATACCACTTACTCAGATTGGAAAGGCAATAAATTGCTTTTCTTTAAGAGCCTCATCTTCCTTTAACCTTCTCTTACTGGAGATAACTGAAGAAGTCTATAATTATCCTCATGCCTCATGACATAGCCATTCCTCCTCATTATATGCCCAAGATATTCTAATTTACGTTGTTTCACCATCCACATTATTTCTTGTAGACAACTAATTCTGAGGACTTCTTAATTCGTCACATGGCTAAAGCTTCTAAAAGTGCGTATGTTGACCTCATTGTGGGAATAGGCGGTAATTACCTTTACTGAGATTACCGCTTCCCGCCACGCATTATATATTTATCAAGAAATCATCAGTATTTACCAAGAGTTAGTAATGCATATTTTGTACACTATCTCATTGAAATACCCTAAGGTAAATTCTTTAAGTATGTAATTTTAATGAAAGATTGTACAGAATGTGAATTAATAACTCTCTGCATTTGCTATGAACTCACTATAGCCCATATGAAGCAAAAATATATTTGCGAAGCGGGTGAAAGTAGAAGAGGTAAAAAATAACATTGATTATTATTTCTTCCCGAAAAAATAATAAATTGATACTAGGTCGAGAATATATTACATCTAGGTAAAATAATTATCGATACTGGGCAAATCGATTTTCACGGAGTTTCATCAAAATTATCGATACTTGAAATATCGCTTTTCGCAACGCACTAATGTCGGAATGAAAAACTGGACATGACGTCGATATGTCATCACATCGTGTCATTCTATGTTGAGGAAAGTGAAAGGAGGGCGGGTTGGAAAGGTGTAAGGACTCCAAGAAGAGCCGGACAGGTGAAGACAAAGGAAAAGAAGGGAAGACACCCACATGAGGAAAGGAAAGCAGCACGCCCCGATGGCCCGAGAATGAGAGGTGAACAGAGCTTCCAGGGACGCCAGCGTGGGTGGGTGAGGGGAGGTGGCGAGGATGGGACGGCGGGAATGAAGAGGCAAAGAAAGCTAAGTGCTGACAGAACACAGGAGAACTCTTATGCTAAATACATCGAGGTGCCTTCATATATCGAACACAACGATGCATCGATAATCGAATCACATAGAGAAAATTCAATAATCATCGTGAATATCGGCATTTTGACGACATTTATCTATCCTGGGGAAAACCCATTTCCACAGCGCATTGTAATTATCGATATTAGGCACATCGATTTCCACGGCGTATCGGAATTATCGAGGTATGACACATCTTTTTCCCAATGTATGAATTGGTGTGACAAATAATCGATATGATGTCGATACATCATCATATCGCACCATTCTAGGTCTCGCAAAGTGAAAAAGAGGACGGGTTGGAAAGGTGTGAGGTCTACAGGAAGAACCAGACGGGCGAAGGCAAAAGAAAAGAAACCTACAGAAGAGGGGAAAGGAACGGGTCCCGAGAAAGATATGAGAACAGAGCTTTTACGGCCGCCAATGGGGGTGGAGTGGAGGGGCTAGGTGGCCTACAACGGAGAGAACACTCGGGCCAAATGGAGAGAAGGGGGACACAGGAGAAACACATGAGCAAGTCGAAAGGGAGGCAAGATTGCGCGCCTTAAAAGTCGACCGCCATTTTTCCAACACCCCTCTCCCACAGGCAAAAACTAAGAGGAAGAGGGGCGAAGATGAGGCAGGGGGGGCACCCCTCACGTCGTAACCCATCCCTGAACAACCCTTCATCCACCCCCAAAACACGACTTTTTCAGTCCATTCCTGCACCCCTCCCGGCCCCCCCCCCCGCACCGCGGCGCACATCTCCTTAACCCTCCCCTTATAAGATGCCCTCACACTCAAGGGAGAAGAATGAGGTGGGATGTTGGTTGGATCCTTGCATCTCCATCCCCCGGGAGTATGAAGGGGGAGATTCATTATACAATTTTATCACCGGCGGACTTGTGATATTATTGCGTTACGTTTTATGTTCTCTTACAAGGCTACCTTGCGGGGCCTCCTCCTCCCGCCTGCTCACAGACAACCGCAGAGCCTGACGAAGTAGGGGAATGCGGTTTACCTAGCAAATCGTGCTTCCGGAAACTTCACAAGAAAAGAAAACGCTTTGAAGAGGGAGAGAACAACATCATACGTAACACTAGGAATGTAAATTATTTTGATAAGCGTTGATTTGAAGGGGAACTCAGTAAAGCAATAGTGCCATGACTAGGATGGAATGTTGAGGGAGTTAATTACGACATCCTAGTTATTTAAAATACCAAGTGCGACATGAAACAGGTCAACCGAACAATTTGGATAGGAGAGAGAATGGGGGCGCTTTACATTTGCGGCGATAGCCGGCGACGGACGGAGATCACCAGAAAGTTTTTTTCAGTCCGGATGTTAAAACTTTGCACAGTCATTTACCATAGATTACTGCATATGATTTTGCATGCCGTTGGCCATAATTCGTACGTGTTAACAATATACATTGGCTCAAAGTTGGACAAATTTCGCAAAAATCGCCCGCCTTACTTTTTTTTCCGAAAATCACCGAATTCAAGCTAATTCTGAACCTTTTGTAGTAAAGATGTGGAATAAAAACTGAAATTATTTGGTATAATGGTTCTTTTTCATTAAATATTAATCATTTTATGGGAAAATTTTTAATATTTCTCATCGTTACAGGACAAAATGGCGGACCCTGTTTTTCGTCCATTATTCGCCTTTATGTAGCAAAATAAAAAAATGGCCATCGACGGACACTGAGATACTTACATCACGATAATAACAAAGCTTTCAGATTGTGAATCTGAAGAAATCATCTGCTACCGTTCGCGACGCCGAAAATAGAAAAGATTTTTCGATCGTGCGGCCCACTCCAGATCTGCCCGCCGGCAACGGGGAATGCTGTGGCGCGGCGTGTGTTGGAAAGCGCTATTGTTCCAAAACCTTCGTTATGGCTATTTTCAAGCCATATCAATTGAAAAGGACTTCCATGTACATTACAATGATGTTAATCAGGGGAAATCGATCTCACTTTACGGTTGATACTGTTAGCCACGTTAGCATTTAACCCACATTCCTTGGATGAAATACAGGCTCTAACACTGGCATTTCACGCGTATATTTTAGCCTTTGAAAGGATATAGCAGCTTTACTAGGCTAATTCTAACCATCTAAGAAACTAAAACTTATTTTGAACGGTACCAGCCAGCAGCTGGTGTCTAATTGCCGCTCCGCCCTCACTGCGGCGGGCTTCGCTAAAATGGTCTTTTCATGACCCCGCGGACCGTATGTGCGGTCCATCGTGGTTCTTTTCAGAAGCTTTTCTAGCATTTGTGGTGAGATATGCATATTTGCATTTATATCTGAATTGCCAGTGGATGAGGACAGCTGTGGTCTGGTGCTTTTTTGGAAACACTTGCCTGGTTTGATTTGATTACTGAAAACCTCTGGTCACTTCATCATTTCCGGGCAACCTTTGAGGTGATATTTTTTATCTATTTTAGCAGAATTCGATCACCCATACAGGTATGTGTTTTAATTTCGTACACCTTATAATATTCACAGAAGCTACTGAGTGGAAATATCTGAAATGTTATACCGGCATTAGTCTCCTAATCCTATCACTAAGTGTCTCATTTTTTTTATTTCTTGACCCCCTGTGTGTGAGCGAAAATAGATGCATAGTTTTTTGGGAGAAGGAAGAGTCTTGTGCAAGGTAGAGTCTTGTAAAAATAAAATCTCACCCCGAAATATCTCGTCTACTCTAAAAAATTATATCTTTGACACCAAACCACCGTTGACAGGCATTTGAATTATCTATCAGGAAAGTTTCACTTAGAAGGTAAATGTGACACTACTAAGGCCTTTACAGATTTCCTGACGTTCTTTTTCTTGGTGCGTTACCAACAGAAGGGGGAAGTTAGTTCTAGGAATAACGAATGATTCTTGAGACGAAACGAAAAATGGCTCTCCCTACTATCTCTCTCTAAACTCAACCCGTGCTTCTACATGTCTTCCACGGTTCACAACGTTCTAATACACGGAGCCGAAATTACAAAGTAGGTAATTCTTCTGTTGGGCCAATTATCAGAAAATGCTACATAGGCACGAAATAAGGATGCAAGAAAATTTAGAGAATGTTTAACTGGAAAAATTATAGATTGGCCACCAACGAGGACTTAATACTTATCCTTACCTCGGACCCCGTAATTTCCAACACCTAACCATTAATACCAAAAAAGATCAGGAGTATGCCAAAGGATCTAATAAGATTAAACAATTATATACTCATACACACCCTCCCGTTCTTAATGCTCTTAATATTCTTCCTCTTCAGCGTATCTTCCACCACATTTAGCCCATGACTTTCTCGGTATACTCCTTCCTCTTAAACTATTCACTCCATTTTTATACTTCTGTTTCGCTATTCGACTCTCACCCATTCTCTTAAAATGGCCAAACCAACGAAGCGCATTTCATTCATGTGTCTGGAGCATCCAGCCCTCATTCTTTCATTATCCACTCATTCCGAATGCAAAATATATTTACATTGTCCATGATCGACACCTTTACTAAAAATTACCCTAACAACAACAATCGTGGGATGCGAATATCGATGTTCTTTTCTTTTCAAGCGCACATCAGCACATATCAACTCTCCCCCTGATTTGTTACGATGAGACCCGCACGAGGGCCTGAAACGATTGGAAAGTACCCAGTATAAGGATTTCCATTCCTACCTCCTCGTATGCCTTCCCTCGCCTCCATAAAAGCTTCAGCGACACCTTACCCAGGCATATCCCTTGGCACGGCGAACAGCGCTCTCCATTTTTTTACACCGAGCGAGCATATAAATCCCGGGCCGAGTTAAGTCGTGAAGGGTAGATAAGTTCCGACTTTTGCCGCTAGTTCGCGGCACTGATAACGTTGGCCTTGCAGTCCATCTGTCATGCACCCCAACACCCCCTCACGCCTCACTGCCTCGCCTCCGACGCAACCTTACCCCGACACAATTCGAAGAAGCTCCGGGCACGCCCCCTCGGGGTATTTATTTGCTCTGTCGCCACGCGATAGAGCTCCCTCTCACCAATTTTCGCTTGACTTTTACGACTCTACCCACGCCCTCCCGAATCTCGCGTCTAACAATTTTTTTGAAATTTCGCCGTCGACTGCCGTATTTCATGCCACACTATCTCCTTCCCCACCACCCTAGAGGGTAACGTGGGCAAAGACCGGGTCCCTCGTATCACTCCAGTGGCTGAGATTCTCTTTGTTTTTATTAGTGAGAGGAAAGGTGCATATCCTACCTTTGAATAATTCACCACAGGTTTCCATTAATATGTGGATTAATGGTCGACTATGACCCATTTTATGAAATCGGAAGGGCTCTTTAAGCCCTGCAAGTTGAGCTGAAACTTGATTGCAATGTCGTACGTGACAAAAATAATCCAGGTACTCTCTGTGGCGCAATCGATGCAAGCGTTCTTGTGTGCAACTGAAAAATGACCTCCAAAATCTGGTAGAAATTAACAGTCACAGAAAAAAACAAAAATAGTAAATTTTGACTAGCGGTATGGAGATTTCCAATGGGACAGAATCTTCAAATTGCTATTATATATACTTCAGTTTGTCAGCCGTAAGCAGCATATGCAACAAATAGACAGGGTGCAATAATGATTAGCATCGCTAACCATCACAACTGACAAGAACAAACTTAATATTTAGCATAAAATCTTAGACATATCGAGTGAATACTTTACCGGCACTAGTGCTTGTAGTAGTCCAATGATTAGAGCTATTTGGTAAACACTCATATTATAAGCACTGTATCTCATGAAATAATTTAGAATTAGTTAGCTTCAATTTGTCAGAAATTTAATTTAAGAACTTTAGCGAAACATTGGAGACATAAGCTTACTAGTTTCGATGAATAAGGATAGTTCGATTACCATAGACCTCAAACACGGCAAGAAGAATAAAAATTGACAAAACAGTTGAAATCTCAAAAAGGAAAAAATAATTAATCGGGCATCTTCCAATAGTAAATTTATTTAATTTTCTTCAAGAATAGCCTTCAAATATTTGCGCACAGGCTCATTCTCTCTCATAATATATAGCTAGTGAAAAATAGTGCAATAAGATAGGGCCAAAACCACTTCAGCATGCGTTTAAAACATGGTGGGTGCATTTCTCTAGGATTAGCAATGAAACACGTTGAGCTGAGCGCGTCCTAGTCTCGATACTCACGAACTATAAGATTTCAACTGAAAGCTGATATTTTATTGAGTTTTGGAATATTCATAATAAAGTTTAGTTCCCATTTTGAGGCGTAAAAATATAAAAAAATAATTGGTAATTTATAAAAAATAGCTGCCAGAAGAAGAGATCGACAAAGTGATGCATTCGTGACGAGACTACAAGAATAGACAATCCGATGAAAAGAGGCTGCAAATGCCACAGTAATAGTGTAAATCTGGTTAAGCGTTACGCGAGAATAGTTTTAAAGAAGAAACTTAAATAGTCTTGTGCAAGCCTAACAATTTAACCGGCTTAGTGTTGACTATCCGTTAGTCACGGTAGGATAAAGAAATGAAATATAAGGAAATAGCTATGGAAAATGTAAGAATTGCTGGAAAATTTGGAGCTTAGCATGAGTCAAGCTTCAATGGAAAATAAAATATCTGAAGGAACGCTAGTAAAAATACATAAAATCTTCTGAAAAAACCTTTAATGGACAGACTTCAACGCAATAAAACATTTCTCAAAATTGCAAATTTTTCGATATTCAGTCATAATCTAGAAAAACATCATGCAAACTGCTGATCCATTATAGACGTGATTAAACGTTCCTTGCTAACGGAAAAGACCAATGACTAGGGATATGAAACTTGATAAACGATATTAGTCGGACAAAAGGATAAACAAACAAGGCTAGGTGGAAGAAGAAAGGAAGTTGTGCAGAGAAATTCGAAGGCAGGAAAACTGTGTCTAATTATAGTAACGTGAACCTGTTATGAGGCAGTAAAGTGACTATCATGATCCGTGATGTAAGAAAATAATATTAGGTTAGCGTATATGAGGGAAACAAACATGCATATTGCACGGAATATATAGGCAAAGTAGTAGAAAAAAATTCTAATTAAAACCAAAAGCGTGATGCATATTCGCAGGTTGTCTGCGCCATAATGGAACGTTAAATTTAAACACGGAAAACCTCCCTTGGTTTGGAAAATCAGGATGAGTTACTCATCGGAATACACCTGCGTGTTTTTATACTTTTTACGTCGGCTTTAACACACGTGTTTTCAACAAGAGCCCATTTACTTCAATGTTTGTGAGATCAGCTGGAAGAAGATTCTTCTTATGATATTATACCTTCTTTACCTGGAATATACTGTTCACTAAATAATGCATATGGGAAGAAAAATATACCTATGAAATCGGAATTTCATTTTCAACTACAACAATGACCAACTTTCGAAATTATTGCATAGCCTTAGGACGTAGAGAAGAGGGTTATTTTTGTTTGGGGCTGTCTGAGCGAGATATCACATTTTTAAAATTAAATGACTTTGGCCTCATCATAAAGAAAAATATCTCATCTATTCAATGATGACAAGATATCAGCCACTTACTACAATAATCTTAGAGCTGTTAGCCGAAAAATACTAGCCATTTTCCATGAAAATGGTACGGGTATGCACTCCAGAGAGACTTTTAAAAAAATGCGGAATTTCTAACTAATAGATCTTATTTAACAGTGTGTAGTTTGAATAAATTCTCAATTATTAAAAAAAAAATCAATTGCTCACCGCAGTAATTTTTACAGAATCGCAGAATAATCTTCGGTTGTGAAGTTCGGTTGCGTTTTCTGAGTGCGATGTACTCTGAAATGAGTCAAGTTAAAGATTTGTGCACGCATATTTAGTTAATTACAGAACATATCAGACAGGTACGACTACTATAGCATCATTAACAACACAATATCTACTTAATGCTTCTTGCAGCTGTTGAAATTAAAAAATAAATTTTAAATATGATCTCTATTATGACTAGGGAAACATCTCGCCCAAACCACCTTCAACCGAGGGTACTATGAATTGACGGACATGAAGGAGGATTGGGGTAGGGAAAGGCACCACAGTGGGGTGGGGGAGGATATGAAGAGTCGGGAGGTGTGGTGCGGAGGGTGGGGGTGGATGCGTGAGAAGGGGGGTGAAATGAGGGGAGGTAGAGGGGAGGGGAAAAGAGAAGAACAGAGGAGGAAGGAGAAGAAGACGCAAGTGGGAGCGCCGCCCGCGATCGTGGGAAAGGAAGAGACAACAGACGGGCGGACGGACAGACAGTCGTGAGGTTTAAGAGGACGAATTTTCGTGCGCCCTTAAGAGTGAGCGAGGAAGACGCACAGGGCCCCGTTTCCACGGAAACGTAAAGGGATGCTCCGCGGCGAAGAGAGGAAGTACGGCGTTCGTGTGATAGATGGAAGATTATGTATACGCCGCCGTGGTGCTCTCTCTCTCTCGTGTGGCGGGGGTACCTCAGGAATGAGGGATCGTGGGAACGCATGTCTTCTCTTGAATGAAGGCATTCGGAGGTGTGGAGGCCGCGGCTACACTCAATTCGATGATACCAACTATGGCACCACGATGACACGCATGCCTTAACTGAAAACAGATTGTATTTTGCATCGCTTTGTGGCAATTAAATCAAGAAGTACCCCAGCAGCAGAAAAAGTTGTCACAACGTTTTAGCAATATTACAATGGGAAAACCAAAATGTTGTCAAAATGTTTCCTGAAATTGCCACAACGTTGCATAACGTTGCATGCATGTTGTCATAACGTTCAAGTTCCCGATTATCAACATTGTAACCATGTTGTCACGACATAGTCTTATCGTTGTCACAATTTTGCAGTAACGTTATATGCACATTACCACAACGTTGCATAGTAACATTTGAAAAAAATTCACTAGCAGCCCAAGTAACATTTTTTGTTGGCCCTATGTTGGTAGGTAATGGGGTGCAACGGTTGGCCATCAGTATGGATTGGCCACAGCCTAAACAAACAGTAGTTTAGACTGTGGATTGGCCACCTTGCCTACGGTTCCCTAACAAACAATTCCCCAACGATGGGCCAGCAAAAAAATGAAAATTTACATTTACTTATTAAGATGTACAACGTCGCGATACCATGCTTTAATATTTAATTATCATTCCTAGTTTCTACCTAAAGACATATTGTACATACCTCGACTATAAATACACCCTACGGTTATACGCACATTTTCTCGCAACCGAAATCAAAATAACCGCGGTAAGAAAGCGGTTTATGTATATCTGGCCAATTCCGTGCGTTAAAGTGACTTTGAGAACTAATTATATTAAATGGCAATTCCATGATTGTTTGAGGAAATACCATTAAATCACGATAACTGTTTTCAGGAATAATTATTTGAAACCTATATTGCCACATAGTACGGATATAAATGCAATATTACTGAGAATAAACAAGATTTTTACTAACAAATACTAACAAGTTGTAGTCTGGCAGTTTAGAAGCCTGATTTTATACCCCTGTAAAGTTAGTTACTTTAATTATAAGCAGTCCCCATGTGCTCCCAACTAAGAAAGAATCAATAAAAAACCTGTTGTGGATCATTATTTAGTAGTGGCCTTAAGGTTTGGGTCACTTAGTTCCATATGGTGGTAATGCCTAAAATTTAATCTAATCACAGAGTGGTTACAAGTCAATTTTCAGAGTAGTCGCAGATCGTGAACTTCCACGACCTTGTACATTTCCGAATCCACTTTAATAAATATGTCATAGAAATAAATCGCCAACAACCGGGAAACACAAACACTGCAAACTAAAACGTAAGGATTTACCTTTCAAACTTACCACACACACAGCTTCTAAAATTTCTCACAGCCTCATGGGAAAACAAAAGATTAACATATTTCGCTGAACGCAAGTATGGAGCCATAAATGCATCTTAAATACAAGAGAGGGAAACACAAAAATGGAAGGATACAATTCTGATTACATCATGCGCATCTTAGAACTAACTACAGTGACAGATTATATGTGCCTACATATACTATTTTATGAATCGTTGTAAAAATATTTGTACGTATTTCAGAAAGTCGTATGCAGTCCCAACGTTTGCCCAATGAAAATTAATTTTGTTTAATTGGTTAAATTGTTGGTATGAGATATATGTCCTGTAATAGTATATACTATGTGAACTCGAAATCTAAACAGCATTTTATAACGTTGCTTGACGTTTCCACAACCTTGAAAAGTAACGGTGCCGGTAAACGTGCACACAACGTTGCGGTCACGTTAGCATTACAATGTAACATTTGGAACGTTTTCAAAACGTTGTGACAACTTTTTCTGCTGCTGGGGTATACATTCTACTAATACATGAGCCGTTGGAAGCAAAAGTGGTGTATTTTTTCCCAATCAAAGTGATTGCACAAATTATGTGGTACGCAGTCACTTACACGGGTGCTAAGATATACACCAAATATGCTGAAATTCGCCATGAAAAAACCATTTGACTTGACCGGAATTCAAACCCGAATCTCCCAATTGCTGGTCAAGTGTGTTAGCCAGTTACACCACAAAGCCATCTTAATTCAAGGCGAATTTCAGGGGGGGGTTTTAAAGCAATAATATTTGATTTATTCTCCGCGACTGTGGCATATCATGCACGATGTTTCCTGTGCTACAATGTAGACGAGACGAGAACAACTTGTTTGTACTAACCTCCGCTAAATTTCGCATTGCAATAAGATGGTTTGGTGGTATAACTGGCTACCACATCTGACTGCAATTGGGAGATCCGCGTTCAAATTCCGATCAAGTTAAATGATTTTATCATGGTGAATTTCACCCTCTTAGGTGTACTAAAGTGGTGTTAGTCAGTTTTTTGCCACACTTTAGTTAGGTGCACAAAAGCATGCCTCTACCCGTATTCTGTTTTTTTGCATGAGTGATGATAATCTACCTTCAGAGTTTTTACAAAAGAAAGCAGAACTTAGGGTTTACTTTATTATTTATTCCACTTTGAACCCCATTTTCCAAACAGTCACAATTTTGACTTACACCATTTTAGCTCCAAACGGCTCATATATTTTGCCCCCCTTTGCTTTCGCTTCTGAAGACGCTTTCTGCAACGCGAGTGACATTTAAAGAAGCACTAAATGAACAGTTTTGAATCTGAGTATATGAAGCACATTCTCCATGGGGCTCAAACCAACTAGTTAACCTATTAATCCATTCCTCTAATAGACTGATTTTGAAATAACATAGAACTAATCCTTTGTGATACGGAATAAGGAAGGATAAGAATAATAAGCAAACATGAGGCATCAATCACGATATTAGGCAACATCACCTTTGCAGATATTCCAGTCAGTAAACATGAATAGCTGAAATAGAGATATTTTAACGGTTTCCCTTACTTGACAATATATATGCAGCAATTAGTTGAGAGAGTATCTGCAATTATTATGGCACACATTATACCACGATATGAGTACGGAAAACGTAAATACCAGACAACACAGAATCAGTAGACCTGAGACAATAAAGGACTATATATTTTATCCTAATAACCAAAGAACAAATATGTTCCACAAGCAACAAATCCATCGAAATTACAAGTTATGAAAAAATAAAAACATTGCTACAAAGAGAAGGAAAATACTACACACCCTATAACTTGCAGGAAACATTTATTAAAAAGTTTTATCCATATTAGTGAACTTTAATTTGTGTTTAATTTAGTGAAAACGATGTTATATATGTTTAAAAATCTTTTGGACGAAAACTTTTGAATTTTGCAAGGTACAATTCGATCGCATGCTAACTTTAGTATCTTACTATATAGTTCCATACATGCTGCGTATGGAATTTGGATAATACTATACATGTATTTTTGGTGAAAAAATCATAACTTTATCTTGAATGCAACAGGAGTTACGAATTTTTGATTTTAACCAAAACTTTTCCACGGCAAAATTTCAGCCGCTAGCCGGATTTCGTGGCAGTTTTCCGTGGCTATCTTCTTCACTCAATTGTCGGCAAACAGTTGACAACACTAGCCTTTAAACTGTTTACAATAGTACTGGTTGTATAATAGATGAATTCTAGATGCATATATGACATAGAACTATCCATATTATCTCTTTTACGCGAGCTACTCTTCAACGCGAGCCGTAGCCGGGGTAAGTCTAAAATGGCGGCCGAAGGTAACCTGTCGCTACTTTTTATACAAAGGGCTTTACCGCCTCTCGCACTGCAGCGCTAAGTGGAAGGAGATGAAACTGCGTTTGCCTCCGCACCGATGTGACTTGCGCGATCTTCCCAACAGATCACCAGAAGAATAATGAGAATGGATAGTGTATGCAATGTTTGATTCCTTCGACTACAGAATCGAGAGTTCTTTACGGTTAGGGAATACTTATAAAGATTTTTCCACATTTTTTTTACTCCTAATCGGGCTATGGAGTAATCCATAACAAAAAATACACACTAAGGAGCTCCTAGACTGATTATTTTTGCGGTTTTCCATTTAATAGTTCGATTAAGAGTAAAAAATGAGTGCAATAATAATCTAAAACCGTCCCTAAACGTAAAGAACTTACGACATTCAATACTGAAACCGAATGACTAGGCTTGAATAGTTATATGTTATGAATGCTGTTGAACCTGCTCGATTATTTTTTAATTGGTCTATTAAGGATATTATATGCTACTTTAATGTCGTCCTCCATGACTTTCGACCTTCAACTTTCCACTAGGTCGTTAACGGCGGCCAAGACGAGGGTTTTCATGGAATAAACGACGGATTCACAAGCTTGACAATAAACGTTACCAATCTCATTCTCTTTTATAGATTTTTATGCTACTTTCTTATTCATAGGATCACTATATAGTCGACTCATTAATGTTTGGATTACTGACTTCACCCTAGCATTTTGCGAAAAGGGAACATATGCCCTTCACAAAATGGGATGAAATTCACAATGAAAAAAATCATTTAACTTGACTGAGATTCGATCCCAAATCTTCGTATTGCTGGTCTGGTGGGAAGGTTTAGTCATTTACAACCAATAAGCCATATTTTTCCGGGGTTAGAATACCGGTCGACTCAAATGATTTTATTCACAGCGAATTTCATCACTTTGTTACTTATCTTCGCATCCGCGCGAGAGGCTGCATACTATATCATTTGTGTATATCGTAGTGAGTACGAAGCAGATATTCAAAATAATTTCAGGTATTGTCAGGATCCTTTCAAAACGGCCCCAATCAGGGTACGAGTATCATAAGGCAAAAAAGGCGTATGATGGCAGATATGCATTGTAAATTGTATTTTCATACTGCACACTTTCCAACTATTAACTATTTGGGGAGGGCACAATGTAAGAAGGATACGGAAAGGGATATGGAATTAAAAAATTCAATAGCCGGCCCCGGTGGCGGCGGGATAAAGTCCTCGCCTGCTAATCCGAGGGTCGCGGGTTCGAGTCCCGCCTGGGTCGGTTTTTTGCATACCCAGGGCATGGGTGTTTCAGTCAAGTTCTGGTGGTTCGGCCCCTGAGAAACCTGATGATAGGCCAATGGCTTATCGGGATCGCAGGGGCATACGGACCACCAGAATCGTCCGAGAGCAAAAAAAAAGATATAAGCCACTATTTAGAATCATATGATGAAGGTCGGACATTGTGGAATCTTTCTATGAATAAAAGAAGAACACAGCGTTGTGTTCTTTTTTTAAGCACTATTAAAAACATGAGTAACTTAAACTCAGCGTCGCCAAATGATTCGATGATTCAATTCAACCTCAACTTGACTTTGTCCTTACTATTGTCAAGTGATAATCTCAATCAACTCATTCGCAGAGCTGTCATAAGTGGTTTACACAAATGGCACCGTGGAGATGATACAACCAAATATCCGCCACGAACGATACAGACAGCCTGCACAAGTCTCACGGTGGTTTAGAGAAGAAGTCACCCGCCTCAATCCACAATCCCCTCCAATCATTCCATCCTTGCTTTTGGTCTCCCCCTCTTCCTATCCACTCCTTACACCCCAAAATAATTCTCGCACCCCTCACTCAATTCCACGCCCTGCTTTTCCTGCATATCCACCCCTCCCTTCAGCTGTATTTTTTCTTTCTTTTACAGCCCCTTGGAAGTCATTCCGACTTTTTGAATGTCTCTCTTGTTTTCCCTCTCCCAACCCCCCCCCCCATCCTCCCACAGGGCGACTTAACGTGCAAGCCGCTCCATTCCTCCCCAGATGACAATACGGCGAATTTTCGGCGAATGTTCCCACTTAAGTTCTCGAGTAGCAGTGCCAGATGAGGGGGAAAGAAATAAAAGAGACTCAATGGGAGGAGGAAAAGCGGGAGTAGGCATGGATGAAGTACAACCGTTTTTGGATATAAGTGCCCCGATGTAAAATAGAGGGGAAGGGGACATGCATGAGATAGTTCGTTGGGACGTATGAAGACGGTTCCCACCCAATCGAGAAGGCAGAAAAGGCTGTGAACGGGATTTAAGGTAGTTTTATCGAGATTTTTTTCCTATTCAAAGTATAGATCATTCTCGAAATTTATTTTAAAAATTAGTCTGTTATAATACGCATTCAGTAAATATGTTAATATTTCTGCCGCAAGAACTTCGATTTATTTGACTGAACTTCTTATTAAAGAGCTAAAGATACATGTTTGAGTCTTCAATTTGACTAGTTTTATCAAGCAGTATGCTGGAAATTCCACTACAACCCAAGGTTTTTTTGCGATTTTAGAAAAATTAATACGTAAGTGATTAATTAATTTATTCTTTTAAAAATTGAAAAACAAAACTATCCACCGTTAAAGTTTTTACGCGATCTGAACGTCAATCTCCTTTATTATACTAATAATGCTTCTCTGAAGCGCACAGCCGTACCATATCCCATCGAAAACTACTTCTACGTTTTGACAAATATCTAGACCGTAGCTGATTAGCTGTGATTAGTAGGTGAGTAGCTGATATTTTTGTATCATTAGAAAGATGGTACCTTTTTTTCATAATGGAGCAAAATTCATTGAGTTTTACGTGAAATGATATCTCGCTATCAAACTGCCTTAGACAGACGGAGTGGGAAGAAACGTAAAAAAAAACGTCTTCAACCCTACACATGTTAGTGTGAACTATTCTTGTGCACCCCATCGTCTTCACTCCCTCCTTCGAGGAAGAGGCGGCGATGTCCTGCACGGAACATAAGAGAGGACGCTCACCCTCGGTTGTTGAAAACAATAATCACAGATGTTTGTGAGGAACATGAAAGAGGTAATTCAATTCTTTTTCTTACATGATATTATAGAGGCAGATTGACTATTCTTTCTTCGTTCCCCCACTTTTCATACTTGTTCGACGGTAAGGTTATCACAACATCTTTTTTTTGGTCTTCCTATGCTTCTTTTTCCCAACGAGAACTTATCGTGAAACTTCTGCTATTCTTTCTTAGCTCATGCGATTTATCTGATCATTCCCTTCGCGTTTCTTTTCAAGGTCCACTCATTAATTCTTTCTGATTTACAAGTTGTTCTTATATTTTCGTTCCAGTTTCCGTCCACTAAGGTTTTACTCGTTATTTGCCGTAGTACTGTCATCACGCCAGTCTCCAGTTAATTAACTTTCAGTTAAATTTTCTTTCTTATCTTTCTCCAGTTAATTTACTTTTAGTTAAAGTTAAACTTTTAGTTTATAAACTAATTTCGTCTCGCCAGTTGTTAATTTTTTCTACTTAACAAGTTTTTCTTATATTTTCGTTTCATTCTCCGTCCAGTAATTGCTGTGATTTGCCGTAGTACTTTCATCTCGCCAGTCTCCAGTAAGCCTTCTAGTTCTTTCTGTGTCTGTTGCTTCTATCCCTATATGTCTCTTCTTCCATATAGTTTCATTCAAGATTATAGTTTTATTCAATTGGCTTATTTAGAGAATTAATATGCGCGTATAGAATAACCGAATGAGAGTATTACCACGTCTCGGGAAGGAGAGAAGCTGCGGGAGATGGTTGGTTCGTCAGCTTCGATAGCACGGGCCGCGCGGGCCGGCTTCGACTCTCATTACCACATCATTACGAGTGGCCACTGACTAAATGACCGAAGACTGACTGACGATTGAAGAGTGAATCACCGACCGTGAGTGAACTACCATTAGAGTATCTCTCTCTCCATACCATTTTTTAGAGAGGACGAAACGATGATGTTTTCGGAAACGTGACTAGGATGGGTGGGGGAACAAGAAGGTTAAACGTCAATGAAATTGAAAAGTTATGCTCCCGAGGCATTATAGTTTTTTCTCGGTCCAGCTTCACTGAGTTGGGCTCAATAAGAGTACAATAATACATGAGAAGAAACCAAGCATATAAATACACACTGTTTAAATGCATATAGAAGAATAATGGAAAATAACGAAGCCATAAAATTGAAGGAAACTTGGGTATCACAAACAAGTTACTGACAAATGAATGTATGTGCTTCTCTTTGTTCATTGAAAGAATGATTCTTTTATCCCTAGCAGGCTCGTGATTTATTCGATCATATTTTTCCGATATTAAAACTGAATATGTGATACAACTTCTCTTTAACTTAAGCGAACTTCAAGCTACAATTACTTAACAAGGGCAAACTTTGAATTTAATTAAGTTTTAACTCTTTTGTACGATGTTTTTCTCGATTTCGGCTACCCATGAGGATACAGAACAAACAATATTAAATGCTTTTGCTAGAGTTGTGCGGCGACGAAAAATGTTCCTGCAATCTGTACACAAGAAACTATTCGGTGGACACGAATGCAGAGATCAATTCATACCACTGGCTGACTTTGGGCATTAGAACCAGATCGCGTATAATATAATAATAATATATTTATTGCTCCATCAAGTTGTACATAATATAAAATAATTACAGACTGGAGCTTTAGGTGATCCCCAAGGCATTTGCCTGTTAGTGGGGTCACCTTCAAAATATTATAGTAATACTAGCACATTATTTTACTATAACAAAATGTCTCCAGTTGGAAAGAGTAACTCTCTGTTACAGAAAAATAATATACATAAGTAAAAAAACAAAGGAATAGAAATATAATACAGAAAAGTACAAAACAAAGGATAAGTATTGATAGCAAAAAATCTCTAAAATAGATCCCTAATCATATTTCCACTAGTAAATAGCCATAGTTTCACCTGCTTAAGGAAAGCTTTGATGTTAGAACTGACTTGGATACTCTGTGGCAAGGTATTGAAAATTTTTAGCCCCAAGTAAAGAAAGCATCGTTTGAAAATGGTTATATTTGGTTTGGGCAAAACATACGAAACATCTGTCCGCAGATTGTATGAATGAGGCTTATCCAAGACTTTTGGGTTATTTCCGCTACGAAGGTAGAATAGTCTTAGCTACTTGTATAAGTGCCTTAAAGGGAGTATCTGCAGTTTTACGAATATTGGAAAAGAAGGTGAACAATGACCTACTCTGGCTACAATACGAACTATGACTTTTAGAGCAGTTTCTGCACTCTTGAATGAATATTTAAAAGCACTACCCCAGCTTATTATACCATAATTTACCCTATAATAAACAAAGGCATAATATATCTTATACATAAAAGTTAAAGAACACTTATTACGAATAAAATAGAGCATAATTTAACAATTTTTTAAACTATGTGTGACATTTTTAATATGTTGCTCCCATTTTAGTTGTTCATCAATTATTAAACCTAGGTATTTGTATTATTTAACTCGTTCTTGTGTAAAACCGTCACTGCAACTCGTATAAGTACACTTTGAAGAATGGTACACAACTTTAAAATCAATGGAGAAACGATTACAAATATTAAAACATATTACTTTTGTTTTCTCACTTAATTTTAGTTTGTTGGTTGCAAACCATTTACTAATTTTATTTACATCAGATTGCATGTTCTGCTGTACCTCCTCCCAGTTCAGACCAGCAAAAGTCAAGCTAGTTCATCTGCAAAGGCTTAATTTACCTCTTAAATTTAGGTTAGATAGATCATTAATGTATAATAATAATAATATAGGACCTAACATTGATCTAAGAGGATAACAATTAAGAAGGGAAACTAAGAGCTGCTTGCAGTGCTACACGCTAAGGTTTTTCTTCATACGATAATTCAGAAAGATATACAATTACGATCTCAAATGCAACTGGCAACGGATGTTGGCCATGTCAATGGAATTGTTGAGACTCGAATAACGAAGCAGATTTATGATACAGGAGTGTATGGCGTGAAAAGGCGGAGTAGACCGAGGAAGTCTTGGGTGAATGTAGTGGAAAATACTCTTGAGAGGATGCATATTAGGTATATTAAGAACAGGAGGGCGTGAATGAAGCAATGCATTATGGGAAGATAACCAAAATCGTAGGCAAGGATAGGGCAGCATAGGGAAATTATTTAAGGAAGCCAGCTTTATAGGCTTATTACCTAGTATTGAACTTTTTTGACTGTGCCTACCCCGAAAGGGAACGGCATGACGGATATGTACGTACATGTACCGCATGTACGTACGTATATCTTACATAAGATGACCATAGGCGCTCACACCCCCCCCCCCCCATAGAAAGACAATGTTAGAAGAGCCAAACCCACAAAAACGTTTCACGTAATACCTGAACAGTCACTTAAAACCTAAGTCAAGACGTAATTTTGTGCGACACTGCATAAAATTATGTTTCGCGGTGAACGAGCATCCGGGATTACGGATGTGGGAATCGCCTCGGTTCGTTCCACTGGTTGGGAAAGGGTCACGAGACCGAGGGCGCATCGGAGCGCGAAAGGTCCGCTCCGGGAAGAAGCGTCGACAGAACGCTAAGAGATGCGCCTCTCTCCACGTTAAGTACTACGCACGGACTCCAAGACGGGCTTCGAGGAAGGAGTAGAGGAGATGGAAAGACACACGTCCGAAGAAGATGAGACGGGAGGCAAGAGGTGGGCAAGGGAGGGAGGAAGAGAAAAAGGGGGTGGGTACAGGTGTGTCCATTCACTAAAAACTCCGCGACTTCTCCCATAATGCACCGCACGGATCGTATACGCGCCGGAGTCGCTTCCGGTCCGGGTGCATTCCTATTCCTGGAGAATATCCATCGCTGAGGCGCCTTATCTTCCCCAAGCCACACACCAAACCCCTTTCCCTCTCACTCCACGACCAAATGCCAAACCGCCTCCTCCTCGACGTCTACTCCGTGATCATGCGCCACCACCGTGCTACACACGCACTGAAATACACGCACGCCCATCTGCATTCTTGAACGGACTCGCTTCCTCCACCAAAGGACATTATTCTTTGTTCCTCTCCGATGATTACATTCGTAAGCAGGGTCGAATTATATTCCGGCAGCGTCTTCCTCGTTTTTATGTGCTGCCGTGCGCATAAAATTTTCCCGTCCGCCCCTTTCACCTCCAACCCCCCCTGCCACCGTCCGTCGTCCCTTCTACCCCCCAACCCCCTCCCCCTAATACTTCTCTCTCCCAGTCGAGCGCCACTACATCACAACTCTCCACCACGGATCCTCCAAGCATTCCCTCTCTTCATTCTCGCAATGCCCTTACGAGGTTTATTCAATCGGTGACATCAGAACCATTGATAACTTTATGTCGCGTCGTGCGCCTCAGTGCGACGGAGATAGGTACGAATGGGGACGATTATGGAAGATCTTCACTCAAGTAGTGGCAGGAATGGTCGTCACTCGCTTCAGCAATCTGATGGGGTGTAGGACGTATGCCGAGCTGAAGATGTGTTGGGAGGCAGGTTTTGGCGCCTACTGCGACATTTCTAGAGGTAATCATCATCTCATCTCCACTTCAAGAATTGTTCAACTTTTCATCAACCCAATCATATTACATGTTGTACAATCAGAATAGGACAAGCAGAAAATACTTAAATTATTTATAGATTGTTTATTTACAGGGTTTATTAGTTATCGAGTTCTGTCTTGCATGTCGCATGTAAAAAAACAAAAGTAGTGTATCGGCGATATGACCAAAATTGATATAATATAAATTCAAACACAGTTATAAGTTAAATGATCAGGTTAAATAATATCTGACACATTGAAATGTAAGACATAATGCAATAACATTGAGCTATGTTTTTACATGTTAATTTTTGATAATATTTTTCCTAACGACCCATTATCGATCCCCAAACCCGTATTGACTCCTTTTATTGTTAATATGCACCCATGGGGGACTATATCGACCACTTTGGGGACCCCTGACCTAAACATGCCTTAATCGGAGGACCAACTCCTGCAATAGTGTTATTTTTCTCGCGTAAACAGTGGGAAGAATGTCCCTTTCCCTGCCCACCTAGATTTGAACTCTCGACTTAGTACCAACTTTCACGTAAGATTTACTCCGCATCGCGCCAAATTATCTGTAAACATGGTAGAAGAAACAGATGTGCTAGCAACGATAAAGGTTATAATTACGAATGTCATCATTGTTGTTTGGTAGGATAGGGTTTTGAAGCGGGGATATTGGTTTAGCACTGGTTCCCAATGAAAAAGAAACCTACTCCAGCTAATGCTCTTCCAAACTTCCTTATCTCTTCATTTTCACTCTGTCCTCAAGAGACTATTTTCGTAGAAAACATCAGATTCATTGATGATTTTACGCCGTGAGACCGAGAGAAGCTCAAATGGAGACGATTCTGAAAAACTTTCCGTCACGTAGTAGCGGCATTGATATTCATTTGCTAGGGCTTCCAGCGTAAACAGTTGAGAAAACGCGTCATTTTTTTGTTTTAACTATCCGTTCCCTTGACCTTTGTCTTTGCTGAAGCATCTCTAAGTATGATAGAATGATTGAAGATGCTGGCGGCAATAGTAACAATAATTGTATGACTTCGTCGCAATTATAATCAAACAAAATTCGTTGTTGTTGGGTAGGTTTGAAACTGGGATATTACTTTAATCCTTTACGGACCAAAATACATATAAATGAGAAAGGATTTTTTTTACTATTTATCTATAACAGTGGAGGTTACTGAAATAACATTACAACTGTTTAAAGTATATTTTTATATTTTTTACGGCTTTTGATTGTACCAAATTTGACGCACCTGACATCCTTCTTCTTCTAAACCAATTCTACTCAACCACTACTCCTAGCCTCCTTTCATTCAGTCCCTCCACTCTCAACATTCTTGCCGTCTCCTCAGTAAACTTACTCAATAGATGACACCGGAATCACCGACAGATTTACGTACGAAGGTGAGAGTATAAATGGAGACGATTATGGAAGATCCTTAGTGAAGTAGTGGCGGGATTGATATTCATTCGTTCCTGTGACTTGAGGTATTCTTATTGCGTAAACAGTAGAGAGATCGTCCCTTTCCTGCCCTCTGCTATATTCTAGTCCTTGTACAGGCACCTTGATGAAGAGTTTACTTCGTCCTAAATTATCCTACGTCAACGCTGACGACGAAAAAAACATCAATTCTAATAAATTCAGTCCTTGCTGTTTGACAGGAGACTCGCCTTTTAGGGGAAGATTTGGCGTGATACTGATTCCGTGGGATTAACTACGCTATGATAGCCCGAGCACTGACGTCTTATCAAACTCCCACTTCAAATCCATCTTCTGCTGTGAATAATTTGGTCAACCAAGGGACGCAGAGTGTTACATTTTTTGTTGAATGGACTGTTGATTTCGAGAGATAAAACAATCGAAATCAAGGCCTCAAGTCAGATATTGAAAAGGTATATGCAGAGAAAATGAAAGTCAAATTAAAAGAATGAAGGATATTTTGGGAAATTTGAAGGGAAGTCTACTCTCAGGTACATGTCACACTTAAGGAATGTAATGGAATAAGGGAAAAGCATGAAGAAGGATTAAACTTCTAAAATAGCATATGAATTGACTTAGTTCACATCAGCTCTGACCAGATTTGAAACTCCTCAAGTTAATTTTTCCGTAAAATTATCTTCACCCACATTGAGAGTAATATCTAAGATCGTAGATGATTAATACCAACAGCATCTGTTGTATTCTATAGATTCATAGGACTGACTCAACTGTCTGTGATGTCTATAGCTTCTTCTAACGACTGTGCACTGCGTGCAGTCTCTCATAATTTAACATTCTTATCTGAAGAGTCCTTCAATAAGCTTTCAATATATTTACCTCAAACATCAATAAGGGCATCCGAGAAACCCTTCATACTTTCCTTAGACTAATGTAATAATCTAATTTTCAACTTCTGCCCCCTTCCGGCAATCCAAGCGAAGTTACAGTCGTACCCGCTTCGACCGATTTTTTTCAGGACAGGGGTATGCAGGAGAGGTTAGACGTGGGGGATTCAATTGCTCGTAGTGTACGGGATTGCTTGGGGAGTAAGATCAAGCGAGAAAGAATACTGGATAATTGTGTTTTACTGTGTGTTTTAATGTGTTGAAAACTGCGGTTCAATTTTGGCAATCTTGCTTTGCCAACCACCCGGAGATCTATCTACAAGTCAAAAACGATAATAATGGAATTTTTCCATTGAATACAAGAGATAAGACTTTGGTTTTGACTGAGGCATTATCGATTTAGTCATAAAAAGAGTTCCAGTGATACAATAAAATAATAACCATGCACATGGATGTGCATACATATATGGATAGTAACTACTAGACGATAAGTACGCGGCAAACATACGAGATATTAAATATTTACTCTAGAAGCTAGTAGTTCTTGGGCAAAGCGACCAAAAACGTCGACAAGAAAGTGACCATTAAGGATTGAGGTATAGAATGGAAAGGATTGGGGTAATATGGGAAGCGGTGAAAGTGAGGAGAAAAACCCAGCGTAGAAAATTGCCCTCTCCTCAAATTAAGGTGCCATAGAGACTACAGCTTCCAATTCCAACCGATGGATTGAGTACCGCCATTGAAGTTCCTTCCAAATAACACTAAAATAGAATTGAAAATCCACTGAAAATCATCACCAAAGATGGGATACAAACCTAGGCCTTCGGGATATAAATACCAGCAAGTATTATGGCTCCAGTTACTAGAACCTTCATATAGGCGTACTAGATGGTTACTTATGTAAACATAAAAGATGATCAAAGACGTAATTTTTATGAATTCTCACTCTCGAACGGAATATTAAATTCAGTTTGAGAACTTTTTTTATGCAGACAGGGTAATAATGTGGAGAGAATACCAGAGGTGCCTAATGTGAGTACGCATACAAATAGATGTGGGTTGGAGAACATGAAGAGAGTGCATCACACTTCGATAAGGTAAACCAAGTACCATCACTAAGAAAAAAAACATACATGCGAGAGGACATGGGACAGGTATGATGGAGTCGGTTTCCTGAATGGAATAATGCACACGACGTACTCGCTATGGCGGGGGGGGGGGCGGAGAAGGGTATGTGTGGCTATAGGGACGAGGAGGGGAAGGACTATGGACTGTGGAAAGGGGAAGGGGGATTGAGGCGAGAGAGGAAGGGGCGGGGGGAGAGAAAATGCGACGTCACCAGAGCGCGGCGACCGCGGCCAACTCCCACTTCTCATCACGGCTTGGAGACGAGTCGCGGAATAGCAAAGAGATACGGAGGTCGAGGAGTGGGAAAGGAAGGGAGCCCCGATGATGGCTGAGGCGAGGTCGAAGTTCATGGTTACGCTACTCCTTGGCGACCCCTATTCCCGGAGGGCGGTTGGCAAAGGGCACCATGGGGGAAGTTAAAGAGTGCATTTACATATCAAGGCTAACAATAAGACCATATATTTAAGATGAGAAAAGATAGGAAATGCCGAGAGAATAGGTCCACTTGGACCGGGAGTCTAAACACGGACTTTTGACCAGTCAATGCGCAGACCACCACGCTACTCAGAACACCACTAAATCGAACCGTGGGCCTCAGACTTGGCAGCCCGATGCGCAAATTACCACACTAACCCGATTTTCTTATAACGGGGGCCCCTTCAAGTCTTTCAATAGAATATGCGTTGGTGCGAAAGTTATAAAAGCTATAGCGTCGACGTCAAATAATATTGTTTCATTCATATTTATCTCAGAAGTTTTCACTTTTTCCCGAACTATAGGTGTAGTATGAGGTTAGAGGGGTTAGAGTAATGTCTTCCGCGTCAGTGTGTAAGTCCTGATACTTGAATTTACTAGGAGCTTAATTATGGGCCTTTATCGTCGATAACCAGCAATTCCCGTTGCATTCCCTCGTGTAGTTTTATGACACAGTTCTCCCTCACAGGAGGTCGTAGCCATCACGATAGACGCGATAAAACACCCACGAAAATTTTATGCGCATGTAAGTGCTTCGAAATCAGTTTTATCAACTAATATAAATATCCAGCAGCAATTAAATAAAGAGAGGGAATGTGCTGGTACCTATATGTATGGCACAAGCGATTTAGATGCCGAATACAGCGAGAAGTAAAACGATCCTAATTCGCCTACACGAGGTACAGGCAATGGGTTTGGAAGGAGACAAGAATTAAGAGAATGCAAGAAACGAGCGCAAATGTTAAACAGGAAGATTCTTGGGTGTGTCCTGAGGATGAGACGGAGGCGCTTTTTAGGAGCCATTCAAGGGTTACGTAAGGGTGAGGAGGGTGGTTGGGCTCTCATCGCATTGCCTTAGGTATGGGAAAATGAGGTATGTCATCATCTATCATAAGCTTTTGGATACTCGGTAGATTAAATTATATCATTTTGTGAATCACAGTCGAACGAAAAAAATGAGTTTCTAGCACTGCAAACTCAATAGCAGCCTGAGTTTTCGGTGCTGTAATGTGGTGCCTGCAGAAGGCTTATTCAACCGGGATTTAGCTCCAAAAAATCTTCAAAATTGTGCTTAACAGTCTTTCAATGTTAAGGTTATTAAACTGCAGCCCTACATTTTTCACCACCATATGCTAATTTCTTTCCTTCCCCGTATCTCTTCTATCTCTGATCTGTCTTTCTTTGTTCAAAATATTTTTCAATAGGTCTTCCTTGCGGGACTTTCCCTTTCATTGCCTCTTGAGCAATGTTTGTGACAACTTCATCAAGACTCAAAATGTGACCAATCCACCGTGTTCTACACTCAATGTTCCCCAAGGCATCCCATTGGGTCCCGAATTAGAGTGAAACATACGTCCACAAACAATTCTTATCTCCAATCTTGTTTCCAAAATTATAACTTCTTATATAAGATTAGAAGAGAAGATGGAGGTTAAATCAAATCCTACAATGCCTTGGGCGAATGAGGGGGTCTTACAGTATCAAAAACCACCATGGGTAATACTTAAATGACTCCTAAGGGGAGTCATTTGAGCAGGCAGCAGGCAGATTAGCAGGCTAAAGCAAGGAGATTACTGGATTCCTATTGTCAAAATAAACAAAATGCAGATTTTCCAGAAGGAAAAATATATTTTTTGAAGTTGTAACTCGTTTAAAGGTTGTTTGCTGCTACATGTACATTATTTCCGCTTTTACTTTTGACTTCCTCCCTGAAATATATTGGCCATGATATTATATTCCAATGCCGTGACATATAGCCTGGAGATATTTAAACAAGAGAAAATAAGTACCGTGTAAATCTCTACCTCGGGAAATTGAAATCAGTTACTGTAATACCCTTGACTTAGCAACTACAGAATATGTTGTAGTGACAGATGGAAATGCTTCTACAAGGAGAATTCTGAGAATAAATTTTATCCTAAAAGTACCTAAAATTATTTGACGAAAGCACATGCGAAAGAATAGAGTCACCGCAGTAAGAAATGTACTTAAACATGTTCAAAGCACAAGTGATCAAATATCGGTCAAAGCAGTGACTCCATGATTTAAGAAGAAAAAGTATGCTCCCCTCGTTGAGCATTTTCTTTTCATTTAGACACTACGTTTTTGAGACCCTAGCAATATTCATTGCCATAAGAAAATCTGAATAAATAAAGGAGAAATTCCCTCATTGTGTGGGCCCAGACGAATCAAGTATGTTCCCGAATTATTCTGAGTTATAGAAACATTTGCTAAAGTTGAACTCCTTATTTAAGCCTAAATCAAGTAGAGTTCCCAGAAGTTTTGCGGAGGCACCAATTTCCAGTATTGAAGAATTAAAAGGAGGGCGGCCACCCTGTATGAATCACACCTACCGACAATTGCAGAAGATTCAGGCGATATTTCACGGAATTTGAATACTGTGGATGGATGAAAAGATACACGATTTTCCACAAAAAAGAAAAAATTTAAGTTGTCGGGAGCCGGGTTTCGATGCATGTACTACATGATGATTTTGTCGTATATCGACACCGTAATTAATGGTGTTCAAACTTTGCGGAAAATTTTCTATATTTTTATCCACTTATCATACCTAACTATGGACTTGTAGCACCGCAGGAGTATCGCGATGGAACGGGGGTTGGAGTGAGGAGTGAAAAAATCAGAAGGAATGAGCAGAATCATGCATTACCCTTCGCAGACTTCCCACACTCCAAACTGCCGAGTTCCTCCTTCAACCCAGGCGTGGAAAAATCCCGAGGGTGTCCCCACGCGCCCTCCTCCTTACCATACAACTCACCCCCTCCACCTCTTCTTTCAACTTTTCGCGCGGAGCCCAATAATACTACTACTTCTCCAACTAACCCGTCCCCCGCCACTTACTCAATTTACTCGAGCCCCCCCCCCCCCCTCTTCCCCCGATTCCCTCATTCGCCTGCAACCACCCCCACGTCTCCCCCGCCCTCTCTCTCCACGGGCCATTTTTCACCGCTGCTTTGCATTTCTAAAATGCGACTTCCCTTCCTTCAGACATTTCCCCCACACCCTCGGCTCACGCCTCCCTCCACTACCTACCTCCCTACACTCACTGCACCCCGACCCTCGCGAACAATCTCACTTCCCCTCTCGCCATATCTGTCCCTTAGTCTCCTCCCCCCAATAGGAAATTGTACATGCAAAAAAAGGACGCCCAGGTATCAATTGGGGTAACAGTAGGACGGAGAGTTTAACACAAATGCAAACCAATACTAGGAAGAAATTCACTATAAGATGGGAGAAAAGAATCAGTTTTTATGGATTTTCCACATAATTAGGGGAGAAAAAGCGTTGGGAGAAGTAAGAAAGGAAGTGGGATACCCGAATTATATCACGAGAAATGATCAACAACACAAAATGAATTGCCGATCACTAGGGACCAATGTATAAAATTCCCGTTCAGTAGTAGAAACATTGAGGATTGGAACAGTCTTCCTGCGGAATTATTTGAGCCCTTTCCTATCAATGTCAATATTCTGAAGAAAATTTGCAGAACATATCTTGGACGATTGATTTCATAAAATATTTTGCCTGTATACCTAATCATTTTTTGTTCCCTCATATCTTTGGCATGTTCAAATCCTTACGTTTGAATTATGCCTGCCATGTGAATTGTGCAAGCAATCTATAAACAGTTCATATGATGCATGTTATTATCTGGCTTACAGAAAATGTGTTGCAATTTAAAAAAATAATAAATGGTCCCTTTTCCGTTGAATCTTCCCCATATATCTCAGTGCCCTCCAAACCCTTTTTCATTTCCCTAATTCTCAAATACCGCGAGGAGAGCTGAACTGGAGAATGATTTTAGAAGAATGATCATCTTTCAAAGGTCATTCTCCTTCTATCATCATTAGTCCGAAGTAATCCAAATATTAGTTTGCTACAGTTCTTCACTCCACTCTCCTAAGGCTAACCGCTTCAATTCTATACAATTCTTTATCAGGCCGTCCTTCATAATTAGCCTGATGTCCTCCATTCTTGGTATTTTTCTGTATCTCTTCCCATTTAATTTTCCATCCATCGTTGTTTTCAATTAGCTATTGTGTCGCAATATGTGTCCAATAAGTCTTGAAAGAAATTTGACTTACTATGGGACAGTGATGGGGAGAATACGAATATGCACGAAAGTATTGCAGGAGGTATGTATTTTATTTTGACCCCGCGTCACATCTCCGGAGCTGACAGATGCGTCAAATTAAGAAATTCATCGTGGATCAGATAGGTACAAATATTCCATCTTCCCACGAAACATTGTTGTCGATAATAAAAGCAGAGCGAGATGCGAAGACACTCCGTTAGCATACATTTCACTGTTCGTCCTTGTTCATCTTCCTATTTATTTTTACTATTTTTACTATTTGCTTTCTTCTCCATGGCTTGAGTACTAGTACCCCCTGCCAAAAACCCCGGCGGTGGCTCGTTCTAATAATGTATTACACTTAGACGATATTCGGATTTCCAAGGTTTTGACGTACATTGCACAATAAATAGCATTAAAATTTCTCAGCAGTGCAGCTCTTTTGTTTCAGCTATCCGAGGGACAATTGGCAGCGAATAGCCCTGCGCAGCAACTTTCGGCCTGATTTAAATTTAAATTTTGAGAATGTTGATGCAACAACCCACCTTACTGGATAATTTCAATTATGACTAAGTATAAATTCGATGGGGTACATGTGCCACGGGGGGCATAATTGAAATATTCCCTGTCCCTTACAAAGTTTTGCCCGCAAAATATAAATTCTCTCATGCGTATAATCTGTAGTGTCTTGTTCACCTGATACCGCTAATGGCAGTTATTTATATAAGTGCCTAGGAAAAGATAACTAAATAATTACTGCGATGGGATCCACGGTGGTTTGGAGTTGACCATAAGGTTCTCCAGTTTCCGTGTCAGTTCACCTCTGATGACGACAGTTTCGTCGGTATTCCAGTGGCATCATCAGTTCCGATTCGGGCCCTCCGAAGTAGTCCGCATTGAAGTCTGCGAAACATTCTTCATCTTAAATAAACCAATGCCAGTGGAGCACAGAAAAGTTTAAAAGTTTCAATATGTATATGAGTAATATCTGACGGACGATGAAGAGATAAATATTAGCATGTGAAAGTAAAGAAGTCTAAGTATTATCACGCACATTGGTCGAGTCTTTCCTCCAGAGAAATGTGACGGATTGATTGGTTCGAGTAATCTACCGGTTAAAGTAGGTTAAAGTAAAGTAAACTGGAAGAGTATAAATCCTTCACATTTTCACCGACGAAGTCCCCTATCTCCTAAAACTATTTCTTTCTTCATCTCGGCATACCTCTCCTCACTACTCCCAATTCTCTTTCTTCCCCTTCCCCACGCACCAAACATCCTCCCATCTTCAGCAACGCTTCGCCTCTCATCATCTGATCCAATCACCTACCCTGCCTTCTCCTGATCTCCTACAGACGTTTCCTCACCCACTATACCAAGCACTTCCTCGTTTGACTTCCTTTGTGCCCACCTGAACCTATTCTCCCCCACACCCAGATCTCAAACTCGGCTTGCAGACGGTTCTCGTCCTTTTTTCTAAGAGTCCACGTTCCTGCACTATACTACTCTGTACTCAAAATTAAACTCTTTGCCAGCCTTTAAAAAGTTTCTTTACATCCTTGGATAAGGTCTTTGTCATCAGCTACTTACTATGTCTGAACGCTTCAAAATATGAGAACATGAAATTATTTCAAAAATTCAAGCACAGTGGACAAAGGCAGCTCTGAAAAAATATATAAATGATGAGTAATGTAAGTACACCTACCCTCTAAAAGGAAGTTGAGGAAATTAGACTGAGGCGACTTCCATTAAAATGGTTTTACTGAGATGCGGGAAACCTTATAGTTCAAGTACCACAAAGAGAGTACATTCACATATTCACCGCTATTCGTTTTCTCGAGGGAGACATACTTTCCCCGTTAAGTGACATTTCAACCACCATCAATCAGTAATCATCAGAATAAGTAAGTGAAGGCACCCATTTCAGTCCAAAAGTATTCCTTGGAAATCAAGTGAACATACATTATGCTCACTGGCAAGCAATTCCGAAGCAGCGTTTCTCACGGACGACTTATTAAAAATAATGTTCCCTTCTTCATGCAGGTGAACTTCCCGGGATCGCTCGTCCAGGACAGAACAAACACAGAAGCTAATAAATACGGCAGTCTAAAGCCATGGCAATAGATCTCGAGGGGGGAGGCATTTAACTATTTACGAGGGCAACGCCACATTCGCCGGAAAAGCCCATAAAATAAACGGGTCATCTTATGAATATCTGAGGGCAAACAAGGCCTCTCCCTCTAAACGCGTGCTTTTTACTACATTTACATGAAACGTGGAAAGTACGTGTGCATACGCGCGTAACATTTTAATATAACTGAAATAATTCTAATTTATGGTATAGCGCCATTTATCAGATTTGTGACTTTTTGCAATTCATGATATCGCAATGATTTTCATACAGTGAAAATACATTTCAAATGGTATTTATTCTCGACCTCTTTTTATATATGGTGCCAATATCACCAGTTTAGGTCAATTAATATATATATATATATAAACTATGCCACAGGTGGGGCGGAATTAAATATAAACACATAAAAAAAGAACACTCACACTATACGTTGATATTTCGGTTGCTATAGAACCTTTCTCAAAGATAGAAGGATACAAAATGATGGACAGCTGTCCATCATTTTGTATCCTTCTATCTTTGAGAAAGGTTCTATAGCAACCGAAATATCAACGTATAGTGTGAGTGTTCTTTTTTTATGTGTTTATATTTAATTCCGCCCCACCTGTGGCATAGTTTATTTATATTATCGCGTGTGTGATTTTCCACGAACTCGTATATATATATATTTATATATATATATATAAACTTTTGCCGACGTTTCGGACCTTTATTGATCCATCTTCAGGGCTATAAACAAATGATACATGATGTTGAAAACGTTTTACAATTATTTTTTGATTACATAATGGTTAATTTACAGTCATTAATTATAAAAATACAGAAGACATATTCAAGATTGTTCCCATTAAAGTTTGGTGCTGTTTTTATTTACAAATTTTATTTGGTTGCTTGGATCCTTTTCTTTGTTGAAAAGTTTTATGACATTTATTAAATTATGATAAACTTTACTTAGATAAGTAATGTCTGCCCTTTTATTGAAACCTTTTTTTATTTCTGGATATATGGTACATTTCTTTGAATAATCTTTTTGATAAATTTTATTCTGAGTCTAAAATTTTGGCTTCTACGAAATTAAATGAGTGACTATATATTTGAAAGTCCGATCAATGTACCTATTAGTTAAGAAACTCGCTGCACGAGTAAATTTATTTTCGGATCGTTTTAAAAATATTTCAGGTGAATGTAAATATATGTCATTTTTAATTCACTCTTTCATTATTTCCGTTCTGAATTTCAATTATCCTTAAGTTTAATCTCGTATCAATTTAATGCTCAGTAAGTAAGAGTAAGAATAGTGGCTTCAGAATATATACCATGCATCTTTCTGGTGAAGACGTCAGAGTTTACAATGAGGGTCTTTACTCATACTTCCCTGGAGAATAATCTTTTGTGAACAAAAAAAGATTTGGAAATTGCATTTCAAATGCTTTGGAAGAAACTAATTCACTTACAGTAAGCACCATAGATGTTGTACCCAAAAATTCTAATCCATGAAAATGCTAATTAGCGTGAATATTTCACGATGTTTTACGTTTCGGTATCATTCATACCTGCCTCAAAATTCACTTCGTTTACATTCCTAACTAGTAAGCTCATTTCCCTCTCATACTATTAAAACCATAGGTACATTGTCGTTGACTAAATACAATTGAAGAAGAGATATATGAATAGTGCTCCTTAATATCTGAACTTTCCGGTCATTAGTAAAACATGAGCGCCTAACATTTCGATCTGAATAAAATAGCTTCACGAAAATTTATAAGAAAGATATCACTTGCAGTCAAATAGCATAATTTGCCTCTTTTCCTGCATATTATTTCAAAAAAGTTTATTCATGAACGTTTTTCAGGAGGTTGTAATTTTTTTCCCGCCGCCAATTACAATTTAATTATCCCTAAACACCCACAAGGCGTTAGAAAAGAAAGCTGCGAATGAGGAACTGGCCGTAAAGAGAGAACTTAAATTTCACTGGTCGATCGATCTTGTCAGTCCCTGAGCAAAGAGAAAAATTTATCGACTGGGTGGACTTGGCTGGGTAAATCCGTAACGGTTTTTCCCCTCCGAGTGGGAGGAGAGCAAGAGAGAAATCCCCCCTCCCTCCCATCCTTCCGAGATCGCTCCTTAGATCAACAAACTGCATTTTCTATTTACCGGGTGTCCCCGCCTTTACAAATGGTCCCAATTCGGATTCCCAGCGCCTACTGCCGATCCTTCATTCTCCCCGGATTCCCACACCACCCATCTCCCGAGACGCAGGAGAAGAAGTGGCTCGACCCTTCTTTCCCCTTTTTCAACCCCCTGCATCCAACCCTCCTCCCCTCCGCGCTTACCCCACCTCTCTCCACCCCATACCTATAGAACCACCCCTACCACCATCGACCCTCTTTGTCGGATCATTTAGTCCATAAGGGCAGGGCCATTTAGTGGGAGGAGGAGGCATACTGTGCCCCATCCCACCCCCAGCGTCTCTTAAAGAAGTTAAGAAGGGAAGAGGTCGAAGAAGAAGGCAAAGAGTAGTGGAAGGGGGTGGGGGTTGGGAAACGAGAAGCCCTGCCGAGATGAAACGTAGGGGGAAACGAATGATTCGAGTTTGCATTTCTTTTCGGCGTCGGTGGTGTCTTCCGCGCTAATCGCTCACTTCATGTTGGGTCCTGACGCGGGGTCGATTAAAAGGAGTAAGGCTGGTTTTTTATTTATTTTATCAGGGGGCTATTCCCTGGCTAGCCTCGCTTCGCTCACTCCGTCGCCACTCACGATATGGAAAAAATAATATTTTTATTATACTAAACAGTACATAACGATAGTGGGAAAGTAAAAGAGGGAAATAAAAAACGAAAATGAATGCAATTAAATTTTTCGCGGTCCTTAGAAGGCCAATGTCGAGAGAAGATGAAGACTAAACAGTACAGCGACAAAAATAAATTTTACATGCATTTATCACGGAAGTTGATGAGTTTGATCTGGAGTCGAACCTGAGACTTTAGGTGTGCTAATAATTTACTATTATTTGTAGACCGGCGACATTTAATTTAAAATAAAGTTTAAAATTTTCCAACTCCTAGTTCGTGAAAGAAACTGAGCGTTACGTTAAAACGTAACTGTTTTCGGCTTATCTTTTTATATATTTTACGTCTTACAGCAAGTAAGGCCTTTTAAATCGGGTATCATTAACAAAGATCAACGGATGAACACACGCGACCAGTCCTATAGCCGGGGAAAAATCAACCAAGGCGGGACTCGATCCCGCGTCCATTGGTTTGGCAGACGAGGTCTTAACCCTGCCACCACTGAAGCCGATTAAACTGCAAGGAGATAATGAGACCACGCAGAAGTCAGCTGATTAACACGGATCCGGAACTTACAATAATATGGCTTAAACTTGCATTTGTGATGGTATCACTCTGACATGAGAACAAATACGTGATAAACTATATTGGGAAAAGCCACTTAAATCACAAAAAGACTTATGACACAATACTGGTTCCAACCACAACCGGAATTGCGATTTTTAGTACATAAATCGATGAGTTCTCCACGTTTTGGGTTATTTATCGTCATGATGACAGATTGCTGATGAAAGTTGAGCAATGTTAACCAATATTAATATCTTATAAATCAAACGTTAAAAAATCATTAACAAGAACATAATTCCGTAGAAATCAATTTTCACTATGTTAACACATTTATATTTACCTATTTTCAGAAACAACGCTCTAAAGTTGTTTCGGCATATAGGAGAATAAAACTGTTTCAATAGAAAAGAAAGAAACTGAGCGTTTCGTTCAAACGTTGCTGTTTTCGGCTTATCTTTTATATGATTTACGGATTACAGAAAGTAAGGCCTTTTAAATCGGGTATCATTAACAAAGAATTAACAAAAGAGAAAGTAATAACTGTTATGGATCAGAATCTATCGGCAATTGGCACTAACCATTCTGTAGATCTCACAGTTATACTGAATAGTATTTTCCAGAATCCAGCGTAGGCATTCGAATCTCGCCTTCTGAACAATTTTAGGAAAAAATTTCGGCATCAAGTGATAAATCCATAAATCCTCCGGCGAAGTTTATACATTAATTATCATTACCATTGTCTATTGATTTCGATTTTATGAGCCAGTAGCAGTTTGGTATTAGGAGAAATTTGACGAGTGATTGAAATGACCCCATAAGAAAGCACGATTTGGCACACATCATTATTTCAGGCTTGCCATTAGGAGAAGATGACGGATAAAACAGCAAAGAAGCATTGCTGAACAATAAAGCACTACTGGTGATGCTTACATCACAGTAATGTATCTCCAGCGGGGAGAGCTGGGTCACCCTTTGAGGTGGGTAGATGAGTCAAAACGCTGTGGGCTTCATTAGCCTGATTGGTCAAAGTACTCGGCCAGAATTTGTAGGACCTGGGTTCGAATCCAGGTCCAGGCGAATAAATTGACGGTCGTCTGTCTTTTTAAAACAGCCATACAATGTACAAGGACTGAAACTACGACGGGGAAATTTCCTCACGCTAATTCTGGAGTCAATCAGAAAATTTCGACAAAACACATCCAAAACGATCAGTGTTCCTCATTTTTTGGCGGAAAATGAAAACTGAATATTAAACTTCCAAGTAGAGTTTCAAATTTTGAACCTAGTCACCAAAATGCTCATAGGAAATACGAATTAACGCATCTTTTTAGAAAGGGAGATTAATTGGACCTCGACAAGTAAAACTGTGTCCGTGGCGGAACTAATGAAACGGCTTCGGGTGCGGAAGAAACCCGTCGTAGAGCGAACCCTAAACGACGGCGTAAACACCTCAACGGCTGCTATACGTCACCCGGTACCGCAGACGTATGCAAGTAAAATCCACGGTCGTGTCTCCAGCACAGGCCACCTTCCAATCCATGTTAGGGTGTACCTGCCGTACTTAATTTTCCTCAAATTCAACTCAATAAGAAATTACGTCGCAATCTCAGTTTTTGCATCAACTTCCACGACGCCTAAAAGACTGGTATAGCTCAGGCAAAATTTCCTGGCCTAGAGCTACGTGGCAAGATGGGGAGGTAGAAGTGGAGGGGGTTAAAGGGAAAAGACAAGAGGGGAAGAGATGGAAGTAACGAGAGAGATTGCGGCAGGAGAAACAAACTGCTTCGCGAAACACAAGCAAGGCTAATAGGTAAGTGGTCGTTAAAGTGCCTGGAGCGATTTTTATCAATGTACATATTAGCTTGAATCTTTGAATACGTGTTATAATTAGTGATACAAGTAACTGTTCCATATTCCGGAACGCTAAGCTTTAATGATTAATATTTTTTTAAATATAGGTCATTGAAATCTCAAAGTTTTACGGAAGTTGGCCAATGGAAATCACAGTATTTTACAAGCTTCGTTTGACTATATCGGCTTTATTTTCAAAGTAATAGCAGTCAGAATAAAAGTTGTAAAATGTCGGAATATGGGCCTCTTGTCCAAAATTCCGACACAGCTATGCTCCTAATTCCGACAGTGTGTTGTTCTAGAGTTCTAGAGCTCATGAACAAAAAAATGTGTACAAAAGCGAAATAAAATGAGTTTTATTTACTAGAAAGAAAGCAATAATTTCAAAATATAGAGTTCATGTTTTTAATTTAAAACATTTTACTGGTCGCATCCAGGGCAAAAGAATATTCCACGAAATTTGGCATCTGTATCTGCACACTCTTCATGGACATAGATGAAAGTTATATCTGCAGGCCCGTAAGCCGAGTCCGGAATGGCGTCTTCGTTGAAAGGATAAATCCCAGTCACTTTGAAACCAGCCATGATGTTTCCCGGGGTCAAAGATTTCGTCCATACTAGGGAAAAAATTCTTCCAAATCTTGCCTTTGTGATTATCCTTTCTCCATGGATATTCCAGTATTTCAGCACCTCAGGATCCCAGTATGCCTCAAAAGAACCAAAAACTGACTTATCCATCGGCTGTAGCTCATGTGTGCAATTGCTTGGTAAGCAAATAGTGTAATATTATTGTCGTCCGCTGCGCCAACAATGTTGGCATAAATATGAGATTTAGCTCCATCGAATATGAGTAATACCTTACCTGATGTTTTGAATTTTTCGAAATGAGCTATTCATTTCACAAAAATTTGGCAAGTCATTGAACCTATCGCATTCATTTCAACTGCAGTTCCTGGTGGTATGTTATCAGCCCATTCAGGCTGGAATCTTTTTCCTTTGAAAAAGATCATTGTTGAAATAGCTTGACCCAGGGCATTTCCGCAAGTGACAACACTGACATTTTCAGCATGCTCTGGAGCTATCAAATGAAGACGCTTGGAACCTTTCGCTGCATAAACTTGTTGTGAGTGGTGGAGGGTTATCGGCATGCCTTTTCATCAATGTTGTAAATGTTCTCTGGTTTCCGCATAAAATCATGTTCAATCACAATATTTTTTAACTTTTCAAAACAATCCTTCACGATCACGCAATTTAATTTCATTGGTCTACCTTGGTTCATTGCCTGAGCCCTCCTCTTTGACACATCTCTATGTCCCTACAAACATAGCTTCATCCGATTCGTACCAGCTAATCCTGCGTTTTCATCGAAATTATGTTTAATTCCGTTAATTTCGCAAAAGGTATAAACACTTCTTATCAGTCGACTAGTTACCGGCATCCCTACCTCTGCCAACCGAAAAATTCTTCGGCATAATTCCTTCTCTTGATCACAATTCAAAAGAGCCGGTCGACCAATATTTTTTGTTTCTGCTCCAGCGGTAACGTGGTAACTGAAGGTGTTTCTGACGATTCCGTATTTTGTGGCAGCTGGTTTTAGAGGCGCACCATTCTCCACCGCGGCAACTGCAAGTGCCATGGTGTCTTTTGGAATCTTTGTCCGTTTATTACCCATTTCCTAAAGAAATAAAATTGTGCCTAATTTACAACTGTTATTTCAACGAATACTTGTTCTTTCAATTAATATTTTCATAGAAGGGGTCGTGCATTAATTACTTTGCCAATTGAGGCGGGGAAACGGGATCACCTAAAAACCTACAGCGGATAACGAGGGGGAGTGGATTTCACTCAAAGTAACGTAGCTGTTATAGTGCGCCTGTTAACGTTTTTTGCTCGTCAACGTCGCGTCATCAATATGACAGAGGTGAATGTGAGAAAGTGCGGCGTAGAGTTTTTTAAACACTAAGCTTCTATTTTATCCCAATATGGCTGAAGCATTGCCACTACAATGTTGCGAGATTCCATATCATCAAATCGCTTACATTTTAGCCCTCTCGCGGGTTAAATAGCGACCTCAATACAACGATTTTCAAGGAAGCACTCAGAAATATGGGAAGGGGAGAGAATTAGCTGATAGACGAGAGCAGAACCTTGCACCGTACAGCGTACACCTGCAGTGACAGGAATCAAACAAACGATCATACCGGATTGCTTTCGTGCCCCTCGGATCAGTGCATGCTAGGCTAGTTACAAACTCGTATTAATCATAATGCCGGGGTCAAAGACGAAATTTTTACGATCGCTTATATTCAGCATTACAAAAATGTTATAATGGTGTTATCTGGAAAAGAGTGCTGCCAGTATAATGCAACGATACATGGAATCGGCTAAGAGGCACACATCGCAATGACAGTGATAATAACAAATACTAGAGTTGTCAGCGAAGAGGGGGGGGGAATGAAAACTCACCGAAAACGGTAACTTAGTTTATGCACGATAAGTGAATGAAGTAAACTGATAATCATACATCAGGCAGTAAGGTGCATATATTTTATTTTTAATCAATTTCTCGGGAGTTTTTGCTACCAAAAAAATGGCATGTACAATAGATATAACTATTTCCTCCCGTGTTTCTCCCATTGTCACATTAAACACCACGTAAATTTCAAGTTTAATTTGCGAGAAAAATAGCGAGGAAAGGTAATATTTTGTTGTTCAAATTACGTAGAGGACACGTTTTTCTGTGAGTAACCAGAATGACATTTATGTCCGCTCAAGGTGGAACCACCTTAAGAGACGTAAGTCGAGAAAGCCGGAGAGTTGGAAATCGAGAGGGGTGGATGGCAGGGGGTAGGAAAAAGGGGTCGGTCTTTCGAAGGGGAAAGATGGAGGGGGGTATGGAAGGATGGCACACTCCCAGGTTAACACTCCCCCGGGCATTTAATTGAGATCGCAATCTTCAGGAGTCATTTAAATGAAAACATAATTTCGGCCGTATCCTCCTCCGCTTACCATATCCTCTCTCTTCCTCCGAATCAACCCTTTTCCCCTACTCCTCTTTTCTTGATTCTTTAAACCTAAAATCCCCTCCCATCATTATCCTCCCTGCTCTCTTAACCGACCCTTAAACCCTTTCTCTTCACGACCCTCCCTCCCCTCCCTCCCTAGACAGACGTGGACTTCGCGAAAAATGCGATCAATAGTTTCTCCGATATTCGTGAGATAGCGGCACCCTAATCGTTCCTTACGTCCTTTTTGCAATTATTACATCGAAATTATGATTATTAATTGAAGATGGAGAAGATAATATTTTTCGGGTAAAACGAAACTTCCTAAACGTGTTTTTGTCTCTGGGAATGCGTTCCCATCTTTTATCGTGGCGTGAAGAATCTATTTCTTTACGTGGCTGACCATTATAAAAGAAGTAGAAGTCATTCCCTGCGATAATTCATTTCAAACGTTGCGGGGGAAAACCATTAAAAGTTGAATACATTAAAAATTTAAAACAAGATGTACCCAAGCTGAGAAGTAGGGTTGGGGCAGAACTGAGAAAGATTGGAAAATCTCAAAATCCAAGCTTGCTTTCACAATATACCATATACCCATAAAAATTACGTAATTATTATATACATATTAGCAAAGAGATAACGGTTTATGCTTCGTAAACTATCTACTAAAAAGAAGGAGCTGAAAACGTCATTGCATAAGAAGTTTGCAAGTAGTTACGCAGGATGTTTTGTAAGAATAAGAACTGAATCCTTTCGCTGAAAAATCCTCATGAGTTCTACAAGTTATTGAATTCTACAATTAAAGAAAAAAAATACTTATGTTCCATAATTAAATTCGAGAGCCTGGAGAAAATTTGCCACAATTGCAGACACCTGTATCTGCTGATAGCATGACATAATATTTAGAATTTCCAAAAAAAGTCTCCATGAGGAGGCGCAATTAGAATGTTTTGGTAATTTCAACAAGTTAGACTGAGTATTTTAATGTAATGAATCACATAAATGGCAATTTTCCACAAGATAAGATTTAATACGACCATGGTTTCTATGCACTGCATCAACATCTCACCTGATGATGATGCAGTGCATCGAAACTATGGTCGTATAAAATCTTATCTAGTGGAAAATATCCATTTCTGTGATTCTTTATACTGAACTTCTATTCATTCCAAATCCATCATATCACGCCTGATATTCTCCTTCTGTATTTTGATTTAAGTACGTGCAGGGTGTAATGTGGTCCATGTTTTGGACGTACCTTTAAAATCATATTCTATGGGTGCATCCTTCCGCTACTATTTATAGTTCTCACAAAAGTTCCTGGAGTTCCGTAACGAACGATTTTGGAACATGGGCTACGAAACTTTCAAAATCTTTAGAAGAAGGGGAGGAGAGTTTTTAAGTGTAGAGGGTCAGTCAGAAACACTAATAGCTGCCAAAACAAGTGTTTCGAGAATTAGGATGACTCACCACTACCTGCTGTCCCGTTTCTACTCGTGTCATGTAGAGACCTCAAGGTAAATAATCCCTGGTAAAGTCATAGCGATGGGTGATTTTAACCACTTACCTATTAGCTATGCGTTTAGGTGCCTCGTGCCATTTTCGTGAGGTAGTTTTGTTTCCCTTTCTCTCTCTCTCTCTCTCTCTCTCTCTCTCTCTCGTAGCCTCCGTCTCTTCCCCTCCGTCCTTTCACTTCTCTCCCTCCACTTCTACCTCCCCTCTTTGCCGAGTAGGTTTTCGCCAGGAACTTTTGCGAATAGCTATACCGGGAACGTTTTACCAGAAGATAATACGTACCCGAGAATGGAAACATAATCCACTGTCTCAGGTAGATGTATTACTATGTACTTCACGTCCTATTCAATCGAGCACGAACGAATTTGTTGACACACGAGGTGTGTTAGTCACTTGTGGCCCATTCACAAATCGCCCACGCGACGAAATACACCCTCTCCGGGATTGCGATGACGCTCGCCGCAAAGTATTCGCCTCCGGGGAAAATTTTTATCACTCACTCACGGGCTTCACAAAATTTCCAACCTCTGACGCATGTCAACGCTGGTGCCTTATCGCGGGCAACAAATCTAAAGCCGAGGCCGGTAGCCGAGTAGGTTAACCTTTTCGGCAGCGGGAAAAAGGTAAAAAAATCCATGAGAAATGAAAATGGGTGGGTCACACCATTGGGCTTCCTTTGGCGGCCGGGGGACACAAGAAAGAGAGAAAAAGAGAGACATTCAAAGGAACAGTGAGAGAAAGCGGGAAGACAAAAAGGACAAACGAGGCGACAGCCATTTCGTCGTTTATGGCTCTCGTTTTCCACGAGCGAGAATTCATCCCCTGGCCACTCACCTGTCACCTCACCTCTGTACAGGTGGACATTAAGGCTGCTTCCTTCTCAAGAGGGAAGGGAACGGAAGGGACTCCGTCTTAGGTAGAGGCAAGGAGGCTAGGAAGAAGAGCCGTGGGTGCCCCTTCTTCCCCTTGTTAGACAGACGGAAGGGTCCAGGATCGTCATACTCGATCTTTATAGCCCTGCCACCCGCTGTGGCGGAGCCATCCGCAGGTCGCCATTCCCATAATACCCCTCTCTCTCTCTCTCTCTCTTTCGGGAGACGGGAAAAGCGAAAATTCCATCGCTCTCACTTCCCACCGAAACTTGTGACACACGCTAAGAGATGGTCCTAGCGCCGCCGAGGCATGACGAAGTGGCCGAGATAGGAGAAGGGTGAGGGAGGGAATAAAAAAACCAAGGCTTCCCTACGTACACATATTTCCCGGTTCCGGCAGAATATATGGCACCGCAAAATATATATACGGCCACTGTCTTATTATCTCCCAACTCCTTCCTGTTCTACCCTCAAAACCATTTCTCATCCTTCTACTACCCTCCCCCATCTCCGAAAAACTGTACCAAAGTCCTATCTTTCCCTCCGCTGCTATCGCTTACCAAAACCATTCCTGAAATTAACCCCTGCAGTTGATCTGGAAACTTATATTCTCCCATGATAGAAAAAAAGATCGCACTTAAACACGCTCTGCTACGAGCGTCGAATTCGGAGTCCATTCGTCATTTATGTAAAAAAAAAAGGTTTCGTGAAATCTGGATGAACGTAATGAATCACCGAGCTCAAATGTGAAAAAAAGATGCGGCATACTGCTCCTAGCTGATGAACGTGATAGGTTTATCGCGTAGGAATCAGGTGAATGTATAACGCCATCAGATAATTCTTTTCTTCCCCCAAGATATGCCCTTTCGGAGGCGAGATACAGGCAGTAAAATCACGTATATAATTAAAATGGCCACAAGTTTCCAAAAAACAACACCGCCCATCAAAGATAACAAAAAGGTATGCATCTCGGTCAGGCCTATCGAAATATCGAGCATAAATTTGTAATTTTTTTCCGAAAGATAGTATGTTGACATGGAAATACATGTGTTAGAAGCGCATGTATTCCCATGTCAACATGAGTAGAGATTTTTCGTAATTCTATCGTTTCAAACTCAAGTACGTCGGCCATAAACCTAGAAACATAACGATATTCCACCTACTATCATCAAAATATTAGTTTTTGCTCTCAAATCTTGGCAAAATATCTTGACGCTATTTTAATCAAGTAAAATATTCGAACCGAAAAATGTAAACCACTTGTAATAAATGTTTTAATGCATAGTAAACTCACAAAATGTTTCAATATTTATTCAGCGACACAGCCACAAACATGTCTCCGAGTTTGCGATCCAAACTTCCATCACGTTTAAACAACACGAAGTTGATTACCAGAAATAATAAGTAAGTACCTACCTACATTTTTTAGCATACGTACGAAGAAATTAATGTTTGCGTTTGGAAGTAAAAATCGCAGCGTGAAAAAGTGTACTCCTCCCGACTTTATCGTATAGTAGTGATACTTGAGTAAGTCAGGAGCTCGATCGTATGCAAAATGTAGTGGTTATGGGCTATCAGAGATGTTTTTGCGGTTGAAGAAGGAGGGATAGGGTTAAAAATGTGGGTTGGATGTTGCGATAATTGAAAAGTATGAAAGGAGCGAGCCTTGTTGGCTTATGATAGAGGAATGGTGTGAGAGGAAGGGCTACACCGAGGAAGTTATGGGTGAATGTGATGAAAGAGAATATTAAAAAGGAGGTAAATAGAATAAGAATAGAATAAAGTTTATTTCACCCAAAAGATATACACAATTTTAACAAATCAAAATGGGGGTGAAACTAGGCACCCCAGAAGAAATAGTTTCTTGTTTTGGGGTTGCCATTCCTTGAATAAACTGTCTGTAGTTCAGCAGCTGTCAGTTACAAAAATAATCAAAAAATAAATTCTGGTTTTTATATAACATAAATGTGTACCATTATATCAGTTTTGAATTTGGATTTAAAATAAATTGCAAGATTCGCATAATAAAATACAATAAGTACACATACCATAAAAGAATCACACCATAGTTTTTTACAGATATTCGACATCAATTTTCTCTAACAACGAAAATTTCAATTTTCTGAGGAAAATAGTTTTATTGTTAATTGATGTAATCTCATTTGGAATTTTTTGATGAGTTAAAGGGGCAATGAAATCAAAGAAATTTTTGTAAGCTTCAATATTGGGTTTAGGTATAGTACAATAGTGAACACTTCTTAATCTACCGTAAGGACACGGTTTACAATTCAGACCTCCTCGGTTATAAAAGATTCGTAATACTTAAAACAAATAGAGATGACGAAGAGGCAATACTTTTAATATTATATATAAAGGGAATGACGATTCTCTTGTGCTATTTCACAGAATAACACGTAGCATTTTATTTTGTACAATGCGAACTGGTTGAATATTAGAGTAGTACGTGCCTCCCCAACAAGTCAAGCCATATTCTATTCTAGAATTGACAGGAGGGTTAAGAAAAAAGAGTGTGTGACGCAATGCATGAAAAAGGTACAAGTGAAGGAATTCTACAAGGATAAGGCAGTATGGAATTAATTTTTGAAACGGTGCCAGTTTTCTAGGTCTAACGTTGAGAGTCGAGCCCTTTTTACTGGATCGGCCCCGAAAGGGAACGGCGGCGTGATGTAATGCATGAAGTATTTAGGTATTAAGATTTCGTGTGCTCCGGTAGCTGTAAGATAGAGTTTGTGTGCCACGTATATTATTCGCCACTGTCACAGGTAAATAAAAAGTGTACAAATCAGGAAATGTTTAAATATCGAAAATGCGATGCGTGTGGCGGTCATTCAGCTAAATTAATACAAAGATAAAGGATATGCCAGGATGAGTTCAAGCCGTCAAATTCAATAAATTGACTCATCAGTTTTGAAGAAATAATCACGCATCACATATGGATGTAGTTTATTTTATTTCTAGGATCAATTGAAAGATGATGCAGCAATGAAAGTATCACTCCGCAATTCCGTTCTTCGGTTAACAACGACCGGTTTCGTAGCAGAGTTACATCTTCCAGTGATTTACCAGATGTAAAAACTTATGCAAGCCACCTAAAAATGTAACTATGTTACGAAACAGGTTGTTATTAAATAAATTAATGAGGAACTGGTTAGTGATATTTTCACTGTAGCAAAATGAGCCAGAGACTGTTTCTTACACATCAATTATGATTGAAGCCATTTTTACATAGTTCATTATGGAAACATTGACGGAAATAAATACCACATTGACAATAGTTTTAAAAAATTCCGCCGATCGTAATAAAGTACGCCCTTAATTTTAACCTTTTGGGACTATAAACATTACAGCCGTGTAAGCTAGAAAACTATACCTGGGGTTTATTCTCACACACAGTAGCATTAAAGCACAGTTACCCGCTGCTACTACCCCGCTGATTTCTACGCGTATGGGCATTATGACTCCGGTGGAATATATTCATTAATAATAGCCATATCAGTACTCGCGCATCAAATATATATCACAGGCAAGGAAGGTTTCGGAGCCATTTGGGGTAGCGAACAATCCTCCTCCTCCTGCGAGAGGACTGCAGAGGGTGCTTTGATCCCATAAATGCTACAGAGTTTCCCTCAAGGACCCATATCTCTCTCTAGGCCTACCTCCGGAGAGCACAGTCGCGACGTTTTATATCGCTTCATAATTCTGCTGCATCCTAATTGTCTGTTCTTAAGGGTTGGGAGGGAGTGTGGGGAGTACAGCGGGAGGGGGGTAGCAGAGAGGGAGGGGTTGGCTTTCCCGGCTTTCCTTGCGCACCGACTGCATAAATATACTCCCGGGACGATCGGCCGGACCGATAAGCACAGGCATGAGAAGCAGAGAGGGAGGGAGAGTCTAAGGTAGGTGGGTGGGTCGCCCTTGTGCTGTGCTGTGATGGAGTACGGGGGAGGGGGTGAGGAGGTTGGGCACAGGGACTACTCGGTGCGCTACAGATACGCTCCCTCCAGCCGCCAGATAAAGCGCTGGTAACTCACGTCATTTTTTCGTCCAGCGTCCCCGCACCAGATCCCTTGAGCTACGCCTCCCACCCCCTACCCCTTTCTGGTACCGAGAGCTGGCGAGAAGAAAGGGGAATAAGGGAAAGGGATGTCTCGTTTGGCTCGCACGTGAGGGAGAAAGTCAGATGAAACGGGACGATTTCGAATGTAATTTGAGCAAGAGACTTAATTTTAAAGACTTAGGTCCATTCAATATGGGATTCAGTGGAAGTAGTGAAGGCAAAAGAGCGGCTAATATTAAGAAATAAAATACAGAAGTTTGCGGCATTTTTTAGCATTCACTATTTCAAGCCTTCCTGATGATTTTTTTCGTCTCAAAACTTTATTTCCCGCATTTTTTCCTAAACCCATTTCACACGATACATTATCCAATACAAGCCCAGTATCCTAGGTCTTTCCTAAGTTTAGCACAGTTTTTAGCACACTTTCAAAATACAAAGGGAAGGTCCCGTTATTTATTAGAAATACATGTCAGCGGTCCTGATACATATATATTATCCCGACTCTAATGACCAGCTAAAGTTCTAAATGAAGAGACAAAAACAGAAAGACAATATACAACCCACAATGAATTTAGTCAACCGGAATCTGCTCTAGAGAAATATATGTGCCTACTTTTCTATTCCTGGAATAAAAACTTAACTATGTCACAGCCCAGCCTGGCTTCCAATCTTAAAGTGATCGAGTATGTCCCTAGCACACGCGTGATTAAATTATTTATTTGTAAATGCGTGTTGCTGGAAGTAATATGCGTCCTTGGACCTTTATTGTTCTTAATTTACCTTAACAACCTTCCAGAAATGATAAACTCGAGCATAAGACTTTTTGCGGACGACTGCATCATTTATCGAAGAATAGGTAAACTGAGCGACCATGAAGCCCTTCAGGACGATGTTAACAAATTGAAGAGTTGGGTATTGTTAAATGGGATGGATATAAATGTACAAAAATGCAAGTATGTTAACTTTAGCAATAAAATTATAACCACAAATAGAAAAAACGAATTCTCTGGCAAGGCAATTCCGAAATCCGATAGCTGTAAGTATTTAGGTGTTCATTTGACAAATAATTTAGACTGGGACTTAAATGTGAATTACATGACCAAAAAGGCGTTCAAAACGCTGCATTGGGTAATGAGAAACCTCAAAGGGATCCGCAAGGTTACAAAGGATATGGCCTATAAAACACTGGTTCACCATATCTTAGAGTACGCTTCTCTTGTATGGGATCCACACAAGAAAGGTCAGGATATTAAATTGGAGAAAGTGCAAAGAAAAGCAGCCAGGTATGTGTTAGGAAGATATAAGAAAACGGAAAGTGTTGAGAAAATGATCCACGAACTAGGATGGGATAGCTTAAAGCAAAGGAGGAAAAGGAGCAGGCTATGTGGGATGTATAGAATAGTTACCGGGGAAAGAGCATGGGACGACCTAGGGAAGGAAATATTAAAGCCAAAATTTGTTGGAAAAAATGATCACCAATTTAAGATAAAGTGCCGATCACAAAGGACTAACGTTTTGAAGTTTTCATACCTAAATAGAACAATACTTGACTGGAACGATCTACCAGCAAAGCTTCTCGAACCCTTCCCAAAAAATGTAAATATATTTAAGAATAGGTTGAAAAAGGATGTTTTTATCAGTTAATTGTAAGGTATTGTTAACCAGGGCATTGATGCATATTGTTCGTACCTTGTTTATCTATGTTACCACCGGGCCAATTGTCCACTTGTAACATTATTAATATAATAATAATATTATATAATAATAATATCATCATTACCTATGAATAATCAGTGTAACGGTGCAACATGAGGTGACTCTCCACAAAGGGAGGATCAGCAATACACGGTGATAACCGAGTACATTGTAAAGAGCTAGCGACATCCCATTGACCTCACAAGAGACTTTTTTTCGCGACCACAGAACCGCATCATAGATCGAGTTGAAAATTCCTCGCGATATTTGTCTTTTTACGCCAGTGACTTTGCGTAATTGGTTTTTTACTACCGCCAACCCACATCCACCGGGCGTTTCGAGCCAATTCAACGCTTCCAAGCTCTTTTTTTATCAGCATCTCCATCCACGTGAAACCGCAGCTTTCCGAGCATTCCAACAATTTGGATTCGCGGGAAGAAGAACACGAGATAGAAGGCAAACTCTTCTCACTTCGCATCATGTGAACCCCTCTGTACTTGTCCTTCTTTCCCATACTAGCCACATTTCTTGCGTCATTATATCCTGAAATAGGGATAAGATGTGAGTAAAACAATAAGTGCTTTTAAAATATACCAATTTTATGATTGGTACATCTAAAAAAATATACAGGTATGTAGATCAATAGTTAAAAATTGTCATTACACAATGAACTGAGCTACTGTCAGTATTCCTATCATGAAATGAAAAAAGACAGCAAACGGACGAATGATATTCTTCCCCATTACAAATTTATTCTATATGGCGAATTTAAATTTATTTAACTCCTCCTATAAAAAAAAACTTTTAGTTATAAATGACAATTAAAAAAAACGACGTGATGACAAATACATTGGGACCTCTGCGTTCAGCAAATAAAATCGGTTATACCGACAAATCGGCTTCGAAAATATGCGTGGGCAATTCCACGCGAGTTTTGCAAGTGTAATGTTCTTGACCGCGCCGATTTTTTTCATATTTACTCCATAGTTATACCTAATCGACTGCGTACAGGTCCACACATGTTAAAGCCGCGATATCGTGTTCAGAATTTCGAATATCTCGTAAAAAAAATGAAAAATAAAATTCAAATCTATTGTGCCAGAGAGACAGATGTAAGTTTTATTGATTTGAATTAGCCAAGGTATTACCATTACGGAGTCACCCGCAAGTAGGCCTGTGCAATTATTCTATTAATTGAATCGCCGATTCAATTATTTTTACAACTGATCGATTATTTCAGCACATCGATGTCGATTGCGGTAATTGATTCGATTGTCAATTTTTTTCAAATGTTAATTGCAGTACAATTGTCAATTGCTATTCGATTCATAATTATTGTCCGGTAATCGATTAATTGTCGATTATTGATACGCTATGGGTTGCAAATTGTACGTTTGAACTTGTTCGCTTTCGCTCGACGCCGGCCGATGGCCGACTCTGCTGACGCTTGCTCTCGCTCAGCGCCCGGCCTCGGCCCTCCTGCTACCGTACAGGAGATCTTCAGAGAGAATATGGCTAGGTTCAGGGTCATTCCAAACGTGAGGATGGACATTGCCGTAGTGGCGGGAGAGGGCCACCACCTACCCATCCCTCCAGAAGGTAGCAAGAAAATATCTAGCTATCCCGGCAACTACGTTCAGTCTCGGTGGGAACATTGTCATCGACACACGTCAGTGTCTGTCGGATGAACACGCTGAGGATCTCATGTGCCTGTCTTCAAATAGCGATCTATTCCTTTAATTAATTATTGAAAGCTGATTGAATTTTTTTTCAAATTAGTTCTTTCATTCTTCTCATTGCCAAAGGAAAGCCTTTGAAAAGCACAATCCAATTGAATCCTGTCAATTAATTGGTTGATGTCAATTATTTGAGCAATGACAATTAATTGACACTCATTTCGATGTAAATTAATTGGCCTTTGTCAATTAATTGAATGACTTCAATTAATTGCCATTTCTTCAATTCCCGACAATTGAATCGACCACATCCAATTATTCTTATAATTGATCGATATCGACTTTTTCGATAATCGCAAATGCCTACCCGCAAGTGCACAATCGTCAAAACTTGTCAAAAACACCTCTTCAAAGGTTGACTTTAGCCTTGCGGACTGTGGCGCTCAGCGCACGCTTTGGACTGTTTCGTCACATTGAATGTCCAGCAGTCTAGAGCATCTTGTTCCTTTAATGACAACAAAATCCACGGAGGAGGATGATGCCTCGATAGCATTACTTGCTAAAGCACTCGGCGGAATATCGAGAGATCAGAGTATGGGTCCCGGTCAAAGTGAATGAATTTTGCTCCGTGGAATTTAGCACTGATTTGAATTAATCAATAATCCGTTCAGCACCAGATTCAGAAAACATGGCTCAAAACAATGCCCATTTGCGTAGAACACCGGTACTCGGTGGCCAATATTTCGGCATGCTTTAGTTTTGGATTGGTTGTTTTCATACTCTTGCTATGTATTAGTGTGTTTCTATTGTTTTGAGAAGCAAGAAGTAGTGTGGAAAAATATTAGGATGAGTTATAAGGTCTCAAAAACAGACAAATGACGCAAGTGCATGCTATTTTGAATGGCTCCACAACAACCGATTATTGCAATGGAACGAAATAACTGTAACGTGAATCAATAGACCAAAACATACGCTGAAGAGTGACAGGATTTCACTTGCATTGGCTACACCAACATGGAGCTACAATTTATCAAGCGACACCTCAAGTGTCGTAAAATCCGACATTTAGTAGAAATTCACATGCGAATATCTCAGCTTTCATTAGGTATACAGGGGAACTATCCGGAGACCGCCATACATAGGTCTATCTATGGTGTGAATATGACGTGATATATGTAAGTATACGGCAGGGGTCGAGCACACCAGATTTTCTCAATTCACGTATAATTGCCCACCAATATATCGATAGGTATATCGGATAAAATACTAGATAAACCGATGTATCGATTTTTGAATTTTAGATCTTGTGACAAAGTTATCTTGACAACTGCCATTGTGATAACATCAATGATACGTGATATAGATTTTAAAAATACACCGATATATCTGCGTATCGGGGAACAATACAGGATGTATCAGTATGCCGATATAAACCTCCCACCCCTACCCTAGACCAACACCCCACCAGGTTTCTCTACCCATCCCCATCGGGAAACTCTCAATGTTCCACCCACCCTCCCAATCTCACGATGATAGGCCATCCCTCGCGCTACCCCATAGGGTTCCCGTTTTCCCACGGCGTCAACGCTCCATCGAACAAGGAGATTGACACAAGTGAAGCGATGAGGAGAGCAACTGCACGGGAGGGGAGAGGAGGGCTTTGTGGATAGGGCAGGAGGGTGGAAAGAGGGTGAAAAAGTGCGCCGTAAAAAGATCCGCAAGGTCCTCCAGCATATGTCACAACCGTACCATTGGGGCGATGAATTGTGAGCGAAGCGTGAAGTCCATGTGATTCCAATTATGATGCCGACTGACAGACAACGCTTGCGTTTTTTTTCGGCGGTGAGAATCAAAATGGAAGCGATGGAAATGTGGTGTTATCGAAGAAAGACGACGATCAACTCGAAGGGGAGAATCAACATTTGAAGAAGTCCTACGAATAGTTGGAGAGAAGAGAAGTTCAATGAACATTCTGCGAAGTAGAAGATGTGAACTTGATTGATTTCCTTAACATGGAGTTCCATTTGGGCTAGGCGCACTTAGATCTAACGGTCCACTGTGAAAACCAACTTAATGAGAATTTACCCCTGTAACCCTATGACCTTGCCAAAGGCCAGGATGTTCCCAATGGAAAATCCCTGTTATCATTGAGTTCCGGAAAGGTTTTACCCAGGTACCGATTATCCAGGTCCTATCGATTGCTAGGCATTCAAAAAATAGATGGAATTTCGTTTCCTCATCATTTGCACACTACCCTCGTGCATTTTCAATTCTCATGCTGGGTTTACATATTCCCAGCGACAATGTTGGGTTTATTCTCGGTGACTGTGGCATACCACGCACGACTACGTCCCCTGTGCTACAATTTAGACTGGAGATGAGAACAACTTGACGGAATAAACGCCCGCCGAGTTCACTGCCAGACCAGAGAGCGTGGGGAGATCCGGGTTCGAATCCCGATCAAGTCAAATGATTTTTTTCATGGCGAATTTCCCCCACTTTGATGCATTCAACTCACATGTCGTGGAGATGCTTTTTCACTCGGCAGTGACCAGTTAACAGTTCTATCATAGTTCTGTATTTGTTTCTATCTTAAAAGAAATAAATTTATAGTACAATTTCTGAGACAAAGGCCTCTTGAAAGCAAGATCAGATCGAGATATGAAAAGTTACAATTATGAATAGACCAAGATAAAGACCAAGAATAGAATACATGAGGCAAATTACGAGGTATGTTAAAATGAATAATTTCGTTAGAATTATACGCGAATAGCAGAAAAGAGAGTGGAGTGGAGATCTTTAGCAAACCAATATTCGAATTGATGAGGTTCTGAATCAAAATATCGGGATGCAATCAGGATATTGACAGAATAATTTCTGCGGAAAAATTTTATGTTCCATCATTTTGAAAGATAAAATTCTCGGTGCAAGTTGGAGGAAAGCGTTTGACTACAAGCAGGAAGAGAGTAATTATGTGTGAAGTGGTGGTGGTTAAAAATTAAATACTGGAATTCAGTGCCGTCGGAAAATTGCCGATGGAAAATCACGCCTTTGAGAAAACATTGAGAAACTGAACTGGCACATTTCCGCTGCGAGCGAGCAGAGGGAATCACAAATCAAATCGAAGAACTAGGTTGGGAGCCGATTGAGACGTAGAGGCTACATGATAGGGTAAGATAACTCACTAAATTCAGATCAGGCGCATTTTAGGGTACGTGGAGGATATTATTTTAAACCTACACTGCAAAATTCTGAGAAAATATGAGAGAAAACTGCCGAAATTCAAGTTAAAAAAGTTTTTCTTCCCACGCAGCATTATTGAATTCAACAAAATTAGAGCGGGACGCAAAGGCACTCCGTGAACATAAAATTTAATCCCAAACTTTTACTCTTCCATTTCCTTTCCCCTATTCCCTCACAAATTCTTGGATGGTGTCCTAACAACCCCTGCCACACGCTACCGAGGCAGATCGCGGGGTAGGGATTATACATATATAGATTAAATCTTTCATAAGGTTCTCCACCATAAGTTTCTCTAAGGTGCTGATAAAGGCCCCTTCCTCTGCAATCCTTTTTATATACTACAAAGTGTAGCCTGCTTAGCATGAATCAGTAAAGCCAGCACAAGCGCAGCCCATACGCATAACCAGATCAACCCTGTCCTGTCAATTATCTTCCACACACACGCTATATATTAATAGTTTACTCTGAATTATTATAAAGATTTTCAAGATAAATTTAATCATAACATTTAGATTTATTTAGTTATTTCATTAAATGTCTTAAGCAGATTGAGTATACAAATTTCTCTAATTCTATTCTTTATGTAAGGAGATCGCAGTGCACATGCAAGTTCATCACGCTGTTGTTCCCCTTTGTAGTACAGGCAAAATGAAAAATGTTCATTATTGATGATAGGCCTAGAAAAATGGCTCTCTTTTGATGTTTCTCTCAGAATTCCCTACTCTTTCACTCCACATTCGTTTCTATTTTACCCATGGATTGCTTCATACACGATCTCCTGTTCTTAAGACATTAAATATTCCACATCTAAAGAGTCTCTTCCACAAGCCTTTTTCACATTCACCCAAGCCTTTCTCCTTCAACCCCTTCCTCTCAAACTACTGTCTTACTCCTGTATCATATATCTGTTTTACTATTTGACTCTCATCCATTACTTCATCATGGCCAAACCAACGAAGCTCATTCCTTTCATATGTCAATCACTGGATAGAAATAATTCTTTTTGGGCATTGACATTCATCTGCAGAAAAGCGAGGGCGCCAAAATACAATCCATAGCAGAGGATTGCTTCGGAAACAGAAACTCGATCGAGCGGAAGTGAGTGTTTAGTGAATGGCAATAGGATATAAGGAGAGGAAGGGGTGTTGAGAACGATCAGGAAGATAACAAAAGAAAAGCCAGGGCCGCTTTGAAAGCGGCCGGAAAGAAACTTCTCCACTGCCCCTGCAGATCAAGGGAGAGGCCGGGTCCTCCACCCTTATTCTACTTGGGAGCGATGACTCTCCAGAATCCTGGAGATCTCATTTTACCCATCTCCGCATGATAAGTGACAATGCGAGTGGGCTTTCAATTCCGGCGAGAGAGATAACCGCGGTCATTCATTCCCGTTTGATTGGAGCGTGCCGCCTGTTTATCAGCGGTCCAGAGCCTCCTTCACGTCCCCATCGACTCACCCCCTTCCCCACGAACTGATTTCGTATTCCTCAAAAGCGCTTTATCATCAGCATTCAACTGCGGTAGGAAAGCAGAGGAAATGTTTGAATATCGAATCAACTGAGCATTGAGAACGTGACACGGTACGCAAGGAAGTGAAGTTTATCGCCGATCTCGGGCAAAAATAATGGGAAAACTGATCACTGTTTGTATTCATTCAGGGGGAAGTAAAATTTGAATGAAGGATAAACTTTAATGTACATGATTTTAACCTTCGGAATGTCGGCTTAAGCGGAAAAAGATGCCAATCATTTTAAATAACATGAAAGCAATTTTCCACAGGTAGATAACTTCATTACAGGGCCCGAGTTTCGATCGTCAGGTGTTTTCTTCAGGTCGTCGATGTTTTACATCATCTTAAGCCGAAGTAAAACATCATAACCTGGGTCGTGTAATAAAGTGTATCTACCTATGGAAAATAGCATTCAATTCAAGTTATTTATAACGAAAAAATTCAACGCAATGACGCCCAATTTTACGAAGTCCAAATATATTTATTTACGTGCAAGGTGTAATTTCCATTTTCAATCGGTTAAGTGGCCTACAATAACTAACGCAAGAGATGCCCAAGAAATAAAAAAGAAATCGATTCAAAATGTCTTAGTTTTACTCAAGAGAAACCGCACACAGTCACATTCAACAGACAAACGCTCTTCGAGGTCGAAAGCCTTCGAGGATTGTGGCAGGGAAACTGAATACATACACATCAAATCAAGGTAGAATTCCTTTTAGGCCTAAAAAATACGGACACTCCAGGATAGCACAATGAAAATTAGCAACATTCACTAACAAACACGTGGCACTGGTATTATGCAAACATTCACAAATTCAATTACTTCTAGATTACCCAATCACGGAATACTTCCACACATTCTTATTTGATACAGAATACCTGGAGGTCGATCTTCGCCCATTATTGAAATATTTCTTTGGTCGAGTTAGTGGAGAATTTAAGCGAGCTGAGAAAATTTATTATTAGAAGGTGGTTGAAAATCACGTTGTCGGAATCCACTAATGGCCTACTTCTTCGGCTACGTCAGGAACTATCCTTTTTTTTGCAAATAAACAAACAGCAGCGGCTCTAACCAAGGTGCTTCTCTCAAAAAGAGCGATAAAAACACCAAAATAATGGGTTCGGTGTTTATAAATCTAAACTCATAGACCAGTAAGTCAAAATCGAACTCTAGGGAAATACAATTTGAACTTACTCGCACACTTCAATCAAAGTCTAATAACCATAAATTTATTAAATCATATCTTAAGATGATTACTCCGTGAAATGACATGAATGTGGTTTTATTCATATTCTGTCTACTTGTAGAAAAACCTGTCCTCTTATCTGCTTTGAATAGCAAAATGTTAACTTTTCACGCTCTTTTATTCTCTAATTGAATTTGAAATTACATGGTATTCAACAGGAGAATGGGAGAAACACGGGGAATAAATAGTATTAAATTATAAGTAGCACGAGGAGTAAATTATATAATATAAATGCCATTTTCGCGGAAAACGGTATATTAGAAAGACGGGTTCCCGAGAAATTGCTTAACTATAAAATATGGGCATCTTTTCACCTTATTTTGTGGGTTATTAGCCAATTACTGCGATATTTGAAGTGAAAATGTTGTAATTCAATAGAAATGGCACTGCCGAGAAATTGCAGTCTGCTCCTATGGTTGAAAAAAGTGTTCATTTAAAATATATTTCAAGAATAAACTGAAAATTGTTTGCCTTCATTTTAGTTTTCAATAGGTAACGCAGGTCATCACTGAAGTCAGGGTTTTTAAACCATATAAATAAAAAGGTGGAATTTAGTATTTTTTGATTCACATAGTCGCGGCGGAAACTCATGAAAATCGTAATCACGGTCGTCATATAAAACCCTTTTCCTTGAAGGTGCTCCATGCGTCATGGCTGGACCCGGAAATCTTTTCTGGGCTCAAACTTAGTCTCTCAACGAATTTTCCCGAAGGTGAGACCTATCCCAATGGTTTTCTCGTATTTCAAATTCTAAAGATATGGAGTCTTGACAAAATCGTTGGAGCCATTTGCGAGATCCATTTGATTTACATGCATACAATTATTACTCGTCAAAGAGAATGGGATAAGATGCTTTTGGTGTAATGTTTTTCCTCGAATACAATATCATTGTATCACATTCATAAATACACCCATGCAATCAATTCTGGTTTTATATCCTGCTGTATTTCACATGCCACTCAATGCCCCATTTATTGCGGCACACATCTAACCATTACCATAGTCCACTTTTATAGCATTCGCCGGACATTCCCTCATGGCTTTAAATTTTCCTCAATTCCGTTGTTTTTTTTTCGCCATTGGAATGCTTTCTTAAACTCATTAAACGTAAATATTTCGCTTACTTTCATAATTCCTATTGTTTCCAATTTTTTGAAGGGCTTGCAGTCGAGTCATGTTTTTCTTACACAGCCTCAGTCTACAGTTAACTATCCATATTCTCTCGGTGGCTACTTCTCATGCTTCATCAAAAAATAATTGTCCAAGCGATGGTCACACAGCTATTTTTTATAAGGCTAACTACTTGTTTTATATTAATAACACTATATTATTTATTCATCCTTCAATCCCACTAAAGTAAAAACGTTTAGTTCTCTAACAATAAACAATTGATGCTATAAAATGCAAGTTCAAAAACATAAATCGGGCAGTTCGCACAAACGAGTCATGTCACAACCTACGCTTGCATTAAGTAACATAACCACATATATCCACCTACGCCTGTGGATTGCCCATCGTCCATATTTCTCAAATGTAGCCCTAACTTTTCTCTTCAAATTATTACTAAATCACCATAGGCCTTTAACATTATAATTAAAAATTTGCCTTCATCTTTCAAGTCCAATAGCATATACACTAAAAAATTCTCCTTTTTATGGCTCCTTGGCTCGGCATTCATTACGGGTGACGATGTCTACTTAACAGTTTATAGAATTTATTTTATTTTTCTTGAAATCCTCCTTTTCCTTCGGCTTACACAACTTCAAGCTGAAAGCTATATATATATATATATATATGTACACACTTGACAGGGGGTGGGGAAAGAAAAGTAAAAAGGTAGAAGACTTTCAGGGAACGTTTCGGGCATGTAAGACCTGCTCAGCTAGAGAAAACGTGCCTATATATACGGGCTATATCCCTTATACAAAACGCAACACTGATGCACTCAACAATAAATATTAGGTAACTATTTTAATTATTACTCTAGTGTCCCTAGCGTAATCCGAAATACATTTCTTTGCAAGCAATCCTTCGTACGACATTTCATGTCCTTGTGCATATGTATGTAGCTTTTTCTTATTTTTTTAAAATTTACCATTCTCTTTTTCAACCCAATATGTACTCATATTCGGCCTTGAAACTGGTCGACAGTGGTCTTCTCTGCAGAGAGTGAATAAAATTTCTAGTCAATAACTGTGCAGGAGTGAGGGCTAAGAATTTATGATGGATGTTGATATTCAAGTACCTCCAAAAGGCAAATACAACTCGTAAAATAAAACAAAAAAGTGCTTTCGCTACAACACTGAAAATGTATCAACTCCAAATTCCATGGCGATGATAAACTAGGCTCCAAAATCTCATGCAAAAGTACTCGATTTACTTTCGTACACAGCGGCGTAGCTAGGGGTAAGCGGAGGTGGCGGTCTGCCCCGGGCGACACTTCTTTCGGGGCGGCAATTATGACACTCAAATATTTTTTTAAACAATTTATTCTTAGTAAGAGAAGTACTTCAACAAAACCGAGAGATAACAATTACACAATTTACATGTCACTGAAAACTATGTCCATGAAAAACTACTGTCACTGAAAAAATATGTCCATGGTGCCTCATCGAATCGAACAAACAACTGTCGTTAGTTATTCTCACAAGGACACGGTATAATGGAGAGATTATAACTATGTTTCTGTTACAATTCTGCACGTACATGTATAAATGAAAGGAAATAAAATTTTACTATCTTAAACTTACAGTTCTAATAGTTCCGAAATAGGTTTGATATGTATTATGTATTTCCCGAAGCAATGGTGGCAACTGACAGACCGGTGGGCGGCTCAAACTGTAGCTACGCCTCTGTTGGTAGGAAACAAGCACCATCGAGAGAAGGGGGCAAGAATTGCACCAACCCGGCAAGGAGTTATAAATAACCAGGAGAGAGCGGGTATAGAAACATTCATCAGCGCGGATGAGAAGCAGTTTTTAATTGAAAAAAAAAAGAAAAAAGAAATTAATCAACGACAGAATAAAAGCAATCGGAACCCGGACGACGATGCGAGCTGGAAGAAGTGAACGCCCAGAGGAGAAGGATGGTAAAAAGACGTGCGAGAATGCGAACGACGAGTTTTAAAGGTTCTACCGCGATGTCATAGCAAACACTCACCTAAGCCCTTTCCTTGGCTCTGCTTAAATATTTTCGCTTTCACTAAGACAGCTAAGCTATTAAAAAATAAAATTATGATACAAAAAATTGCAAATTATTCGTGTGCATTTATAATGAACAGTTTTTCTTGCCATTGTAGCAGACTACAGCGCCATTTCTGTTGAAATACCGCATTTTGAATTCAATTACTGCTGTGATTTGCCTATAACTATAAAAATAAAGATGCTGAGATGCGATAAATTTATTTTTATACGATTTCCTTTGATTTCAACTTTTTATAAAAAGTTTTTCACAGCAATGGCATTTAATTTAGATAGATAAAACCTATTATCCTGTTCTCACCCATTTTCACATTTAGCACCGCGCAATTTCAAGTTCAATTTTAGAATAAAATTTCGTGAAAAGATAAGATTTGGTTGTTCACACCAAACAAAGGACACCTTTTCCAATAATTAGCTTGAATAAGAATTAAATAAAATTTAAGTCACATTTACGGTGGAACCACCTTAAAGGTGAAAGAAAGATATTTATATATAAGTATTTTTTAAGGAAGCTGGGCGGTGGGTCGAGATGCTTCAAGAGGAGAGAAGAAGAAGAAGAAGAGGGCCGAGGGGGGAGGGAGGGGAAGAGTATAAGGGAGGGTGAAGAACGGCTATGTGGGGGAAAAAGTAAGAAGACAGAAAGGAAGGAAGAAAGAGAGAGAAGCCTGAAGCGACCCTTGATGAATGGTCTCCGCATTCGTGTGACGCGAATTTCGATCAGGATACTGGGGTGAAGAGGGGGGTGGGGCTGCGCTACTCCTGTCCCCCTCTTCCCCACCAGCCACCTCGCTACCACCATCACTCCTTCCTCGCTCGTGAGGCACAGCCTCCTTCCCAGTGAGGCGCGGGGAGGGGAGGGAAAAGAAGAGAAAAAGACAGAAAAACCTCCACACACACACACACAAAACCTCCTACTTCGACCGGCCCACCTCCTACTTCTCCGACCATCTCCAGGGTGAGATTGAACGGCTCAAATTTAAGTCCAATAATGCAGGAGTCATATGTAACTGTCAGGGTACCGGGGGGGGGGCGGAGGCGTTTTCTCACCCGCCGTGGGGGTCGGGCTGGGGGGGAGGGGGTGGAAGGAGGAGGGGTGGTAAAAGGAACCTTAAAAGGAGAGAAGAAGAAGAAGAAGAAAAAGTCCGGAATCACGAAGTTGCGAGGATAGGAAAAGAGGAAGAAGAAAATAGGTGGCCGAGAAAAAGTTTTCGGGGGAGGGTTGCGCTGGCGGATGGTGGCGAGAATGAAAAAAAAAGTATAACGTGGCTGCTGCCTCGAGTTAACGGATTGAGGGGATATTGGACGACGGGGCAGTCCGGCCGTCGAGAGCACGATGGGATTGAATTTGATGCGAATATTGTGGTGGTTAATAAAAAAAAGTTCCCCGAACGGTGCCTACAGCAGATTATAACAAATAACGCAAAAAATAATACGAGAGGAGTTGACGAAAAAAATACCGGATGAACTACCTTCCTCTCATAGCGGGATGGATAAGTAAGATGATCACTTTATCAAGTCGTTGCCTCATTACAGCACCATATTTAAAACTCCTCCCACGGGACTGAAACATGGTTTCATGCACGTAATCATGAATCTTTTCTTCGCCCATTCAAGTACTTGAGTACATTTTTTATTGCTAGCATTAAAAATAAATGAATCAATCACATTAAAAACGGAAATAGAAGATGTACAGCGAGGCCTAACAAAAATACTATCCGCAATATAAATGATATATGTAATTAATTTGAAGGCGCGTTTCAGACTGAGAATAATGGAAAGAATGCGGAAATAAAAGACATTAGGACCCGCTGATACGGACATATTAATGGATTACGAGATTCACAACTGACTTTGATACGCTTACAATTGATACAGTAAAGTAAATTTAGGGTCATGAATTCCGAATAGATAGGGACAACTTAATCAAGAAGTGGAATGCAGCGATTACCATTGTAAAATGAAAGAGCCAGGGTCACTATCAATTGGTAAGGAAGTATTCTGACTAGGTGGTAAAACAATTAAACATAAATTCAAGTCAATACGGACCAAAGATGAAGGGTACCGAAAAAAATAAGTTTCAGAAACGTTACCCTAGATCACGCTTATGTACCGCAGAAAATAAACTCCGGGCAACATACCCGACGTATCTGCAAAAAAGTGGTACCCATGAAAAGAAACTGCGGTTGTACATCATTTTGTAAAAATAAACGCATGAGAGACAGCTCTATAACGTACAAATTCTGTGAACCATGAAATAAAATTACGAATCGTAGTGGAATTCGCGCGGATGAACTTTGAATCAGTTGACGCCCACTTCCTGTCACGCACTTCATTGGTGACTGGGAAGAGGGTGAGCGAGCATCGGGCTTCTACGACTCACGAGTAATATATTTCCCGCATCTATGTTGATATATATATATATATATATATATATATATATATATATATATATATATATATATATATATATATATATATATATATATATATAATCATTGGAAGCTTTCACGAGCGTGAACACAAATATATAAAAAAACTTTGTCACGAGTGTGACTAAAATGAGAACACATAAAAAAGACACTCACACGGGTTGTAAATTTTTCGGTGGATCGCCGCCACCTTCTTCAGCGAAAGGTATAAGAAGAAGCTGAAGAAGAAGATTCTTCTTATACCTTTCGCTGAAGAAGGTGGCGGCGATCCACCGAAAAATTTACAACCCGTGTGAGTGTCTTTTTTATGTGTTCTCATTTTAGTCACACTTGTGTCAAAGTTTTTTATATATATATATATATATATATATATATATATATATATATATATATATATATATATATATTGTGACGGTCTCGGCCCGTCCTGATCTTAATCGTCACCCCCTCTCCTTTCCCCTCCCCCCCTTCCTTCACTCCTCTCCTTTCCCTTCCCCCCCTTTAACCAACGCGATGTGGGAAGAATGCAAGGGTGAGTGAGCGTGCGTAAATGTGTGTGTGTTTCGCTGGTCAGCCAGGCGAGTGTATTTGACGCTCGCTGAATAAGTGTTTTCCCCCAACCCCAGTTCACGAGTGCATCGATACCCCCCTCTTCCACCTGGGGCATATAAAGCCGGGTGAAACCCAGGGAGGTTCTTCTTCTTCTTCTTCTTCCTATGTTTCGGCTCGTGCGGCTGTTATGCTGCGATTACGAGTGCAAAGAAAGACAGTCGTGCGAAATAAGACTCGAGAGGACAACGCTAACAGTTGGCGCAGAGAGGACTACGAGACAAGCCGGACAATCATCTCCTGCATCCTGAAGTGGTCGCCAGGGAGGTTATAGAGGCAGCCAGGCCGCAGAGATTGCCGTTTCCGTGAATAAGGAACCGCACCCAAATAAGACGAGCCTGTGTCCCGCCCGAACCTCGGCGCCAAGGAGCGGAGTCATCCAGTGGTCATCCAGGTCACGTAACGTTATATCGCCCTGACCCTAGTGTGATACCACCCCTGTCCGAGTACTTTGTCCCAGTCCGCAGCAATACGCAACTGTTAGGCGGCTTGAGTACCGCAGTGACGCCTCAGTGATTTGCCTCCAATATCATTATTTATGTAATCAGCGTTAACAAGAAGCAATCAATCACCTGTGTTATAGGGACGGACTTTATTACCTCCCAAAGTTCAAAAGTGTGCCTAATTGCATAATTGAGATAAGTCCGCTTGACGGCACGAATATTGTTTTCTGTTCTGATATTTTGTTTCTAATATTTTGTCAGTTAAATTGTAAATTTCATGATCAATTCATCCTTTATTTGCTCATCACTAACCCTATCATCTCGCTCATCAGGGTAAATGATATGTAAATTGTTCGTGAGTTTTGAATATAGTTTAATTGATTGAAACCTGTTTCCCCACCCTCACCTGTCGTCGAGTCGTCACTCGCCCTATTCTAACTCATAGTCTCTTCACCACGAGATAAACTGCAAACGGGAATCCCCCACATTTTATATTATCAAGAAAAATCTTTGGTAAATCGTCCTCGGTGGCAGCTGGTCAAGAGGGTAGTTTATCGTTTATGTGTGGTTTCTGCGGTTTCATCCGGGTGACCGACAGTGAACCATTACAATATATATATATATATATATATATATATATATATATATATATATACGAGTTCCTGGAAAATCACACACGCGATAATTTAAATAAAAATAAACTTTGCCACAGGTGGGGCGGAAATAAATATAGAAACACAAAAAAGAAGAACACTCACACACTATACGTTCTGATATTTCGACAGCCGAGCTGCCTTTCTCTCAGAAGGAAGGATACAGAATGTTCTTACAGGATTCTGTATCCTTCCTTCTGTGAGAAAGGCAGCTCGGCTGTCGAAATATCAGAACGTATAGTGTGTGAGTGTTCTTCTTTTTTGTGTTTCTATATTTATTTCCGCCCCACCTGTGGCAAAGTTTATTTTTATTATATATATATATATATATATATATACCCTGATATTTCAGGCTTAATTATATCTTCACTGTTTCTCATTCCATAACTATGTGTCACTCATTTAGGCAGTATTATTTGTAGAGACAAAAAAACGGGCGAAAATGGAAAAGCAGAGGGTAAGCACCAGGACCGACTTAACAGCATAGCGGGCCCCTGGCTGGTGGCAGTGGAAACACATTGTTGTAACATGATGCGAGTTAAGAGCAATTTATTATAGTAATAGACCGTGGCAAAAGGTACTTCTATTTAGATATGTATGTGTAATGAACACTTCTTTCCTACAGAAAAAAGGTCTTTTTAACTAGCTATTTTCTGCAAAGACGGCCAAGACACATTCTTGGTACGCTTTGCGATTCATCCGTAAAGTCAAAATTTTTGCCAACCATTTGAGCTACAATACATTTTTGAGGCTTATCCTAGAAGCTATTATTATTAAAAATCGGGTAAGAAGAAACATCTGTCTATAAAAATAATTATTGTCACAGAAGAAATCCCAAATATTTTATTTTATATATTACACTCCATAGTAGTCCTCTTCCAATTATCGCTATCTCATTCTCATCTCACATCTCAATTTGTTATGGATGAAGTTAAATTCAGGTTTTTAAAGAATATATATGTATTCTTTATATAAAAAAGTATAGGGAAAAAAACAATGTTAACCGCATGAGTGGCTGTTTTACGGTGACACTAAATAAATAAATAAAACGTTTCCCCCGCGACAGAGGGAGGAGGGCTCTTGGCAGATGCATTTATCAGAAAGTCCGAAAATGACGCACGACTGAGCGAAATATTCGCACACCCCAAACACACCGACAAGGGCCATCCAAGAGGAGGGGGCACCATTCCGAATCGCCTGCCGGAAGCAGGGTGACAGGCAGGGGAGGAGGACTACGGGAAGGGGGAAGAGGAACCGGGACGAGCCAACCCCGGGAATGAAAACGGTCCATCTACCACCGTCCCGTGATTGACGGAATGTAAACCTCTTGGCCCGTTTGACTGACCGTCGGGCGTCCACGGACGTGGGGCAAAGGGGTTTGAGTTAATATAAATGCAAATGGCAAGGGAGGATGGGCTTGGAGGTAAGGGTTCGCACAGGGTTCGTCGCTCGAGCAGTCTTTAAATCCTCCAAGGGTAGGAGGAGGAGGGCACCGACGATATGTCTATGTGGGGAGAAGACTGAGGAGGAACGCCTGTAGTGTCCAACCGCCTATCTGTTGATGGATCGACGGGAGGCAGCGCAGCAAACGGAGCGCAAATACACTCACTCCCCCGTCGCCTCCCGGGGAGAGAGGAGTCGGGGCAGCAGCGCCGCCAATCTCTTTCCTTCCGGCCGGACGGAGCGACCCCGGCGACCGGGCGAGTGGAGGCTCCATCGGTCCGATAGTCTTTCAGAATGCCCTCCCTCTCCTCTTCTCGGTTCGTCTCATTGGCCAGGGGAATGGAGACGGACCCCTGATGGCGAGAGAGGCGGGGAAGTGGGCGATTTAAACGGTGGATCTGGGTGATCAACTCGAGAGCAGAGGTAAAACGAGAAGTCTTGAAGTACAATCGCGTTCTTTCCCGGTCTTCTATCAGTTATGACATGGATATTATTAAGCGAGTTTCTTCAATTTTAGATATGAGTGTTGTTCCCAATTATTTCCCTGGCATTTTTTCTACAGTGAATTGATGCGCATGTTGGCTTCATATATTTAAGTATGTACCTACTCTATAAAAGATTTAAGGTTTTCCCGGCGAATCATATAAGTGAAGGTTTCTCGGGATTCACATCGGGCCAGATTATTTAAATGGATCAACGTTTCGATGGTTAACTCAGCCATTGCCATCAGGATAATGAGTCGAGCGAGGGTGCTGTCGGTTATATATAGCCGCAGACGCCCCATTGTTGTTTTTTGAATTTCGTCAATTACTGGGCGCCAAGTCCTACTTAAGTTGAAGCCGTTGTCTCTATTGATGTTATTTTGCTCCATCTCCAATAAATTTTTACCTTTCTTGCATATTCTGGTTGAAAGATAAGGAGATGGAAGGTTGGGTCATGCTGTGAACCGAAAACCAGCACACACCGACCTATACCTCAACGGGAGGAGCCATAGTCATCCGGCGCAGAAAAGGAGTGTTCTCACTACGCTTTTCCATCGAGCGAAAACCATTGCGGACTCCAACAGCCTTCAGACGGAGTTAATACACCTAAAAGACACCTTCCATGCGAATGGCTATAGCCTACGGGAAATAAATTTGGCCTTAAAAAGAACGTTCACCACCAATAGAGCGGAGATGTTGGAAGAGAAAGCACAACCCATCGATAAGGCTTTCCTTCCTTATATATCATCTATATCTAACAAGATATCGAGGATATTATAACGACACAGAGTGAAAACGATACATAAACCGCCTGCTAAACTCAAAATTTCCTGGTCACTTGTAAGGACAACCTCGGCCTGAAAACAACAGGAGTATACCGCATACCATGCGAGTGTGGTAGGGCGTATATTTGCGAGACAGGAAAGATCATCGAGAAAAGAATAAAAGAGCATGAAAGCAGTATTAGGCTTTTCCAACCGGATAAGTCTGCATTAGCAGAGCATAGCCTTGACCATGGAAATCGTGTCGATTTCCCAACTTCCACACTACTTTCCCGGGCGTCCAAATATTGGGAAAGACTAACGAAAGAAGCGATATTGATACAGATGGAGCAAAATAATATCAATAGAGACAACGGCTTCAACTTAAGTAGGACTTGGCGCCCAGTAATTGACGAAATTCAAAGAACTCGTAACGGTTCCCACAACAATGGGGCATCTGCGGAGATAATCTCCACTTGAGATCTTTGTTGCCGCTTGATTGTTTACTTCATTTGGTTCACAAAAACACCTAAATTTGGGTTTCATTGGTTGGTTTTTCTTTTCACAACGTTTAAAAATAAGTACTCAAGATTAGATTGGTGAAGGTAATTGTCTTTATCGGTAAATCAATATCAGTTCCATGCATGGAAGAGAGCCGTCGAAAAATGTGCTCATGTAACGTTACCGTTTAAAATGCCATATCTTCGCTAAAAATTAAGTTATGAAAATAATTTTACCAGTTATGGAAATTAAATTAAATTTTACAATTTTTATGACTCTATTAACCCTTTCGTATATCTCAAAATAAAAAAGTTATTCTAAAAAATAATTTTTTGAAGAAGAAAAATACTGACAATTTCAGTTACCACTTCAGAATATGTGAGCAACATGCGTAAATTTTGGCAGAAAAAGAAAGATACAAACTTTAAGTACAATTTAGACCAGTTTTTCTTTGTAATTATTGGAATAATAATTGGACTTTGTAATTTGCTGGATGCCACTGCTTTCGGGGGTTTTCATGGTAACTGCAGAATGCTCGTGACAAAATGTTTGCGTTGCCATAGCTCGGTAACTAAGGAGTTGCGACCCCATGTTCATGGGACAAAAAATGCTTAAAATCACGTCCCCAACCTCCTCCAGAAGTATTGCTCTTTCCTCCTGAAACACCCTGTATATAACCGCCAGCATCCTCGCTCGACTCATTATCCTGATGACGATGGCTGAGTCAACCATCAAAACGTTGATCCATTTAAATAATCTGACCCGGTGTAAAACCCGATAAAACCTTCACTTGTACCTACTGTAATTTGGCACAAAAAACTGAAGTAATTACAACAATTTAATTACCTGGGTATGTGGAGTGTAGTGTGTTATGGGGCAGAAACGTGGAGTCTTTAAGAAAGGAAGGCGATAATAGGCTGCGGAGGTTAGAGATGTAGGTGTGAAGGAAGATGGAGAAGGTGCGGTGGACCGAAAGGAAGCCAAACTAGGAAGTTCTTGCTATGGTTGGCGAAAAAAGGAAACTTTTGGGAGAGACTAGGAGGCAGAGTAGGCGGTTGGAGGAGGTAATTAGGGGAGAAGGGCTACTTAAGGCTGTGATAAAGGGGAGGATGGTAGGTAACGGTAAACGGGAAAGGGGAGAAAAGAGAATATATTTCATGGATGAAGAAAGGTAGGACGTCTGCTGATACGAAGAATGAAATATCATTGGAAGATGGGTCTTGCACATGTACAATCGAGAGTATTTACTACATTCAAACTTCCCTTGACCGATAGATTACATAAATAATAATTTGGCACGGCTCAGAATATCTAGGCGAGGGAAGCTATGCCACTCGGGATCATAACCTTTTAATTTTGTTGACGCCTAACATTCCTAACGTCCTATTCCTCCACCCATCAATGCCACCCTTCCGGAGACAACTTCGTTCCGGCTTCACCATAAAATGGCACCCATGGAGACGCAAATGGTCAATTTATCGACGGACATCACTGGTCAACTTCCGGTTAGCCCTTGGTCTCCGAGTCAGTGGCTACTCCAAATGTTGTCTATACGAGACCCGAGCCGTGGGCCATGCGGCTCGTGCTGCCAAAGACGCCGCGCCATCCATCCAGAAGTTTCTCACCTTCCCAAGGCTCGGTAATATTCTGATTTAGCCACTCTGGACACACGTGTTAATTCTTTCAATAAGTCAATTAAATCAATTCTGTCATGTTTCTCTCGAACCTATGTGTGTTTATTTTGGCGCTCCCCAAAGAGCCATTTTGTACACTGACTCAGAATTCAATCTTTACCTATTTACCCTTTACTTCGTCTTTATAAAAGAAAAAATTAAAATTTCTACATATTCGAGATTTTGGGAATAAGATTCTGACGCTCCTCTCCAGTTTCATTCACGTAATCGCTTTATAAATTGGCTGTATACAGGAAATGCTTTGAATGAATGATGATATTTGTATTAGCGATCTCAAATGTCAGCGGTCTGGGCGATGACTTTCCAGGCTTATGGTCATGCGGGAGAAAGAGTGGATGGATGAAGGCCGGTCGGATGCTGACACGTTCATTTCCGCAACGGAGTGAACGAGCGAGGAGTTCGGGCCAATAGCCTCTCCTTACCATTTCAAGTTATCACACATGGAAATGACACTGGAAAATCCTGCCGGCGAATGAGCGGAAATACGGCCAAATTGGAAATGCTACGCATCGCGAAATTTTTCCGTCGATGCCAGTGCCACATGTATTATGAGTAAGTCCATCGGTCGAGTTAACAGAGAAAACACTGATTCAGTGTCCATTGCACTTTCAATTTCGGAAAGATAGAATAGACTGGAAAACAGAGTCAAATTTTAAATTGCAGTAGATGCCGAGAGTAATGTGAACAGTGCCCTTCACACATTCTCATGCAGCTTTCAGTCCAAAGGTTGAGGCTGTGTTCCTAAAGTTTATTTTGAAGGGCTTACTTTGGCATTTCTTCGCGATCTCTTCACACTTTAGTCGCGATCTCTTCACACACATGCGACGTTATCCTAAATACTTTTCAATACCAGTAAATACTCAACTATACTAATTTCTTATAAATTATATCCATTTAACTATCTTTCAGATTGAATGAGAAGCAGCAACTTTGTAATTCCACATGTATTTATTGGAAACGACCTAGGTTTCGACGTAGCACGTCATCAACAAAGTTGCTGCTTCTCATTCAATATGCTAAGAAAATTCCATAAAGTTACGCCTGAGACAACGGAGTTCATCTCTCAGATGGTTGACTGCAATGTCATTTGAAACACTTGTAGCATAACTTTATATTTGATATACCTATTTATTTAACTATCTTTCAGACATTTAGATTTTCAATTTATTCTATGAGTTATATGGCTTACCATTCAGATTGCTTTACAATTTGTGCAAAAATATGTTTTAGATTGATATTTCTAATACGAAGCTTAACAACAATTTTAATTAGGGAAAATTATGAAGTATACAAATTTAGGAGTAGGTAAGTCACAACGGCAACTCCTGGGGTTGAGCGACGATGATGGAGAATTCCAAGAAAACGTGAGGAGAATTGAATGAAAAAAATTTCAACTGAAAATATATAGGCACCAAGGCTACATTTTTGACTTGTAGTAGTTGAGACTTTCATAAAGTAAGCCTATTCCGGAAAAATATTCTGGTGCATTCCAATGCTTAATTCGCCAGTTCGCTAATAGTTAAAATGTATCCCTTTTTCGATAACGGTGTAACTGGAATTCTGTAAAAAATTATCTTAAAATAAATAGAATACATGAAGACTTGTCTTGATGTCTTTAGGAGAGCACATTCAATACTCCATTGTAATCAGAAGAGAATTCGACCCCGACATCACAAAGACCAGAAAAGCGGATCCACGATTGATTAGAATGAGAGAGTGTGAGAAAAGTAACCACGACGATGTAAACGAATTATATTCTAAGCAGACTACGCGCGCTACGCATTTTAATTATATCCTTTGACACAAAAGTCAATTAGGCAAAATGTAAAAGGGGACGTTTGTAGCAATGGAGAGTTTAGAAACATAGCAAAGAGTGTCTCTGTCTGGTTAGAAGAGGACAGGAGAGCCTGCACAGCTGTCTCGGAAGGTAAAAATTTGCAAATGGGAGCAAAGCCTGAATCTCTGGACTGCTGGAACATGTTGCTGGTGAATTTACATATTTTGAGTAACTTAATCGCAGTTAAATCCTTTAAATATAACCAATACACGACTAAATCATCAGTAATACCGCTCAAGACTAAATTTTTTTTGGATTACCTAATCACGGCATGTGATGTCACACTTATTTCTAACGTATTGATTAGAGGATAGAATATACATATAAGAGAAGTTTCCTAAGACTGCGACTGCAAATGCTGGTCACTTGACAGGCCAATTGTTGGAATTTATAGCATTGCCTCCATAACTGTGTTCGATAAGCAGATTTCTTTTGCTTTGGTGGACTTCTTTCAATTAAAAATAATATGTACTCCATTGTAGAATTACTGCTGGTCACTTGACAAGCTAACTGTAGGAATGTACAGCATTCCTTCAATTAATGTGTTCGATAACCAGATTGTTTTCTTTTCGTGGACGTCTTTCACTTTCAAATAAAATATCACAATTGTAGAATTAAAAATATACATATATTTAGTTCGATACGCACGAAAACCATCATAAATCGTCAGTGACTTTCACCAAATTCAAACTCAAGCCATCTTTTTCTTCGCTAGTGTTTCATTCAAGAGCAGCGACGCGTGAGGGGCGATGGGAGCTTATCTTCTTTCGTATCTGTTTCGTCGCTCTTAACTGGTACCTAGATTTATAGCAGATGAAATGCTTCCGTTCTTGCCGCCTAACAGTATAACGTCCGTATCCCACTCAGCAGGATAAAACCCTTTTAAAAATAATTGGGCAAATACCATTAAGGAAAGCTGAAAGAGAACTTTTTTCGGCGGTATCTATTCCCGTCATTTGCATCCGAAATTACGCGCTAATGGGCTCTTTTTGTCTTCGAACTCTTTAAGACTTCGTGACCTCGTGCGACCTTTACGAGAAGCTTTATTCCCTCTCAAGAGTGACCCGACATCCAACCGAAAACTCTCCCTAACCCCTTTTTACAACACCGCTGTCTATCATCCGCCGAATGACTCGAGAAGCCTTCCGGATGAGTCACGCCCTGCGCCTTCTGCGGTGGAATGTAGAACCACAATGGCCTGTGGATTACCTTCCACCGCAGGCCCCCGGGCGTTCGCGGTTAAAAGCTCGGCCGAAAGATGGCAGCATTAACTGTGCTGTCTTCTCCCTCGTGAAGTACCGTGACTTGCACATTAATTTTCCTCCGATCAAGAGCTCCATTACGTACACCCGATATCATTACAGCCGGTTGTCTCGATCCGTTTTCGACAGATTTTATCCACCTGCTGACGTGAAAATTGGTTTAATTTTCCTTACACAACACAAATATATCACTAGTAAAAGAAAAACATTAAATAAAAACTTTCGCGATTGTGTTAAAAAATATAGAGGAGATTGAAAAAAATCCCCAATCACTTGATAAACGAAGCCATTACAGAGAACAAGTATGTAGCGTATTTATGACCGACAAATAAGATTGAGCTTGTATAAGAAAGGTAGGTCCGCGTCGTATATTACCCATAAAGTTAGTTTGGATAAAGAACATCAGCAGTCTTGAACATAAAGCACTTAATGTTTCATAGACATCGACACTATTTAATTAAAACGCCACGTAGGAAAAGATGATATATTTTAAGATTTGCAGGCATTTCGCGTAAAATACAGCATTTGGAGTTCGTTTGAATGCATTTAAGAAAATCTTGTCCAGAATGCATGAAATATTTTGATGGTCAGAAGTTTGAACAGACCACGCACCATAGTTACTCGTATATAGAACACCAATAACCTAAGCTGCACCGACCCCATCTTATTGAACACCTAAAACGGGGTTCAAAATACTTATCATCGGAATAAGTCACGAGACGCGCATTAGAGTTTCTCTAGATTAATACTCAGATCGTCTTAAGGAGCAACACCTCAGATGTACGGAATGTGCTTGAAGAGAGCAACCAATACCCAATTAACCCTGATTTGAGACTCGCGCACAAATATTTCATTTTGAGTATGTCTTTAAATTAATTTTTAAGCATGTCTTTAATTTTGCTTGTAAATTCCTTCAAAAAGTTAGTGCCACAAAGATCCGCACAGGGAAAACTGAAAAAAATAAGTGACATGGCTGTTATGTAGAAGTGGTGACTTTCAGAAGTAGGTGTTCGTAGCACGCTTGAGACTGACGTTCTCATTCTACTAAAGTTATGTTGCTCAGTTTAAGCTAACTTTATTTTAAAACAGCACCACAGCCATTACAGACGACCCCGTGGAACTTCGCTTGCCATGCCAGCGCGTAACAAACCTGGCTTCCGCTACCAGTGATAAAATTATGACGTAAAATCATATTACTTACTTTGACAGGACCCAATCCACGAAATAGTTTAATATGCCAGTCACGCTACTTAAATCCATTGCTAGAAATTTATTCTGGAAATAAAGCATGTAGGTATCTACGAATCACCTCGATTGTAAACAAAATCACTCGGCTTACACCGAAATACTTTGAATAGTAATTATTTAGTTATTTTTTTACTTATTATCCACTATATAGAATCAACAAACATTTTGAATGCACACAAATATCAAACAAGTTTGGTATTGATTTGTTGCATTCGGTAGAGAGACTCTTAAATCACACACTTTGGTCACAAGAAACTTGTCGTCTCTCGAGGCATAAAATACATGAGCAGACGCTTGATATCAGTCTTAAATTTCACAAACCTTACAAATTGAATGAAAGTAAAACAAATAACATCGCGCACTTTCTTCATCACACACTTCATGGTGAGACTGCAATTATAAGTATGCTTAGTAGTTCCTAATAAGAAACATTTGCATTTATCCCAGGCAAGTGCGCATCCGAAAAATTGAAAATTATAAAATGGCAGCGCAAACGCGATGCGTAATATTGGTATCGAGGCAGTAAAAATATTTCTTGCTCACATCAAATAACATCCCAAAGAAACTTTCACTCAGTCAACAGTCGAAGAACTATGCATGTATAGGGAAATAGGTGATCTCAGATTTAATCAATCAATAAAAAACGAAAGGTAGACCTTGAGGCTCCTCTTCGATGGGTGCTATTATAAGGTGGTTTTAACTCATTCCTGCCTAAGCTCTTTTGGAATAACAAGGCTGATTAATTCACTATGCCTTTGTGGAATATTCAAAGAGTTTCGAAACGAATTTCTTAAAACCATCTTAGAATGTTTATTCTCCGGATATTTATTTCTTTCGAACTAGAAATGACAGAGTCGTAGGGCAAATAAATACGCTACAAGGGCCGGCAACCGCAGAAAAATTCATGACTAAATATTGTATTACTTAAAACATTCACCAAACCTTACAAGTTTGTTACTAGTCGCGTCTTAATAAATTGTGGTTGATATATCGTGGTTTTTTTTACTTAAGTAACTAGGAAAATTATAATGGACGTAAAAATGAAGTTTCATGAAGAATTGAAACGGTTAGCCGAAAGGAGAATAAAATGGAGACGGCTGCGGCAAAGAATTCTTCGGAATTATAACAGCTGATAATGAAATTATCGTATAACAATTCACTTCCGAAATTTCTCCGGTCTCCATCATTTTCTGTAACAGCATTGATTATGCTGAGATTTCAAAACTAATCAATCAAATTGCAATCCTATTCTTGTTGTTAGTTATTTGGTGGAGGCGACTTTAGGTCATTTGTGGTTGGATGTCAATTTCGACCTTGAGGGCAGGTTCATAGGCTCAGAAGAGAAGAATTACCTGGGATATAAAGGAACAGCGCGGAGAAACCCAGCGGTGGTATTATCCTACTATAAACGGTACCTAGGCGCCAGTGGAAACCGAGTTCAACAAATTATCAAACGGACGGGGTACTGTACTTTAATTGCCCTCCACGTGGCACCACATTATGGAATTCCAATAAAAATCTCCACTATAACCGAGATTCGAACCCGGGAACATGGGGTGGGAAGCCATTATACTAGCCACCACATCAACCCGATCCCCCTAAACTGCGGTCAATGTTATACCACTAAAGACAAGTGAAATGTTTAATTTTCTCCACTGCTAATTTACATACACAAACATACACAATGATGCATTTATTTATTTATACATATTTACTGCAGAAATCCGATTCAGGATTTACTCTTTCTCATGGCCTGATTGAATACAGCGTTTTGGGCAAGGGTAGGTATATAAGGTGAGTGAAGGAAGAGCGGAGGGAAACCCGGCGTCGGCATTGGCCTACAGGAAACGAAAGGTGCCAAGGGAACCACAGTTTGAAGTCTCATCCGACGGACGACGCAGGTACTACACTTGAGGTGCTCTCAACATGACACCTAAGCAGGGATCGATATTCCACTGAAAAGACACCGGGAGTCGAACCCGGGTCCTCCGTATGAGAAGCCAGTGCTCTAGTCACAGCACCAACTCAAGCCTTCTCCCACTTTCTATAGATTAAGACCTTGCCTTGGCCAACCATTTCGTCTGGGATGCCATTAAGATCATCACACCGCTACCGGACGTGCTCATCATGGGGAAGACGGAGCTATAGGAGGAAGTTTGAGAGGGTTACTTGGAAATGTGATACCCACGGCAGAAGGCGATCGGGAGCATAGGATAAGAGAGGCATAGGTAAGGAATCGCTGGCCTGGGATGAGATTTCCACCGCGGAAGGGAAAGGAAGCCGAATAAGGAAGGGAGATAGAGGGGAGAAGTAGGGAGAGAGAGAGAGAATGATAACCTTGTTACCATGCAAATTTGGAATCCGCGGGAGAAGACGTCTTGGGGAAAGGATCTTCTTGAGAGTCGGAGGGGGAGGGTGGGTGACGAGGGAGAGGGACGGGGCATGGGGACGTTTGGGTAGCTGGGGGAAAGGAAGTTCCATAGCGGAAAGAAGGGAGGGGGAGGCGAGAGGTCGTAATGTATACAGGTGGGAAACGACGGAGTTAGGCCAAAGGAATCAGGCTGGTGTGGAGTCTAAAGCGCTGGCTTTCCATCCCGAGGGCCCGGGCAAGAATCCTGGCTATGGCAGAGATGTTCTCGCATCGCATGCTACCATTACGCGATAAGGCAATGCGTCGCATCGCCTGGAGGAGCATGAGTGATCGGGTCAGTGTAATCAGCACAGATTAAGCATTACAATTAGGGTACTCTACCGGTTAAGGTATGTTGAAATGGATGAGAGTAAAAACCTAGATTTTTTCAAGCGCTGATTCGCATGATTTCTTTCTTCATCTCATCATACGCCCTACCACTCTTCTTCCCGTCCATTAAACCTATTCTGTTTCCTCCCCTTCCCCGCTTACCCAACACCGTCCCCTCAATCATGGCCTTCAGCCCCTCATTACCTCCTCCAACAACCTACTCTGCCTCCTTCTAATTTTCTCCAGAAGTTTCCCCTCCTCAATCATCATATAAAGCACTTCCTCGTTTGTCTTACCTTCCATCGATCGCACCTCTTCCATTCTCGTCCATGCCCACATCTCAAACTCCTGCAGCTTATTCTCGTCATTCATTCTCGAAGTCCAGGTTTCTGCCCCCTACAATGCTGCACTCTATATTAAACTCTTCGACAGCCTAGTCTTTATACATCCTTACCTTTACATCTTGATGAAAAGAAATCGCATTGCACAATTCCACTTTTTTATTCTTTATTTCAAGGATCGACTTCAACGTCTATTGCGTTTTTTTCAAGTTAACATTGAAATGTTACCTTACCGTTACCGTGTCATTTTTACTTTGCATTTGACGCAATTAAATGCATACCCATCACGCCCTTCTTTTACGGGGTAGGCATAGCAAAATCTGCTCGATTATATTAGGCGTTAGACTAATAAACCTGGCTTCCATTTTAATAATTTCCTCCATGCTGCCCTATACTTCAAACCTCCGGTACTTCTGCCAATTTCACGCATTGCTTCGCAAAATCTCTCTTATTCTGACTATCGCGGTCTAACTCTTCCTCTCATGCCATTCACTACAATATCTGTTCAGTAATTCGACTCTTATCCATACTGTCAACATGGCCAAACCAACGAAGCAGTCTCTTTTCATGGCATTGGAATCGATCGGTGAAATTAGGAACTTAAGTCGTATTGAACAAAATGTTGAAAAATTCTACCAAGCATCGCCTGCCTCCATCAAATTAATCATCAATGCCAGGGCATTGGCTTTCTATTCCGCGGGTCCGGTTTAAGATCCCGACTGTATGAGAGATTTTTTCTACGTAATCCTGGCCCATGATTGAGTAATCTCAGGGAAGCACTTCACACGTATTCCGTATGTCGGATGGAACTTTGAGCTATGGATTAGTCGGCGTCTTTCGTAAAGATTATATCAATCCAGGCGCCAGGTTTCTCTCCTTCCTTCCTCTATTCCCTAAATAATCCTTCCCCTAAACATAACTCCTTCAGGCTGAATCTCGAGGACATCTAAAATCACGGTTTTGTTTAAGAGAACTGAGTGTTTCATTAATCATATTTGGAGCTACATTGAGAACTTTTCAAGGGGTAATTTACCATCCGTCTGAGGAAACGCTAAACTGTGAACCCCAAGGCACCTTTCGTTAAGAGCTGTCTAGTGCCAACGCCGGGTTTCTCTCCACTTATTCCCATTCCCCAAATCATTCGAACCGAAACCAATCAACTCAAATGTCCATAGTGGTGCAAATGACATCATTAGTCCGTCATTCACAAGTTTTTCAATTTGGGTTTTGAAGAATAAAATTAATGGCCGACGAGCTAACTTTGTGGAAATTATCCACAGTAAGTAGTTATGGAAGACTATACGCCAGGAAAACATCAGATTTTACTTCATCAAGTAATTACTTCGTAATTTTCCACGTCATTTATTTTTTTTTGCAAATAAGAGTCTGATTGTTCCTCAGTTTATAATCCTCTAAAAAGTGACACGTAAACGTTAAAACCGGTTGAGATAAAAATAAATGGTGCTTATGGTTACCTCAACCCTATAAATAACAAACCAACCAAGGAGGTTGTCCCCAAAAGACGTAAGAGGCAAAGGAGTAAGTTGAGCTTTATCACTTTGTCCTTCTCAAAGCCTTATAAAGGTCAGCGCAATCTCGATTCCTTGCCCATCATCAAAAGTAATCCACCATTCCAAAGGAAAGAACTTAGGCATCGACCAAATTTTCACTCATCGCGCTCGGCATGAAAGGGTGGCAGACTTGAGGGAGCATAAGGGATCGGAGGGGTACTGGGCTTGGGGTATTTCTCCCTCAAACGACAGCTTCGGGTCGTCATTTGGCAGAGAGACGTATGACTCATAAACCGCCGTTAGCGCGGGAGGGCAATTATAACGAAAAGGGGGATATCGGTGAGGATTTGGGGAGACCGCTACATGCCAATACCCCAATTCCAGCCACGGAGAGCCATTTTCAGTCGACTGAAATCGACTAGTGCAAATGATAGTGCTTAAATTAATGCATGGGAACTTTTTTCTAGGATAGGATGAAGATTTATATGACTTTATACATACATATATGCCATTACATATTCATACGCCTCTTGTGTTGATAGATACTTGCCTCGATACAGTAGTGATAAGTCCCATGAAACAGACTTAGCATTCTAACCTACAGGACATTGGGTATGTGAAGTAGCTATGTTACTACATTCTCTTTATTCTGGGCAGTGGCGGAGATTTTTCTGCAGAATCCCAAACCCTTCTTGAATGTCTTCTGAATGGCACATTAAGTGTAAGAATACGTCCATCGGATGGCATGGCGTCCTTAAACTGTCGTCCAATCTTGACTCAATTTCGTTAATGACGTCAGCTGTCGGTCACTTCCCCCAAATAACCAAGCCATCTAATTAAAAAATGGAATAAATAGTAGCATGATCAACTGAAAAGTGATATAGGTACGGAATTGGACACAGCGAAAACCTTGGATTCCGAGTATAATTCATCCCGGAAACGAGCTTTTAATCCAAAGGACTCTATAAGCAAGTGAATTTCCCTATATGAAAAATGGAAACTCGTATGATTCGTTGAACAATCCAAAAATGTTCATGTAACAATAACTAATACAAAATGTAAATAAAAAATAAAAGTAACATTCGCATTGCAAGACATCGACCGTTTATTAAGTTAAAATTTTCAACAAATTCTCCCTCGTGTTGTAAAATTCTCGAAAGGCATAGTTACTCGCAATCCAAGGTTTTACTGTACTACGCTGTCTACGAACCGCATTCTGTAAGCTTATGGGTTTATTGGTCAGTTACAGCTTGCGCACCATAACATTTTGGTACGAGTGCTAATGGGATAAGATATTGCTTCCTTGCTGGTTCGTGGGGGAGCGTACAGAGAAAGCGGCGTAGGGGTGGTGATTGGTAGGGTTGGTTTGAAAGGTGAGGCGGTGGGAGTTGAGTTGGATTGGGGCGCGGGAGGGTTGGACAGGGTGGGGTTGAAGGGTGGCATCTTACGTGCGGGCACCAAATGCATTTCTAATCAGGGAACGCTATCCCTCCATTCCCCTCCCCCTCTAGGGTCGCACCTTCCCATAAAGGGTCTTCTCCCCTGCCACAACTTCAAACCGCACTCACAAGATCTCCACCTCCTTCCCATCAAGATTTTTTTCCGAAAACATTCCCCGGCCACGGCCCCTGTTCCCCTCCACTACCGCTGAGCAAACCTTCTACAAGCCGCAGCTTCTGTCACATGCCACAGATTCCCATCTTCCGACAGGGCCTTGGTGCAAATCTCTTCCATTTATTGTACATCAAATATATGGATACCTATTCATTAACCATTCACAAAGAATAGCACAAAGTAGTAGTGAGGGATAACTGAATAAAACTCGTCATCAGATTCTAGGTAAAGAAGGCGATGACTTTTAAAAGCAAGAGGACTAACTTTCAGGAACTCTAAATTCTATTATTATAATCATCCCTTTTAATTTAGGTTTAATCACAGGAAAACGGAAAAAAGGAAAGAGTTTTAGGTGATCCACCTCCGAAGGTTAGGTTGCAACGTCCAAAATAAGAGAATAGTTAACCGACAATTCACTGAGTTTTTAGTTGTCACTTCTGCTGCAAAACACGGTTATTAATTAGGAATAAACAGCTGCAAGAAAAAAATCGTCGGGGCTGAGAATCAAACTATGGACCTCTGAGCTTCCCTGGCCAATGCGTAGAGCACCACGCTACCCAGGATTCATAAAACTCTGATGTTGTACCCTTCAAGGCCCAATCGAGGATGGCAACATAAGGGAATAAGGGAGTCACAGAAACGGATGTTAGCCCGTGAGGTTAAATCCATCCCTAATGCCGATATAATCTGCGTACTGGAATTTGTTACGTCTGCCGAAAATTACGACGACGAAAGGCAAATAAACTGTCAGGGAAATATTCCCGGAATTAGAAGGTCCGTGGTATGGTTCCCAATCCGATGGATTTGTTCCCGCGGCAAATATTCTTTATTCAAAGTGCATGATTGATCCAAATTTCCAACCCATGCTATTAATTTTCAGAAATCATTCCTCTGTCCCCCTCCCAAACCGTTCCTCGTTCCCCTTTTCCCAAGGAGCAAATCTTCCCTCTGCAGTTTCGTTGCATGCCACAGATTCCAATCTTTGACAGAGATTATGTGAATATTCCCACTCCCAAAATGTAAATTCACTTTCTATACATTAGCGTCTTTTTTAGATTCTGTTCATGCCTATGGAATGCTAATCGGAAGGAGGACAAACTGCCATTGCCTTTACGCCATTTATATTCCCCATAGTTAGTTTAGTACTCATTGTCAGAGCGCATTAAGAAGGAGAAAAATAAAGTAATATCGTATTTTCTAGTCTAACCGTGACCAAAGGACAACCATGATTCCATGGTTGTCCTTTGACCACGATTCAACGGTCACGCGGAAGGGATCTCTGGATCATTCATGCCAAATTTCCCCCACCTCAGCCCCATGCTCCTCTTCCCTTCCCCGCTGAAAAAATATTCTCCGATTTGCATCTTGTATCTAATACCAAAGATAAATCTTCCTGCCAATCTTGGTGCATGGTAAATAAAAAAATCAACAATCAGCTATCTACAAGATGTCGCAATAAAAAGTATTCAGAGAAAACTGAAAAAAGTAAGATGACAAGGTTGTATGCACGCTGATGAAATTCAGTAATTTCGTAGTGGTAGTAGAGTAGAGTTTTAAGTGTTTTATCTCATCACTGCTAAATTGTCATCGCACCGTCTAACGTTAGGTTGATGGTGTTCTACCATTAACCATGGTAGAACACCATCTGAATTCTCCTCCCATTAAGAGAACTTGATGCATATTCCCTCCATATACACTGCAAATCAAATACCTATCCATTAACTATCCTCAAGAAACTGCACAAAGAAGTAGCCCGGGAAAACTCTATAACTGAGTGGTCCTTCGCTGCGGAGCAGCTATATTTCAGAGGTTTCTTAAATGATTTAAGATTTTGCACTGTGACCAACTTCTTCTTCTTCCCTATTTTTTAGGCATCACTTGCCATTTAAAGAAGAAGTGCTTTTTCAGGCCTCTTATATCTATCCCTTTCTTGTACCTTGTTCTCACCCAGCTCATTAAACTTCTTTATAATACTTCCTTTTAGATTTTAAAAGTAGTTTTCGACTTGTGTTTTTATTTGCGTTTTTAATGTAACTATGCCAGTGTTCAAGTAGAGATTTTCGTTAGTAACAGAGTATGGTATTTCGAAAATCGATCGTAATATTTTCCTTTCAGTTATTTCCAATGTTTCCATTTGCTTTTTATTTAGTAAACCAACCCATGCGGGTGTGGCATATAATAGTTTTATTTTAATATACATGTCGTAGATTAGTCTTTTAGCATTTTTAGGGGTTGCGTTATTTTTCAGTATCGGGGCAAGTCCCGAACTTGCGCCGAACGCTTGTCCTGTTATTTTATTAGCATGTCCTTTGAAGTTTAGTTTACTATCTAGTCGTACGCCAAGGTAGTTGGCTTTATCTTGCCATTCTATTGGTTGCTCTTTGATTCGCATACATTGCCTTCTTGGAGTCTCTACGTCTCTGTTCTTCGTAAATATTACCGCTTGTGTCTTTTTGGTATTTCGTTGTAATCTCTATTTTTCATACCAGCGTACTATCTTGTCTATATTTCTTAGGGCGTAATCCATAGCTAGTTTCGTCTCTTTACTCCGCGACAAAATTGCCGCATCGTCAGCGTATAAAAATACCTTGGTGTGCCAGTCTTCTTTGTCTCTCGGGAAGTCGGTAGTGAACAGGTTAAAAAGTAGTGGGCCATATGTGGGATCCTTGTGGCACTCCAGCAGTTGTCTCTTTGTCATCACTTTTTTCTCTCCCCATTTCACGAAGAATGTCCTTCCTTTTAAATACGAGTCCGTCCATCTAACCATCCATTTCGGTATACCAACTTCGTCCATTTTAAAAATTAAGCCGTTATGCCATACCTTGTCAAATGCCTTGGATACGTCAAGATAAACTCCTACCGCCGTCTCCTTCCTGTTGAATGCTTCAGAGATAAAGTCAACTACACTATGAATTTGCTGCGTCGTTAGTTTCTACGAATTCTGAAATGAACGGCACCACCACCGTTTCCATGAGTTTTCCTAAACTAGAAAGAAGAGACAATGGCCTCATATCATCTGGTTTGAGCGTCTTCCCTCCTTTTTTAGGGATGCACTTTATCATAGCACTTTTCAATACTTTAGGAAAGCACCCTGTTTGCATTGATTTATTCACTATTTCTAGTATATACTCCCCCGCTTCAACAGGAATTTTTTTAATTACCTCATTTGGTATTTCATCCTCTCCCGGTGATTTTATATTTGGGAGATTCTTAATTATATTTGTAATTTGTGCTAATGTCATTTTTGGTATTTCCTCTTCTCTAATTGCATGCTCCCACGTGTCTTTATACTCTATAAAACTCTATAAAACACATGAAATGACGCTAAATAAAGAAAACGTAGCCCTTCACAAGTAGAAGACATGGGTTTCAAATTCTACAATTCTATCACATCTTTATAACGGAAGTTTAATCATAGGACAACATAATATCCGTGAATATTATAGTCATCTGTAAATAATATAGTCAATATTTTTTTCAGAAAACATCTCGAAACCAAGGACCCGCCTCTACCCGCAGCGCAAACCTACTCTGAGCCTCAGCTTCTGCCACATACCACAGATTCACATCTTTCTAACAAAACTTGGAGCATTTTCTTTCGTTATGTTGTGTAAATAAAATTTCTATGCATTAGCCTCATTTCTCGATCTTATTAAAAACAATGGAATGGCAAACAAGAGTTGGTCAAACTATCATCGTGTAATGGCTTATATTTTTCTTATAGTTATTTTATCACACTCAGACCGCAACCTCAGAAGGAAAAACACGTTTGACGGTAGAAAAACTGTTTCCGGAGAATACAATCAGCGCATAATTCCAGCCAAATGTAGGCCTCAAGCGCACGCCCCCAAACTTAAAAATTATTATAAATATATACTAAGAGCCTAAATAAATACGTAGTACCACACAGAACCGTTTGAAATAAGTTGTCTGACCATCTACGACATAACTTCATGCAAAGAAGCCAGTGATTTTGATTAGAAGTAGACTTGAGTTCTCAGAGCTTCAACCTCTAAGGTTATACCGCGTTATCAAACCGGACATTAATCTTAAGACAACTCCATATGCATGAACGATCCACATTTCCGTCTCATTAAGACATTTTCCGAAGACATACCCCGACCATAGACCTTCCTTCGCCCCATTCCCCGCAGGACGTATCTCCTCCCACCAGAATCGTTCGTCACACGCCAAAGATTCCCATCTCCCTGTCGAATCTCGGTGCATACTCCTTCCGTCCTCGCTGTAAATCAAATACCTATTCATTAGTTGTTCACAAAGAACTGTACAAAGAATTATTCACGGAAATAGAATATTTGTTTATGTGTGGACCAAGGTTCCGCGATCGGCCGGTGATCTTCACGAAGAAATAAAACTTTAACGTAAAGTTATACTTCTCATTTGAACAGGTCTCGACCTCATAAATATTTCAATTGGTTAGTCACACTCTTAGAATGCACTTTTACTAATTTTTCGGAAAAATAGATGAATCACCGGTAATGGATACATAATCGCTAGTCTCTCACACACAATACAGCTACACAGATATAGTCTATTAATAAGTATCGAAAACAGAAGTAGCCAGAAGAAACTGACCAAATATCACCTGATCCAATGTAAAGAAACCGGTGACCTTCAGAATTAGAAGGATAACAAAATTTACTGCATACCATAACCTTTATCAAAGCATAACCAACACCCATTGGTTGTCTTATGATTGAAAAACTTGATTGGATTGCCATCCATGAACAAAAGACATAAGCGTTCCGTAGGCTGTGTTAAAATAGACAATTTTGTGCCCTTGAGTATTCAGTGTATATCTTTTGTTTTTATCTTAGTTACTAAGCCTTAAACAGACTAAACCTTAAAGCCTCCTCCACTTTCCCCCTGCTTCTACTTCCACAATCTTCTTTCTCCCATCCACTTTCGCTAATCCCCTTCCATCTCACCCATTTAGCTCCTTCCAAGCAATTTATATCTCCTTCCCACACTCCCTCCAAAATGCATACCCTCCCATATCGCCCATAGTCAACTTTCATATCACCCATACCTCTCTTCCCATCCCTCTCTCGCCGATCGGCGGAAGATAACTCTTATAAAGTATATATACAAGCATATAACCTTCCCATCCCCAACCGCAAACTTATTATGCGGCGCGATATTCTCCTCCTGGGGTCCTTCTACTCTTTCTCTATCTTCCTCTTATCCCGACGATCCTTCCCCACACCCCCCTCCAACCCACTCTACCCTGATATCCCCTGAACAAAATCCTTACCCCTCTGAGCGCCCCCTCCCCCTACTTGCCCATCTCCAGGGTAACGCCTATATACCCTCCTCTCCCTCCCCTCCTTTCATTTCCATCGCGTCTCTCACCCCACCCCTATCCGTTTCTCCCCCTCTCACCCATTATGTTCGGGGGATTTGACATTTACCCGCCGATGATCCGTTCGGTCCCGCGGTCTCGCAGCCAAATCCCTTCCCCCGACTCTCTTCGGAGCCAGGGAGACCCTGGGGCCATCCGCCGCAGCTCTTCATCTCGATCCTTTCTCGAGAGAAAGAAGGCCCGGTTCCGTCAACCATCGTACGAACCACTGTAACGTACCAACATGCATGCGAGAGACTGATTCAGGCCTGACTTTGAGGAACCAAGTAACTTTCAATAAAAACGATAGCTTAGTATTTACCCACAGTGTAATTTATTACCAACCAAGATTTTGAGCAATTCACTCTCACTGGGAGCTTTTAATTCAAATTGTTTAAGTTAGCGCAAATTGGAACACATCAGCGCACAAGAACGACGTTGACTGGAACCATGTGCGCAGCCGTACGTTTGGTAATCTGCCACTATGTAGCATTCAGAAGGTGCAAAACAGTCACGAACGATTGTTTTGGGTATAACTATCGAATTCGTTCAAAATAAGTATTTAAAACGAACGCTTTTTACCACAGTACAATTGAAAACTTTACATAGTCCATGTTTGATGCCTTCACTGAATATCAACACACTTCACAGCAGCAGCAGCACAACAGCAATCGCGGATGCGATTATCAACGTTCTTTTGTTGTTTATCGCACATCAGCTCTGCTTCGGATCTGTTTCGATGTGCGCTGCCCAGGGCGTAATGAATCCTCTGACTAGGCAACAGCGCTATCGACTCCCATCATCTTTCAGGAATATTTCCACCTCCTCGGAGCTCGTTTTCCCCGAACTATATGTTAAAAATTATCAAATATCCTTGTTATCCCAGTTTTATAGCCATAGTAGATACATAATATTAAAGTCGAGACCATGGTTGAGACCTATGTAATTTCGCAAGAGTATTTTTTAAACATATGTTAGCATTAAATTGTGCCCACATTCCTGGTTTAATTATAATGTAGCATCAAACATGCTGCATTCGTTTGGACGCTCGAAAAATGGGCCGTTTTCCGCTATTAACTAAACAAGGCAACCAAAATCAGCATTTGAAAAAAGTGTTTACCATCAATTAATGCAGTATACAATAAGATTTAATGTGATCTGCATATGACAGAAATAGATCTTCTAGTTCATGAGATATAACGCTTCAAACTCGGGTGACACAATTTGGAAACGGGCAGTAATCGATTACAGTAGGCGTAATACGCGGGAAATACGCAATGAAGATAAATCATAATAAGACAAACGTAATGAGATATACTAGGACAAAGAAAGTGAGGTTTGTCACAAACGTAGGAGGCCACAAACTGGAGCAAGTAGAGCAATTTAATTACTTAGGTAGTAGGTTGGAATAAATTGGGATTAGTAGCAGGGAAATTAGGAGAATAGCGCTGGCGAAAAAATGCGTTTTGCAATTGGAGGGAGCTATGACAGGGACCTTGGGTAAGGACGTAAAGAAGAGACTGGCGAAGAGTTTAATATGGAGTGGAGCATGCATGGTGCAGAAACGTCGACACAGAAAATCGACGACGAGAATAGGCTGTAGGCGTTAGAGACATTGGTGTGGAGGAGAATGGAGAAAGTGCGGGGGTTGGAAAGGAAGACGAACGAGGAAGTGCTTGGTACGATGGGAGGAGGAGATAAGAAGGAGGCAGAGTAGGTATTTGGAAGTGAGGCCAAGGGTTGCTGAAGGCCGTGATAGAGGGGGGATGCTACATAAGAAAGGAAGAGAAAGGAAGGGAGTAGGTTTTATGGACGGGATGAAGAAAGGCAGAACGTAAGGTGAGATTCAGAAATTGTGTAGGTAAATAGGGGTCTCCGCCTGAAAAAAATCAAGAGGATTTTTACACTCTTTCATTTAAACCAGTAGATTACCCTCATACTTATAATCAGCAGTCATCAATTCGAAGATTGGTTGGATGCAGCTCTCTACTTCACCCTCCGATCAGCTTAACTCTTCATTCCTACGTACTTATTCACTATGACATCCTTCATTATTTGCCAGATGTATTCCATTCTTGGTCTCCTCAATAATTCTTCCCGTTCATTTCTCCTTCTAACTACTGTTTTCATTAAGCTATTGTGTCACAAAATGTGTCCTGTAAGTTTGTTTTATCTTATTCTCAGAGTTTTAATTATAATTCTTTTCTCTCCAACTCTTCGTGGGGCTTCTTCGTTGAAGATTCTCTCCGTCGATTTGATCATAATCATCAAGTAATAATATTAATCGTAAATACTCCTGTGATACTCGCGATGTAAACGACAGAAGATTCTGTTTTCTGAGCGTAGGTGGAGTGGGGTGGGGAAGGCGCAAGCGGTGGTTGGGACGAGGAGGGAAAAGCAGGAGGAGGAAGAGAGTGCGAGAGGGTGGAGACAAAGGAAGGCGGTGGGGGGAAGCGGGCGCCGAAGGGGGAGGGGTCGTCCCTGTGAGGATGAGAGGAACGCAAGGCCTTTTCGGGTCGACCGGAGGGAAACGCGAGAATGATAAACGGGCATACCACAAGGAAGGAAGGCCTCCTTCTCTATCCCACATATTGCTCGCCTCCGCCACTCACTAATTCACCGCCTGGCGACGTTATTTCCACGCCGTCATCCTCGGCAATTCCTTCCCTTTTTTCCTTCCAACACTTCAACCACGCTCACACGCACAAATCGACTTCCTTCTTTTCCTTGCACTTATTCTTTCCCTACTTACTCGGGACTCTTCAGCAGGTGTGCCGAGTACCCTGACTTTTTTTTTCTTCCTCGAGAAATACTGTGACCACCCAAATCCCTGAAGGTAGATTTTGCGGGTTCCACCCTGTGTTAGGCCATGAGGTTCCAAAGAGTCACCAGTGAAGTCACCAACGTCAACCCTGATGACAACGGCTGAGGTGAAAGTTGAAACGTTGGTCATTGATAATCTAACTCGGCGTGAAACTCGTGTAATCTTCATAAAACCTATTAGCCGGGAGTGCCTAAAATCCTTCGCCCAATGCTGGCCTCAAGTGTATCCAATGACATGATTAAGAAAAATGAATATAATTGAAAAGAAGAGGAAAACACAAGACTTAAAGCAAAAAAAACGGATTTACTACTTATAAGAGAGAAAAAAGATCACGATTATAATAATAAAATTAATAACATAATCAAATACCAAGCATACGACCCATCCAATATTCACGTTGAATTGAAAAATTGGGATTTTCATGTGAATTCATTCTTAAAAACCTTTCTTAAATTAATATCAGATTAAATTATTTTAAATTGTTTGTCTCATTCTACAAAAACTCGGTCCTGCTAACAACTTAACCTTTCGAACGGATACTTAGGCATAAGAGTCGATTGATGAAAACAGGCGATACGTGGGATTGTACGAAGTGTTTTTCTTTTCACAGTGCTTATTCAGTTATCTCTATTGAATACTAAGAGTACCACCCCACGGGCAGAAAATCGCTTAACGACTTTCGCAGTTTACGAATGAGTGTGATGATAGAATCGTAGAACATTCTCACTGATTTCTATTTCCGACGCAATAAAGAAGAATATAAATGATTTCCTGTCCAAGGATTCTAGGAATGTTAACGCGTCGTGAAAACGATGCAAGCATCGTTCTGGCAAAGCAAAGAAATGAATGAAAGATCTGTTCGAGTCAATTGAGTCCCCATTAGAATTCCGAGCGATGCGCCTCCCCTCCGAGATAGAAAGAGAATCTTTTATTTCGCACAACTCTCTCGCAGCATTCTTAAAGGCACTTTTTTCTGTTTTCTAAGTGTATGATTGAACTCGTGCATTTTAGGCAACATGGCTTGCCTGCTACATTCTAATAACTTATTAACAAAATGATCCCCAATTGTCGACTAATTTGTTAAATTATTGGAATTTGAGATCGATAAAATATTACAGGACTGTTTATTCTTATTTATCCATTCACCTCCTCGCATTATTGACCCTACATCTTTCATCGGAATTCCGATCACTTTGTGGGTGCAGCACGTAGAGCACTTCAAGATCAAGTATTCCTTCCGTCGAAAGAGAAGTTAAACTTTTGCCCCCTACACATCACAATGATGAGGAATACTTCGTTTTTTTCCACTTTTTTCACAAATGCGAGTTTCTCTACACCCATCCTCCCATTCCGCTAGCTCTCTCACACAACGATCTCAATAACTAAAAAGGCCAAACTTGCCGATCGCCTCCCCAGATAACCAACCAAGCAATTATTAACTCCGAAAACATTGAACTTTATTTTTAAAATTCAGTGCTAAACATAGCATTTAATACCATTTACAATGGTACATAGTAGGGTAGTATGTAGATTATGATTTTGGAAGAAAATATTTCTGAAATTAAAAAATACTGTTCATGAAATGAATAGGAACTGATTGTATGACATTAGCATAACATTAAAGAAGAGATAGACGATTTGATTAATTCATTAAGTGTGTCGAGTTTAAGACAATTCCACCCAATCTCTTGTCACCCGGGGTGTAGTGACACAAAAATTTCACATAAATCATTAAATACAGACCTAATACAAAGCCTAATAGTTTAAACAATATCGAAAAAAACAAGAAAGATAAAAAACTATGAGGGAAAAAATTCCGGATTTGGCTCAAAAACCTAAATTAAAAAACCCACAGCAATTCACAGAAGGCAGTCAGAACAGCAAGAAGAGACTATTGCTGTAGGAACAATAACTAATTACATTTGACAATATTAGAAGTTTCCGGGTACTACTACATATTCAATATTAAAGCTCAACGTTTAGCTTCTCATACTAGGAGCGTCGTCAGGAATTAAAAATTAATACAAGAAGTACCAGAAAACTTCTAAAATAGTTTATAAATGAAACTGTAGAATCCTTTACGTCAGTATAAATTATATCTGAAATTTAAAGATTTCCTTTTGCTGCAAATTTAATAAAATAGTGAAAAAACAGTAATTCCTATAGATACCCGATACTCTCTGTGGATGGAGAGTTTCAACGCCCGCATAATAGAGCTGTGAAGGTGTGAAGTAGCCGTAAATATTTTGCGAACATGAAAAACGTGTATACGAACGTCAAAAAAGAATACGGAGGGCACGATTGGCCTACCAAAGAGAGCGTGATGATCGGGAGTAATAACTCAAACGTCCGTGCTAGCGGCTTGCAACGGGAAGCGATGAAAAGCAACGAAATCAGAGTCTGCCTCCTGCTCAATAAATTATGGATTCCGTAATTCACTCGACTAGCAATGGACGCGCTGATTGGCCATCTCTGACTCACCATGGAGTGATTGCCATACAGATTCGGAGAGGAAACGACTGAAGATACAAGAGCGAGGATTGTACAGAATCCGCGTTCAGGTAGGGTGACTGGACTTTGTAATCTACATCTACATCTACATACTACCCCGCAAGCCGCCTCAATAGGCGTGTGGCGGGGGGTGTTAGGACACCAGCCGTTTACATATAAAAAGGAAACGCTCTATGAAAACTTATATTAAAGTTTTCCTATTTTATTAAAGTTTCCTTTTATTAAAGTCCCTTATTGTTCGGGGGAAAAACGAATTCCCATACCTATCCGTTCGGCAAAATATCTCTCTTGTAATGTACGGACTTCCATCAGCGATAGCAAAACATTTGAAAATATCGCCCTGAAATATCATGCAATATGAAATTTCATGCGTTACTATATATAATGCAATTTGAGAAGTGAAGTTATGTAACGAAACAGATAATATAGAAATGGTGTGGGAGGAAGGGTTAGATCGAGCAAATTTATGGGAATTGTGGTGGAAAAGACTCTGAAGGCATGGAATATCACAGGAGTCGCAAGAACCAGAAAATTTGTGAGCATAAACGCATTAATGTTATTAGAGCAAAAGAGAAATGTAAGGGTACAACAGGATGGCGGAAATTATTTGAAAAAGAGCTAATTTTCTGAGCCGAAAATCAATAAACAAAGCTCTTTTGGAGTACCGACCCCGACAGTAAATGGTGTGATGGTATGACATATGTACGCAGGCATAATGATGGGCTATCCTGCGATATGCGATATAATGCAATGGACAATAAACTACATAATACAATATAAAATATACATGAGGTATCTCACGATATGAAGCTATTTCACTTTCAGTCACATAAGGGTTTCTTATTGATTCCAGTCTCATCTCTATCTCTGATTTAATCGTCTAGCTTTCACTGCCAAATTATAGGTACGACGATTCATATATTTTAATGAAGTGGAGATACAAACACGGTATGCAATACGATGCGATATGTAAATGAGGCGGCATCACTTCCTGCATTTCCCACATTCCTTCCTAATATATTACCTACACACTATTTAGCTTTCATATTAAGACATTAAATTGTAGGACATTTCTAGATTTCTAGATTATAGCACAAGGAATTTCTATATTGAATTCTGAACATCCTTGAGTGGTGTTTACAACATAGATTCAAACGTAGATTCTCCGGAATGATCTTTTTTTAGTTATTCTTCGATGAATTTTGATAAGGGGCAACAGTCTGCCATGATGGTTACAACGATTCCCGCTCAGTTACAGAATTAAAACATCGTTGGGCTCGGCCCGAATGCGGAGGAGTAATCCTCGTAATCGTCCGAATGCTGTTGCCCCTGTCTACAAGTGAAGCAATATTAAAGTAGTTTGAGCGAGATATCCCTTAAATAAAAATTCGATTAATTTGGCCTCATTATAAAGCAAAATATATCGTCTTTTTAATGATACCAAAATATCAGCTACTTACCATTATACATGTCTAGATAATTGTAAAAAAATACCAGCCATTTTCCATGAGAAATGTTACCGTTATGCACTCCAGAGAGACTTTTTTTTAAAATGAGGAATTTATAATGCATAGATCTCGTCATAAATCTAACAGTGTAGTTTTAATTAATTCTCGACTCTTTTTAAAATAACAAATCAATTACTAACCATGGTAATTATTACAAGAGGGCATAAAATATTCGGTTGTAAAGGCTTTCTCAGCGCACGGCGTGAAATAAATTTGTCAACTTAACAACTTACAAATGCGTATTTAGGTAATAAATATAAATGTTTCAGGCTGGATATGGTGGAAGTTCTCGATATTCATAATGAATAAAAACATTTGGTAATCTTCCACAGATTTATTTCTTTGGTACGACGCGTTTCCCCACACTGTGGAATAATCATGATTATGCCACAGTGTGGTGAGACGCGTCATGCCAAAGAAATAAATCTGTGGAAGATTACCAAGTGTTTTTATTCATTATGTATGTACTTACAGAGAATTTTAGTAATTAAAAACCAAATTTTCGCCTTATTAATGTTACAATATACACTTCATTCTTCTTGCAGTCGCTTAAATTTAAAAATAAACTTTATTTTAACTATTAGGAATTTCCACCGCGATTATGTGAGTCAAAACAAAACCTTTTTTCACTTTTACAGTTAAAAAAGTATGAATTTCACCCATGAAAGTCCTTAGCTATTAGGATACAATATTTAAATTCAAAATATGCAAATTATTTAAAGATTTTATTTAAATAAAGACTTTATTTTGGCTATAAGAGCCGACTGTAGGGGCATTTCTATTGAACTATCATCTTAACTTCAGTTCCCGTAGTCACTCGTTAATAACTCAAAAACTAAGATGGATTGATGCCTATAGTTCATTTCCATTCAATTTCCTGCGAGTGTTTGCTTCTTATAGACGGTTTTACGCGAACATGGAATTCACATTAGATAGAGAAATAAATATTATTTTTACTGATGCTTCAATTATTTTCAAGACACCCTGTAATTTCAAGTTCAATGTGTGAAAGAAATAGCGAGGAGAGGTCGGTTTGTGTTAAGCACATCAAAGGGCGGGTAACGTTTTTCTTTAAGTAGCCACAGTAAGTATTAAATAAATCTATGTCATCTTAAAGTAGAACCACGTTAAACTAATGCATTATTTTTGGGAACTACACTGCTTGCGATGAAATAGGACTATCGAATCATTCCAGATGCAATGCAGATCGAAATGCTATGCTAAAATTCGATCATCGCAGAGCCCCAACATTCCAGATGGTGAAAAAGTAGAAGAAAACAGAAAGGAAACGGAAAAAAGAGAAGAAAATAAAACAAAAAACTCGCGTCCGCCGTCGTCATCGAGAATTCATGCACTCGTCTCTATTTATGCGGGCCGAGGGAAAAGAGAAGTGTCAGAGGGGAAGGGTGGTGACCAGACAACGGGGTGGTTTAAAGATTTTTTATTTTATTTTTTTGGATGAAAAGGATAGAGCGAACAGGGAACACAAGCGAGCATTAAGGGGCGGCAGTACAAATTCTTATATTTTTTCGTATTTTTTACATCCCCATCGGAAAAAATAGAGAAAAACGCATGAAAAAATATAAGGAAGTAAGCTCAGATCTCCGTGTCGAATCGCCGCGATTTCTGATCCAGCCCGGGACAGTAAAAGGGGGGGAATGATTTTTTTGGAACACTATGGAGCTAGTCTCGGGGTCGGTATGGAGAGGGTGGAGGAGAGAGGGGGGAAATGATCGTCAAATTGGGGTTTCCTCGGCGCCGTAATTCACACCACGATTCGATGCATTATAGATCTCAGGGAAGCGTCGAAGTGGAGATGAATGGCACCCTGTGACCGCCGCACCAGGCTTATTCCGTCCCATCCGAGAAGAGTTGCCGGGCCAAGTGTTGTGGGAGGGGGATGGATGTCCCACGCCGTGGATAATGCACGAGTTTACACCAGCGCAGCGCCACCTTGCCTCGCTGGCAGCCGTCTAAGAGCACCCTCCAAGCCTCCCGACATAATGCCCTCCCTACCACAGTCCCTGCCATACATCCCCCCACAATATTGTATACCCTATCTCCCACCGCCTTCCCACACGATCCCAACACGGACGGCCTTAAAAGCTATGTTCTTTTCCCCTGGGAGGATTCGATGCTTTACGTATCTGAGGAAAACATTTGACAGGCAAGGAGATCGCAAAAGTGAAGAGACTGGCGGGAGAAGAGCCACCCCCCCGCTCCGAACCGAGGATAGGCACGTATGAGAAGATCTAGTTTAAGTTGGCGGCATATGAGAATGGATGGATGTATTTTTGATAATATATTGCAACAAGCTCTTGCTAGAATCGTAAGAGACTAATAAATCCCCTTGAATCGCAAGTAAACCCACTATTGGATTCCCATCGCATAAACCCTCATACATGAATTATAGGAGAATAACTTTGTTGAATTTTAACATGTTTTGATTACAAAAATGTTCACACCATTTGAAAAAAAATCGACTAGTTTATTTGTCTCCACGCCATTAAAAATGTACTCCCAAGAGAGAATTAGATGCTATACGTTTTCACGGAAAACATGTGGCAGACGAAACGAATGGGTGAGGGTGTATAGGGAGGTTTAGCCGGTCGGATAGTATAGCCGTGGATTATATATATATCATCAAATCTCTAATGTGAGTCGTTGGGGTCTATAAAACCCCTTGAAGTCGCAAATAAACTCACAATTGGGCTCCCATCGAATCAACCAGCACTAATACGAATCGTAGGAGAATAACTCTGTTGAAATTTGATAACCTTCGAATTCAAAACTTTAGAAATGTTTGCATTATTTTAAAAATCTCGACCAGCGTCAAATTCTGTCTCCGCGTTATACTTAATCTTTTTGCTAGAGATTTTTGCTACGATGCTATACTTTTTCATGGAAAACATTTGGCGAACGGAGTGAGCGGGTGAAGGTGTAAAGTGAGAGAGATATTACCACAGAAGTATAGTCACCCCCGAGCATAGGTCTCCTGGGCATGTACTTATAAGAATATGGAGTCCATACCAAACTAAGGGTGGACTGCCATTGCAATAGCACTCCTGATTGAATCGTAAACGATTTTTTACATCTTTGAATACTTTGTGCACTCTTTAAAAGATCAAGTTTAAGTCAGTGGTACACAAAGATAAGAGGATAATTGTCAATGAAGTCTCTTAAAGCGCAAGTAAACCCAACATTGGATCCCAAATTCATCAAATTCGTTGCATTTAACAAGCTTTGAAAAGAGAAACTTTGAAATTTCCTCACTACTTCCATAATATTTCGATCCTGATCCGATTTTCATCTTATTCGTGGATATGTTTGGCAAATGAGGAGGAAAAGGGAGTATAGAGATTGGCGGAAGTATACTCACACCCAAGCCAACGTAACTAGAACCTTCACTTCAGCGAGGATCAAGTTTGAGTTGATGGTAGGTGAGGCGAGGATGCATGGATATCATCGTTTATAAACGTCCTTGAAGCCCTTAACAAATCTACGATCTGATTCCCATATCACAAAATCTCAGGTTCCAATTCTAAGAGATCTACTTCGCCGAATTTTTATCTGCTTCGAGCGTCCAACCTTTGTAATTCTCACAGTTAAAAAAAATATCAATCGAATTTGACGTCTTCTCAACAACATTCTGTCATGAGATTAATTGATGATTCACGTTTCCGTCGAAACCATTTTGCCTACAAGAAGAAAATGGAGCTAAGGGGGAGGGGTGGATTAGGGATAGGTAGCAGGTGGGAGTATTGCCAACTCCCCTGAGTACGAAACGAGGCCATCATCTCTCCGAAGATCTAATTTTTCAAAGTTTACGGTTGATAACAATGGATGGATAACAGCGAATATTAAGACTACTGAAGCCGCAAGTATACCTACGACTAGTGTTTCCCATAACGCGGACACTATAATTACAATGAAACTAAACTCTATTGGTTTTTCCACAGATTTTTATCAAAGTAAGATCCAGGTTTCGTTGCGTCGCAACACTTAAATTTGATATATTATAATTATGACAAATGTCCACATAGATACGCCAGATACCATCAACTGAATCTATGATAAGAATAAAAGGCAAATCGGCTCTTAAACTGTGACATGCTTAGGACTAACTAAATCTGAAAACTCGGTATTATATTTTTAACCTCAAAACCTTTGGGATAATATACCGAGGAAAATTCAATTATGGCATTGGAGAATTCCAACTTTATGACTTTTCAAGGAAAAGGAGTGGTAGAGATTTTTTGACTGAGATAGAGAAAGGAGGATGAAGGAGAGGACAGAAGATGCATATCCATTAACTTAGCTGATATACTTGACTGCCCGGGATTACTCAACATAGAATTTCAAAACTAAACAAAGGTGACCTCAACATTGAATACTAACACCCCAAAGAGTAAATAAGGATGATTAACATTTTACTAATATGGTAGAATATTTATTTTCTTGATTCCGCATAAAGTACTTCACTGAGGGATGAAATAGTGTGCTATCCATTGCGAAAACCTAAATAAAATTAAATTGAAAATGTATCTACTAACTCAGGCTACACTTTCATCGAACTAATAACCGAATATCTCACCAAGAGTAAAGAAGTATAAGCGCGTGATTGTGAATTTCTTATTTATTTAAAAACGAATTAACCGAGATATTTCAGACCTCCACCTCCATAATATAGTGACTTGACTCACGCACGAGTAGTTATAAATGAGGACAAGCCTTTGGATCAACCAGATATGGGAATCATTGACGGGTCTTAGTGGTCACTCGATTGCAGCAAAGCCCCAATCGGACGGCAAATACTGGGGAATCCATCCCAAAACTTGCAGATTCAGTCGCATATCCGTGAATTTTTCATCCCCGTCTGGACGTGTCCTCCACGAAAAGGGGGAAAACCAAACATTCATCACTTCACCAGTCGCCCCCTCCTCCTCCTACCGCCTCGCCCACGAGCATCCCCTGCGCTAACCGCAAGGGATGCTGCCTGGAGAGCTTGTATGTCCCAATGGGAGTATTACAAGCGGCATAAAATGTCAAAATACTTTCAAATTAGCACACCCGGAAAAAAGAATTTCGACGGAAGTAGATTTAAGCTAGCGAAGAAGGCGTTCAACAATCGCATGGGGCTGATGATGGGGATCTTTCGCTCGAATATTAAGAAAAGGCCGGCGAAGAGTTTAGTATGGAGTTGTATGGTGCGGAAACGTTGACTCTGGGAAAGGAAGACGAGAGTATGCAGCAGGCATATAGAAGTACATGTGAAGAAGGATGGAGAGGGTGGACGGAAAGGAAGACAAATAAGTAAGTGCTTGGTATGGCGGGTGAGGATGTTGGATAAGAGGGGAAGGAGAGGAAAAATTTATTTCTTCAATTCAAACGTATATTAACAAGTTAATTACCCAAATGATAATAAAATCTCTTTTAACACGAGTTCATGATACTGCACTACACTGCACACCGAGCGGGAGAAATCAAACCCACACCATATCTATTCCGTGGTGGAGTGTCAGGTAATGTCGTAGGGGGTCAAAAAACCTGGACATCACCAATACCTCAGGCCTAGCGTGGAGAAGACTCGCACAAAACGCTTGAGGCGATGGTTAAAAAGAGAAGCATGTATCAAGCTGGTAGTAGGAACTTTCTTGGATAAAAAAGGGAAAGAGATGTGACATTTCTCTCTAGTTAGTACGCAGCGAAAATATGGAGCCCAGTTTATGAAGATTTAACTCCAGAAATAATAAATACAAAGGAAAGCAGGTCGCTTCGTTTAAAATTGCTCCGAGCGAAGGAGGATACCGCAGCTGATGGAGGGACTTGGTTAAGAGTCACCAGAGACTCGAGCACTAAACGCTACAATAGGTATTCTTGAAAAATCAGACCTTTCGAGTTTCAGGATGAATTGGAGGATATAATTTGAACCACACACTATATCTGTAGTACTGATAGAAGCGCCAAAAAAGATATATATCTACACTGCCGAAATGAAAGGTACATATGAAAATTTCTTCTTCCCACGCACCATTAGCGTATGCAATGAACTTTTATACTTCTACTTTTATACACTTCGTTAACACTCAGCTGAGTATTATCCTTTCTCTCCTCCTATTCTATTACCGTATTCCCTATTCTTTTCGTAGCTGGTATCCTAACACCCTCTGCCACACGCTCGCGTGGCGCGGTGGCTCGCAGGGTAGATGTATTACAATGGAGCCGTTTCATTGGCTGAAATTCAGGTTATACCCTCAAAAAATATTCTAGAATATTAATAAAATAAAGGAAGACTTTCAACGTTCTACCCCAGCAATAATGCACAAGTGCCCTTTCACAATAAAATGTTCAATTAGTAGCCCACTTTTTCTTTAGGATGTCTCCACGATTGTTCGAGTTTTTGTCCGTCAACAATTAAAACAAATTCTACTTCCATACATATTGTTAACCAGAAACCAGTTTAAAAATATTTTCCTTTGACGAATACGACAGAATATCACATTTAACATGGAAATGAGAAGTGAGTGAACTAGGTTTATAATAAATAAATAATTTATTACACCCTTATTTTTTAACACAACTGTAATAAATCCTCAAAACACTCGCTATATTTCATTCCATTCGTGGACCGAAAATAATATTATCAACTCGCCATATTCTAGCACATTCAAAAAGTCGTAGTCTTGACAGGGGAGTGGGATAAGCAGTAATCTTGGAAATTAAGTGATTAAAATAAAAACCTTTATTTCGCTGATATTATATTCAGACAGTTAAAACGAGCTCATCGCCATTACTGAAAGTTAGCCAGTTTGTGTGCTCCTAGGAATTCAAGTAGCTTCTCAATATCTCACATAAATCGTAACACAGACCACAACTGTTGTAATCAACACGGGTTTATTACATTATCACATAAACCTGTTTTTAAATTATCCAAACGTACTGAATGCTATGATAATGCTATAAAAACTGCTGAATTCACTCCAATGCTGAACGATTGTATTAGTAATTGAAAGTATTCTAACTCTATTAGATGCAAATGTTTTACTTTGAAAGATGCGCCTACATACTACATATAATCCAGATCATGTCATTTCAGAAATCATTTAAGTGGATATTTCAGCGGTCTTACTCAAGGCTAGAGAGCATTAAGAGAAAATCTACATTCCCTTTCATTAATTATTTCCATAATTCTCTTCAGATCGTTGTTGGATATCAGCTTACAACATACAAATCTCTAAGTATGTTAGCATAGCTTACACAATAAATAATAATTAAATATCTGGAAGGATAAAAAATGCAATGTGAAATCCTATTTTGCGACGTTTTTTAAAAATAATTATCTTCCGAATTTGTTGTGAGAAAGCTGTTCTAATACGTACAGTAGGTAAAGGAGGTTGAATTGGACCCTTGACGTTAAACGTCTTCGTCAAGATCCACCGACGCAGCTTTACCCGAAAAACATGGAGATACCAGCACAACAGCGCTGCGAAAGCTTCAAACAGAAACTGCAAAAAGTTATGTTTACGTGGTGAGCTCATATCCATTAATAAAATATTTCTCATATTACCTCAAGTTTATGCAAATTTAGAAATTAAAAGTTTTATGAATGCTGCAATCAAAGCATACCAGCCTTATTCGCTGACGCGGATGTAACTTGGTAATTGAAGAGTTGTTAGTAAAAAGACCTAGAATAATAACCATCTTGATTACTTGTGCACGATGACAGATTTTCCCAAATTTCCGTATGATTATCTTCATTAAACAGCTTTTATAGTCCTACTTGAAAACTGGGAAAACCCATTGAATTTTCTAAGTTCCGGAGAATCCGGGAATTCTCCTTGATTTTTGGCTTAGGCAATTTAATTATTCCTTCAAGACTTCCCTGGATTTTATTATGGCACGCAATATTACCGGGATAATTTAGCAGAACGACGAACCTGGCCGTGCATTAAGTTTTGAGGTGTACTGTTAACGCATTATGAAATCAATACCTGATCCCGTTTTTGATCATTTATGCTTTGAACCTATTTATTTTCTTATTACTTCATATTCTTTGATATGCTCGCCTAAGAGCATCTAAAATGCTTAATAGATAAGATTTATTCGCCTGATTTTCCGAAGAGAATCAGAACAAAGTATGACTGTCTTTAGATAACACGTCAAGTTATCACCATAAAATGTAGAGTTGCCTAGTAGAGCATAATATAACAACTGATTCTCAATTTCTGAACCAGAATGTTTGGGAGTCTTTCTTTTTTAAATTAATGATGTACTGTCCTCTGTTACTTTGTGGTCATTCATAGTCAATAAATTTAATGAGAAACTTTTACAAGTTCCACAGTTTATAACAAAAAGTCACGACCCAGGTTTCAATAAGTACCCATCATCCCGGATATTTCTTTGAATTTCGTCGCGAGATTTGTTTTATTTGATGGCATTTATAAAAGCTTTTCTTTTCTTAAATGTTGTATTTTCTTTTCTCTTGTTTAAATATGCCCAAGCAATATACGTTAGAGTTGGAGTAATGCATCAGGGAGGCAACGAAATGCAAAAGAGAATACTTTAGAATTTCAACAACTGAACCCGAAATGCAATAAAAATGGCCATGATCAACCATGATTGCCATATTCCTTCAGTAATATCTGAAATAATCCTTTAATAAGAAAACAGAAATTAATTGGCCATATGTATGTTAAAGGAATTCCTAGCTTTAATTCTGCGCGAAAAAAAGAGATTTACTTGAAGACTCACCGTCGCGACGGTCGCAAAGCCCATCTCGTTGATTCTCACCCACCGAATCCACAGTTACGTACGTACCTTAAATACCCCTATTCCCACCGTCCTTCCTTTGAGATACCCACCTTCTCGCCCTTCTTATCCCTTCCCCGCCCCCTTCAGTGTCGTCCGTCTGTTTTCTCCGGTCCCCCGACGCCAAGGAGAGGAGGAGGAAGAAGGAGATAGCAGGGGTTGCGAGAGTGGCTGAAGGAATTGGGAAAGGGGGGGATCTTGGCATCCCTCCTTACGTCGGAGAGCGGTGAGTCGCAATATGCGAGCACCTCCTTTGGCCCATATATCATAGTTAGCGGAGGAGGAAGGGCAGCCCCCCCCTCCTGGAGAAGTTGTCCCTCCTCCCCAGTTCCCGATTGCTCCCTTTACCAGGGCGAACTCCCCTCTCTCTCCATGAGACCCACCCCCTCCCCATTCTAGAAATATGATGTAATTTATATGGAAATGCGAGGAGGGCTGGGGGTGAGGGAGTCAAAGCAGGGGTAAGGAGGGGCGGGAAGGGGGTGGAACGGGGTTTGAGGGATCTCAGGGGCGTGTGTCATTTAAACATAAAGACAACGCAGGGGAAGGGGGTTTGAGGAAGATCCTTGCAGCAGTAAGGGGTACACGAAGTAGAGGGGCCGAGTAAAGGACCAGAGGACAGTGGGCCAAAGCGTCTTACGTACTCGGGGCCTCTCCGGTCGTCTCCGCATAACCGTATACTACATCGGGAGATGCGGGTGGGTACCGCATCTTCCAGACGATGGGGAGGTCGATGCCGATTAAGTGTCCCCATCTACCGGGTGGAGCTTCACTCCCTGGATTTTTTACGGGGATTATTTCTTTATTGCTTCCACCCTGGACTTTTTCTCCATCCTCCTCTTTTTCATTTTGATTTACGACGTCTCATGTGCCTTCCTGGCTTCATTTTTTTTCTCGGGACGACTCTTCCTTACCCTTAGCTATACCCGATTAGCGATGCCATTTCGGTGGTCGGGGAGTTTATGTTTCGATGAAATTGGAATTGGACTGCCCGGAGTGGAAGACTTTGTGGAGTTTTTATTTCGCACATGTCGAGGATTTCAGTCCTCATTGATCTCTCTTTGTTAAGGGGGATTTGGTGGTTAAGTGCCTTTGAACCTGCCTGGCCTCTTACGTGGTTTAATGAAAATTAGTCGTATTTTCTGTACCGCCGCCGTAGATGCCCTTTCTCTGAGTGAGAGAGTCAGCTGATAAATTCGTCGCCTGCATACATATCTTTTCTCTTCACATTTCGTGGCAGAAGGTCAGTAGCAGTTCTCCTTGTTAGCGGAAGTGACTTTTACTGAGTTAATTAACGTCACAAGATGTAGGTGCATGAGGAAAGAATCTACTGACAAATGGAGGAAGGATAGGGAGATACTCAGCGTGGGCATCAGCCGCCTCCAGCCGTCGAGATTTAGTTTAGTTAAAAGCCCCTTCATGTCCGGGATTCAAACCGGGCCCTCGGAATCGGAAGCCGGAACTCTACTTACAAAATGAACCCGATTCTCAGGGGTTTCAACTAGGGATCGAGATTCCACTGCAAAATCACATTTTAGGGATCGGGATTCAAAACCGGACGCGTAACAACGGCCAGCCACGATGGAGACACCGGTTCCCAGTCACCGTAGTTGAAGCCCGTTTCACACAATACTTGATCCAGCACAAGTTTGAGGATATTTGCTAGCATGATAGCTTTCCAGTGTCGTGCAATCTAGAACCAGCGTACTGGTTTACAAGTATAACCGCAGTTATAGCTATCATTCTGGCTGAGCTTCTTGATTTCATAAATGATGCGTTTGCTACTAGCTCCCAGTAGGACCTAGTAGTCATCGACCCATCACGACAGCTTTTACAGACGTCGTGCGATCTTTACTTTCTGAAATCAGCGCAATCGAAACCTTCTTTTGGTGATCAGTAATTTTCAGGCTACGAAATCAACAATAAATAAAAACGTCACAACTGCTGTTTGTTTGCTTTCATCGATTGGTTGGTTTAATATTTTACTGGACATGCGTTAAAATATGAATGAAAATACCGTTTCCCCGCCAGTACAAGTTGAATGTTCGAGTGAAACATTTTAGGACGGCACCAATCATACTAGATTCCGTCCTCAATATCTAGTACCTGTTAGTATACTAGGTCTTGCGCTTGATTATGTATCGTGTGAAACGGGCTTAAGCATCGTTGTGCTCTGATCGAATTTGGAAGGGTGATCCTCATATTCATCCGAGTTCTGTTGCCCCTGTCTGCAAGTAGCATACAGTGTGTGTGAAATATCCTTAGCCGTCGAAGCGCATTAAACCAAAATGCTACTACTGCCCGAAACCGGACCCTCATATTTGGAAGCCATTATTCTTTACCATATCACCTCAGTCCCAAAGAATTCTACTATAAGAGTTATTGCGTGCATGTTTTTTAACCTCAACACAGCCCGAAAAAACAAGCAGCGTGTTTGCTGCTTGTTTTTTCGGGCTGAGTTTTCAGGTTCGGACCTGATCTGAAGGTGTGGCCTGCATTGGCTACGGAACTTCATCGTCAAGATCCACCGACGCAGCGTTACCCGAAAAACATGGAGATACCAGCATAAATTTTGCAGGTGAATAACTGATTCATTTTGCACGGATTTGGATTTGGTAAATTTACCAAGTTAAAAGCGTATCCGTCGAAACGAAATTGGCAAGGTATTGTCGCGAGAGAACCTAAGTATTTAAATGACTATTATATTGGTGTAAGCGATTGAGACACGCTGCGTATGAGATCAATAATTATCTATTTGATATAGATCAATAAAGAGTTTCAATTTTGAAATATTTATTTATGTCCAGCGAATTTAGTAATATGCATATTTACTGTTTTATTTTGTAGGACTTCTTAAAGAAAATGTATAACTAACTACCAAAATGTATCTCATTTTCACTCAAATCTGTACAAACGAGTCTGTTGAGAACGCACCCTTAAGTAAACATGTAGTTAACCACCCATCCTTCATTGATATGGCATATAACTTTATGGCATATGGATAAATTGAGGAATGGGGACAAATGGGGAATGGAGAACAAAAAATGGGGGACACAAAAGGTGACAAATTGCGAAGTTTTTTCCAATATTTCTTACTTGCACCTTTCTTATACAATCATCCCAATCAACATAGGAATCCAGAACTGCGTACAAAATATAATGCAACCGATTTCACTTCTTGAACATAATAATTAGCTCTAAATAGGGTTAAAATCTTTAAACCACCTATAATGCTCTATGCGATAGATTTATAGGAAAAGTCTAGGAAAGTAACATGGCAATTTTGATGCATAATCATGATGCAAGTTTACCATAATCTTCGCTTTTGTACGGAGTTATCAGGGTGTGTGAATGTACAGAATTATATTTAGGACCACCCATTAATTTTCATTCTATCCTCTTAGGCAAATCACAATTGACTTCATAAGAGCTTCAATGCATACGAAGATGCTGGTATAAAATAAAATGAGGGTTGGACGATTTTTCCAATAATATGCGTTTTTTCGAACTTCTGGGATTTTTTGATACTATGATAAGGCAGCTGACATTTTCCTTCAAATTTAATTATTGACATCTGATGTCACAAAACTTACGAAAGAAGTCCGTTTTTTATCTCAACTAGACAGAAATAGGATATTTCGTATTACAGCAAATAAGTGTGCTATAAAATCTGAGTCGCGACATTTAATGCATGGAAAGTTTTGCACAAACCAGAAATATCTACCAATCACAGCGAGCTCCCACCCGTGACTCGCACATGTGTGGTGCAGTGCAAAGGTCATTCTCGTATTGTAGCCATATATTCAATCGAACGAAACCACATTTATTACAATCACGTAATTTTTCACGTAATTATAGCGTCAAAATGAATCATTCTGCAAAATTTACATCGTCATCTCTTTTCGGGTATCCGTCCTCAGACTGATATTATATAAGGAATCACGTCAAACATGGACTCGGAACATAGAGTATAATTACTAGCTCCATATGAGCCGCAGAAAGCAAGAATGGTATAAATCAAAATAATATCTTTTCGGGAAATGGGGCTCAAAGTGGAATAAATAAGATATTAAACCCTAATTACTGCTGTCTTGGGAAAAACACGGAAGGAAGACTAACACCACTCAGGCATAAATCAGAACACAGGTAGAGAAATGCTTCTACGTACCTAACTAAAGTGTAGCATGAAAGGGGCTTAGACCACATCTGCACCCAAAAGCTGATATATTTGTGCGGTTGAGTGTGGTGCTGTTGAGAGGGCTGAGCGTTAAAAATGTCACTTTTTGGAAAATGAGACTCCAAATCCAAATTTAATTAATAAAATAATTCAAATTTTAACCCTATAAGATGCTCATATTAAAATAATCTAAATTTAACCCTAAATGTTGCTATCTAGTAGAAAAGCACAGAAACTAAGCCCAAACCACACAGCACAGGTTGAAATAATTCTTCATGCGCAACTAACTAAAATGCATACAAAACTGACTGACACCATTTTGGTTCTCCACGACCTAATTTAGCGATGCACTTAATTCTCCAGTAAAGTTCTTAACAAAGCCCTTGTGAAAATATTAACTGAGTTTAAATCGCTGAACGCAGCACATGCGTAACCCCTCGCTCCACTCTCGCTAACTTATTTCACGCTCGCGGAAAAATGCGAGAGAAATGGAATGCAGCATCCTCATCCATCCGCATTGCTCAAGGACCGATTTCCGCCATCCTGGAAAATGCAATTCAAAAGTCGTGCCAAACCAACGGTAAAAGAAATAAAAATAAAAAAATTGCCAAATTAAACGAGGGAACAGCTGCCCGCGTGAGCGACCGGCACATTTCAGCCCACTCTTCTCCCGTCGGCACTGAGAGTTAAAAACTAGCGTTGAGTCACGCGAAAGAAAGAGCACGAGAGAGAAAAAAGTGTATACTGCGATGAGGAGAGGGAGGACAGGGCACGCGTGGGCGGGCCTCCCCGGCCAACTCCTTCGCCCATCCCCTGGGAGTCGGACGTGAGTGTCCGCGGCTAGCCGGGCGATGAACCGGTCCCCGCCGCTGCATCAAGCCGGGAGCACCGCCCCCGCTCTCCGCGGGAAGTGAAGGCGAATATTATTAAGGGGGTGTTTTGGTTCTGGGAGATAGCAAAGGGGGCAGGCCGGCCGGCCTGCCCTTTCTCCTCTCCGCCGCCGCCGCGGCTCGCAATCGGTTCCCTCGGGGGCGGTGACGGTCACGAAGCCGTGTTCGTTCTGCCTCCTCCACCGCCCCTTTTCTTCAACCTCGCTTCTCTCTCTCTCAGACCGCCCGCTCGCCCCCGCGGCCAACCCTCTGCGGGTTGCCTTTTACGGGGAGGCCACCGTATCCTTCTCCGCCTCCCTCACCCGGTTCTCCGCCCCCGGTCGCAGGCGGGCAGGGGGAGGCATTGTGTCCTCCCATCGGAGGGGCCAGAGTGACAACAAAACGCCTTTCCAAATCGATTCGGCCAGTGGTCATCGTTTGGGATGCTGATCGCGCTTCTGACACCCATAGCAAAAAATCGAGAGGGTTCAAATCTGTGGAGCGCAAAATATCGTTTTAATGTGGCAAAGTCCTTCATATTCATCATTAAGTGAAATAAAAATAAGTTTTCTATAATCTTTTCCTCCTCTTCCTCTCTTCCATAATAGCACCACGCGTTTCGCCGATTTATGGTATTGTTAGGTACGGATCTGTATCTGACCTAAATATTCTGGAAGTTAATAGGCGAAACACGTCGTACTATTCAAAGATTGTAGAAAAGTACTCAGTATTTTACTTAATTTTGAATACGAAAGTTCAGAAGGTCTACGTAGTGAAGCCTACAACAGCAATGTTTATTGGCATAGTCCTTATTGAAACGTCCTGTATTATAGTCAGTTAATTAAACGTATGTATATATTAAGCGCGACTAATTCGAGAAAAACGTAGTAACTGGCCAGAAATGAACGCCAAACAGGCTAGTGGAGCGGTTTAGGTATTGCATTCAGGCCTCCTGATACCTGAGAGAGGGCTGATGGAAAAACTTGGAATGGATTGCAAGGACAGAACTACTGACTATACAAAAAGCAAGTCGCCACAATGTGAATGAGAGACGGAAGAAAAATAGACGCTGAAATTAACAAAAGAATTTTACAAGGATGCAACCTCTCGCCAGTACTGTTCAACATATACTTGGAGGAGGCAATAAGATAAACACAAGAAATAGGATGGAACGGAATTAAGATTAACGGAGAAAAAAACATGCTCCGCTTCGCATACGATATCGCAGTCATAGCAGAAAAGCGTGATAATTTTCAAAGGTCACTGAGTGCAATGGACCAGGTTCTTAAAAATACAATATGAAGATAAATAAGAAGAAGAACAAAATACTAGTATGAGAAAGAGAGAAGATGAATGAAGAAGTTACACAAGGAGGAGAGAAATTATAGCAAGTGGATTCCTTCACCTACCTTGGAAGTATCGCCACGTGGGATGGAAGAAATACATCGGACATCAAGCAAAGAAAGCATTTATAATGAAGAGGCAATCACATACTGGATTCAAAGAAGATAGGACTATGAACGAGGAAACAATATGTGAAAACATTCGCGTGGAGCGTGGAGCGGAGCTATGGATCGGAAACATGGTTCATTGCAAAAGCAAACTAGAAAAGATTAGAAGCATTCGAAAACCTAGTGTTAGAGGCGGCTGCTGAAGATCAAATGGACGGATAAAATAAGAAATGAAGAATACAGAACAATACAAGAGTAAAGGACCATATGGAACACTATACAATGAAGAATAACCAGATGTATCGGGCACACCCAAAGGCACAATGGGTTTGTGAAGAATATAATTTATGGAAAAACAGAGGGAAAAGTTCCAAGAGGAAGGCCTAGGGACATACACACATAGACCAAAAAAAGAAGAAAGTACATAAGAAGAACTACCAGGGTGTAAGGGAACTAGCATAAAATAGCGAAGTATGGAGGGCTGCAATCAATCAATTTTAGAATTGAACGACCAATGAATGAATAATAATAGAGCTCCTCACAGTTGGCAAACGTTATAAAAAGCTTGGGCAGACAAAATCAAGAAAAAATAATCGTACAAGTTTGATATCAGAGTAACGAGATATGAAAAAAATGGTAATCACTTGTAAAATACGAATACGTACCACGCATTCAACCAACACCCGTTTCACACTGAAGGACAGCCCTAATAATAACTACCTTGGCTTCAGGGGTAGGATGAGATTTCACGACCAGTGATTTTCTCACAGTGATATTTTAGCCGGTGCCGCGATAGGATCAGCGAAATTACAGTTCCGGGAAAAACATCGTTCCGTGTTTCTCCGCTCCATGCCGGTGGAGTTTTGTCACTCGCGTCGTTTCGAAGTGAAGCACTCTAATGATCATCTTAGCTCTCACGATTTTTTTTCGTTCCAGGGCTGTGTCGATCTCATACCTACTACGGAGCCGGCGGAGGAGCTGTCAGTCTCGGAATGCGTAAAACTTTTATTCTAAACACAACCGCGACAAAATCACATGTTTTTGGCGATTCGACTAGGTCTGAGTTGTCACAATCGGAGATGTGACGAATGATTCCAGACATATCCCATCCCTATTTGGCGTGGATGGACGATGCACGATTTAGCGAGCGCTCAAGCACCGTGATTGAGTGAAGAGAAAATAAACAGCAGCTTTACCGAAAAAATTGAGATACACGTGCAGCAGGGACATCTACATACAACCCTGCGAGCCACTGTAGACGCGTGACGAGGGAATATGGAAAAGTAAGGGGAGAGCACAGAGGTGAATTTTATGTTAACGATGTCATATTTCAGTGTCACGCTGTTTTCGTTATAATCACTAATAGTGCGTGGGAAGAAGGAATTTTTGTAGCCATCAGTTCGGAAGTTTAGCTCTCTTATTTTGTCACTCCTATCAGTTCTAGAGATAAACCACGGGGTCAAAATAATATTTTCCGTGTCTTACTGAAATTTGCCCAATGAAAATTTTACAAGTAATTTAGTAATCCTAGCGTGAAGCCTCCAAGTCTCAACGGCTCCCAATCAGCTGTGTAACACTTTCTATTCACTCGTAGCAGTTTGTTTTTCTTAGAAATTTTAGCTTCCTTTGTATTTACAACTACCTTACATCTACATAAACATCCTACCCTGCGAGCCGCCGGAGAGGCATGTGGCAGGGGGTGTTAGAACAGCATCCACGGAAAGGGAGGCCATGGTGTGTGGAAAGAAGGAACGTTAGTACCTATTATTTCGGTATTGTATCTTTCTTATTTTGTCACTCCTATCAGTTCTAGAAACAGCGCGGGGTTAAAATAATATTACCCGTGTCATATTGAAAAATCGGTATCTTACGTACGAACACATGAGAAAAGAGCACAATTTTTCGTCCAGATCTAAGGGAACTGAAGAAGGAAGAATAAGTAGGCATACGGAAATGGGAGCGGAACGAAGAAGGAAGGGGTGGAAGGTGTCCGCGGAGAAGATGGTCGGAATGTAAGAAAAGAAGACGGGCAATCGAGGAGGGGGTAGAAGAATAAAAGAAGAGAGACGGAGATAGTAAAAGGAGAGAAACAGGGATGGGAGGATTTTTGTTCGAGCGGGACGAAGAGTTGGGAATGATGATGATTACTGACGCCGTGGTTCGACGTGTTGTTCCCGGTGCTCCGAGAGAAAGAGAGGGGGAGAGAGATGGGAAAAATTGGACGGAATTGGGCGGGAGGGAGAGGGGGGGGGGGGGGAGGGAGGGCGGGGTCCGAAGGAGGTAATGACATCAGTAGGAAAAGTAATAATAAGCGGGGAGAGGATTAAAGTGAGCCGAGTCGGGAGGGATTTTTCGAGGGAAGTGCGGAGAGGAAATAACACTGCGCTCTCGAGAGGGAGTCAAGGATACTACTCCCTTATAGTGTGAGGAGTGCCAGAGGAGGGGGGGGGGTTCCCTCGGAGAGAGGAGAGGCTGGGAGCAGACGGACAGAGGGGAGGGATTCGGGAGGGAATGCATGTGATTTCTTTCGGGAAGAGGCAAAGGAGACCCAAGGAGTAAGAAAGGAGGCAATCGCAATATACAGGGTGTTTCATGATAAAATCTGCGAAATTTCTATAGGTGGAAGGGAAAATAATTTCAAGAATTTCTTGTCCACAAGCGATATACAACTCCTTACTCATCAATATATGGAAACATCATTGATTAAAGAAGAGAATAGATGGAACCATCCGATACAATGACATAGGGAAATATTAGAAGCCATTAAAACACGCATTCGTCCATAATGAATGGATCAGTTTTACAGTTAATACGCTGTAAGCGTGTATTTGAACCGAAATTGTAGCCACACGGGAATAATTTATCCAACAATAATGCTAAATGGAAATTTATTCCTAAAAATATCTTCCACCTATTCTTTAAACTATGGGAAAATTGAACATTGTATCCAGTATCTACATTTTACAGTTGGGTCATTCCATGTCAAGTGGTCTAGGGCTTCCCGCTCGACCATCTCGGATTTTAATGAAATTTTGTGTGGATAGTTGTACATACCTTTAATGAAAATGCTTTAAATTTTAGGTCCGTTAGTGAAATATCTTTGGAAATATAGCCGTTTGTGTGACCCCATGTCACGACCACCTGCCACATGGATGTGAAATTTTCGCAACTTAGAGACATGATATCTCTGTAGCCTTTTTGCCTAAACAAATTATACGTACCTATAATTGTACAACTTTTAATGCTCTGTTAAATGAAAATTATTATAGCATTTTCTCAAAGCGTACTGAGTATATAAAATGCAGCAAAGTCGGCCTCAGAAATTAATTCTCCAAAATAATTTCAAACTTTAGCGTGCTCTGTCTCTTTCAAGAATTGTTCAATGGATATCAAATTACTTTAACAATATTTCCATGTAAGTGAGCTTTTGATAGCGTAGTTTCAAACTCCTGGCGTTTTTAGTTAGTTTATAAATCACGTCAAAAGTTCACGACTTTTGTAAAAAGGTCAAAAATAGGGTGTTTTCAACCCGTTTTTGCAAAAAACTACCTTCTGCAAATTCCGTTAAACCTATCTCATTAGATAGAGCATTTATTTAAGCCCCTAGAAAAGTGAATTTAATGAGCTAACGCGGACACATAATGGCGTGGCAAGGAGGTCCGTGGGTGAGATACAATCAACCTTCATCAGCGCCACGCAACGACGAACTCCTGTAACTACACGCGTGGGGTGAGATGATAACTATCCTACGAAGGCATGTTTTCGCAATTGCGTCAGCTTAAACCGATATAAGAGGTTTGACACTTGTCTCAGTGCTACTGAGGATACAATCTGTTGTTATTTAAATGTTTTTAAATACCTTTTGTTCAATCAGTTTACATCACCACAATTCGGCCTTTTCATAGGAAATGAAAAATATGCTTTGCGTCGTCATAGATTCTTAAGGAGTTCCGACCCCTTGTGTTGACTCTCAGCCACAGCCACACACTCTTGAGGCGACTTTCAGGGTACCTTATAATAGTAGATGAAGATAACGAGCAAGTCTGCGTTTCGTCATGCTTATACTGAGGTCGCAATTTGCGCCAAGGTACCTAAGAACATTTCCTGAATCTCAGTATTCGGCTTTTGATCTCCCTTTCCATAAATATTCTCCGACTATTGGGCGAAAGGATTGGATTGCTCTCTCCATTTCACAAGTTAAATAACAGGACTGGCGCCTACACAATAAGTGTAATCAGACGTGGTCTTCGAGTTTCCAGCGACCCCACCCAAGACTTTCTAATAATTGGACGACACTTATTATTTCTTTCCAGTAATTTTCGCGAAATGAGCGAGTTCCCCCAGTATTATTCTCAATGTTCCGATAGACAAACGCTATTTTCTCCCGCATGTGCTGAATAAAGCTCTTGAACCATTTTTTCAAGCAAAGTTAAAAGCAAAAGTGAATTTTGTTTTTATGGTTCATGACAACAGAAATAAATGAGATTATAGCACATGAAAAAATCCAAAAGAAAACAAGCGTATTGGATGTGAATGAGAAATTCAAAAGATAAGAAGAAAAATAAATTTGAAGAATCAACATAACCGATTTACTTACCGGAGTCTAACCGGAAGCCATGGAATAAATCAGGGACAGGGGCTAAGTAATTGGTAATAATGCGGCACGGGTATTAATTTAACTTCCTAAAATAAGAATAAACAAACATGACATAACTGATCAAAAATGTACGACCATCTGCGAAAAATGTATTTCTACCAATGGTAGATGTTGGAAGCATGTCAAGAAAAAATATCTTAGGTTTGCCCACGTTTTGTAACTTTATTCTCAGCCGAGTATTCTGCAAACTGATCTACATTAAATTTTAAAGCCAATGGGGACCAGAATATCAAGTGAATCACTCACGTTGGTGATTCTGATTGATTAACGACATTCAAGTTTTAATAATAACTTACTTGCAGTCACCGTTACTACTAACTCGATCAATAAAGACGCATGCACTTTTTTATCATCCTGAGACCCCATGTACATACGAACATCAAGGGTTTTGCCAATTATTTCGTCCATCGACACTTTTTTTGTTGAAAAATAACTTGAGTTCCTTCCAAGTGATCAGTAATGTGCTTCCATCAGCGAGACGTGAATCAATTAAAGCTAGTTTCATCAATATTTGTAGGAAAAATTTCCCTGGGTCTCAGGAGGCTGCACAACACCTGCACCACTTCGCGAGTCCTTCTGACGTTCATTTCTAGCAGCAGCTTACGTTTTTCTTAAATGAGTCCAGCTTAATACATATGAACAAGTTGAATGAACCGACTATTATCAGTAGGTACTTAGTTTCAATAAAGACTTTGCAATTTTAAAACTATATACCTCGCTCAAAAGATTTGACAATTCTCGATTTTTTAGTTGTGGAGATTCATCAAAGGTCGAGAGCATGTTCCACCTCAACCAGAGAATCTCGCTGAGCTGAGAAATCGAATTTACGCCACAGTTGCATAAATGACGTCTGATCTGCTGCAGTTTGGCAAGAAATTGTCTTTAAATGGAATGATTGCCGTATCACATCGAACCAAAATGATTGCTTGATTAAAAACTTTGATGTACTTTGATTTAAAACGGCACTTGAAATGATTATGTAAGTTATCGAGTGAGACGATAAAGTTAGGGAAATCAGCTGCTTCTCCCTCGTTAGACCCCACTTGGAATATGCTGCCAGTATTTGGGATCCTTATGAGATAGGCTTGGAAACTGAGTTAGAACGCGTGCTGCGAAGATCGGCAAGATACGTTGAAGGCCGTTATGATAATATCGTTAGTGTTACTGACCTTTTGCAGCAACTGGGATGGGAAAAGCTTTCAGACCGTCGATTAAAATTTAGACTCAATCTATTATGTAAGTTCCAAACCGGACTATTCTCTGACGACGTTGATAATATTTTACGAAATCCGACATACTACGATAGATCAGATCATGAGAATAAAATTAGGGAACTAGACTGCAGAACGGACAGATTTAAAATGTCATTTTTCCCAAGAACGATTAGGGACCATAACAGCTGCCAATGAGACTTTTATCTAGGCTTGTCGTTAGGTAGTGTAGCTCTTAGTAGTAGTAGTACTCCCTAATACTTGAATCCTTATCTGTTACTTAGTACTAACAGCACGCCGTGCATGTTTTCTACATAAGTCTTGAGTCTCTGTCCATTTGTGTAGTTGCAAAATACATATATATTAATGGTATTTCTCCGTTGTGATAATATCTGTTGTGTAGTAGTGCATGCTTGTGAGGCTTCACCTCCTGACAATCATTATCGATTTATGCTAATGCATAATTAGTCGTAGTTACACTAACTTTAGGGTAGAGTGTAACGCATGTTGGTGAATACTCACCCCCTGCCACACACCCCTGAGGCGGCTTGCAGGGTATTTTGTAGATGTAGATGAATACATTTTCATATGCTTTTAAAGATGTAAAGTTCATAATGAAATACTCTGTGTAATCTTCCGCTATTTGTTTTCCAAATGAGGTACGCATTGAAGGATGAAATATAGGATACTTTTCTTTAAATGAATATATAAAAAAAAACAAGTAAACTCGAATGAAACCATTATTCACCCGTGCGTCGAATGAGAATGCTTACTAGTGACAAGAATCGATTTTATGAGCCCCCACCATAATGGCAGCTTTACAAATGAAAGTTTAATTTTATGGAAGAGGCGAGATTAGTGATTCGTTGATGTACGTCATTACTTACGGGGCATCATTCTGCTTCATCTCAACTTTAGCTGCTTTACCAAAAAATGAATGACGGAAGTAAACAGTAAATATATCAATTTCTAAAATCGCCTAACTTCGGCAATCAATGCCTTTTCACATCGCACTCTTCGAGTTCCACAGGGAGTTAATCGTGGAGTTAATAAAATTTGTAAAAATTACATTAAATATTGTATACATGTGCATCTATAAAGCATATAAAGTATAATAATTATTTTATTTTTAATTATTCACCACAAATGCAGACGCATGTCTTACCTGTAAGTAACCTCATACAAAAAATATTTTCAATTGTAAACAATTATTTACATGTTTAACAACAATCCTGTGGCAGATTTATTTGTCGCATAAATTTTTAATACCTGCTCGCAGTCATACAATTAGGAATTCACCGTATTCAATGAGATCTCATTGCAGTATCGAAGTGCTATTTGCAGGCAAAATAGGATCCAGTCTAGTTTCTGTGAAAGTCAGAATCAATAGTCAAAAGTAGGTACTCCGTAGACCGCCACCATCAACCCATAGTGTCATAGAAGTCCGTGCTTACATATCGAATTACTACGAGCGATCTTTAAGTGGCAAGCAACTTTTAAGGCAACTGAGATGGAAGTGACTTCCATGCGTACAGCAGCTTTTAAGATAGATGCAGTTGGCAACACTGCGAAAAAACCGTCACTTCCATTCAGAGTGGCCGAGACGGGAAGAGTAATCCGCCTCAGTAGGCCATTTTGCACGCCTCGCTTCCCAGGGATTACAGAAAGGGAATGGGGGGAGGGGTGGCACGGATCCCATTCTCCACTCAACCCTCCCCTAGCCCTTGTCACTTAAACCGTCATTTCAAAGGGAACATTGATTAATCAAAGTAGATCTTGTATATATTAGAGGATAAATCAGCAACTGCCATTATAAATTATGGTGGAATTCCCAGAGGCGAATTGCACTGAAATGGAATGATATGATGTCACCGAAAAATAGACGCGAGTAAAAAATAATAATTAAATGCCGCAATACATGGCTTCATTCAGATCAATTACTTAAAAATCGTGTTTAAAGCAAAAATGTAGCCCATGAATCAACTTCAATGAATCAACGGCCAATCTAATTCTTACAATTAAACTCTTCGGTAAGGGCTGTAGTCCAAAGTCGGCTTATATCTGTAGCAATTTTTTTCCAGTATTTTTGATAACTTACTTTCATAGATTGTTCCCAAACTAGATTATATAGATGAATTAAACCATATTAGCTATGACCGAAGTGATAAAGACGGGGATGCCAAAAAGATCATGTTCTGCTAAGTTCAGGGGAGATGAACCCTGAAATAAACACTATCATAAATTTACACCCTCCGTTTGGAGTAAGCATAATTATTTTTAATGGATTATGAGCGCTAATACCAAATTTTTCACCAGTGAAGTTACCAAAAACAACAAAAAAAACATTTCCCGATGCATGAAAATACTAACTTCGTAAGCGATAGAAAAATTTTAACTTATTCCATTTTCATTTCACCAATTCTATTCAACCAGGAATGACATTGCTACCTAAATTGTAAAGGTGGCATAAAGAAAGCTAATACCGTTAGTGGTCTAGTATGAATTTTTTACAATGAAAACCTTCACAAATAGGTACCTCTTTTCAATCATATGATTGAACATTTTTTATAGTACAACGAAGAAATCACATTACTGAATTCTAACGGATGGTCCCCGTGATGTATGAGTGCAATGTCTACCACGCATGAGTAGAGTGATGGTTATAAGACGTATTGCATATACAACATTTTCAAGTACGTTACTTAATTTAACTTGAAAGTATGTTTAGTGAGATACCAAGCTAATAGCAGAGTGCATTTGATGGTTAGTGTATCCTGGTGTGAAATACTCCCCAGCCAAACACACTTGAGGTGAAGGAGGTTTGCAGGGTACCGCGTAGAATAACAACCGCGCGAAATATAAAAAAAATACGAAAATTGCTAGGCAGTAGCACATGCTGGAAGAAGAATGGATAAAAATGAGCTATTCTAGTGATTGAGACTGCACTGGGCTCTCTAGCCTACCCTAGAGCACATACATTAGTGATACACAACACCCAGTCCCGAAAGGAGATTCCAACCTACGACCTCTGGATGGTCATGTCAGCGAGCTAAGGACCCTAAATACCGCGGTAGATTGCATGCACATTTATTTACCGATTCGAAGCTCTTAAAAGAAGAAGACATCGACGAGAAACGAACACGATAAATAGCACAGAGGAAGACCCAATGTTATCCCATTAACGACGGTACCAAGTCTTAACGAGCGATAAAAATATCTGCTTCTTCCGATGAGGTCACCACTCCAACACACTCGATCGCACGCGCTGTGGTTTCGAGAAGGTCCCCCCTCTCCCTCTATTACAGCGGCGACGACGTCGCTGGTATTAGGGACATGGGGTGAGAGTGCGGGGTGGGGTGCTAGGGGAAGAGGAAAAGAGGGGAGGAGGAGAAGAATTGACGGAACCGGGGATTCAGACGCAACAAAGAATTCCTGTTAAGGAAGTTTGAGCGAAAAATCACTTCACCTAGAATTTGATGAATTTGGCCTCATTCTAAAGAAAAAAACTCATATTTCCAATATAAGCCTTTTTACATGGGATAGATTATGGCTGTGCGCTCCAGAGGGAAAATATTATACAAATTAGGAACTTCTAGCACCTAGATTTCGTCAAAAAACTAACAGTGTGTCGATTGCATGTTTTCTCAGCTATTTATCAAAAATAAAAAAAAAATAAAATAAAAAAAAAAAAATAAAAAATAATATATTACTCACCATCTCTTCCTTGAACTACGACCTTGACGTGGTGGAAGGGCTTGTGCGTTCCAATGACCCCTAGAGCTGGACTGGCAGGAGCAAATACATTGCTCCTGGTAGGGCCACCCATGCCAGATAGGTCGAAGGGTAGGAGCCAGACGAAAGGTAGTTCCGTGATGGTGTCACGTTAAAAATACCGTTGAGTCGCGTGGGATACCTCTCAACTATCACTTCCCAGAACATGAAAGTCATCCAAAGAGATCTGATTCCTGGCAACTACGGGACGCCGCCCACTAGGGCGGGTGTCGTGCCCGGCAGCGGGGGAAGCAAGGCCTCCGCGGTCGTCATCACACGAAATCCTTGCACAGAATCAGAATCATCATCAGAAGATACAAGGGAAAGGAGGGAGAAGAAGAAGAAAAAGAGGAAGAGGAGGAGGAAAACAATGGTAAAAATAGGAACTTGGAACGTAAGGACCATGATGAGGGCCGGGAAGCTTGAAAATATTAAGCAGGAAATGGAAAAAGGAAAAATAGATGCTTTGGGATTGTGCGAGGTTAGATGGAAGGATAGCGGGGACTATTGGAGTGATAACTACAGGGTGATCTATAGTGGGGGAGATGAGAGTCAACGGGGGGTAGGCATGGTACTGAACACAAAGTTGGGACTGAGGGTGGTAAACATTGAACAGGTGAACGATAGGATACTAGTGGTAGAAATAAAAGCACGCCCGACGAATTTCGTACTGGTCCAGGTATACATGCCTACGAGCAACCATAGGGAGGAAGAGGTGGAAGAGGTGTACGAGCAAGTAGAAGAAATAATTAGAGAAGTGCCGGGGAAGAAAAACCTGATAGTGATGGGTGACTGGAATGCAGTAGTGGGAGAAGGGAGGGACGGATTAGAAGTAGGAGGGTTTGGGCTAGGAAGAAGAAATGATCGCGGGGAAAAGGCAGTTGAATTTTGTAGAAGAAATAAATTAGTAGTGACAAACACTTGGTTTAAACATCACCCCAGGCGTAGGTACACATGGAAAATGCCGGGTGACACTGGGAGATACCAAATTGATTATATAATGGTGAGGCAGAGATTTAGGAACAGTGTAAAAAACTGTCGAAGCTATCCAGGGGCGGATGCGGACTCGGATCATAACTTGGTGATGATGAAGTGTGAAGTTAGATTCAAAAGGCTTTGTAAAGGTAGGAAGATAAAGAGGTGGAACCTTGAAGCATTGAAAGGGTTGAAAAAGAGGGAATACCAAGAGCTAGTAGAAAAGAACATAGGTGAAGAGAAGCGGATGGGAACCATAGAGAAGAGATGGGAGGTTATAAAAACAGGCATCGCAAGAGCGGCAGAGAAAACAATAGGAACGGTGGAAAAGAAGAGAGTTAAGAAGCAGTGGGTTACAGAAGAAATGATAAAGAAAATGGAGGAGAGAAGGATATGGAAAAACGTGAACACCGACGTAGGGAAGAGGAAGTACAAGGAATTGAATAATAAACTCAGGCGAGTGACCAATCGGGCAAAAGAAAACTGGTGGAAGGGACAATGTGAGCAAATGGAAAAGATGCAGGAGGAGGGGGAAGTGGGCGCTTTGTACGCCAAGGTGAAAATGTTATCGGGTGGTAAGAGAGGTCAAGCGATACCAAAGGTTAAGGACAAAACAGGAAAGATATTAATCGAACAGGAAGATATCCAAGAAAGGTGGAGAGAATACGTAGAGGAGCTATATGACAGCGAGAATAGACCCCTTAGCCTAGATCTAGAGGACGAAGGAACAATAGATAAAGATAACCTCGGACCAGAGTTACTTGAGAGTGAAATAGAGAGGGCACTAAGAGAGATGAAGGGTAGAAAAGCCGTGGGAACCGATAACCTACCTTCGGAGCTACTGAAGAATCTAGGTAGTAGGGGGAGAAAATCGTTTTTCGAACTTATTCGCAGGATCTACGAGGAAGGAGTATGGCCAGAGGATTTCGTGAAAACAGTATTAATACCTATCCCGAAGAAGAAGAAAGCGTCAGAATGCGAGGAGTATAGAACAATCAGTTTAATTTCGCACGCAGCAAAAGTGTTGCTTAGAATACTAAATAGAAGGTTGGAGAACAGAGCAAAGTGCTAATTAGGCGATGACCAATTTGGGTTTAGGAAGGGGAGGGGAACCAGAGATGCGATTGCGGTAATGAGGACACTTATAGATAGAAACATAGAGCATAATCAGGATGTTTTCGCTTGTTTTGTAGATTTCGAAAAGGCGTTTGACAGAGTAAACTGGGAGAAACTAATGCAGATACTGGGGAAAATAGGAATAGATTGGCGTGATAGGAGACTCATCCGAAACTTATATATGGGGCAGAGGGCTCATGTAAGGGTAGCGGATGGTGAATCAGGGTGGGCAGTTATAGGTCGCGGGGTGCGTCAAGGGTGCCCGTTGTCGCCTTTACTTTTTAACATATATGCTGAGGAAATGGTAAGAGAGGCATGGGATGAGCTAGACGTGGGAATGAAAGTAGGAGGCCAGTGGATAAAGTCGGTTAGATTCGCAGACGACCAGGCGTTGGTGAGTCGGTCATCGAAAGGACTTCAAACTTTAGTAGATGCACTGGAAAAGCAGTGTGAGAAATACGGAATGAAGATAAATAATAGGAAAACAAAAGTAATGAGATTCTCTAGGACAAAGAAAGCGAAGCTGGTGATAAGAGTAGGAAGTCACAAACTGGAGCAAGTTGAACAATTTAATTACTTGGGTAGTACGCTAGAAGAAAGAGGACATAGTAGCAAAGACATTAGGAGGAGAATAGCGCTAGCAAAGGAAGCGTTCAATAATAGAAGGGAGCTGATGACGGGGACCTTAAGTAAGGATGTAAAAAAGAGGCTAGTAAAGAGCTTGATATGGAGTGTGGCGTTGTATGGGGCGGAAACGTGGACCTTGAGAAAGGAAGACGAAAATAGGCTGAAGGCTTTTGAGATGTGGGTGTGGAGGAGGATGGAGAAGGTGCGTTGGACGGAAAGGAAGACAAATGAGGAAGTGCTTGACATGGTGGGCGAGGAGAGGAAACTTATAGATGAGATTAGGGGAAGGCAGGGTAGGTGGCTGGAAGGGGTAATGAGGGACAATGGTTTGCTGAAGGTCGTGATAGAGGGAAGGATGTTGGGTAAGCGGGGAAGGGGAAGGAAGAGAATCGGTTTTATGGACGGGATGAAGAAAGGTAGGACTTATGCTGAGATGAAGGAAGAAATACAAGAGGTAGAAAGGGCACAGCACGTGTAAGAGTACGCTGGACATTCTCTGACTTTCATTTCAACCTACCTCTAACCGGTAGATTACTGTAATGAATGAATGAATTACTCACCATAGTAATCTTCACGGAATCGCAAAAAACCTGCTGGTTTGAAGGGTTTTCAGCCGTACGGCGGGATAAAATGAGTCAAGTTAGAGACTTATGTAGCTTTATTTATTTTATTACTGAGAATTTTGGTCATATGTAACTATATCTTTGCGCCATTAATATTACAATATTTATTTCATACTTCTTACAGACGCTGAAATAAAAAAATAAGATTTGAATATGGTCTCCATTATGACTAGGGAACTATATCGCTCAAACCACCACAAGTGGTAAAGGGGAAGTCGAAACTTATAGTCCGCCCAAGATTACAGCGCAGTTGGAATATACTGATTTGGCTTAGAAATAAATGAAAAGTAACCAATTTTTTCACGATTTTATGATTTAAACAAATGCAATATCATGGATTTGTCACGTGATTCCCTTCCCCAAACGGCACTGGACATGTTTACTGATTGTCTGTGTTTCTGTCAACTGCGCTATTACCTTGGACAAACTTTACATGGGTGGAGATGCACTGTGTGATTCTTCAAATTACAGCATCACATTGATATATAAATTCTGCATCACAAGACATACATTGCAAGAGGTTTGGTCAAAAAATACGCAAAATTTTTGTCTCGTCAGAAACGTCAGAAACTGACAAATCAGTTCGATTTCCAAGTAAAAGGGATTCACAGAAATGTTTCATTCCAGCCATGTGATAAAGTGAAGTACCTATAGGAAAGTCTAATATTTCTCGCCAAGTATTCTCGCCCAGAATCCTTCCGTATGTACAGTACTTATCACATCAGCACCGAAGTTTAACGTGCTTTGAAGGCTAAGGCCACATCGCATTAGCTTCCGGCAAACAGGGGCACATCAGCACTCGGGACGAATTGAAACATGATACACCTCCGGATTCGAGCTGAGCCTGATTTGGTTTTGATTTTAGCTTTCCAGAGAGTTGCATGATTAACATTATTTATTTCTGTAACACTGAGCATATTTGCTATGAAGCGCGAGCTTTCACCGACCTTTCTGCCAAATATCATTACCTGACAAAGCCGGCAGAAGGGTAGGCGAAAGCTTGCGCTTAATAAAAAATGTACGCAGTGTTACTGAAAGAAAGAATGTTAATGCTACTTTACTGAGCAGGAATCTGTATTTCTGTCGTGGCAGGCCTTTACTCCAAGCCCATCGAGCTACATCGCACGACATCGGATTGCATCGCAAATCGCATTGCATATCATAATATCATACTGCGTCTAAATGCAATATAACATATTAGACATCGGATTGCATCGCAAATCGCATTGCATATCATAATATCATACTGCGTCTAAATGCAATATAACATATTAGACCGAGGGGTCGATTCTCGAAATTCCGCGATAACTATCGTCCGTGAAAATACCCAATTCTCGTATGATTTCATAGAACTTCATGGAACTGATTGGAAAGTATTGGTTGCTGGCATTCTACACATTCAATCAACCAATACTTTAAAGTCCATAATTATCGTACACGGATAAGATATGGTGACTCGATTATGTTGAATCGACGACACCATCCGATAAAATGGAAATTTTTCAAGCGAAATTATGTTGAAAATTACTATAGTCGTTTCAAAAGGGATATAATTAAATGAACCGATAGCATAAGTAAAATGTGATACATTTTAGACACATGTAAATAACATCAACAACAAATTATCAAGGCGTTCCGAGAGATGACTCCGGAATATATTTTGATGTTTATTCACTAATAGATGGATTTTTCACCAATAGATTTCACCTTTGAAAGTCACAGTTACTCTGCATTCGAGAAATTGTAACTTTAGCTGCTAAAGTGTGTACTCTCGTTTCATCGCACGTTTCAGAACGCCTTCTTCTTCTCTCGACTTTGGTCTTCTAAGGACTGCATAAAATAACCCGATGCATCCATTTTCGTTTTTTATATTCAGCTTCTTTTCTTGCTCTCCAATCATTTTTCAATCTTTTGCTTTGCTTTCTCTTTCTCTCTAATGTACTTCCTTCTTTTCCTTCTTCCAGAAACCACTTGCACTTCCGTATCAATCTTCTAAATTCACTTTTATCCTGTATTATGTCTTCCGTTATCTACATCTCTTTCCATGTCTTTATTTATCCTTTGGACTCACTGGTTACCGTTATGACTCTCATAGAAATTATTGAAAATTCGTTTTGTAGTACTTATGTTGTCCGTTCTCATTATGTGGCCGAAGATTCCAACTCTCCTTTTCCTAATCTCATAAAACATTTTTCTGCACTCTTATTCTTGTTGAGGTCATCATTCTCCCTGTCAGAATGTCCAATGCATTTCGATAATTTGTAGACTAATTGGGCGATACTTCAATGTATCAAGACACAGGGAGAGAGCCTTGAGAAGAAAATAAAAAATAGATTAAATTAAAAAATAGAAATTTAAATGGACGTATTTTTTCCAAGCTTCTCCTCAAAATACGTCGGGTTGCACATCAATTCGGGGTAATACGGCACGTGAACCGCAAATCCCAGAATATCAGAATCACAATGAATTATCAACGGCATATCGAAAATCGCAGTCGATACGTCGCAACAGGGAGCCTTAGGGAGGAGGTTACACGCAAAGAGGGAAAGTGTTGGCGGTGGTACAACGTGGGAGGGAGGAATGAATGGGTTGGACGGAGGGAAAAGTAAAATAATGGTCGCCAGGGGGGACAAGGGGGACTTCTTTATGCGCACTCTCTCTCTCTCACGGGTCAACCGAACTCAGCTTCCCAGCCAAGTGAGGAGAGCCCTGTCCAAGAAGGGAGAAGAAGAGAGGGTTCTCCCGTCTGCAAGACGATGGTGGGGCGAGTGATCAAAGCAGGAGGGCGTGGGGGGAAATAAAGGGAGCTGCTGCTGATGAAGTAGGGTGGGGGAGGAATGATGCGAACGGAGGGAACGGAGCCGAGTTTTTACAAGAGTTTCCACTTTGGATTTACGCTCGTCGGCCGTCACACCTCTCCTTCTCCTCCCTCCCACCCCTCTGCCCACGCACTCTTTCTTATCCCCCTCCCCGCTCCCGACCCCGATCACCCCATCAAGTCCTTCTCCAGCATGCGACCTGCGACCGCTCCGCTTCTTACGGGTCAGCCGACCTCCGCCGCAGACGACGATGTCCCGAAATGAGGAGAAGTGAGGATTAAAGTTACCAACTGTAAGACCTTCACGACCCGGGTTATAGGAAATTTCAGCTGTTATATACGCAGTAACAGATTGATTAATGTTACATTGGGGATTTTTTAGTAATTAAAATAATTTTTATGATTAAAAAATGCCCCGAAACGAGGTGGCATGAGGATTACGGTTGACAACTTTAAGGCCTTATCGAGCCGGAGAATTTGGTCGGTAACTCGGAGAGTCTGAATAGGCAGCCAATTTTTCCGCTTAAACGAATTTTCAGCCGTTATTTTCGTAGTAACAAATTGATAAATTAGGATACGTAAGAACCTTTTGGCTGCTGAAATATTCTTCAAAATTAAAAAATATAGAATATATTTAAAACATTAAATGCAAACAATTCTTTTCAAAATGAAATTGACTTCGTAACTCAAACAGTTCTATCTATGATGCGAAAATATCTAGTATTTCAGGCTCCTCATTCTAATATTATTCAGTTGCAATGTAGTAAACTACCTGTTTTTTTTAAGAGATAAATTGTCGTACGTAATGTTCTCAAGGCCATATTAGTCATTTTCACTTGAGATTTTCTAGATACGGGAAGTTAATGTCAGGAGCATGGAGACTGTGCTTTCATTCAAACGATGGTTATAATGACAAATACTTAGTTTTCAGCCTTCAATTAACTCAGTTGTAAAGGTGTTCTCTATAGAAGGTCCAGCTTACCTACGAATACTATTATCATGAACAGTTTCTTTTTACAATTTTCCAATAATGGCATGAATATATCCGTTCTTTCTTTCGATTTATCAATTCCTTATCCTTTCTATTTTTCAATTTTATTCAGTTCTGAAGGCAGACATTCAGGCGGGGAGCGCCAGGACTCTTTCTATTCACCGTCAAGGCAGGAAGAGTTCTTCAGGGAACACTTCCGTCTTCGTCGCTCCGATTTGCGACGCTTTTCCTTCTCGTCTCTCATCTCGATGCCGAAAGTGTCTCATTTCTCAGAGTCGCGCGGGGAAGTATGCATTCTCCCCCTACCCTTCCCCCTCGCCGCCGATCGCACGGGCCCCTCGTTGGATAAGGTCTGAAATCGTTGAAATGCGGTCGGCTGGCGCCTCGGACGGTCGGCGCGGCCCGGCCGTTTCCACTCCCACGTGCTACATTCGCGCGTATATATGTAAGCAGCGAGAGGAGGCGGCGGCAGCTGGGGGCCTGAGGGAGACGAGAGGTAGAGACGGGAGGTTGAGTAATGGGATGAAGAGAGAAGAACTCGAAAGGGGCGGAAAAGATCGACCCGCGATCTCTGCGGACCTGATTCGGCCATGAAAAAGTCTTCAAGGGGAAAATGCGAAGCATTTACACTATTCATTAATAACTCGTATCACATTTAAAAACACTTTTAAATCTGGTTTGTAATCTTTGATTAAATATTCCCTCGGTATGAAATCCGAAATGAACACGTTCTCCCACAGATAATACTCACTTCAACTAACCGACAGTCATTACAATAAAGTTTTGTACTTTTCTAAACTTTTTACTTTTTAAAAACACTACGCGTTTCACCAATTTTATGGCATCGTCAGGTGTACTAAATGTACTACACCTGACGATGCCATAAAATTGGTGAAACGCGTAGTGTTAAAAAAAATAAAAAGTGTAGAAAAGTACAAAAATTTATTGTAATGAATATTAAAAGTTTCTACAAAGTAGAGTCTGAATCTGTGGATTTTAACAGACAGTATGATAGAATTAATAATAATTCGGTTTCATTAAGGAGAGATTGAGACTATAAAGTCCCCTCTGCCATATAATTCGTCAATGGATATATGAAATTTAAAATAGAATACATTTTTTAGGCGTGGAAAAACATTTACGTAGTATAGAAGAATATATACACATTCAAGAAATAACACAACAGTTTAAAGTCGGCACAATATTTGCAGAAAATATATCAAATATGTGCACATATTTAGTGGGAAAATTTAACGGTTATTTGGTTTACATCCTTGTTAATAAAAGCTACAGCAAGAAAACATCCACACAGGTGGGGGGTTATGTAGTATACAAAACCAGAACTCTCAGTCAGCATCAAGTTAACTAAAGGGCTACCCCCTCTCGCTGTTAAAGATTACAATACATTATAAAATCGGACGTTAATGACACATTTTCACTAATTCTAGGGAAAATTTAACGGTAATAAAGGAGGGCTGATATGACCAAATAACTGCCATGAGTTGGCCCAGGAAGTGTCTTATGGTAAAAGAAAGATAAAGCTAAAACTTTATTTTTTTACGATCCAGAGTCACATTAAATAACCCTAAATAACATTTTTAAAACTGTACCAAGAAAGTCCAAATGATGAGGAAAACACCACCGTACTCTAAAACGATTGTTGGAGGCAAGAAACCAATGCCTGCATAAAAAATCGTGCAAAGAGTGACAGCTTATGAGTTAAAACATGACATATCGGGAAAGCTAACCAGACTAGAAGGTTTTGAGACCTTATGTTCGAGACAGATAAGGAATACCAAATCAATGTATGAAATCAAAAATGATGGAGTATTTAGAAAAGATGAAGTTTCCAGTAAGAATTTAATGCCACAGAGAAGAACCAGGCGGTTTCACATATACCCGAAAACACAATGAATTTCTAAAGAAATGAATGACGTAAAAATGACGTATTTCTAAGATATAATGAAACCAGCTATGAAAAGAAAAAATGGAGGGCTGTAGGTGTTCAGTTCCAGGATATAAATAATGATGACGATAAGCATACATTTCACCATCAGCAATCATCAATCCGAAGATTGGCTTACTGAAGCTCTCCGCTCTGCTCTTCTACCAGCCTACCACTATATTCCCACGTAATTCTTCAGTTTGACGTGCTTAATTATTTGCCATTTTTGGTCTTCCTCTGTATTTCTTCCCATTCACTTCTCCTTTCATTGTCGTTTTCAATAGGTCACTTTGTCGAAAAAAACGTGAAATAAAATTGATTCATCTTCTTCACAGAGTTTTCACTATATTTCTTATCAATATTTCAAGCTTCAATACTTCTTCTTTTCTCTGAAAGTATTAGGAATTAAGCCTGTACGACCTTTTTCAGTTTTGGCCTTTCTATCTCCCGCACTGACGCCCCAGGGATCTTCTGCCGCTTGCTCTACCCTTCATATTTGTTTTGGTATTCTACTTTCATCCATCAATTCTACGTGTTCTCCCCATCTATTTCTGTATTCTAATACCGTTTTGGAAAAAGGAAAAGGATCTTGGATCAGACTAGTAACCTTATCAGGTAAAAGAAATCACTCAAGTTACAAACCATCAAAAATAGCCTCGGGTGGTGCTTCGATAGTTATCCAAAATAAAACCTTTTCTAGGCGAAAATGATGGAGCGGTCTTAATTCAAAAATATTGGTAAAGTCAGAAATTCGGAAGTAGGAGCACACTGCATAGCAAAGGAAGCAATGGGGAAGTGACATGCGAGGAAGAGATAAAGAGGGGAAATGGTAGCCGATATCATTCGAGGCAGTGGGGCATGGAGGGGAAAGAGAAGGTAAGGCCACTCACTCGTGCAAATGACACCCTACCGACGTCGCGTAAAAAACCGACAGTTCAGTCCCTCCGACTGCCGCGACCGCCGCCAAATCACCCCGAACAGATTCACTTCCCGGACACTCTCTTTTTCCCACAAATCTGCCGGGATGTTTATTCCCTCAGTAACCTCTCTCACTCTTGCTCCTAAGGAATACTCTGCCGGGGCTGAGAAGGCGAGAAAACTTTTAAAGATCCGCAGGTGAAAGTTACCTCAGCCTAAAATTCGCCAATACAAACGCAACTGAATGATTTTCCTTCACAGTGGCGCCCTAGAGGTATTCATACACATAAGAGCCTACGAGCATCCGCAGGTGCGGGTAGTAGGGAGTGATAGGACACCAGTCATCAAAAGGGGAGTGAATCGGGAAAAGAAATAGGAAGAGGGTGAAAGTAAATTACACGTCACGGAAGAGAGTGTGTGTCCTTGCCGTGATGGAGCGTGGTAGGAAGGAATTTTAATCGAAATCGAAAATACCATTTTTTTAAAGTTAAATAAAAAATAAAGCACTAAATACGGAGAAAACGTAAAAAAAACTTTTATGAACTAAAGCAATTGCTCTTAAAATTTAAAGAAACTGTTAATTTTTAAGAAAGTATTCAGAAACTCGACATTAAGGCTCTCCTCATTGAAAAGTTACATACATTTTTTTTAAATATGCCCTTAAAAAACAAAGTGTGTCTAATGTCTTATAGCTCATTCTTGACCTGTATTTATTGTATAGCATACCCGCTGATGAAAAAGCCCTTTCTGACTCAACACTAGTGGGAGGAATAGCTAGTAACTGCTCGTAAATAAATTGCAGTTTCTCCTCTCCGTCCACTTTCATGGAAATCCTCTAGCTCTCGTACTATTAATAATTTTCGGTAATTTGAATTACAGCTAGCAGAATATTTTTTGGCAGGAACTAAACATTGGGTGACGACCGAACCATGTTCTTTCTTTAGCTCATCCGAACATAGTGAACCACTCTCTAAACATGCAGAAGCTGACTCTAACTCACTATGCAAGTCATCAATAGATCAAATGTTTGATGCTGAAGAAGCTTGCTCTTCTTCCATGCCCACGTACGATATCATTAGTGCAATAGGAAAATGTTAAGGTTTGCTAGTGTTGGCACAGAATATAAATTCCCCAAATCATAACCGCTTGCCCGTGAACCGCAGTAAAGATACCTCAATACCCCTGATAAATTAGTTTTTCTCTTCATTATTTGATTCTGCAAGGCATTTTTCATATAATTCCCCAACTCTGTGTTCACATCATTCAGTTTTCGCATGAATTCCAACGGAGCCTCATACTTCAAAAGAGTTTCATCTCTTCGGCAAACCTCCTCCACATTCCACAGCAATTTTCACTGGCTACAGTGTTCGAAAAATAGAAGAAGCAAGTTGATATTCGGTTGAATGATATTTCGGTATTCAGATCAATTAAGGCCTTCATTGTGCAAGTTTTAAGCATTAGAAGACGTTCCATAATTTCAACTAAACAGTTACATCGAGTTTTTACATCAATAACAAGAGTTTTTCCTCACCAAAGTTTTCGATGGCATATTTTTGAAGGAATCCGTCATTTTTTTGGATGATTTTCTTAAGATAAGAACAGTTTTCCTTATTTTTGTAATCAATAAATCAATGTTTTCTTCTGATTGTTTACACGCACCTCATCTTCAAATTAATCATCCCCGTCTGCTTCATCACTCAATGGAAAGTCTTCATCCCTGAATTCATTTTCTTCCAATTCTTCAAATTCTACTTCTTCAAAGTTATTCCACTTTACATTTACTCTACCCCCAGATTTTTACAAAACATTATTGACTGCAAGGAGGATACCATGAGCAAAGCAAAGTCGACGATTTGCCGGTATAAACCTACCAAATTTTGCCATTACACTTGCACCGTCAGTGGTGATTGCAAAAATGACTTTTCCTAATAAATGTCATACTCTCTCAATTTCTTTTTTATAATTTCAATGCACCCTTCTGCGGACATATTTCCATTAATTCTGAAAAGTCCCAAGCTCCAGACCTTTGATTCTCTTTCAAAGGAGCCCTTCTTATATCTTCTGCTGAGTGGCGAAGCCCACTCATTGAAAGTTGCACAAAAGTTACTGGAATTTAGTCTATCTTTTTTAATACTGGCAATCTTTAACACGCGCACCGTGACCTAATACTAGGTCTCTATCAATATCATGAGATTTGGGTATATCGCCAAAAACCCCGACATTTCAGGGGTTCACCAAAATCGGCAGACGTACAGAAAACTCTGAATGGTAAGTCATCATGAGCAGTCATTTTAGCTAGTACAGCAGCTAAGGAGTTGTTGGCCTTGGTGAGAAAAAATCTGTTTTCACTACACTCACTGTTTACACTTTCCTTTCTTCTGATTTTACTTAGAGGACATTTGTCATTTACGCTGTAATTTCCCCTTAACTCACTTAGTTTTGACCCGTTTATCTTATAAATAGAGTTTAAGAGCACATGAAGTCCTTTTGTGGAACCACCAACAGTTTTTAAAACTTAACTACATAATTAACATTTCGACGATTGAACCCGTAATTCTCGTAGGAAATGCTGCAAAACTGAGATAACATTTTGGGTGCCAGTTGTCCATTCTACATATATTATTATAACTATAGTTTCCTGAGTCCTTTTTATTTGCAGCCATTATAATTTGGGGTGGCTGTCAAAAATAATATATAACGTATAAATAAGGAATTTAGAAATTAATTTCCAACATACATTCAAAATTGAAGCAAACACATTAATTATTCAGTAAGCAATGGCACCTTTTCGGTGTGACACTCCAAAGCAGTTCCACAAGAATTAAATATCACTTGTAGTTTTCCCTCCAGTATAAAAAATATTTTGCATTAAATTTCGTAAGAAAGATAGAACTGGTAACGTTATTTAAATAGTCTCATGGAATACACAAAATGATCTAGGCATTGGCATTGGGCTATTGGTACCATGATCATTAATCTACAGTTTACCTAAGTTACATTTGGCTTCATTAATTCATTTATGTTACATTTTCTAATATTGAAAATCATTAACCACAATTTACTTTCGGAGAAGGAAATGAATTAGTTATTTATTTAAAATATCGCCATTCATATATGTTGACATGGTTGACATTCACCCGGCAGCTCTGCTAATGCTCACTAAATCAGTTTTACACAAAGTATTCAACACCGTCTCTATTGTTACACAGTAACATAACAGTAGTATAGAAACGCAAATAGCCGCGCTCTAAATTCGTCAAACTTAAAATAATAGGATGAAAACACTCTCCAGAGAAACAGCAGTTGCACTAGACAGGTCCACTAATCTTCTCTCTGACTTTGGTAAGGCGAACGGTGGCCACTTCTATTCACACTATAGAACTTGCACTTTCACTCTCAGCACGAAACACAGTGCAATATAACTAACAATAAGAAGCTGATACCCTTCTGCTGATCCACTAATTTTTACAATAAGCCTGTGTGCTTTTAAAATATATTTGTGTATGTGGCTCAATGTCTTAATAATACAACATATTTTTGATAACTAAAATAATATTATAAAATATTTTCCGTTTTTTTAAAAGTACAAATGATGAAAAATTACTCATTCCAATAAAATGTATTACTCAATGAAATCAAACGAATTACTTGTTGTATTTCATGTCCAAGAAAACTCGCTGTTAGCGAAAAGGTGAATGTCAATCCCGGAATCCCGGGATTCGCACGTACTAAATCCCGGGATTTCGGGATCGTCATTTCTTCCGGGATCCCGGGATTCCGGGATTCAGGATCCCGGGATTGCAATCCTTATTCTCAACCTATTCCTTCCATCACAGCTGACTTCAGTTCACACTTTCTGCTCGCTCGTAGGAGTTTTTAACGATGCGTGCGGATTTCCTTTGTATTTTGCTTATTTCGCGACTTAAGTCTTTCTGCGCAGGGACTAAAATGCTCGCTGCGTATTCGATACGTGACCTAAGTATAGCGAAGTAGCATTTATTTGCTCACTTTATCATTCGATAAACTTCCTAATTTATTTATGTCTACCCTGTTCGGGATATGAATTCACCCGGCTTGATATGGAAGGTAGTTCACACTTAATATTAAATCTTTTTCAAAAAGACGTTAAAATATACGAGAAATAGACTTTATCAATGGTTTCGCAAAGGTTTGAAATTACATTAAAGAATAGTTGATAATGAGCAAGTAATTCTCGGGCGCACGGCAGCAGCCACGGAATCACCGAAAAAATCCCTATCGTCGCTGGTTGAAAAGATAAAGTTCCCTTATGAATCTAGCAGTTGTATATTTATGCCCCTTCAGAATTCTCTTTTCCAGACACAAGCAAAGGTTTGCTGATGTTTTAGCCATTTCCTCACAATCAAACGCAATTTGTAACTGCTTTACGATGAAATATTCCGTTAATTTTCATTCTTTTACCTGGACATTAGATGCATTGACGCATCCCACGGAAATAAAATGAAATTATGGATGTTAATCTGAATCAGCAAAGACCACTCTCATTAATGAGTTAATTTAGTCTACACAATAATGGCTGAATACACTAGAATAGAGTAATAGTTTGCGTGTTACTAATGCATTTTTCAGGCAACTGAAAATAAATACCTAAGCACAAAAAATATGGCATATAGGGTATCACAGAATAATAATTCTACCACACATTGTGGCCATATTTCTAGGGAATACTCCATCAGAGAGGGTATATGTAATGCATATGTATAATGTATATGGTTTTATCAATGAAAAGAGAGGGTATATGTAAAAAACAATTCGCGCTATTTCAACAGGAGTCATGTCCAAGGAAACGATGGTCATAGCATATTTGGAAGATTTATTGGAATGTCAAATTATTTTATGTAAAATTTTGAACTTGGAAAATATTATATAATATCCTACTATTGATGAAATCCGCTTCTCTGCACTCATCCAGTCACTTCTAGGAAGAGGTTTGAGAGAATCTCTCGACCAATGCTCCACTCACCTGCAAATAGAAGAAATACGTCCATAAAAATCTTGCTGCGTAAGAATAATTTTTATATCATTACCTATTAATAAGATTGTAATTCGTATGCAATAGTCAGTGTTTATAAGAATATTCTTAAAAAACAATGAATACATCATAAATTTTTACACATATATTGCTATATAAAAAACAGAAAATAATAGCTGTCAATACCTATGGATACAAAAAAGGCCATCAGATAAGTCAATTTATCAATTCGACCACAATTTGAATGAACAACTTCAAAATTTAAAAAATAAAAATATCCGGTTCGTAAGGCGAAGGCTAAGAAGACTACGCTCTCTGAGAAGTATTTACTAATTTCAATATAACTGCGAAATAGCAATGATATTCACTTCTTATACCCACTATGAAGACAGCTTCTAGGATTATGCTGGTGAAAAATCCGTTCATAACACAGATGGTCAATTGCAAAATTGCTTTGGAAAGAAGAAGTAAAATTGAACGACCGTCAGATCAACAGATTGAATGATGGGCAGATGGACAGAAACAAAATTCTCAGGTTTAGACGGTGAATTCAGAGGACATTATATGAATAAAAATTACTGGTTTGCGGAAAAAGAGCGATAGAAACTGTGACTATTTATTAAGGGGACATAGGCACTTGATTTTGAACGGCAAATGTGGGCGTATGCTCTGAGACTTTTTTAGACACCAAGTGCGTCTCGAACAGGAAAACATTTTTCGAATCGAGGCGTGAGAGACGACGCACGGAATCTTCTTAACATCCCCTTTCCCTGCCAACCCCGTAAATGGACCCGCCGGCCGGCGGAGCACGACATCTAGAGAGGTCTTCTTCCCTGCAGCCATTAGCGATTTCGTGGGGGCGGCGAGTCGCTTAGGAATGGCACGGAATCCCCAGCGGGCAACGTGGACGGGCGTATGGCGAATGGATGCTGTAATAAAAAAGGGAGCAAGCAAATAGAAAGAAGAGAGATGAAGGAAGGAAGGAAAGGAAGAGGTGCACTTGGACGAAGACGGCGTCCGAGGTCCACAAGCTGACTGACCTTCTCCTCTCCGATCGTAAAAATGCAGTAAAAAGGGGGGACGTATAGGTAGGTCTTCTCCAATCACCCTCCTCCCTCAATTCACCCACCCTCCTATCCACTCCATACGACCCCTAATCCCCCATGCCTCCTGCAAGTCCGTTCCTTTAACCCTCCCCCTCACGTACCGGGTGCATCTCCCAACTCCTCCTCCTCCTGTACTCAACGCTGTAGTATAAAGATAGAATTTTAATGACCCCTCCGAGCATCTGGTTTATTTACGTCCGTAAGCAAACGAACGTCAGAGTCGACAGGGTAGGAGGGAGTGCAACCGCATAACTTTGCACGTTCGCAAGGTTTACGGGGCATAAGCGACGAGGCGACAGTTGTGACCGTCACTAACCTTTCCGATAATTTCATCTTTATTATCGGAGAGTTTGAGAGTAAAAAATTCGTGCTCATTTTCGTACATTTTTTCCATATTGAATATTTCACAAGTCAGCTGTATAGGTAAGGGCGAGGTTTAGACTTTTAGGGTAAATCGACATCTAGAGATCATTTTGCACGTCGAGGCGACAGTTGTGACCATCATTAATCTTTCCGCTTTTTCATCTTTACTATCGGGGAGCATGATAGTAGAAATTAAGGCTTATTTTAGTGTTTGTTTTCCATATTTAATTTTTTTCACGTCTTCTTGCCTGGCGCTAAAGCCAGGCCTCTGGCTTCCAACACCAATTTCCTCAAAAGTTTTATGTTCTTTGCCATCACATCCATCGCCCATTTTTCCCAAGTCTTCCTACATTTCATTCGTCCATCTTCTTCTGGGTCGTCCTCTCTTTCTGGTGTTGTTGACCTGTGTATTCAGGATTTACTTTGGCATTCGCTGCTCTTGTATTGTTTCAGCGTGGCGTTCCATTCGAACCATATTGCGATATCCTCTTGTTTTAAGATTTCATCTATTTCCTGGCTAAACCCTATTATCCAGGCGCCATTTGCTGGCTTAAGTCAGTGGTATCTATGTATACGCGTACGTTTAGATTTAACGGGTGCATCGGCAGATAGAGATCATTTCGCACTTCAAAGCATCGAGGTAACAGTGGTGACCAGGCAAGAGTGGTAACCAATTCCGCGTTTCATAATTGTACAGAAATATTTTTTCCCTCAAACTTTAAAACTCAGTACTTTATTGCTTTAACATTTTATTTGTTGTTGTAATATTCTTTAAACTAAAAAATAAAATCAAAGTGTAACTTAATAACGTATGAAACAGATTTGCATTTCATGAGGGGTTAACTTGAAGTTGAAACCCTAAAAAAAATAGGATCCTATTCCTTTCTAGATTTAATGGGACAGGCACAAAAGGAAGAGATTAGGAACCAAACTGGAATTCAGACTTCACTCCTGATATAGTTCCAATTACCTTCCTTAGTTATATTAATCGGGATGTATGGGCTGACTAGTTGTGACCAGGTTCAACCTATCCGAAAATTTATCTTCAAGTGAGTAGTTTTTTCCATTCTTAATTTTTTCCCTTAAGTCAGCCATGTCTTCAGTTAGTTCGTAGGTTTAGATGAACAAATGATAACTTTTCAGTGGTTCTATTTGGAATGAAAGAAAACACGATCCTTTCCAAATATTTCATAAAAATATTTGGAAGTCGCAAAAATAAACTTCCGAGATATTTCTGTAGCTTCATGCCCCGTTTATTTCGCTAGTCAACTACCTGATGCAATTTCAACAATAGATATATTTGACATCAATATTTCATTTGTGATAAATATAAAATCATTTCTTCCGATTTACCGAGCATTTAATTTTTACAATCAATGATGGCAAAAACAAAAAATATGGAGGTTGTTTTCACAACTTCAATCCCCTATTTATTCAATGTAGATAGCACGTCTTAGGCTATTCAAAATATTATACATAAGCATTATATCATTGTAATTATTCATCAATTTTCTTTACTGTGAAATATGACCCTCGCCTCCTTAAAATCGGAGATAAGAGCTCATAATGGAATCATATAGTAAGTAAAATGGTGAAGGCAAGTAGAAATTAGATTAAAAACATCCTGAAGCTCTCTCAATAAAAAATATAAAAAAAATAAAATGTAGGATATAAAAAGAAATGAAGCACCCTCTGCTTTCATCTTAAATGAAATGATATTACGGAACCGAGAGAAACAAGCGCACTCTTGAGAATGCTCCAAACATTTGGTCTCATCTCAACGGCAAAGACCCTCTGATTATCATCTCAGTGTAAAACTTTTTTCTCGTAATTACAACCGATTCTCGGATGGATGCGTATAGTCTCTAGATGAGTCGATAAAAATAGCAATATCACGCAAATGGTTGAAGAACTTCGTAAGATTAAGCCTATAGTCTGGTTGAAAGGGCAATTTTTCTTAGAAGCCTCCAAGGAAATAAAGGGTTCTCCCTTATGAAAAGGGTTAAGGAACAGAGACACCCCCGTCATAATTAGCGCCCCTTTGACACCGCAGGGATAACCCCCTGCTCTTCTCGGTTAAACCCTGCGCTAGGAAACAGCCATCACATTAAGGGTGAACCACCCGTGACGAAATCCCACGGGCGAATGAGGAAATAGGGGAAGAAATGTTAAACAACAAATGAAAACCCCCGTGTATTCCACCTTCAACCCACCCACCTCGCTATTTTCTCGGGAAGAGAGGAATTAAACCGGGGAATTAACGAAGAGAAGTTTTTAAAAGGTCGTCAGCCGGATGTTTCAGACCTTTTATGAGAAGAGTATGGGGGGAGGGGTTTAGGGAGGAGAGGGTGATGCAAGGGAATCCGCGCCGGTGTAAGATGGGCAGATCTCTCTCCCTTGCTTTGCCTCAAACCTACCCACCGCCCCAACTCCCCCCATACCTATAGAACACTCATTAACGGCACTCTGGGCGTATATCCGACCCATTACGACGCCTCACTCTTCCCCCCTAGTACTCTCTCCCTAATTCTCCTTCCTAACCCACCCCACCCTTTCTCCAGCTCCTGCCTCCCCTTAACACCATCACTCCCCCACCCCTTCCCATCGTCCATTGCGGTCTCCCCTCTCCACCAACCTTTTCTTCCTTTTTACCTCTCAGGAGGCCTGCCTCCGACCGTGACCAATTCCTTCGATCTTCTCTCCGTCGTAAATTGAGAAAAAGGAGGAGGAAGAAGAGAGAGAGAGATGTGTAACGAGAAAATGAAGGCCTTCGGATCGGTAGGAAAGGGGGGTATATAAGTATCTCGAATGCAAGATTAAAGCAATCCCGGAGGTTCACCGCAGCAGGACCGTGGACGATAGAGGAAGACCTTGCACGGAAAAGTTGAGTCCCTTACCTGGTCCCGTATCCAGTATGGCCAGATTGAATGCGAATTCGCATAAGATGATTCCTCCGTAAAATGTCTAAAATGCCTAATAAATAAAATTTAGGATACTTATAGAAAGGCATGCCCTTGACATAATTACTTCCCACACAATTTTCTTCGCAAATCGAACTTGATATAACATGGTTTTGCGCACGAGAACGGGTGGAGAATAGGTGAAACATGGGGAAAATAGCATTTTTCTATAGAATATAAATACCATTCCCTTGAAAAACTTAATACGAAGCGAATTCTCCCAGAATTATAAATGGTAATAAAATTAAAACACCTGTCCATCATATTTTGTGAGTTATTAGCTAATTGCTATAATAATTGCATCCGAAATGCGTTAATTCAATCTAAATGGCGCTATAGTGGGGTTTCGTGAGAGGAAAAAGGATTGGTTTTAAAGGCTTTCGTGGAATGACCTGCATTTTTTGTTCCTAAAATTACATATTCATCATTTAATTTCCTCATTTGCGTCATTCCTGTTTTGCGGAAAAGCCAGAAGTAACGGATAAGCAGAACGATGCCCTGCAAGTAGAGATACACATCGAGTTATTTATACTCTCAAAACTTCCTTGCAGGTAAACTTCCTCGGGTAATTTTGCAATCGATGTATCGCAAAATCGCATGGTCCTGCCACCGCTTTGCACCTCTCCCCATCTTCGAACGACACGCCACCCGTTCCTCCACTAACCAACCATCTCGCCCAGCCGAGGGCTCAGAGAGACTGTTTTTTGGCCTAAATGTCCTCACGAGAATCATTCTACAAGGTCGGAAAATATTTCTCCCATTTGGAAATCGCCCAAGCGTGCTAATGCAGCCGTAAACTCACGCGTGACTTACGGGAATACTGGATTAAAAACGGTGACGTTAAGACCCAAATTGGCCTCATTAGCAGATTAATATTTTATTTTCAGCTTGGTGTCTCTCACGAAACATTACGTGGCCTAAATTACTTAACAGTCGACACCGAAATTTGCATAAAAGAACACGGATATCAATCGAAGAACGCAATACCAATATTCAATAACTCCGCTGATCGATTTTAACGGCAGCTTCCGGGTTTTATCTGACTTATCTTCAATCGCAGAATAATGTAGAAAAAAATGAGGACTCCATTCTGTAAACATGGTGAATCTGATTTTTTCAAATAGCGTGGGACAGGGAGAACTCAATACATCCGCATTAAGGGAAGCATGCGTATAACACGAGGTATTCATTTCATTGAACTTCAGAAATACTGTCTTATTATGTTGATCACAATTGATCTCAAGTGCTGTATTTACAAAATAGTTTATCAACACTTGCAGGTGTCAAAGATCATGTTAAGAGAAATTTTAGAATGAGGAAACGTAATTCTACGCTATTATCTCGCACTAAAACTAGAGCGCAACTATAAAAGGCGTTAGGAAATATTGCAATTGATAAAAGTATTTTGTGTCTAACACTCTGTATAATATGTTTTTACTAAAAATATAAGGATAACGTAATAGGTATCAGTATGCATTAACTGCCCATCTAACAAACCGAAGATACTTTTTGATATTTATGGCAGGAAAATTTGTCGTCTATTTTTTCAAATGGCCAATCACAGTGAACTTTTGCAAATTTCGTCTTGAATAAGACGGAACGGCAAAAATGGTGGGAACTTTGACGGATCTAAGGACGAATGACCCAATGCCAACTTAGATGCGAGATCAAACGTGAAAGGTAAAGATAATATTCAATTCTGATCTGTTGTACCTCGCCAATGATTAAAGAAGTGAAAATTAACCACATTATGTTGTTAAATAGTAATTTAAACGGGCGTTAATGACGCTGTGTTGACGCATCCGAAAACCAAACAACCAAACGACCTTCAAATGGGTCACCGCAAACAATTCCCAAGCCGGTACTTAATAAGGGAGAAATGACTGGAAAGGGAGATGCATCCCGGTCGCCCAAGAACGATGAAGGTGGGAGGCGAGCTCTTCGCCTTTCGGGGATCGTCCGCCTCTCGTCGGGGCGGCAGAGGTCTCCGCCTTCGCGATTCGAGGATCCGGGGACAATAAGTCCGGCGGATAGAGGACGCTCTCGGGCTCGATGCGACGGACGCAGGTGGCGGGGAATACAAACTTCCAAAGCACTGCAGAACGGCGCTTTTGATCTTACAACTACTAAACGCATGGCCTCCTTAGATTTGACATGCTCTAAAAGTTAAAAATTGTAATAAGTACGGCTTATTAGTGTGATATCAATTGGTGGTCATCTATAATCAGTGGCATAAAATATGCAAGGAAGTAATAATCACGGTAAATACAATTTTTACATCATTTTTAGTATAAGCAAAATAAATTAAATGCATTTTTCAAATTGAAGTAATAATATAAAACTGGAGTGAGGAACTTATACAATCTATTATACACCCAAATAATTAAAAAAATACAAAACTTCCATATTCTTTCAATGAAAAATAGAATAATTCTTAGCATTCATACATATTTCTAAATCAGTACAGAAAAGCATGCGTATGACTTTAAAAAAATGTAATTCGATGGGAAAAAGAGTCGCATGTGCGAATTTACGAGTATCATTCTGTAAATACACAAAAGCTAAACTACTATCTTCTCAGTGCCAATAATCTAACTATAAAAATATAAGGCACATGAACACGTTTCCCATCACAAATTTAGATTACTTTAATTAAAATTAGTAAATGCAAAAGTAAAATGGTTTCAGAAAGCAACTTTGATGGGTGTGCACAAGCTATACAAAAAATTTAGTCGGCACGTACAATTAAGCCTCAATTCAGAAATTTAAGCTTGTATGACATTAAATTATAAATCATCTCGGGCCAAATAAACAACTAAATACCAAATATTCAATACAGTACATCAAGAGTAAAGTTCACGCAAACCATATTAACGCCTGGAAAGTGTGCATCCAACGCAGCAAAACTCGCCTACATAATCGGCAACCAGAACAAGCAATGGAATACAGCGAGTTGCAGTGGTGGATAGACGAGATGTACTACCATTCGTGTCATTCTTGCAAGCAATGGATTCAATAATATCCAAGTGACAAATACCGTCAGAAAAGATTGAGCAACAGAGGTAACATATTGCAATAGAATAGAGATCTTGAAAATACTAATCGAAGAAAGAAAGATCCATGGAATAGAGAGAAGTCATCAATTACAACAATAGTTAATATCTTTTCGTCTGCAAATTAACTTCAAACTTGTTCTGAAATTGCAGCTATGCATTTGATTTTGGTACTAAGCGTAATTATTCTTCTCTGATTAGGCCTGCTTAGCAGATGAAACACCTGGTGTCAAAAAAAAAGAGTGAGTGTTAGTCTTAACTGAATTTTTAGTAGTACCCGAGTTATTTCCCTCTCATTTTATTTGTATCATATCTTTTAGTGTTATTGATGGGTCTCTAGCGCGGAGTCAACTCCTGCGCAAACCCTGATCGTGTGCGTTTTGTTCGTCCCTCGATGGTCACTGTGTTCCTTATACCGGAGAGAGGGAGTGAGTGTGTTTCGTCATCTTTTATGCCTCACAAGGGTCACTGTGAACATCTCTTAAACCCCTGTAATGAATCACGGGAATTGCTTATTTTAATTTACCTATTTCATATCTTTACTTTTACCTTTGTGAAAAACGATTTTATATAAATTAATTTGCATTGTCTCAATTTTAAGTTCCGTTTCCCCCCTATTTTATTACTGGTGCATCTAAATATTACGGTTTTGGGTATTTTATTTTTTATGTACTGAGCCTAGTAATAATTAAGTGAGCTAAGTAAAGGAGAGAAAATAAAAAAGGTCAAAATGTACTATCTCCCTGGCCTAGAATATTAGAAACTGTGCATACATTGAACTAAAAACTAGAAGCCATAGGAGGTAGTCACCTAGGAGAGAAACATGAGTTGAGATATAGAGAGCAAAATGCTTCACAAATTTATTTCTCTGCACCAAGTACTTACTCTGTGCATAGATATCGTAGTAAAATGCATAGAGCACATTACTAGGAGTAGAGTACCTTAGAGTACACTGCAGTTTAACTGAAGTGAACGAGGGATAGGCTGCCATAAGGTCGCAGGAAGTCGGGGAAAGTAGGAGGTAAAATACATAGGATCCGTCCCCATGGCTAGGCGAGTTTAGAGTAGGGACAACGCCCATTTTGATTGATCCACCCCAGGTCTGAGGGTGGGGAGTAGAGATTTTAGTGAGCGGCCGCGACTCCCACGCTGCTTTGATCCCGTCGGGTCGTTAGCATTTAGCGGGAACGAGCAAATACGAAACCAAATTAAATACCTTCACTCCCCAAGAATCGAACTAGCATCACTACGGGTGAAATACTTCGAACATTTAAAACACACGCGACCACTATACTTCCAGAAGTAGATAGGAAACGTGAGAGGAAGGAAGTAGATGGAGGAATATAGTATATATTCAAGTAGCGGAAACGAGTAATAATTCAAAACGAAGCACCTATTATGCTACACCTCCACATTACCCAGGGACCCGCCGGGAGGGCAAATGGCAGGGGATGTTACGAGTCATGAAAAAGGTAGGGAATTTGGAAAAGGAATTGGAAGAAGGAAAGAACCATAGTGAATCGCGCGATAGTGGGGAACCTAAGAACTCGCTCGCTCCGTTTTCGTCGTACTCACTTATTAGTGCGTGGGAAGTAGAAATGTCCATACTTATCAGTTCGGCAAAGTATCTCACTTATCTTGCGCTGTATGATTTGGATATGCAGTGTGGAGTTATAGCAATATCCTCCGTGTCACTGTGAGACTCACGTGATCCGAATATTTCAAATAACTTCATCCAATTGCGTAGCCTCCGAGTCTCTAGCGGCTCCCAACCTATTCCTTCCATCAGCTAAAATACTCTCTCTGGTCACTCGTAGCAATTTTTAACAAATAACACGGCTTTACTATGTATTCTGTTTATTACGTGCATTAACTCTTTTTGTATTCAGTTCCAAATGCCCGCGGAGCATCACAGATGTGGCCTAACCCACACTCTTAACCGTATTTCCATCAGCCTAAAAACGAGCAATGACTTACGCGAAAGAAATGCGTTAAATGAACAAGTGATACGAAGTTCTTAACTCCTCATAGAAGTACGGAAAAGCGATTGGAGACATGAGGGGTGTAGAGCGTGGAGGTACAGGTTGTGGCAACGGATGTGGCTAAACGAAACGAATTTCCATTCACCTTGGAATTAACCAGAGCCTTCGCCATAGAAATACACCAAAATGGGGATCCAAAAACTGTTATTACATCTTACGACGGCTGAGTAGGGTAGACGAGTACTCAAATTTTAATATCATACGGCGATATTAATTATGCATAGCATAAGTTGCATTACATGGCGTAAATATTACAATCGCATATCGCACTGAATCGCCTTACGTATCACACACCGCATATCCCTTGATGTCGTATATCGCACATCAGTTCACGTATCGTGTATCGCATTGCATTACATCGCACATCGCTTCCAGCCGTATATACCATTTCACCGCACATCCCATTGCATAGCATATCGTATCGCCCCACATATAGCACGTAATATCGAATCAACCGTCGAACTGCATCGCATACATCGCATCGATTATAATTGCACTGCGTTTAATTGCATGAAACTGTATCGTAGGCAGCAATGCATCGTGTTACATTCCAACACGATACATCGCGTTTCCCGGTCCTAGAGGAGACTATAGAAACGTGAGAGAGAATACAGTGGTGATGCAGGAAGGGTAAAGAACCACGGGTAAAGGGAAGGGGTAGTGGTAAGGGGTAGGAGGGGGAGAAGTACGTGATGAGGTAAGGAGGATGAGATAGGTTATAAAAGGGAGATGGGATAGGAGAAAAGGGGAGGGGAAGAGGGTGGAGGGGTTAAAACGGGCCAGGGGGGGGTGAATGGAGGAAGAGGGAGTGAAGGAGGGAGGAGGGGTGGGGGTGGGAGGGGTGTGCGTGAGGCCTTAAAAAGGGGCGGCGCGGAGAGTTATTAGGCAAACGTGAGGTGGGGAAGAGGTCGTAAAGCGAGAGGAGGAGGCGGGCGCGTGTGGGGGTGGATTTGGCGGGAGGGGCCGGGGGGATCGGCCGCGAGAGTTGTGACGAGGCGGGCGGTGAAAGGAGGAGTAGGGAAGGAAGGAAGGACTGAGGAAGGGAACTCGCGTGGTATGGGATATGGATAGACAAAACGACTTTATCATCGGGGCGAAATTGAGCCCATCATGACCTTCATCCCGGAAGGGCGAAAAAAGGGGTGCGTGGGGGTTGGGCCTGGGGTTGATCGAAAAAGGTTAGCGGAGACGGTTCTGGGAAAGAAATGAGGAAGAAGGAGAAGGGGAGAAGCCATTTTGCGAGGCTTTAACGGCGATAATAACGCTGCCAGGCGATGCGAGGTGAGCAATTATATTATGGCGTCGCCCGTGCACAGACGTATGGAGTCTGAAACGAGGGGGGGGGGTGGTTTGGAAGGCGTCTTGTGCGTTGTCACGGGGGAAGTTTTGGGGGGAGATGGTGGAAAGATGGTCAACCGTTGCGGAGATGCATCAGGCGACTACTTGCTGGGGAGGTTTTCCCCGCAGATGGTGGGAGAGTTAAGGTTTGGAAGTAGAGAGGGAGGTCTGCTGCGCTGGGGAGTGGAAGAGAACTTAATTTGAGAAGGATTCCATACAACACGGTCGTCATTATTTGAGTGATGTCTAAGGCTCGTATTTGTTGGAATTCCACCATATTTTAAAAAGTAACATTTCAAAGTTAATCATATCGTTGCAAATCATGGTTGTCTTTCCTGTAAATGAAGGTGAGGAAAGGCACCTATGCCGACTCGACATTTGATCTCTGTCGCACCCGACGACATACCTTTGGGCAGCCGCTGTTGTTTCCGTTCAGACCGATTACTATTTCTTGGTGTAATAACTCCAGCATTATGAGTGGACGCCAACATTTTTCTTTAACTAATTTCTACGAGATATAACTATGGTGGGCAGGATGGAAACATTTGGTTGGCCTGTTTTCTCTTCTCTCTTCTAATTCATCTCTCTGTATCCTTAATATTTTATGGCTGATGTATAAAAACCTTCTTACATTATACGCATTGAGTCTGTTAATATTTATTTGATTATATCACATTATCCTGAAAACAGCCTCAATGAGCCTTTTACTTCAAACATGGGTAATAACAGACGAACACACACAACCATGCCTGGTAGGGGAAAATCCTACCCGGGCGAGATTCGAACCTACGACTCTTGGGTTTTGCATGCAAAGCGGACTTTACCCCGCCACACGCAGGGACGGAAAGATAGAAAACGAGATATTCGTACGCAGAAAAAGGAGAGAGTGAAAATTAAAAAATTGCTGAAAAAATGTAGCATTAGCGTGTTTTTATACAACCGCAACGGCTGTCACTTCCAACACGTGCACAAAAAGTAGATAAACCTTTTTATTATGCATCCACTTGAGCGTATTAGGAATCTTAGGCTTTGTATTTCGGTTTTCATCCATTTATAAGGAGGGGAAAATGAAAATAAATGGTTTAACTGGATTAAAAGACTACGTTAAAAGTCATATTATATGTGCACAGACATAATCACAAAAGTAGCTACATTTGCTGTTTATGTTAGCTAAACAGTTGACATAAATTGTAGGAATTAGCTCCAAGATAGTAAAAAACATGCCAGTCTTTTGCTAATTTTAAAATTATTATATTATGGATGAGACAACGACATAAGTTGTTGGATCAGGGAATTCTAATGCGATCACGGACCAAGCGTTGTTTTACCTATAAAAATGGGCAACAGATAATGTTGGAAACATTTACTCGGTAACAACTCGGTAAAGACAATGTTAAATATCATTCATCGACGTCAATAGCACCAAAAACAAAACTACACTCAATAGACGTACTACGTACACACAATGAGGAAAGCGTCAGAAAATACCCGAGCCGTATTCAAACTTCGCGCAACCACCTCCATTTCACTCGTTTCGCACGTCACCATTTTTACACCAAAATATTTAAAGTTTTTACCAAAATATACAAAACTGTTATTTTTCATCGTAGAACGACGATTAAAAGACGTACGTACATGCACGATTGTCAGAAGTACGATAAAAAATAGCATTAGCTACAATATGGCGTAGTTGTTAAAGTTTAAATAATACTGGGTTAGGTCAGTTTTTGCTGCGGTAGCCCCCCACCGCGTGGGTCGGGGAGAGAGGCCATCGTTGGGCCTGAGTACTCGGGAAAGGCTCTCGGATGACGACCCTTCGCGAGGTGTACCACACTCAACTGGATTCTACCTGCGACATGGTCCCAGATAACTACCTTTAGCCAAATATTTTAGTCAGAAATATTGAAAACCTTTATCGGAGAGTTTGACGTAATATAATTAGCATGTGTTGTGAAAATTGTGTACTCTGTCCTAAAAATGCATAAACTTAATGCAATTAATGCAATAAAACGTTTTCTGTCTCCATCTATATTATCCTTTGTATATTTTGTGTAGTTTCTATTTCTTATATTTTCTTTTCTTGCTATGGAAGAAAAAATGTTGTATTTACCTGCATTTGATATGTGATATGGAAGGCAACTCTGCCACGGCAGTTTGCTTCTGTTAATATACATTATTGTTATTCACTTATTTATTTTTGTTATATTTATTCCGAAACTGAACTTGTGAAATTGTACGTGTTCAAAGTCTAAAAGGCCAAAACTAGTCAACGATATTAAATGTTTATTATTGCTATAAAGAGCGAGAGGGAAAACAATATTTTAAAATTACCGCTATTCCTGCTCCGAGCGTAATTTTCCAAATAAAATAGGATTTTATTATGAACACTTATTTACAGCCGAAAAAACAGGCGCATATTCCGTTGCAGGTTCAAACGTCCAGAGTCCCTTCACTGCCCTTTCGCGCAATCGCTCGTGCATTGAATCTAGCAATTTCACGTCGGGGAGGGAGGGGAGAGGGTAATGTTATAAGAGAGTGGCAGAGGAGGGGAGAGGGTAAGAGAACGTTTTGAAAGACCCAACGGACGAAGGTATATAGGGTGGGGAAAGGGGTTCAGAGGAGGTCAGGGAGATGACGTTAAGGCCCGCTTTCATTGACGGTGCCTTCTTCATAGCGCCACTCGGAACCCAACAATCGTGTCTAATATTTAGACCGTCAAATTTCTTATCGCGTAAAATTGTCAAAAAACTGGAATAAATGACTCCATGTGATGGCAGACATTTAAACATTCTCTCATCAACTGAAGACGAAATAGATGTTCAAATATTTCAGTCATGACCTAAATATGATAGAAATTTGTTCAAAGGTTTCAGTAGTCACCTGAAGAATACAAACAATCATTCAAAACTTTTACGTAATAGCCTGAAGATATAGAAGAAGCAAAGAAATGTATTTAGCAAGAGGTTACAAACGTTTATTCAAAACTGTGTCATCATATAAGGATGAAAAACACATTTTCAAAAACTTCTTCCGTTACCTGAGTTCGATTAAATTTAGACGGAACTGGGGTCATGCAATAAAGAAGTTTTAGTGGAATTTAATAAATGGCTGAAGTTTACAATTTTCTTCCGTCTAAAGTTACGTTCTTAAGTTATGTTATTGCATTCACCGAGAAGCGCCTCGCTATGTAAAGTGACTCGCCATGCCCGATAGAAAAAATAGAAACACAGGGCTAGGCATGCAATGCAATACAATGCGGTGAATTTTTCAGGCCGGAACGAAGAGGAAGGAGGAGGAATGGGATAGGGTAGTAGTTGTGGGTGGGTGGATTTCGGCATAGTGGGCGGAAAAGGATGGGGGGAGGGCGGTGGATAAGCGCGGCCCGGCGTGTGGCACACCAGCCGTAACCGGCGGACATAAATTTCGAATGTTCCCCGCCTTGGGGGTCTCGGTGGGACTGACCGAGGGGGGTGGGAGGAAGCAGGGGAAGGCCATTCGGGTCCATTTCACGAGTGCGGAGGCCGATCGGCCGGTTGACCACTTCCGCATCGATCCCCTCGAGTGGATAAATACTTCAACCCCCCGTCACTCTCTTGCGATTGGGAATGAACAAAATTCTCACGATCGCTATTCACATGAGCCGATACATCGGAGCGAAATGTCACGGAAGCACCGAGTAAGGCGATCAGGAAAGTGTCCACAGAAGCCTTGAATCGCCTTTTGATGTTTTAGCCAACATGCCCAGACGGAGACAGCGTCGAGGTTGACTCCGAGGACAATGAGGATAACATTTAATTGCATTATTAGCAGACATCACTTCTCTTGAACTACAACCTTGTCGTGGTGGAAGGGCTTGCGTGCTCAGATGATCCCTCAAGCTGCACTGGCGGGAGCAATGCTCCGGGTAGGGTCACACATGCCAGATTGGTCGAAGGTTAGGAGACAGACGAATGGTAGTCCGCGCAGCGTCTGTACCTCAGTGAGGCGGCTGCAAAAGGCGTCTGACCCCAGTGGGGCGGCCTCTGAAGTGATGGTGTCACGCAAAAAACACTATTGAGTAAGGCCACAGAATACTATCTCAAAAAAAAAAAACCTTGGAATTATGGACAGTTCTCAAATGATAATGAATCCTGGCAACTACGGGACTCGGCCCAGAGGGCCGGGCGTCGTGCCCGGCAGCGGTGGGAGCAAGGCCCCTGCGGTCGTCGTCACACGAAATCCTTGCTCAGACGTAGGAGCAGCAGAGGAAAAGAAGATGAAGAAGAGGAGCGAAACTATCAGAAAAGGCACGTGGAATGTTAGGACTACGCTGAGGGCGGGGAAGTTAGAGAATATAAAGCAAGAAATGGGAAGGGTGGGTTTAGACATCATGGGTCTGGGTGACGTAAGATGGAAGGATGACGGGAACTACTGGAGCGACGACTATAGAGTAATTTATAGTGGAGGGAATAAAAGTCAGCGCGGGGTTGCATTCGTAATGAATAGGAAACTAGGAAGAAAAGTAATGTATGCAGAACAGGTGAGTGATTAGATTATAGTCGTGGAACTAAAGGCAGATCCAACGAATTAATTATAATCCAGGTTTACATGCCTACCTCTAATCATAAAGAGGAGGTAGATGGGGTATACGATCAGCTATAGGAAATAATTGGTAGGATACCTGGGAGTAAGCACTTAGTAGTAATGGGGGATTGGAACGCGGTGGTGGGCGAAGGAAGAGGTGGGCGGGAGGTGGGCGATTACGGGCTTGGAAGGAGAAACGAGTGGGGCGAGAAAGCTGTGGAGTTTTGCCGTAGAAATAACCTAGTAATTATAAATACATGGTTCAGACATCATCCTCAACGTAGGTACACTTGGAAGAAGCCGAGAGATACAGATAGGTTCCAGATAGATTATATAATGGTTCGTCACAGATACAGGAATAGTGTTAAAAACTCGCATACTTATCCAGGAGCTGATGCAGACACAGACCACAACTTATTAGTCATGAAATGTCGGGTAAAACTGAAAAAGATAAGAATGGGAAGGAGGGTACGAAAGTGGAATACGGAGGCATTAACTGGGGCAATGAAGAAGAAGTATCGAGAGAGGGTGGATGAGATAATGGGTGAGGAAGATGGAGTTAGATCAGTGTAAGATGAATGGGGAAGTTTGAAAAATGGAATTGTAGAAGCGGCGAAAGCAACGGTAGGCGTAGTGAGTGCAACTAAAATTATAAAACCGTGGATTACGAAGGAGATGATAAGGGAGATGGAGGAGAGAAAGAAATGGAAGAGCGTAAACTCAGAGCTAGATAAGAGAAAATGCCGAGAATTAGATAACAGGCTTAGAAGAGAAACAAAGAAATCAAGAGAGGCGTGGTTGAGACAACAGATCGCCTCGTTAGAGAAATATCGAAAAGAGGGAAGATCAGATGAATTATATGGGAAAGTAAAGGAACTGACAGGTGGTAATAAGGGAAGGTGAATTATAACGATAGCAGACAAGACGGGAAAGGTGATCATATAACCGAAAGAGATCCAGTACAGGTGGAAGTAATAAATTGAAGAGTTGTATGGTAAAGAAATAAGGTCCAATAGGTTAGATATAGAAAGGGAAGACGATATCGACAGAGATGGCATCGGACGAAGTGTCCTAGATAGCGAAATCGAAAGAGCTCTACGAGGCATGAAAAGGAATAAGGCGGTGGGAATAGATGACATACCTACAGAGTTTTTAAAGAGCATGGGGAAGAACGGAAGAGGAAAACGTCTTGCGCTTATTCGCAGGATTTATGAGGATGGAGTGTGGCCGGAAGACTTCGCGAAGACTGTACTAATTCCGATACCAAAGAAGAGTAAGGCAAAAATGTGCGAAGACCACGGGACAATAAGCTTAATATCCCACGCGGCCAAAGTAGTTCTGAGAATTATAAACAGAAGACTAGAGAAGAAGGCAAATGAATACCTGGGTGACGACCAGTTCGGGTTTAGGAGAGGGACGGGAACGCGAGACGCTATAGCGGTGATGAGGACGCTAGTAGAAAGAAACCTAGAGTATGGGCAGGATGTTTTCGCATGCTTCGTAGATTTCGAGAAGGCGTTTGATCGGGTGGAATGGATGAAATTAATGGGAGTGTTGAAGAAATTAGGGGTCAATTGGAGGGACAGGCGTCTGATTCGGAATTTGTATATGAACCAGATGGCGCAGGTTAGGGTAGCCAATGGAGAATCAGGATGGGCCACGATAGGACGGGGAGTGCGGTAAGGGTGCCCACTATCACCGTTGCTTTTTAACGTGTATTCAGAAGAAATGGTAAGGGAGGCATGGGGTAGGAGGAGGTAGGAATAAAGGTAGGAGGGAAGCTGATAAAATCAGTGAGATTTGCAGATGATCAAGCATTGGTTAGTCAGTCGGCCAAGGGGTTGCAGTCAATGGTGAATGCATTAGAGGTGCAGTGTGAAAAGTATGGGATGAAGATCAATCACAAGAAAACGAAAGTAATGAGATTTTCTAGAAATAAGAAGGCGGGGCTGAATATAAGGGTGGGAGGGCAGAAGATAGAGCAGGTCGAGCAGTTTACGTATCTGGGTAGTATTTTGGAGGAGAATGGGTTTAGTGGTAAGGACATCAGATGCAGAATTGCGCTAGCTAAAGAAGCATTTTCGAAGAGAAGAGAATTGATGAGAGGGGGTCTGAGAAGAGACGTAAAGAAGAAGCTGGTGAAAACTTTAATATGGAGCATAGCGCTATATGGGTCGGAAACTTGGTCATTGCGAAGGGAGGATGTGCGTAGACTCGAGGCGTTTGAGATGTGGGTTTGGAGAAGGATGGAGAAGGTTAGCTGGATGGCGAGAAAGACGAACGAGGAGGTATCGGATATGGTCGGGGAGGAGAGGAAGCTTGTGGCAGCGGTTCGGAGAAGGCAGAGGAGATGGATGGAGGAGATTTTGAGAGGAGAGGGCATGTTGAACAGAGTGATAGAGGGGAGAACACTGGGGAAGCGTGGAAGAGGAAGGAAGAGGATAGGAATTTTGGACGAAATAAGAGGAGGTAGAAGATTTGAAGAATTGAAGAGGGATCTAATAACGGGCCATCCTTAGGAGGGAAAGCGAGACAATGTCTATGAGGTTGGGATCCAGAATGGGGACTGTCCATGAACCTACCAATCAGCTGGTAGAATACTTGAATGAATTAGTATACTTAATCATTTATAATCCAACAACATAGTATAAAGCCTTATAAGTAGTGATTTCATAGCAATTTATTTTCAATAATTTTTACAGCAAAATACCTTCCTCAAAATAAAATGTATCTTTAATGACACCTCGTATCTTTATTTTGAGAGAAAATAAGTTGAATGGAAAGAATTTATCATGATAACTCATTTCTTGTAATTCCAGGAGTGAAAAAAGACAAAATTTATACAAATATCAATTATATTCGATCGAATCTTTATCATTGGATTGAGAGGATTTTATTGTTTCCGGGAGGTCACTGATTGTACGACATAAGTGTCGGGTTCAGAAGCTTAAACACATGGGTATGGGAAAATAGATTGCTTCTACTAAAAAAACGGATGTATGAATTTTAATCACCTTATTTAGATTTCTGACCAATGTGGGGTGTCTTAAGAAACCGCCAATTATTACGAAAAATACACAATTGATTAATTGCGAAGTCACGCGCACGGGTATATGCCGAGTGAACAGATTCGTCATGGCTTCATATATCCTCTATAATAGTGGCTTAAATAAGGATGGCAACGCCTCCTGTGCTAAAACGTAGACTAGTTCACATAAACCTCCTCCATCAAGAACTTAAGGGTGTGGCTGACTCACCTAACGGGCAATTGGGATATCCGGGTTTGAATCCCGGAAAAGTCATACAATTTTTTTAAATGTTGAATTTCATCAATGCTGGAGCTCACCCTGCCTCAATCTTCGTGACGAGACGTTCCTCCATCCCATAGGGTGGGTCGGGAGAGGGAACCCATTATCTCTCAATCCATCCATGAAACTATCTAAAACTTCAGCGTGAAAAAAGCTGTGATTGTGGTTGAGGATTTTTGGTGTTCCAACTACTTAGGCTACATAACTGCACCTAAGGCACCCTCAGAATTCATGCCCAATGCAAGATTCGAACTCACAATTTTGAGTTTTCCGGGCCGGCTGGTAATCAACCAAATAATCGATCTGATACCAAAGTTCGGGGAGAAACAGTTTAACTTTTTATCCATTTATCATTGAAAAAATAGTTTTTAGGGCCAGTTTACTTGGAAATTTAAGATAACTAGAGTCAATTTTACAATGCATTCTACTTAGATTATACATATCTTCCCTCACTTATCCAAAGCCATATCGTATATTGCATTTGATAACCCAATGAATACAATACTGCTCCGAAGGCTCAGGATTAGGACTCGTCTTGAGAATAGCAATCGCGATACGATGGATATATCATATGAATCACCTGAGAGGAAAATTACTAATTTATTATGACCGCAATTTATCATATATATTTTCCATTAATCAAGGACAAACAAACAGGCAATTACAAACCTGCAGCAGTGAAATAACATACGGAGGTAATTTTGTCGTCATAAAACATTGAATGAGTGACTATAGTATCGAAGAAAAATATCTCAATACTCATATTGAGGCATATATGCTTATTTAAAGGCATCCAGTACACACTGCTCATGGATAGGTTAACATCCTCGATCAACTCACTTGAACGACTGCACTAAAAAGAAAAAGGGGAAAAATGTCTAAGGCCAGTAGAAATATGTGAGGTTCTTTCAATGGGCTGACCTTAGCATGGAGACTTAGCGTCAGTCTCGGGATACAATGAATAGCGATCTCTTTCTCTTAATCATTTACTATGCCCATTACTCCCGAATCATGCTCCGGTCGGACCTAATACGTAAGTGGAGGGCCGTAAAGAAGACAAAATGCAGGATTTTCCCGAGGTAGACGTCATAGTAAGAAAACAAAAGACCGGATTCAGAGGAAGAGGAGGAGAATTGAGAGGGCGATAAGGGGTAGAGATCACAAATCGGTAGCGGCCAGCATACAAAGAAAGCGTCACGGACGAGGCATTAAACCCCTTCGGTATGCCCTCTTGACCCAGCACTCGAAAAACGGCCGCTGCCCCCCCTTGGCTATCCTGCGCGCTCCCGCTCTTGTGAGCGTGCTCGGGGCTAAGGATGGGATTTAGTGAGGGACGTGGACTGAGAAAGCAGCGATAAAGGAGGAGGAGAAGATGGAACGACGGGAAGCAGGAAGGATTTTTCTCATTACGAATCCTACAACGAATTTCGACAGAGTATCTCGGCTTCAATCACTCGTTCAACATCCGACATGATTTGAATTTTGATTCAATTGGAACATCATGTAAACAGTTTTAAGCCCAGGTGTATAACAACCACATTGCCTCATAAATCGAGGGGAGTGTTGTAATTTTCAAAATTCCACATGCTAAAAATTAAAATCTTCTCCTTATACACAGTAACTGGCCAATTCTTTCCTAAAAAGAAAGAGAAATGTCGTAAGCAGCAGACTTAGGAATGCTTTGGAGCCCCAGCATGAGAAAAATACGAATGCCATTAAGTATGTAAGGGGGTAAATTTTTGGATCCCGAGTTATTCCCGGACTTGAGTCATTGAGTGTAAGCTTATAGCTTGAGGCATACTGGAGCAGGGGCACAAAGGGTTAAAGCAGGTTAGTGCGTATGTTCATTGATGTTTTATGGCAGTAACTAAATTTACCGTTCGGACCAAAAATATAAAATTGCTAAAGCAAGTGATCAAAAGTATCTTAATCTCCGAAATTCCGCGTAAGATTAGGTTAACAAATATCTATTAATATTCAGTTATTAATTTTAAATGTTCTCCATTCCTAAAGCATTTGTTTTAATCTTCTCTCACTGAGAGTATCGTATCACTGAGAGGAGTACATTATTATAGCTTAAATGACGAGGGCAAACTATGAAGTTTACCTTATGAGAATACAGTGCAACTACTTTTTCTGAAATAAATGCAATGTTTGCAATGCCAGTTAAAATCATACGAGGGAACAAATGAAATATTGCATCAAATTGAAGCGGTTGGTCTCACACTGTTGAAAATAATTAAACGATTCTGCCAACTTCTAAAACCTTTAGAGCACTCGTGATAGGGGTATCGTAAGTATATCTGAAGTGGTTGATGAAATTTACTGCCTTTGAACGCTAACACGATTTGCAACACTTTCAGGCTTTCAAGTACAAAATTCCCTATGAATTTCCTTCAGAGTCCGATTAGGTGGTGAGCTATTTAAAAGTAGAGTGAAACACTTTGAATGTAGGCAAGTGAGCTTTGTTTATCAATTGAGTTTAAATCAATTTCCAAAATTTCCATCTGAGCTTGATCATATCCACCTCCTTACGTGGGATAAAATAATCCCTGATCCCCAGTCATTAAAACGTATTCATCTCGTTCATTTCTCTCCTCATAAAATTATTTTAGAGAGAGAGGCAAACACATTTATGTTAAACATGCGTTGAAATAAGAGATCAATCGATGGAAATATGAATCGAGATGGAAATAGTTTTTAACTTTTGAAGCAAAAGAAATACTGATTCACTCATTTCACATTATATACGGCATAAAAATGCCTATCAAGCAGGACCGAGCCGAAATCAAATAAACTTTACTTCCCAATTATTATATTTGCTATACAAGCTCTTATGATATCTTGAGAATGTAATGAATCAATTTCAGACTTTTTGGGGATGCAACTCACATTTTCCCTTCATTTCTGAGGTTGGCTTAAATAGACCAAAATATGAGTCTCATAAGATACTGAAGCTCTTCCTTAAGCTCACAACTTATTCTTCCACAGCCAACTTACTCTTCCACATTTATATTTTTCTTTTCGTAGTCTTTATGAATGGTCGGAATTCTTGAGCTAAACCAAAGGGTTGTACGTGAGAAGGGATATGATAGCCTCCATTTTGTTAAATCACCAAGAATTATCCCCATTATTTATTGCTTCCAGCGCCCATTATCTTCCAGCATCCAGAATACAACCCTTATTCTATATCTAGCGATACTCTTCACAAATGTGATGTGGATTTATGCACCGGCCAAAAAACATTTTGCTCGACGTAATTTTTGGCCATTAATACAGGAAAAAGAAACCCTATGTAAATAAATTACTTCCACGAAACATCGTCTGCATCTTTAGAAAACGTTTGTTACCTTTAAGGCGCAAAATTATCTGCAGAAAATGAATATGGGCCCTTTTGCCTAAATCCTCACATCCATCCCTCTCTTCTTAGTGCACTTCTTATTTCATCCCGTCGTCTCTCTTTACTGCACTTCGTCATCCTCGGCTTCCGCCTCCCGTGAGGATACCATTAAGTTTACTACCTCGCCCCGCCAACCCCACACCACCCACCCCCTGAGGCAGCCGTAATAGGATTAGGGACAGATGGAGAGGAGGGGGTAGAGGGAGGTCGCATGGGATGAGGGGTGTGGGGTAGAGGAGGAAAAGGAAGAAGTAGGTAGGGGAGGGAATAAACCGCAGGAAGGGGGAAATGGAGACGAATGGAGGGGGTGGGGTCATAATAATGCATTAACAATAAGTGGAAGGAGTGGGATTGAGAGGAAGAAGGAAGAATCGGTGATTTGTGACACATTATACGCAAAGTATCGCCGCGGGCCACCGACGAACGCATTAATGTTTTAACGCGCCTGCACTGAGTATATACAAAGAGGCCAGATTGGTCGCTCCGTAGGATATCTCATGAATTGATTTTTGCGCGCATCTAATACGTTCTTAGCCAGCTCCTTAGGCACCTTGTGGATCCATTGCCATGAACTCTGTGATTAGACGAATTTTATTTTTGGAAATGGCAAAATAGAAATGTATTTTATTTGTTCAATCAGATAGATTGCTTGTAGGGGGGCCTTCGACAGGAGCCCGAGCACTTAGACCTTCTTAGTCCATTGTGCCAACCCCATGCCTGTCTGGCACATGCAGACAGGGGACAAGAGCGCTACGGTGAAGGTATGTATGGTCACCTATCCAACCACCGTCCGGGCCCAGCATTGCTTAACTTCCGTGATCGTACGGGAACCGGTATGTCAATGTGGCTGGGCTCTTCTCCCCTTTCAGACCTAACTAAAAGCAATAATCTATAGGCAAGGAAAGGAGATAATTAGGTTTGAATGGATTACTGGAAAATAGGCTAACACGAAAATTTCATAGGTGATATAGGAAGGGAAAAGATACATAATTTCCATTTTTAGATATTGTTCACGTGAGGGAAATATGGAGGAAATATTGCTAAATTCTAATTATTTCAAACCAAAGCATACATATTCAAACACCAAGCGTATCGTTTTGTCCTTGCACTTGTACTGGCGAAGCTAGGACAAGAATAACAGCTTCCCAGCAAAAGGGATTGGACGCAATGGAGAC